>CM059607.1:21695000-22930000 GCA_030412105.1 Cyclura pinguis
AGGGAGAGAATGGGATGGAACCCTTGCATGTGCCTTCCTTCTTCACACATGAGGCTCCTCCATCTCATTAGTTTGCCTTTTCCCTGGGTAAGGAGAAGAAACGCATGCCTAGACAAAAGGCAAGGAAATGGGAGGGGGAGAATGAAGGGAAGGCAAGCGGGGAACTCACAAATAATCAAATTCGTGAGAGTCAAACCCACAAATGTGGAGGGAGGAGTCTACAGACATATCCTTCAGGAAAAAAAAATATCCTTCAGAAAAGAAAAAAAAACAGGGCTTGCTGTCTTTTTTGAACTGTCCTGCCGTATCCCGCGCATTCAAAAATTCAGGAACACACAATTAAAAAACTTTGAAGGTCATTATTCAAAAAAGTAACTGAGATGGTTGAACATACATATGAACCAAAGAGCATTTTTTCCAAACTTATTTAATATATTTTTAATTTATTTTTTAAAAGTAGGGGGCAGTGATGCACATCTGCTATCAGAAAAATGTCTCTCCTCGTGTCTGATCAATTAATTTTACATTTCTTTATACTGAGTTACAGACATAAGGACTTTCTGCACTACACTGTTATAGTGTTATTATTCCACTTTCAACTTCCTGTGGAATTTTTGAGTTTGTAGTTTACTGAGGCCAAAGAGCTCTCTGGCTGAGAATTCTAACCGCCCCTCCCTAAACTGCAAGCCCTGGGATTCCATAGGTGGTTGAAAGTGGAATAATAGCACTATAACAGTGTAGTGCGGAAAGGCCCATGGTCATATTTAGAGCAGACCTCTTGAAAGCACAACTAGTTTAAATCTCATTTTCAAAGGGACTATTCTCAATATGATGAAAGCCTAAATCCAGTGTTACTTCCAATTAGAACAGACTTATGGAATGTAGGTGTTGACTGGTCAATTTCATATTGACTCAATGAGTCTACTCTGCTTGGAGGAACAATTGAATTTCGGCCACTGGATGGATGCAGCATCTTGATCATTTTCTGCCATTCTGTTGACTATTCATCCAATTTATAATCTGTATAGGGTTCCACCATGCTGAATACTTTGATATCTTTCAAACTTGACTAGCTCACTTTTCATCCCAGTTCTACTTCATTCATAAATACATTTCTTCTCCTTGTATATGGCTTAGTTTACCGATTTGATAGGATTTCATAGAGGAAATGAGGTTAAAGAAGATAAAAACTGATTTATTGAGATAATTGGACTTGGTCTGTAATTTGTTGGAATAGATGCTGAAACCACAATGTTCCTCTGGAAATATTAGCATTTTGATGAAAATATTGAAGTTCTTTCCCAATAGATTAAAATGCAGATATTCAATTATTTAAAACTAAAGTGGTATTCTTTCAATGCCTGTTTATTTTCTCTGTTAAATCTGATGTTAAGGTTAAGTCTATTTTTCAGAACTGTATATCTTTTTTAGTAGAAAATGTTTTAAAGAATACTGAAATTGCTATTTAATGAAGGAGAAGTGAATCAGAGCAGACTTAACACTCCCTGACATATAAGCCTTAGTTATTAGATATATAAATTATGAGTATTAGTACAGCGGGGTATTATATATTATATATGGAAATGCCGCAATGTATATGCCTGTTCTTTTTGTAAGAACAAGTTGTGAGGTAATGGTTAGAGGTTTGAAATAAGATCTAAGGAGATTCAAAATCAAATCTGCACACTGCCATGACATTTACTGGATAATCTTGAGCAAGTCACAAGGCCTCAGTCAGCCTACTTCCCAAGGTTGTTGTGAGGATACAATTGTGCACGGATGGGAGGAGGACAGAGAACTCTGTGCAATGGGTTGGTTGTATTTGTCAGTTTTGCTTTCTGCTACGTTCAGTTTGAGAAAAATCTCTGGTGATTTATGTTAAAAATTCATGAAGTTAGATGCAAATTTTAGAAAGTTCTTATCAAAATTGTGCCTCATCATAGAGTTTTCAAGGTAAAGGACACTCAGAAGTGGTTTACCAGTACCTTCTTCTGCATATACTAATAAGAGTTAGCTAAACTGTTACTGACATTGGCCACTGTTATAGGGCTATTATTCTGCTTTCAAAATCTTGTGGAATTCTGGGGTTTGTAGTTTATTGAGGCCCAAGAGCTCTCCAGCTGGGAATTCTACATGCCCCTCCCTAAATGGAAACCCCAGGATTCCATGGGATGTTGAAAGTGGAATAATAGCACTGTAACAGTGTAGTACAGAAATGGTAATAGTCTTTAAGAGATACTCTACCAGTGTCACCTCCTGCTACTACTGCTACCCACTAGCTTCCCTCCTAGAGCATCTCTGCTTCATTCAGCATTGGAACTACAGTTCTCTTGTACTGATGTGCCAGAAAAGAATGGTTGTCTCCACTTTAACCATTCTACCTTGGGTGATCCTACTAGAGCCTAGACTCTTAACAAAGCATAGTCTCCTAGACCATATTACTCCCAGCTTTTCTGACACACTCAAACTCCCTCATTGCATCAAGATAAGCATCCAGAGGGGGGCAATTATATCATAAGCAATGCAAATAAAATTCTAACCATCTGTTTTGGACAATTCCAGTGGGTACAGCTATTCCCAACATGAAGATAGGATGTTGTTCCCACCTGTAAGGTAGCTTGTAAAGATAAAGAGTCTTGGGGAGGAGAGGAAGTGTCAGTTACACTTTCCTACACTTTCATTTTTTTTTAATGAATTATAGAATCATAAGTTGGAAGGGCTATCTAGTGTAAGACCTGGCATGCAAGAACACAGAGATAGCTAAAGCACTCTTGAAAGATGGACGTCCAGTCCAATGAAGACCTCCAGTGAAGGTCCACCACCTTCTGGGGTGGCCCATTCAACTGTTGAACAATTCTTACCATCAGAAAGTTCTTTCTAACATTTGGATGAATCTCTTTTCATACAGTTTTAATCCACTGGTTCATTTTCAGGTCTCTGGAAAAGCAGGAAATAGCTTCCTCCTCTTGTATGTGACATTCCTTCAGACATTTGAAGTTGGCTATCTTGTCAGCTTTCAGTCTTTTCTTCTCTGAGCAAAAGATCCTCCAAGCTGTTCCTCATAGGGCTTGGTTTCCAGACCGTTTAACATCTTGGTCACCCTCCTCCAGGCAAGTTCCAGCTTATCGACATCCTTCTTGAACTTTGATGCCCAGAAAGATCTCATGCTTTCTACTGAACCAAAGAAGAAATCTGCATACTTTGATAATCTGAACTTCATACAGACAAGAGGGAAATTTCATTTCCTCAGAGCCAAGTTTTTCTTGCAGAATTCACAACTAGACATACTAAAACTTCATACAATGTAGGCATTTTATGGCATGGTCACCATGTTTTAGCAAACTGCCATTTATATTTTTAAAAAATAGACAAAAAAATCATCCCAACAAATCTACTGCACTTCTGTTGGCTGACAGCTACTGAAAACAGGTATTTCATCTCATATGAATATCCTTCTTTTTTTGTGGCTCTGGATGTTGGGGATTTTGGATTACCCGTGATCATGTATTCCCAAATGCTCCTGTGCATATGAAGTATAATAACCTACAATATGTGCCCCAGTTAAGGAAGTAGATGTGCCCCTGGGCATTGCTTCTTTAACAAAAAATTGAATTTCAGAGACAAAAACAGTATGATAACAATAGGGATGAGCTCCTCTATCGCAAACAAAGAAAAGCGGTTCAACATATTCTAGCAAGTTTTTTATTCAAAACTAACAATATGTAACTGTGAAATGAAACCACCAGATCAGGTAAAAAATGTTGTACCTTCTAGAAACCACTTGAAGACTTCTTCCAAAATGTGTCCAAGGAGAAGGTTTTTCTTTCACTGGTCTCTGCTTTTCTTATTGCTTTCTTATATCTTATATCTTCCATCGGTGACCACTTTTCTCTGTTTTCCATTTTGGTGGCCAAACATATAGAACTATGTTTGGTTTTTGTTTTTTACAAAAACATCCTTGGGGGAGCTGGGGAGCTGGGTGTATAGATTCTCTCCTTTTCTCTCTGTTTTGCTATTCATGCGTGCTCAGCAAGAGATTCTAGAAGAAGCTGCAGCTTACCTAGTCTGTTGTAGGCAGGCATACAAGGCTAGAGTAGAGTTGACTAGAGCAGAATTCTGGGCCATTTCTGGACGAGACTGCAAACTCCAGGATTCCATAGGATGTTGAAAGTGGAATAATAGCACTATAACACTCTAGTGTGAAATGGCCCTGCTCTCTTTTCCAGTCCAATGTTTATTGCATTGTTTATTGCTGGCACACTGTTGTAACTTAAAAATGAAACTCTGTGCTTCCCCAGGTCACCTTCCTCATCCTCCCAATTTCTCTGCTGCTTTGAAAAAGGAAATTCCACTAGAAAAAGGATGAGAAGGAAAATCAGGCTGGGGAAGTATAAATAGCTTTGTAATAAAAGGCGCTTCTGTGTCAAAGGCCTCATTCACTGAGGTACGCCTGTACTAGGAATATTCACTGGGGTCAGAAAATATCTCAGATTACACATCAGTGTTTTGTTTTGTTTTAAAACTGCCTGGACAAGAGTTTTTTTTTTTAAAAAAAAATCAGACATGCCAGATGTGAGCATCATAGCTGAGGCATGATTTGACCTGAAATCTCCTCATTCTTGGGGCTTTATCACACAAAGCTGGCAAATTGCAATTGCAGCAGGATAATAGTGGCCACTTCCACACTATACTGTTATAGTGATATTAATCCACTTCCAACATAGCCTGTGGAATTCTGGGGCTCATAGTTTACTGAGCCCTGGTGGTACAGTGGTTAAATGCTGGTACTGTAGCCACAACATTGTGAGTTTGATCCTGCAGGGCTGCAAATTGACTCAGCCTTCCATCCCTCCATAGATCAGTAAAATGAGTTGCTGGGGGCAATTAGCTATACCACATTGTAAATTGCTTAGGGAGTGCTTAGAACTGATAAGTGGTACAGAAATGTAACTGCTATTGCTAACTGCTGTTGCTACCAAGGCCAAAGAGCTCTCTGGTTGAGAATTCTTAACACCCCTCCTTAATTTGCAAACTGCAGGATTCCATAGGAAGTTGAAAGTGGAACAATAGCACTATAATAGCATAGTGCAGAAATGACCAGTGTCTTTGACTAGGACTTACCACATGAGGTCATTTCTCTTCTGTTGTTCACCTGGGAGACCATTTGAAAAGTGTTTATTTTATTAATGCCAAAAAACTGTTAATGACCTTCTTTGCTGAAAACAACAAGAACAACAACAACGAAACATGCTTTACAAATGGTTCTGGCACTGGGAGAAGGGCAGAAGAGGAAAGTCGTAATGTGATAAGTCCTGCTGTAATTGCACTTTACTTGCCTCTTGGTCCACACTAGTGGACTACATGACTACAATGCTCTATTAAGGATGTAAAAATTTGTAAAAATTGCATTCTCACGGGTAAGAACAAATACTTTTAACTATGTTCTCCTCATTAAAAGAAAGTCCGCAATAGCTGTGCAGTTTTCAAATCCTATTCACAGTTTGGGATTCAGATGGCATTCAAAAATGCACATGGAGGTTTTGCACAAAGAATATTTTCTGTCCAAAACTCAGCATTTTCCGCCCATAACTCCTTTTTTGTACAAAACCAGATTTGCTGAATGGGAAATTTGTTTACTGTGCAACCCACCCCCAAAAAATTTTGTGTGATTTTCCTCAAAAATAAGTCTCAAATGGTGAAAACCTTGCTAGGGTTTCCCAACACTTGGAGAAACTGTTTTTCATCATTCATTTGAATATTTTAAAATAGTCTTCCCACCCTTACGCTCTATACTGCGGGGATCCTACATTATGCCCAGCTGTGCATCTGTGCATTCATGTGCACATTCAATGCATTTCTATGCTGTCTCTCCCTGATGGCACAGCCATCCATGTGCACATTGGAAGAGAACCCCGTGGAGCAGTGAATAGCAATGGTATTTTCTTCCATTCAAGTAAAACAGGAGATCACCTACGATTCTGTGCCTGAGAGCCAGCAAGTATGATTTGTGATATTTTCATAGCAAAGCAGATTTATACAGTCTGGATTCAAAATGCTGCAGTACTGTTAAGCATAAATGAAAATACATTCTGCAGGTGCCTAGATGTGGATAAATATACACAACACTGCTGTTCCTCCCTTACAAGCAGTGAACCTTAATTCACTTTCTCTGCCATTCATTCATTCATTCCCTCCCACATACTGCCTATAATTTTCTGCCATTTTGTTTGCATTTCTATTAAGTGGTACTTCGATTCCATTCTTACTCCTTATAAAATAGCACATTAGAAGCCTTGTATTTTTCACACTGTATTGAACAGCAGCCTCTGAAACACCTGGCAAGTCATAATTACATGACTGCTCTAGTGACAGAGAGAGAAGGAAATCAAAGCCTTTCCAATAGAGATAAATGTTACAGTAGAAAAGGCTCCTGGTTTTATCTACATAAGAGGGGTGGACTAAACTTCACTCTCCTCCTGCAGGAGGGTATGGGATAAATGGAGACCAAAACAAATATGATGTTTTTAAGTAGCTGGGGGTGGTAAAACTTGTAAGCAGAAATAAGCAACATTTAATATGATGTTTGTAGATGTTTGCTGTGAAGTCCACTGTGGATTTTCTCTACAATTTGTTCTGCGCCTAAAGGCATCAAATGCTAGGAAAGGCTGGTTATAATACATGAAGCTGTTGCAGATGTGTCGAGCTAGTGGAGAGGCCCATTCACACTACAGAATTATAGTGCTATTATTCTATTTTAAGAGCCATGATTCCATCCTAAGGAGAGGAGAGGAAAGGCAGAATCTTGCCCTTCTCTGTAAACCTGAGCAAAAGCAAACTGCTGCAGTCTCTTCGGGCTTGTCTGTTCTTCCTCAGTAATAACTTTTGCCTTCTTGACTGCACTCCAATGTTGCTTGGGCACAGGATTCCTAGTTTTCAATTTTGAAATGTTGGAGGGTATGTTGAAAGGCTGTACACCCCTCCTCCATGATATGGTTTAATTGGCAAAATGTATATTTGATTGGCATGAAATATAAATTATATAAATTATATCCTGTAATGACTGGGAGCTGGCTGGCAAAAAAGGAAACTGCCTGCACATGTGTATTGCAAAACCAAGTCAGGATGAGACCTCAGGGCATGGCTAGGTCATAATCAGGGAATCTTCTCAACAATGGACTTGTAGATGTCACTCAGTGACTCAACCATTAGAAACAATGGCACCAAAACTCCTTCCATGGAAGGATTGATTATCGTCGAACTGCTCCCTTTGTCCAGCAGGAAATTCTTCTTTGTCCCCCAACCTGTCCAGCAATCAAGGAGCTATCAGTCCCATCAGTCCCTTTGTCATCTAATGCTAAGACCATCAGCTCATTCCAGGTCCCATTGTACACTTTCTGGCCCTCATTGTCTACTCTGCCAGAGAGCCATTAGCACCTTTGCCCTCAAGGTAGAAAAAGAGTATTTAAACCCCAGTTTTTGGCTAGTCAACTTGCAGTACACTGGTTGCTGGTTGCCACTCTGCCACTCCAATTCTCATTTGTGTACTGTCCTTAGACCCTACATGTAAGCCACATCACTTCTTCACTGTTCTCCAGATTGGTAAACATCACCCCAGTTTGCCCTAAAAAATCTCACTATCAAAACTTTCCTCCCTTTTCCTTCAATTAGCCTTGTGTGATTGTGGGACTGCTTAGATCCTCTGTGTATGAGATTGCATTTCTCCTAATAAAGCAAACAAATCTACTTTTTGGATATCTGGCTGATTCTTCCCCATGCTAGTACCAGTATAAACTGTTGTAAAAGATTTTGCAAGGTTACCCCCCTCTTGTAGGCTTTCTCCTTATGAGCTAATATTACCCATCATTTCACAAAGACACTGGCATCTCGGGTGAATCTCTGAGTCACCCACATTTTGTGATAACAGGTATGTTAGGGTAGACTTTAGTGATGGATCTTACCGAAATGCTGGGGTCCCGATAGTGCCCAAGGATGCCATGTGCTATCACCACATGTGTTATTAGGCTTTCAGCAGTCTATGTGTATGAGAGAGAATTACTGTGATCATCCATGAGTATTGTCTTATATGAAACAGACAAACCATGCATGGAAATTGTATATCAAAGTCATGAAATAGGCAACAATGTAATAAAAAAAATAAGGTATTAATGTATGGAATAAATGGAGTGAGACACCAAAGATGTTTCCCTCTTGGAAATCATTTGGTTTAAGGGCAGCCCTGGGCTCTCTCATTCCATAGGGCTGCATAACAGTTGGCCAATTTTTTGCAGGTACATAATTGATAACGGGGAGAAAGAAAATCCCCATAAGCCAGTAATGAAACAGCTTCCAGGGCAAAGGTCTAGGCTGCAGCAGTCAATAAACCACTAATGGTCTGGACTGCACATTACAGGCAAAGAATCAGTTGTGTTTTATGGCTTAGAAATTGAACATAGTTGCATATTATACCAGGAGGCAACTGAAATCACTGACTAAAGCAGCAGTTTTCATATGGTGTTCCAGGGAACCTTGTGGTTCTTTGGAAGGTTATAATAATTTACAAACCAGTGTTCTGAAATATAACTTGCCAATCAGTACTGGTCATCTCCTTTAATGTGCAACTAAAAAAATAGAACATTCTGAGTGGCATTGAGGTTGTGCTGTCACTGAGGCAATGGACAGTTGTTCAGAATAAGTCTCTCAAATAGTAAACTCAGGTGGATGTTTCAGTACCTGTTTGGAAGTGAAATAGGACCATCCAGTAATTGGAACTGCTTTTGTATTAGGAATATGGATCTGGTGGTTCTCCATATTGCTGGACTCTAACTCCTGTTATCCCCAATCAGAATGGTGACCAGGTGGGGATAATGGGAGTTGTGGCCCGACAACATCTAGGTGGCCACAGATTCCCCAGCTCCATTCTGCATTCTCCAGGAATGCTGCAGATATAGATGTAAGTGAATTTGCAAATAAAAAGAAAATGATGTTTAGAAAGCAATTTAGAATTTCCCGGCACAAGTGCCTGTGATCTTTAAGCATACAGAAATCTCTCAGTCTTAATTTTCTTGCATTTTTCTATACCTATTTGCATTCCTTTTGCTGGTATCGGATTGCAAGTCTCTTTTTTTCTTTCCCTATGGAAATTTGTATAGCATATTCCATGCACATTTCTGTAATGTATACATTTCTTTAACCCCCCCCCCCCCATTAACACAACACAGATGGAAACAATATTTACTGTTATTCATTTTCTGGCCAAAAAAAAAAAAAAAAAAAGTGGGGGGGAGGGAAGAAAGGAAAGGAAAGGAAAGAGAGAGACAGAAAGAGAAAGAGTGTTCCTTGATACCCAGAAAACCAGTCAAAAAGAATACCGCAGTGGTGAGAATCTCGCAGAGTTTTTGTCTGGTATTTATTTATCCTGAAATGTTCTGAAAGTTATTATGCACAGAAATACACATTGGTTCTTTCTTTCTATGAAAATTGTGGGGGCTTGTGCAAAAACACTAGGGAGCAAAACTGTTTTTTGTGCAAGATTACCTGGTTTTTTGCAAAAAAAAGGAGCTACCTTGCACAAGAATACCCATGGCTATCTGGAAACAATGGTAGGTTGCTTAGTTTGTCTGTGGAAAATATCCACATGTATTTCTACACTGAATAATTTCCTAAAGCACTTTGGGATGCATGAATACCAAGTAAGAATCACAAACAAATATTCCTTTGAAATGCAGCGGGGTTAAAAATGGAGAAACTGTTCACTCTCATTTGCAAGGACAAAATGGTCAAATCCACAAGTCTACACTTTGCTCAACCCTATAGCAAGGGTAGGCTACTGTGACCCTCCAGATATTTTAGGCCTGCTGTTGTTGCTGTTTTTGTTTCATTTATATCTCAACTTTCTTCCAATAATGAAACTCATGGTGTTTAGCAATGTATATAAAAACAATACTGATTAAAAACTATATAAAAACTTAAATAAAAGTCTAAATATAAAAGTTATTTAGAAATCAAGTAAACAATTTATAAAGATAAAAACATTAAAATTCATTAAAGGAATATACACACACCTTAAAAACAGCACCATACAGCATTAAAGCCCATCCCCCTCAGTTTCTATAAAAGCCTGGTAGCTTAAAATGTTTTAATTTGCCAATAGAAGGAGAACAAGGATACAGACATCATGGCCTCCTTAGAGAAGGAGTACCAAAGCCTAGGAACCGCCCCCAAGAGCCTCTCCCTTGTTCCCACCAAACACGCCTGAGAAGGTAGCGTCACAGGGAAAAGGGCCCAAACACCTTAGTACTATAAAGGAGATGCAGTGTTTCCAATAGCCTGGACTGAAGCATCTGAGAAGACCTAGCCATCAATGGCAATGGGTGGTATTAGGGGATATGCAATTCAAAAAACATGGGGGCACACTCACTCACCCTTGATCTAAAGAGTATGGTGTCTAGATCAAGGGAGGTAATGGTACCACTTTATTCTGCATTGGTTAGACCTCATTTGGAATACTGTGTCCAGTTCTGGGCACCTCAATTCAAGAAGGACAGCAACAAGCTGGAGCGTGTCCAGAGGAGGGTGACCAAAATGATGAAGGGTCTGGAAGCCATGCCCTATGAGGAACAGCTTTGGGAGCTGGGTACGTTTAGTCTGCAGAAGAGAGAAGGTATGTTTAGTCTGCAGAAGAGAAGGTTAAGAGAGGACATGATAGCCATGTTTAAATATTGGAAGGGATGTCATGTAGAGGAGGGAGCAGGCTTGTTTTCTGCTGCTCCAGAGACTAGGACAAGGAGCAAGGGATTCAAGATACAGGAAAGAAGATTCCACCTGAACCTCAGGAAGAACTTCTGAGCTGTCCAGCAGTGGAATATGCTGCCTCAGAGTGTGGTGGAGTCTCCCTCTTTGGAGCGTTTTAAGCAAAGGCTGCATGGCAATCTGTTGCGAATGCTTTGATGTGTGTTCCTGTATAGCAGGGGGTTGGACTGGATGGCCCCTGTGGTATCTTGCAACTCTATGATTCTATGATTCTATGATTATAAAGCAATAAAAAAAACAGGCAGGTGAGACCTCTATTCATGGATGTCAAATGTGTGCAAAGGTAGCAAAATAATATCTACTAATCACGTTCCCTGTCCCTGATGTATTCCCTGGATATGTCCCCAGGTAACTGTGCATTTAACATTATTGTAAATGAAGCCAATACATATACTGAATACCAGCCATTTTGTAGAAGGTCTGATTTGTTGTCTTCTGTAGCACAGAGAGATGGGGTAGATGGATTTCCTGAAAATCAGGAAATCAAATGTTCCAAAACCTAACACTCAGGAAATCAAATCTTCGAAAACCGCAAGGCTACATAGCCACAGATCCAAGGCAGTTCTGTTGCCTGATAACACCAGTTCCAGGGAACATACGTTCCCATCAGCTCCAGGATGAGATCAATGCCTCTTGAAAACAGACACCCAAATAATTCATCAGAAGTTCTTGGCAAATGCATTAAGCATTGTCGTGAAAAGCTGTCCCTCATTATCAATGTTTCTCCTCTACTAAAACAAGCTGCCATCTACATGGCATGTTTTGTAAGCAAAGTCCTTGGAACTGGAGAGAGCAGACAGTCCGTGTGCCCAAAGGGTAGACTTAACCAGCTGGCCCCTTTTCCTCATCTGACCTGAACAGCTGAATTTTATGATGCCTTTTATTACACAACTTTTCTCAAAGTCTTCCATGAATACCCTATGCTTTCTATGATTGAAGAGGAGAAATGGAATTGGCATCAGCAGCTGGTATCTTTGGGCAGCTGCTAAGATGCCTCCTGTTGATACTGTTCCTGCCCTGGATCCTCCTCTTTCTCTCTCTTTGTCTCTCTCCTTCTCTTCCTCCTTCTTTCCCCCGTCTTTCTCTGAACCTTTCAGCACTCCTAGCAGCATTATGTGGCTGTTTCTAGCTGCCATGTTAATCTCTCCACAATGCCTGCGGCATAGCATCACTAGAGGGCACTTTGGAAAAATGAAAAAACATCTACAGACTCAGTTACTCAGTGCTGCTTGGAGTAATTCTCAGAGCACTGCTTCCTCCTGCTATTACCAGGCAAGCCTGAAGATACCCATGAACAGAGGACGAGCCAATCAGAGCATCAATTTACCTCCAGCTCCCTCAAAACCAGAGCTAGTCCTAATACTTCCCAATTACAGCTAATCAAGAGAAGGTGAGATAGGCTGGCTACTCATGGCCATTCTTTATCACATGGCAAATCTGAATATGTAAGATCTCCTTACCTCCTTATCTGACTCTAGTCCATGACAGCACAACGCCAGAATCTTTGTCACTTAGGGGACACTTGTGTACATGTAACAGTGGAAGGATAATATACCTCAGTGAATGTACATAGAGGAGATTTGATGATAGCTAATGCAATGGAGACCATGCATCTAACTGGGCCATGTCTGCACTACACTGTTATAGTGCTATCATTCCACTTTCAACATCCTATGGAATACTGGGGTTTGTGGTTTAGGGAGGGGCCTTTAGAATTCACAGCCAGAGAGCTCTTTGGCCTCAGGAAACTACAAACCCCAGAATTCCACAGGATGTTGAAAGTGGAATAATAGCATTATAACAGTGTAGGGTGGAAATGGTCTAGGCTATTGGAGGAAGTGGAGAAGAAGCTATATCTATTGTTTAAGGGGGATTTAAAAAAACCCTCAGATTTTCTTGAAATGTCTCCAGGGAAGTTGAGAAGAGATATTTGAAACAATGGCTCTGTTTTTAGCCTTGACTAGAGGAGAGCCATTCAGTTCATGAGATTTACCTATGTGTTCATTCCCCATTCAGTGATGGATTCAATGATCTCCTCTAACTGAAGCTAACTAATATGGTTTTGGCCAGTACAAAATTATACATCCTATACAATCATATTGATACTTATGGTGAAGACCAAATAAATGCTAAGTGGCAGAAACATTGATTGTAATTAATTATATCAACAGAAATGAGAGGAAGTTGGTCAGGACAGTTCAAATGCCTCTGGAAGAGTGTCTCTTTGGCTTGATACTTAAAAGCCAGGGAGCAAAGAAACTTCCATAGTGAAGGAATTACAGAATCCCTCAAGTCATCAGGTTTTGGAGGATTGGGCACAGTCACATCTAAGAGCTCTCATGTTGTCCTGGAGTCTCCCGCTCCATCCAAGTAAGTTGACCAGGCAGCAGTGAGGAAGGGCCCCTCCTTTTTATCTCTTTTCCTTCCATTATTGCCACAGCTATAAGGGTGGAGTCATTCCACCGAGAAGCATTTCATGCCAGGTAATTAGATCATCTTGTTTTTGTTGATTCATTTCTTAAGATCCTTAGAGGTTCAAATCAATGATGCCCCCTTTTAACACGCTGCCTCCTATTTCAAAAAATAGACAGCAAGTGAAACATTTGATTTGCACTTCTCAAAATATAAAAGGCACATGAAAGGAAGTAGAGTGTTGTTTTATATTTCCTTGTCCATGTAGCCCAAAAGCGTAGGATGTCTTTCCAGACAACAGCTGAATTCAATTCAGGGAAGTCTTTGGGCTGCATTCCAGTGATGAGAAAGGCCAAAGGCAAAGGGGTGGACTAGAAAGGCCACCATGTTTTAGCATGATATTTCAACTTTTTACTGCTAGAAACTACATCTCAGGTGAAAACACACAGAACCTGACTAATCACCAGACAGTGGAGCATGGCGAAGAGGGCAGGGCTTTCTGAGGTAGTTCCTAGCTCTCAGGATTTGGCCCTGAATCTCAGAGCCTCTCCTCGGGACCTCAGGGCAAGGGGAAAGATTCTCGGAATGAGAGCACTGCCTTGAAAAGTGTGTGTATCAGATTTTCTCTCATTTGTTAGACTTGGTGCTTTTTATTTGTGTGGCATATTGTTCTCTGCAGCTGTAGTCAAGGCTTAATGACATTACCAGGTTCCACACTCTGTGACAACAAATGTTGTTCCTAGGTCTCAGCTTTTGACCTTCAAATCTCAGGGCCTGGTATAGTCCTGACTTTACAATCCAAACATCTGAGAAGGACAGATTGGGATTCCAAGAAATCAGATTTAGGCCCAAGGTCTCTCATTCCACAACCTATCTTTTCACACTCCTATCAGCAGTGGATTTCCAGGGCCTCCAGCAGGATAGCCTCCATCTGTCCCAATTTGGCAGGGACAGTCCCAACCAATCTTCCATTGTCCCACTTATCAGCTGATTTTAAAATGTCCCTCTTCCTTTCTCCTTTTCCCACTCTCCCACTTTGTTGTTGGCTTACTTCAATTGCTGCAAAGTGCGTTCAAAGTGTAAAAGTAGGTTGGACTCAATTAATTCAGGAAGGAGGAGAGGAGAGGAGAGGAGAAAAGTAGAGGTAGAATCTTGCCCTTTCAAAGAAATCCAGGCAAAAACAAAGTACTACAGCCTCTCAGAGCTCACACATTCTCCCCATTAATAATGGTTGCCATCATGATTTGATGTTGCTTCACTACAGCCCTTTCCGCAACTCACCTTTTTGCAGAGCTGGGGTGTGGGGATTGCGTGAGCAGCCTCTTGTGAGAGCCTCTCGCGTCCCCGTTGCTTCAGCTCCGCAGCTGCTGCCTGCTTGCAAGCAGGTAGCACGACAGCCCCTCTTCTTCCTGCCGTAGTGCAGCCTGGGATTTTCCCAGGCTGCGCTGGGGCAGGAAGTGCGAGTGCCGCGGCTTCGGAGCTCCGCACACACAGCAAGTGCATGCGGGGCCCCGGAGTGATGTGCGATTGCGCACCAATTTCGGCTTAAAGCTGAAAATGAAATAGTGTGCAATCAGTTCCTACCAGCCCCTGGAGCGTTGCACAATCGTGAGTGTGTCGTATGGACCGCTCCTTGCAGTCACGCGACGCTCCAAGGGCCCTTTCGTATGGCAAATGCCATGCGAAAAGGGCCTCCATGTGTTCCGGTTTTCACCTGTGAAGTCTTGGAGAGTTTATAATGGGAACAGTCTTTCATAACAACTGATCAGATCCCTGGGATTGAAACCCAGCTTTTCCAAATATAAACCCTGTATTCAGTTTACCCTGCAAGTGTAAACTGGTTCGGTGTACCTCAAGAGAAGGAAAGGCATGTACAAGCCTGAACTACTATGAGCACAAAAGAATTAAGCTCAGGGAAATGCTTCCTTTGAGCGTGAGAGTTTCTGTCAGTCTGGTGGATTACAAATTTGACTTTTCTCTTTTTGTTTATTCCATAATTAATTGTATCAATTTAGAGAAAGATGCCTATTTTCACGAAATCTCCATGATTTCCCTGGACTGGCTTAGGAAGCCCTTAAGAGAATGCTGCCTATTTTAACCAAGCTTCTATAGGTTTGATGAAACAAGAGCTTTGCCAAGTCTTTCTCTGTTCACAGCTCTGGTAATGAAATGAAGTAGATTGTCACTGCTTATCTGTAATGGAATTGAATATCTAGCCTTTATTAGAACAGATACACAAATGGACTTTGATTCAGCTGCTTGCGCACAAACAAATGAGATCAATTTTTATCCTGCTTGCAGGGACAATATGATTTTGGCAGGCTGGAGAAGACGATAGTGTTGTTTTAAAGAACTGCAGAGTTAAATATGTAGGGCTGATAAATATGTGAGTTATTCAGCTGTTGCCAAAGCACACTGCATCTGCATGTTTAAAAACCTCATGAAAGTTCAAGTGAAGCAAATTAACATGGTGTGCGTGCTCTCCCGTCTTTATTAATCCAGTAGCTTAGGGCTGCTTGCTCACCTAAGCTTTGCTACAACATAAGTTGCACTTTGGGAACTGCTAAATGTTTAAACCCTGAGCAGCCACAAATATAAATGCCTGTTCCTGCATTTCATTTGTTTGTCATGGTTCAGCATGACCAATAAATCTAACCCAGGTGGGTGCCATACAGATTAAGGTGTGAGCTGTCAGGGATTCCAGGCAGGGAACCCTGGGAAAATGATCAGCCCACTGCAAAGAGGTTGCATCATGCCCCAGCTGTGGGTAATTGCAAGGTTGCATAAGAAACTGGGGTCGTGTGCAGATGGTAGAGGGAGGTGTGCAAACCTCTACCTGATTGGTTGTAGATATGTGTATAACAAAGCAATGCCAGTCTGTAATTGTCTGTTGACCAAACCTGGCGCCTGGCGCAAGCTTTTGTCCGTCTGTCCTATGTTTTCTATATAACAGAACTTTGCTGCAAGATAAAGTGCCTCCTGTTTTGGAAGAAACTCCTCTGTGTGTGAATATCCTTACTGGGGAACAAGGCTGCTGCTGTTGGCTCGCTGAACTCTGGTTTTTCTGCTGCGTTTCCGTGGGGCTGAAACTCCTATCATCCCCAACATGAGCTGCACAGGTAGAGACAGATAGTACTGCAGAATTATCAGGAGCAGCTGTATCCACAGACAGTGGGGTGAACCACTCCTCTTTCAGGCTGCATTTTCCTTATTGGAGTACCTTCACAGTCCTCTGGTGATTCCTACCACCCGGGCTGGTCATTGGATCCTTCTGGGCAGGAAAGAGTAAAAGGTGTTCCAGCCATGTCTTGCTTGAGCATCATAGAGTTTTTTGAGCTCTGTTGTGTTCCTGTGCCCTTGGTTATTCTCTGTAAGGCTGATTTGAACATTCCCTTTGTTGTTTATTTGACACATTCTCCCTCACTTTCCAAAGCCGTGGCAAGGAGCCCTCTAACAACACCACACCAACTACTAATTGCTGGAATATTAAAAAGGCAGTGAGTTTTTTGTTTTCAGCTATAGAGGCTTTACCCTTGCATGGGTCTGGAACCATTCAGTCAACCTGTGCGCTGACTGATGATAGCCAATGCTTCCTCCTCCGGCTCATATACTGGGGACAAACCCTGGGTGGCAGACATGGGATGCTATACGGGTGGGAGCCACTGCATGTTTCCCATGTCACCTGAGAACAGGGTGAAGCCATCTGTACCCTTCCAATGGTGAAACTGGTTCCTTATGCCGTCACCCCCAAGGGCTGTAAGGAAACCCCACATTCAATTATTGTTCAGCCTGACTGTCCTACCTCCCCCAGTTGGATCCAGGCAAATTGAGGCCATTTCCACCTTACACTGTTATAGTGCTATTATTCCACTTTCAACATCCTATGGAATCCTGGGATTTGCAGTTTAGGGAGGGGCATTTAGAATTCTCAGCCAGAGAGCAATTGGGCCTCAGTAAACTACAAACCCCGGAATTCCACAGGATGTTGAAAGTGGAATAATAGTACTATAACAATGTAGAATAGAAAGGTCCACACTTTAAGAAAATATTATAAATCCATGCACAATATGAGGGTGGAATGGTGGGAAAAATCCAAAGACTCACAGGCTTCAGAGCAAAGGAGGGGCTCTTAATGTATCCCAAAGGCAGACCTGAGTAAAGTCTTTGACTTGGTTCCCCTCAGATCTCTGCATTCTCTTGATTGGAGACCTGTTAGCACTTTTTCCCCAAGCCTGTGAAAATGCTGGAAGTCCTAAGAAGGAGGTGGTTGCTCAAGGAGGAAAATGATGAGACCAGGAAGCCCTTTCCACCACACTCTGGTAAGTCAAGAAGCGCTTTCAGAGAACATTTCTCCTTTCATTCTTTCAGATCTGGATCATTCCTTTTCGGGCTTTTTTTACCTTTGAGGACAACATTATCACTCAGTCAGATGCTGTGGTGGAGTTCAGGAATTGTCTTAAAGATACCTTACTTCTGCTAGAGTTGGGAAGAGTTCCTTTTATGTACCAACTCCAACAAACCACCAGCCCACATGGCTATGGTCATGGTGAATGGAGGATTCTGGGAGTTGTAGTCAAAAAATAGAACCTTTCTCAGTTCTCTGTTGTTTTTGTTCTTCTGTGCCTTCAAGTTGTTTCTGGGAGTTTGTGACACACTGAAAGTCACCCAGTGGGTTTGCATGAGCAGGTGGGGCACAGAACCCGGGTCTCTAGATTCATAATCCAATGCTCAAAGCACTACACCACATTCGCTCTTAGAAATCAAAGCAGTTGTGGGGTATTAGATTGTTGTTGTGTGCCTTTAAGGCATTTTAGGCTTATGGTGACCCCAAGGTAAACCTATCATGGGGTTTTCTGGAGCTGAGAGTGTGTGATGCATCCAGAGAAGAGAATGGCCCTGCTACTTCCCTTCATCTGGACATAATACTTCTGTTCATGTAATAAAGGATTAGCTTTACTCTAATTAGTATCTAATTTAGATGGTTTTTGATTTTTCACTTTGGATGTTGCCTTCATTTGAGACAGGGATGGACAGACTCCAGAGCCAGCCAATCTTCAGCTCCTCTAGAGTTCTGGAGGGCCAAAGCAAACCATCATGGCTGCCATTTGGGGTGACAGGAAGTGATCTTGTGCCACACTCAGTTGTTTTTTGGGCTTTGTGGAAGAGGGACCTCTCCAAAACTCCAAATTTACACATAACAAAAAGAACTCTTGTCTGCTAAATTACATTTTCCTTCAGTCCACAAATTCATAGCGTTGCGGAGAGTGAGATCTTGAAAACCATTCACACCTAGACTTCTCCAGTTTTTTTGTTTGCATTCCCTTGGGAACTTTGCCTCCCCCTTTTCTCTGGGTGTTGTTGTTGTTGCTGCTGTTGTTGTTGCGTGCCTTCAAATTGTTTCCAACTTTTGTCAGTCTTAAGGTGAACCTATCATGGGGTTTTCTGAGGCTGGGAGTGTGTAACAGCCCAAGCTCACCCAGTGGGTTTCCCTGGCCAGGTGAGGAATTAAAGTCTGCTTTCTGGAGTCATAATCCAATGCTCAAACCACTACGCTACACTGGATCTCCAAATTCAGAGCAATCAGGGGATATGAATTTGTTGTTTCCTGCCTTCAAATCACGTCTGACTTATGGCGACTCTAAGGCAAACTTATCATGGGGTTTTATAAGAGTATGCAATGCATCCAAGGTCATCCAGTGGGTTTACATGGCTGAGTGGGGAATCAAACCTAGGTCTTGAGTTGTAGTCCAATCTTCAAGTCACTTCACCATGCTGGATCTCATCCTTCCTCCTATTTTGTAAATCATCAACGATCCACCAACTTTTTCCACAGATCATTTGTTCTGTGTAGGTCTGTGAAGAAGACACTATCATGCCTTTTAGTAACTTTTTTGTATAGTTCCCAGCTTCTAAACTTGTAATTCAGACCTTATCACCTTTCATGCCTGTTGTGTCTGTCATTCATTGCAATATGGAAATATCTGTGTCTTCTTTTGGAAGCACTAGCGATTCATTTTAAAAAATGGTTTCGTATTTCCTTCTCACCTTCAGACTGCTCCACAAAGGAACTATGAGAACAAAATGGGATTTCAGGGAGGATAAAATCCCCCTGCTCCCGGTATCACCTGGAAGAATCATATTTGGGCCATTTAAAATTATCTAAGGAACCAAAGTGCCCTTGGATTCATTTAAAGAGAGGCAGGGGGTTACTATGGCTTACTAATAGATAAGCTTTCTCAGGTAGATTTTGTTCACAATCCTTCCCCCTCTCCAGTTAATGAGTATTTTTCCAGAAGAGAAGTCTCTTTTGCAAACTGCCAATTTAAACAAGATGATCCACAGCATGTTGCAAGGCCTGATCCATCCCCCATCTAGTTAGTTTGCAAGCACACGGCTGTCTTTACAGAGGAGACTTCTAATCTGCCCTGTATTGGGTTAGAAGAAAAAAAAAGTATCAACTGATTTTTTTTTTTTTTTGTTAAGTGAATTTGTCCCATTTGAGATCTGAGACTATTAGTGGAAGCGTGCACATCTCCTTTCGTTTTCTCTTTGGAAATAAACTGCAAGCATTCTCCCCTTCCCCATTTTCTTTCCTTTTTCAGTTATAGAATGTGTTGATATTCCACAAGCATAGAGCTTTCATACCACTTTATCTGCCATGGGATCTTTCCTAGGGAATCCTGGGGCTTCTAGTTTGGTGAGGTGCTTGAAAACACCTCTGCTCTAAAACAATGGTGAATTCCCCTGAAGCTCAGCACTAAAACTCTTGCATAGAGAATTTAAGCTCCCCACCAAACTACAAATCCCAGGATTCCATAGAATGGAGGCAATCACAGTAGACCTCATTTGGAATACTGTGTCCAGTTCTCAATTCAAGAAGGATATTGACAAGTTGGAATGTGTCCAGAGGAGGGCAACCAAAATGGTGAAGGGTCTGGAAGCCATGCCCTATGAGGGGTGGCTTAGGGAGCTGGGTATGTTTAGTCTGCAGAAGAGAAGGTTAAGAGAGGACATGATAGCCATGTTTAAATATTGGAAGGGATGTCATGTCAACGAGGAAGTGAGCTTGTTTTTCACTGCTCCAGAGACTAGGACAAGGACCAATGGATTCAAGGTGCAGGAAAAGAGATTCCACCTGAACCTCAGGAAGAATTTCCTGACGGTCAGAGCTGTCAAGCAGTGGAATACTACTCTGCCTCCATGGAGTGTGGTGGGGTCTCCTTCTTTGGAGGCTTTTAAGCAGAGGCTGGATGGCCATCTGTTGGGAATGCTTTGACGGGTGTTCCTGCATAGCAGGGAGTTGGACTGGATGGCCTTCATGGTCTCTTCCAACTCTATGATTCTATGAAAACAATTAAAGCAGTATCAAACTGTTATCATTCTGCAATGAAGGTACACTGATAGGAAAATACAACTTAAATGTGTTATTTTTGACATGTGGGTAAAAATAAATTCTGGTCAGGGGTGGGTAAAATGGTAACAAATTGTGTACATTAAAAAAGTATGCTTAAGCATGGAAAGGTACATGCTAAAATATATACATATTTCCATGTTCTGAAAACCAAGTGTACTTCTTGATACTGAAGATGGACAGGGAGGAAATGAAGGTGAGATTCAAAGAAATGCTAGAAAAACAAGATGAGGCCATTTCCACACTAGGCTGTTAGAGTGCTATTATTCTGCTTTCAACAGCCTATGGAATCCTGGGGTTTGCAGTTTAGCGAGGGGCCTTTGAGGCTAAACTGTAAACTCCAGGGTTCCATAGGATGTTGAAAGCGGAATAATAGCACTATAACAGGCAGGTGCAGAAATGGCCAATGAAAGCTGTAAAGCCCAAAGGTGAGACAATGATGCAAACTACATAGGACATAATGTGAAAAAAATGGGGAGGGGTGACACCAATGAAACACATATATCTTTAAGGCCTAATTTCTCATCTTCTCCCACAACTCTGAGGATCCATGCACTCTCCTAATCACAATATTTCTATGCAGGTGGGCATGTGGGATTTTTCCCCGAGAGAAAAAAAGAAGCCAGTTATTAATGAATAGGACCACAGCTGCTTCATCCTTTCTTCATTAAATATTGCTCACAGAGGCAGTCTCTTGATAGATTCCGTGGCAGACAGTTTTCTGTCCACGGCATCTTCAGTCTCTCATTGTCTAGTGGCTAAAGATCAAGAAAATTAAATCTGAAGTGCTGTAACTGATTTGACTTGAAGCAGTTGCTTCTCAAAATGCAAGAGAGATAATCTGCCAGTTTTAAATTTCCCTTTGTTAACTCTGAAAGGAATTAGTGAGATGAACTCCCAAGGAACAGGGGGTTGTGGGATGAAATAAACCTATGACTTTCTGGATTTTTTTCCTTTTTTTTTTAATATGCTCTCCATCCTTTGAAAAGTTACCTTTTTAGACTATCATTCCCAGAATACCAGAGCCAGCGTTGCTAGCCGTGGAATTCTGGGATTTATGGTTCCTCAAATAACTTTTCCAAGTTCTGCATATATCTTTGATAAAATGCCATTCCAGAACTGCATGAGGTTTCTGTTTGCCTGTTTCTGGAGAACCAATTCATTCCTTCAGGGAGAAAGCTTATCTCAGTGGTAATGCACAACCTTTATATATAGTATTCAGTGTGCTTTAGATCAGTTATATCTAATACGTCAGAGTTCCCATTTTTATACATAGTATTTTCCAACAGTTACCTATGCATTTGTAACTTCAAGGATTGACTACTGTAATGAGTTCTGTATAGGGCTTTCCTTGAAATTGTTTTAAAACCTGCAGTTACTTCAGGTCAGGAGAACATACAACCAGTTCTGTAGCTAACATAGCAGTTGACAGTCAACTTCCAGGCACCATACATGATTCTCATTTTTAGCTTTGCCAGACTTTGTGGCTTGGAAATAACAGATCTTATTACCTTACTGGATGTGAAGTTAACTTTGTGAACACATGGCTTTTGGTGACTGTATGGATGGGTAAATCCATACCTTTACATAGTTTACATTTATGTAATGTAATGTAATTTATGTAATGTAATGTAAACATGAAAAATATTCAATCCATATGTAGATATAGCAGGGGGAGGAATATTTAATCCTCCCTAAATTCTTTCCAGCATCACCACCACCATCATCCTCGTCATCTTGATCATCACCCTGCCTTTTTTTCCAGTTCATGACCCAAGGCAGCTTACAACAGTTAAAACTAACATTGAAAAGTTAAGGCATCTTGAGTCCCAGATTTGGGAGAAAGGCAGGATGCAAATAATTATAACAATATAATAATTAAAATTCACAGCATAAAAAGTGAAAAAGTAATTGAATTATTAAAAAAAATTAAAATCGGTCAAAACAAAAACATTAAAAACACCACCAATGGCATTTCCACACTAGACTGTTATAGTGCTATTATTCCACTTTCAACATCCTATGGAATCCTGGGGTTTGCAGTTTAGGGAGGGGCCTCAAAGGATTCCCCCAGGATTCCATAGGATGTTGAAAGTGGAATAATAACACTATAACAGTGTAGTGCAAAAATGACCTAGAGAAAGCTTTCATCTGCCTGGAGTCTTTCTTCACATGCAAATAACAGCTGAGGGTGGGACTTTGCCAGCTGCAGTACAGGAGAATGTAGGGTTCACCACAACAACAGTCCCAGTGTGGCTCACATTGCTCCATTTTTTCCTATTTAACAATTTTAAACATACACAAGATTTGTAATGACCGATCAGTTGTGAGTACCATTCACAGCCAAGAGGTCTATTAGTTCTTATCCCATTGATATTTATCCCTCCCTTTTTTCAAATAAATTATAATGGCATGGGTCAGTGTTAATCCCTTCTGATCCTCCCAGCACCTCTGTGAATTAGGTTAGGAATGGGGAAGGGGGCAGTGAGAGTCCCAAGGTCATACACTGAACTTCATGATCAGTTAGGGATTTGAACCCAGGATTCTCTAAACTAACTCCAAAATGCTAAGCAGTTAAATTACCTCCACCAGCCAAATCATAAGATTTGTGGGTTTGTTTGTTTTTTTTAAAAAAAAAATGGGGACAGGACTTACTTGAAAGTCTAATTCCTCCATCCCAACCCAATAGCTTCCCATTAAGCATCAGAGAACCCAATTATGGCTACTATCACAGTATAATCAACTCTAGCAAATGAATTTCTTCTTTGCTCTCTCTCTTTCTTTTTTTGCCAGGAAACTTCAGCCCTGAAATTTCATGCTTGGTCAATTTTCTTTCTATTATCCTCGCCTCCCATCCCTCATGCGCATGCGCACACACAGAGAGAAGTATCAGAGTAGAACATTGCTTTGTCACTGTTTCATAGCTCTATGCACCATAGGGATATAATAAGTCAAACATTAATCACAAGGCACAGCTACTATTCTAGTCTTGCTCAGGTTTTAATGAGGTTCCTATACCACTAGATTAGATATTGTGATTTCCTATGCAGTGTGAACCCTTGGAGAGCACCCAGCTTGTGTTTAATTTTGTACTGGAATCTTTCCTTAAGCCAGGATTGATTATAAAAAGTACACAAACAAAAGCAGGTCTTGGGAGGGGTCAGGTCCATCTCTAGTTCTGTTCACAAGGTCTAGCAGTTCTCATCTTGGAGGTGGAAGTAAAAGTAGAGTTGACGTTCCCATTGAACTAAATTGATGGTGTCAAGCATGAGTGTTTGGCTGCCAAATAAATGAAACCAAGAACAGTGGTCAAGTTCAAAGTCTAGTTTCCAGTGAACAACTTCAGATTATTCAGAGGGAGACACACAAATACTGTCCAAGACAGAATGAACTTACCTGCTCATACACCTTTTGAAAGGACATCTGAATCCCATGGGCTGTAACTGTCACCTAGCAATAAGAACAAGAAAGGGAGAAATGAATTGGGCTGCTTTATGAAATTCAGGAACAACAGCAGAACTTGCTCAGAATGTTGTGCTTTTATCAGTTTGGAGGACAGAAATCTTTGTATAAACTCTTCAGCACTATTGTTACCAAAATAGTCATATGGCTAAAGCGGTCCTAAAATATCTGGCTTAAGGTTAACTTACAACCTCTTCAGACAAGAAAAATAAAATCTCTGAAAGACCTAGGTTTCGTTCTTATACAAACCAGTTTTATTCTGGAGATCTACATAACAGTTTCCTCTTTTCAAAGTACTTCCAGAGATCTCCCAGCATTACCAAAGACTTTTCATTCCCACTACCAAGGTCAGGTTGAGTTAACCCAGGATATCCCAAAGTGAAATGTTTGTTTTCATGGCTGTCTGTTTGTGTTATAGTGAAACTAGCTAAGATGGCCACCTCAAGGAAACACATTAATTATTTCCAGGACCCAAATTCCACAGAGATCAAGGGAGGGAAAGAGGAATTCTAACAAGAAAAAAAAATGATCCTAATGCTTAACTGGTACAATATTGCTAAAACATCTCAACATTTCAACTATAAATCTTGAATAACAATGAAAGAGGTTTCAGTGAAAATTGATAAAAGTCAGTTTCTGAAACTTTACCTGAGTCTAGTTGTGACACATGATCACTGGGAGTGGGAAGAATACAAGGAAGAGGGACAGGGAAAGCCCCAAAATATTTTAAGAGAGAATTTGGATGCCCAACCATGAATATGCAGATAAAATCAAAGCAAAAAAGAACTGGAATGTCTTGAGACTTTTTTTTCCTTTCTGGACAAGCTCTCACCCTCAATTCTTATGAAGATGTTGGTGCTATAACAGTTTTTGGTTAGTTCTGGGAAAGAAGATCTTTTTAGGGGTGTGGTTGCCCCTCCACATTTGCTAAGATTAGAGGCACAAGACCTTTTTGTTGCCCCAAAACAAACAAACTTCCTTGACTATGACCCTGAGGTCTCATTCCAACCTAGTTTTGCAATGCACGTGTGCAGCAATTTCCTCTTTGCCAGTGAGCTTCTCATTCATAGCAGGATGTAATTTATGTTTCATGCCAATTAAATATATGTTTTGCCAATTAAATTATATCACGGAAAGGGTATACAGCCTGGCAACAATCCTTCCAACTCTAAGATTCTAAGATTCTATGAATCTGTGGTAAAAAAAAAAAAAAGATTTAGCCATATAGTCCTCATCCCATATAATAAGACCATAAGGTTCTTGTTGCTGAAAATACAAACATATCAGCAGTGGAATAGACTGCCTTAGATGATGGTAGACTTTGAACAGAGGTTGGATGGGTGTCGTTCAGGAGTGCCTTAAATTGTCGGGGAACTGGAGTGAGTAGCACTTTTCATCCTACATGCAGGATTCCTACCATACAGGAATGCATAACTAAAACATTCCTAAAGCAGTCCTAAAGTATTCCTGAAAAATGCCCATCCAATCTTTTTGTACAGTTCACCTCCTGGGCAGTCTATTCCACTGTTGAACAGTTCTGACAGCAAAGAAGTTCTTCCTAATGTTTAGGTGGAATCTCTTTTATTGTAATTTGAATCTACTGGTTCATGTTCTAGTCTCTGGAGCAGCAGAAAATAAGGTTGCTCCATCTCCTACATAACATTCCTTCAGATATTTAAAGACAGCTACCACATCTACTCTTGGTCATCTATTCTCCAAGGTAAACATACCAAGCTCCTTAAGTCATTCCTCATAAAGTTTGATTTCCAGACCTCTGATCATCTTGGTCACCCATCTCTGGACACTTTCCAGCTTGTCAATATCCTTCCTGAAATGTGGTGCCCAGAAGTGGACACTATATTCTAGGTAAAGTATGACCAAGGCAGAACAGAGTACCACTATGACTTCCCTCAATCTAGAAACTATGATCCTGTACATGCAGCCTAGAACTGCATTGGCTTTTTTTTTTTTTTTTGGTCACTGCATTACACTGACTCATGAACCATGTGGCCTACTAAGAGCCCTAGATCCCTTGCATATGTACCACATTCAAGCCAGTTGTCACCCATCCTATATTTGTCACAGGTATGGTAGATCCAGTGAATGAAAGGGACTCATTAAGTCAACATTTATACAAGTCCCATTGATTCAATGAGTCAGCTCTGGTTTGAACTAACCATTGGACTTAAAGCATATGAAGTTGCCCAAAGTTGGGTTTTCTGTAAAGAAGTAATTTGTTACTCATTGCTAAATGCTTGTCCAAAGTAACTTACTGACATTACTTTATTAAAACATGCTAGTTACTAATACCTCTTGTAGACTTATTGGTTAGTCATAAATAGAGTAGAACCACTCTGTAGGGAGTGCTTTGAGGGTGTTCCGGCATGGCAGGGGGTTGGACTGAATGGCCCATGTGGTCTCTTCCAACTCTACATTTCTATGATTCTATGATTCTATGAACCATGTAATCAAAGGTCACTCTTACGTCACTTAGGTCACACTTATGTCACTCTGATATCCAGACCTTGGTTAACTTTTAATTATCATTTTAAAAATATATTCGAGATAGGTCCTAAAATGATCCAAAATCTCAGAAATGATCCTTCAAAACAATGTTTTGGAAGCAAATGTTTTTGATGTTTTAGAAGCTTTTCTGTAAGTTTTTACTCTTAAAAATAAAATGCAGGATGTCTGAATGTCCTATTGTGGGATTAACTTAATTTTACTTGTAATGTGCTACTTCCAGGTTTGGAAACTGCCTTATACTTCATCAGAAATTCCATGAAAATCAGTTGTGCACTTCTAACTTTCCAGAATCTGAGGTGGAGAATTTCCATCAACTGCTACCTGACCCCTTGAACTGGAAATACCAAGGGTTGAACCTTGGACTTTCTACATGCAACATACATGCTCCATCACTGAACTATAATGGCTAATAATTTTCCATAATCCCATCAAATCCCACAATAACATCTTTCAGTGAACAGGCCTGCTACACCAAAACAGAATTAGTCTATCACCATTGTGTCCTTCTCAATGCATGTCACCTTGACACAGACACACCTCTTCTTCTCCTGCTTTCTGAGATTTACAACTGAAACAGATAGGGAGATTGCTATATTAAACCTTAAAAGAATGGGCTGGCTGAACACTTTATTGTTTTAACTCTGTTGCATTGGCTTTTAAGCTACCAATAAATTTAATTTATATAAATATAGGTGTCATGGTAAGTCATAGTCTAGTGCATTAGAAAGCACTCGCTAGTCTTTTAAGGACAAAGATGATTAAAATCAAGTTAGCCAGATGAATCATGAGAGTGCCTAATGCACTATGCCAAACATTAAAAGTGAAGCTTCTTGCCCATGGAAGCGCTGTGAGGGACTGCTGTCAATGTTCCTGCAACTTACTCGGTAATTGCTAATGGCTACGAGAAACTCTGAAGTTTTTGCAGAGGAAAAAAAGCTTCTGCTGTCAAAAACTGTAAACTTTGGTCTGCTGTATTTTGCTTTGAAATACAAGTAACATTCCGAGTTTATGGTCCTTATTTGTAACTCTATTCTCTTTTAAGCGGGCAAAGCATTATGGTTACTATGACTGGCAAATTAAGTTATTTTACTTAAGCCAATGACATTCTGGATCCTATCAACAGAAGTATAGCATCCAGATCAAGTGAAGTAGTAAAGACACTCTTTTCAGATTTGGTCAGACCTTACCTGGGATATTGTGTCCAGTTGTGGACACCACAGTTCAAGAAGGATATATACAATTTGGAACATGTCCACAGTAGAGCAACCAAGAAAATCAAAAGTCTGAAAACCAAATCTTATGAGAAATTACTGAGGGAACTGGATATGGTTAGCTTGGAGAAGAGAATATGGAGTGGGAACAATGGCCATCTTTACAAAGCTGAAGGGATGCCATGCAGAAGATGGAGCAGGCTTGTCTTTTGCTGCCCCAAAGATTAAAACATGAAGCAGTGGGCTCAGATTAGAAGAAAAGTGATTCCATTTAGCATTAAGAAGGCATTTTTTACTCTAACTGATATTCAACAATGATATAGATTACCTTGCAGAATGGTGGACTTTAAACAGAGATTGGATAGCCATCTTTCAGGAGTCTTTAAATTGTAATAATCCTCAATTTAATTGTATAATCTTGAATGTCAGGGGGTTGAGACTAGACGGCCATTTTGGTCTCTCCTAATTCTAAGCTTCTATAAATTCTATACGATTTTACTTTTCCGGGTAAAAAGATTACTGCAATGTAATTATCATCTGCTATCCAGCTCACAGCTCAGTATGGTCCCTTTCAAACACCATGGTGTAGAAGTCACTTACCAGTATCTTGATCACACTATATACCAGTATGATGCGCTGCTTGGAAAGAATATTTGAAAAAATTTGAATTATAGAGAGTGGTAAGGAGAATGCAGGACTGAAAAAGAGGTGGTGCTTTTCACTCAGAATCTTTGCAGTGACTTATTTCCTGTGAAAAAAAATGTATAAGAAATGAGAATGGGGTTGCACAGAAAACAGCATTTTCTGTGCAGAAAAGAAGTTTACTGCTCAGAAAACATAATGTTATGTACAGAAAATGCCATTTTCTGTTTAAAAATCTCACCTGTGTTTTTTCAACCACAAACTGTGACTAGTTCTTAAAAACCGTGCACTTTTTGAGGGCTTTCTTGCAGTGCAGAGAAAAATGATAAAGTCGTTCATTCTTGCTTACAAGAAGAAAATTTACTATGATCTGCTCACCTAGCTTAGACTATCAAATTTGGGTTACATTCGGAATCTACACTCTTATGACAATACATAAAATCAACATTCATGAAATATATTATCCATAAAATATATGGCAAAATAGTCAAGTCTTCAACATGCACCTAAAAATAAGAATAGTGAGAGTACATTGAATATCAAGGGGAAGACTGTTCTGCATAGTGAATGCTATAGCAATAGCAGTTAGCAATAAAAGTTACATTTCAATACTGCTTATCAGTGCTAAGCACTCCCTAAGCAGTTTACAATGTTTTTCACTAATTGCCCCCAACAAGCTGGGTACTCATTTTACTGACCTACAGAAGGATGGAAGGCTGAGTCAACCTGGAGCCCTGCAGGATCAAATTCATAACATTGTGAGCTGCAGTACTGCACCACCAGGGCTCCCTGGTTATCATGTTAAATACCCTGCTTCTCACAGCTATTTAGCAGATGGCAGCCAGGATCCTATTGGACCACTGGCAGCGTTGAAATATTTACCAGCATAGTTATACCAATGGGCTGGGAAATGAAGACTGCTCCTTCTGATCTGGTTGCAAATGGGAACAGACAAAGAAAGCTACTTGCATTATTTGTACAAAAAAGCCGTCATAATACTTCTAAGAATATATTTTTTGTGGTATCTTAATGGCTAGCAAGTTTTATTTACAAATTCTTTTCATGGCAGCAGCTCATTTCATCAAATGTACTAAATGGTGCCTCAGCAGATTATTGTAAACATGCTCGATAACAGTGGAAAAACTATTCAAAAATTTTCAAAAACGGTTAAAAACATGTTTCTTGAATGTCAAAAAACTCTGATGAGGAGAACCTTGGACTGATGAGAAATTTCACAGTTCATGATTTATCAGTGCCAAATTTGTACATTTTGTGCAGAAAATGCTATATATTTTCTGCACAAAACAGCGTGTATGAATTTTTCACACAATAAGCCCTAACTACAGCATTTTCTACACAGGAAGCAATTGACAACTACAGCAGTTTCTTCATGGAACTGTTGTTTTTGTGTGTGTGTGAGAGAGAGGATGTGTGCACAAACATGCAACCACTCACAAAATACATGTGAATCTTGCACAAAATGTGACCTGAATTGGTAATAGTCTTTGAAAACTGTGCAATTTTCAATGACTTCCTCACAACAGAAAGAAATCTGTTAAAATTATTTATCACTTCTGTTGAGAATGAAATCAGCAAAAGATTACCTCACACCTCTGAGTGAGTGGGATACCTACAAATTAGAATCTTTTTTTTTTTCCTTGCAACATACTAACACAGCTACCTAGCCCCAGAAACTGATATTGCTGGCATGCAAAATGCTGGACACAATTTTAACCACAATGAGACAAAGGTCATCATGATCTGAATTCTACATAAGGGAAGCTGAGACTGATCTTTCTCAAGGAAAGCCAATGATGTTCTTGCCTAATATGTTATACACAGTACCTTATTTACAGATATTTTTTGACTTCTATCTAACTAACTAAAGAAATGTATTCCACATGGTTCAAAATATAAGAATGTCTCCGAAACTCACAGTGAAGTTTTGCTACCCTCTTTTTTTCCTACATTGCTGAAGTTGCTCACCTTTCTTAGGGGGAAGGCAAAAAATCAGTGCATCCCAGTATTTCCTATTGTTTGACAAATGTGTTTTTTTTTTCCTTATTTCATTCTTGATAGCCAGAAGCAACCTTTCCAGAACCTTTATAAAAGCACCTTAGCTAGTACTAAATATAATGTTAGCAGATTGGGGAGCCATGGAGGCCAAAAGGAGGTCAGGCAGAAAGAAAATATGAGCTTATTACATGTGACTCTCTTTAAGCACTAACGCCTTTTCAAGAAGATTTGGTCTTGGAGGTCAAAACAGAGACAAGCTGTATTCAGGGAGTTTCTGTGCTATTAATTCTCTCTCACAGCCAATCTTCTCATTGCAAAAGCATGTACTTAATTCAACCAGTATTTGTTTCTTTAAACATGCAACAGCTCTGTCGGCTAAGTCAGTTCCAGAGGCAACAGAGGTAGGACCGATGGTGGGCTTGCAAAATCTGTAAAGAAAATGGAACAGCTATTAAAGATTTATATTTTTAGTGCAAGCCAATCAGTACACTTAGAGTCCATGAATGTGCTTGGGGACAGCTACCTGGTTTTGCTAAACTTTATGTATCTCTCCTTCTCTTGGTTTTGATCTGATGCTGAAAATGAAAGGATAGAAGCAAGTAAATCAGATGTCCTGCCTTGATTGCACTGTTACAGGAAAATTCCTCCGTGACTGCAGCTGGACTCCCATCACCGCTTTAATGCCGAGAATACAAGAGCATTTTGTTTTTTTCAGACTACTCCCTTGCTGAGATAATTTTCTATTCATTTCATTTCTTTCCTTTTTATCATTTCTGAAACATGTGCAAATGCCACTGCTTTTGTCCAGCACTCTTGCTGGTCTTTACCATCACCACTACTATTACCTCTTCCTCCTCCTCCTCCTCCTCTTAGTGGTGGTAGTAGTAGTAGTAGTAGTAGTAATACCACCATCACCCACAACAAAATGTGGCAATGTAGAGTGCTCAGTCTTCTGCATTTTACCCACTTAATTCATTCTCATACCTCCCAAAGATTATCAAAGCATCCTCTCTCATGCACATCAATAGTCAGTTAGCATTCCAACTATCAGCCAACACAAGCTGACATCTTGCTTTGGGAGAAGCATATCAGCTACATAACTATATCCTCTTAGTTATATCTCCTAATGTGACCCCCCAAAATCCACCTTTTAAGTGATGCAGCCCTCTCCATCTGTTTTTATGTCATTGACTAATAGAGAGATCAGAACAGATATGTCTATACGTTTTTTTCCAGTAGCTATATTCAGTGTACCAGGCAGCCGCACAGTGATATCTGGGGATCTCTGGCAGAAGCCTGCAGATAAAATCCTTTCAGCATGTCCAGCTACTGCTGTACGCTCTGCTGATCCTCCACTCTCCAATGATATGGAAGTGGCTTTGTTTGCAAAGGGTGGGTGGGACTTTGTCACTTCAAAGATGGGTTGGAGAGAATTTTGTTCATTTTGCCATCATTAACGAATTCCAGCCTCCATGACAACCAAAAAAAGTAGGCTACAATAGCATAAGTTCAAATACTGTAGCTCACTAACAGGGTGGCAGTCACTGTCAGCCAACAATAGCCAGCGTGCTCAGTCTTCTTTGGGCTGTTATGAGGTGCCCTCAAAGGTATCTCCCCTGAGCTGGATTATCAATGGTTGCGATTGGAGCAAGTGCGATGAGACTCTCAGTGGCTATGGAGCTCATGCTGCTTTTTAGCACAGCCACCTTCTCCCCAGACCTCAAAAAGTTTTCTGTGGTGTCAGGGAGGTCTCCTTTTCACCCAGCAGCCCTTCTGAGCCTGATCCACTGCAGCAAGAAGTGGGTGCTGCAGTGGGGATCTCATACCTGGCCCTCTGGTTTTAGAACTGGTCTTTGACCCTGGCCATCTTAATCCAGTCACCTCAATGTGTTTGAATTTTCAAAGGTTATAGGTTCCTCCAAGCCTTCTGATATCTCTCTCTTGTTTGGCAGTGATGCTATTTTAGCAGCATAAGCAATGGGACACAGAGTCTGAACACCAGAAATAGATTATTGCATTATTCTTGTGGTAGTGGAAGAGAGCTTTTAAAGATTTCTGGGAAGCCAGTGATGAACTCTTTCCATCAGAGTAGTACATTGTGTGCTCACTCAGCCAGATTCAACACAGAGCCGATCTATATAGTCAGCAGAACCACATAGCATGGCTGTTTTTCCTAAACTGCACTACTTCAGACTGCAAGCATTATGTCTGAATTTCCCTTCTATCCAAACCTATCCTTCCTTTCAAATTAAGGAGAAACTACAATGAAAAAAGAAAGCGGCTGAAATTAGTCTTTCCATTTATATGGGAGATGTGGGTCTCTTGTATTATAGGAAACTAGAAATGTGAGGAAGATGGAGATAAAATGGAATGGCCTGGATCCAGATACTGAAAGATCGTATCTCCCTATATGAGACTGCCTGAGTTTTAAGATCTTCAGAAGAGGTCTTTCCTTTTGTCCTACCACCATCATGGGTGTGTTTATCAAAGACACAGAGGAGGGTCTTCTCAGTGGCTGCCCCCATACTATGTAATCCCCTCCCAGAGGAGGCTTGCTCAGCCCCCTCTCTGCTCTCTTTTCACCATTTTGCAAAGATGGGGTTTGCTGGTCTTTGATCTTTATGTTTTGATCATAAGCTATGTTTGTTGTTGTTGTGTGCCTTCAACTTGTTTCTGACTTACAGTGATCCTAAGGAGACCCTGTCATGGGGTTTTCATGGGGCTGAGGGTGTGTGACATGCCCAAGGTCACCCAGTGGGTTTCCATGGCCCAAGTGGGGAACTGAACCCTGGTCACTCAAGCCATTACATGATGCTGGCTTTCAATGTTATATTAATGTCATGTTAAGTTAAATATGATTCAGTCAATGTACGAAATTTTGAGAGATGGAGAAGAATGTTGGATGAATTTCCATATAGTTGGTGATTGGTGGAGAAAGTGTAAATTGGAAGTGCAATACGAATGATGTGATGAGAATAAGGAGGGTTAACAGATAGGGTGAGGGTTTGGATGTAGACCAGGGGGCGGGGAATCTGAAAGAATTATGGATGGTGGCTTCCATGTCAGTGGATTTTGGTCCAGGTTTCAGTCTAAACCTGAAAGGAGCTTTTCAAGCTGCTGAACCTATTCTGGCAATAGCATTAAGCAGACAACGTTCAGACAAAAACTGGATTTACTACTTCACCAATGTGGAAGCTCCCAGCTGTCACTGGTCTCATTGGTGAAAAGCGATAATGTGGAAGAGGTGCGTTTGTTGTACATTGTGTTAAGACTAGCTGGTTCATAATTATGAAAACAAAAGAAAAGATACACAAACGTATTCACTTGTGGCTAGCATCCAATTAGTAAATTATGATGGTATGAGTCAGACTTAAGTCATCTCAGCTCACTATTATGGTTGTTGATGTAGGTCAGAACTCCATTCCAACCATACATTGACCAAAATTCCATCCATGACGCCACCTTGTAAGCAGCGCAGCCCTCCACCTACACAGCCTTTCTGTGTTGTTGTGGAACAGGGGGATGGGTAAGGATGCATCCAACTATTTTCTTGTAATTGGACATGCTGTAAGGATGTCCTCTGAAGAGATCTCACAAGGACCGCTGGACGTCTCTACAGACGTCTGTTGCGGTATGTTCAGTATAGGAAAATAGCTGGACACATCTGCACCAAAATGGCCATGTTGGACAGGCTGCATTGTTTATGAGGTAAGGTTTTGGGAGTGTAGAATCAGGAGAGCTTATTATATATACATTAATTCTACATAAGTCAATATTAGCTGTTACATCTCTTAGTTGTTCAATATAACCACACCTACTCCCTCATTCCAGTAACAGTCCTCCATCAAGGTTAGGGCCTAAAAGTTTTCATTCATACACACACACACACACACATATCTGTGTGTGTGTGTGTGTGTATACATACACACACACACACACACAGAAAGAGGGAGGGGGGATCTTGATAGCATAACCTTGGGAAGAATGTCTTTGAGGCAGCTAAGCACAAGTGATGCTTCACCTAGTATTGGGATCATGTTTCAGCATAAATGCCTGCTAATTTCCTGCTCCAAAGTGATCCCCTGCTAGAGTTTCCAAATGCAAAGAAGACAGGGCTCTTAAACCTTCAATAGCTGTGTAGAGGAAGGAATTTGTCGGACAAGGCAAACTACACTGAACTAGCTCTTTTTGTAGTGCCAGCACCTGGGAGGCACCTACCAAGAGACCCTTGAGATGAGAAAATGGCAGCATCGTAAAGGGGGGAAAAAAGGAGGAAAAGCCACCACTGTCCTTATTCCTGCTGCCTTTTCCCCTTCTACACCTCTTGTTGCCCACTCTGAGCCAACTCATTCATTTGGCACACTGAAGCAGTTGCCTCAAGTGGCACAGTGTCAATTGCATTGCTACCTATTCCCTCCTCATGGAGGGCTTCCACAGCTGCTGCCACACTTCCATCACCAAGGCTGTAGTACCTTGGATGCAGAGTACATTTCCTGTGGAGGCCCCATTGGTGCTCACAGCCTCATTTTGGTGTAGTGGGTCCCACTAACCTTAGATTGATTGGGGAGATTTCTAGGTTGGGATCCTACTTTGAGGTGGACTGTAATATACCTGCAGTTCTGTGTCCTCCACACATACACGCTGGAAAACCCCTGGTGGGCCCCTTCTGCTGCTGCTGCTGCTGCTTACTGCTAGGGAGGGAAGGGAGATGTGGGGTAATTCAGATGGTAAAAGAAGTATGTGGTCTTAGCTAAGAGCAGGGAAGAAACAAGGGTGCACTCACAGATGGATTTTTCTCTCCCCTGGGAGCCAAGCATAACCACACCTTCACTATCGAAACTACCTACCCACTGTCTATTCCCCACTGGTAAGTTGCAACAGCAACAGCATCTCCTGGGATGTGATAGCTGCCGAGGAAGGGAGCATTTTTGACACAGCACAAAGAGCTACAAAAGAGCTCCCTGCACCCTCTCCAAAAAGACATGTATATATGTGTAAGCCACATCTATGTGCACATATGTTGCTAACAGGATGCCACTCCTGGTGTTTTAGTGACCATGGTATATATACTGTTTTAAATTGTCTTAGATTATTTTAGATGGTTTGAATTGTCTCGTTATTTTTGTGGTCTGTATCCTGCCCAGAATCTTGAGATATTGGACAATAAGTGCACGCACACATGGACAAAATGAATGTAATAAAAATAGTAAATATCGGTATTATAAATACAAGAAAGAAAGAAAGAAAGAAAGAAAGAAAGAAAGAAAGAAAGAAAGAAAGAAAGAAAGAAAGAAAGAGAGAGAGAGAGAAACTGAGAGAGATATTCTTGGTGTTGTGAGTTAGAAAATCTCATCCTTTTCTTCACTCTTTTCCAATTTAAAAGCAGACATTCTTGTGACCATGTCTTCTTCTTCTTTCTTCTCCTCTTTCTCCTCTCTCTTTAAGACCAATTTTCATTTTGGCAAACTGAAGAGCAGAGTTTGTAATTTGCTTCCCACCTCACAATCATTCTGATGAGGTCCTGAATAACACCCAGGTGGTACCCTCTTTTCCACTCTCTGCCTTCTCAGGATTGGAAGCATACAGACAAAAAAAAATGTTTGATATATACATTGATTGGCTTGTCAATACCAAGCTAGAGTAGCTCAATCAATAAATATTCATAGTCAATGCAACACCAAAATTGACACATGTGGCTTTTCTTTCTCAGTGAAGTTGAAAACATCTCACTTTCTTTCATTCTCTGTCTGTCAAAAAGACACACTTCAGATATTCATCTGGTGGGGGGAAAGAAAAGAGTTGACTTGCAAAGACTCTGTGTTTATGAATGCACATTTAAAAATCTTTTTAAAAAAGGAAATGAAATATCAGAATCAATTGTTGCCACTTTCTGTTCTTTTTATGCCTTGTATATACAACCAGGCCAATTTGTAAGCATTCTGCCAATGAGCAGAATTGTTTACTATACTGCTGGAATTACCACCCTTGTTTCAGCTCATTATATCTTGTATGGCACGCAAATGTCAAATCATCACTCAGTGAACTTACCACACACCGGGTCTTTCAATAATAAATTGCTTCCATTTACTTTGGTTCTGTGGAAAGCGAAATGGTAAGCATAAGGAATACTTTTGTTTAGCACCTGAAGATAATTATGACTGACTGCTCAACCTCTCCTGCTGTCCACACACACATTTAGAAAAGCTACTTCCCGACATTCCTTTCCACTTTTCCAACATTATCTCTCCCAACAGTCCATTGTAGGGCTCCAAGATTCCGCCTTCTACCCAGCATTCCATTGTACTTTCCCAATATTCTGTCCTTTTCCCACCATCCTGCCCCATGTACCCATCATTTTGAACCCTCTGTTCAAGTACACTCAAGTACACTCATGAAGAATTTGGAAACCTCTGCCGCTGGGGCTGAGCCTGTCCCTCCCAGACCAATCTGACCCACTGCAATTCCCCAGACATCCAGACCCATTCCATATGACCCCACTGGATTTTTAATGAGTTTTTCTCATTCTAAAAGATTGAAATGCCTCCCCAAAGGAGTAAATATTGGTTGCAAGAGCTGTAAGGCAAGATATAATGTTATTTTGGAGGATTTATTCTATTGCCTTTGGTTCCATCCACCACTGAAATACAACCTCCAAGGACTTCTCTAAAATTCAAATAGTCCCACGGTGAAACAGTTTAGCACCCTTGCTGTTAATATTATCAATAACAGAATATAAAACAGGAAAAAGATCAGATTTTGATAACAATTAACCTCCAGCTGTGTTGTACTGTCAGATAGCCCATATACATTCCATCGTACACAAGTAAGTGGTTGTCATTCACTACTATGTGGGAAATGGCTACAGCAGGATGATACCTTTATAGTGAGGGCAAAACCTGCCCTCACCCTAGTGGCCACCGGTCACTTACATTTCAGTGGGGTGGTACATACACCTTGGGGTTTACTCCACACTTTAAAGGAGCTATCCAAGAAATTAGAGCCTTTCCCCCAAACAGGTTTCACACCTTGAGTAGCGTTTTAAAAGTTCAGTCTAAAACCTGGGTTGGATTCACTACCCCACTGACATGGAGCCAGCAGTTGCCTTTGCTTCCACCACTGTCACTGGATGGCCCATGCTCCATTGACAGGGATCAGCATGGACATGCAATTTATTTCCATCTATAAAGCAGAGAGTCAAGAGAGCCAGTGTGGTATAGTGGTCTGAGCACTGGACTATGATCCTGGGGACCAGAGTTCAATCCCCTGCTTGGATAAGGAAACCTAAGGAGGACTTCAGGCACATAACACATTCTCAGCCACAGAAAACCCCATGATAGGTTTGCCTTACAGACACCATAAGTCAGAAATGAGTTGAAGGTGCACAAGAACAACAATAAAGCAGAGAGACCTACTGTGTCCCTTCTAAGGGGTCCTATATGTACAATGCTTCCATTCGTACACATCCTACCCACCACGAACATTTTGCCGGACTGTAACTGAATTAGTGGGTTAGAAGAAGAGTGAGAGCCATTGTAGTCTAAGGATTAGAGTTTTGATCTGGAATTTGGGACTGCCCGGCTCAATAGTTCTCACTAGCCATGAGATTCAAAGGGGCCCCTCCCTAAACTGCAAACCCCAGGATTCCATAGGATGTTGAAAGTGGAATAGTCATTATATAACAGTCTAGTGCAGAAATGGCCAATGATGCATAAACAGCTGTTCTACTCTGATCTGAAGGGCCTGATCCTTACCCTCAGGCACCTAGAAATGAGCTAACATTTACTCAAAGTGAAATATCTGTAATCTCCATGCACTTAGAGGGCCTCCATTCATTATACTGATTTCACTCAGGCCACAACAGAAAACAGTAAAGCAAACACTGCACATGATGTCATGCTGAATCTGTGTGGCAGCAAATACCTCAAAGAACACAGGAGGTTTATGCTCTCTCAGCTTGTCTCTGAAACTTCTTCAAGGTTGGGAAAGTTTGGTCCCAAACATTTCACCTTGGAGCAATTTTTTAATTATCGGACCACATCCGGACTGTCTTAGCTCTGCGTTCCCTGGCAAAATTCCCTTGCTTTCAATCAAAAGTTTTGCTTGAGCGACAACTAAGCTCTTCAGGATTTGGACTTAATTAAAGGTGTCCCCAAGATAGATGGATATATTCCCAGTGTTTATAGTTTTCAGATTCAGAGAGCTTTCCTAATCTAAAGACGCACAAAAACGGAAAAGGCGGAGGGAGGGTAATAAAGGGTTTCAAATATTAAAAGCCCAAGTGGGCATGATTTGCTTTATTTTTCATCATCAGCAAAAGCATGAAAATTTGGCAAAACAATCTGAAGCTGAGGAAAGCTACAGAAACACAGTAAAAGACATCAGCGGTTGGAGTAATTTCCCCATACAAAGCAATGTTTGAGGACCTTGATCTTGGTGGCTGTAAAAACAGCCCCAGAGGAAATCCATTTTAAAGTATATGCAAAGTTATTTCAGTAGTGGGGAGATAAAATTGAACTTAAATGTCCTCTCACTGTAAGAAGGATGTAAAATATTGTTTGTAGAATTAATACAAAGGGGGAGAGCAAAAGAGGTCATTGGCTTTACAATTGGTTTCCTAAGAGCCAGAAAGTAGCAATGACCCCTCACACTGGGCACCATTTTTACCTCCCAGAGTTCTCTCCATGTGATACTGTATTATGGCATCGGAGGAAGGGGATTCTGGGAAATAATGTCCATCCTAATTGGTCACCACCATTTCTTCTGTCCCAGCATTGCTTGCAATCACATTAGACATTGAGACAGTTAGCATTATGGTCAGCAGCCATTGAGAGGGGAACCAGCACTGTTGCCAATGCAGAACAAGCTATTACGTATTGAATTAAGAAGAAATGGGATGCTGCATGACACATAGGCACTTTCCACAGGTTACTGGATCCTGGCAGTGTCCTGTGGGGATCCCAGTAAAACCTCCCCTAGGAGGGGAGCATGACAGGAGCACTCCCCTCCTCACTGGCTGCCTGCAGGAATGGAAAAAGTGCAATGGCCACACCTCTTCTTTCTGCAGCTCAGCTGGGCACTGTCTCAGGCATGGCCATCATGCTTCCTGACCCTCCACAGCTCAGGTAAATGCAGGAGGGTGACGGGAGGGCTGTGTGATCGCTGGTCACTAACGGATAAAACCTGTCAATGATTTGCGGTGCAATTGCACCACCTGGGGAACAGGAGAACATGGACAATGTCATGTATAAGTGTCATCTGGGTCCCATCCTTCTTCCATCCCCAATGCAGGACAATGACATCCTGCAGAAAGGCCCATATTTAGAACATCCACTTGTGTTCTACATACACATGAACCTATGTATCTGTGTGTGTGTGTGTGTAACATATGTACATACATAGATATTAGGCGTACAGTCCTCCCTCCACATTTATGGGTTTGACCTTCACGAATTTGATTATTTGGGAGGCATGCATGTGCCTCACCCTCATTCTTCTCCTTCCATTCCCTTGCACTTTGCTCAGTGCAGAAAAAGGAAGGCAAGTGCACCCGGGCAAAAGGCAAGGGAATGGAAGAGGGGAGGCATATGTGTGTCTTCCTTCTCCCCTCTGGAGCTCCTCCTCCAGTTCCCTTGGATCTGGCCCTGGTGCTGAGAATTCATGGTGAGGCAAAAGGCAATGGAACGGGGTGGGAAGAAGACCCGCGTGCTCCTTCCTTCTCACCTCTGTAGCTCCTCGCTCCCATTTCCTTGTCTCTAGTCCTGGTATGGAGAAGGAAGGCTTACACGTGAGGGCAAAAGGCAAGGAAATAGAAGGACCTGGAAGAGAATGGGAGGAGGATTGTGGGGGGAGTTATTCACAGTTTTTCCACTTTGGCAAGTGTTCTGCACGCTGAACCCTAGTGAATGTAGAGGGGCCACTGCATATATATACATATTTTTTGTATATTGTTGCTGTTGTTTGCCAAGATATTGATTTTAACTTATGACAACCCTACAAATGACAGACTTCCAAGATCTGTAGTCGTCAGTTGCCCTGCTCATGCATTACAGACTGAGAACTGTGGCATCCTAGATGGAATCAATCCACCTGTAATGCAGTCTTACTCCTTTCCCACCGTCTTCTACTTTTCCTGGCGTTATTGTCTTTTCCAATGAGTCTTTTCAGTTTAGCCATCTTTGCCTCTAATAAGAGTTCAGGCTTGATTTGCTTTAAGATCCAGTTATCCGTCTCTTTTGGCAGTCCATGGTGTTCACAGAAGTCCTTTCCAGCACGTCATCTCTCTCTCTCTCTTTCTGTCTCCTTACAACACTCCCAACCTACATATCTGTTGCCAGGCCACAGAAAGGAAAAGGCATTCTCCTACACCATTCAAAATTTTCTGTTAGTTTAAGAAAATAATGTTGTCTTTTCTGTGGTTAGTTACTGAAACCCAGTAGCCCCACATCTCCAAATGAGTGTGGAAGGTGATGGGTAGGTTGGGAGTACAGAGAAGCCTTGCACCTTTACACTCCACCAGTGCAATCTGGTGGTCTAAATACCCTAAAGGCACCAGATCCCATCTGATCTTGGAAGCAAAGCAGAATCAGCCCTGGTGAGTACTTGGATGGGAGATTACCAATTACCAGGTTCCGTAGGCTATATTTCAGAGGAAAGAACTGGTAAACCACCTCTGAGCGTTGCATGCCTAGGAAAACCCTATGAAACTCATGGGGTCTCCGTAAGTCAATTGGTAACTTGAAGGCACATACACACACACAGTTTAGTCTAGGACATCTATGACACTCCTCCAGTGCCATATATATGACTGAATGCCAGCATCCCAGATACAACAAGCAGGTTGTCAGAAAAGTCACCACTGATCTTCACAAGACCAGAACCATATATCAACAATCACCACTAAAAAGTTGGAACAACCAGTTGCAACACATTTTAAGTCTGAGAGACAAAGTCTATCCAATGCAGCCATACTTCCCCTAGAGAAATCGGAGGATTCAGCCAAGCTTGGAAATAAGAGGAGAAAACTTCTTGTTCCACAGACTCAGTATTTGATGCTATATAGCCTTAATTTAGACAAAAATGCCACTCTTGCTTTCAACACTATCCTGTGTATTCCAGGCTTAGATCTTGGGAATTCTACAACTATACCTGGATACTGTTTGCCACTCCCATTCAAACTGAAATCTCCAAAGAAGGAGGAAGCCAAAATATCTGAAGCCTTCTGAATATAAATGTTTGTTTTCAACCATTTTACGAAATCTGTTCCAGTTTTATGATATCCTTCTGGGATTCAGGCTGAACCTGAAAACAATGCAGTTGCATGTTGAACTGAGACCGTATTTTAATAAACACATCTGCATGTGTGTGTGTGTGTGTGTGTGTGTGTGTCTTTTTGTTTTTGTGTTTTTCAAAGAAACATCCAACAATTTATTCTGATTTTGTCGTACTTAGATGAAACCCATTATAACGAACAGGTCCCATGTTAGTCACGAGTAGCTTCAGTTCAATTGATTTCAATGGATGTATTCTAAGTATGATTAAATTTTGATCCATTTTCTGTTTTGGAATAATACTTTTCAAGATACATTGCAACATTTTTTTTTCTTGGTGTTACAATTTACCACTTTATTTTCTTACTTGGTTTTATAGTATTTCTGTATTTTTCCCTTCTTAATAAATGAGAACATTTCAGACAAACATAATGACAATGATGTGGGAGGAATGGTTTTTTAAAACTCATTTCTTGTACCTTTCAATCTTCCATCCAATTTGAGCTAAAACATCTCACTTGAAATCTTTCTGCTCAGATCTAGACTTTCCACGTTGCAAACTCCCAATCTCACTCTGCAGTTTCTTCTGGATCATATTTGAGTTCAACAATATTTTAAAACTTTCTGGAAAACCTGCTCCCTCTCAGGGACTGTCTAAGGCATTTTGCTGCCTGAGGTAAAACAGCAAAGTTAGACCACCTCTCTCAGTTAAGATGCGTAGTACAAGGGGAGGTGGCAAGTTGTTTAAGCACCCAAGATATCTTCCCTTTCATGTTAGTAAAAATATATTTATGAAAAATGAAATAATCAGAGATGGAAAGTTATGCTTATAGAATAATTGGGTACCATTATAGTTCCAAACATCGAAGTAATTACAGTTACAGGGGAACATTTTATGAAGTGTCTCTTTTACTTTCCTGTTTACATTAAAAAGACACACATATTAATGAGACAGCACAAACACAGCCTCAGCCAGTATTTTAACCATGCAATATTCTTTCTCCACTACTATATTTAGCAACGTCAAACATTACAGTTTCATTATAGTGGGAATGATACCATCCTTTCTTAAGATGCATCATAATATAAGTTGGTTGTTGTCAGGTCGGCTCTGCTCCATGACATAGTGATAGGCTATTTCTGCACTAGACTGTTATAGTGCTATTATTCCACTTTCAACATCCTGTGGAATTACGGGATTTGCAGTTTAGGGAGGGGCATTTAGAATTCTCAGCCAGAGAGCTTTTTGGCCTCAGTACACGACAAACCCCAGAATTCCACAGGATGTTGAAAGTGAAATAAGAGCACTATAACAGTGTAGTGTGGAAACGGCCATTCACAAGTATGCATGCCTACAGGTTATGCTAATATAAGACATTGTTATAGTTAGTTACTTTCTGGATATAACATAAGGTTTGTATGAATATCATATGTTACAAGCCAGGCTGGCAAGGCATGGCTCTGTTTACTTAAAAGTGATAGCAATCAACAAGTGTTTTACTTTGCATAAGCTTTAGAGTACCCAGGCTAGAACTGCAGGTTAGCAATGTATCTCATATCAAATGAAAGGGTCTGGGAATCTCAGCCTAGTGAAAAGGGTTCATAGAGAATAGGTTGGGAAAAGATGGCCTCAAGGTGTCTGACTAGTGTTAGGTGAGATATCCAGAGATATCTTTAGATCAAAATATGGAAAGAAAGTTCTTTGGGAAATGCTGGAAGTCTGGGAGATGGGAGACCTGGAGTATCCACCAACGGGCATTGTGCACATGTAAAATTGTGTACCACTATATAACCAAGTGTGTTTTGTAAGTCATTAGCTTCAACAACAGTTGTAAGTTATGCCTCATGTACTTCATGAAATACCACGGGAAAACCCTGTGTGTTTTCTTGAAAGGAAAAGTGTAGCTAAACACAACAATTTTGCCTTAGTTACTGGGAAGGATTTGATTGCAAAGTAACTTCTCATTTGTGACTAGTGACTTCCATGCTCTAGAAATAATTAACTTTTTTTTTTTTTTGGTTCCATGACATCCAAATCAACTGTCTGAAGCACTCATTTCACATTGCCTAAGGATAAGACTGGCTCAGTCAGACACTGTACCACACAGCATCAGATGCTGGAGACAAACAGCAACCTTGGCTAGCCCTTTTGGAATCATGGGCCTGGATAAGTTAAAGAACATTAATATATTTTGATGAATTTCCTCCACTTCCAGTCTTTGGGGAACCCTGCTCAGACAAGCTCTCCTGTTACCTGGCAAGATGATGACCTGCCTTCCCACGTGCCCTTTCTTTTGCCTGCCTTCACCATATCAAAACTGATGACAGCAGTTCATATTTTATAAGCAATTTGGTAAGAAAGCCATAGGAGTCCTCAGACTGTAATGTATATAGTGATTTAAAAATTATTGAAGTGAATCACAACTTTGAAAGAGCCTCATTCGGGTGAATTTGAAGTAGGTGCTGAAAGATTTAAACACTCTTAAAAAATGTAGAGCCTTCCAATAATTTCCTATCACTCTAAACGCCACTTCGGAGGCCATGCCTGTCCTTGCTGTCATACTGTAGAGCTTTATGGCAAGAAGAAACACTTAGACACCTAGAATGATGGATGAGACTCAAATGGGCACTTTCCCTACAATGTCATTTTAAAAATGCACCCACATATAGACACACCTGTGGGTACTTACATGTGTGTGTTTATTATTAATGAGAAAACGGCACACACAGAGATACACCCAGGCCAGAGTTAAAGAGTAATGAGAACTAGTCCTGCCAATTTCAATATTCCAGGGCAAGAATCTTGCCAGCATCTTACGTGCACGTACATTCTCCTGCAAAGCAAGTGGACATTTTTGCCTGAATTAGAATGGCCATAGTCTGTGGAGTAGAGTTATGCATTGTGCCAAGCCATTGTACAAGGATATGCAGTGTATAAAGATGCACATGTGCACTGCACATAATTCAGGGGTGTAGCTTGGGGGGCAAAATGAGGACCTTGCTGGCACTGAGCAAAACCTCTACCCCCAAAAAATGAAATTTTCTTTTAATCCCAAATTCTAAGCCTTGCAGATAGTGAGATGTTGAAAATAATTCACACATAAAACTCTTCTATGTGCTGTCCTTATATTCCCTGGGTAACTGTGCCTGCCTCTTTTCTTTGGATTATTGTTGTTACATGTCTTCAAGTCACTTCTGAATTATGGTGACCCTAAAGTCACAATTTTTTTTTTGGCAAGATTTGTTTGGAGAGGATTTATCTTGGCCTTTATCTGACGCTGAGAGAGTGTGACTTGCCCAAGATCACCCCTGGGTTTCCATGGCTGAGCAGGGATTCAAACGCTGGACCAGAGCTCTGGTCCAAAATTCAAACAACTATGCCAGAATGGTTTTTATTTTTTATTTTATTTTTTTTTTGGATTCCTAAACTGTACTCCTAAATTCTCAACTGATATTTTAAGTCACTGCAAGGCTAGAAAATTGTAACTAAATGAGTATTTCATGAGACAAGTTGAAATTCTTATTTTGGGAAACAAGGTTCTCCCTTTTACCTACACTTGACACGGTTGCTCATGGTTGTGCCTCATGCATAGTTGTGCTCCAGACATAATTGTTACAGCAAGGAAAAAAATGTAGATACAAACAGAAGTAGTATTGATCTGTTTACAATATATCTGAAACAATGCAGTACAAAACAAAAAGCACACTGTTGAGAATAGATTTGCCCACACATTTGTACACAACAATGGAAGATGTTTGTCTTGACCAGTGTTATTTCTGGAATATGAAATAACATTAAAACAAACTAGACTGAGCACATTTATGTGTTTGGGTGGGAAAAGGAAAGATGAAACAGAAGAAGAAAACAAGAAAATAGCTAGGATCCTATTCAGAGGCTATGCTCTGTAATGTTATGATGACATAGCTATATCTCTGACATGATATACAACCATTCTAGTACATTTCAGTGAGCACTTCAGGGTGTCCTGTATAGTGTCCTGATTTGCAACAGGAGGCCTATTGTTCAATAAGACCTGTGCACAATGGTCTCAGATATGTCCCCAGAAGAAGGAGAACATCAAATAATGTTCTCACAGGGAGCTCTGGTGGCACAGTGGTTAAATGCTGGTACTGCAGCCACAAGGTTGTGAGTTCGATCCTGCTGGGCTCCAGGTTGACTCAGTCTTCCATCCTTCCGCAGGTTGGTAAAATGAGTACCCAGCTTGTTGGGGGCAATTAGCTAAATACATTGTAAACTGCTTAAAGAGCACTTAGCTGATCAATGGTGTTACTCCACTAGAAAAACCCTATCCCAGCGTCTACAATTTTGATATTAAAATATGATTCAATGTGCCTGAGAGGTCACCCAGATGGACACGTAGGCAGCAATGGTCAAAGGATCAAAAATTAGGTCAGGCCAATAAAATCCCCAGTCACATAGCCCCAGGAGACCTCAAGATGGGTAAACCCACAATAAACAAAGGGTCCTCAGCCCTGAGCCGCCAACTTGAGGGGATTAGCATGTCTGCCCCAAGTTAAGCAAATATTTCATCAGGCGAGGACCATTTACATGAAGTCACACCACAAACTAACACAGCCAAAGATCCTGAGACTGTGGCAACACCTTGCAAACCCATCACACAAAGGAAATTGCTATGGTGGAGCTTCATTATCGCTCCAACACCCATTGTTCTCCCCGAGAAAGGATTAGTCCTCCAGGTACTTTTTCCCCTACAAATAGTCCCAGTTTTTGAGTGATTCTTTGGATCACTCCCAGTCACCCCAGCAGACCATTGCTCCATCCATTGAGTGATCCCCTCAGACCTCTCTGTGCTGAGCCCCACTGCTCCGCTGCCTTCCTGGACCCAGGACTTCAGGAAAAGGTGCAGTATTACCCCAACTGTACCCCTCCAATACTCCCCTATCCAATTTCCTCTCTTTTGTTTCTTAATAGCTCTTGGGTGCGTGTGTCTGTGATTGCGTTGGTACATGAGACTTGCATTCAATAAAATCATTTATTGGACATTTTTGTTTGGTTTTTGGCTTGGCCTGACCCTGTAAAAACTGGGTAAAAAGACCCAGCTAGGTTTTCCTGCCTCTTCCATTGCTATTGCTTGTACTCTGGCTAGTTTCCATTCCCCATCATGTAGAGCACATTGATGTGTCCCCCAAGGGACCCCAGAAATCAGGGTAACAACGGTATAGAAATACACATGCTATTGCTATTGCTATAATGGTGCAATTCAACCTTACGTGATTGTTAAATTGGTTTATGATGACTTAACTACCTACCAGGATACCAACCAATTTTTTTTTTCTGAGATAGTCTGTAAGACTTCCTACAAAAAAAAAAATCCAAAATCGACATTAATTTAGTATCTTAATTAAGCCAACCAAAGGGCATAAATGTATGTGTATGCTTGTGAGAACCTGAGATCTCTTCCTTCAGCAAGATCATGCAAAAAGGTTGTCATGGTTGTGGGAGGGGGAAGAAAAGAGGGAAAACATATCTAACTTGATGTTGAAGTCTTGGAACTGCAAGACATCCTTAGACAGAATGTAAGATAAGAAGCTCTTCAGACATTCAAATATATCACATGTTGAACAGGTGATGGCTTTAGGTTTTAATTTTAAATCTAGAAATTCAGACTGGCTTGATCCTCCATTTTTTTAAAAAAAATACAGGCTGAGATTCTACATCATGATCTACTTTTTGATACCTTTATGAATCCGTAGCTATGTTGCATAAATGCAATGCACTGTGAAGATGTTCACCAGGCAACAGTGTTCAAATGTGCATTGGGTGCTTCCAATGCACATTCAGTGCTACTGATGTGCATTGAGTGCACTTGATGAACTTCAAGCACCTCGCTGGTCACTGAGCACTTCTCATACTTATTGGGCATTTGTGATGCATGCAAAATTTTTAAAAAATTGACTTATTTACCATACCAGGATGAACCAAGTCAAAATTTGCACCCTAACATACAACAAACACTTCCTTTAAGCAGGAGGAATTTCATTTTTTTCCCTAAGTTTCTTATGTCTCATTAAAACATACACAATGATCTCTTATCCATTAGTTCCCATTGAGAAGGCAATTATGGACTATCAGCAAGCAATCTGCTGAAAAAAGGGATGGGGCAGTTAGTAGTCATAATAGTATATAACATGCAACCTGCTTCCAACAGTGAATTTCAGCCTACATGTTACTCCACATTGCCAAATACGCCGTCAAAGTACAGCTCAGTTGTTTCACTTTTTTGGCTGTGCTGGCTTCTGTCAGTAAAGAAGTGGATTCCACACTTCTTTACAGCATATTTGCAAAGTGGCAACATTCTGATTCAGTTGCAGGTCATGACCCAATCATGTCATAAATACCCACATGAAAATTTGAGGCAAGGGGGAACAGGAATAACAGCAGTATTTTTCACAACTTGTCATTCTTGCACCTCTGGTTATGATCAAACACTATTAAAACTTGAGACTTGCAAAGTATTGATTACTTTTAGTGCTTACTGTACATTTAAATAATAGATCATGTACTCAGACCTTGGAGCAGAGGTCCATGACACTCAATACTATATCATTTCTGCAGTTTATAGATTTTTGCCTTTGTTGTATTTGCCTTGTGTAGTGTTACAGTAGGTTGAGGCCATAGTTTTGATTTATTGCAGCCGGAGAACAATTTATCATATGTTTACTTTTGATCACTGTTTATGTAAGAGAATTGCACAAGATACTTGGCTATCAGTGTTTACTAATTGCTTTCCCATTAATTGCTACATTATTTTATAGGGGAAGGCGGTTCATGGACACTTTTTCCAATAAGGGCTGAAGCTTCTGGCACTATAAATATTCTCCTCAGGTGTAATGAATGCATGGGTGCAGGAAGACACTTTGAAATACCACTGACCTCTCTGCCAGGATCCTTACAAAGGCAGAATGTGATTCTTTGCTAATTTCTTTCTCATGGGATGCAAAGAGTAATTTCACTGATTTAGTGCTTTTCTTCCCACCGCAAAAAAGTATTTGAAAACTGAAGTTTGGGACTTGATATTTTTGGATAGAAGACAGCATTTGCTGAGCAGAGATATTCTTTTCTGCACAGAAAAAGCTGCTTCCTGTGCAGAAAATACCATTTTTTATGCGAAACAATCATGTGCAATTTTTTGTGCAGAACTAGTCCACAAATTGCAGCATTCTCTGCACAGGAAACAGCTTTTTCTGCACAGAAAACATATTTAGGTATAAAAATATTATTTTCTGTGCAGAAAATGCTGCTTCCTGTACAGAAAATGCTGTACAAAATGCTGTACAAAACGACCCTGTGCAAATCAGGCACAGAACGAGCCCCAAATTACAAAAATTCTCATCAGTCCAGGATTCTAGTCAGGTTTTCTTATCAACCAAGAAATATGTTTTTGATAATTTTTGAATGTATTTTCCCATCCCTATTCAAAACCAGACACATATTTGTTCAGGTACTCAAAGATCTTGACTTGAATGGGTAAATCTTCCAATTTCTCTCAGATTCTGTGTTTTAGAAAGAAAGGGAGGGAGGGAGGGAGGGAGGGAGGGAAGGAAGGAAGGAAGGAAGGAAGGAAGGAAGGAAGGAAGGAAGGAAGGAAGGAAGGAAGGAAGGAAGGAAGGAAAGAAGGAAAGAAAAAGAAATTCAAATTTACATCTCAAACATGAATGAGAAATGGGGATTTTGGCAATTTTTTGTCAAAGAGACTAAAGCAAAATTTTCACCCTATATATCACAAGCTTCCTAATTGTGCAAAGAAGTTTATACACAAGAAATCTCCAAGCAGAAATATTACTTAAATGCAGGAAATGCTCTTTTCTGTGCAAATCAACCATGTGTGAATTTTTCACAGCACAAGTCCTGAATTGCTAATAGACTTGGAAAACTGCATGGTTTTCAAATACTTTCTCATAATGAGGAGCAACTTGCTAAAATTATTCATTGCTTCCTTTCAGATGAAAATCAGTGAAGAATTAAATCCTTAATTGAGAATATTCTCTCCATCCCTAGTGCTACACACTCATGGAATTGACTTCCAGGCAGGATGGCAGATTGGTGCTGCTTGCTGGCTCTCTGCAGCAGGAAGAGCTTTCATGGTCAAAACACCAACCAAAGGGATATCTGTCTGTTAAAACTCACCCTGGATTAAAGGAGGAGTGAGGAAGTTGCCCACAAGGGCCTGGAATTCTCATTATTCATATTTACTCATGAATAAATGTGGAGTGAATGAGGAAGCACTGAGGAAGTTATACCTTTTCCCTTGCTGTGAATAGCAGATGTTCCGAGATGAGAGATCTGACGAACACTAGGTTGGCACCTGCTTTCTTAAATTTCTTAGATAAAACCAGGAGATCATACAAGTGAAGAATTCTTCTGATTAAGATAGTCAAAAAGAGCCTTGTTGAGTTGTCTTCTTTTTGCAACTAAGAACTGAGTAATTGTGCTTACCCTACAAGGTTGGTACTTATATGAAAATTTTGGAGACTGATATGCTTGAAGGGACATAGCAAAGAATATAAGAGCATGCATTTTTGCAGCTGGATTGGATTTTCTTTGTTTATATGACCAAACTGAATTCTGGTAAAGAGAAACTACTTCATGGGAAAGTAGAGGCACTATCTCTTTGAAGTTGATAAGACTGTCTGTAACTGAGTGGTGATGAGAGAATAGTTTGACTATTAAGTGTCTGAATGATGGACTCAGTGATTAGACTTGAACTGATTGACTTGAAATCAAGTTGGATTCAAGTTGCTTCAATGACTTAAAATCATAGAATCATAGAGTTGGAAGAGACCACAGAGGAGAACCAGTCCAACCCCCTGCCATGCAGGAACCCACATCAAAGCACTTCCAACAGATGGCCATCTTGACTTATACTTGACTCATAAATGATGGACTGACTCAACTTGACTTATGACTTGCATCTATTTTTAGTGACCAACCTGCTGCCTGTGTGGCCTTTGGTAGTCCTATCTCCCCCAGCCTTTTAATCAACAGTCAAGGAATGTTATGTTGATGACCCAATGAAAGTTGTACATACCTCTCCCTTGTTTCCTGTGTTTTCTGGGAAGCCAATTATAGGAAAGCAAACATGCAGAAAGATTGAAGAGGGGAAAGCATGGGTTTTCAGCTTTTTGGGATGAGTGTGGGCATGGAGTGGTCTCAGCATTGGGGATGGGGAATTCCTGGCAGGACTCACTCAACAGAGCTAGATAACTGGGGGAGGGGGGCAGATGGTGGGAAGTCAGTGGGGTGGGAGGAGAAGAAAGGGTCAGTTGTATGACTGCCTGTCCTTCAATGACTGCAGGCTTTGTTCCTATCCTGCTTGCTTGTGAGTAAATATGAAAGGCAGAGTGTCCTTGCTAGCCATGGTGAATGGGGAGCTGTTTCCTCCCAGAGGACCTGCCTGTTCTTCTATGAGTGAGGGGTTCTTTGCAATCCTGCTTGCTCATGAGTAAATGGCAAAGCCCTGTTACCAACAATGGCAGAGTGGGGAGCAGTTTCCTCCCAGAGGGTCTGTCTGTTCTTCAGTGGCTGAAGGCTTCCTTCCAATCCTGCTTGCTTGCAACTTAACCACGCACCCAAACCCCATTACCACATCCTACTTTTCTGCTATTATTGGCTCCCAGACTTGAGATTTAGGGCCTTTCCGCACTCCATTGTTATAGTGCTATTATTCCACTTTCAACATCCTGTGGAATCTTGGGGTTTGCGGTTTAGGGAGGGGCATTTAGAGTTCTCAGCCAGAGAGCTCTTTGGCCTCAGTAACAGTGGAATGCAGAAATGGCCTTGAATTGAGACTTGTCCTGAGACTTTACTTGAATTATCTTGCAAAGACTTGAGACTTGAGACTTGGAGTAAAAGACATAAATATATCACTGGCTATACTGAAGTAAGACTGAAGAAAGATAGAGTTTTCCCAAGATTTTTTTTAATAACATCTCTAGCTTGAGATTTGCTCTTTGGAGGATCAGGCATTTCAAAATATGATAAAGAAGATGCAGGAGAACTTGAAAGAAGTTCTGAAAAGGGAGATCACTGGATTTAAGATAGAACTGTTGGGGAGAATAATGCATGGGGGAAGAAATGTGGGGCTAATCTGGAAATGATAAGAGTCTGAAATGGCGTGGATATACAAATTCAAGTTGATTTAATGGAGGGATTAGGCTGTAAAACTGAGCAGAAGTGGGGGAGAATGGGGAGAATAATCTGGAACTGATGTCCAAGGATTTTATATTGATGAAAGTACAACCCCATGATATTTTAAAGAAAGGATTAGACTGTAAGATTGGGATTGACAGCGAGATAAAAAAGAAAGGCATTCTGTCTCAAGATAAATTAAAGCAGGTGATAGAAATATTAATTGGATGTAAAGAAAAGAATCTGAAGAGAGTGCGGAGTGGAAGGTCAAGGTTAGGACAGAAGAAGAGGAGAACAAGTATTAAATTTAAAATGAAGTAGAACATAATGTCTGGTTGAAATAAGGTTATGAAATCTGATTACATATATAAAGTAATGAGATATCAAAGTGGACATGAACTTGACAAGGCTTTATATGATGAAATTTAATAGAAGTAAGGGAGTTAAAATATAATGGAAATTATAGAGTTATAAGAGAATTTATTACAGTTACTTTTAGCAAGGTTTGGTATTATACAATTTGTTAGTAAGCTGTTATCAAAAGTGAGAAAATGGAATATTACTTATCACAATGTAATATGATTTAATGGTTGAGACATTTAACAGAAGTATAGGAGACTGATATTTTAACAGTAAAAATGTCAACCTTGGGAAGAAGGAAAATACTGTTGGATATTGAGAGATAATGTAACAGGGGATGGAAAGAAGGGAGTGTTTGGTCTTTGATGTAGGGAGACTTGAAATAATTTGAATATTATATACCTTTGAAAAGAAGAATGGAAGCCAGCTCTCTCTCCTTTTTTTAATTCTTCACTCTTTTCATTTTTCTTCATTTTTCTTTTCTCTCCCTTCTTTTTTCTTTCTCTTTTTTTGTTCCTTATTAGAGTTTTAACATAGTTGAAAACTTTCAACAAAAATATTAAAAGTCTAGAGCCACATGTCCATGTCCTACTAAACCAGATGCTCTCAAGTGTGGTGAAGAATGCTTGGCCATTGACACCACTGAAGTAAAATTTGGTTTTTATATCTCAGATGAGGGTGGGAGATGTTATCATTTTTCCAGGCATGGCTTGGAGCAGCCCAGGAAAGGATCTCAGATGACAGAGGAGATGACATGCCTGAGCAACAACAGAACAGGGCCTAAGACAATCTAAAGTGGGTGGACTCCCAGGGGAGAAGATGGCCGTCTGACATCCCTTCACAGAGCTCTGTGAAAGGGAAAGCTGAAGTGGCAAAGATCACCAGCTTGGAGGTAAGCTGCATCTGATGATTCTCTCCGCAGAAAAGGAGAGAGCATAGAGAATGGCCACAAAGGTCCAGGAACCTTGCAAAGCTTGCAGGGATCATACGAACCAAATGCAAGCGAAGCTGGTGTGTGTGTGTGTAGAAAAATTCCATTAAATTCAGGCTGCTGTATGAGAACATACAAAAGGCAATAAATCTGCGTCTCACTTTCTTAACTATTTTTTTAAACAATATTTGAAATTCTTAAAACTAAAGGTCATCTTTGATTCAGTGGTGATATTAACACTTAAATTAGTTTTCTCCTTTCTGTACTAATATAAGTGTCTTTAAGGGCTATTTTTAAGACTTTTAAGATTGCATTTTCAAAGCCGCAAGTTTAACAAGAGTGTGAACTGAAAAAAAAAGTGTTTTAAGTGGACAAAGGGTATAATAATGTGAAAAGCATATGCGCACATCCTCTATAAATGCATTTTTTTAAAAAAAAAATTAATTTATTTTTATAACAACAGAATAAGGAAAAAAAACCAAATAACAATGAAAAATATAACAAGAGATACACAACAAACACAAAAAACTCCAAACTCAAAAAAAAATTAAGAAATAGTTGCAATGCTTTTCTAACACAAACAAACAAACAAAAAACACAAAGGGAGACATGAGATAGAAACAAACTGATATTTGCAGTCTTGAATATTTACAGTCACTCATTTTATATTATGTTCTTACTGCTGCATGCCCCCTACCACTTCCTTTTACCTATTACATGAATATCTGTAATTACAAGATTTGACAAACTCCTATTGTTAAATCCCCCACTCCCACTTTTTCTACGATATGATCTGTTGTTTTTCCATCCTCACATAGGTAATTTGCCTTAGTGAACTGAACGCTATACTAAGTACAATTGCATTTTCTAATCTATCGTATAGCAGGCAGTTTGAAACATAAGAAACAAGCAATCCACCATCTAGTCTCACTTGGGCCATTTCCTCACTAGACTGTTATAGTGCTATTATTCCACTTTCAACATCCTATGGAATCCTGGGCCCTACCTCAAAGGCCCCTCCCTAAACTGCAAACCCCAGGATTCCATAGGACGTTGAAAGTGGAATAATAGCACTGTAACAGTCTCGTGTGGAAATGGCCTCGGACTGAGTTTGTGAAGAATATCCTTCATTCCATGCTTGCTGGAAAGCATTCCATGCTTGCTTCATTCTCATGGGAGCATCTGTCCATGTGTAATGCCACGTCATAAAGAACTTCTAACAAAAGGTTACATTTGTTCTGGCAAAGCAAGGGGCGGGAGGTGGGAATCAAATTAAAGTGACTGATTGGTTTGGAAATGGAGGCAGGAACTATTTAAGTTCTACTGTATCGTTCCAGTTTTGGCGTTAGGGGACTATGAATGCAAAATCTGTGCTTATGCTCAGCTAGAACCAATTGATTTAGAGCTTTCTTTCCCCCCTTAGACAACCTAATTTATATTTTAATTCACGGGAGGTAATTGATTATCACAGAGTAAATACGCTGTAATGAAAACACTATTAAATCACAGCTTAAATGGGAGAAGAAAAGAATTTCCTCCTTTTTTTCATCTGTGCGTGAGTGTGTGTGCATGTGTGTGTGAGAGGGAGAGAGAGAGAGAAAGAGAGAGAGAGATGGGGCAGAGAGAATAAGGTTTTACATTCCTCGGCATTTTGAAAGTCGTGGATCAAGGTATAAATATTTTATGGTCTTGTATTAAGCACCGTTTGGGGTCCAGGTCTCTCTAGGCTCCAACCCACCACATTATAGTATATAAAGCAATTTGGTCAGAGTAATGAGCTCAGGAGTAGCAACATGAAAACCATTATAGAGCTCAAGGCGCTGCAGGCTAGTGTTAGATCAGACATAAAGGATGACGACCAATTGCCCAGGAGGGCCCTGGTTATCCTATTTGGTCTTGTAGTCAAAAATGGTACAAAGAGAACTCTAACAATGACTTGCAGAGGGCCAAGTGACATCTGATGCAAAGCATCTATGGCTGATGTCCCCTCTTGGTACACTTTTTAAAAAATTGTTAGAAATGGAAAGAATACTGACAATTTTCTTCATCCTTGACCAGAAAGGATGCCACAATTTGTGCAGATAATATTGAGAAAATGGTCAACTGTTACAAAATGGAGGCAACCCGTATGCCATTAGTTACATTGTGTTATGCTGGTGTATACCCCATGCTTTTTTGGTCATTGTGTAGGGAGGGATTCACTACACACTGCACAAAACACCCTTAAAATTCAGCTTTTTCATGCTTTGCCTCCCTTACATGGCCATTTGATGGCCAGTCACAACATGTGGAGAAAGTGTTAAGAAAATGGACAACCTTCATTAGATGGGGAGCATCCTGTTAGTTGCATTATTTTACTAGTTGCATTGTGTTATGCTGTTGCACATCATTGTTGGAGAGGAATTTCCTGCCTGCCTTGTGCAGTGACCAAAAAGACTTAAAAACCACTTTTTCCATGCTTGCCTCCCTGAATTGGCCACTTAGTGGCCAGTGGAAAGTGGGGAATGGTTGGGGAGCATGCATCTCTATGCCTATACGGGGACCCACAGCAATGATGGCGTAGACACGTAGCTTGATGCTCCACCACTGTTCCCTCAGTCTTCACCAGCCACCAAATGGCCATGTCAGTATGAAGAAAGGCATGCACAAAATGGTGGGTTTTAAGAGAGAAGAGATGAGACGCACTTCCACCTCAGCAGAGTTTTACATCTTGTCTCCGAATGCAGGATGTTGGCTGATTGTTTTGCATTTCAGACTCTTTTTTTGTATATGTGAAATTTTCATGGGATAAAAATGCAGCATGCTACAGAAAATAATAGTTTAAATGCTTCCATTAATCCCATCTAGCAGAGCCCCACCATTCAACAATGAGTTCAATGGATCTCCTCTATATAAAAAATTGATTGCGCGAATACCTTTTTTTTTTTCCAAAAGAAGATTCAATATGGAAAAAATACCACTTGAAAATGGAGGAAAAAATCTCTTACATCCTCATTTAGTGGACAGTAAATTCATGAAATGCTTCATTCTTGTGTGTGAGAATGAAATAAGCCAAGATTAGCATCCCTTTAATCATTACTAATAATTTATGTACAATAACAATGGTTGAAAAGATGTGTGCAAATATTGTAAGGCCTAAAACAGACAGTGCACATTGGTTTGAACCGATGGGAGCAGGGAGGGATTTGGGGGGGAAGAGGCACAGATTAACCCTTTCCCCCTCATAATGGAATTAATGGTTGCACAATCTCTCTCTAGCTCATTCCCCTTCTTTGTGTCACTGACAGGCCCATGAGCAGCTAACAAAATGAACTAGATGGTCTTGATTAAAGTGTACATACAACTTATATCAAGGTTCATTTTGTGTTCTGTTTTACTGATTTGCTCCTGTACTCTTACTTGAATATTTGAAGAATATTTTTATAAAATTGAACGAGAAATGCAAAATGAATTTCCTGAGCATGGAAAAACCCTGATGAGGAAAATATTGGATGGAGGCAGTTTGTGACTCTGTGCAAACAAAATGCACCTTTTTGCCAAAAACAGCATGTTTTAAATGGAAAGAAGATTCCTTATGCAGAAAGTACAGATCTTCTGGGCAGAAAGAATATTTTGTGCAGGCAGGCAGGCAGGCAGGCAGGCAGAAAGGAAGGAAGGAAGGAAGGAAGGAAGGAAGGGAGGAAGGAAGGGAGGAAGGAAGGGAGAGAGAGAGAGAGAGAGAGAGATTCCCTTCCCAAACAGTGATGAGTATTTCCTGATAAATATCTTCTCCTAAAACATAAATAGGTTTACCAAATTCTGTACAGCAAAATAATACTTTAGTCACTGAGTAGGTACAAGTGAAACTACTAACTAAGATCCTGAGAAGAAGAGAGTAAGAGTCTGAGAAGTGGTTTTTTTTATATACAACCAATGAGCCTAGGAACAGTCCTGGGTCACATGGTCTATTTATGTGGATACAAAAAGTATTTATGATCATGCATTTAAATGAAACAAGAGCAAATGGTGAGACTTTAAGTTGGAAAGCAAAAGACTTTGGCATGCAGGAAAAAAACGTTTGTAATACGAAATTGTTTTAAAAGCATTAAACAACCGTCAACTTAAAAACATAATTTAGAATAGTCAAAAACACATTCAAACCTCTTACATATTAAGAGCCAGCACAGCTGTTTCACTATCTCAACCATTTAAAAGCTGAAAACCTGTTTAAATAGGAAGGTATTTGCCAGTCTGTGAAAACAGACCAGAGAGAGGATCAACCCAGCTTCTCTTGGAAGAGAGTTTCGTAGTGCAGGAGTGGCTACCAAGAAGAATCTCTTCCAAGTCCTCACCAGGCGTACCTCTGATGGTGGTGGGTCAGAGAGAAAGCCCTCTCCCAAAGATCTTAAAACTCAGGTAGACTTGTCTGCCTGAGTTTTAAGATCTTTGGGAGAGGGCTTTTTTCGGACCCACCACCATCACAGGGAGGAAGATACAGTCTTTCAAATAGCCTGGAACTAAGCCACATAGGGCTTCATAAGTCATAACCAGCACCCTGAACTCTGCCTGGAAAGGGACCAATAGCCAGTGAAACTATTTCAGCAAGGGAGTTATATGCTATCTGTAACCAGCCTGCCTATAACCAATAAAGGCTGTATAGGGCTTAAGCATTGGACTGCAGCATTTTCAACGTCTCCAACCAACACAAAGAGACAACACATCCACAGCACAGAGAGGATTTTAAATAATAAAAAATAAAGATTTTTGTATTGATTAAAAAATAGCTAGAGATTAGAGAGTATAAAGAAAGATTTGGAAGAAAAATGATAGAAGGACCCAGTAGTCAATGGCAAGAGCAAACTCTTGAAAGAAAATCACATATGAAAAAAGTGTGACCCGATCAAAAGACATTGCAGACAATTTTTATAATTAAAAATCCAGCTTGATGGGAAGCTATTCAAGGCGAATAGCTTCTCCACTCTCTTTTCATAACCTGGTTCAAAGGCTTTTCGAAACACACTAATGGTCAAAGTCGTGGGCAGTCTAATTCTATTTCCTTTCCCACTCTAGGATACCATGACCAAGGAATTCTTCATTGTTGTTTTTACAATCCTTGGCTTTCTCATATGTTCTTGATCTTCTTAAGCTGCCACTGAGCACTATTAAAAAACCTCCCGTAACTGAAGTCCTTGCACCAATGAATTAGAAGCTGCCTTCATCTCTGTTTCTTTTAATTATTCGCGCAGATTTTTGGTTGCAGCCTTCAGCTCATCCACAGCCCTCTTTGTGCTTGTCAGTCCAGTTCTTTCATATCCTTCTGCTAAGCATTCTGCCTTCACAACATGACCTCTTATTGTGTCATTGGATCCAATTACACCGTCTTTGCTATTTCCATATTTGTGGCTTTTAGATGCCTTTAGTCCAGCTCCTCTTTCATTTCCTTTAGGGCCAGTTTCTCCTTGAGCATCTAAGACATCTGTCCTGCTACTGAAAAATGATCTGTTAGTATCCATTCTTTCACCCACATGGGGTTTCCACCCACACTTGTAGGCATCATAAACTCGAAGCAAAAATGAACTGCAAGTTGCAATTGCACTTGGAAATTGAAATCCTACATGTCTACAAGACACCATGGAGCCATCATACCTTAAACTTTGGAAGTACTCCCTTACAAATAAAGGACTGGAAAGGAATTTCAGCCAGCAGTAGAGGTTTGTGCCCAATCCAAACTTCCCACAGCTGTCCATTGGGAATTGGGATTGCATTCTGGACTGTAATTTAAGAATGAATAACTTCACTCCTTTTGGAACATAACATTAACTTGTAGCTATTTTTATGCTCAGAGAGGTTGTGGCTTCACTGAGGGCTCTATCACACTACACTGTTATAGTGCTATTATTCCACTTTGACTGCCAAGGGAATTTTGCGTGGAATCAGGGAATCTGCAGTTCAGGGAGAGGCACAACCAGAGAGCTCATCACACTACAAACCCCAGAATTCCACAGAATGATGTCATGGCAGTTAAAGTGGAATAATAGTGCCATAATAGTGTAGCATGATGGGGACCTGAATGGTGGAAGACCACTATCCACCGTGGTTCAATTGCTGGTTCGGACTGAGTCTCATACTGTTGTGTGTATGTGTGTGTGCGCATGCGCGCATGCTCTGAGGGTTTACTTGAGGCAATGAGAAGACAGAAGAGTTTTGTAACATAAGCCAGGGAGTTGCTTCAGTCAGAGGTTTCTTTTTCTTTAAGTCTCCAAAAGATCCCCCTTTGAGAGTTGGGCCACTTCCAAACTATACTGTTATAGCGCTATTATTCCACTTTCAACATCCTATGGAATCCTGGGGTTTGCAGTTTAGGGAGGGGCCAGCTGGCCCCTCCCTAAACTGCAAACCCCAGGATTCCATAGGATGTTGAAAGTGGAATAATAGCGCTATAACAGTATAGTGCGGAAATGGTCTTGGTAAGGTAAAGAGTTTCTGTGGAACTGTAACTCACTACTTTTGGAGTTCTTGGAATTATAATTGTGACCAATTCCTTTTCAAAGGTAACATTTCATGCTCTGCCATGATTTTAGTGCTGGCGCTCTTCTGTCATAACTCACCTCCTGGAGGACTCTAACAAGGAGCAGGAGGAGGAGGAGAGACATGTTGCCAAGAAGATGCAGCTCCTTCCACATACAAGGAGGTAGAGGTTGGGACAGTAAAAGCTCCCACTTCCCAGTACAGAGACTGCAGAGGCTGAAAACACACCCGTATCCTTTGTTGAGAGACAGAGGAAGAAACGCCAGGTGCTGATTAAATAACAAACACTGGCCTTGTTAAGCATTAACTAAGCAGCTATGGCCTTGAAGAAGCAACTGATAAATATCCTATCAGTTCTTTCTCAGCCTCAGCACAGACAACTGTCTTATCTGGTTGACTGGCGGTACTCTCTCATGTTCCTGTTTCCTCTTGACCTTGGAATACTATGTCCAGTTGTGGGCACCTCAATTCAAGAAGGATATGGACAAGCTGGAACATGTCCAGAGGAGGGCGAACAAAATGGTGAAGGCTCTGGAAGCCATGCCTTATGAGGAACGGTTTGGGGAGCTGGGGATGTTTAGTCTGCAGAAGAGAAGGTTAAGAGGTGACATGATAGTTGTGTTTAAATATTTGAAAGGATGTCATGTCGAGGAAGGAGCGGGCTTATTTTCCGCTGCTCCGGAAACTAGGACAAGAAGCAATGGATTCAAGGTGCAGGAAAGGAGATTCCACCTGAACCTCAGGAAGAACTTCCTGACGGTCAGAGCTCTCCAGCAGTGGAATATTACGCTGCCTCCATGGAGTGTGGTGGAGTCTCCTTCTTTGGAGGCTTTTAAGCAGAGGCTGGATGGCCATCTATTGGGAGTGCTTTGATGGGTGTTCCTGCATTGCAGGGGGTTGGGCTGGATGGCCCCTGTGGTCTTTTCCATGATTCTATGATTCTATGACTGGCTAAGTTTTGGACTGTCCTGTTTACTCTTTGCTGGCTCATGTCCTTGAACTTCTTACATGCTGACAAGACTTCTGTACTGGCTAACAACCACCCTCACGTCTCTCCCTTTATCTTGCTCAGCCAACCCATGACTGACCCAGACTAGACTGACTATACACTCGTACACTCCATTGCTACACCAACAATCTGCTGCCTCCAACACTTGCTAACTTATGTTCAGGACATGTCCCCCTGTATAATAATAGTTCCTCCTCATTGGCCAGATGCAGAGAGGAATGGTAGCCAGTTGAAAGAGATCTATTCTTGCTACTGTTATCCTCATAAGAAATAAGAAAGAAAAAAAAAAACTAAATAACAACAACAATAGTATCCCACCTTCCCCCAGTTGGGACTCACAGTGGCTCACAGGCCATTTCCACACTACACTGTCATAGTGCTATTATTCTGCTTTCAACCTCCTGTAGAATCCTGGGCTTTGCAGTTTAGGGAGGAGCATTTAGAATTCTCAGCCAGAGAGCCCTTGGGCCTCAGTGAACTACAAACCCCAGAATTCCACAGGATGTTGAAAGCAGAATAATAGCACTGTAACAGTGTAGAGTAGAAATGGACATAGTAAGTAAAGAATGATTTTGAGTATTTGCAGAGTATAGATCAATACATTTATCCACATCTCCCATTATCACTCTCTCTCCCTCTCTCTCTCTCTCTCTCACACACACACACACGCACATTTGGTTTGTTTATTCTCCCACAATCATTCCTCAGTTCAGTTCATCTCAAACACTGAGAATCTTTAAATCATTTATATACTCTTTTTTGTACATTTCTCCTAATACATGCATTTCTGTATATACATTTGCATCGTTAAACAGATTTTTTTTGCAAGCCAAGTCCTGATATTATTGAAAATTCAAAATGATTTTCATAAATGCGCACATTTTTTCTGTGCATTTTTCCCTAACTGCATACACTGATTCACTGAGTGGAGAACACTAATACAAAATAGAGATTATGAAGAGTAACTGAGCTTAACTTTGCCTATTGGTTTGAAAAGATGGAATTAAGCAAGTTTGTATTACAACTGCACACATTTCTCCCTGCTCCCATCTTTACAGCAAAGTGTCAGGTCTCCTTCTACAGATGAGCCTTCCAAAATCTGGACTTACAGGAAGGTTATTTAAGGCAATGGCTGCTGATGGAAAGCCTGATACCTGATATCTCTTCCTTAGGTAATTAACCCCTGACCACTGTGTCACACATGCAGGTTATCGCCTATTAACTCATTATAACATCATTGTCTGTACAGTACCCATTACTGTATTTCTCCCACCCCATTTTCTTCATTGTACCGACCAAGTTACATTTATGTCCAAGGACAAAAGGGGGAAAAAAGGAGCCCTCTTTGCCATTAAGCAAACACCCACCTTTTTATTGTCACTGCAAATGGTCCTTATCTTTGACACTAGGTCTAACAGAACATTAGACACCCACATTTAACTGTAGCTGCTAAAGTGCGGGCTCTATCAGATTTAATTTAAGATCGACCCGGTTCTTCTCCACTGTGCTAACAGCTTAGTAGACCTCATTCGTTCACTGCTTAATGAAAACCTTGCCACCTCGTTTGAAAGTCTGAGCATCACTGTGCGTTTTCTTACAGTTGATTCCATTTTAGGTGCTGCACCATTCTTCTCAGGTTTTTTCTATTTCTGTGATAATTTCTGTGGCAATCATTTTGCTTCTATTCCCCCCCCCCCCGCACTCCCTTAAAGCAATTGTTGTCATTGCGAACCCAAAGGCCAATTATGGTCTCTAACACATTGCTACACTGATTGTGGAATCGGAACAAGATTATTCCTGGATTCTTGTTGCTGGCACATTGCTTTTTTTGAGACAGACATGTTGAGCATGAGACAAATGCTAAAATACATGATATGATAACACAAGCGTACCTCAGTTCCAGGGACATTACTTTTCTGATTGGTACCAGAGAGAGAAATAACAAGAAAATAGTTGGGACAGCTTTCTATACCACGAAAAATCAAAGAGGTTGAATGTGTTGCAGCATTTTTTTATAAATTCAAAATTAACAACTATGCACATGCAAAATGTAGCAACCAGGTCAGGTGAGCTTTGCAAGAATAAACAAAACCTTTTGAACTTTCTACATGTCAGTCGAAGTCTTCTTCCAAAATGTATACAGGGATGACTTTTTCTTTCTGCATTCTCCCCTTTTCATGTGATTTCTCTTTTGATGGCCAAACTTATGTTTTTTTAAAGAAAAGGTTGCTTGTCAGGCAGGCTTTGCTACTCTCCCCTTTTCTCTCTTTGTTGCTGTTCATATGCGCTCAATGAGAGATTCTGGGACTACTTGCTGTCTACCTTGTCTGTTGTAGGGAAATATACAAAGTTACAGTGTGTGCGCATGCTTACCTTCCAGTCACCTGTCAACCTATAATAACTGCATGAACTTTCTAAGTTAGGTAATCAGTACCCAGAGGTGGCTTGCCATTGTCTTCCTCTGAAACATAGTCCACCGTACCTAGTATTCCTCGGTGCTTTCCCACTCAAGTACTAACCAGGGCTGACCCTAATTAGCTTTCAAGATCAGATGAGATCTGGAACCTTTGGGGCTCTCAGGCCTACTACGCAGTCACAGGAAGATCAGCTAAAGTAGAATCCCAGTCTTTCTCTGCCTTGTTTATTGCAGGCAAACTGCTGCAACCGGGCACCGAATGTCTACGTTTCTCCAGCCCTCTTTCACCATCCTCTCAGTGCAGATGTTCCTAGACAGAGGATTTATGTAGGAATTGTAAAAGTCCCCAGTCCTGACTTACCAGCAAGCAGCCATTGCAAGCAGTGGGGACCTGTTCTTCCACTGGTTGCAGTGCAGCAGACTGAGGTTTCCACACATCCAGCTCCTGTGAGTGTTCTCCGGTGCAAGAAGGAATTGCAACAAGGGTTCTGCTTCTGACTATTTCACTGGAGATTAGGGGTGGAAGGGGTATGGAAATCTCAGGGCCTTTCCACACTACATTGTTATACTGCTATTATTCCACTCTTAACTTCCTGTGGATTTCTGGGGTTTGAAGTTTACTGAGGCCAAAGAGCTCTCTGGCTGAGAATTCTAAATGCCCCTCCCTAAACTGCATAGGAGGTTGAAAGTGGTATAATAGCACTGTAACAGTGTGGTGCAGAAAGGCCCTCAGTGTGCTGCACCCCAATCAGCAGGAGAACAAACCCACCCCACCCCACCCCAGGTCACTTATAGCAGCTGCTGCCTGGTAGGTTAGGACTGAGAGAGTAGCAGAACCAGGAGATGTTACTTGTTTAAGTATTCAGGCTGGAATCCTGCTGGATAGTTCCAACCAGAATAGACCCATTCAGTCAACTGTTGAACGGCAAGGCAACACATAGACAAATCTGACTTAATTGGTTTATTCTAATTAGGACTAGCAACAGAATTTAAGCCTTAGTTAATGAAGAGGCTGATCTAAAATCTCACCAACATTTTTGAGAACCTAAAAGACCGCCCCACAACCGCAAACCCCAGGATTTCATAGGATGTTGAAAATGGAATAATCCAATATATAAAAGTCAAAGTTTGTGTGTTTGTCTGTGTCAGGCAAAGAGCTCCTATGATTGGCTGCAGATGAAGCTCTCATATGATTGGCTGCCTAAGAGCATTCAATGGAATCCTGGGGTTTGCAGTTTAGGGAGGGGTCTTTAAAATTCTCAGCCAGAGAGCTCTGAATAGGCTGATTGCTATGGAGATGAGGCCTAGTAGCAAGGAGGAGGGCAGTGTATTTCCCTCAGGAACCCAACCTCTGTATCTTAATAACTGTGAATACAGATTGTATTGAGTAATATGAAGAAAAGTGACAGGTACTGGACAACACAGTTTGGGGAATTAGAGACACAGGATCTCAAATCTTTCTAAGAAATATTACCTATGAGAAAATAAAATCCCAGACAATGTTGGGTATATATACTAGTAGCACTATAACAGTCTAGTGTGGAAATGGCCTAACTTTGACAAAGAATCTGCTTCACTGAATTGGTCTGCATGAGTAGTTCCATGTCTCTTACCCTTCTGGGAGGAGGTCAGACTGTTAACACGGGGTAGGACAGGAAGATGATTTAAATCGTGGAGACACAGCTGCTCTCAGCTCATTTGTGGTGGGGCAGAGAAATGAGGGTGTATTTGCTAACAGACTACACTTACCTTTTCCTTCCCTCAAGAGTTCAGAGGAGCCATGAATCACATGGCCCCTTTTTTTCCCGTTCTCCACCAGTAAGCAACAGCAACTAGGGTTCCCCAAGGTGCTTGATAGCTGGTGAATGGTGGGAGGTTTTTGGACAGAGTGAAAGGTTTTTGGTTTTTGGACAGAGTGAAAGGACAGTCCTGAATAGTCCTGAGCATCCCTTCTACAAATAGGACTTGTGCATACGTAAGCTGAATGTGTTTGTACGTGCATTCAAGTCACCTGTCATCTTATGTCAACCCCGTGAACTTCATAGGGTTTTCTTAAGCCAGGAATGCACTTACATGTATACAATTCATTAATTGGATGCTTAATGGGTTAGTACTAACATTAGTGTTTTCAAGCCCAGAATTATCTTGGAGCATCTTTATCCAGATTTGACTGGTTTACCAGCTATGCCCTTTCCTGGGGAAGGCAGATATGGCCACAGTGGTTCATGTCTTAATCATCTCTTGATTTGCTGTAGTGTCCTTCACATGGGGCTGCCCTTGAAAAGTGTTTGGGAGCTGCAGCTATTTTCGAGATCACATAACACTTGTCTTGCAAAAACAGCACTGGCTTCCAATTTGCTTCCAAGCTGGATTCAAGGTGCTGGTTTCGACTGATGTCCTAAACACTGATTTTGACTACAGTCCTAAACACCATGGGGCCAGGATATCTGAAAGACCTTCTCCTCCCATACAAACCTGCCCCAAATTTGAGATCCTTCAAGGAGGCCCTGTTGCACATCCAAACACGTCGGGTTGGGATGTACATATCACAGGGCTTTTTCTATAGCAGGACCCTGACTGTAAAACTCCCTAGCAAGGGGAAGTCAGGCTGGTTCCATCTCTTTTGAGCTTCTGGAGATCAGCTAAAACAGTGATGTTCTGTGTGGCCTTTAATGTTTAAAATTACTCTTCAAGAACCCTTTCAGGCTGACAGAAATATCGTAAATAAATAGATAAAACCTGTAATTGTGGACTTTTGGCACTCATTACTTGGAAGTTGACCTTGGGCAGTTTCAACTCACATAGTGCACACCTCAATAAGGAAGAAAGATTCAACTACCTCTGAGCAACACTAGCTCTCAGACATGGGATGCTCATACTAGAATCTATCTTTGATTTTACACTCTGTTCCACTCCTTCTTTGACAGCCCAAGAAAGCTGAAGTGCTTCTTCTTCCTCTCTTAATTTCCTTTGCCAAAGCCATTTCTCATCTTCTCTTCCCTTTGGTATTCTCCTTTGCCCTTTCCCCCTCTTTCGCTTCGTTGTCCTCAGCTTTTTCGGAGAAGCATAAACAATCCTAGACAAAACTGATGAACCCACTGAGTGAAAGGTCTCATCCACAATAGGACTGAGGTTTTTAAAAAAAAAATCTAAGGAAGAAATTTTGTTACAAGCGAAAGATCCTCTGTGACACATTCAGTATTGTCTGGATTTTTTTTCCCTCTTCTCCTTGCTACTGTTGAGTGGCATCTGTTGAGAATGAAAACCTTTTCTCATTCCCACCCCTCTGCAGGCACAGAGGCGTCTGTCAAATGCCAATCCAACAAAGTAGGGAGATGAAGCGGCAAGGCAGTAAAGAAACGCGCACAGCACAGTCCTGTTCTTACACAGCCTGCTTTTTCTGATCAATGAAATGAGGGGATATTGTGCATTGGGAGATGGATACAGAGAGAAAGGGAGCGGTTGGTAAATCAGAGGCTCTGTGAGATGAATTTTGAACACCAGATCACCTTGCACCGAGTTCAAGTTTCAGCCTCCTGTAATTTGTTCTGACATCACAGACGTCTCTTCAGAAACAGAGGAGGGACTTTGTTCACAACTTCAGTGCTGTGTTCATGCAGCCAGCCTGCATGCTTCAGAAAGATCAGGCATATTCTGAATTGCTTCTACATACGTTAGAAATGCCGCTGAAGCTGTAATGATCACCCTGCTTCTTGAGATGTTTTATATATTTTCATACTGGTTTTTTTTTTTTTTGCATCTTTCATTACCGTTTTATTCACTCTGTTAAACTTTTTTTCCTCATTCCTAATTAAACATTGTATTAACTTCTCAGCAATCCTGCAAACATGCCCAGCCATTCAACTTGCTTGATTGTGATGCAATTACCATCAATAGACCTGTCTAAGAGTGTAAGGAGGAGGCTGAGCAGGCTGCATATTTCATATGGGTTTTTCAAATTAAAAAAAAAAAGTAGCAGAAGTGGCATATTCCTTCTGAAAATCTCTATGGGATGCATGGGCAAAGCACAGGCCTAGAGGTAAATATATTCCCTTAAAAACTGTTTTGGTGGCCCCGAGACACTCCAAATTTTCCAGACCCCACTTTTTCTATCTAAGGATGGAAACATTCTCTTTCACTCCTCCCTTGCTGAATCCCATCAGGCAGAACAAGGAAGTAGGTACAGGGAGACATGGAATGAGAGCATTGCCCCCCATAGGAATTCTGCCACCCCCTCTTGAAATTTTCCATCAATGCCCAAAATTTTAGCATCGCAGAAAGTGAGGCATGGAAAATAATTCAAACCTATCATTATCATCATTATCATTATCAATCATTATCATCATTTATTTATATAGCACCACCTATGTATATGGCACTTCATAAGTAAAACAACCAAAAACAGTGCTCCGGCCAAAGACGCACAATCTAAAACACACGTATACACAAGGAAGGAAGAAGTAATAAAATTATGCCAGATAAAATACTCTCTCTTTCTCTATCTTTATATAGATATAGGTTATAGATGTAGAAAGAGACTGATATAGCAAGCTGACAAGTACATGTAATCATACTATACAAAATTATGAAACAATATTGAACTAAAACTCCAAAAGCTTTTGAAAATAAGATTTTTAACGAAGATTTAAAAATAACAAGGGAAGGAACAGTCTGCAAATGTTCAGGGAGGCAAGAACTCTTCTCACCTAGAACTCTTCTATTTGCAGTGTTCACATTTCCTTGATGACTTTTTAAAATCTTTAAAAACTTTTTAAAATCCCTTTCTCCAGATGCCTATACTCTGGCCAAGACCCTCTATCATGGTTTACATTATATAACATTACCTATACTTAGCTACATAGTAGAGGGGCTAAGAAACTCTGCTAGTGAATACTGAAGGTGTGTAACAGGACACAGGACACTGACAGGCCTATCCCAATGCTCATCAAGTTCTGCCAGCATGCCAGTGCCCATCACTTCCAACACACATTGGTTTTGTTGTTCCTCAATCACATTGTTGGCTCCCCTAGGTAAGTAATGTAACAGCATCCTTTACTGGTTATGGAAGTTATGGAACTACCCAATTCTAATTCCCACAGACCTAAATCCATTTACAAAATTTTAAGTCCCCAACAGGATTCTGGCCTCTGTTTCTAAAGGCTCAGCTGATGTTTTAAGTTACAGCAATACCAGAAATTTGGAAAATGAAAGAAAATTTCCTACTGGGCAGAATGAGGGTATTGCGCTTTCCCTCCCGTAGCTACCCACTGACGAAGAATAATAGAACAAGGAGAATTTCACACAACTTTTTCCCAAGATTTGAACACCTCAAAGTGTTCACAAGGATTTTTCTGAGCACAAAGACACACGGCAATTTTTTTGACCAAAAAATATTCTGTGAAGAAATGCATTTCCTGCGCAAGAAATAGTGATTGGGATCCACTTGGGAAGTTATGAATGTGTAACCTAGACTTACATGTTTGTGACTGTTTCTTATTCACAGTCTCTACCCATGTTCTAATTTAGGGCATGTGTTGGGACCATGAAAGTCCCCTAATCCCCGCTTATGAGGCAGTAGCTGATGTGATTGATGGGGGTCTGTAAACCTGTCACTTGAAAAGCAGATGCTTGATGTTTCCACCCATCTCACATAAGCTATCTCCAGTACAAGTAGTAATTGTGAAAGGGACTCTGCTTTTGCCTGTTGCACCAGCCACTGATCACAAGAGGCATACTTTTCCACTACATATAAAGGTACCATCAGGCAATACTTCTTCCTTGAAGGAATAGATTGGTTCTCCAGCAATATCCAAATAGTAGCCACATGTGGAGCCAGCATGGTGTGGTAGCTTGAGTTTTGGGACTGGACTCTAGAGACCAGGGTTCAAGTCCTTGCACAGCCATGGAAATCCATTGGATGACCTTGGACAAATCATACTCTCTCAACCTCAGAGGAACACAATGGAAACACACACCTCTGAACAAATCTTGCTAAGAAAACCCTGTGATAGGTTTGCCCTAGGGATGACAGAAATGACTTGAAGGCCCACAACAACAACAAATAGTCAGATTTAACACCGGTGCAACTCACTTTTTTGGGTCATTGAGGTTGTAATTCTTTACTGACCATGAAGCAATTAAATGCCCCCAAAGCTACCTTTTTAAAATGATGAAGCCCCTGCAATGTGGTCATTTCCATATCATTGGAGAGGGAGCAGGTCAGTGGAGATGACTCCAGCTAGTTTCTGGTAGTTGGAAGAGCTGCAAGGACATTATGTGTGAGGACTTTAAGAGGATCTTCGGAGATCCCTGTGGTTGCCTGTTTCATCATGTCCAGCTACTGGAAAACAGCTAGATTCATCTCCATTGATTTCCCGTATTTTCCAATGTCATGGAAATGGTCATGTTGCAGGAGCTGCATGGCTTGAAAGGTGGGTGGTAGGCTGGTAGCATTAGGTGACATAGTTATGGAGATATAGCTATGTATTTCACATAGGCGACTCAATACAGGATTCCAGCAACTCTTTTCCCCCACTGGCTCTTTAGTGCCAAATGGCTTTTCAACACCGCCTTTGGATTTGCACCCACCCCAAGTTCTGGACAGTGCATCACTCCACACAGCTGTGGATAAACAAAAGATGGACTCCTTTAGTTTTGTGAGAGTGACCATCTTTATCTCCATATATGATTTTCTGAATGCTTTTAACCCCTGGGACACTGGGAACAAATTCAAGCTGGCAGCCAGACACTGTGGAGAAAAAAGTCCAGGTATTCTTATGTTTGAAAAAAGGAATCAGGGTAGGCATCAGGAGTGGGCCCTTACAGAAGGATTGGGTCCTGTCAGATGCCTGAGAGTGACATGGGGCCTAAAGAAAAGGGTTTAATATTTTCTCTTCCTTCAGCGCTACAGCTCAGTATGAATCTCCTCCCCAGTCTCTTTTTTCAGCCACAGGAGATTATGATCACAGCTTTCCTGCCCTTTTATCTTTCTGTAGTACACACTAGGCATGGTTTGAAAGCCACATGGACAAAACAAATTCATTTATCTGAAGCTCCTTTGCTACAACCCCTGTCCCTTTTCTCCTTCTGACTTTCCCCTGGTGTTTCTTTTCCCATGATCGTCATGGAAAGTCTAGTCCTGATGGCCAGGCTATAGTAACATGAAAGAGAAAGAGTTCTGATTATAAACAAGACATCTGAGGGATACAACAGAGTCAAGTGACAAAGTCTTAAATGGAGCAACATAGTTAGAACTAAGGCTGTAAGGAATATTCATTAATATGTTTATCTTCAAGTAAGAAAGAGTGGCCAGAATCCTGTTGATTAGGCTCAACTAGAGTAGACCCACTGACTGAATGGTGAGTCAACTTGTTGGGAAATCCAACTGATTCAATGGCTCTGCGTTAGTCAGAACAAACAACAACAGAATTTGGGCCCATGCCTCCCATTTTCATTCTGCCTGCTCACCCTCAACATGGCCTTTAGGGGCTGGTGGAAAGTGAGGGATGACACCATCATGAAGGCATCATCCAGAAACTCTTGGAAGTCCTTTAGAGGTCCTGGATGATGATATCTTTGTTGTGCATTCTGGCTATAGTCACATAGTCAGAAACTTCTCAGCACCCATCTATCTCCACAACCTACTAAATAGTCACAGAAGTGGGGAGTCTTGCAGAAAGAATTTGAGTCCTTCATGAAGGGAGAGGAACACCACGACAGAATATGATAACGCATCTCCCAATACAGGATCTCAGTCTTCAAAATCCAACAAAGCAGCAGTAGTTCCCAGTTAGGTAAACATCGTTTGCACAAATTGTCTTCCACAATTTTCAAAAGCTACACAAAAAAGTGCAAAAACCCAAAACCTTCTTATCATCCCATACTGTGCAGAGGAAAGTTAAGTTTTTTTCCCCTCTCCTACATAAGAATAAGATAAGCAAGAATTTATATGCATAATTAAAGCCACCAACATCCTGTAATGATCAGTGTTGTGTAAAGGAAGGAGAAAGGGGATGTCACCAATGTGAGCCTTCTACGGATATTTATAGCATATCGCTGTGGGCTGTTTTAGATGGTTTGTTGCTATTTTGATAGATAAGTACCTGGTTTCAGACCATCTCTTTGGGAGTCTAGTTCTGGAGCCTTTGTGGCAGACCATAGGTGCCTTTCAGATATACTGGCCCTAATAAGGTTTGGGGTGTCAAGGGGGTGTAAATAAAGAAAAACAACATTTGGTGGAAGTGGAGAAATGTTCCCTTGGAGGCATAGGTTTGTACTTAAATTAATGATAATGTCTCCCTGAGGGCATCAAGCAAGGGCTATGTTGAAGGGAAGAGAACATAATTCCAGAAATTCTAATTTTGGAGAATATAACATTGCGGTGGAGAAGGTGGAATCCTATTTTTTCAGCCTCAGCACATAGAAAGAAAGAAATCCTCAACCACAGTAAAATATCAGGCTAGGGAATACACAAAGTTGTTTACTTTTTCACTCCATTTTTCAGAATCCCATCAGAAGTCTAGTCCCATCCTAGATCTGGACTGAGTTGGAAGGAGTTTTCTTTTAATTCTAAAGGACCATGGCCATTTCCACCCTACACTGTCATAGTGCTATTATTCCACTTTCAACATTGTATGGAATCCTGGGGTTTGCAGTTTAGGGAGAGGCCTTTGGAATCCTCAGCCAGAGAGCTCTTTGACCTCAGTAAACTACAAACCCCAGAATTCCACAGGACAATGAAAACAGAATAATAGCACTGTAACAGTACAGTGCAGAAATGGCCCATGTGTGTGTTCAAGTCACCTGTCAAATTATGGCCGTCCCATGGATTTCATGGGGTTTTCTTAGGAGCATAGCTTTTTTTTTTTCAGAAACCATCACAGGACAAAGAAATGACTGTGTCTATAAATGCTCTTGGAAATAATAACTTGAGGGGTGCTCAGAAAGTAGCCCAGGTTTGGCCAAGTGTCAGGACTCATTACTTTAAAACAATGCAGTGACATTAAAGTTATTTGTTCTTTACTCAACACATGAATTTTATTTTATTTTTATTTTTATTTTTGTTATTTTTAAAAGCCTTAAAATAGAAAAAAAAATTAAAATGGTCAACTTCCAAGCGACCCTTAAAGAGAGCAACGTTTTAAAGTAATGAGTAATCATTGCTCATTGCACAAAAGCAATCAAATGTTAGTGTGAAGACTAAGAAGTGCAGAGAGGTGACACTGTTAACCTCTTGTTGTACCATTGCACGTTACTGATAATATTGTTAAGCTTCCCAGATGTGCTTTCTAAAATGCAAAACCTAGGACAACAATGAAAACCAGTGTTCAGATTCTCTGACAGATAGAGAGAAAAGTAGTTCCTGAGGTTGCAGGTAGCAGTTGAGGAGAGATGTGAAGTGCCCAGGGAGATAAATATGCATTGCAATAACTCATGCACTAATGTTCCACCTACCCTCAGCTACTTTTCTTGTATGTGATTGAGGAGTATCTGAATTAAATGCATCACTTTTTAACCTTAATAAAACAATGGAATAAAAATGCTCATTCCCTCCTTTTCTTTTGCAGTTAGTCTACTGGCAGCAGTGGGAAGCTGGTAGGAAGCATTGATGGATTCTTGGGTCAAGATGATTTACACAGAGCTGGTTGGTTAAGGGAGCTACCTTGCTATCAAAATTAATGGCATCGTTGTCTCCTGAAATTGAGATAGTATCACCAGGAAGGTTTGACTGCAAGGTAGAATTTCATCATTCAACCTACCCCTCCTCTCCACATCCCTTTGGTGATCTCCCTTATCTACCATCTCACAGTACGTAGAAGTTTAGAGATTGTATTCCTGGGCTTGGGAGCAGATAATCTCTTAACAAAACCCAAGAACTCAAGCTGAGAAAAATCAACATTCAGCCTCCTTGAAGTTTGTACCAGGATGTAACTTCTCTATCACACTTTTTTCTGGACCTGGAATCTTTCAGTGACTGAAAGGTCCAGTAATCCAGTAAGGCCCATTGTAATCTTCACTTGTTACCATCGCTTGTCATCAATCTATCTTACTATCACTTGTTCTGGGCCCAATTACATGCACTGGAGCCTACTTTTGACATTCCCTACCCTCTGTTGCCCAGGTTCAATCAAATGCCAGTCAGTGATACTTAAAGAATTCATTCTTTCCAGATTTCCATCAAAACTGACATAATCTGTACCTCTAACCTGAAATGCAAATTGAAACCCAGTTATCTTTCAAATAGACACTTCTTTAATTTTTGCAAAGCAACTGTCAACTAATAAAAATATATTAAATACACTAACGTGCTAAAATATCTATTTGATGTACGTTTTAAAACAAATTATTCAAGCAGATTTTATTCACAAATCTCAATGTTAATCCAATATTTGAATGGATACATGCAAAACTGATGGCTAAATTACACCATGTTTGAAATCCTGTTGGTTAATTCCATTGAATCAATTGCTGAATGGAGATACAACACATAGGTCTAATTGGCTCAGTGGCTCTGTTGTAGTCAGGACTAACTATAGGATTTAGGTTCATGTGTTAGATATATATTCTACCGTTTACAATCCTTTTCAGTTTTGTTGTTGTTGCTGTTGTATGACTTCAAATCATTTCTGACTTACGGGGACCCTAAGACGAAACCTATCACTGGGTTTTCTTGGCAGAATTTGTTAAGAAGAGGGTTGCCGTTGTCTTCTTCTGAGTCTGAGAGTATGTGACTTGTCCAAACTTACTTAACGGGTTCCCATGACTGTGTGGAGATTCAAATCCTAATCATAGCCCAGTGCTCAAACCACTATGTTGGACACAAAAATATCTCCAAGCTTTTAGTGTTTCATTTTTGAGTTCCTAAGCAATTCTAAAAAGATCTTTGAATACATTTTGATTTTAATCTATCCTGTCTCATTGGCATCTTGCTTTTGTTCAGTTATAAAAATTGTGTCAAAAGTCAATGAGATAAGTAAGAACAATTTCATAACTGACTGTCTTGCCCTGAGAATCTGTTTGCATAGGAAAGATTACGTTTTATACTAAGAAAGGTTACGAAGACTGTTCTGTGAATCTCGCAATTTTTATCCAGCAATCTTTTTAACTCCTGCACATTTTCTCTCTGTTTCATGTAAAGCTGAAAGTTCTATAAATATGCTACTGTTTCAAAGAATCCTACTGTTGCAGCCAAATGGACAGGAAGGGCTGAGAAGATGTTCCCTCTTGGCCAAGAGTAATTGTGTGTGTGAGAGAGAGACATTTCTTCTTAACCTGGTTCAGGACCCTAATCCAGCTCCATGCTTCACCTGGGAAGGCACAATAAACTGATAGTTCAGTCTGTCCCTACAACTACACCATGTTTGTTCTGGCATTTTTACTCTCTAGTAAATGGCTGTCATCCAGTTCAGGACCAAAATATATGGAAGAAAGTTTAAATGTCTCTGCACCTAATTTTCATTTAATCACTTGCTCCAGTAAGAAGAGAGGGTTTTTTTTTCTTTTTTTTAAACCCCAAGAGGGGTGGCAGTAGTAAATTTTCAAATTAAAACAAGAACAGATTTGGGAGAGGCAGAAACTTCCCCCACATGGGCATGCTTGTCCCAACCTAGATCAACCCCATACATAAGATTACAAAGAAAATATTCCGATACTCAGAAAAGGTTCTTATACTTTTTTTAGCAGAAAGTAGAAACATGACTTAAGGAGTTTTGGGGGGCATTTGGAGTTAAAAAAAAAAAGGTTTAGAATTTTTCTTTGAAAGAATTGAATTGAGAAAGCCAGGGGTGTCACAAAAATGGCCCCAAAAACCTCATGCAGACCCCAGCCCAGACTTTGCTTCACCCCATTATACTGGATGATATATATTTAATGTATCATGTAGTTTAACCCAGACATGACCTGTAAATAAATTGATCTATACACCCTCAGTGTCCGCAATTGGGTTTTGCAACCTGACCACCATTTTAAATTACCCCCAGTTCAAAGCCATAAACATGGCTCTTTCATTGAACCTATTCTCCAAGCTAAGCACTCCCAGTTCCTTGTAATACCACTCTGATCTTTTTTATGCCTGATCCAGTGAAGGCAGTCCCTCCCACCACTTTGTTTTCCCAATACAATATCCTTAGAAATGAACTCGTATTTAGGTGCGTAAAATGCATTCTGCAATATGCACCTGCATCTTTATACTGCTGTTCAGGAAACCTCTTTGGCATCTTGTATAATATTACAAAATATTGCTTTGAAACTTTCTGTCAGCATTCTTACAGTTGTGTGACAAGTTAATTGCACGGAAGCACTGTTCTGTGTCTGTTATACATTTCTCCAATGGAACATGCTGTAGCGATAGCCAAGTTCTATTTGTTGTGCGGTAAACGAAATGAAATAAAAGAGTAAATGTGCCATTTTGGTGAAACTATTTTTTCAAAATAAAACAATAGATACACATATATATTCATATGCAGCATTTTTTCACAGAGCAAAAATACTAACAATCATATGCCAAAAAAAAGTGAGAAGAAGAATATATTTCTTTTCCTTTCCTACTTCACGCAATGCCTCTTTCCCAATCTGACAAATTACCAGCATTGGGGAAATCATATGATAAACCAACGTATTTGCTCTCATATGCTTCTCCCAAGGATCTCAGATTTGCTTCTCATTACAAATCTAAATAAATCATGATACGATAATGTGATGTAAACACATACATAAACTTACATATGTAAAATGGTTGGGCAGAGCCTCGAAGAAATGCATTACAAACAATCATGTTACCTCCCATGTATTGCTTTGGGGACTTTTTTTTTTTTTGTAGATTTGGGGCTTTTTATTTTTTAAAAAAGGAACATAACGATTTTGTGTAAAGCTTACTCACTACTTCTAAAACATTTGGGCAGGTCATCTGGTAGGCTGTGTTCCCTTTTAGGACATTCTTTTATTTTCAAAGTATATGTTTGTGTCTGGGGGAAAAAAGTCAGAACTCCAAGACTACAACCAAACCCCCCAACACTGAACATAGTATATGAATAAAAATATTTTGTTTGTTTAGTGTACATATTTTCATTTGCACATTTACGTATATTTATATTTTAACATTTTATAAGGAAATAACTGACATTCAAGCAGTTTCATTTAAAATTTTTAAATGTCAGTACTTAATCACTTGTTAAGTGTTTGCTGTTATAACCTTTTTTCAAGAAATATGTCTGTCCCTAAGTTTTTTTCCCTCCTCCCACTCCCCTGTCCCACCCCGTTCCCAACCCCCTCCAGCCTGACTGAGTAAGCAAGGATCAACTGTTATAATTTAATGTCAAAAAAAATTACTTGTGCCCCACCTTGAGCAACTATCACACCCCCAGGAGTCCTGACCCACAGTTAGCGGCCCACTGCTATAGCAGCTTGAGCCCAGGCACAGTCCAATTACCTTCATGCACCCGGGGAAGAGCGAGCAGCTTTAGACTTAGGGTGAAGGCTGCTTTTTCTTCTCCAGGTGTGCAAACTCAGCTGGAATATGTATGGGTATACCCCTGCTGCCAATCAGTGGCTCAAGAGACAAAGTTGTGTCTGCAAATACCCTGGCTGTTGTGCGTGCTGTGGCAGGGGGAGTGAATAGGAAAGAGAGAGCACCTCCACTCTCCTAGAAAATAGTGTAAGTATGCTAGCATGGTGTGGTGATATGAGTGTTGGACAGCAACCCTGGGTTCAATTTCCCACTCAGGCATGGAGAGCTGCTGGGTGATCTTGGGCGCATCACTCATTTTTAGCCCCAGAAAAGATTGTGATAGGTTCACGTTAGGGCTACTATAAGCCAAAACAACTCAAAGGCGCACAACAACAATGCTAGCAGAGACTTGTGCTCCGCCAGCGTGGTTTTTGGATCATAGCCATTGATTATGATGTTCTTGACAAAGAAGCGTCTCTGAGTACAAAGCAGTCAATCCTGCTGAAGGACTGATAATATGTTAAGAAGGCAGGGGCCAAGATCCTATACCAAGCTGGTGAAATATAACTTTCTGCCACTGCAGCTCCATGCCCGCCATCACCCTTGCTGCTATCAAGTCCTAGGAGAGACCACCGCTGATGCTTAGCAGCAGGAAGGAGAGGGGTGAGGTGGCAATTCAGATGATGCAGCAGCTACACTTGGGTCAGAGGGGCGAAAGAAAGAAAGGTGTGCTCACAGATGGAATGCACCCTTCTCTCCCTTCCCTTCCAAGCCCAGAGCACCTGGATCATCATGGTCTGAATTCCTTCTTCCTCCTCTTCCAGTAATCAGGGCTTAACAGCTTCTGGAAGGAGGTTCTGGTTGGGTTGCAAGCAGTTTGCCCCTATGCTCCATCCAGAAAGAGATATACATAAATATAAGCCACACTTTGGCACGTGTATGCCATTAACAGGATCCCTCCCAGAAGTATGACTCAGGAAGAATGTATTATTTTATATTTTAAAGCCTGAAACTCAGCAGAAAAAGGATGTTGGTATATATGCAAATGTGAAGGCACTTATTTCAGACCATGATATTTTGCCGTACAATTTGGAAAACTGTACAGAAAGCTCCTTGATAATGAGCAAACAAACACCGGAGGGCTGCAAAGCATGAGACCACGTAGTTTTATGGCTGTCATAGTTCATGGCTCACGATACAGCAGAGGAAAGAGAATGTTAAAGATACTTACACATATGAGAACACTAGTCCCGAGTGAATGGAAAAGAGAGAACTTAAGACTTTGCTTAATGGGTTCTCAGTTCTAGAGCTCAGACAAAACAATACGCAGATTCCCTGAACAACTCCAACAATTCTGAAAAACACCTTCCCTTTGTGGAACATTTTTCCCACAACACGTAATTCATTTACTTATTTTTAAACTCTCAGATGCATGGCCCTCACTTGCTCTGACTCTCTTTCAACAAGTGCATCTCATAAAGGAAATGATGCTATACACTGAAAGTAGGAATGATAAAACAGGTTGCAGAACTGCCAATGTGGTGGAACTGTACAGACCCCCTCTGCTCCATCCTCCTGCTGACATACAGAGAAGCTAGGCCCACTCCTGTCTACATGGGGCTATCATGTGAAGCCTCACTATGCACATACTTAGAGTGCCAGTTGGTGGCTTCTGTGTCAGTGGGACAGTGAATCTACTCAGAACCTCACAAGAGCTGTCCAAAGTGTTTGAATCTATCTGGGAGATGGGTTTCAACATCTTGGATAGTTCCTTTAAAGTTGAGACCTAAACCTGGGATGGAATTGTGATATACAGATGTTAAATCAAATTCCACCTGTGGCTATCCTTTAGGGTTCATCCACTACCTCCTTCAATGACTCACTGCCTGTAGAACGCACTTTTCTCCTGCCATGGCATACCCTCCTGGTCATTTAGTGGCCAGGTGAGGGCAAGTCAGTCCAGTAATATCTGACTATATTCCTACTGTTGGACATACAAAGATGACATCATCCTTCAGGATCTCGGGTAGACAGTTGGATCTTAAGGGCAAAAGGAGAGTGACAGATGTCCAAGGGTTGGAAGCAAGGGTGTTACTCCAAAAGCATAGGACCTCATGAGGTCCTCTGTCAGAACCTGTGATTAAATGTGAAAATGAGGAATCAATTAACTCAAATTATTGAGGCACTGCAAAACAGACCAACCAGGAGACTTATAGTTCAATTTTAAATGTGTTTTATTGGGTGAAAATAGACATGTACACACACACAAAATTGTCACTTACACAAGCAAAGAAAATGGATAGAAGGGATAGAAAGGATCAGGTTATAATCCAGAGAGAAGCAAACAAGGATGAAATGGCTTAGGCTTGTGCCCAAGGACAGTAGTGATTTAAAGTCAGAGTGACAAAGTGGATCCCTGAAATCAAAATGCTGTGTTGAGGGACCCAAAATCGGGTTCTCTTATACCCAAAAAACTACCCTGAAGATATGAGGTGTTGTTGACTCTCTGCCTGGACAAACAATGAAGTTTGCAAGATGAACAAATGGTGGACAGAATGGGTTGATGATTTTTAGTGTATGAAGGAAATATTAGCACGTAGGTATTGATTACTATATGTCAGCTCTGTGTTGAGGACAGGATTGTGGAAGATGTTTGTGCCGTGAAGGTGACAGGCTTCAACAGGAAATGCACACAGCAGGAGTTTTGTTCTGCTTTGTCTGTGTTTTAGGACAGGAAAAAAAGGAGTGGAAAATGTTTACTAAGGGTCTTTCCTCAGTATAGGAGTATTGATAGGAAATGGCACAGAGTTTTGCTCTGCTCTGAGCTCGGCTATTGTTTTTGTTGAGAAACCATTAAGTCAGGCTTTCCAGCTAATTCTTCAGTGAACCTACGACCTGGGCCATGTCAAGGCTTTTTGGTCTGCTATCCAACCAATGTCTTTGTCCACATGGCTTCCAGTCATGAATGTACATAATTTATATTTTATGCTAATTCCTATATGTGTGTGTGTGTGTGTGTGTGTGTGTGTGTGTGTTGCTGATTATACCATATCAGATCGAGTCTGCATGGCCAGCTACAAGCACTGGAACTGTAGGGTGAATTTGAACAGGGGTTCCATCGCAGCTTGTTTTAATAAAATGCTTGGATATTCAGCACAGTATTAATTCCAAAGGGGGAAGGAGAGACTTCCATTTGAATTTCCATTCCATTTCAAATTTCATTCAAAAGGGGAGACTGAGGGCCAGTGAGAGCAGAGATCACAACCTTTATGAAAGCACAGAAACACGGATGTGGAAATATACCATTGTCTCAGGGGGTGTCATCTTTAATGAGGAACTCGGAGGTGTTCCAATCCACAAAACCCATTTTCCAACTGCATTGATAGAAGAATGAGAAGTAAAGCTCCAATTGCTGGCCACACTCTTGTGGCTCAGGAAATTGGGCTTCTTGATATGTTTTGCTTAATATCTCCATCAACATAAATCTGTTTCATGTTGTAAATAATACAAGAGAGCAATATAGGGCAGATTAAAGAGGAAATAGTGCAACAATATGAACAGCTACATGTATAAAATATTAAGTGCCTGGGGAGGTGAGGAGAAATATTTCCTGTAAAAAAAATCCCTTTTCAGTTTCAGGGAAACCAGCACTTTTTGCCAGAAATATAAATCAGACAGCAGGAGACAAAAACTATTATAGATTCACTACGTGGAAAAAAAATGACTTCATTGCAATTGGTTTTAGCATTGTGGACGAATGCCCAATGGCTCGAAACAGATCTGGTTTAGTCAACCTTATCATCTGCAGCAGAAGATATTATGGAACATATTAGTTACGAGGTCAGCATCACAAGGTCAAAAACATGGGCCATCATGCTCTTCAACACTGCAGGATTTTCAAATGCAGGATAAATAATGCGGCATGTTGCCAGCTCATCAAATGAGGGATAGCTTTTTAGAAAGAATACGGAAAACAAACAGCCAAGCTGTTGATTAAACAACAAAACAAAAAGGCAAAATCATCACTACCCACACTTAATAGGTAATTGAGGGGACTGTAAAGACGGATCACAGCAGGAACCAAAATGCTGGCACAGTCAGAAAACCCTTGATTGCCAAAATCTGCTTCACGCTGGCCTACTTCCCCAGTGGTCTCACAGATAAGACTTTCTGCAGCAGAATTTTCTCGGCTCCTTTATTCTATGGTGGCTGATTTCTGCTGGATTGACAACTTATAAATTAGTCAGGATTTGGTAGTCTTGGGAGTCATGCATTGGCCAGATAGGGGATGTGTGATTACTCTTACTGTTTTCCAGCTAGACAGGGTTGCAGCAACATCCATACACAAAATGTTGATTCATACACTAATGCACATAAGTTTTACATAGTTATTTACCCAAAACATTTATCTCCTGTATTTCCCCCCTCTCCAAAATTAAATTAGATAACAAAGGAAAAGAAAGGCAATATACAGGGATTTTTAACATCCCAATAAAAATATGCATCCACACGCAATCAAAATAATCTAAATAACTGCATGCTCAGGTTTGGTTGCAGTACACATCTTCATGATACATCCTGAGGTGACTAGCATAGCACAATAAGATGTCAAATAATAGATCAAAATAAGTTTGAATTATTCTCTTTGCAGAAGTTCGAGTGGGTATTCAAATATGAAAAAAGGGAGGGTTAAACTGGCACACTAGGTTCACATTTTGGGGGCAGGAATATAATGTTTATAGCATGGTGGGCTCATGAAGATACTTCTGGTGCTTCCAACCCCTGTTTATATCTGTTGGTATCACCCCAGAATGCCCCTTAGAACAAGGACCAGGGATGTTTGTTCCTTTGGATCCTTCTGGTCTACAAACTCCATTAACAATGGGAATGGTTGGGGCTTGTGGGAGCTAGGGTTTCCAGATCTCAGGGCTTGTCCTTCGGTCTCAGATCCTGGACCTTGTTCTCACAAGACAAGGGGGTATAACTCCGGTGTAAGAATACTGCCTATAAATTACATATTTATTATACTGTGTATTCTTGTTCCTCATCCCCACCCCACTGCTGCAGGCTGTTTTTTGGAACAGACACTAATAGACTATTTTTGTTCAAAGCTGAGCTTGGAAAAACATTTTTTGGTTGTCCTAAAACTCCTATGTTTTTATAAAAACAAAGCTTGCAAATGTGTTATGAACAGACCAAGGTAAAATGTGCTTTGCTATGCCACGCAGAGCCTGGGAAACTGAATTTCCAAATGGAGTATTCTTTTTCCCAGTTGTTAGACTTGGGGGTTTTTTACATTTAATGGCATGCCCTGAGCAACTGTGTTCCACACTTGATGTTCCATGCTCAATGACATCTCTAGGGCCTGACCTTTTTGATCTCAATAAGGGGGATTCCTAGGTTTCAGGGTTTGGCTCTGAAATCTCAGGGTCTGGGATATCCCTGATCTGGCAACTCTAGTGGGAGTAATAGCCCAGAATCACTTGGAGGAACACAGATTCCCTATTCCTTCCTTTAGGCAGGCATAAGATATTTTACTCCTTGAACTGCTGTCTTATTCCATGTACAAAGGTGACTGGCAACTGGACAACAGTGAAAGTGGGACAACAACCTCTTCCACATGTGAAGGTGCTGGGCTAGCTTAAGGAGTGTGGTATTCTGCCATGAGGCATCTTCCTGCCATCTCCCAGCATCTCATGCCTGAGCAACTGTCTCATTCTGCCTGGTAGTAAAGCCACCCCTGTCTAGAAAGTATTAGACAGTTTCCAAGCTATCATCCTGCATGTATTCGAGGATGTCCATACTCCTCTATCTATTGGTAGATCAGGGGAGGACATATCAGCTGGAATCCTGTTGGTGACATAGGCAGGCATGTCGACTATGTCTTTTTGGGGTTATTGTGGAAGGAAGCATCCAGTACTTCCTTTGTTTACTGGGCCCATGGGCATGCAACCTACCTATCTGCCACTGACATGCTCCCCAAAGCTACTTTAGTGGCCAGAGAAAGATGGGGACAGCTATGCAGTGTTAGGCTGTGTTTTTGAAACTGTGCACTTAAAGAAGATGACATCCTCCTGAGCCTCCCAAGGGTCCTCCAGAGGTCTGGGAGGATGATATTTTCTTTATACATCTGGTTGCAGAAACAGAGTTGGAAGCTACACATCTGGATGCTGCATGGCTGCAGGGAAGGAGCACCAGTGGCAGAAAGGTACCACTGCCTTGCGAAACACTACCATAGTGGGTTGGTCTATCTTCAGGTAATTTTATGCACTGTTGGAAACTCACATGCTAAACGTTGAAAATAATTCCACTGAAGAAGACCAACAAAATGACTCCACAAGTTCTTGGGTGTGGTCACCTTGCCATCATGTGTACATTTTGCCAACATACATAGACTGAATACATATGGAACTTACTTCTTTCTCTTTTTCATTTCAACATATTGGATATAGTTGTTTTCTCTGAATGATTGTAATCCATGTTGTATGTTGTAGGAATTCCATTCAAGCCTGCATTTTTGAGGGATTTCCCTTGATTTACATGTTATCTGCACCGGTTATTGATATTAGCATTCTTTGAAATATTATATCCTGTTTTATCATTTGTTTGGGGCATGCTTATTTATTTATTATGGTCTCTCTTGATATGAGAAAAGTAGGTTGTGCAGGAGGGAAGGGCAGGAGAAAGTAGAGGAATGCCTAGCTGTGCCACTACAAGACAGGATCTTAGGCTGTGTATGTATGTATATGTGTCTATACACACACACACACACACACACACACATATTTACTAACAAAAAAAAAGTGAGTCTAAATGAAAGGTGTTTTGCTCTCAGAGGTAAATTTCAAACTCTTCTACCAACATCAGACAAGCAGCAGCCTTGCTGTTTCGTACAGATTCCCCAAAAATGAGGGAGAAACAAAGATCCCTCGAGATTATTCCATATTCCAGAAGTGTCCAAAAGACAGACCTAGCTATTTGTTGTTATTTGTCACCCAGTTGACTTCAACATATGGTGATCCTTTGAATGAGAGATATCCATGACTCCCAGTTATCAACTGTCCTTCTCAGGTCTTGCAGGCTGAATGTCATCGCTTCCATGATTGAATCAATCCATCTGTAGTGTGGTCTCCCTCTTCTCTTAGCATATCCCATTTTGCTGAGTATTATCATCCTTTCCAATGAGTCACATTGCTTCATGATACATCCAGAGTTTTGTGATCTGTCCAAAGCCACAGGTTAGTCACCTTTGTTTCTGGTGAAGCAAATTAGAAAGCGAAATGCATAGTTGTGACACATTGTCAAACAGAGAGCAAGAACAATTTGTGTGTGTGTGTGTGTGTGTGTTTGGCAAGATTTTGCACCAGTTTGGAGGCAGAGATCCACACTAGAGATGGAAAGAATATTCAAAAAATGGTTGAAAAATGGGTTTCTTGAGTATTGGAAACCATGCCAAGAACACTAGAAAATCTTTGCATTTCTGGATTTAATCTACACAAATAAATAAAGTGAAAAAAAATAAATGCGTATGTCAGATTTGGGTGCTCTTTTTGTTTTGCACAGAAAATAACCATTTCTGCACAAAGAACAAGTCTATTGCAGAGGAAACAGCTTTCTCTGTGCAGAAAATAACATTTCTGTACAGAAAATGCTATTTTTCTGAGCAATATAAAGTTTGGATTTATTTGTCTGTTTATTTATTTATTCATTCATTCATTCATTCATTTTGGTCGAAGCTTTAGTCCTGAGCTGCAAATGTCATTCAAAAACTGCATGTTTTTTATTACTTTCTCAAGGACAGCAGAACAAAATGGCAAAGTCACCTATTCTTGCCCCCAAGAACTACAATTACAAGAATTTAGAACCCTAATCCACACAAAATGGGATACTGGAATGGCAATCTAGATTTCCAGGGCTATCCTCTGTCCACGTAAAACTCTGTTCTTTACAATTTCAAGATACCTTTGGAGACATGTGGCAACATTTGGTACCAAAGGGGTTGTTCATGTGATCAGTGCTTCAGTGCACTCTGTTGATCTTTGCCTGCCTATCTTGCTGAACAAAAACAACAGTTTTGCAACAGAATCAGCTCCAGGTTTGCAAAATTTTGATACAATCCCAATAAAAATGAACCTAACGAAACCTCAGCCATCTGAGCGGGTCAGATTCAACAGGCACAGCTGTTCCTATTATGGAAAAGATCTACGTACACCTGTCTGCCATGAAAAGATAGGTGTCTTACTGGGGGCCATAATTCTTATTGCCCCCAGGAAGAATTATGCTTCCCCCCTGAAATTTTTCCCTGGTCTCTGTGTTTTTTACATTACTAAGAGGAAGACACTGAAAATTGTTCACACCTAGAACTCTTATCTTTCATGTGTTGCCCTTGTCACTCTTCCTGCCTTTTCTTTAGATGCCTAAACTGTATTTCTAAATGCTCAACCTGAAGTTTCAAGTTACTGCAACACTAGAAATTTGGGGACTGGTGAAAAATTTCATGGTGAGGGGAAGAATTTTTATTTGAAGGGCAATGCCCTCATTATATACACAGGCAACCCAGTCACTACACTCCTGCTGCCACGTAGCTGTCCAAACTGAGGACCCTGTCAGAAAAAGGAAAAGGGAAACCAAAACTGGCTACCACAGTAGTAGTCCAAGACACAGAAATTCAAACTCTGATTTTGAAGTACTGTGAGCTGAAAGCTCTCCTCCCTGTGTGGGTATATTTACCTATTTCACTGCCTGCCACATTTGTTGTTGCTATTTAACTTCAAGTTCTTTCCCTTGTGTTGACAAGAAAGTTAATACATTTTGGACAGTTCTTATTAAATAAATTTTTTAAAAAAACTTATATCCTTAGTTGTGACCAGAGCCAGGACAAGTTCTCTGTTTTGGACTACAGCTCCCAGAATTCCCAACCAATGGGGCCATTTGGCCATACTGTCTAGGGGACCCTGGGAATTCAAGTGAAGGGGAATCCAGAAACTTCTCCAATCGCTGTTCCTATGAAAACCTCTTCTTAAAAGAGATAAGCAGAAAACATTGGGTGAACAAAACATTTTCCCAGACCACAGCTGTTTGCTGCCAGAGTCAAGAAGGCAAGAAAGAACAGCAAGTTTAATGAAGTGAATAAGCTACCTTGATTATAAGACATAAAACTAAATAGCAATGGTACAATTTCCATTTAAAAAAAAGAAGAAGAAGAAAAGGTTTTTGTTCAATGGGTACTGACAGAAATAGTTACCTGCTCCAATGTGTAAAAGAAAATCTTTGGGGCAGAGATTTATTCCTAGTGATATATGCCTTGCATGGAAGCCAGACATGATGAAAGTATAGCATATATCTTTTGGAATTCTCATTAATGAGGTGGTGTAGTTATTGACTTAACTTTTATGGGGTTTCAGATAAAAGAAGGAAAAAAAAGAGGAAGTGCTAACAGTCGAAGTAATGGGGCTATATACATCTTTGGTGTGGAAAAGCTGAGAACAAGAACAAATAACTATATCATGTTAAACTAAGTTTCAGCTGATTTTACCTTTCTTCTTACAGATACTTTAGATGGAAAAAATGAAACCTACCCTGGAGGTCTTTTGACACTCCAGGGGCTGGCAAATACCACCTTTGCCAGATAGTCTTTCCCCACTGCTTACACCAGTAAGAGAAGAACTCTCCATATCAAGATTTCTGGGAAGGCTGCCCACCACCACCCTGAGATATCCTCATTTCAAATGAGCTTTGCTCATTGGGGCAAAATTCTTCAAGGAAGAGAACTACACCCTCTTTTCCCAGGCTGTGCCCCATTTACCTCAGCTCCTTGACTTTCCCTGGCCCTGCTCAGGGTTATTAATATTGGCATAGATTCTTCATCACGGTCTAGTTGGGTAACTTCACAAATCCTTAGCTACATTGCACATTGAAACCATATAAGTGAATTGTTAAGATGCATATCAGGGCACCAGGAAAAATGTTCCAATGTGCATCAGGCACATCTGATGCACATTGAGCACTTTGGACATGCACTTGGGCTCTTCTGATGCACTTTGGGCACTTTTGATGCACATTGGGTATGTCTGATGTGCATCAGAAATTCTTCTAGAGCTCCAACAGTTCCTAGCCAGTGTCCAGATGTGCACTGGCAAGTGCCCCAATGCAGATTGGTGCCATTGTGCATTGGGCCATGACTCATTAGTCACACCACCATGGTGCAAAGGAAACTCTTGTGTAGTATTGTCACAGCAGTGCCTAGTTGATTTGTTCAACAGGTCCACTTATGAAGACTTAAATCCTATAGTGAATTTCAGCCATTGTCTACTGTAAGGGAGGGGAACCTTATTGGCCAAAGGGCCAAATTCAATTTCACAGAAACTCTTGAGGGTTGCATTTTAGTGGTGGATAGGACCAAAGGCAAAAGAGTGGGAATGTAAATATGAAAACACAGCTGTTAGCTTGAAGCTCTTATTGCCAGTAGACTAAGTCATAGGGACAAAGCAGCCCAGTATTTTAGAATCGAGGGGGATACAAAATCCTGGAAACCACCAGACAATGGCATCATAGAACCTTCCATGGAGTCAGAGGAACCCCCTACAAGGGCTGGACTGGAACCCCAGAACAACCATATTTGGCCTCCGGGCCCAAGAACCCACCCTGGTAGAAATGTGCTTGTTTAAATTATTCACCCCTGCATGGTAGAACAAATAATTTAATCAATTTTAGCTGAGGAACATCACTGGCTATGTTGTGATAGCCAGTGCACAGGGATGTCAGCCTCCTGGACCCCTTGGAGCACTCCAGGAGTTTCTAGAGAATGCCTACACCTTTGTGTAGTAACTAGCAGTAGGGTAGGAGCCAACCAAGGAAGACAGATTACCTTCATCTATGTTCTCAGGTAGGGCACAATGTTTCAGGGAATCTTTGATATCTCCCAGACATACATCTTCCTAGCTCCCATAAGATAACATCAATGTTGTGTGATGGCAGTGGGAACATAGTCAGTGATAATCCTCCCCTCTCTCACTTGCCTCCTGCCTTCCCACCAATCACTGCATGGCCATGTTGGAAGGGGAAGCCAAAAGTGAGTGGAGGGGAGCAGTCCTCGAGTCTATCCAAAGGTTCAGGAAAAACCCCAAAGGGCCTTTAGGAAGATTCTCCTTGCTGAGATTTCCAAACACATGAGAAGCCCTCTTTTCATTTCTCTCCTCCATCTTTAAATATTTTCTTTTCCAGCCTTAACCCTACATTACTCCAGCCTGCTCAACCATCCACTTACAGAACTCATAGAGAAAATCTTGCACAAGTCAGAGAAGAAGACAATCTCACATAAATGTCCCTTCCCTGCCCACTCCCGCTAACTGTATAATGAATCAAGTAAAGAGGAGGGAGGACATTGTCCCTCTCCCAATATGAACTCTGCTCTCACAAATGAATGAGTCAAATTTGTAGTATTGCAGGAAGAGAGAGGGAGAGAGAGGGAGGGAGGGAGGGAGGGAGATAGAGAGAGACTCAGACCTAGTACACTTCTATTTGTCGTGTTCTTATTCCCTCGGTCACTTTCCCTACCCTTTCTCCTTGGATCCCTAAACCGAATTTTAAATGATCCACTGAAGTTTTAAGTTACTACAATGCCAGAAATTTGGGGACTGAAGGAAAATTTCATAAGGAGGGCAGAATTCTTCTTGAGGGCAATACTCTCATTTTGTTTCCCCTTCCCAGCAACTATCCCACTAAGGAATTGTTGGCTTTGGTCACACTGATGCCTAGAACGCAGATTCCAACAGTTTCTTAGTAAGACAATACAAATATTGACTAGGAAAAGATTTTATCTCCCTGAAAGTAAAACAAATGGTGATGTGTGTGTTTGTGTGTGTGTGTGTGCATGCAAGCGAGTGAGCGCATGCACATGAGAGAGAGAGAGAGAGAGAGAGAGAGAATCTTCTTGGTTTTGACCACCTGCTCTTGGAGTTTTCTTGCCAGGAAACATCTGGTACTGATCTATTTATTCTCCTTAGCCTCTTGTTGTTTTTAAGCTGTTTCAGTGTCAGTTTTACTGCTATTGGTTACTGCTTTTGATTATTTCATACTTTTATGAGTGTGAAATATGCTTCCTAAACTTACTATGGGAAATTAAAAATGTATACATAAACACACACCCATTCCCACCCACCCCCTAACATTCTGATTTCATAGAATCGTAGAATCTTAGGCCATTTCCACACTAGACTGTTATAGCGCTATTATTCCACTTGCAACATCCTATGGAATCCTGGGGTTTGCAGTTTTGGGAGGGGCCGGCCGGCCAGAACAGTATGCAGCGTTCCACCTGAAGTCTAACCAAAGCAGAATAGAATGCATTGAACTGCATTGGCTTTTTTGGCTACTGCATCACACTGTTGACTCCCTTTGAGCTTTTGTTACTGGCTCTGACACCCTATCTAGCAGGATCCATGGCATATCTTGCTTAGCTCTTTCACTTGACTCACCAGATCCAACACCTCTATAAGGTACGAATGAGCTTCACCACCTATCCTGCATACATCATAATCTCACTACCACCATATCTGAGCATGCAGACACTGCCCATGACTCAGAAAGTGAATCCCAACACACATGAAAACACTAAATACTGCAGACCCGGCACAGCCTGAATCAAGGATCAGCATTAATCTGGCCGTGAGTGTTTCTGCCAGATGAAGTTTCAGTATATTTTTCAATTGTAGTTCCATGTAGAAAATGTTTTGTGTTTTTGTGTCCCTTCAAGTCACCTGTTGACTTATGGTGATCCCATGTTACAATAATCTAAATGTGATGTAAACACTAACTAAACTGTGTGTCACCATGGGCAGATCTGGAGTCTCTGGCTAAGTAGTCTAGGAGATGCCCAGATCAGATGCCTCAAGGAATGGGTACAGTGAGTGTGCTAACTTTAACTGTCCAAATGCACTCCTGGCTACTTGGACATCCAGGATCAGGACTGAATCCCAGGAGTACATCCAAACTACAAACCTTTCAGGGCAAGCATAATCCTATATAGCACAGGGCAAATCTGTATGGCTTGATTTGCCATTGGACTGACTAGGGCCACCTCTGATTTTGTTCAGATTGAGCTTCAGTTTAATTTTTGTCCTGTCCATTGCTGATGCCAGACACTGGCAAAGTACCAAAAGAATTTCCATGGATTTAGCTGGAAAGGCTGAATAGACTGTATGGTCATCAGCATACCATTTGCATCAGGGCCCCAACCTCCAGATAAACTCTTCCAGAAGTTTCATATATGTTCAATGGAAAATGAAATAGAACCCTGAAGGACTCTACACATCAACGGCCAAAGCAATTACCCTGACTGCCTTCTGAGCTCATCTTCACATGAAGGAGCAAAACCACTATAAAACACTGATTCCAGTGAAGCTGATACCATGATCAAAGGCACACAAAACTCCCAAGATATCCAGCAAAGCTTACAGAGAAATAATTCCTTGCCTAAGAAAACCCTGTGAAAATGTAGGGAGGTCACCGTAAGTTGACAGGTGACTTGAAGACACACACACACACGTACATATACACAGTTCCTAGTATAGATTGTCCACCAAATTAACCAAAGTCATCTCCATCTCATAAGTAGGCCTGAAGCCAGGCTGCAATGGATCTAGACAATCCAACTCATCCAAGAACCTCTGGTTATCTTGGGGGTTGGGGGCACGTGGAAGGCTTCGCAGTACACATAGCTTAGTTTCCCAGCACTTTGTCCTGACTCCCTGTCCCCTACAGATGTGTTATCTACAACAGCTGTCTCACTCTGCCTCAAAATAAACCTGAGACTGTCAGGAAGATCCTGTCATATATCCCATTAAAACAGTAATTTCTTTTAAGAGCTGGCAATGGGAATGCACCCACTCAAGCAAGGGGGATCCACTGAGAGTATTGTTAGCCTGATTTCAGGGGTTGCTTGGGGGACACCTTAGTGTGCTCCACGTGATAGGGAATGGAAACTAGCCAGAGCACGAGCAATAGCAATGCGAGAGGCAGGGTAACCTAGCTGGGTCTTTTTACCCAGTTTTTACAGGGTCAGGCCAAGCCAAAAACCAAGCAAGAATGTCCAATAAATGATTTTATTGAAAGAAAGTGTCACTCACCAACGCAATCATGCACACATGCACCCAAGAGCTATTGAGAAACAAAAGAGAGGAAATTGGATAGGGGAGCATTGAAGGGGTACAGCTGGGGTAATACTGCACCTTTTCCTGAAGTCCTGGGTCAGGGAAGGCAGCGGAGCAGTGGGGCTCAGCACAGAGAGGACTGAGGGGATTACTAGATGGACAGAGCAACGGTCTGCTGGGAAGACCAGGAGCGATCCGAGGAAAAGCTAAAAAACTGGGACTATTTGTACAAGAAAAGGTACCTGGAGGACTAATCCTTTCCTGGGGAGAATAATGGGTGTAGCAGCGAGAGCGAAGCTCCATAATGGTAACTTCCTTTGCATGATGGGATTACAAGGTGTTGCCAAAGTCTCACGATCTTCAGCTGGTGTGACTTCATGTAGATGGTCCTCGCCTGATGGGATATTTGCTCAACTTGGGGCAAACACACTAATCCCCTCAAGTCGGCTTCTCAGGGGCGGAGGACCCTTTGTTTATTGTGGGTTTGCACAGCTTGAGGTCTCCTGGGGCTACGTGACTGAGGATTTTACTGGCCTGACCTGGTTTTCGATCGTTTGACCATTGCTGCCTACGTGCCCATCTGGGTGACCTCTCAGGCACATTGAATCATATTTTAATATCAAAATTGTAGACCCCAGGACAGGGTTTTCCAGTGGGGTGACAGTATCTGGCCCAAGCATCTCCCTAAAGCAATCTGGAAATGATACAGTCTGGAGCCAGTGGTGGGAAGATTGGGGTTGGCAAAGATACGGCCAGCATATGGCCAAACTGGAGGAGCTTAACTCTGGATATTATAAAAGATTATCAGGAAGATTATTTTTTAAAAAATTGAATGCTTGTGTGAATATGCTGCGGTTTGAACCACAGAATAAAGCTAAAGACATCAGGGACTCCTTTCTCCCCACCCTACCTCCCCTATTTTTTAAAATACATGCGAGCAGTAGCTCCGTGAACTCTCCTGAAATTGTATCTAAAGGCAACCCCAAAGGAGTTGTCAGTGCCTGTTTGGAAGCAAAAGGCAGCAGCCTGAGTCACAGTATATGAAAGCTAAAAAGGAAAAGGGAGGGGAGGAAAGGAAAGGAAAGGAAAAAAAAATTGGAAAAGCAGTCTGATTCGAGTTCAGTCAGCCATCCTTCCACTAAAATTTACCGCAGCTTGAACGTGATGTGCCCAGGCTAGCAATATTTGCCGGAGGCTGGACAATCTGTCAGAAAACAATGCTAGTCTCTTGTGCCACTTACATGCTTATATAAAATAAATCATGTGACAATCCTACTAGGCCTGGGATACCTCGTTGGGCTTAAAAGTCTCCCAGCAAATGAACCAGCGCAGAAGGATAAACTGAGGCCAAACAATTTTAACTCTTCAGGGGAACAGCCAAAGAATATAAGAAGGAAATGTGAGTTTTTCCTGTTGCAAACAGAAGGCCTATCTGTTCTAACATCTTGCTCCCCGCAGTGTCAGCCATGAATATGTCTCACAGAGGTGTGTAGTTAGACAATTCTGGTCTCACACTAGCAGTGGTGTCAAGCTAAATTTTGAGGTGTGGGTGCTCAACACAAAAATCTCCACCAGGAAGGTCCAAAAATGAGGCTGTTTTGTTGATCCATATCAACAAATCATTTCTAGTAGTTTCCATCTCCATCAATAGCAGGTCCTTTGATAAATTAATTATTCTTAATAGCCTATTCAAGCCATATGAACCCATGTACTATCTACTAGTAGGGATAGTTCAAAAATTATTCCCACCTGCCCAGCCCTTATAAGACTATTTCAGATAAGGTCAGAGGTAACAGGGAATTCAGAGGAGGAGAGGAGCAGGGTAAAGGACAAAATGTCCCTTCTAATGAAAATACTCCTGCCCTCCAAATTGTGTGATCCCTGGCTACCCAAATCATCAAACTGTTGAAAGTAACATGTTAAATATAGCAGCATTATCTACAATTGCTACATTTTGGAACAACCTTGTTAAATTTTAACATTCTAAGAAAAGCGATGCAGGTATTATACTTTCATTTCATTTTATTTTATGAAAAAAAAAGAGTCATATTTGCTGACTTACTGCAAAATGTCACTTTGGGAGATCTGGATTTTTACTGCCAGTTTTCGCCATTTTAAATAATTTTTCTGATGATGATGATGATGATGATGATGATAATGATATAAATCAACGTTGACATGAGAAACAACTAATGAATAACGTATAAGCCCTGGCTGGAACCAATACTCCAATAGATCACCTTCTGAATTTTCTTTGAATAATCTCTGCCATTCCTTTTCTTAAAAAAATATGTTTTGATGGCAGCCACCCTATTCCCAACAATGTCCTAGAGAAACATTAACACCATTTCCACACTACACTTGTTACAGTGCTATTATTCCACTTTCAACATCCTGTGGAATGCTGGGGTTTGTAGTTTACTGAGGCTGAAGAGTTCTCTGGCTAAGAATTCTAAAGGCCTTTCCCTAAACTGCAAACCCCAGGATTCCATAGGATGCTGAAAGTGGAATAATAGCACTATAGCAGTGTAGTGCAGAAATGGCCTAAACCTGGAGCTTTATGGAAGATGCCAAATCATTGTTAAGCTACCTGCACAGTTGGTGTTGCTGCCATATAGCTGCATTTATGCCAATGATTTTATTTAATGCTGGCAGACTTTAAAGCTCCAGCAGCATAATTTATGCATATTTATGCTCAGGAAGGTGGTAGTGGCCAGCTGGGTATCCCTCCTCTGGCCAATGAATGCCCTAGTACAGCTTCCTTATGTTCTAGCAGCCCGCAACTGGCCATTTGCATCAGGAAGGTAGAACTACACCCAGAAGCATCTAGAAGTTGCTGTGCAACTGGGAGAGATTGTGCAAGGAGATCCTAGGTATCTCCTTCTGCAATGTCTGAAAAAGTAATGGCGCTGGCATAGCCTGCAGTTCCATCCGCAGAGGTCACCAAGAGGATTCTGGCTTTAAACTCTGAAAGCAAAAATAACATACAAGGAACATTATGGAAAGCAGAAGAATTCAGTGATGCCTCTTCCTGATATCATTACCACTGCTATTATCATTATCATTGTCATCTTCTGTTCCAAAAGTTCTCTCAAGCAAAAGCTTCAAGCAGCATTTCTTCTCCTCAGCCCATCAATCAGGTATTGTAGGATGAGATTTACAACCTGTGCAGCTTTTTATCCAAAGCTTCTGTTTGCATTTGAGAGTCCAGATGAGCACGGCCATTGAAAACTACATCATCGTTTTATGCATTCTCTAAACAATGAGCACCGTTTGCATTATTTACACTGGCTTAACCAAAATTGCATCCATTATGACTTTTGTTCACAAAGTGCTATGCTGGAATGGCACTTTCATGCTTCAGCATAGCTTCAAGAATTGACGGATGAAAATAGATGTACTTGTTCTGTGTTAAGTAAGCAAAGGTTCTTCATGCAATTGTCAACAAGTGAAGAAGATGAGCCACTTCTGGAGAGGTTGAGATGGATGGTAGCAGGTAACAAAGGGAAGGTTAAGAGCATTGTGTAATACAGTTGCGGCAATGAAACGTGGACTGTGTGGGTGGAGAAGAGGAAGAAAGGCATGGGAAATGAGGGCTAGGCTTTATAATTCGAGCTCTAATGGGCTCGTAAGGCTTCAACCTCAAGTTGTATAGAGCTTTATAGGTCATTGTCATCACTTTGAATTGTGCCCAGACACAACTCTGGGCCTTCTGGGAATAAAGGTCTGATTTGTTTTACTGTATCATTTGTTAGCTTGCCAGTGTAGTGTAGTGGTGTGAGTGCCGGACTAAGATTCTGGAGACCACTGTTAAAATCCACATTCAGCCATGGAAACCCACTGGGTGACACTCTCTCAGCCTCAGAGGAAGGCAATGGCAAACCCCCTTCTGAACAAATCTTGCCAAAAGAACCCTGTGATTAGTTCACTTTAGGTCATCATAAGTTAGGAACCACTTAAAGGTAGGAGGTCTGGGGGAATGATGTCTGCCACCCACGTCCCAGCTTCAGGAGGTGTTACCAGTACACCACTCCAGCCAATCAGTGGCTGTTCAGATTGGTGATAAGGTGATTGGTTCACCTCAGGGTCATTATAAGTCAGAAACAACTTGAAGGCACACAACAACAACAATTAGTTATTAATTTTATTTATATCCTGCCTTTTTCCTGCCGTGGGACCCAAGGTATCTCAAAATAAAAGTAAAACAAGATAAAGCTAAAAACCTGATAATAAAAAGTTTTAAAAGATAATTAAACAAGTTGCCATATTAAAACACCATTAAATTTTAATAAATGTAAAATCATTTAAATGGTTAAGAACTAACGTTAAAAAATATGGTACCCGCACCCCAGAAAATGATTCATTGAAACCATCGTCATTAAATGTTTGTTTGAATAAAAAGGTCTTTATGCCTGCAAATGCAAGAAGAGTAGAACAGGGCTGTCCTAGCCTCCCATGGAAAGACATTTCACAACCTGGGAGCGGTCACTAAGAAGGCCATGGTGGGATAGAGAAAAAGTTCCCAAGGTTCTTGACTCCAGCCAGTTTAGACAGAAAGGTACAATCTTTCAGGTAGTTTGGAGCTAAGCTGTACGTGGCATTATAGGTTACAACTAGCAGTTTGAATTGCGCGTAGAAACAAGCCAATAGCCAGCAAAGCTGTTTCAACAAGGGAATTATATGTGCCTTTTAAGCAGCCCCACTCTGGCTGCAGCATTTTGAACCTGCTAAAGTTTCCAGACAAGTTTCCAAAAACAGTCCCGCGTAGAATGTGTTACAATAGTCCAAATGGGATGTAATCAAGGCGCATACCATCATAGCCAAACTGTATTTGTGACAATTGTGTCATATGCCCTGTAAAGTCATATATCCTTTATTTTCTCTGTCAGATACTGAGGAACATACATTTTCCTCAAGCTCAGAGGAGACCCATTTCATACATATCAGTTCCAAAATCTCACTCAGTTTCTAAAAGACACACACACTCCCACATACATTTCTTAGACTCCTGGTCACACCATGTGCACAAATGACTTTTGATAATCAAACTGCAGGTGCAAGGGGCCCATTATAAACCAGGATCCTTATGTATAGACAGATGTATAAAAAGGTGTTAATGCTTCCCTCTCCCCTTCGTGGTCTCCATATAGATTCAAGGGATATATGCATCCAGGGAAAAGCTTAAGTTGAATTAAATGGGACCTTTCTTTCTACCACATGCAGTGATTACGACCTAGACCAAGACTGCAGTGAGACACAAAAGGTTACAGCTCCAAACTTGCTCTGTTATGGACTTGATCTGAATTGGACCTCCTCCTTACTCAAGGCTGCAATTGCATGAATGCTGTCATCTCTAGTTTGATCCTGAAACACGATTAACAGTGTGGTCACAATTTTGCTTATGGAGGAATCCCATTCAGTTCTGTAACTGATAAGTGTACATAGGACTATATGCCCATGTACGCATTTTCCCCTAATATGAGAGTTTCTGTATACATTTTGTACAGAGAATTAAATTTCACAATTCTAGGAAGTTCAAACAGAGGGGGAATTTCATTTCAGTTCACATAGCCTGAAATCTTGTTGGGGACCTACACTCACATAACTTGGGGTTACATGTTCAGATGTCTTATTTTAGATGGTGTGCCAAGGAGCTATTCGTTAGCCCTTGGCATACCGTCCAAAATCTCTCCCCAAGGCAGCTGTCAAGCCCTGGAATGGGGCATCTCTGTGGGTATTCACTGACCAGTGAAAACGGACAGGGGAACAACTCAGGAAACCAAGAAGTAGCCTTTTTCATTTCAATTGCAGCTGAGGGGAAGAGAAACAGAGTCGCTTTCTTGGATTTTTTCTTCCCTTTGAGGTTGAAATGGACAGCTTCATTTGTCACCTGAGTTGTTTCCAAATTCCCTCTCTCCCTAGCCAATGAAAGTGTAGGGGAGCACTACCCTGGCTTTTGACAGTTATCCGAGGAGAGATTTGCAGAGCTGCACAGACAGAACAGTACACACCAGATGTGCGGCACAAGATCTTGGCCACCCTAAATCGGGCACACAAATTTGGTAAATTCTTCCAAAATTGCAAACCCTCACTTCTATATTAGATTATGACAGCCACATATTATTTTAGGAGGAAAAATCTAGTATCAGGATTTTATGAAAGCTACCCTGCCCCTCACCTACGATTTGGGGAGGCTATGAATCAAAATAACAATTCTGTCAAAGAGTAATTGACGAGAGCTTACAAGCATCTTCAGATGAATGGCATCCCGCCTTGAAAGCATCGCTTTTTCTTCCTTCCTCATTATGAAAGAAAAATGATTCAGATTCAGCTGTTGTTCTGCCTTTGCCTCCACCGTATATTCTGCTCTGTTTGGGCCAAGCAGCTGCACTGGAAATTCTAATACTAAAAACAACAGCAGTAAAAGCAGACAATACAGCCATACCCATCATTAGTTTAGGGTCCCTGGAGGATCTCCCCATATGGATCTATGCACCAAGAGCAGAATTATTGGTCTGTGTAGCTGTGTACTCTTCATGGAGAGAGCTGGCAAAGTTCATGTTGGATTGATTAAATACATAATTGTATACTCGCCGTGTTCTGAGGAGGAAGAAGTCATTTGTCATTGCAGGAATGCTCCACAATTGGACAGAGTCAAACCGTCTGCTGCTCTTGGCATTTGGAGCCGTTCTCAAGCCTGCAACATAAATCAAAAAGCTGTGAAATTTTTTTTTTACTTTCCTGCACATAATGCAGATTAATAATCTGATCTAAAACAAAAACCAAAAAAACCCCACCCCACCCCCAAAAAACAGTTCCTGATATCCCATAATAGTCTGGCATGGCCAAAGGCCTTTTAGTGCTATATAACTGTTTATTATTTTTGTATTTATTTAGAGTATTTATATTCCTCTCTTCAGCCACAAAGGCTCTCAGGTGTTCTTATGGCTAGAATCCTGTTGGGTCATCCCAGCTTTAGCAGACTCATTGAATCTATTGTTGAATGGTGAGAAAACATATTGGTAAATCTCATAAAATCATAGAATATTAGAATTGGAATGGAGTTCAAGGGCCACTTATTCCAACCCTCTGTCATGCAGGAATACACAGAGCACTTGTGGAAGATTCCCATCCAATCAAATTAATTCTGATTTTCAAAACATGAACTGAAACCAAATTTAAAGACCTCCAAAAATGGATTGTCCACTACTCTTTGAGACAGTCTATTCCACCAAACAGCTCTGAAAGTAAAGAAGTTCTTCCTAATGTTTAGATGGAATCACTTCACTTTTAAGTTGAATCCATTGGTTCATGTTCTAGGGCTTTTCCACACTGCACTGTTATAGTGCTATTATTCCACTGTAAACATCCTGTGGAATTCTGGGGTTTGTAGTTTACTGAGGTCCAAGAGCTCTGTGGCTGAGAATTCTCCCTAGGACTCCATAGGAGGTTGAAAATGGAATAATAGCACTATAACAGTGTAGTGCAGAAAGGCCCCTAGTCTTTGGAAGATCAGAAAACGAGTTTGCTCCGTCTTCTGCATGACATCCCATCAGATATTGAAAGATGCTTGTTGTGTCACTTCTCAGACTTCTCTTCTTCAGCCTAAACATGCCAAAGTCCCTAAGTGAGTTCTCATGGATTCCATGGGTCTCTTCTAGTTGGAACTAATAATAAGATTTTAGGCCCTTGGTGCTATTATTTGAATCTAACTACCATAGAAACATCCTATGAAATCCTGAAATGTGTATTTTGTGAACTCTAGAGTCCTAGTGCCTCACTAAACAACAGACCCCAGGATTCTGTTGAATGGAGCCATGGCAGTTAACAGTGGGGTATAATGCTATAACTGTGTAGTATGAAAGGAGTCAAAGAAACAGAACTCTTATTTTTTAAAACGTACATTTGCTATGGCCCAAAGGCTTGGAATACTTTGATATTGGGGTTGCCAGCTTTTGCTTTTCAGATATTTTTCCTGTGAGGTATGATTATATTTCATAACTTACAAGATGCCCTGTTGGTGAAAGTGGCTTCAGTTTCACTTCATGAATGTTAGCGAATTCTGAGGAATAAAAGGAACCTTAATGTGATTCTCTCTCATGCCTAGGAAATGGTCAGAACTATCAGTTTTATTGTCTCTCACATTCAAATTTGCATGAATTTTGACTAATTCTGATTTTTAAAACAAGAACGGAAACCAAATTATCACCCATCCCTAGTTGATGGCCAGTAGCTTTGTTCGATAATCCTGTATACCTACTGTGGAATGAGCCAGTAGAATGAATCATATTACTTCAAAGAGTATTTTATTTTATTGAATTTATATCTCATCTTTCTCTCAAGACGGGATTCAAAGCAAGATATGAATCAATTCCTAAGAGCAGCAATTCTCTAGTAGCATAGTTGAGGCCATTTCTGCACTATACTGTTATAGTGCTGCTATTCCACTTTCAATAGTTCTCAATAGTTACTGTTTTAGACTACATTCCCATAATCCTTCAACCATCGTGGCCATCTGGAACTGTTGTCCAAAACAGTATGTCTCCAAGCTTTCATTTCAGCCTTCTCAGCTGACAATTTTGGCATGATATCCAGCCAGAGCTTGGAAAAGTAACTGTTTGCAATTACAAATCCCACAATTCCCCAGCCTGTATGGTCACTGGCCAACTGGCTAGGGTATTTGTAATCAGAAAGTTACTTTCACAAGGTCTGATTCCAACTGCTGCAGTGACAAGGCAATACATAAGCTTGCTCTTTTTTCATTCTTTTCTTCATTAATGCAACGAGCAGGCCTTCTAGGACTGAACAATGAATCACAACAGTTCCACTGCACAGCCCAGGAGATCTTGCGTGAAAAAAGGATGCAAACAAACCCAGGGCTCATTGCAGGCAGAAGCCCTCTCCTGCTTATCTTTTTATTGATTTTGCTTTATGGCACCTGAGTCATTAATCTCATTTTATTGACTGTTCCCTTCAGAATACAGTGAAGAGCTGTTAGTTTATAATGATGGCTACAAGAACTCCCATTAGTTGAATTTACATTTGCTCCACTTCCCTTAAATTGCAAAAAGGGATCATTACCTCCGAAATATTTACAAAGGAGCACTACATTTTTTTTTCACAACATGACCCAGCACAAGGGTTCCTGCTTCTGCTGGTGAAAGAACTATGCAATTGGCTGACCACAGCCAGATTGCTGTGTTCACATAACACTTGTTGCATCAATGGTTGCACTTCCATGGTCCCTGCAGAATGCAGTGCACAGAAACCTTTGTGCAGGTGTATCCACCACTTGCACAAGGGTTAACAAGCAATTGTGCTCACTCTAAGGCCATTTCCACACTACACTCTTATAGTGTTATTATTCTACTTTCAACATCCTGTGGAATTCTGGAGTTTGTAGTTTACTGAAGCCAAAGAGCTCTCTGGCTGAAAATTCTAAATTCCTCACCCTAAACTACAAACTCCTAAATTCCATGGGATGTTGAAAGTGGAATAATAGCACCATAATAGTGTAGGGCGGAAGTCAGTGTACATGCAAACCTTAATTAGGACATGTCCCTAACTTTAACCAGTTCTGCAATAGGGTTCACTAGCTTGAAGATCTTGTTGGATAATTGTTTCTGCAATCTAGCAGATCTGAAGGAATGGACCTATATGCTATACAAATGCCCAAACAGCACCTTGGACCACATGTCCTTCTTTGCACATGATGCCCCTCTATTGGAATGGCTGTCATGGGACAGTTCCTGATTGAAAGTCTCCTCTGCTGAAAACAATGTTCAGTCTGCTTCTGGTTTAAACAATTTTTAAAAACGCCGAGAACAGAGAGGATGGAGAAAGATATCCAGCAAGTGTCAGTTCCTGGACAAAACATGGAGTAGTAGACACACAAATCACCTGGTCACTTTGAAGTGGGGCTTTCTTTTCCCTGTAACTCTTGGAGAAACCTAGGCCTGGTGAATCAAGGATCCAAAATATTTATGGAAAGAAATGCATTTCTGTCTTTTGCCCTGAGAAACAGAGGCCATTTCGGCACTACACTCTTATAGCACGATTATTCCACTTTCAACATCCTATGGAATCCTGCAGTTTGCAGTTTAAGGAGGAGCCGGCCAGCCTCTCTCTAAACTGCAAACCCCAGGATTCCATAGGATGTTGAAAGCAGAATAATCGCACTATAAGAGTGTAATGCAGAAGTGGCCAGAGTCTGGAGGGAATGGGAGCCTGAGCTCTTGCAATCTGATATAGTTTGCCAAGGTTGCCAAGTCACTATTGCAAAGCACATGCGGCTCACAAAATTCCATGAAGCTAATGAATTTGATAGAAGTCAAAATTTCTAGGTGTCAGCTTATCATATACCCTTTTCTAAGGTAAACAATCACTCTCTGGTCCTTGTTACATAACCCATTTCTTAGTTCTTTGGCATCTTAGGAAATAAAATATGTTATGTATTCTTCACAGTGTCAGCTTGTTATTTGAGAAGCATTTCCCTAGCACCTGAGTACAGGGATTAACAAAGATGCAAGCACTTGAGAGTTAGGACAAGCAAAGTGATTTTAGCTTCCCCTTCAGTATTGCAATTCAATTTCATTTATAACTATATAAATATAATTTCATTCACATCTACACATATAAATTATCATTTCTGCCTCTTTGTCTCCTCCTTCCTTCTGATGCTGCTAACTGACCACCCCAAGTTGTCCAAGAAAATTGCAAATTGAACATATGGAATTTTGGGATTAGTAGGAAAGCATAGGGACAACATATTTATTTAATTAAATAACTTCTGTCCCATCTTTCTTCTAGCATGGGACCCAAGGCAACTTCCAACAAATTAAAATAAAGTACAACAGGACTCTCTCAACTCTTTTCCCATGCTGTTGGATGTGGATGCTTTCCATGAATTTCAGTTGGACTATTTCTAAAAGTTAATTCTTGGGACTGAAGTATAGCTGAGTTGCTGCAGTTTTCTCTTCCCTTGTTTCATTTACACCTTTGTTTTCTTCGTGTTACCAGTGTAGAGGTGTGTCTGGAGAAAGCAACAAAAAACAACAGTCTCATTGTGACAGTAGGTAAAATGGCATCAAGATTGCTTTTGTGCACTATTGTGCACATTCAACCTTGTGGACGTGCGTGATCCAAAAACTCTTGGCACAACTGTACATATGGTCACATCAAGATCACTTTTTTTTGGCACTGTTTTTAAAATGAGCACACCACTACTGGCACAAGACATTATGACGCTTAGGATATGTCTGTTTCAAGCACATCACAATCGTCTCCTTGTTCTATATACAGAATCTACCTATATTGACTGTTGACCCTTTCTTCAGTATTGCCAATGCAACCGCTGAGCCTTGGTCGACTCTTTCTTCAACACTGCCAATGGGATAGCATACTCCACTGCAGATGAGGATCACAGAAAAGGTTAGGATGTCAGGCAGGCCGCACAACATGGATGATAATAGTTCTGTCTTCCAACAGCACATTGTTATTTCCTGATAGCCCTTGACATCTTCCCCATTTTGCCCAGTGGCTGAGCTGGCCCTGTTTCACCCATGTGCCTTGGTAACAAGGTGGAAGCATAAGGTAAAAATGAACTGGAAATTGTGGCAAAGTGCCGAAGTGCAAAATTTGGGGTAGAAAAGAAATGATGGTAGAGAATGTGCAATGTAGTACTTTTACGTAGAAACAAGATGAGATCATTTGAAATGCCAACATGTGGCATTCCAAAGAGTTTCAGCACTGTATCTGGGAAACAAGAGACAGAAAGAGGTAAAAGCAGAGCTGAATTAAGGTCTGAAGGTATGTTAGGAAAAAGAGGCAGTACTAATTATATAATAATTTCATAGCTTTCCACCAGGGCTAAGTCCATTGCCTTCCTCTGAGGCTGAGAGTCTGACTTGCTCAGGGACTCCCTGTGAGATTCCATGGCCAAGCAAGGATTTGAACCCCGGTCTTTAGAGTCCTGGTCCAACAGTCAAACCACTACAGCAGGCTGCCCCAAAATTTCTACACCCTATTTTTTGGTATTGCTCCATGATTTATTTTCTCCATGAAAATTCAGCAGCTACTGTTCAACTATTCCCCTCTACCCAATAAATTGTCAAGTGCGTCCTTTTCAAACAACAAGCCACCTTCTTCCTGGGAAATCTCTTGTGAAAATTGAGAGTGTGTCTTAACAGCAATGTTCCTAAGGAAAGGTTTAAAAACACTCTTCCAAGTTCTCAGGTGTGGATCCTTTGGATCCTCACCAGCCTTTCACAGAGCTCTTTCCTAAGGTTTCACAAGGTGAAGGAAGATGGAAAAATGTTTGAATAGTCACAGTGGCTTTCTCACTTCGAATGTAAATTTGGCTTCACAACTCATGGCACAAATATGTTTATCAACAGATTGGATGCTGGCTTAGTTAGTGAATCATCCCTTAGCCTTACCTCTTTCTTTCCATTGCAGTAGGGAAGGAAAAAAAAATTCTTGCAATTGACAGCTTCCATGAAAGTAGCATTTTCACACCTCCAGAGACACATCGCAAAAAGAAGCACAACTTCCCTTGAGAATTCATATAGTTGTGAGGCCTACAGGATGGTTTGGGGAAACAGAGTGCACACAGAATAATGTGTGTGTTTAAAATATGAATGGTTGATTGAAAAATATAGACTTTATTCAATGGGAAAAACCTATACATGAGGTTAACTGGTAACTAAATGTGCCAGTTAGGAAAAATCGTCAACACATAGATGTATATGTAAATATATGTAAACATATATGTAAAAGACCCTAGAAAGTGGGACATAAAGTCACTTTGAATCCTGTGTCTATCTTTTGAGGTGTTATCTACTCCTCTGAGTTGGTGTCATCTGCAAATTTGATGAGCATGCCTTGCATTTCTTTATTAAAATTGTGCATAAAGATGTTGAATGGTGGGTCGAGAATGAAACTATGCGGCACCTCCCTAGTAATCTCAGTCCATTATGACAAGAAATCATTTGTGATCACTCTTTGGACTTGGCCCATCAAAGAACTGCAGATCCACTAGCCCACACTCTTCTGATTTGAATGAAAGAATATCATAGAAAACTTGTTGGAAACCTTATTAAATTCAAAATATATTACACCTATAGTATTTCCCTGAATTATCAAACTTGTAGCTCTTCTAAGGAAAGATTTGTCTGTCATGAGTTGTTTTTCAGAAACCCAAGTTCCATTATGCTGAGTGCCTTTAAAATATTGGGTGAAATTTTGTAGTATAAATAGTATAAATATTTTCATGTTGATTGTGCTGTGCAACCCTTGTACTTAATGGCAAATTTGCAGAATTGAATATATACCTGAACAAGGAACCAGCCTTTCTGGAGCTGGATTTGTCTGTCATGAGTTGTTTTTGAGAAACCCAAGTTTCATTACGCTGAGCGTCTTTAAAATATTGGGTGAAATTTTGTAGTATAAATAGCATAAATATTTGCATGTTGATTGTGCTGTGCAACTCATGTACTTAATGGCAAATTTGCAGAATTGAATATATACCTGAACATGGAACCAAATGCACAACTGAATGTGCATCACACTTGCATGTATCTCTCACACATCCAAATATACTTGTGCATCCAAATAGGTCTTGCTTCTGCCAGTTTCAGGAAAGGGCTGTCAGTAACTCTGGCTTTGACCAGTGCCTGTTATCTTGCCTCTCCTCCTCTTCACCTGAGGAGGCCCCTTCTCAGTGAGACATAACAATAAGGCTGCTTGGAATTTCTGTCCAACAACTTGCCCACCCTTGCTTTAAGAACAGGTGCTGAATTTGTTCTTCTCCTCCACTCTCCCCACCTTTTTCTTCTTTTTTTGTCATGACATTGAGATGATAATCTTGCAGGCTAAGAAACTCTTTGTAATGAATTTTGTACTGCGAGAGGTTGTTTTTTTCTTGAACAGCCGGGTAAAATAATTCAAGCAAATGAAGCAATATTGATGCAGCTGTATATTTGTTTGCCTCTAGGTTGTTTTTTTTTTTAAAAAAAATACCTTGTTTTCTTAGTCCATCTATACTTCACTAACATGAAGAGATGAAGAATGCACAGAACTGAAAGTTGTGGCAAACTGAGCTCACTCCATTTTGGGAACTGAAATACTGCTAGTGAAACTGAATGTTTGGAAGGAGTAGATATGGGATGTAGCTAACCCATAGATAAATAAATAAGAAGAAGAAGCTCTTCCCCAGAAAGGCACAGGATAGTTCATATAAATTACTCAGGGTTACTCAGTGCCCAATGTTTTTCAGTGCCATGAAGTAGGATAAGAAATTAATAACATGAAATAGCCAGCCAAATCTCAAACAAAAGCCATGTACAGGAGAGTGTGCCAGTTGGCTGGAGACAGAGAATGATTTCTGAGCTGTCATGCTGTTGTTTTTAGTGCTAGCAAGAAGATTTGTATTTCCTTCCTTGGAAAACAAAATTTGCAGTGGCCTCAAAATCTTCACCTCACTGGGATGTAAGGATTACAACTCAGACGGTTCTCAGAAAGTTCTCAGAAAAACGTTTGCCCATCACCTCAGAAAGTTTTTTTCCTAGTTACGATTAACATCCAAGATGAAGAACAACGGAAGCCTTCTGACCTGTCTCTTTGTCTCTTTCTTATCTCCAAACAGCTCTCCCTTCTCATCTCCAACAATTCTATTGCTCCTCAGGTGGTAACAGCAAGTAATGGAAGAAGGCATGCTTCCCAATTCCCTACTTTGTTGATAGTACTAAGAAAACTGCATCGCTTGAGAAAGATAGTAATAATGATGATGAAAACAGCAACAATATCCCAGTCATGATGAATTCTTCTTCTATCTCAGCCTAAGCAACAAAGGCAAGTTGGGCTGGAGATAGTGTATTTGGATGATTACGTGAGAGGCAGACCAACTACTGGAAGGAGGGAGCTTATAGAATTATAGCGGTGGGTTTTACTGCCAATGATAACATTAGAAGTGTGAAAGGCTCCAAAGAGGACTGAGAATTCAGTGCACAACAAATACAATTATGTATAAAGTCTTGGGGAAATAGCTTACTTAGTGTCAGCCAGTTCTAATCCTGTTTGGGATATGGAAAAACAATATAATTGTAAGATTTTGGTCAAAAGAACAGACTGGCGGGCTAGCCTCTGGGGAAGTCACCAACTCCAGAAGAGTTCTTGTCTCCAGCTCTAGAATGGGCACCAAGAACTTTTCCACAATTGCGTTTTCTCCAGTGTTCTCTTTTGTACTTTCTCTGGACTTTCTGGAGTTAAATGCGTATACAACAACCAGAAAAGTCCAGGTGGATTGATGGAGGGATACATCCAAAACAACTTATTCCATGCTGTGACTTTTAAATGCTCCACACAATGAAGAAACACTTGTCACAGTTTTCAATTTTTCACAAAACTGATCTTGAAAATGTACAACTTCTCTCTGGCACTGATTCCCCCCTCAAAAAAAAAAAATCCCCATATTGTGATAAGGATTTAAAAAAAAAAATCTTACATATTCTGATATTAATGCTGCTTTTAATTTTACACATTCTGTAATTTTTATTTCAACTCTGAAAGGAAAACTTTTTCAACATGTTTTTATATTTTTATATATATATATATATATATATATATATATATATATATATATAATTAATTAACTTTATTAGGAAGAATTTTTAAAATGTATTAAAAGTTACCAAAATGTGGAGAATTACCAAAAAAAAAAAAAAAAGAAAAGAAAGAGAGAAAAGAAAAGGGGGAAAAAAAGAGTGGAAAGGAAAGAAAAGTGACTTCCATTTTTCCTTTCAGTGGTTACATATGCATATAGTTATTCATACCTCTCTCTCCAAAATTACAACAAATCACCTTCTTCCAATAGTCTACTCTTTCTAATAATCAATACCAAAAGTTACCAGGTCATTTTTTCTCCACAAAAAGTCTATAAGGAGTTTTTCAAGAAATGTTGCTAATTGACCTTTCTCTAAGCAAACCAGTCAACTTTTCCATTCCAGTTAAATCCGTCAGTTTCAACAAATATTCCTCCATAGTGGGTAGTGCCGAATTTTTTGTTCCATTTTTGTGCACATAACAGTCTTGCACCTGTGGTCATATACTGAAGCAATCTTCCACAGCTTTTCCAACTGTACATCCATCAATCCAATGAAGAACAAAAAGTTGTAATTGAATATTAATCTTTAAAATCCTCCCCAGTTTTCACTTCTGAACAAACTGAGGTTGAAAAGGTACGTTATCTCTCTGGATGATGATCACCCCCCCAAAAAATACCATGCTGTGATAAGGATTTTTTTTAATTATACATATTCTGATTTCAATACTGCGTTTAATTTTACACATTTCATAATTTTAATTTTAACTCTGAAAGGGAAGCCTTTTCAACGTGGCTAGATTTCCAGAAGCAAAACTCCATGACCCAACCATGCCTTGATGCCATAATGCCTTAATTCAGAAGACAATGCCAATCCTTCTTCCATCACCATCCACTAAATTCCATTCTTAGACCCTGGAAATTGTGTAACTGCCACTGAGGGTTGTTTTTTTTTAAATCCCTCTCACTCCAGCAGACATCACCAAGGAAGATGGAAACGGAAACATTTGATATATTTTTTTATTAATACTTATTTTCAATAATCATATTAAATTTTATTAAAGTAACTTCAGTTTTATGATGTCTTTCTGAGATCAAGTTCTACATGAAAACGGTGCAGTTAGTTGCTTTTTTTTTCTAGGTAGATAGATAGATAGATAGAAGACAGACAGATGTAAGACTGTGTCTGTATACACATGTGCATGCAATAGCATTAAGTGGGGACAAACTACTCCAGGATATACATCTCTGTGCTCCAAGGGTTTCTTCTCAACATGAGTTGTTGTCTCAACTAGGAGGGATCAGTTGTATGTCTTTTCCTCTTTCAAAAGTTCCTATAGAACTGTTGCATACTCCACAACTGTCCTGATTTTGTAGGGTCAGTTCCTATTTAATCCTATGTTGCCTCACTTTTTCAACTGCTTTGAAAATGTCCCAATTTCTCTTTCGTCTTTCCACTTTCCTCACTCTGCTCAGCTTGCTTCAGTTGCTGCAAATTGTGTTCAATGAGCAAAACCAGTTTGCACTCATTTAATTTAGTAGGCAGGGGTGAGAAGAAGAAGGTTGAGTCTTGCCTTTCCCAGTAGACTCAGTCAAAAGCAAACTGCTGTAGCCTCTGCTAGCTTATATGTTTGTGAGCAGGTTGAAATCTCGTACCCACCATATCTGAACGGGTTGGACACAGAGCTGGGATAAGCTCTGAAACCGGGTAGGAAGTGAGGCAGCAACACAGAATGCAAAGTATACAATACAATAAAACACAGAAAAGAGTTTCTTCGGCCAAAGGATCCTGCTGATAATCAGAACTGCGTTCAGTCCAACTTCCTAGCAGTAGTGATCCAGAAGGATAACTTTATCCCTCAAGCTTCACATTTTTATACTATTTTCTTGATTAGGAAAGCAGAATGAAACACACATCAGCAAGATTAGTATTTCACTTAAGACTGACTACTTGTTATTTGTTATCTAACTCTTCCGTCAGCTGCCTGTATGACCACAACAGTGTGTAACTACCAAAATGTACACAAATAAGGCTATTACCGAAGTAACAAATCATCTTATTGATGTAGCTTGTGTACTCCAGATGTCAGCAATAATACTTTCATACAGTACAGAACAAAGTTTAGTTAAACAGAATGTCAAGAACAACAGATGATCATTCTTTTTGTTAATTACATTAATAAGAGGACAATTGGAAATCTTCTAACATCTCTCACGTGTATTTTTTAAGCCAGTATGTTCTTCCTCATTAATATGTTTTGCACCTTAACCACACTCTGATGTTACTTGACCACACACATTCCAATTTTCTTCTGTGAAATGCTGGAGGATATGCTGTTGGCAGACTGCAAAGAAGAAGGCTGGCTTCTCTCTCAGTTTGTCTATATTGGATTTTTCTTTCCTCCAATCCATATGAGATTTTTGAGCAAGACCAATGGATGCTCAGGCTCTGCCGGGAGGACTGATAACTCAACACTGCTAGAAGGCCAGTTTGCTCCTGGAGTACTAGTATTCCATTTATTGCTGATGGAAGAAGAGATTAGAATTTTGCTGTCCGCTGCAGGGAGCACAGATAGAAATTAGTGGCTGGAATCTAGAGACCAGGGGAAGATAATTGCTGTGCTCCAAGTTCAGAACATTTTATGGCTCTTTCAGACTCTTCTTTGATCTTTCAAGTAGCATCACCAAGCCCCAGTCTCACTGTCTCTAGCTTTTCCTTTTCTTTTATTGGCATTGAAGCAGACTGGGAGGAAAAGAGCTGCCAAGCATCAAAGAATATGTTATCTGTTGTCATCCTCCACTTGTTCATTTGTGATCTCTCCCTAGTTCGTCCACGGGGAGAAGATATGAATCAGAGAGCGTTTGAACCTGAATATACAGGAGCCAGCAACATCATTGTTTTTACAATCAGCAATTGAGGATTCCCCAACTGAGAGCAGAAGGAGCTGTATTCGGAGTTTTTCCTGTAGTACGTACATTTAAAACAGTATTTAGATTGAAACCCATGTCATTTCAGGTTCAGTGGAGATATCCCAATCTACATAGGATAAAGCTTGCAACAAACTAAAACCAAGATACTGTGTTTTAAAAATCTTCCTTTGTCTGACGTGGGGCATCTCCAGGGCCACAGGCATTATGAAGCAGGGAGAAGATGTACAAAAAGTCACAATTAGTCCTATTATGCCAAAAGTAACAGGAGAGTAATGCCTTTATCTGCATTACAAATGTAAATCTACTATGTCATCCTTTCATGTGAAGATAAACAATTTCTGTAGTTATCTCCTGGTTGCAGGGGAAAATTAATATTTCCATGCATTTTTTTCCTGGTATTCACATGTGTCAAAGTGTTTCAGGAAATCATCCCATGAAGAAATGCAGAAGAGGGGTTGAAACAAAATTGGTCTTTTTGTGCACAAAAACACTTTTTACAGAAACACACAATTTTTACAGAAACACAAAGATGTCCACCATTTTGCACAAAGAACCCCACCTCATTTCTAGAAACAGTGGGAGGCTTGTGCCAATTTTTTTTTCATGAAACAGTTTTTTCAACAAACAGATCCACTGTTCCCAGAAACATATTTTGTTCAATAGTAAATTTTGCACAAAATGCACAGATTTTGTATGAAAACAGCCACCTGTGTTTATGGAAAGTGGTTTCCTTGCACAAAACCCTACCATCTTTGCACAATTTTTGCACAAATAAATATATTTTTATGCAAAATATTTCGGAAGGTAAGGTGAAAATGCCAGGAGAAAACCGCAAAATGACTGGCTCTGCATCATTTTCTCCCACTGGGTTTCCCTAATGTCAAAACCCTTACTTTTCATCCAGGAAAGGAATAATGGCATCTTTCCATCCTTAATATGACAAAGTAGAAACATTGTTAGACACCAGCTGGAAGGAAGGAAAAGAGAGAAAGATATTGCTAGACAAGAACTGAGAGCCTGCACTGTCAGACACAACTATGATGACAGACCTCCACCATCATAGTTACGTCTGATTTATGCCACCTTGCAAAACCCTACATTTTCAGCTTGGCAGTGCCCCAGCCAAAGGGTTTCTGAGGCACTGCAGGTTGGGATTCTCAGAAATGACAACTGCAATGCTCTCCTGGTCACGGGGTAGGTCAAGAACAGCAGTGGAAGATATCGCTTCAGGGCAACTGCATCTCTCAATGCACTGCGCAAATGGAGAGCGCTACAGACATCCTTTCCCAGTATCTTGATCTGGTACCTTGGAAAGCCTTCAGCTGGGGTCCTGCCAGGTTGAAAGAATAGATTTTGGATGTCATGTTTGGTTCTTAACATCCAAAAACATGCTTCCCCAGCAACTATAGGATCATAAGTCAAGCTTCTGATCTCATATCTACTAAACAGGATACCAGCTATGTTTTTAGATTCTTTGGTTGGCTGGTTGGCTTTTTAAAGCTCCCATCTTGCTGCTTGCAGGATGGAGTGAAGAAGGTGTCATACAGACTTAATTGGATTAGGCCAGGATGGGGAATCTCAGGCCCTGGGGCTGAATCTGGCTAATATGGACACAACAAATAGGATCAAAGACTTTAAATGTCCAAAGCCTGAGACTGATCCATCAGTCTTTATTTAAAATGATTAGAACTAACTATAAAAATTTTAGGTAGCCAAACAGTAGCAGGCATCTTTCTATACACGGTGGGCCATAACAATATAAAACACAATGTTTTGGTATATAATGAACTTGCAGTGCAACACAAAAGAGAAAAAAGCAGCTCTAAAACATACCTAACAGTAGAAATCAGTACATCCACAAGGCTGACATGCACAAGAGTGTTTCAGCCCTGAGGTCTTCTGTAGTTATCTCAAACAGTTGGATTCTTAATTGTTTAAATTGTCACTGAAAACCTGTTGCTTTTATATATGGAGATTGAGGAAACCTGTATAAAATATACATCTTCAATGCTGTTGTTGTGTGCCCTCAAGTCATTTCCAATTTGTAGTGACTCTAAGGCAAACTTACCATGTGATTTTCTTGACAAGGTTTGTTTAAAAAGTGTTTGTTTTTGCCTTCTTTTGAGACTGAGAGAATGTGACTTGCTGAAGGTCACCTAGTAGGTTTCCATGGCTGAGCTGGACTTTGAACCCTGATATATGACCTTGGGCATGTCACACGCTCTCAGCCACAGAAAACCCTATGATATGTTCACCTTGGGGTTGCCATAAGCAGGAAACAACTTGAAGGCACATAACAATGATAATCAAGAATCATAGTCGAGCATTCAAGATATTACACCACACTGGTTCACAGCTTCAGATACTAAAGATTAAATTCATATTATCCAAGCATATAACAAGAGCTAGCATGGTTGGACTAAAACTCTGGGAGACCAAATTTCAAATTCCAATTCAGCCACAGAACCTCATTAGGTGACCCTGGGGTAGTCATACTCTCTCAGCCTAAAAGGAAGGCAATGGAGGACCCCCTCTGAGCAAATTTTGCCAAGAAAATCTTGTGATAAAATTGCACTGTGAAATGAAAATTTAAGAAGAAATAGGATGACATTAATAGTGATGGGAGATGCAGCAATAGCAGTCAAGGGACACAGTGTAAAGTCTAACCCAATAATATCAATAAGACTTCAGGGAAAACCTATGAATGTAGCCATAATCCAGTTTCAAACTCTGACTACAGAGGCGGAACCATGTTCCAAAACATCCTGACATGTTCTGCTGATTATCATAACAGCTAGAAGGAAGATGATACAAAGTACAAGTGTGATGTACACGTTTTGGAAACAGTGCTTGCTCCTTATTGGTGAGTTTGTATGCATGTCATAGGCCATTTCTGCACTATAGTGTTATAATTCCACTTTCAACATCCTGTGGAATCCTTTGAGGTCCCTTCCTAAACTGCAAACCCCAGGATTCCATAGGATGTTGAAAGTGGAATAATAGCACTAGAACAGTCCAGTGCAGAAATGGCCATAATCTGTCATTGCTTCGTGCCTACCACAGCATGTTTTTGTAAGAAATCTTTATAAAGTTGGTTTAATTGTTTGCTCAAGGTGAATCCATGGGTTAGACTCCTTCTGGCACTGTGTTGTTAAGTAAACTGCTGAGTTCAGTCTACTATCAGATTCCATTCAGGAACTTTCAGGAGTTTCTAAAAAATGGTCTTCACTTTCTAGAAAGGTCTGTGCCTGAATATACACCCAACCATAATCCATTGGTTTCACATTGTCCCAATTTAACCATTCTCTGTCTCTCTCTTTCTCTCTCTCTCTCTCTTTGGGCTTGTCAAGACTGGTGTTTTTCTGTTGTTTTGCCAAATATTACACAGTTGGAAAGGACCTGTGAGGTCATTTAGTCCAATGCCCTGCTCCCCATAGCTGTTAGGATGGAATTAAACTGCAAACCCAAACACATTTGCATGAGAGGAAGCCCCAGTGAAATCAATGGGACTTAGCTCAGAGCATGCATAGGTAGGATTGAAATGTTATAGTATGTGTAGCCTGTTGTGACTTGATACCGATTATAAGACTAATCATGTAACTGTTTTGAATTTGTAGACTAGCTGTCAGATGTATTAGTAGGAATCACAATAAGGAAGGAGGAAGAATTTTTGGTTACCGGTCTGTCCTCTGGCTAAAGTAGCTGTGCTGTCAGAGTGTCTTCCTAGACTAGCAAGTTTTCTGGATGGAGCTTTAAGCTATTGTGTTCTGTAACTTCGAAAGATATTTCCCTCAACAGAAAAAGACTCCAAAAGTCCTCTGAGGTCAATTTTATTCAGTAGCTTACCACAGGAATGAACAGATCTTCGAGGTTGAGGGAAAAAAAAAACACTCCCACCACAAAACACTTAAATGTTGGCCTCTTGAAACATTTCTGCCTGGTACTTGAGAAGAAAGTTTTTTGTCGCATGTGGCCTAAATGATCTTTAAAAAAGGGAAGAGTCTGATTCTTCCTGTTTCACTGAACAGCAGATTTCTTCTTCTCCCTCAAGGAAAACAGCAAGTGTGGCTCCTACTCATACAAAAAAGTTTTCACTGACTAACCTGGTAGTGCCAATGTGCTGTCTTCAGCATAGCTGGGATAGCGTGACATTATTGTTGCAAATATAGTTGCATTTTCCATTACTTAGTTTTTTTCCTCATACAGAAGACTGTCACCCTTTGGAACAAGTGATTTTTTTTTCTAAAGGAAAAGCAATGTGAGAGGTTGAAGGACACAAAACAAGAAATTTGATGCTTTGTGGAAAGTATGATCCTCCTGTTTTGACAAAACATCCTTCTGAGCTGGAATGCAAAACAAAGCAGAAGATCCAAATGCATTTGAATGAACAGGCAGACAGTTGGAAGGTACCTTTGGGGGTCATCAAGACCAATGGATCTCACATATTGATTCCATGTATATCTGGGACTTCAACTTCCAGAATGCCTAACTCTTGGACCAGACTGGCTGGGAATTCTGGGAAATGAAATTTAAAAGATGGGGGGGGGGGTCAAAGATGGAAAAGCACTAATCTAGATGAAACTCCTGCTCAATGCATCTTTGAGAGATGACCATCCATCTATTACTTCAATAACTCTCACTAAGGAATTGGGCCCAGGCTTGAGTGTTACTCTAAAATGTAGTAGACCTTGAAGTCCACCAGCAGTGCCAGCATCTCCTTAGGATTTGGCGAATTATTATCTCAAAGAAGTCCTGCTAAAGGAGTGTAACAGTAGGATCTTTTCACATGTGTATAACAGTACTAACTGTAGGACTCCAGTTAAAAGTTTAAACAGAGTATTTTCATTGCAATTAACGGTGCCGTGCACACAGCCTGAGCCCTGGCTTGAGCGCGCTGTGTTGGGGCTGAAGTATGAGGCAGGTGAAAAAGACCACTCAGTTCTGGTCTATAAGAAGGCTGTTTTGTTGTAAGCAAGCCAAAGAAACAGAAAGGAAAAAAAAGAACAGACATTCATACATACACACTTTGGCTTCGCAAAGGCAGGCAGCACTGAAGCAAAGCTCTTTGTTCTGAAGCATCCTATATAGATCATTGCATTTCATAACTACAAAGAGTTACAAAACATCACACCATTCAACCAAACAGGCCAGGGAGGGAGGGGGCTTTCCTGTGCCAAGCTAAGGCGTGTACCAGGTGCTGAGATGAGCTGACAGCCCACTCCCTGTCCGATGCTGGCCAGATAAGCTGAAAACACCCTATCTCACATCCACTCCCTGTACCAGGTGGTGGCTGCAGGGAGAGAACATTCCTTGAGCATTCTAATAAGTAAACAGGCCTGCAGCATACAGCACAGTCTGAACCAAAGTTTTAGCTAAAGCCAATCTCAGGCCTAACAAACAGACACGCACACAAGAAATCAAACAGTTTCATGAACCATACAAGGATAGTGAAGGGAAAAGTGAGAAAGGCTGGATAGAGAAAGATTTCAGGTGGTAGAGGGTGATATTTACTGGTCTTGGAACAGAAGATCAAAGAGGAGGGGCTCAGACAAGAGTGTAGTGTGATGTCTAAAGTGTGACACCCAAAGTGCTAGCCAATTGCCAGGATCTAAACTAGGGTTTAAATATCCTTTTTCCTATCCTGAAGGGATATGGTAACATGGGGTTGTACAGTCCAACACATTCCCCATCCAAGTTAAAGAGGAGAATGTAGATTTTTAAAGTGGCTTTTAGAATTAATCATAAGATGCCATCCTTATAGCCATGATTCTAAAAGAAGAAGGGGTAGGGAGGAAAGAAGAACTCAGGCATAGGCAATGGTCAAGGGATGATAGTTCCAAGAAAGGAGGAGCCAAATGACAATTGGAAACAAGACCTGATAATGAAATGTGTCCTGTTGTGTCTCTCCCTGGGGTGCAGGGAGACAGAGGTAGAAAGTACCTAAAAGAATAAGCAAAGATATGTTATCTTCTACTTTAAAATGAAATGTCATCGCAGACCAAATGCAGAACTTGGCAGTAACACGCAGAGTCCACAATACACCCTCCATCCTTATCCCCTCATTAAGTTTTATTGCCAAAATGATAGCTGCTATAGCCCTGAAGTTTGAACAGAGAGACAGTTCATAAATTTCCCCAGACTTCTGACTTGCATCCTGGTTAAAGTGACTGTCCTTGTAGAAAGAAGCGTACCAGCCATCACAGTATCTGATCATCACATTGCAAAGCCCTAATCTCTCATCCATGGCATAAGCTCCGTGGGCCACCTTGGCGTACGGATCAGTTTTGACGGTCTCGGATCAGGGCTGCCAACCTTTAATTGAAAGCTCGAGGTGCAGTTCCCCTTTAGGGCAAAAGTGACAGCTTCATTCGGTTCTCAGCTGGCACTCTGAGAGCTGCGTTTGAAGGCACATATTTATTTAGCCTCTATAGAAAAAGGAGAAAAGAAAAGGGGTTGCAGTTCTTTGTGCTAAAAGAGACAAATGCAAAATTAGGCCTTACTATCTCTTTAAGACAACTGGTCCCTTGTCATTCTGCAAAGCATAGAAATGACATCACGGAACAGCCAGGAAAATGTAGGAGTTGAGTGGGAAACAAAGACATGGCAACAAACTTTGAAAAGATATGAAAATCTTTGCATGGCTGAGAATTAGGGCAGTTCTGTCCTTTCTAATGTACAGAAAATATCTTTTTGTTCAAAGGAAGGAAGGAAGGAGGGAGCCAGATACACATTTATATCACTTTGATACCACTTTAATTACCATGTCTCCATACTATGGAATCTTGGGATATGTAGTTTTATTAAGTACTTAGAATTCTCTACAAGAAAGCTCTAATGCTATAGTTTAGGGGACTAAAACAGAAAATTCTAAGCCCTTCACTACACCAAAGACCCAGGATTCTGTAGGGTGAGAGTATGAGAATTAAAGTAGTATCAAACTTCCATAATTGTACAGTTTGGATACACCTCAAAAATATTGCAAATCATGAACCCCTGCAATCAGACATCTAGGAGATCAAGAAAAATTGTTTCCTGATGTGCTGTTTTATTATAAAGAGAAATGTTTGTAGTCCAGTGTGGGGGAACATTCAAAAATATGCAAACACTGCTGTTCAGAAATTACACACTACTCTTTTCACCATACCAATCTCTTTCTCTCTTTCTGTCTTATGCTGCCTCAATATGCAGAACAATAGAACCTGTGAAGCTGAATAATTTTGTTGAGTTTTGAGGTGGACTAACCAGGACTGAAGATGGCCTTGAAGTCATTCATATCCAGGCCAGTAGTAGCCTGTCAGTGTGGCATTCAATCTATTCCAGGGCTTTCTCTGAACTGTAAAGGAGCTATCCTTGAATAGGTGATGAATTTATTTTGGAAATCAGCTTCAGCACCTTGGAGAGGTCCTTTAAAGTTTGGACTGAAATTACAGTGGATTGACCTGCCCCATGACATGGAAACCATTGGTTATTACTGATCCAAGCTTACATGATGAACTCTGGCAGCTCATGATGTTCAACTTCACTGTGAAGACAAGCATTGCAACCCCTGGGTGGGTTTTTTGATCCCCTTCCTCTACCACCATTCTGCAAAGTTACCTATTTGTTGTGAATATAGGGGACCTCTCTAGCGGAATATCTAATTGGTAGCCAATTGGCAGTCAAGGCAGAAGCTGAACAAGCACCAGTCCCATGCCCTCTACACACACACAAACACACACACACACACACACACGTACACATAGCAGAGAAAGAAATGAACTTAGTCTACTTTTCAAAATATGTAACAGTAGCTTTAACCACAATTAGCTGTTCGTAATCAAATACATGATTTAACCCAGCACTGGTATTCACTCTTTGATTCCTCAGACTCTTTAACACCCAGACGCCCCAGCCAGCATGGCCAATGGCAAAGGGATTCTGGTCCAAGACATCTGGAAGTCCAAAAGGCTGAGAACCATTGGCCTACAGTACGTTGACAGTGATGTTCTAGAATTTCCTGTAGGGATCTTTCTCTACCTGAAAAGACCAAAGAATGAATCCAGGTCCTTCTGCAGCCGTTACAGGTATTCTACCCCTGAGTCTATGGCAGGCCCCAAATTTCTAGCATGGTGGTTACTTACTACTTCAGTTGAGCATTTCGAGAGTTTAACTATCCAAACAAAAGAGGCAAGCAAATTTACCAAGGAAATGAAAACACAGCAAATGCAAGTGTTCTAGACATGAACCATTTTCAGTGCTTCACTCTCTGCAGTGTTAGACACTTCAGGGCTACAGGGAAATTTCATTTGTGGGGCCAACATTCTTGGGGTTTTTTTGGGGGGGAAGCCTTCATTTGGCACCTCCTTCCAACCTATGGGAATTTTTTTATTCCTGGGTGTCCCATGCTTTCTGCTGAACAGTTAGAATCCCATTACATGCTCCTAACTTTGCAATTTACTTAAAGGCTTGGAAGAAAACATAAGAGCCATGAGCCTATCTTGTGCTACTGAATATCTCCATCCACAATGACCATAAAGAGAACATATATGAGCATAGTGTAACATTATACCTGCATATTGTCACCAGCAAGATTCTAGCAATAGTCTCCAGTACCTGTAAGGGGAACATTTGCAAAAATGGGCAATGTTTTTTTAAAATGGTTGAGCCCTTAGGATAGGGATGGGATATAAACTAAATCAATGGACAGATAAGGTCTGTGGAACTAGAGAGGAGGATTATGAGGACACATCTACAAGTAGTGGGGGATTTGGGATGACTTCACCTCAGAGCAACAAGGACAAACATTAATTTGTGTGAAGTAGAGAAATGAGGTAGGAAGTAATCCAGAAGAGATTTGTTTATCTGTTCTTTGATGATATATCACACAGCGATATTAGGACAGTAAACTCTGTGTTCTGTTGATACAAAAATAAATTGTTACTTTACTCCTCCCTCCCTTCCCTCTTGAGACTGAAATCATTCTGTAGCCTTTGAAGTTCAGTAAAGTCCAATATAGTCATTAGGATGAAGAGAATTGGCATTGTTTTGTAGAAAACAGCAGGCCTCCACCCCTACCCCCATGGAATGGTTCATAAGAGTTTTATCTTTTTCTACTTTGAGTTCTGTGTTGACTTGGTTTCCACGGCTGTCCCTTAATTGACCCTATTTATACAAGAAAATGACATTTTGGAGTTGAGCCTCAACCTTTACCTCCTTCGTGCTGTACCCCATAGTACCACCTCATTCATGGAATGGAAGAAAAAAAAAAAGATCTAACCACTGCTATAGATCAAAATTGGTGGTAGGGAAGAAAATCCAGTGAGTTTGGAAGGGCTGTGTTTTATCAGTAGTTGATGATGATGATGATGATGATGATGATGATGATGATGATGATGATTACTACTACTACTATTATTATTATTATTTATTTTATTTTTTAACTTTGTTCTAGTAGTTGACCAATTCCTTTTTATTTTCTTTTTAAATCTGTCTCTTCTATTCCCCACTATTCCCCCCTAATCAAGCATTCACCTTTGAGGTAGCTACAATCATGTGAGAGGGAGAATGATATTGTCACTTTCTCTCTATGTCCCTCACCTCATACTCACACATTGCTGCCCACACACATCATTAGAGAAGATCTGAAGATAGAAGCCTGCTCTGTTTACATGAGCTTTTTGTGTGGTTCAGCATGCCTGCCTATACTCCAGGTCAGAAGAGCTTCCCAGTTTCATTAGACTTCTTCCCAATTTCATTAGACTTCAACTCCCATCTTCCCTAACCACTGGCAAATATGGCTGAGGCTGATGGGAGGTGGGTTCCAACAGAACCTGTGGGAACACATGTTTCCCATCTTCACTAGACCCGTTTAGCTTGGATGAGGCCTAATGACCCTAAAGACACCAAATCCCATATGACCTTACAAGCTAAGCTGAGTCAGCTCTGGTTACCACTTAGATGGGAGATAGTCAAGGAATACCAGGTGCTGAGGGCTATATTTCAGAGCAAGAAACTGGCAAAATCATCTTGGAATATTCCTTGCCTAAGGAATATTCATGGGGTCACCATAAGTCAACAAACAATTTGAAGGCACGTACACACACACAAGCCTCATTGAAATCTATGGAACTTGTTTTTGATTATCCATACATGTACTCTAGGCTCCCTGTTTTAGACCTTCATTTCTAAAACATGAATAGAAGCAGGACAGGATCTTGGAATCTCAAAATCTTTCTACTTAGCATTAGTTGTGTTACTGTATGATTTCACCACCTACCTTGCACAACTGCCATTTCCATACTAGCCTGTTATAGTGCTATTATTCCACTTTCAACATCCTATGGAATCCTGGAGTTTGCAGTTTACTGAGGCAAAAAAGCTCTCTGGCTGAGAATTCTAATGCCCCACCCTAAACTGCAAATCCCAGGATTCCCTAGGATGTTGAAAGTAGTATAATAGCACTATAACAGGCTAGTGCGGAAATGGCCAAGAACCCCTACCCACTCGAAGCTCACCTATCTCCTGCATCCTCCCTGCACCACAATGATTTAGTGGCCAGCAGAGAGAGGGCAGTAGTAGTCCCTATAGTCACACACACAACCATGAAATCATCTTCCAAGATGGCTGGAAGATCCCTAAGAGGTCCAGAGGATGCTTTTAGCATTGCCTGTTTGGCTGTAGAGATACAGTGGATGCTTCTTACCATCACCACACTATTCACTAGCCAGTAATTGGCTGCTTCTGAAGCCCTTGCAAGAGGTGGGTGAGTCCTGAGGGAAGTGAGAGAGGAGAAACTTACACTCTGTCTCCCCAGACGAGATCTAGACAGGTGTATTTTTGATTCAAGAATACTAAACACCCATTCACACATGGGCACAGACACTCAATCTCTTACCATCGGGGAACTTAATGCTTATACTCTCCAATATTTCACAGATGAAAACTGGGCCACATTTAGCCAAGCAATGTCAGAGTGGTCAAGATGGCAAGGTTTATTTTTACCTGAGTCCATACAGAAGGGCATGATTCTACCCCTTCTCTCCTCTCCTCCCTGCTGAATTGAGTGCAAACTACCACTTGGTCTACAGCAATGGAAGTAAGCTGTGGACAAAAGGGTAAAGTGAGAAAAGGAGAGAGAAACTGGGACGTTTAAAAGGCAACTGAAAAAGTGGGATGGCCAAAGATTAACTGCCAAATCAGGACAATTAGTGGATATGGTCACTCTTTCCTGATTCAAAGGATTATTGTGATAAACTAGGCTTTGTTTGACGAAATTGGGATAGTTGAATGGTATGCTCTGGCCCTCGGAGATTAGATTTTAAGGCTGAAAATAAGGGGGAGTTTCAAACTATTAGAGGTTGTAGCAACCTTACCATGCCTAAACTCAATAGTTGCTAGTTTGCAAGTATATCTAAGAGTTTAAGCATAGCATGTACTAATGCACTCATCTCATTTCTTGTGTGTTGGTCTTAGACACATCCTCTCTTTTCCTGCATATAATAGTCTTCAGTTAGTAGGAGTTGTGTCTCAAATGTGTGAAGCTAAGGACAGCAGGGATTGAGAGAATGGCCTCCATCAATAATCTTAGAGCCAAGGCAGGTTTATATAGGAGAATACGGACTTATATATCACTCATACCTGAGTTGTATTAAAATTTATAGGTCACAACTAGCACAGATTGGAAACAGATCTTTATTAGAAAAAGTATGATGGAAAGACAATCTCTGCTTTGACATAGGACATGACAACAAAGTGCATCCTCTTGAAAAGGTAGCATCAAAGTTAGAAAAACCAGCAGGTTCCCAAAACCTCTGTCAGGAATCAGGTCCAGTAGCTGCATGGCTCCCATACCACCCAGAACACCTGCAAGACAATAAGCTGTAAGACCAAAAATGGATTTGTTGCTTCCACAGCAATAGTTCCACCAGCTGCCTCTGCCTTGCCATAACTAAAAGAGAAAAAAAATCTATTTGTCTCACTTTTGCACTGAAGGTGAAAAATCACATGGGACTTAACAAACTCTTGACAAGCTGTCTTGACATGTTGAGACAGCCTGTCTTGATGAGAATGAGTAATTTAGCAAGGAGACCTTCACATCCCTAACTTGGAGTCAGCAAATAAATAAATAAATAAAGACTGAGGTAAAAACAAAAGAAGCTGCACACTTTTCCTCTCCCTGGGAAAAATGATGAAATGGCTCCATCACCCCACCCACTGCTGTTCTTCTTTCCTGAGTAAGATGGAGAATTTTGAGATGCCATCTAGGCACAGTGCTGTTTGGTCATGTCATATTCAAGTCTTCATTATTCATCCATAAATCAATTTGGACACTGTGCCAAACCATGGTTTGTACTAACCATCATTTAGAAGCAGCCATAGCAGTGGTGTTTCTCACCTTAAAACGTGAGTGACTCAGGGGTCCACCTGTGATGCCACATGACAATGGGGAATTAATAAGCTCAATTAGGAGGCCTGCAAGAGGGGGTTAATCTAACAAGATCTTTCCACCAATGTTTACAGGGTCTTGCAGGAAAGAACCACCCAGAGATTCCAAATAAAGCTAAAATGTGCTTTATTGAAAGTTCAGTCACACACACAAAATATTCAAGCACTCACACACTCACACAAGAGCTAACCAAAGGATAAAGGGAGGAAAGTTGTTGATAGAGGAGTTTTAGAGAATGGGTAAAAAATACCAGTCGGGAGAGCATGAAGAAAGGACCAATGTAGCTTAGACTTCCACCTAAGTACAGTACTCCTTTGGGAATCAGAGCAACAGTGTGGCATTCAGCAAGTGAGATACCGCATTGAGCAGCTCAAAACGGAGGGTTGTTATACCAAAAATCTACCTGGAGGTCATGGGTGTGAATGGCTTTTGGACCAAGCAAACAATGGAGGTTCCTACATGGGCAATGGGGCCTGGACAGAGTTAATGGTATTAATGTTAGGTGACAAAGAGTTAATGGCTGTTGTAATAGCTCTGTAATTGTGGACAGGTAAGGGAACAATGCAGGGAAATGTCCAGGTGTTAGGAAGAAAGGCTGAAACAATCAGTGTTTTGGTGGGAACTTCCCTTTGCTATTGTATGCTATCAGAGACACTGCAGCTTCAGCTTAAGACTGTTATCTCTGGAGATACCCGGTGATTCGTGTGACAATATCTTGGGATACGCCTAGAGGAGGTTTGGCTGACCTGCCTTGCTATCACACATGTTCAGTCAGTAATTTTCCTCTGCCCAATTTGACCTTCCAGTAACCTCAGGTATGCAAAGGGTCGCGCAGGGTTTCAGATTTGCCTTAAAATCTTCCTTTAAGTGACATTTGTGTGCCCAGTCTGCTTTTCCCAAAGCAGAGTCCAGAGAAATCATCCTAGAGCACACTAAAGCCAGTCTTAATCTTCTAAAATCCAGGTTCATTTGAGAAGAAGGAGAGAAACACCGTTATGTTTCACCTATGAGCTCTGAATGAACTACCCTAATTTATAAACCATTACAGGACATTTCTGTTTATTTTCCCCTATAAATTATCCTCTTCTATCTACAGTTTAATTGTATCTCATCATAAAAAGATTGCTCCAGCAATGAATATTTTGGAATGGATGGAAGTGCTTCCCACCTCCCTATGCCTGTGCAGACTGAACCTGCTAGCTATTAACCCAGTGATCCTAGTTGAACTTGCTTTGGTCAGCCCTTGTGGCACTTAAAATAAAGGACGAGAGAAGAGAGTCCAGCTGGAAAAGTGGTGATTAAAAGTTCAGAGTTCTAACAACTTTGTAAAAAGAAAAAATTGTGTGTAGTTTAGAAGGGTGTGTGTGTGAAAGAGAGAGAGAGAGAGAGAAAGGAGGGCTTGATGCCGTGTCTACCAAAGTATGAATAACCTGGTACCTAGCTAGCTAGCTACAAAAGTTGATCCTAATAACATAATTTGTCAAGGATATATAGAAATACAATTTGTCACAATTTTTTTTTCTCAAAGGAAGCAGTGAGTTATTGTAGTAATTTTCTTCTTGCTGAGAGAACGACTTTGAAAATCATGCAGATCTGGGACTCGTTCTGTGGGGAAAAAGGCTTTTTCTGCACCGGAAAAGCTGTTTTCTACACAGAACAACCTTGTGCAAATTTTGCATGGAATGTCCCCAATTGCAGTTTTTATGTACAGCAAACAGAAAATAATCTTAAAGCACAGAAACATTAACTTCTGTACAGAAAAAGCAGTTTCCTATGCAGAAAATGTTATTGGCTAAAATAACCACCTGCAAATTTTGCATAAAATTATGGCCATTTCTGCATTACACTCTTACAGTGCTATTATTCTACTTTCAACATCCTGTGGAATTCTGGGGTTTGTAGTTTTCTGAGGCCAAAGAGCTCTCTGGCTAAGAATTCTAAATGTCCCTCCCTAAATTACTAACCCCAGGATTCCACAGGATGTTGAAAGTGGAATAATAGCACTATAACAGTGTAGTGTGGAAATGGCCCTTGTCTCAGACTGCAAAGATCTTCATCAGTCCAGGATTCTTCTCATGAGGGTTTTTCAGTGCTCTAAAAGCATGCTTTTCAATCACTTTTGGAATATATGTTCGAATATTCTTCCCATCTCTAGGGATGTGTAATATTTTTCAGAATATCCATTCCTTGTTCCAGGCCAATTTTGCCAGCACGTCCTGGACTTAATACAGGTGGTCCAACATAGGTTTTCTGGGAAAACATTGTGTGTCTGGGAAGGCTAGAACAGTTGGCCTGCAGCATTGAACAAAGAAAGAACTACAGAACAATAAAGCCTGCATCTTTAAGTATTTTAGGAGTATAAATTCTTTATTTCCAAGAGCTCCGGGCCTCTACAGACAGCAAGTTGTGTCATGGGCAGCAAAGATGAGCCATAAAACCAAAGCCATAAAAGACAAAGAACAAGCTAGGAGTCAAGTTAGGAGAAGAAACCAGGAGGCAGAGTGGAGAAAAAAAAACTAGAAATCATGTGCAAAGAACAAATCAAGATTTAAGATTGAGAAATGAGCCAGAAATCAGGATCATGGGCAAATTAGGAAGCAAAATTGAGAAGTGAGCCAGAAGTTAGGATTCAAGAGTAAAGTGGATTAGCTGACTGGGCTAGGAGCAAGATAAAAGCCACAACCAAATGATAGCTGAGAAAATCTTGTTACTTAAGCTATGTTTACTTGGAAAAGGGAGGGATGTAATTCTTCACTAAATTTCTTTCCGAAGGAAGTAGCAAGTAATTTTGACAATTTTCTTTCTGCTGCAAGAAAGACTTCAAAAACTGTACAGAAGTTGTTTTGCAGGAAATGGAATTTGAAAACATGGCTGTTTTGCAGGAAATGGAATTTGAAAACATTGTCATCTGTCTAAACCAACCATGTGTGGATTTTGTGCAGAAGAATCTCTTCAGTCCAGACTTCTCATCAGGGTTTCTCAACATGCAAAAAACATGTTTTTCTACCACATTTTTTTTCAAAAAATTTCAAATATTCTTTCCATCCCCAGGAAAAGGGAGATCTCTCTTGCTGCTTCTTTTGGATCCAGTGGCTTTACTTAACATTGGTGTCAGATCCAGGTAACAGACGAAGGTAATATTCTGGAGATTCACTACAGGAAATCCTGATCCAGTTAATGGCAATATAGTTACTACCCATCTTCTCCTCCTAACAACTACTAGTTACAACTTTGCTACCCAACAATAAAAAAAAATGCTTTTTCCCCTTCTCAGACACAAATGCTTTCACCTCCTTTCTTCTATCTCATCTTTCAAGAGATATAATAATAGAAAGCTACTTTCCTATGAATATGGGAAATTAGAACTCTGGTCCATCTAGGTCCATTTTGTCTATGCCACATATTAACAATATGGTATAGATGGTGCATCCTATACCCCACCATTACTGAATTTGCTGCAGTAGTCTTTAAAAAAATCTGTTTTATATTTATCTGTGTTCTCCCTTCCAAAAAAAGCTTCACCATCCACTGTTTACAAACAGCTTCATGCTTCTTCTGAGGTGCAAATTTGGTTGCCGAGAAAAGATGGGAGGAACATACTCATTATTTTAGAGCAAAATCCACTACTTTTAAAGGTAAAACACTGAGTTGGCCTATGTTTGGTGCTAAAGATGGAGAGAACATCCAAAAATATTCAAAAAATTGTCAGGAAACATTTTTTGAGTGTTGAGACACCTTAATGAGAATAATCCTGGACTGAGAAGAATCTTTGCAGTTTGGGACCTATTCTGTGCAAAATTTGCTCATTGTTTTTTCAAGCAGAAAAAAAAGGCATTTTCTGTGTGGAAAATAATATTTCAATTCAGAAGTATTAATTCCTGCATAGAAAATGTTGTTTTCTATGTAGGAAAAAGAACTGTAATTGGGAATTTGTTCTGCATAAAATTCACGCACGGTTGATTTGCACAGAAAACAGCATTTTCTGTGCAGGAATTAATATTTCTGCATTTCAACATCATTCTCCACACAAGAATGCTGTTTCCTGCACAGAAAATGCTATTGTCTATGCAAATCAACCATGTGGAAAATTTTCTCAGAACAAATCACCAATTACAGCTTTTTTTCTGCACAGAAAATATTTCCTGTGCTTGAATTAATAGTTACGTGTTGGTTTTCCACACAGAAAATGCTGTTTCCTATACATAGAATCATAGAATCATAGAGTTGGAAGAGACCCCAGGGGCCATCCAGTCCAACCCCCTGCTGTGCAGGAACACACTTCAAAGCATTCCCAGCAGATGGCCATCCGGCCTCTGCTTAAAAACCTCCAATAAAACATAAAATGCTGTTTTCTGTACAGAGAAACCATGTGCAAATTTTGTGCAGAACAAGTTCTGAATTGCAAATAGCTGTTGAAAATTCCTTAGTTTTCACAGACTGTCTTGCAGTGGGAAGAAAATTGCTGAAATTACTCATCGCTAACAGAGAATAAATGTAGTGAAGAATGATATCCCTTTTTGATGCACAAAAATGGATGGGAACAGCAGCCTCTATGTGGCGCACAGCACATTTCTAGCTGCAGATTGCGTCACTGAGGGGGTCCATTTCCACCCTACACTGTTATAATGCTATTTGTTCCACTTTCAACATCCTGAAGCATTCTGGGGTTTGTGGTTTACTGAGGCCAAAGAGCTTTCTGTCTGAGAATTCTAAATGCCTTTCTCCAAACTGCAAACCCCAGGATTCCAAAGGATGTTGAAAGTGGTATCATAGCACTATAACAGTATAGTGTGGAAATGGCCAGAGTTTTTTTTAAACTCTTTAAGGTTCCTGAATGAGACTGAGAACAGCTTGAACTCAGGCAGTTTACTTCATGGCACAATTCTTGGTGGACTCTCGCTTAGAATTCTTACAAAAACATGCAGTGGCAGCAACTGAACTATAACATAAAAACAAACTTACCAATAATGAATAAACACTATTTCCAATCTATCTATTTCACACTTGCCATGTGTATTTTATTCCAGTGTTCCAGCTGGTATCTTATCAGCAGAACATGCAATAATATTTAAGAACATGGCATAGAATGTTTTGTTCTTATTTAACTTGAAATGGCTAGGAACCTGCAGTATTTTCTATGGCTAAGATTTTCTTCAACATGGCTCTACATCAATAAACTCTTATGATCACTTTCTGACTTTTGTCCTTCATCGGTTTTCCAATCTCCCCTGTAGATATTGGGGATTGAATCTGGGATCTTTTGGCACGCAAAAGAAACAATGTACAGTTATGGTCTGAAAGGAGAAAGAAGCTTTGTGTTCCTTGAATTGACAATTGGGAAATTACCGAAAAGCTTTGGGATTCCAAGAGAGTAATTAATGACATGGAAGCTGGACCAGGGAAAGAGAGGGCATCATTTCAGGTAAGCACAAACTGATTCAAAGTGCTATTGATTTTTGAACACAATGTCTTTTCCTTAGCACTCTTCTGCCTTCTTTTCCATTTTAAATGTTGAAAACAGTCACATAGACATTAATCCCTATCAGACGGACAAATGTGGGCTTCAGATTCATGGTAGGCAAATGATGGCATGGCTCATTTTTTATTTCTAATGCACATGCAACAGAACACACGAAAGCTTTTTCTGTAGTTCTGCCTTTGCCAAAGAGTTCCTGTAAGCCTGTGAGTGCCTATTCTGGGAAATCCTTAGCTTCATTCTATACAATTCAGTCACAAGAGGTGCTTTCTGTGGCACCAAAGGTCAAATAAATGCATGGTGAAACCTAAAGAGTTCAATGTCAGCTGTTCATAGGGTCTGTCCCTGAGACCTAACTCTATGTAAATTTAGAGCATATTGAACATTATTTAAATCAAAATTATTTTCAATAGGTTTCAATAGGACTGTGGTTGAAACTGAAGGCTTGTACACCAGTGTGTATCCTACAGAAGATCAGCACTGGAGGAAAAAGTAAAGAGGGCTCCAGTAAAACCCATGTCAGTAACCTCCCGCATGCTCAGTAACAAGATATGTTAATATAAACAGGTAAGAATTTACTACTTTTTTACAGTTAACAAAAATATGGTTTCATTAAAGTTTTAGCAAGGTTTTATGTTACCAGGCTGGGTCCAGAGTTGGTGATAATTAAAACAGATCCATCAAATCATTATTAGTCAATTTTTACTGATATAGTAATAACATAATAATAATAATGACAACAAAGCAAAATATTCACAATAGCAAAGATATCTAACTTAGCTGATTGAATCCACGTGACTTAAGTTAGTCCTGTGGATTTCTACGGGTCTACTCTAGGTATGAAAAAAGCTGGATCCAGTGCAATATTGTGCATGAAGTTGTCAAGCTAAGTTCCATTCATCACTAAGTTGATATATGTTGCAAATGGTTCTTTGTTTCAATAAATTCCTTTGTTATTTCAAAATAAAATAAAACAAAACTAAACTAAACTAACCTGGCCCAAAGAATGGGCTAAAATCTAATTGAAGAAGGATACCAAGGATAAGAAATGGAGCAGGCCACAGAGGGACATGAAGGACAACAAAGGATATATTAACTCAGGGGTGACAAGAGATGGCCTTTCAAATATTGGCCGCTAGTGAAGAATTGTGGGAACTGCATTCTAACAACAGTTGGTAAGATGGTCATTCCCAATCCCTGAACTAAACCAAAAGCAAAGAGGATGACAGTAGCAGAGGACTAATGGGGCTAGATGCAAAAGATGCTTCCGAAATTCTTTTCACCTGAATTTATCCTCAGATTCAGGAGTCCTGAGTTATGCGGTTTTGCTTCCCAAAAAAATGCTGTGGCTGTTGTGTGCTTCCAAGTCACTTCTGACTCATGGTAACTCTAAGGCATGCCTATCATGGACTTTTCTTGGCAAGATTTTTTCAAAGGGGGTTTGCCATTGCCTTCCTCTGAGGCTGCGAGAGTGTCACTTGTTCAAGGTCACCCAGTGGGTTTCTGTGGATGAGCGAGGATTTGAACCTTGGTCTCCAGAGCCCTAGTCCAACATTCAGACCATTATATCACACTGATTCTTGATCTTTGTTCCAAAACAGAAGTATTATATTACCAATACTGGCCATTTCCGCACTAACCTGTTATAGTGCTATTATTCCACTTTTGACATCCTATGGAATCCTGGGGTTTCCTTAGGCCCCTCCCTAAACTGCAAACCCCAGGATTCCATAGGATGTCAAAAGTGGAATAATAGTACTATAACAGGCTAGTGCGGAAATGGCCACTGATTTATTTTGTTAGTCATATTTGGATTTTGTAAAAAAAAAATTCAAAGCTTCTTGCTTGATTTATATCTGGATTTTTAAGGAAATGAAAAGTCAGACTTTCAGATTTCAGGGCGATTGTTGTTGTTTGACTGCATCTTTCCCACTTCTCTGTAGTACTGTTGCTTTAGGGATCTCTATCTTCACTTGCCAAAACCTCAAAAATGAGGATGGGCAGCCACAAAACTATTCTGCTCATCTTGCAAGAGAGTGAGAGAGATCCTTGTGGTGTTCTTCATAAGAGAATGAGAAAACAATATTTTTCAAACGAAGTAAAACATTGCATGAAGGAAGCAAAAAAGAGGCGTTTTTATCTTCCCTCTCATCTCATCAACTGCATCTATCCATTTTTTTAAAACCCCGTATTTTATCACAACAAAAAAGGCATAAAAATGGCCAATCACCTCCCCCAAGGATTGCTTCTCTTTTTAAAGACCATTGCAGGCATAAAACAGGTGCCTGGGAAAAGACAACTAAAATAGTATTTAAGTAGCCACTCATACTGAGAGTGGCTTCTTTTTTCTTTGGTACGAGGAGGTCAGAGCCACGTCTGGGCTTCATTAGAGCCCCCATGGCTACAGCTTCCATTTTCTTCACGCCCTAACCATCTGTGGTGGTGCAATGGCACTCTCAGGATAACCCAGGGAAATAATAGGAATATCGTTATTTAAACAATAATTTGGCAGAAAATGGACCCACAGCCCAATAAAGGGACAGAACATGGTGATTCTACTCACTTCAAATTAAGACATCATGAAAAAGCTACTCAAGGACATTCAGTAGATGAACACGTGGTGCATACTTGCTGTCCTAAATGTATTTTATAAATCATAAATCACAACTTCATAATAACGTTTCTATTATGAATGCCAGGTTATTTCAGGAACTAGTGACTCTGACTCACGTATATTCTTTGGTAAATTTATTCCTCTTTTTTTTGTTGTTAAAAAAAATGGGCCTGTGTGTAACCTAATAAAACATTTAGTGTCGGGGAATCATCATGACAGAAAGAAGATGATTTGGAAACTGGGCTTCAACCAAACAAGAACTCCGGGAAGAGGTACTCAATATATTCTGCTAGTAATGTATGAAACCCCACTTGCTCACACTGAAATCCATTTGGCCATTTTGCTGTGAAATATTTTATGAACCCAGGGAGATTATGAGATGAGATGACCCAAGAATCAGTATGGAGTATTTTCCAAATCCATCTTAGTTGGTAATAGCTAAGCTCAAGAGTTCTGTGGTACCTTTAAGACTAGCATATTTATTATAACATGAGCTTTCATGGATGAACAGCCCAATTCCTTTGAGAGCATTAGCCTAGAAAAGCATGGCCAAGATCCTGTACTGAGGAATGTATCAGGAAGCTCTTCTCAAGTGGAATTATTATATGTTCCTTTCTCCACTCCCACAGAACTTACCTTTCTCCTGTCCCCACAGGCATTTAGTGGCTAGTGGAGCATGGGGAGCATTAGAGAAACATCTAGCTATATAACCTGGAGGACAACAGGAAGTTCTGGAGGATGCCTTTGCCATTCTACCTCTGGCTTTAGGAACACACCCAGACGCATCTCCAATTCTCCCTGGTCTCCACCAGCTCTTAAATGACCATGGAGGCAGAGCCTACAGCAGGGATGTGAGTCCTGCAGGGGTGAGGGTCCCTGCACAAGGAAAGTCATGAGTTCTTCCTGCTCAATGACCATAAAAAGACATGTGAAGGTATAATTTGGACTTAGGCCTGCATATGTCACTAACAGGATGTTAGCCATGGTCTCAGCTGAGACCGTATCTCCCTATGTGAGCCAGCCTGAATTGTAAGATCTTTGAGAGAGGGCTTCCTAACAGTATTACCATCATGGGTGCATTTGGTGAAGACATGTGTGAGAGCCAACCCAGTGCTTATTCTCAGGCTACCGAATCCCCTTCCATGGGAGCGTTGGTTGACCTTATCTCAGCTCTTTTTCTACCTGCAGGCAAAGACCCTTTTATTTAAGGCAGGCCTTTAGTTCTTAAATCATGATGCAGAAGGATGTTTTGAATGTGGCATCTGGTGTGCTTTTATCTTTAAAAAAAATCTTTGTGTCTTTTAATTATGTTTTTAATGTATTTTAGTCTGTTTTAACTATGTGCTTTTAAAAGAAGTTTAGAATTGCTTCTTTGATTGTTTTTTGACTGTTGCACATAATATTTTAGCTTTGTTTTAAATTAAGTTTTAAATGTTTGTTAAGTCTTTCTGAGTCACTTGCCATGAGAAAGGCAAGGTATACATCAAATAAATAAATGCTTGAATGTGGAAATGAATGAATAAATATTCAGTTTGCACCCATGATGGTAGTGGGCAAAGGAGCCTGCTTTGCAACAGCAAAGGTGACCCACAGCCATCGAAACCCATCGGTTGATCTTGGGCATGTCACACACTCTCAGCCTCCCAGAAAACCCTGGTTTGCCTTAGGGTCACCGTAAGTCAGGAACAACTTGGAGTCACACAACAACAACAATTCTGTGTTCTGTATATTTGTCATAATATCATTTACTATTATATCTACCTTTTTGTTTCTTCATCTAAATTTTTCCCCCTCTTCCACCATTTTCATCTCCAGGAATCCATCTGGAAATGAAGCTGCATCATCATGAAGTATTATTTTCAGTTGCATTACAGGAGAAGGACAGGATCCAATAACAGTTACCAAGCTTCTTTTTTTTTCAGTCACTGAGAAGTCTCCACTTTACTGCATCTTTTCAATCCCCATTGAAAAATCACCAAAATGGCTCCGTATTTTTCCTACCTGTTAGGGCAGGGGAAGGAATTTTCACTTGATTCTTCACTGAAGACATCTGCCTTACTGCTGAACCGTGGTACAGCTATGGCTAGACTTAAGGCCAAAGAAGATTGCCACAGAGCCAAGCCATATAATCACACCCAGAACCATCCACAGAATGGCAGCCAACAAAGGACTGGCAAACAGCCCCAGGAGCAGCATATGGTCTGGCACGGGCATGCCAGGGCCCACGAATGCTCATGCTGCTCTCGACAGCCTCCGTTCTTGCAGATCTAGCTTGAGAGGCAGGCAAGAGTACAGGGATGCAGACACAAAAACACATGCTATTTGGGTAACAGAAGGCCACAGTTTTATTAATCAGAGCTGTAGAGGCTTGGTCTGGTATGAGGTCAAGGATCGAGATACTGGACAGACTGCTTGTTACCCAGTATGCTCAACCACCCTGCACACCTGCCCAAAGGCAATCCATGGAGTGATATTGTGGAATCCGTACAAGTGCCACCCACTATGTGGTTTTCCTGACACTTAGGAGAAAGGAAAGTTAAATGGCTCCCAAGCTTGGTCTGTGTTAGCCTGTAAACCTGAGATACCTTAAGGGAGCCCCTCTAACAGAGGGAAGGGGGATCAAGGAACTGCATTCTCCTGGAAGTGTATCTGGCCCCATGCCACGCCACTGGAGTTGCAATAAAGGAGAAACCTCAAACAAATCAGTAAACGATAACACCTGGCCAACTCTCTACGGAAGGGAACACGAGTGACATGTACTTTCCTTCCACAGCACAGCCAGCATCTTTCTCAAACTGCACTGGGGAAGGAAGTGCCTGCATCACGCTTTCTCCACTCCCCGTGGCCAGCAGCGACGGGAGAGTCACGCAATCGTGGGCCACTCGTGGATTTTTTCCATTCATCGAGTATCCTACAATCACAATGGATGGGGATGCGTTGGCAGCGAGACTGCGACAAGGCTGCGTGAAAGCACAACTTGCAGACTGCCGCCAACAGGATGGTGACACCGTGCAGAGATGGCCTCAGTTCCAGAGCGCTTGAATGAGTCAAGCTGACAAGCCCGAAACATAGGGTGGATGAGTGAGAAGGCTTCTGAAGACAGATTGACGAGGCATCACTGAGAGATACTTTAAATGTGGTAGATTTAGCATCCTCTGCCTTGGCTTATTCACTGATTGTTAGTTTGCAGGTTAGTCCTTAAGCCAGAGGTGGAATATTATGGCCTGCAGACTATGTGCAGTTCCTGAACTCCACTTCTGTGTCCCCCAAGTGCCCCACCAATCCTTCTAAGCCCCCCTTTCTTAAAAGGCCATTATTTTCAGTAGATTTTTGCCCCTAAACCACACAGACGCCTCCCTCAGGACCCACAACCTCAGCCACCCACCCATCCCTGCAAACACACCAGAGCCCTATGAGTTGTTGTGTGCCTTCAAGTCATTTCTGACTTATAGCATCTCTAAGGCAAACCTATCATGGGGTTTTCTTGGCAAGATTTGTTCAGATGGAGTTTGCATTTGCCTCCTTCTGAGCCTGAGAGAGTGTGACTTGTCCAAGATCACCTGGTGGGTTTCCACGGCTGAATGAACATTCGCAGCCTGGTCTCCAGAGCTGTAATTCAATGCTGAAACCACTACACCACACCGGCTCTGCTACCCTGCAGTACCTCCATCTTCTTCCATTGTCCTTCTCAAAATGGTGACAGGAAGTGAAGGAACATAACTTCCTGTCATGATTTTTAGCGAAGGAAAAAAGAGGGTTTGCTGTGGGGGTACAACCACAAAGGCAAAATAGGCCCTTGGCCTCTACACATTTGCCCACCCTGCTTTAAGGGTCTTGGGACCAATATAACAACAACAACAACAAATTTTATTTTGTTACTCACCTCTCAAAGCTTGAGGCAGGGTACAACAAAGGTTAAAATGCAATTAAAATAATGTATAATGTATGTAATGGGTGTAAAATAGTGTATAAAATAATATAGACATTAACTGTGACTCTCTGCTTGTTTGTTTTTTAACACCATCTCTCTTCGTACATCACAGAGTTTTCCCTCTCTCTCCTTAATAATTTTTTGGCCCCAATAGGATCCTTTTTTTCCCCTAAAAATTACTAAAAATGGCTCTTCTGGGTCTTAAATGTCCAGGGGATAAAAATATGGTGAAATTCCCCCACATGCCCCCTAGGGGGCATGTGTGGACAAAATATTGATTTTTTTGTAAGCTGAGGGGGCAGCCCTCGAAGGTCTCCAGGGTTTCTAAGGTACCTCTTGAGCTTTTACTGTTGCCTACCCCCGCCATAATCAATATCAAGAATGTACGTGGGATTCCGAGGTCTCAGGATCTGCTCCTGAGTCTCCGGCTCTGGCGTCTCTTCTCCGGGCCAAAGGATAAAGGAAGGAATCTCAGGTCAAGGGCCCTACCATGATAAGAAATTATTGCCCCCCTCCATGTGCTGCCAGCCCCCAGTGCTTCAGTCTGTTTTGGATAAGTTGCTACAATAGCCATTTCCACACGGGGTTTTTAACACGGGGCAGAGCGTCCTCCAGGGAGGACGTCTGCACCTGGGAGCGGACCGGGTCGGACCTACTTAACGTAGACCTGCACGCCAGCCTGTTCCGGAAGGACCTCGAGTGGTCGTCCAGCGTGCTTCTGAAAGACCGCTAAAAACAGTTCTTTCAAAAGCACGGAGCGCGCCACTGCGAGCCTGCTCCCTTATGCAGATTCTCAGGCTCGCATTGGTGCAAGCCTGCAATCTGCCGGGGGTGGGCTTTAGGCTGGCGAGCTTCAGCGGTTGGTCGAGAACCGGAAGCCGCCATTTTCGTCCCCGGAGCAGTGCGGAGTGGCGGCCACGCACTGCTCCGGAGCAGCGTGGACCGGACCGGGGAGCCCAAAAGTCTGGTGACTGGTGTCACGGGGCGATTCCCTCAATCCATGAGGAAATGGCCAGTCTTTCCAACAGTCTCATCTCTTCCCTCCTTTCTCTCCTTCATTACACTTTGTGGTTTGTTCTCTGTTTGAATGACATGCTCTCTGCAACAGTGGCTGATTCTTGATGAATGTAGATAACAACATCTCTGGTGCGTGAAGGATCAACCTTTAGTCTCAGGGCCTAGGATGCTCCAGACCTGCTAACCTTAAATGTGGGAACATTTGTCCCTCAAGGAATGGCAGTGAGAGAGGGAAGAAATGTTACTTCTGTTCTTCTTAACTGACCAGATCTTTGGTCACTTGCTTCCCAGCTGACCAAAGTGAGAATCACAGAGCTGGAAGAGACCACAAGGACCATCCAATCCAACCTCATTCTGCCATGCAGGAATACACAGTCAAAACACATCCAACAGATGGCCATCCAGTCTCTATTTAAAAACCTCCAAAGAAGGAGACTTCATCACATTCCAAGGCAGTGCATTCCACTGTCAAACTGATCTTACCATCAGAAAGTTCTTCCAATGTTTTGGCAGACTCTCTTTTCTTCTAATTCGAATCCATTGTTCCATGTCCTAGTCTCTGGAGCAGCAGAAAACAAGCTTGCTCCATCTTTCATATGACGTCCCTTCAAATATTTAAAGATAGCTATCGTATCACCTCTTAACCTTCTCTTCTCTAGGCTAAACATGCTGAACCTGGAGAAGAGAAGGTTAAGAGATGACTCAATAACCATGTTTAAATTCATGTTCATGTTGGGACTTTCATTATCCTTCTCCTTCTCCTCCTCCTCTTCCTCCACCTCTCCCCATGGATTGAGGCAAGGAACAACAAATTAACACATTAATTACATTATACAACATCAGTTTTTAAAAAAGAACGTCAGTTTAAAAACAACAGTTAAAATACAAGAGAACAAATAATACAAATACCTACTTACAAAGTCAATATATATTTAAAATTCACAGTTGAAATTCATAATTTAAAATAGTCTGGATAGGCCTGCCAGAAGAGATTGATCTTTAATGCTGTTTTAAATTCGGAGAGTGTATTCAGTTACCAGAAGCCCGCTTTAGCTGCCAGAGCCCCAACACGATTCTGTGAGCTTTGATCCCCAAAGAGTAACTACCCCACTGTTGGCCACTACGGAGTGGGGCATAAGTATATATGTGCCAGACCATTCAGCTCAAGTCCAATAACTGCCTATCTAAAAACACCCCAAGCAATCTAATGTGCTACAATCCCTCCAAAGGTTGCTACTTCAGGAGTGTCTCAGGCCCTGGGGTTTCTGGGCCAAACCCTGAAATGGAGGGACAGCTCCTGTTGATACCATTAATCTCTGTGCATTAAGTGACAACCACAGTTGTTCACAGCTCAAACATCTATGCACACAGAGCATGTTTGGAAATTTAGGCAGAATTCTTCTTTAAAGGGGCTGTCTCCAGAGCAAAGTGGAAAAGGGGATATTTCTTCCCACTTAAATGTGGAGACAGGATAAGGAACGCTGAATCTAGCCTACTTGCTTCTAGACACAAAATGGATGCAGAGCAGAACAGAGGGTGAGCCCTGGATCTACAGCAAGTGGGAGAGAACGAGGAAGCTGTATACAAAGCTCCTTTGGAGAGTCTCTGCAAATTTCAGCAACAAATCCATTAAGCCTTGCAAACTGTAGTGTGCTGCTGCTTTAAAAGCTGAGCTGTAGATTTGCAGTGTTTTTTCTTGCCTGGAAGTGAGCGTACCAAAATTGGAACATTTGCCCTCTTGTCTTCCACCTAGAGACAACCCACAAAAACTGGAGACTCAGGGCCAGCCCCTGAGATCTGGCAGTCCTATTCCCTCCTATAAAATTATTCCAGCAAGGAAGAAATTCAGAGTTTTTGGTAGTTTGTGACTGTCTTCCCTGGCTTTCTGTCCCCTCCCTTGTTTTGTTTTGTTTGCTTTTTCAGAACCACATTAGGCCTCTGTTCCATGGAAACCCTTGTTCTTTTTATTTATATAAAGGGATTAGTTTGTGCAGACAGGTGGGAAGACATTTCAAAATCCAATTTCCAAGCTTAAAAATCAGCCGCACATTCCAGCGGCACAAGCCTCATTTCGGCAGAATGAAATTCATTACCATTTATTTTGGTAAGTAAATTTCAAAAACCAACTCATTGTAAACTGATTACAAAAAAAAAAAAAAAGTAAAATTAGAAAACAGGAGAGTGAAAATGACCTTTTTTAAAGCACAGGGAAAGAGATTAAAAAATGATTTATGAAGAGTTCATGAAACGACTCATTATAGAGTTTAAAAAGAGGGGGGGTCAGCTGTTTGAACAACTACAGTGCATACTTCTTTATGGATTTGTTTATCTGTAAATCTGCTCCTGGCCTATGAAGCATTTAACGAAATCCTTCCCAGATGTTGTTGTTTTATAACTTTGCTGATCCACAGGGTGACCACGATAGCCTCTGCAAATCTAAAAACAAGGAGTTTGTTTCCACTATTTCAATGCTAAAAAATTTTCTTTCTTGTAGTACAACTTCCACTAGGTCTCCGAAGTGGGTGATTCTAGATGCTAAGTTCCACAGAATTACTTTTCCAAGCTCTGAAATATTTCCTCTTGCACCTCATACCCTGTTCATACTGGGCCTGTTCTTCTATCTGTTCTTACTCCGATGGAGAAACCCTATCCCAGGGTCTACAATTTTAATATTAAAATATAACTCCGTGTGCCAGAGAGGTCGTCCGGATGAGCATGTAGGCAGGCACGGCTGAATGACCAAAACCCAGGTCAGACCAGTAAAATCCCCCATCACATAGCCCAGGAGATCTCAAGTTGTGTAATCCCACAATAAACAAAGTGTCCTCAGCCCTGAGACACCGACTTGAGGAAATTAGCGTGTCTGCCCCAAGCTGAGCAAATATCCCATCAAGCGAGGACCATTTACATGAAGTCACACCACAAACAAACACAGCCGAAGATCCTGAGATCCCATCATGCAAAGGAAATTACCATTGTGGAGCTTCATGCCCATTGCAACACCCATTGTTCTCCCCGGGAAAGGATTAGTCCTTCAGGTACTTTTTCCCTTACAAATAGTCCCGGTCTTTGAGCATTTCTTCGGATTGCTTCCGGTCACCCCAGCAGACCGTTGCTCCGTCCTTCGAGTAATCCCCTCAGCCCTCTCTGTGCTGAGCCCCACTTCTCCGCTGCCTTCCCGGACGCAGGAATTCAGGAAAAGGTGCAGTATTACCCCAGTTGTACCTCTTCAATACTCCCCTATCCAATTTCCTTTCTATTGTTTCTTAATAGCTCTTGGGTGCGTGTGTCTGTGATTGCACTGGTGCATGAGACTTTCATTCAATAAAATCATTTTATTGGACATTTTTGTTTGGTTTTTGGCTTGGCCTGACCCCGTAAAAACTGGGTAAAAAGACCCAGCTAGGTTACCCTGCCTCTCGCATTGCTATTGCTCATGCTCTGGCTAGTTTCCATTCCCCATCACGTAGAGCACATTGAGGTGTCCCGCAAGGGACCCCAGAAATCAGGGTAACAGACTCTTCCATGGCTATGTGCCACGGAGGCCTAAATCATTCAGACAGTAAATGGTGGGATAAACCTATATCACTTCAGCTTGAAGGCAGGAGTTGTGTGACAGAAGTCCTCATATCCTCCAGCTGTTGCAGTTTGGCTTGGACAGTCCTGGTTAATCCTCTGTCATTCCACTTTTTCAGGTGCTTTTAAAATGTCCCAGTTTTTCTCTCCTCCCACTTTCTGTCTTTTTCCTCTGCTTACTCTGCTTTTTCCTCTGCTTACTCCCAAGTTCTGAAAACAGAGTTCAGAGTGCAAAGGTACTTTGAACTCAATCAATTCAACAGAAGGGAGAAGAGAGGGGAGGAAAGGAGGAGGTTGAATCTCAAACCAAGTTGCTACAGCCTCCCCTAGTGTGCGTATGTGTTTTTCTTCATTCATAACTTTTGCCATTTTGACCATACTCCCTTCCCTAATTCTTCCAGAGGCTCCCAGGGATTCCAGCCTCCCAGTGGCTGGAATCCCTGGGACAACACACTGATAGTCCAATAGTAGTTACGTCTCTGCCCAGGTGTAGTCTTATATTGCCCATTCCACTTTCCTGAATGCATGAACCAGATCCCAGGGATTCCAAAGTGACATTTTTCTTTTCAGCCATGCAGAGAAAATGACAGGGGAAGTTTTCCCAGTGTGCTATCTATACATTAGCATCAGTTAACAGCACAGCTGAACAGAACACATGGTTCCTGTTGCTTCATTATTTAACCAATCCTTGATCAAGAAGACTTATCCATTAACCAGAGCAATGGATTCAGACTTCAGGAAAAGAGCTTCCATCTAAGCATTAGGAAGAACTTCCTGATGGTAAGAGCAGTTCTACAGTGGAGTATGTTGCCTCATTGTGTGATGGAGTCTTCTTCTTCAGAGGTTTTTAACCAGAGGCTGGCTGGGCATCTGCTGGGAGTACTTTGATTGTATATTCCTCTATGGCAGTGGGTTGATGGCTCTTGTAGTCTCTACCAGCTTTATGATTGTATGATTTTATCTCTCCTCCTTCACCCCTTCACATGGCTCTTTATTGGCTGGTGGGAAGTGAAGGGGGGAAGTGGCAGATTTGCATCCCTTTCTGTTCCTATAGCTGGATGCATAGCAATGACGTCATCCTCCAGGACCTACAAAGGACCCCTGGGTAGTCATGGATGATGTCTGTTATTGAGAGTCCAGCTACAGGGACAGAGTGAAATGTCTCTCCACCATTGCTACCACCCCAGACCCATTTTCCACGGACCAGTACATAGCTGGGTCGGGAAGCAGGTACATCAACTAAAGGTGGGGTGGATGAAGGAGGAATGGTGCCATAATTCCTCCTGACTGGACTTTATCATAGGTTTCCTGACTGAGGACTGGCTAAATATGAAAGCAACAGAATTCCATTTCATATCTAACCTGGGAACCCTAGGACAGGGTAGCCAAGAATGGGAGCAAACATTTACTTGCCATCAATTCACGAGCAAGAAAATCAAAAGTGAAAATAAGATAGAAGACCAATTGCAGCATGTGTTAGCTGGCTATGACCCACATGAAGTGCTTCTCTACTGGTAGGAGCCCTACAGTTGGTAGAATAAAGGTTGTTAATCCCAACCTATTTCCCCCGGGTCCTGTCTTTTAATGAAATTGATATAATAGGATAAAAATAAATTGCTAGTTCTTTACTGATTATCCCTCTGCAAAAATCAGGAGTGGTTATGATATGTGCCCCTCCGTGTCGTTGGACTTCAACTCCTAGACAATAGAGCAGAATGCTGGGATCTGCAGTCCAACAACATCTGAAGGGTCACGTCATTCCCATCCCTCTGCTAAAGGAGCAGAAAGACTCTCCAGAAAAGGTTATAAAACAAAAGAAGATCTGAATACATGACTCACAACCTAAAAGGCAAAGAAAATCATATTCTTTCTCCCTCCTCCCCCCACATACTACTTCTTGCGGGTGTGTATTTTGTTTGTGACATTGCATCCTTAATACCCAAGTCTGCATTTATTTGCAGTCTTTCACTGTCCTATTTTTCTTCACTTTAAACTGCTCCGTGGACTAAAAATCACAGTACCAGTGAAAATGATTTCCCCAAAGGTGTGTACGTTTCATTTCCATAACAGCTATGTGATCACTTCAGAGATCTCAATCGGTGGCTCCAGATTTCCTTTTTACAGCGCCAGGCTTAGATATCAAGGTGTGAATATTCTTAAAAGGAAAATAGAAAGTGTGACATTGTATCTGTGCTATGCTTGATGCTCTCCTCCTCTTTTCTAAATACTCAGCTGCAAGCCAAACACTTTTGACAGCAGGACAGAATTGTCTGCAGAATTCCACACACAAATAATTGCAGATTGTCATAAAAGGTAAGCCTGGGTATTTTTTTTTTCTTTTTAAAGAATGATTTCTATCTTTGTGTTAAAAATGGAGATGCCAAGGCATTTGCAAAATGTGCAACCCAAGCAGTTTTCGAGAAGTCCTCATGCTGAGGGAGGGAGTATAACTTTGGACATTTCCACACTACAGTATTATAGTGCTATTATTCCACTTTCAACATTGGATGGAATCCTGGGGTTTGCAGTTTAGGGAGGGTCATTTAGAATTCTCAACCAGAGAGCTCTTTGGCCTCAGTAAACTGTAAACCCCAGAATTCCACAGGATGTTGAAAGTGGAATAATAGCACTATAACAGTGTAGGACTGAAATGGCCTTAGTGGCAGCACAGATTCTCTGTGTGTAGAAGGTACCAGGTTTAATCCCTGCCATCTCTCACAGTGCTGGGAAAGAAACAATTCTGGGCAAGGTCAGAGCTTAGAAAAGTCTCATTATAGCTTCCAGAATGTCCACATTGGAAGTTGTATTCTAAGCCAATGGTTCTCCAACTTCGGTCCTCCAAGCATTTTGGCCTTCAGCTGTCAGAATCACTGGCCATTGGTCAAGATGACAGATGCTTGTCAGAAATGACATCCAAAATATCTGCAAGACCAAAGTCTGAGAGATATGGTTCTAAGCATCTGAGTGATCTTAGGTTGAGGAAAGCATCTTTCTTCTCTGATTTATAATCTGCCTTCCCCTCAATGCTGGGATCCAAGTCACTTTGGTACCATGACTCTCAATGAGAAGGGACCCAGAACACTGGTCATCGTGGCTGCATTTGAGAATTGTAGCCCCAAAAGTCACTTTCTGAAGTTAGATAGACCAATGGTCTAATCTGGTATCAAGCAGCTTCTTCTGTTCCTAGGAGCTAGTAATACCATGCAGAGTTCTTCCACACTGATCTAAAGAAGTGTGACCTTGCTTGAGATAGCTGCTTGGGTTTTGTCAGGCTTTGCTAGTTGTCACTTTCACATCCATTCTTTTTTTGGGGGGGGGGGGCTCTTTTTGTATCGATTTCTTAGATCTGCTAAGGATTCTTCAAGGTAATTTTTTTTTAAATTGGGGCATGGTTTGCTGAGGTTGTCCAATGGTACAAAGGGATTTTATTTTCCTCTGCTATTTATTATTTATTTTTGTATTTTTGAAAGTGCCTTTCACTAATGTACTAAATAAAAAGGAATAGAATAAAATGTAATGCATGGTTCCAATATGTCTCACTATTGAAAAAAATATTAGAAGGTGGGGATATAGTGTTGTAGCTGGTACAAGGAATTTCTAGAAAACAGTCCTCGATGACAGAAACATCATTTGGATATTTTTTCAAAATCTCATGAACTACAAAAATAAATACACAATCTCTCAACCCATGTGCCCTCAGAGCACATTTCAGTTACAGAGTGTTTCAGAAATACTTCCCAAATGCTCTTTGTCTCAATTACTCCCCCAGTTTTGGAGCACTGGATGTTCTGGTATTAGAAGAGGTAGCAACGAATAGCAAAGCCAAAAGGACAGAGCTTTGCAATGTTGATTGAAAATGGCCCACATGTTCATGTTATCTTGCTCTCAAAAAGTGTAATGTGTTAACCTAAGTCATTGTTTTGAGGGTGCCATGTTATTAGCCTAATATTTTTTTTCTTTCATGTATTGTTCCAGGTTGGGTTGGATCCAACGGCAAGAATCAGGGCTTACAGTCAAGGACCAGTCATGGCATATACCTCAGTTAGGCCAGGCAGACAGGAAGAATCAAGGAAGAAAGTGAAAAATAAAATCATGGTCAAAACACAGTCCTACTGGAGAGTAACCCAAAGTGAGAAGATATGACAGTCCAGAGCGTAATCCATTGAGCTCCAAACAATAACCAAACAAGTAGACAACAGGAGGCAAAGTCCAAAAAAACAGTCTAAGAGCAAGCATCAGCAGATCAGTGCAAACAAGGCTTCTAAATACATGGGTTTATGGACAAGGACAGCATAGCTTCCAAGTGTCCCAATTTGAGGGGGGACAGTCCCGAATAGTGCTCTGCTGTCCTGTTTATTCAATGGCTTTTAAAACGTTCCAGTTTCTTTCTCTTCCACTTTCCTTCACTTTCCTTCTTTATCCTTAGCTTAATTCACTTGCATCAAACTGAATTCAAACTGCTAAAGTAGTTTGCACTGAGTTAACTCAGCTCAGAGACATAGGCCATTTCCGCACTAGCCTGTTATAGCGCTATGATTCCACTTGCAACATCCTATGGAATCCTGGAGTTTGCAGTTTCGGAAGGGGCCAGTTGGCCCCTCCCGAAACTGCAAACCCCAGGATTCCATAGGATGTTGCAAGTGGAATCATAGTGCTATAACAGGCTAGTGCGGAAATGGTCATAGAGAGGAGAAGGTTGAATCTTGTCCTTCCCAGGAAATAAGCAAACTGCTGTAGCCTCTTCTAGCTTATGCATTTTTTTTCTCATTAATGAGAATGCCACCCTGACCACACTGTGATCTTGCTTTGCCAAGTGTGTCCTGCTTTTCGTATATGAAATGTTGGCGGGTATGGCACAGACAATCAGGAAAGTTATTGCTTCCAGCTCAGCTATTGTCATTTTGGCCTTCTCTACATGAGACCATTCTACACTACATGGTTATAGTGCTATTATTCCACTTTCAACATGTTATGGAATCCTGGGATTGGCAGTTTAGGGAGGGGCATTTAGAATTCTCAGCCAGAGAGCTTTTTGGCCTCAGTAAACTACAAACCCCAGAATTCCACAGGATGTTGAAAGTGGAATAATAGCACTGTAACAGTGTAGGGAGGAAATGGCCTGAGGAAGCTCTTACTCTTGAGGAGAGCTTTCTTAAAGTTGAGCACTTGGAACCTCCAACCAAGAAGGTAAGAGAAATTCGTTCTCCATATATATGCGTAGGTATGCATCTCAGAGCGTACTCTGCCTATCTGTATTTCTGCATACCCAAGGGTTCGATTCCCCACTTGGCCACGGAAACCCACTGGTTTACCTTGCGTGCCCCAGAAAACCTGGTAATAGATTCACCATAAGTCAGAAATTACTTGAAGACACACAAGAAGAAGGGGGGGGGGGACTTTGCACTATGAACTTTCCTAAATTTTTAAATAAATAAATAAATAGCCTAAAAATTTGCAAAGAATTTGAGATTCCAAAGACCTGAATGCAGAAGAAAGCAAAACTGCCATTTTCATTTGCCCCAGCAAAGGCAATGCCAGAAATGTAGGGACTGAAGGGAAATTTCATTGCGGGCAGAATCCTTATGGCGGGGGGCAATGCCCTCATTTTGCTATCCCTGTAGCTATGCTCTGGATGGAGTGGAGCATCTTATCCTATCCTAGAACATGGAGTCTGTCTGGAACTATCAAGAAGGCTATCCAGACTGGAATGTTTTGTTTTATGTCCCACTTGGTAATATGGAACGGTGTTCCTAAGGAAGTCTGTCAGGTCATCACATAGCGTGGTTTTATTTGTGCTTGTTTGTCCATCCCATTTTAAATCGAAGGCTCCCCCAATACTGCCATTTTATACCTCTGCTGCTGCTGCCTTTAGATTTGCTGGATACCATGGTTTGAAAGTTGCTTTTCTCATAATTTATTCCAAATCACCTGGATTGACCTTGGAGAAGAGACAGTAATAAGTTTGCAGGATAGAGAGATGTCAGTCAATGTGCCTTAAAATGTCAGCAAATGGTAGACTTCAAGCCAAATCTGGCTGGCAGCAGTTGACGCATTTTCATTCCAGGTTGGGTCTTAATACATGGCTGAATGAGATGGCACAACGTGCTGTCCTCCAAGTGAGTGGGAGAATATAACTTTTACATACTCCCCCATGCCAACAAGCAAACAAACAAACAAATAAATGCCATTAGCCCTGCAGATAGAAAATTGGCTCTAGCCTTTGCCTGCAGTGTTAATTGTTTTAAAGCATATTTTAATAACTGGAGTATTTAATTTCTCTTGACCTTCGGTAAATAAGATGTTTTAGTAGCATCTTTTTAGATTATCGTAAGCCCCCTTGGATCCCATTTGGGAGAAAGGCAGGATACAAATTTAATAAATAAATAAATAGCCTTCTGCAAGCAGGAAGCAAAGTCAGTCCAAGACATTTGATGGCCAGGGCCCAGAATTCTATGGGTGCCTCATGCTGCCAGCATGAGTAATTTTTCAAGGGCATTGCAGAAGAAGATATCCTGTTTTAACTGATTGTGTATTTTTAATTGGTGTTCATGCTGTTTTTAACTGTGTTATGTGTCTATTTGTTGCTGTATTTTAATCTTCTGTTCCCCAATTATGTTGTTGTCGTTGCTGCAGCTATTGTTGTTGGTTTGCAGCTCATTTACCCCTTGCACAAGGGCAGTTGGAGGGTCCCAGGTGCCAAGACTGAAGAAGCAGTTCTGCCTTTGTCTTGAGGATGCTAGAAGTTTCTTCTTCTCCCCTTGATGTGCAAGAGTAGCCAGAGGGCTCCTGGACTCACTTCTGCTGTCAATCGGAGGTGAAGGGCCACAGCAGAAACCCTTGCAGTACCCGAGGGAGGAGAAAATGCCAGTGTCCCTGCACCACTGATGTGGCTACACGGCCAGCAAGGTACACTTTACTGGTCTAAATATTGGAAATCAGCCAGAGGCAGCAAAGGTGCATGCACAAACCTATGCACACAGATGCCTTTCCACATAAGGATGTCAGCTGGACTGCTAATGGAGTTTGATATCCCTTTCAACCTACTGACTTAGAGCACTATTGTTCGGCTTGGAAATTTACTGGAGAATTCGTAATTGTTAATCATTTAATGTAATGTTGATTGATAGTTCGGACAATTGTAGCTCATCAGACAACCTTGCTTTAGAATTGTTTATTCTGTTCTGCTCCTATTTATAATCAGTATGTACAAGTGAAAAGCTCTTGAGAATGACCTAGGATGTAAAAGGGTCATGTAGACTTAGGAATGTTAAAGGTCAAATAGAATGTAATACGTGCGCAAGTTGTGACTTTGCTAAATGCTGATGCAAGAATCTTTTCTTTCCTGTAAGCATTCTTTTAATATAAACATAAAAATGGTATAAGAAGGGAAGACTGAAAGATCCTACCTGAGATCCTTTGGCCAAAGTACTTGTATGTGTGTTTGTCTTTCTTTCTTTCTCTTTTCTACCTTCCTACCTTGTGGTTGGGGATTCATGTCACCTCTGTGTCCATCTGGGGTAAAGTAAGGTGTGGTCTAAAGTCGAAGGCTTTCATGGCTGGAATCCATAGGTTGTTGTAGGTTTTCTGGGCTTTGAGGCTGTGTTCTATTAGTATTTTCTCTTGATGTTTCGTCTGCATCTGTGGCTGGCATTTTCAGAGCATCTGGTGGCATGGAAGTGAGACAGAGTATATATACTTGTGTAGTCCCCGGGTGGGAGGGAGCAATTTGCATAGGTTACAGTTGGCCTGTGTGATGACCTATTGTTAAATGGGATATTCCCCAGGGTGTATTGTTAGTCTGACTAAAAATACAATCCTGGGGGATATCCCATTTAACAATAGGCCATCACACAGGCCAACTGTAACCCATGCAAATTGCTTCTTCCTACCTGGGGACTACATAAGTATATATACTCTGTCTCACTTCCATGCCACCAGATCCTCTGAAGATGCCAGCCACAGATGCAGATGAAACATCAGGAGAAAATACTAATAGAACACAGCCTCAAAGCCCAGAAAACCCACAGCAACCTAAGGTGTGGTCTGTTTATTCACCTTGACACTATGGTTCCACTTTAACTGCCATGGTTCTGTTGGGGATGATAGGAGTTTCAGCCCCACGGAAATGCAGAGAAAAAACCAGAGTTCAGCGAGCCAACAACAGCAGCCTTATTCCCCAATAAGGATACTCACACACAGAGGAGTTTCTTCCAAAACAGGAGGCACTTTATCTTGCAGCAAAGTTCCGTTATATACAAAACATAGGATAGACGGACAAAAGCTTGTGCCAGGTGCCAAGTTTGGTCAACAGACAAATACATACTGGCGTTGCTTTGTTATATACATATCTACAACCAATCAGGTAGAGGTTTGCACACCTCCCTCTACCATCTGCACAAGACCCCAGTTTCTTATGTAACCTTGCAATTACCCACAGCTGGGGCATGATGCAGCATCTTTGCAGTGGGCTGATCATTTTCCCAGGGTTCCTTGCCTGGAATCCCTGACAATCCCCTCCAAAATGGTCAGGCCACTGTGTAGGACATTTCCATAATCCATACATGTCATACAATACACGTTACATAATACATACCTTACATACATTCAAGGGTACAACTCATCTTCCAACTTACACTCTGGTGGCAAGGCCCAGTTCACCTGCCAGCTTCTCATGGCCTACTGCTGGAAGGGCCTTTGTGAGTAAATCCGCAATATTGTTTTTCAGATACCATACCCCAATGTAGTCCTACACTCAAAATTTCTGCCTCAGTCACACGGGACAACAAAATACCCTCCTCCTGATCTTTTAGGGATAAGCATAACTTTACGTCCTGACTCAGCAAGTTGGGTACTTCCTGACCCACTTTCACTGGAACCACTGCTGGAACTAGTGCTGACCTCAGTGCTAGGCTGTCTCTTGACCGTAAATGCAGGTTCAGCACTAGGTGGCGGTGTTGAACTCTTTGGTGTGACATTGAGTGAGATTTTTGGCTTCTCCTCCTCAGTACTTTCCTCAGTACTTTCTTCTTCATCATCAGCCATCACCGCCCCTCCATCTTCAGAGCTTTCAAGTGTATCTGGGACACTGTCCTTTTCCTCATCAGACATCACTGCCCCTCCATTCTCAGGAACACTTTTGTCACTTTTACCCAGGGGAATCAAAACCTCTTGATTACAGCGCAGTCTTTTCACACTTTTACCCAGAGGAATCAAGACCTCTTGGTTACCGTGCAGTCTATCCCAACCTGAATGGACTTCAAAGTTTGCACTCCTAGAATACACTATTTTGCCAGCATGGTGTAGAAATCTATATTTGTTACCTTCATATCCCACAAAGAGTAACCGTCTAGATTTCTCCTCTCCAGACTTTCTGAAACTTGGGGGAACATACACACTAGCAAACTGACCCCAAATGCGTAGATGCTGTAGGTTTGGTGCTCTACCATACAATAGGTAATATGGAGTTTGCTTCATACTTGAACTCCACATCCTGTCTAAGTGGTAGTTTGCTGTCACTATTGCTTCTCCCCAAAGTCCTGCTGGGGCTTGGGCATCCTCCATCATACAGTCCTTCATTTGTTTTAACAGCCCAATTCTTCTTTCTGCAAGACCATCCTCCCCGGGAGATGTGGGGTTGGTGGTTTTATACCTTATGCCTTTCTTACGCATCCAGGCTTGCAGGCTATTAGACAGGAATTCTCCTTCTCGATCTGACACAAGACTGGCCACTTTATAAGGAAATTCCCTCTCAACAGCATTCACCCACTCCTGGAACTTATCTGCTGCTTGGTTCTTCTCTTTCAGTAGATAGACATAGGAGTACCTGGTGTGTCTGTCTACAATTACCAGGAAAAACCTATTTTGCCCTTCAGTTGGCTTGAATGGCCCAGCCAAATCTCCATGTACAACCTCAAAAGGCCGTTGGGTGACACACTTGCTTTTCTTGGCAATGGGGTAAGCCTTTACCTTAGCCTTTTTGCACACAGAGCACTCCAGGAACTTAGGACAATTTCGGACCTGTAACCCAGGGCATACCTTTGCCAACTCTTGCAAACCTTTGTAGCTGGCATGACCCGTCATTCTGTGGAGGTAATGTAAACACTTTTCATGTAGAGGTTTGTTACACAAAGGGTTAAGGTTTGCCACTTTTCCTTTGGGCAACATGTGGTACAACCCCTGCTTTTTCACCCCTTTTGCACAAAAAACACCATTTGCAGTAATTATACATTTCTCCCCTTCAAACACCACTTTGTAACCCTCACTGGCCAGTTGGGAGACACTCAAAATACAGTTCTGCAAATTTGTCACGCACAATACGTTATTAAACGATTTCCCAAAACATGACACATATGCAGTACTCATCTTCTGCACCTTGCTTGGTGCCCCATCTGCAAGGGAAATTGCTGTTATATTTGCATTTGTAGCATTATTCAACAGCTTTAAATTGTTCACCATGTGGTGAGTTGCACCACTGTCTAGCAACCACACATCACTCTCAGACTGTTCTTTTGCCACAAACACATGGCCTTCAGCCTGTGACGACATGCCCCTCCGTTTCTGGGCTGTCTTCTTCCCTCTGCTCGGCGCTGGCATTCTGCAGTCCTTCTGGAGATGGCCGACTCTCTTACATCTGTAGCAGCGTCTGGCAAAGCTGCACACTGCTCCTTCTTCCAGGTCAGATGCCTCCTTGGGAGCTGCCTCTCCCTCCTGGCAACTGGCTGTTCTCCCCTCTGACTACAGTCTGGAATCGAACTGCTTACGTTGGACTTCCTCCAAAATCCTCCCGGCTACCAAGTCTACAGTCAGCTCTTCCTCATGCACACCCTGGAGGCTGTACATCAAAAAGTCCCACTCCTTAGTGAGGCTTCCCAGCAGAATAAAACTTTTCTGCATTTCTGGGATATTTACCCGTCTGTTGGCTGCCTCTTGAAATAACTGTTTCATCAGCATGAGGTGCTCTCTTGCACAGCTTCCAGGACATAACTTTGTGTTATACAGTCTTTTTGTCCATAGCATTTTGGACAAACACGAGGAAGATTGATGGACACGCTTCAGAGCCTCCCAGAGCTGATATGCTGTGTCTGCAGCAGCAGCGTGAATCAACTGGGAAGGACTTAAAGTAAGCAAAATAACTGCTTTGGCTTTTTCGTCAGCAACCCTGAACGCTGCTATTTGAGCAGCAGTTGCTCCTTCTGGAGGCTGTCCCTCATTTTCCAAAACGTGCCACAAGTTTTCCTTCTTCAAAGCAGCTCTCACATAAATTTATCAGCTTTGATAATTAGCGTCGGTCAACTTTTCAAAATGCAGATAACCTCCCTCAGCCATGCTGCTGCCTTTGTAAGGAAATTTCAACAAACAAAGGAGCTGGCCGCAGTGACCTTGATGAGCTCCAGACTGAAGATTAACTGTCTCTCTGCCAAAACACAGACTCCCGAAGCACCGGAGAGCCAGGCAAACAGTCAAAAACAGTCCCAGTATCCAGGGGAAAAACAACTACAGGTGCACTGTGGATGCTGTGCACTCTGGGCCTGGGCCCATAACCACTGTTGGGGGATGATAGGAGTTTCAGCCCCTCGGAAACGCAGAGGAAAAACCAGAGTTCAGCGAGCCAACAACAGCAGCCTTATTCCCCAGTAAGGATACTCACACACAGAGGAGTTTCTTCCAAAACAGGAGGCACTTTATCTTGCAGCAAAGTTCCGTTATATAGAAAACATAGGACAGATGGACAAAAGCTTGCGCCAGGTGCCAAGTTTGGTCAACAGACAAATACATACTGGCGTTGCTTTGTTATATACATATCTACAACCAATCAGGTAGAGGTTTGCACACCTCCCTCTACCATCTGCACACGACCCCAGTTTCTTATGTAACCTTGCAATTACCCACAGTTGGGGCATGATGCAACATCTTTGCAGTGGGCTGATCATTTTCCCAGGGTTCCCTGCCTGGAATCCGTGACAGGTTCCACCCTACGGAATGCTGGGATTTGCTGTTTAGAAAGTGGTACTTCGACTTTTCCACCAGACAGCAATGCCAAACTACAGCAAACTACAAATTGCATGATTCCAGTGGATACAGCCATGGCAGTGAAAGCAGAATCACAGTGCTATAACTGTGTAGTATGAAACGGCCCCTGGCTTGAACACTGACAAACGGATAAGTCTTCTCCTACATATCTGAATGCTGTGGACTAATTGAGGGGGGCTAGAAAGAGGCTTTGTGGTGCAAGCCCGGATGTGTCTTTTAAGAGGAAAAGGATCCCAGAAAGCTCAGGAAGACTGCTGATGCAGGGGAATGATCCTGTTGACTCACAGCGTTTGCCTTCTGAGGTATTCCCCTCACTCCGCCAAATAGCTTCCAAGGAGAAACATTTTAATGTTAAGCAATGTTTTAAAATGTGTGTGTGTTACTGTGGTGTATAGTCCGAGCCCAAAGTCTACTAAATATAATTTGATATCAAAAGATTGACCATTCCAAACTGCTCCCCTCCACGTGCTTGCGAGGCCCCCGGACAAGCACGCACACGGACACGGCCGAACAAGCTGAAACAAATCCAGGCAGGCCAGTAATTTTCTGGCATGCAGCTTCAGGAGACCTCCAGGCAAGTACACTTTAAACCTACATTAAGTATGCATGAGGCATACAAAAGATTCTCTGCCCTGAACAGGCAGCTTGATGAGATTAGCGCTTCTGACTACTCAACTGTCAAGCACTCTCCATTTGCATACTGTCTGCGCTATTGACAGTGCCGTCAAAATCCAATCATGCTAAATACTGACCTTTCGGAGGCTTTGTCTCCAACCCGAAACCCATTGTTTTCCCTGGGAATGGACTGCCCCACAGGCACATTTTCCCCTATAAGAACCCTTGATTTTGAGCGCTTCTTTGGATTGCTCTTGGCTTCCATCCCACCTTGCTGCCACTCCATTTGCCAAGCCTTCCCCTCAGCTTCCACGTGCTGAGAATCTCCGCTTCAACTGACTTTCTGCAGGCTACCCGGGCTACAGGATCAGGTGTAGTATTCCCCCTGAAAAATCCTTCTTAAAATCCCCTATCTACTTTCCTCCCTTTATTTTCTTAGGTCTGTGTGTGTGAGTACGCATGTGCGCAGTATTTCTTAGTTCTGTGTGAGTGAGCATGCAAGTGCGCTGTGACTTTACAAATAAAAGAACAAAATTATAACTTTATCGTGTCGTGGTCCTGACTCGGCCTGACCTCGTAAACATCGGGTTTAAAGATCTTGCTAGGTTACCCTGCCTCTTGTAGTGCTACAGCTTGTGCTCAGGCTAATTCCCATTCCCCATTATTTGGAGCACATTGAGGTGTCCCCCAAGGGACCCCAGAAATCAGGGTAACATGTGTGTGTGTGTGTGTTAGTGTGTGTGTCATACACACATACAGTGAAGTCCATTCTACCATTTCAACATTCCATTTCAATCATGTTACACTGTCTGTACAGCATAATCCTCATCCACCACTCATGAGGTAAAAAATGAATACTGAGGGAGAAGCCACTCTGGAAAAATGAATGTGAAGGGAGTAGCTGCTGTTCTAATCCACAGCCAAGGATTCCCACTTGGGGGTTGGAGGTCAGAGCTTTTGCTCTGCATAGCGTCTCGGAGTTACCTCGTTTCTGCTCCAACCGTTGCCATCCAGGGTTTTATGATCTCTGCATTGCCTACCTTACAAAAATTCTGAACTTTAAAAACGTACATTGGGGAGGGGAGAAATTGCTTCAGTGCTTGGCAGCAGGCCATAACATCTCCGTTAGTGTGATAAATGTAGGCAATGTGTCATTTATGTCCTATTACTACAACCTGTTTGCAGTGTTCTTGAAATACCCTCTTTTAATTTGCTTCTGCGGCTTAAATTTTGTTTTTGGAGAAAGGCCATGGGCATTTTCTCCCCCCTCTCCTTTGGAGGCAATTTTCTTATCCTTTGCATTTATTACCAACACGGTCCCGACAGTTTCTACCTGACCTTGATTATCATTTTATATTTATACACTGCTAATGGAATCTTCAACATGAAAACTGCCACAACAATCATGCATAATGTTGCTTAATTCTATAATGGGATGCTAGCGATGGAGCTACCCATAATCTGTTTCTGTCTTGAGGTTTTCATCTTACTGGAAGTGAACGTGGGAGAGACAAGGGGAGCAGAAAAAGCAGGAGAGGGAGGAAGGAAGGAAGGAAGGAAGGAAGGAAGGAAGGAAGGAAGGAAGGAAGGAAGGAAGGAAGGAAGGAAGGAAGGAAGGAAGGAAGGGATCTTAGAGAAGAAAAGAAGAGAGAGAGCCAGTCCATTATAATTAGAACTTTTTAAAAAATGAAAGCTAGCTCTTTCAAATGCAGAGAGAGAGAGAGAGAATGAGAGTTGGTCCTGCACACCTAAGGAAGGAGATGGCTGTGAGAGAAGAAGTATAGGGCCCCCGTGCTGACCCACTCTCTTTCCTTCTTGCTTCCTCAACCTGGTTTGGAACCTGGGTGCCATTCCCCCCACCATGCCTTGCTTTCCTTCCCACAGACACACACACATATTTTAATGTTTTCAGTTTTTCTACTTTTGTAGGGGTCCGGCATCCCTAAAAGTAGCAAATTTGGAGGGCCAACTCTGTGAGTGCGTATGTGTGTGTGTGTGTTTACACAAGATAAGATAAACTCTCACTATTATTTTTAACATCAACAGAAACTGAAATTAAAACACAAAGCTAAAACGATAAACTTTAAAAAAAATAACCCACAGTAAGCACAAACTCACTGAGTAAACACCAACATGCTATAATACGAAAGGACTCCAACTCCACTCCCCAAACTGTAATGTAAAAGAGAAAATAAGAAGCAACAGAAAAATATTATTCTACTATTACAAAGCCGTCTAAACCAACTACTAATAACTGTATCCACAAATTATTGCATTGTTCGACTTCTTACTGCCCACAAAGTCCATAAATGGTTTCTCATTTTCCAATAAATAAATAAATAAATAAATCTGCAACTGATTTATCCTTTAAAACCCGCATTAGTTTGGCCATTTGGGATAGTTCAGCAACCCAATCATGGGCTTTAATTTTTTTAACATAAAAATCTAGGAGATCAGAGAACTGTGTGTTACAAAGAGATATAAAAGTCATATAGTACAATGATTCGCACCCCACATCTAACAAAACCAGCCTGCTGATTGTAAAACAGTACAAAACCCTGGTCTTTTTTTTACACTGCACACTTAAAGCACTTTGATCCCACTTTAATTACCATGGCTGCTTCCTATGGAATCCTTAGATTTGTAGTTTTGTGAAGTAGTGTTCTCAGCCAGATAGCTCTAATGCCTCACCCAACCCCAAATCCCAGGAATCCATAGGAAGCAACCACAGCAGTTAACAGTGGGATGAAAGCACTTTAGTTACGTAGTGGGAGGAAGACTCCTACCAATAAAACAGTTGCTAGAGTCTGCACACAGAAGAACGTAAGAATTATTTGCTGGACCAGGCAAGCACTTGGACAGGATAGCACTTGGGACTACAACTCCCAGAATCCTCCAAGTAACATGAGCACTGATTGTCTAATCCAACATTCTTTTGAGGCATTTACAACTCAGTACTCATAATCCATACACGGAGAAAGATAACAACTCACTACTGAGAATGGAGATAATACCAGGTGCATTTTAAAATAATCTGAATTGCAGGGATGGAGAGCTATGCTAGAAGAATCCAGTCAGAACACATCTTCCCAAGTACATACCCAAACATTCTTCAGCACTTAAGAGAATGAGAGGAAATGCCAAACACACTCCCTAAGCCAGAGATGTACAATTATGGCCCACCTGATGTTTGTGGCCCGTAGTTCTCATCAGATGGTCAACAACACCAATAGCATACGATTATGGGAGATGGAGTCCAAAAACATCTGGAGGATCACAGGTGCCCACCTCTTCCATAGGTCAGTTTTTAAAAAATGACAGTGGAAACTAGCCGTAAAGGTCAGTATTTTTTTTAATTTTTTTTGCCTGAACCAAAACAGAACTATCCCCTTTGTATTCTACATTACCCACCTGTACATAAGTATTTTTTGTCTATCACTGGTCTCCTTCTTGCTTTATTTTATCCCACCTTTCTGCCAAGTGACTTCTTTCATTGGTGTTATTGTTTTTGTTATGTGCCATGAGGTCAGCTTATGACAATCCTGTGAGACCCTGTTATTAACAGTCCTGCTCCAGTCTTGCAAAGCCAGAGCTGTGGCTTCCCTGATTGAGTCCTTCCACCTGCCCTCTTTTTCAGTGAGTCATGATGACTCACGATATGTCCAAGGTATGACGTCCTCAATTTAGTCATTTTGGCTTCTAGTGAGAGTTTAAGCTTGATTTTCTCTGTGACGAATTGATTTGTGTTTTTGGCAGTCCATGATATCTGCAGATCTTTCCTTGAGCACCACACCCAAGGAACCTAGGATGGCCCAAATGACACACAGATTTTAACCTCAAAATATCACTGTTGAATGTGGGTAAGAAATAATGCTTCTATACACACATAAACTAGAGGTTGATACACATACGTGCAAGTTTGCCATGTCATCAGTGAAACTAAGTAATGCTTTGAATGCGTGAATGAGACATCCCCAACCTGACATCACAAATGCAACCTTCCTACCACCTCAGATATAATGGTTTTCAGTCAAGTCAGTTTACACATTCAGCAGCCAGATGTCAAATGTAGAGTTATCAAACAGTCTTGGTTCATATGTGCTTGTTCTTCCTTTGACAGAACAGGTCCAGATAATGACAATAATCCAAGCCAAGAGAAATGTAGTGATACATCCCTTGTAATAATCAACCATTAATATTGAAGAGTATATGCATTTAAAACCCTCATTTAAAGGTTTGATCCAGAGCAATGCTTGGAAACAGTACTATTTGGATTACAACTCCAAGTTTCCATGGGGTTTGGGGTTTCTGGAAGTTCTAATGCAAAAGTAACCATTTCAAGCTCAGATCCAGAAAACTATGACATTTTAACAACTTCTAAATGGGAGGACATGGCTCATTGGAAAAGATGATAATGCTTGCTAAAGTGGAAGGCAGGAGGAAAAGAAGAAGACAGCATTGCAGTTAAATTGATTCAATCAAAGAAGCTACATCTCTGAGTCTGCAGAACCTGAATAGGGCAGTTGATGACCAGGGAGCTTGAAAGATCATTCACGGGGTCATCCTAAGTTGAAGCTGACTTGACAGCAAAGAACAACAACAACAAACGTGATTGCTTTGGTGTGCCCTAAGCATTTGATTCATGAGAAGATATATGTCCGTTGTGCTCTTCCAAAGCATTTTTAAATGGAAAAACACAGCCCTTGCTCATTGTGTATTATTTAATGTGAAAGGATCTCGCATTTCTAGAACCCCAAATAATGCGTGAGGATTTACATTTCCTTCATTACCTTTGAAAAGTGCCATTCATATTGCAAAATGTATCCTTGAAAGTTAAATAGTGTTGAGACACATTTTCTAATGTCAACAAAAATTAATTGGCTCTTGTAGAAATATCAATTTTGTACACTGAAAGCCACTGTTTCCCCCCTAATTCCAAATACATCCTAAATCCATCTTTATCTGTTGAAGAAAGGATGAAGTAACGGTTACCTTGATAACAGCGAAAAATTGGGGTGGGTGAAGGACATGTTTTTGTGATTATTTTGTCTGTATTTGGCATTGGAACAGAAATAAATCATGATTTAGGTAGGGAGGAAATAAAATAAATGTCTGAATTTCTGTAACCAACTGCCATTTAAAAGGGGAAAAATGTCCCGGAATGCTCCCACCATCCAGTTATGGCAATGGCATTCCTCTCCTAGCCTGATTCGCGCTTCACATTCAATCAAGTCCTGATCTATCATGATTGCTACCACCGCATAGAAGTGATGGTCCAATTGAGACAGAGAAATGCAAGTCAGGGATTGTGCCATTGTCCTGATGAGGAAGCAAATTCAGAACCCTGGACAGGGACAGAGCTGCTGATTCAGACTCTAGATAGTAGCACCATGGAGAGCAATGCTGCGGCTTGAAGCAGGTGGACCACCATTAGTCTGAAACAACTGCCACAACAAGAATGGGGAAACTTTGGCCTTCCAGGTATTTTGCTATTCGTGTCCTGGCCACAGACAAGTTAGCCTACATTAAGGGTTATGTGAGTTCTAGTCCACAAAATCTAGACCAGTTTTCCTATTCTAAAGTGTTAATTCAGGCTACCCACATGATGCTTTTGTAGATCAACTGTGTGTAGTACAGTTCACCTCTTGCAAGTCAGTTGAGCACCTGATACTCTTTCAGGCCAACTGCATACTTGAACCTGCCCCTGCCTTACTGCCTTACCCAGGAAGTGACCAAATTCCAGTCATGGCCATACTTCTCCTTGAAATGGAACCTTGAGTAACAAGCCAAGTCCTTCAACAGTTCCAGAAACTTGAGCAGGTTGTGTACACCTGCATGCAGACCATTTCCAAAATCCAAACATTTTCAGCACCCCATTGATGTTACCTACTTCTAGCCCCTTCCCCTTCCTGGTAACACCTAAGTCTAAAGAACTTGACTAACTGCTATAGTTGTAATAATAAAGGAATAATTGTAGATTCTGGAAAATAACTAGTGTGGAACTAATGAAGTATTGACCCCAATGTTCTGTATGCTGATTTCTGAACAATTCTAAGTGAGAAAGAGTTCTTCTGCTGATAGTGCCCATTCCAAAAGTGAGAAAGAAAGATAAAGGTACATCTACACAAACTTACACACTCATATATGTATGCACAAGCATATATATAAAAGACTCCATCAAGGATCTGCCTTCTCTTAGCAGAAGGCCTGGTCTTCCAGAAAAAACCTCCCTTTGGTTTTGAGGGTCTTCCCCCACATACTACTGCTTTGCACATCCCGTTGAGCAATGCCTCATAGCTTTTTGTATAGAGGGTAATAGAGACTATTATGTGGAAAAGGGAATAGGAAAGTGTAATTCCACTAGCCCAGTGACACATGCCTACATTCTGAATGCAACCCAGTATACTTACAAACATGAAAATGCCTGCATTATCTTCAGATATAAGGAGGATTTCCTGTCCTAGACTGCAACGTAAACTATAACTGGCAATGTATTTATTTAAGTTATACACCACTTTTCCTACAAGGAGCTAAGACAACATGCATACTTCTCCTGACCCCAACTTTTTTATTCTCAGAACAAGCCTATGAGGTAAGTTGAGAGAGATTGGCAATCCAGTGACCTTTTTCAACCTAACTTCCAACCTAACTCTGAATCTCTGCAACACTCAAAACACCACCTCAAAATAGTAACTGGTAATGACTAATAGAGATGTCTGGCCTTACTATAACGTACATTTTATCATAAATGCAAAGAATGTGGTGAATGAGCTGGTTCCACTCATATTTCCATAATTTATTGACCCATTTCCAAAGTTATCAAGGCCTGTGGTAAATGTCCAAAATTGTCCTCCGATTAGCATTAAATCTGAAGAATCACCAAATGCTTTGAATGAATCACCAAATTGCCTCTCCATTTCCATCATTTACCATTTACCACTAAATGTCACCCTTTTTCCAAGCTGCTTCAGCAGCTGTCTAGAACAAGCTCAGTGATAAAATAATTTCTGATTCTTGTTAAGCCTTGACGCTGGGAGAGAAAATTGAACATTGCCCAAGAGGCATCCCCTTTAAATCTGACTGTGCATAGTCAACATTAAAACTGTACTAGACACGAAAAGTTATCATAAAACTCAAATGTGTAGCTAAAACTCCATTCCCCTTCACAATGAGTGCTCTTTGAATTGATTATGGCAAGCCTGCTTAAGTGTTTGGAGACTGTGCTCCATCATAACCTTCGGGGAACTCCCTCCCCCTCCTAAAGTAGAAGTGTAATCCACTTTCCACCTCTCAAATATAGTACTCTTATCAAATAAAAATTCATATTTAATAGAAGACTGTAACAGTACTCCTTTTAATATTCCAGACTTACTCTCCTTGGGCTCTGCAGTTTAATGAAAAGACACTAAGAGAAAGATTTGTACTAGCATTTGAGGTACTTGCTATACAGAAAAGATTTAATTTCCCCCTTTCCTACAACTGGGAAGTTGTAATCTATGATTAACCTTTATGCTAAGCATGTTACAGGTCTTGGAACAATCCATCTCAATGATGGAGTGCTGGTTCCCTGTGACAACATCCCACATCTCTGTAGTAACATTTGAATGCTGGTGTCATGTGCACAAGTTCCTTTCAAGAGTTCCCTTGATTTACAGCAGAGGTGAAAACTGTATACTTCTCCACCTGGTTTTGGACTGCAACTTCCAGTGTTCCTCAGCACTGGCCAGGGCTGCTGAGAATCATAGTTCAACAACATTGGGAGGTCTAAAGAATTTCCACTCATAAATTTCTGCCAGCATACCTGTGTTGAGCCAATGTGGTGTAATGATTTAGGTTTTGGGCTAGGAGTCTGGAGACCAATAGTCTGGAGATCATGGAAACCTGCTAGGTGACCTTGGGCAAGTCACACTCTCTCAGCCCCAAAAGTAGGCCATGGCAAACCTCTGCTCAACAAATCTTGCCAAGAAAACCCCATGATAGCTTTGCCACAAGCCAGAGATGACATGAAAGCACACAACAACAAACAACAACAACAACATATCCGTCTAGGAGGTCTGGGAGAATGATAGCTGCCATCCAGGTCTCAGTATGAGGAACCTCTCCCAGTTCTGGGCAATGAATGGCTGTTCAGAATGAGGGGAGGGCAATGGAGTTTCTCTCCAGGGCTATCTGGCAACCATTCTACAGCTCAGGGAAACCAGTTGTACAAGAAGTTACCTTCTTGCACAATGTCCAAAAAAGTACTTAGGCAACCATAATGCCTGGTTATGCCAGTGCAAATCATCAAAAGCATTACAGCCAGTGTCTGCAGGTGGGCAGGTGACAATATCCTAGCACAAGGGAGGGAAACAGCAGAGAAAGAAGAGGCCAATTTTCATTTACCCATAGGCCACATCTTTGCTTTTTGGGTGCACCAGAGGTGATATTGCATCACTCCTGTTTGCCAGTTTGGTTGATGTTTGGGTTGACTTTTAAGAAAATCAATGCAATTGTGGGATTTGAGGAATCTGAGAAGCAAACCACTGCATATTTGGCTGCTTGGATTTGTCTAGGCCTGTTTGGGGATGAAAATCACTCAAAATCAGTGGGATTTTTTTAAAAAAATGAAGTATTCAAGTCTTACGGGGGGTCCATGGGGGACTCTGGAGTTGCAAAAGTGGGGTCCAGGGACCAACATGTGGCCCCTAGGTCATTCTTTCTCCATTGCTGTCCTAAAAGATCTGTTTCTGTGTTTAGTCTGCAAAACAAAAGTGTGCCACAAGGTACCATCATAGTATACAAAGGATCAAACTCTGGAATTTGGTTTACTGGGCCCATAGGACATTATTACACTACATCTGAGGAAAACACTCCCTACCAGTTCTCTACCCTATTAATTGATACTAAAATGAGGACAGGAATTCACCAAAGCTCCTTCCCAATCATTTCAGGATAGGAACTACCAGTAATGGAATGATTTCTTTCTTTGTTGTGCATTTTCACACCATGCAGGCAGTAACAGTGGCAGCAGCAGATCTGTATTGGCACATCTGTATTTATGTTCTTTTTATATTCCCCATGCAATGTTGCAAAGGTAAGGCTGCTTTTGGGATACTGTTGTGAGTAAGAGAAAAAGAAAGAAAGTTGCCATTTAAAGATTGCCAGAGAATATTTCTCTGTGTTTAAATATCCCTCCAAATCCAAACTGACAATGACCATTCAGAAGCATCAAGATTCGGATTCAAGTCCACTTTGGAGGAACCTCACGTTGATTCAGACATCTTCCTAATCTGTCTGAATCAGCATTCAGGACTTTTCCAAATCCAGAGCACACATCTGAGAACAAGATGGAGTCCTAATAATCTGGCTTTGTGCCTCACCTGAGACTATGTCTAGACTATTGCTTTCCAGCTCCCCAGGAAGCTGTAAGAAGTTAATGCAGTCAGGCTTAGTGATACTTCTAGAGCTGGGCTTGGGAACAGACGTTCAAGGCACCACTCAGTGGAATAAGTGGGATAGTAAATCCTCACAGGGTTGCCTTATCACATTTCCAAATAAGTACAACCAACTGAAGAAGGAACGCTATAGGACTACTAAGCCCATAGCCTAAAATTGCCTGATGGCACCACTGTACCATCTAGTATAGTGTAGTGTAATAATGTAGTGTAATAATACTAGACCGGGATAGACAGAAGACTAGAAGAGGGACATAGGTCATTAGTAGAGAATGTACTTGGCTTCACTTCTTTCCTATCACCCAGCACCAACTATACTTTTAAAAATAGAAACCAAGCCAAAACTGGAAGTGACCAAACGTTCAGTTTCAGATTTGGTTGTTGGTTTTCGGTATACTTTTGACATATCCTGATAAACCCACTAGAAACACCTAACATGGCTCCTAGAGGCTTCTGGGGTGGAAAAATCTAGTTTGTATGCTCTCTGTTTTGTCTTCTGCTCCAACAGGGCGTTGGGAAACTTGTCAGGATCAGGAGACCACCAAAATGACCATGGAGGCCTTTGAGCCACACTTCTTATACTTCATCATAATATCTCTTGTTAAAATGATGAGGCTGCACATGAGAGGAAAGTCCTTTATCTGAGATCCCAAGAAGCAGTTCCCAGCAAGAGTTTTGCTGCTGTGTGCCTTCAAGTCATTTCCAGCTTATGGCAACCCTAAGGTGAACATATCATAGGGTTTTCCTGGCAACCTTTGTTCAAAAGGGGTTTGGCATAGCCTCTGAGGCTGAGAGAGTGTGAATTGCTCAAGGTCACCCAGTGGATTTCCATGCCCAAGCAGAGATCCAAACCCTGGTGTCCAGAGCTGTAGTCCAACACTCAAACCAGTATAACATGCTGGCTGTACCCCAACAAAAGTAGACAACATTAAACCAGAGGTTCTAAACCTTGAGTCTCCAGATGTTACTGGATCTCCATTCCCAGAAGCTGCAGCCAAGAGGGCCAATTCAGAGGGATTCTGGGAGTTGTAGTTCAACAACTTTTGGGAACCCCAAGACTGGAAAGATAACCTAGATAAACAAATTGTCTATCCTGCTATAAAGCAAACTTCTATTCATATATAAAATCAGCCTATCAATGAAAGTGACCATACAGTGAATACACTGTGTACAGGATCTTTCTCAACACCATAAGTATCTGCTATGTTTTTGCAGAACAGATGAAGGCTGCGAAGTATGAACCTCATTCCTTCAAACTTCTGCTGTCCACATGGAAGAGGAAACTCATTATGTGGAAACGATTGCCTTTTCCAGTTACCTGCACTTGATAATTGCAAGGCAGTCTACAGAGAAAAACATATCTGGAGGCGACCACAAACACAGTGGACTGCGAACCATCTATTACTGTGAAAGATGAATGGAAATGAGACTAAAGGAGCTTTGATCCCAAAGCTGGGGCTGAAACCTGACTGTGCAGAACAAAGGGTGAAAGAACAATTTTGACAAGGGGTATACAACTATTTCATGGTTATGTCCATATCCCACAGTGGAAGACATGTTTGGGCCAATCTTCACAGGTATCTGATTCTGGTTATTGCTAACACCTCTCAGTTGAAAGAACCATCCGGCTATTTTACCTTTTAGCATTTTGCTTATCGGTTTCCTGCTCAAACCACTGAGTTAACTGACACCTGCACTTCATTACAATGCCTTCTGAAGTATTTCATTGCATGTGGATTTTTTAGTGTAAATTTCACAATCCCTTATCAAATTACTGTATTGTTCAGGACAATTATCTATAGAATCAAAAATGCATTTTGTTCTTTTGCTTGCTTTCTAATTTGTTTGAAGAGTGCACAAACTACAAACATTCCCAGTGTCCCCAAATCTCCGCTATATCCACTGTATTCATGTAAAGATTCACGTCCAGGTGAAACACAAAAAGCACAAACAGTAGAAATCACAGACTGTTTTAAGTGCCCTTGTCATATACCCTTGTAAAAGGATATTCTAGCAATTTAGGAAAGAGTCCCCATAATGTATATTGTCAAAGCAAAATAATTCTCATTAAAAAGGGCTGCTCACAGTACAATATTCCAGTTAATTTCTCAAATGAGCCCAAACTCTCCCTACAGACTTGCATAAGTATCAGTACCTTAATTAAAAATCAACATAATTAAAAGAAATAAGAAATAAATCACAGTGTGCTACAGGCAATAGGTAACCATAAATCCTTACAGAGAGAGTTGTAAAAGTAAATGTCTACATTTCCGATAAAGTGTCCTGCCTAATTTTAATTTTAATTTCCTTAATTTTAAGGAAAGTGATTCTGACAAGCTATAGAATTCTAGACTTGTTTTTGTTGTTCTTGCTCCTGCTGCTGCTGTTTTTCTCTGTGACAAAGAAATTCTTCAGAAATATGAGTTGTCCCTTATTCCTATATGATTAAAAATTAATAGGAAATTAACTCAAAGCTTAGTAGGAAATTAAGTCTAAGAATATTGTGTGTTCTGGGGACAGGAGGGACAAAATTTTGTTTTGTCGCTAACTACCATCAAGTTGAGTTGTGCTTCTGGTAACCCTATGAATGAGGAATCTCCAAGTCACGCTATCATCAGCAGCCCTGTTCAGGTCCCGCAGACTCAGGGCCATGGCTTCCTTGATTGAGTGCATTCATTTGTAACCTGGTCTTCCTCGTTCCTACTGCTGTCCCCTCTTACCAAGCATTTTTTCTCTTTTCTTGTGAGTCATGTCTTACGATATGTCCAAACACCACAATCTCAGTTTAATCATCTTGGCTTCTAGGGAGAATTCAGATTTGATTTGCTCTAAGACCCATTTATCTGTCTTTTTAGCAGTCCATAGCATCTGTAGACTATTTCTCCGGCTTTCTTCACTGCCCAGCTTTCACAACCATACATAGAAATGGGAAATATGTTGGCATGGACAATCCTAACTTCAGTATTCAATGATATATCCTTAGTCTTCGGGATCCTGCTTAATTCCTTTATAGCCATTTTTCTAAGTCCTAGGCCATTTCCTCCCTACACAGTTATAGTGCTATTATTCCACTTCCAACATCCTATGAGATCCTGGGTATTACAGTTTAGGGAGGGACATTTAGAATTCTCAACCAGAGAGCTCTTTGGCCTCAGGAAACTACAAACCCCAGAATTCCCCCAAGGATGTTGAAAATGGAATGATAGCACTATAACAGTGTAGTGCAGAAATGGCCTAAGTCTTCTTCTGATTTCTTGACCACTGTTTCCATTCTGATTAATGACTGAGCTACAACAATGTCTTAAACTAGGGCTGACTATAGTCAGAGCTGTTTTTGCCTGATGCCCTCTTGCAAAAGAAAGTGCCAAATATGTCTTCCCAAGCCCTGAAGGCCTTCAGGGACAGGTCTCTTGTTTTGGAACAAAATGCAGAGACTCCTAGCAACCCCACTCCCCCCAGTTTAAAAACCAAAAGCATTCTCCTGGTTCATTCTGGTTTATTTTGCTTTCATCACATTTCTGGGCTTGGCATAGTTTCTGATAGTTCCTGGGTGTGAACAATTGATCCCCAGACCATCTGAAGTTGCCCACCCTTGTTCTGAAAGGTCTATAGGGCCAGGATGGAGAATCTTTATCACTCCAGATGTTTGAAGCAACATCCTTCACTGTCTTTTACCAATGGTCATGCTAGCTGGGGCTTCTGGGAACTTGAGGACCAATGTGTCCAAAGAATGGAAGTTTGCCTAGTTTTGATGTAATGGAACAATGACTTGGAATTTAAAGGGAAGAATGAACAAGATGATAGGTTTGTCTACCCGCCACTGCCGCTACCACCACCAACACACACACACACCCCAAAAAACTGTGGAGGCGTTTTACTAGCCTTACATCAGCTGGTAGAGAGAAGAGTCCATTAGATTCTATTAACTGCCCCCTTGTTTTCCCAGTTCTCATCTCTTATTTGGCAGCTATAGTTTTTCAGGCCAGAGCACATCCAGTTTATTCTTTGGTTTCTGTGGGCCTTTCAACAACCCACTCTCTCCGTCGCTTTTTCCAATAGAGAGGATGCTTACTAGCAGGGGTGGGCAAAGTGTAGTCTGCAGGCTGTCTGCAGCTTCAGGACCATTTGTGTGGCCCCCAGGGTCCTCCCAAGATTTCTCTTCTCATTAAAAATAAAAAGTTTTGTTCCCAACTGCCTTCTAAAAATTAGTGGCAATTTCACCATGTTTTTGCCCTCTTGGGCCAATCTGAGACTTTAAAAAGAAAAGCAAGAAGGGAAAATGGCAAAAATGCCCCCACATTTGGGGAAAAAAATTATATTTTTTGCTGGAGGTGTAGACTTCAAGGTTTCCTGGGGGCTAATGTGGCCTTTGAGCCTTCCACAGTTAAAATTTTTCCTCTATGCCTGTATTAAAGTGAATGTGCAGACCTATATGTGGATTGAAACACAGATATCCTTCAGATTTCAACTTCCTCAGGATGTTGGGAAGCCGTTCTAAGCTCAGAACCTGGATTGAAAAAAAAAAATGCATACATTAGGAAAAAGTGTACAGATATGTGTTGCTGTTAGTGGGAACTGCATGAAACAATGCAGATATTACGGAAGTTGCATACCAAATTGATGTACTATGGAAAGTTGTCTCCAAAATTCTTATGTTGGGGAGAGTTTGTGCTAAAAATAAATGCACAATTATATGCTTTCTCAAAACAAAATGTAGACTGATTCAGAAACAGAACAGAACAGATATATGACTGTGTATCTGACATGAACCAGAAATAATGTGATCTCTCAATTACTGCACTTATTTGTGGATTCCAAAGAGAAAAGACAGGAGAAGGCAGAACATCTAGAAGTCTCTTGGGGGAGGAGAAGATTCAGCATCACATTCACACCTGGTGCTACCTTCTGCTGCTGTCAGTGATTTATTTTATAGTTTTGGATGTTGTTTTATCATTGTTAATTGTTTTGATTTGCATTCCTTGTAAACCTCCTTTGGAGCCATTAAGGCTGAAAGGCAACCTATAAACACAACAGAACAAGAGAAACAAGGTATCTGTGGCACGCTGGAAACCAAGAAATTTATTGCAACGTAAACTTTTGTGAACTTGTGTCCACTTCGTCATCTAGTCCACAGAAGCTTCTGCCACAATAAATTTGGGAGTCTTTAAGATGCTACAGGATCTTTTTTTTTTTTTTTCTTTTCTTGGTTCTTGTTCTCCCCGCAACAGACTGATTTCCAGTGCAATGCCTTTAGAATTTAAAATAAGCTGCAAGTGCCGGATTGAGAGTTGTGGACCAAACCCTGGAAACTCTTTGGGTTCTACAGAGTGTCCATCCTAGGTATGTTATAGACCTTGATCAAGAGATCAGAAGTAGATCACCAGTGTATAATTTGAGATGGGAATCCCAAAGACAAGAGAATTACAGGACTAGCCATGCTGACCACAAAACACAACAAAAAAATTCCAAATTCAGTCTTGTTGTAATAACTTTAACAGGCCAGCCAGAAGGCACAAATTATATTACACTAGCTTTTCAGCCTCATAGAATTCATCATCAGGCAAAGATGGGTGAGAAGAAGAAAAAAGAAAAGGAATCCTAAAAGCATGGACGTTCAGAGAAAGTTTTTTCAGGACCATGGACAACACCCTGGATTTAACCACCGCTATCAAACTCTGGCAGGGCCTAAATACTGTAAAGATCCTGTCTGATCTTGGAAACTAAGCAGGGTCTGCTCTGCTTAGTACTAGACTCCCAACAAATACCAGATGCTGTAGGTGAGATTTCAAAGGAAGGAACTGGCAAAATCAGAACCAACTGGCAAAACTGGGTATTCCTTATCTAAGAAAAATCCTATGACATTCACAAAATCACCGTAAGTTGTCAGGCAACCTGGAGGCTCATATACACATATATACAGGCTCTGGTCCTTTACTGAAAAGCATAGAGCTTCAAAGGAGTGGTGCCCTCTGGCCTGGAGTTTACTGCTCTGCTTTCTGTTTGGGATCTCTTGCCAGAAATGATATCTGTAGTAGTAAAGCCTGTAAGGCAGAAAGAAGATTCTGGCAAACTAAGGCTAGGGAACTGCTGTCTCTGGTCATCAAAGTTTAGAGGAGTCGCAGACTCACAGAATTCATGGAATGGGGGCTCACCAAGGCTCAGTGGTAAATCTCAGGAATGGGCCTCCTTGATCATCTCCAAGGGTACTTCTGCCTCTATGCCCAGGCCAGGCAACTTAAATGGTTCTGGAGACCAATTTTGCCCAAATAGGACCTGCCATTGGCCAACCAACTCCATAAAAACAGACAACACAGAATTTGGGCAGAAAGGTGGAAATTTCATTTATTCTAAATGCTTTGTAGCTTCCTGCCACCCAAAAGTTGTGCCATAGTTTCCAAGGTTGATGTCATGGGCTTCCAGGACCTACACTCAGACTCAGAGTCTGAGGCAGTGGAATCTGCTCCAAGCCCTGGCACAGAGACTGCTACAGTAGAACCTGCAGAGCAGACAGTACCATCACCTGCCCTAGGGACAGAAGTGTCAGCCCCAGCAGGGAGCCCTGCTCACTCTGACATAAAGAATGATCTAGCTATACCTACCTTTGCCCAGCATAGACACCAAAAGGGTCTCCTATATCACTCCCAGCAAATTTATGCCAAGCACCAATTGATCAGGCACCAGCTGCACTGACCCTGAAGCCTATAAGAACTGAGCCTTTCCCCTCTAGCCTTTGTCAGCAATCAACTGACCATTTCTCCTGTGCATGCTTCTGTTTGCTGCCCTTGCCTGTGTTTCAGCCTTTGACTTGTGTTTGTTTTTGCCTGCCTCTGATTTATGGACATTGTTGGGACTCTTATTGCTTCTCATTTGCAAAGCTGTTTCCTTTCTTCAGTAAACTGGCCACTTAAGTTACTGCTGAGCTTCTGATCTGTGTTTGTTATCAGCTTCTCCTGGCTGCCACCCCAGACCAAGACTGCCCAGTTGCTTTGGGAGTCATATGTGGCCCACCCATGTTCTGTCTCCCTATCCAGGCCACTGCAAGGGCATGACCCATCAGAATATAAGAACATAAGAAAAACTTTTCCATATCAGACAAAAGGATTATATAGGCCCATATCCTGTTTCCATCAGTGGCCAATTGGATGGCTTTCTACTGATGGTTGCCTAGCAACTGATGTTGTAGAGTTGTTATTATCTTTTAATTTATTAATTTATATCCCATCTTTTCCCCAAAACTAGGACTCAGTGCAGCTTGCACGAATTGAAACAAAAAGGGGAAATCATTTACAAAAACATAAGTGAAAACATGCAAAAAAAGTTACTGTTAAAACGAAAATAAGCTATCTTGCTCCAGTCTTGGAAACATGATATAGTAATCTTGACAAGCAGTTTTTGAGAGCCTTATCATCCATGAATTTGCTAAATCTCCTTTTGATGCCATTAAGTTTCTGATCATATCCATATATTGTAGTGAGTTTGACTATGTTCCATGTGAGAAAGCACTACCTTTTGTGTCTCCTGAAGGTATCTTCACTTAGCTTCATTGGGTGATCCTGAGATCTACCATTAATAGATATCATTATCCCTCTTACTGTAAGGAATGCAATTCTTCACTAATTTCCTTCTCAAAGGAGGCAACAAGTAATTTAAGCAATGTTCTACTTGCCTCAAGGAAGTCTTCCAAAATTCTGTAGTTTCCAGAGACTATTTGTAGTTGAAGACATTCTGAACAAAATTCACATGTGGTTATTTTGTGTGCAGGGAACATCATTTTCCAAACAGAAATATACAGAAATTCCATACAGAATATTTCCATGCAGAAATATTTCTGTACAAAAAATAACAATTTTGCACCAGAGTACTATTTCCTGCATAGGAAAATCCTGTTTTGTCTACAAAAAAAAATAATCATATGTGAATTTTGCATAGAGTAATTCCTGAAGAGTGGTTATTTATATGAGTCTGGGATTCCTCTCATCATGATTTCCTGACATTCACAGAACACATTTTCAACCATTTTCCAAATATTCTTCCCTTCTCTACTTCCTCTACCTACTTTCTCCACTTCGTGCTGAATTTTCTATTAGTAAACCTCTTGTGCCCACTTACTGGCCTTTCCAATCAGCTAACTAGCCTACAAGAGGATGAAAATGTCTCAAATTTCTTCAGAAACAGGAGGAAAAATTCCTCGTGATCCCTTTATTTAAAAAACAAGATGAAAAAGAGAGCAAAACTGGGAGATTCATTCATTCTTTTAAAAACGGTTGCATACAGAAGCTGGATGTTGGATTGACTCATGGAATGATGTTTTTCTGCCCTTCTTTTCCATCCATGAGAATAAACTCACTGAATACTCGCTGTCATTTCAAAGATAAGTGAAAATGGACTCATTTTCAAATGTATTGAGGGCTTGCTGACAATTTTACGGTGCGTGAACATTTTCGTTTACAACTGACTTTCCCAAATGTATATACGTCGGATGCATTTTCCTCCCTTTCTCTGTCTCTGTGTCTCTGAAGTGAGCGAGGGAGCCGATCCCATAGATCTAAGTCAATGATGTGCACTTTTTATTTCGATTCTTTCTCCCCACCCCCGTTATATTATGACACACCTGAAATATCTTTTATTCCCTTTTTTCCCCTGGCTGGTGCTTCCCTCTGTCCATGTATATTTATGCAGCCATAAAAAAAGGCCTTTCCTATTTCTCATAGTCAATTCAAGTAATTTTTATTTCCAATTCTGCTGTGTCACAAATGGTTGAATCACAGCTACACTTTTCCACCTCTCATCTTAGGCTGCCACCAATCCAGCACAATTGTCATCTTGCTTTAACTAAGCTAGCTCATGGTTGAAAAGGTGTTCAGGACATCAGTGCAGAACAAGCTGAATTATCTTTATCCAGTATTTTTCTCCCCCTTGCTCAGAATATAAATACATATATACTCTTCTCTGATCATTTTCAAAGGAGTTTTCCATTCAGCTGTATCCAAGCTCAGTGGCTTGTTTTTAAACTAGAATTACAATTCAATAGTCTCATGCTTTCTAGGCAAAAATAAAGCTTCCTTGTGCAGAGGCAGTATACCCATTCCAGACAGAAGTGTGTGTACACATGTTGGTGTAGAAAAACAAATAAGAGAAAACTCTCTTTTCATTGTAATATATCCTCTTCCATTCACTGCTTTCAGACCAACAACGCAAGCATTCATTTATTTCATTCTTGCGAATGAGAAGGAGAACATCTCGAACTTTTTCTTCCCATAAGGTAGAGATGACAAGAATTTTTGCACATTTTTCCCCAGGACTTTTTAATCTTTATGAGATTTTTGAAGTACAGGTTGCACAACTGGCACTTTTGTACAAGCAGTAAATTTTGTTTAAAAAACTACTGTTCAGCTGCCCCATTGCACAGTCCTGGAAAGATAATGCTAAACAACCTGGAAAGACAATGCTAAGCAATACTATTGGAGAAATGAAGTCCACAGCTTTATTGATGACAAATTTGCAACATGGTAGGATCACAAAGTTTGCCAGTACTTCCTTTTGACAGATCCAGTCAACGTCAAATGTGCTGTCAGGCAATTATTTCTCAACATGGAACCATAAATGCTCCGGCATCCTGGTTCATCATCAATTTTTGCCATGAAGGGAAACAGAGGCACCCAAGGGAGTTCCCAAGATGGCACCTCCTTTAGGGGGAAAGCACTTGAGATAAGAAATCAGCCCACTTGTCCCCTCATGTGGATTGGTAGTGAGAGGGTACAAGGACTGTATTCCTTCATGCTCTGGTACCTTGAGGAGTTCCTCAGGATTCTTATTTATTGGATATTTTTTTGTTGCTGTCTGCCCTCAATTTATTTCCAACTTATGGTGAGCCTATCATGGGGTTTTCTTGGCAAGATTTCTTCAAAGTGGGTTTGCCTTTGCCTTCCTTTGAGGCTGAGGGAGTGTGACTTACCAAAGTCATCCAGTGGGTTTGCATAGCTGAGTGGGGATTTAACCCTGTCTCCAAGGTGATAGTCCAAAGCTCAAACCACATAGTGTAGTGGTTTGAGCAAATTTGTGTGTGTGTGTGTGTGTGTGTATACATACACACACACACACATATATACATACATACATACGTGTGTGTGTGTGTGTGTGTGTGTGTGTGTTCGTTCCTATTTCTTGGATGTTCATTTAAATTTAAATCTTTTCATATGATATATGGTGCCAATTATTACATTTCCTTTCTTTGAATTTGAGTTGTATAAAGCTGTTAAAGATGAATAAACTTTTGTTGTTTTTTTTAAAGAATATCCTTAGGAGAGGATAATACCTGAATGAGCGGCCACAGGAATTGTGACGGAAATGAGCGTCAGGGAGCCAAATAAACAAACTATAATGTAGTATGGGTCCAACCAAACATGCCTACATAACCCTGAAAGGGGACTGGCAAAGCCCGTGCTTTATTAGGGAGGGAGGCTGAGGACCTCCAACAGGAAAGGAGACTGAGGCTTGAGCCTCACTGCTTTACATAGATGTACACACCCATGTTGTCCTTCAGCCAATAGACTAAACTCTTTGGGGTTTCTGCCTCCAACAAAAGTAAAACTCTTTCATTTGGACTACAATTGGCAAGTTTTACCTGTACAGCACCTAAAGGTTTTTCCAGATATAACAGTACAGAGACTTCCTGTGAAATTCAATGTCCTCTGCCTGAGAAAGAGGCTGGTGGCTTTGCATAGGACAGAGACACCCTATTGCTAATGGAGTTGAAATTTTATTACCCTTCTTTTACTGCCTCTTGTTCCTAGTCCTGACATGGCCAAGGAAGGGAGTAGCCTCTGCCTGCATTGAGATCCCTCCAGACCATCTTCACTGACAAGAGAAGGAACATCTGAGACAAAATGTAGGCCTGTGACTCTAACATCATCACTTTAATTCTCCTGTATGATTTTTAACATTTTTGCATGATGAAGAAGCCAATGAAACTTCAAAAGCTTACATGATGCATTTTGTAGTTTGTAGTTGGCCGAATAAAGCTATCGCTGTTTTGTGGATTTTGGATTGTGCTGTATTTTGCTGCATGGCCAACTTGGCTACCCCTGAATATGTTTCCAGCCAATAGGTCAAGGAAGGCAAAATCACTCCTGGCTAAAGCTGGAGATGAGGGTGCTGGCTGGGTTATTTGTATCTTTTGGATTTCTGGGACTGTTGTGTAGAAAAGTAGACTAGCTTTGCATAGAGTCTTCTTCCATAAATCCCAGAGATCTTGATGACGGGGGTTAGTGGAGAAGCTTGCTTTTTCACTTTCATTTGGGAATGCAAATCTTGCTGTGGCTGATGAGATGTCTCAGCATATCAAGATACCCTTTCCCACTTGGGATGTGAATATTTGCGAATATTCTTTACACCCCTCATTCAGGCTTAGATTTAAACCAAGAACACGTCTTGCTACCCTTATCTTCTCACTTGGGATGTGTAGCAGTAGTATTTCCAAACCCAGCAATAGGGAACCTAAAGTTTCCCAGATATTGTTGGACTACAAATCCCATCCAACATAATCAATGGTGAGGGATGATGGGAGTTGCTTATCTAACAGCATTCAGAAGACCAAAACCTTTCCACCCCTGCTGACTGAACCTTTTTAAAAAGAGGGGGGGCTCCATCTTTTCCTGTAATTAGAATAGCAAAAAAAAGCTTATGAGTGTCTGAACTCCCCCAAATTGGAATTCTTCTTATTTAAAAAAAAAGCATATTTATGCAAAAATGAAGGGACTTAGGCTCTACTACCAGAAGCAGGAATGTGTTTCCAAACCCTTTCATGGCATTATTAATACAGAGTTGATCCAATTTCCAGCATTTGAGAAATTTGACCCTCTCTGCTCCCTGAGAAACTGGTACCACTTCACTTGTGCTGAATATTAAAAGGCATTGATTTTGTCCAGAGTCCAGAACTCAACACACAGATTATAATCATTAAGTCAGTGCAGAACTAATCTCAGTGTCAGCATTTCTAATCCAAGGTATCTATCTCTTTCTTGCCCACTTTCTGATGCATCACACTAGGTGGCAATTCACCAGATATTTCATGCTGGTTTAAATAACTCGCTGTGACACAAAATCCTGAGACAAAAACATAATGTAACACAGTGGCTCTCTCTTCCCTTTCTTTGCAGGTTTCCTTATCTGGTGGATGGTGCTTTTCATGTCATTGAACCCACTCTGGATTTCAATCCAGACTTTAAAGGAGGTATCCAAGATACAGAACTTTATTCCCCAAATAAGGTGAGCACCTTGGATAACTGATTCAAGATTCAAACTAAAGCCTAGAGGATATTTACCACTTCACTGACCCAGGAACACCAACCATCAGTTTTAAGATTTATATTCTTCTCTTCCATTTTGTACCAGGGAAGGGTAAAGGGTGGTCCCCAGACCACATGTGGCCCTCCAGGGCTTTTTTCGTGGCCCCCAGACCTCACTAAGGATTTAAAAATTGTTTCGAAATGACCACCACGTAGGGTCAAAAAATTGCATTTTTTTTCAAAAAAATATTCTGGTCTCTGAATGACCCAGAATGCCCTCTAGGGGCCCAGGAAGACCCAAAAGCATGGTGAGAATGTCCCATAGAGAGTGTTTGGTGGCAAAAAGATTATTTTCTTCCTGAGCAGCTGGGGGGAGGGGTTGCCTTCCAAAGTCTCCTTTGAGGCGCATAAGGCCCCCTAACCTTCTGCAGTTGCCTACCTCGATTTTACAGGTAACAAAGAAGTTATTGAAATGCAAGGGAGAACCCACAAACCAAAAACATCCCAACAGAACAGGCACAAGCAGTATCAAACAAAACAACCAGTAGCTCTACAAGTCATGCTGTCAGAGTTATGCTATAGGTACAGACCATCAGACAAAGTTTCTCCCCAAAAATTCACAAGAGAGAGAAGGGGAACCGTGAGGGGAATCATTCTTGTTCGTATACAGAATAAAATTATCACATTTGCACAAACTTGTCTTCTTTTTCTAAACCTTTGGCTTGACCATAAATTGTGGATTAATTGCACAACCAGCACAATAGTCCAAGTTTTGTCTAGCCAGTTGTGGATTGACAGTATGCCCAGAGTCTTCTAGTTTTGGGAGATTTCCATGCAAACAGAAAGCAACCTCTACAGATCCCAAGATAATTCAAAACAGCATTAACCATGATCAATACATTTTTGTATAACTCACTGATTCCTAACCCCCCAAAAAGGTTGAGCTTCCTCTCCCAGAAGAACCCCCACAACAAGTCCAATAGTCATAGATTTGGGAAGCTGAAGTCCAAACACTTCTGGGAATCCTAGTCTGGCAATATCATGGGTGTTTAAATTACTTCTTTGCAGCTTCCAGACTAAAATAAGACCCAGCACTAGGAAAGAACACATGCAGTCCATTAACAAACATCAGAGATTGTTCCAGAAGTTGGAAGAGCTCTTGGGCACAGCAAAAGTCTCCCAGAGGTTAGATGACTCATCACTGGATAATGTCTTGGATATCTCCCCAGCCAAACTTCATGAAAGAGCTGCCTGTAAGTCAGGATTTTGAGGAAGATCTGGGGTCTTCACTGAAGACAGAAGCCTAGCCTTCTCCTCAAGATGTAGTCAATCCCTCTCTTAGTCACAGGAGGATGTCAAGCAGCCAATGAATCTCAGGATGGGCTACTGCCTAAAATGTAGGCTCAATCAGCCATCAGACATATAAGGGCCCCACTTGCTGAAGGTGTCCTTGTGAATCAAGGGTTACTTTTTAATTGAATCCTCCTCAGGGGTAGACAGTTCCAAAGATGACACTGATGGCCTTCAAACTGTGCTCTGAAAGGGGCACTGAAAGCACATGCTTAAAAGCCTTCTGTTCTACCCATGGAGTGATGGAACAATGTCTTTGTGATTGGTCTAAGAGAGGAAGTAGTTGTCCATTTTCTTGTGGCTTCTGAACTGTTCATTGGATCTCCCAGTTTTGGACTTCTTCCAGACCTTAGTTCTCACACTGCCAAGCCTGGCTTTGGACCTTGCACAGGCCTTCAGACTGTGTGTCCAGTACTGTTCCTTGCTTCTTCGCAGATGTCTTTTTTGTTGTACTGCCTGAAGCAGGAAGAAACTCTCAGTGGAAAATTGACCTTAGGCAGGGTAAGGCCAATAAATATGCTTCTCCAGATAGTATACTGCCTCAGTGGAAGAGCTAAACCTTCTCTCCACCAGTTCATTACCCTGTTTTCAAGTGGTGCTGGTGGTACTGAAGCTGCTATTTTCTCAGTTACACTACTATTAAACCTGGGGACTGCAATCTGTCCACTTGTAGGATAGAAGCACTGCTTATCTATGCAGCTAATTCTACCCATAATTTGCCTCTCTCTTCAGCGCTATCATGTGGTATAATTCTAAGGAGGATCTGAGAAACAATCGTAGCCCCTGTAGCAGCCACTATTCCCACAGGCCTTCCTGTTGTTATCTTTGTTTTGATGTGGTAGCATTACACAGAGGGAGGTCATGGGGAAACAATCGTGGCTTAGGAAAAAATGAGGAAGCTAATCAGTAAGCTACAAGAACAATGTTCCCCTCACAGGCTCTAGGCAGTCAGTCTTTACTTGCCTATGAACAACCCCTCAACCCTAAAGAACATCCCATCTGTTACATAAAATGGATGGAAACATGGGGGCAAACTCTTTCGCAAACCCAGGTGCCAACTCTGTCCCTATATCTATTCTGGCAGCAATGCAATAGGTCCCAGCAGCATCACCCACAATATCCAAGTTCCTTTTAGGTATTCATCTTCCAAAGAAACATATGACATCCTTTGTCAGCAAAGCTCCTCTACACTCTAGAGTATACAAATAAGACAGTCTCTAAACAAGTGGATAAATGGGCATGGCTGGATATTAGAGGAAGATTGGAAAGAGAAACCACTGATCTAGACTATATTCACAGATTCCAATCCAAAGACAGACAACGGTTACCTGGCACACTACATGTATTAACATATAAGCTTACATCAGTTATTGTATCATTTACATATGCAACAAAAAGATTCTCCTCAGAAAATATTCCTGCTTCAAGGGAACAGACTTTCTGCAAAAGCAAATCTTACTGCTTTTGCATGTCAGGGCCAACAAACTAGCCTCTTGACAAATGGGTATCGACACCCTATTGATGATGGTGGCAACAACAACAACAATAATAATAATAAATCAACCACCACAGAAGAGGGACAATTCTGCAAGGGCATTCTAAGCGTTCTAAGCAGTCAGGAAAAGAACATCTGCAATGCTTTCATACAAAATATCTTCTAAGAAATTTCAGCTCAGCAATAACGAAAGCATCATGACAAGCCATGGCTAAGCTTTGCCATGAGTTTGTGCTACACATAGACATCTCTATAGTCTTAAACAGTATGTTATTTTATGGTACACAATTATTAAGAGCTGGGCTCTGTGGCTAGTTTGCTTTTTTTAAATGGAAAAGTTGTAGACCAGCAAATACCCTAGGATTTCTTGTATCTTCACTAAAATAAATTTTGTGATTTGCACTGTACTTCTGTATTGAAATATATTTGACCTGTCCAGGTAGCTATGACTACCAGTGAAATATCATCTGTATATCATGATAATTCAGTAAATAACTTGTGTCAGGTCTGTAAAAGATTCATAAACTGGGTGATTTATTTGTTAATGGATCAAAGCTCTCTTTTGCAGACCTGCACTTTAAATCTAATTTACCTGGAAAGAATGTTTATGTGGTTCTCTGCAGGGTAAATAGATCATGGATTTTTTTTTCCTTGAGCCTAGCAGGTAAGCAAGCCTGATACATGATTTTTTTTTGAAGGTCTGAGAGAAAATATTCTATTGTAAATAGTAGGCAAAACCAGATAGACTTCTTCATTTTTAAATATGTGGCTTGATCAATGGAATGGAGATGAAATTATTTAACTTGTAGGCTGAACGTATCATACATTAGACTCAGAGGAAGAAGGTATGAAAATTGGAGGGACAATCACTGACAATTTAAGATACGCAGGTGACACCATACTACTAGCAGAAAATATTTGGAATGATTATTGAGGACCGTGGAAATGTAGGGTTACAATTGAACATTATGGAAACAAAAATAATAACCACAGGTGATTTACACAACTTTAAAGCAGACAATGAAGATACTGAAACAGTTAAAGATTTTTCATACCTTGGTATAGTCATTAATCAGAACGGAGACTGTAGTCAAGAAATCAGAAGAAGAGTAGGGCTTGGAAGGGCAGCTGTGAAGGAACTAGACAAAATCTTCAAGTGCAAAGATACATAAATTTACATCAAAGTCAGGACTGTCTGCCCCATTGTATTTCCAGTTTCCAGGTATGGTTGTGAAATCTGGACAGTGAAGAAACCTGATAGGAAGAGAATCAACTCATCTGAAATGTGGTGCTGGAGGAGAGTTCTGCAAATACCATGGACTGTTCAAAAGACAAATAAAGGTGTCCTAGGACACATCAAGCTAGAGTTCTCCCTAGAAGTCAAAGTGACTAAACTCAGACTGTCATACTTTGGACATATCATGAGAAGACATGGTTCATTAGAAAATACAATAATTCTTAGTAAGATGTAAGGCAGTAGGAAAAGAAGAAGAGGTCTCTCATTTATAGGGTTATCATAAGCCAAAGTTGGCTTGATGGCAGTTAACAACAATAAGAAGTGAAAGAAACTATCATTGTTTCTTTCAATGTGTAGAACTGAATAGACGAGAAAAGCCTGCTAACTGTAGATTCTTTCATCTGAGCAAGAACAGGATGAGAACTCACCCAAATATACTGGAATGAATTTTCAATGAAGTTTCACAGTTTCCAGGTCACATATATTTGCATGTTTTTTCGTAGCTTTCAGTCACATTTTACAAGATGCTGAAGCTCAAATCCAGTTGTTCATGCCAACTGGAGTAAGCCCATTGAATAAAACGATCTTGATAATTCAACACTTACAGAAGTCCCATTGATTTCACCATGTCTAGTCTAGCCGAATTGAACAATTGGATATAGGCTTGAATGCCCAAATTGGTTGAATTTTCCATCAGCCCATTTTTAAAACCTGGATTTTTAATTACCTCCTTCCAAGCCATCAACTAATTAGTTCCAGAACCTGACCATGAATGTCAGTTTAATTTTTTTTGTAATAAAATGTAGGCAAAACAAGTGCACTGCAAGCACTGATCAGCTCTGTTTTCAAACATAACATTCCTAAATTGACTTTTTAAAAACATTGCTTGGACGCTCACTATGACAGCACTGCAAATGGCCTTTCATTTTCTGGAAAAATTAGAAGAGGTTAAGAGGGATATCAAACTGAATTAAGCATTTAACTGTCTCTGGACAGAGCCCTCTGTCCTTGAAACAGCTAATGATTTCATGTTATTTTTACTGCTATCTTGCCTAAAAACTGTGAGTGCTGAAGCTTGAGTATGCTTCATCCTTCTTAGCTTTTTGTTCCAGAAATGACCCTTTGCAAGAGTTAGACCATTAGCTAGATAACTGGTCTGAACATGAATTGTGATACAACATTATTTCCCACTTTACTTCCACGCAATATGCTTTTATACAGGACATGACAATTTGAGGCTAAATGTGAAAATGGACCTTGCTATGACTTTACAGCATGCTGGCATTAATTACATGAAAAAGGCCTTTGTGCTAAATAGAAGTGTGCCAAACTAGAGTTTACCAAAAACTTTAGCTTTTTAACAAAATCATTTCTTGGTTTGCTCATTGTGAAATAAAATTTCCCAGATAGATCACAAGGAATAGGTAAATTCATCTCATGTGAAGGTGGTGGTTTTGCTTCCTTTCCCTTGTTTTTAGCTAAAATAGAAAAAATGGGGGAAACCCACACTTCTTGTAGTAATGGCACCATGTCACATGCCATCATGTTACTCTCAGAGCATTGTGGGAACCATGGCCAGTGATGACACAGTGTTGGTAGGAAGCATCAGGGACAGAAAGACTCGTCACTGTGAGTGGCTTTTTAAAAAATACGTCAGAAAACATTGACAACCTACAAGATTATGTAAATAGGGTTGCCAGAGTAAAAACTGTAGAGGGCTCCTGTACCTTTAATGGCTGCATAGAAGTGGAAATTTCAGCAGATCCTGCTTGTTACCTGGTTGCATGACAAGCAAAACCAGCTGAAATTCCTTCCTCTATGCAATCATTAAAGGCACAGGAGCCCTCTCTACAGTTTTCACTCTGGCAGCCAGCAACCTACTTTCAGACTATTTCAGAGAAATCCTCCCAGAGAAAATAGAAAATGAGTCTCTGGTCCTTTTTGGTCACTGGGGAGATTTTTATGGGAAAACAGGAAAGTGGCCAATCTTTCTCCAAACTATAACTATGAGCACTATAGCACAAGAATTTGCACATGCCAGAAGCATTCTTGGAAACCATACCACACATCTGCGACTCCTCTTGTCCTGGAATGTTCCAACCATTGTTCAAGTCTACCCATATTTCATAAGCCTTCCAAGTCCTTCGTATTTGGTCTGTGTTTGAGAGATCAGTGCTTAGCCATTTAAGAGGGTATATTGTCCATATTTTCTGTAAGATTGGCATGTATGAAACTAGAGGCAGGGAAGAGAGACTCATCACGTATGATAAAAGGGTTTACTGAAATGAACTGCTTCAGCTGGACAAGAAATTCTTCCCTAGGAAATTCATGAGGCTACCACAAGTTGACAAGTGATTTGAAAGTACATACACACATATGTTATAAGACCCCCAAGGAGGAGTTACCAGAGGAGTTCTTACTTTGAACTGATGAAGATCGTAGCTTAGTCTATGAAGTAACAAGTTTTCTGACGTTTTACCAAGGTTTGCACATGCTTTTCTGAACCGCATGCTCCAGTGTCAGCATATGGACTTCAAGGAGCAGGGGAGATTTAGCATGCCCTTCTCAGGGAGGGCATCACAACCTCTTTAATAGTGACGTGGGAACATTTGCTTGTTATTTATCTTCCTTTCATTTTTTTCCCATTTAGTCACATTTTTGTTCTATCCAATTTCCCCATCAATGTGCAAGACATCTAGGGGGAAATTCATATTGAAAATACACAGGCTTTTTAATGTTTCTTCTCATACATACCTTGGCAAGTGATTCCAATAACATGTTTATTCTAGAATGCAGTTGCTTTAACATTCATATTTTGCATGCATCTTTTTAAAAAATCCTGAGAATTCAGTTGAAAAGTTAATACAAGTGGAAATCAAAATGGAATTGCATACATCCATATAGGAGTTCAGAATGTGAAAATTTGGACAATTTGGATAATTCTTATAGAAGCTAAGGTGAATGCACACTGGGCATACCTTTTGCACCCACATAGCGGGGAGGTAGAGGATCAGTTCCAACACTACGGCTGGCTCTAGCCATGATACCACTGGCTGACCCATACAATCAGAGTCCTTGATAGGTCCATGGGGCACAATTTCCCTCTGTGGATCTTCTGAGGAAAGTTTTCTCTCTAGCCCTCTAGGTGGCAATAAAACTGTCTTTGCCATGTAGTTGTGGCTACTCTAGCCTTCGCTGGCTTCCACTCCTAACCACCCTATATTTTCCCAGACAGTTTGCTACCGACTGATGCTGGCAGCCAGTTGATTGAGAAGAGGCAATACTGGAGAGCATCCAACAGCATCTGACAAAAAGGGGAAGATACATCTCCCAGTTCTCTGTGGATGGTATTTATTTATTTTCAATGAGGAAATATGAAGAAGACCATTGAATTATACACATAGGTCAAAAGAAGTTGTGCTTGTTCTGAATTAAAAAAAACTGAATATCATCCACTGAGCTCTTAGAGATGTATCTCCCCTTTCTCCTTGGTGCCAGTTGATTGGCTCAAGTCAGGGTTTTTTCCACCAGCTGATTGGCTGTGGTTGGTGGACTGTAGCTCTAATTTGATGCAATTGTTTAATACTATATTATAGCTTTGCTAATTGTTTCCGTCACACCATGAGGTGGAGTAGAAATCATGGTGCAAGATCCAGTTCACTGAGAAGCAGTTGTGGGGCACCCTCGTCCACACTGGAAAGGAGGTCTGCAAGGGATCTGGCAGGGTGAGATGGTAGGTATCAGCTTTTGCACCCATTTTGCCCAGCTAGTATCTGTCAACTGGGTCCCGACTCATGATTTCCTCCATAGATGGCTTTTTTTTTCATTCCCTTTGTCAGGAACCATCACTCAGACTGACAGAGTGATGATCAGGCAGCAAGTGAACTGTCTAATGTTAGTTCTTTGTGCTCTATCTTTTCAAAGTCATGAGCTGTAGCCAGCAAAGAGTGTGGTCTGTTTTGACTCATAACTGAGTTGGTGTGTAGGCTCTTCTGTTCTTTGCCTTCCTTTCTATAAGTGCGACCTAGTGAAAATCTTTGCTATTTCTACAAGGAGGTGTGGAATTGAGGGTGGGGAACACGTGACTCTCTAGATATTGTTGAACTGCAACTCCCATTGTCAGTCAGTATTGGCTACGGTGTCTAGAGATAAGGGAATTACTGTCCAAGGTGTTCTACCACATATTGTATAGCTCATCCTGAATATTGGTTGAGCATACTTAGTTTCAGACCCAAGTTGATAGGACAAAATCCAATCTCCAGTCTCAACCAAACCAATCAATCCATGGGATTTGCAAAAGGGGTGTATCTTGCCCTTCAGAAAGTTATATTTGTATTTAAAACATGGCATGGAAATGGGTACTTTCAGTGAGTTCTCAACTGCCAGTGATTCGAAAGACAAGACCTGGGAAAGAGAAAACAAAGGATTCTCCAAAAGCATCATCCACAATGGAGAGTGATCCAAACCCTGGGTCATTTCACACAAACACAGAATTTGGTGCTGGAAAAATCCCAGAATGATAGTCTTGGGTTGGACACATATGTCCTGCTACCACCTCCTATATTTAAACATATATTTGAAGGTATGAAGCTTTTAAAAGCAAGCCTTAAATTTCCAGTACTATATCAATAAAAACGAGAACTTTTATAGTAGGGGATAATAAGATGCTGATAATTAAACAAATTGGAGATGATTTGGAGCCAGCTTTCTCTGATCTCAGCTTTTGAGGAAAGATCAATATAATTAAAATTATATCAATCCCATCTCATCTTCAAAATTGTTTTAATCCCACGAGAATCGCTGTGCTGGCAGTTCCATACACAGCGGGAGGAGAGCATTCCCCAGTAGGGATGTGGTATTATCACAACTGCAAAAACTAAGAAAGTAGCTTCTGACAAAACTGAGAACATAGAAAATCCTGACATGCTGTCCAGACCATTGATCTGTGCAGTCTATTATTGTCTATTTCAAATCACAGTATCTTTCTCCCCAAACAGTGGGCATGATCCAGCCAAACCTAGTGTGTCTGGCTAGAGCAAGGAAGATAAACTGTGAACCTTCAGATGATATTGGACTGTAATGCCTATCAGCCTGGCCAGCACAGCCCATGGTGAAGAATTATGGGAGCTGCAGACCAGCAACCCATGGAGGGCTTCAGTTTGTTCACCCTTGGTCTAAAGTGTTAGACTAGGACTGAGGAAACCTATAAATTCTTAGGCCATTTCCATACTACACCATTACAGCACCATTATTCCACTTTCAACATCCTATGGAATCCTGAAGTTTGCAGTTTAGGGAGGGGCATTTAGAATTCTCAGCCAGAGAGCTCTTTAGCCTCTGTAAACTACAAATCCCAGAATTCCACAGGATGTTGGAAGTGGAATAATAGCACTATAACAGTATAGTGTAGAAATGGCTTTAGTCTCAACTACAGTAAAACTTCTGAAACATGTGAGACTTAATATAAGTGATGACTAGCAAGTTCATTCAGTTCAATGGGACTAAAACTGGACTTAGCCCATAGTATTGAAGGAAAGGGAGAAGTGTGTCAATTTTGTTTTAGGTTAATCACGACGTATGTTGCTCCAAAATGCCATCTTAGAAGACATATCCCCATCTATATATGATAGAAACCCAAGGATTTCTCTTTTCAACGCTCATGTAAGTATTACCTAACTCAACTACTATACTCTGGTTGGGACAAATATTGGCTACAGCCCCTACATATTAATCCCAAATCTGAAAAGTTTAAATCTGATCATGAACTGGCTTTCCCCAGTGCCTAAGCATATGGGGCTGGCTTGCGCACACAAGTCCCTGACTTGGTGATTTGCATGTGAGAAACAGCCAGCAAGGATCTAACATCATCTAGTATCAGCACAGCAATCGTGATGTTAATAATTAGATTGAACTCTTAAGCTGCCCAGTGTCAACGTGAAGCTCAGATTTCTGGAAACAGATTTCAATTCAATTAGGTTGATCATGCTGTGAATAAATAAGTAAATTCCTTTTTTTAAAAAAAAAGAAAGTCTCATTCTTTGGTGTTTGCTGAACATGGCAGATTTATTACTAGCTAGGAATGTTTTGAAGCCATAAGTAAATCTGGGTAGGACTAATTAGGCCTAATCTTGCCAATTTTGGGGATTTACATGAACACAACTCAGGGGAACTGTATAATTCAACTTTTGCAGAACTGCAGCAGCCTTCCACTCCCTGGTACCCTCTAGATGTTTTAGAGCACAACACATCCCAACATGCTCCAGCTCATTGTCCGGTGCCTTCTCAGTGTGCGTGGAGGGGAGCGGGGAGTCCTACAAATCCAGAGGGAACTATGTTGGAGAAAGCTGAATTAGAGAGATCTTTGGCATCGCTCAAAGCAGAGAGACGTATGCTGTGGCATACCTCCCAGATTTCACAAACAAAAAGGACAGGATTGTAACACCGCAGCACTTGTGCCAAAGATCACTGGCAGAGGTGTCTCTCTCTTCAGCAATGTGCATAATTCAAAGCTATCACAGCTAAACTAGCTTGAAACAAATTTCTTTTTTCCCCCCAAAGTATCTGTAAAAGCTATGACTGACAGGACCTAGCAAATAACCCTTGGAGAGGGCATTTCGTAAACAAAGGGGCTGCCATCAAGAAGGCACTGCCCTCCAATCCAATTTAACTTATAAATGAACCAGTGACTAAAGCCGCTGCTGCTAATCATAAGGCACATTCTCAGAAGCTGCAGTGTTCAAAATGGCAGGTGATACTGCGCATGGCACCTGAGCAATGCATTCATGTGCATGGGAACTGATGCTGAAGAATGCATTCATTCCGGTCTAACTTCTCAAGGACACAATGTTTGCAAGAGACTTGAACCCAAACTCTGGCAAAGGCAGCAACTAAACAAATGATTTTAAAAAGCAGATTAAACAAGCTGTCTTGGGTCCCACTCTGGGAGAAAGGTGCCACACATATGCTACAAATCAATAAAGTCTAACATCAGAACAGAATGACAGGGTCAAAATAGAACATGCGTGCTTCTGAGACACAGAGATTCAAAATGAAGATATTAGAGGTTCAGAATATGAGTAACATTCCTCTCTCAGTGCTCAGTAATATTAACAATGGTTATTCTGTGATGACAGATAATTTCAAATGATAGGTGTGACATAGCAAAGCAACCTGGGTGAAGCATTGCTGAAACAGAGGTCAGCTGAACTATTTAAGCTTGTGCCACATAAAATGAGAGAATAATAGACATCCATGTCCCTTGGAGCAAACCTGGCTTCAATGAGAGAGAAAAGGTAAGTACAAGCAGGACAGCTATTTTTGGACTGTGCCCAAATTACTACTCTCTCAGAATTTTCCATCTTATCTGTGGATACAGGAGTCACAGTGACCACCTCACCAAATTTCTAGAGGAAGAGAAAAATAATTCATCAGAGGGATGGGATTCTCCACCAGCAGCCATATTAACATAGGCCCTTTCCACACGTGGGGCGTGAATCGGGCAGAAACGGGACTCACCGGATTTCTTCTCCATCCAATCGAGTCCCTCGGGACGAGGAGCAGTGCGAGCTCGACTCTCCGCACTGCTCCAGCGTCCAAAATGGCGGCTTCCGGTTGGTGGAGGCTCTCTGTCAGGGTACCAGGCCGTCACGACAAGTGGAGGTGGCAGCAACCTGACCCCCTATTTTATATCCTCCAAAATGCCCCAGATGTAGCATCAGTCTAGAACATTGTAGAGATGGTATTAGTGTTCCCGCAAAAAATGGGAGCACTAGACTATGTGTGAAAGTTTCTGTGTGTGCATGTGTGTGTGCTGGAGAGAGAGAGACAGAGAGAGAAACAGAGACAGAGAGAGAATATGAGTCATTTCAGGCTCGGGAATCTCCAGCCTTTTATATATTTGGGCCTCTGACTCTCACAGTCTCTTTACTGTTATCCACACTGGTCAAGCCATTCTGAGGGCCAAAAATTCTTCATGCCTACGTTGTGCACACATACACACACAAACAAACACAGAGAGCTATATTAGGTGGTGTAAAATATATTAAAGAAGCAAGTATGCCTTCACATAGTACATAGCAAAGCTATGTTCGCTAGCAGAACATGTAGTAATGGATAGCTGTCAACCTGGGTGATTTTACGAGGGGATTAGACATACTCGTGAAGGCTAGATATTGCCTCCAGCATCAAAGTAGTATGCTTCTTAATACCAACTGCAGAGCAAATGCCAGAGAATGTTATTGCATACATATTCTGCTTCTAGGTTTTCTGAGGCCTCTAGATGATCACAGCAGGAACACTGTAGGGAGCAGGAGAGGCCCCTGGTCTGATCTTATGTTCTGAATCCAGATTAAAATAATGTTCAGATCCAAGATATTCTAGTGTGTTCCTCAAATCCCCTACTATCAACTTTATCAAATTGTTGTTGATGTACTGCAGTGTTTTGGCTGTGCAGTTGAATTTTTTTCTCCTACCTGATTTGATTTAGAAGGAACTGCAGCACATGTCATATCTCTGACTGGAGTATAACACATTTCAGAATAAAGCATTGCTCTCCAGAGTTTTAAATATATTGCAAATAAGTTAATAAAATATTTGCAGCTGGATAGATGACAACTGCCTGAAACATGGGATTATACAGCCAAAAGAATGAAGCCCACCATAGATGAAGGGTCAATAAATGTACGGGCAATTAGTGAACCATTGATTCATAGTGCTGGAAAGACTTATAAGTGCCTAGAGATGTTCTATACCTTGTAGCATTTTTTTTTCACTTTTATCTCTTGTTCATGAGAAATGCAGAAAACAAATAAGAATATAAAATTCAAAACAATCTCATCAAATAACTGTCTGTCAGTAGAGCATATACCTTGTCTCATTCTCTCAATTATGTTTTTAAAGGCTTTCTTTTTAAAGTTGAAATAGAAGTAACATATAGAGTGCTGACTGACTTCCTTGCCTTAAGGGTAAATCATAAACAGATTTGCACAGTTCTTTCATACCCAGACAGTCAGCCATAGGGAATGGAGAAATGCAGTGTGATGTGATGATTTTAGGCTTACTTTCCTGAGGTAGAAAATCTATGGGCCCTTTCATCCTAAACTATTACACCACTGTGCTTCAACTTTCATTGTTCCATCCTACGGAATCCTAGGATTTGTAGTTTGGTGAGGCATTAGAAATCTAAATTGTTGTTGCTGCTGCTGTTGTGTACCTTCAAACCATTTCTGACTTATAGTAATGCTAAGACAAACCATCATGGGCTTGTCTGAGGCTGAGAGTATGTGACGCACCCAAAGTCACCCAGTGGTTTTCCATGGCCAAGCAGGGAACCAAACTGTGGTCTCTAGGGTCATAGTCCAGTTTCTTCTGGGCTCCTGTAACTGGTTGATGTATTCTTTCATTCAACTGATTTAGACTAAGATGAGGTGGGCACCTTTGAGTCTGAAGCCAACTTTTCACCCTTAACAATCCCTGAAGGCCACACCAGCCCCAGAAATATGGAGAAATTACAGTATATAAATAAATAATCAATCAATCAACAGCTAAATATCCATTTCTGCTCTTGATTATTAGTGTTCAGGGTGGACTGGAGGTGATCCATTACATGTTTAAAAATGCTTTTAAAAAACATGTTGTTCCTGGTAAGCCTCCAGGAGAGAGGCAGAATACTTTTGACTGATTTTTATTCCATTGCAGGCCATCATGCTCTGTGGAGGCTGAGGGACTGCAAAAACATTTTGAGGACCCCATTCCAGTCCACAGATTTTGCTCACCCTGGAAATTGGGAGATTTTGGCTCTGCTCCATACTCAGCCATAATTTCTTTGCTGCCTGCACTACCATGGAGTAGGCCTCCAAATAAGCTTTAGCCCATGGTCAGTCAGACTCATTCCAAGGCCCTTTCCACACCCTACCTTGTCCCATTGCGGTCTGATGGCTGTCCCAGCAGTGGCTCTGCCAGGAAGGGAGCACGACAGCAACACTCCGCTCCATATGTAACCTGCTCTCTGTAGAAAAGAGCACAATGGATATGCCGCTTCCTTCTGCACCACAGTTGATTACTTTCCAGGCTATGCTGGGGCAGAAAGCACCACCATCACTTTTCCTGCCCTTCCATAGGACAGGTAAGTACAGGACGGTGGCATGATCACGTGTCATTGACGGAGGGAATCCATCAATGATTTAATCCATGAGCTCATCACCTGGGGATGGGAGGCCAACTGAGGAAAGGGCCAAAGTCTACCACCAGCATCACTCCAGTCTCCTGTCTCACTCATGTTATCACTACAAGTTCCCTGGAAAACTAGGGGCTGGTTTGGTGCCACTCCAATGGGCTCATTAAGATTAATAAGCTTCACCAGCTTGTTTTGATAAGATCTCTCTCAGGGCTTAGCCAGATGGGGCAAATTTATCAGGAGGTTATAGCATTTGACGCTGTAGATCTTGTTTTGTTTTTGCTTTCTTTTCTTTTTTTTAAGTATAATGCCCAAATGATATTTCTGTTTTTCCCAACTACCTTCTGGCAACATTTTTTTCCAAGTCTGAAATGGATTTCTTCTTAATTCTGAGACATATTAGATCAATATGTTCCCTTCTTCTCTCTTACTTTAGGGGAAAAAAGCATTATAGTGCATCAGTGACATAGCAGTTTTGCACTATAACTCAAAAAAAAAATCAGGAGAACATTTACCCTTCAAACCACAGGAAGGTCTCAACAAACCATGCCCTGGTTTAAGAAAACCTTTGAAGAGCCCTGCTGCAGAATCAAGAAATTTCTACAAACAAGAGAAAAGAATGGAGGTTTTAACAACCAGCGAAAAAAACTATATTATGAGAACCCTTACTTCTTTAGACAAGTTTAGAAGTGCCCTCAGAGACAGAATTAGAGGAAAAGCTGATCCTACATCTATCAGCAGGGGATGCGAGTGGGGAGAGTTCATTCCAGACGTCTTATTTCTTAAGGGGCTTGCCTCAGATTGAGTTAAGCAATGCCCTTGGGGAAGTGTAGCAAAAAATAAATGTGACCAGTTCTTGTAGTTGTAGGTCATCTCTGTCAGATACTTAAGTCAAGAAGCCTGTCAGTGAAGAAAGGGGAGAAGTTTCTCTTCAATTAATCACACTCTAGGGATGATTTTTCTGTCTAGGAGTCCTTGAAATACTCTGTTGCTACTTCTATACAATTACTGAACAGACTTCTGTTAATTTTTAGGAGACAAAATTGAGTCCATTGACATTTTACTAACCAAAATAGTGGCTAAAATACTGTTAGCTAGTCTCAACTAGAGTAGACTCATTCAATCAGTTCTTAAATGGTGAATCAACACAGGAGAAATTGTATTGATTCAATGAGTCTGTTCTAGTTAAGACTCATGGGATTTTCTGGTCACCTAGTAGGTTCCATGTTTAAGCAGAGAATCAAACCCTGGTCTCCAGAGCCATAGTGTAGTGCTCAGACCACTATACCATGCTGGCTCTATAGGGTAGAATACAGCAGTATAATTGGAAAAGGAACAGCTTGTACTAAGAATCACTTTCAGATGTGTCTACAATACACTAGCCCTTCTCTCCAAACCTTTCTCCACTTTCTGACAATTTAGCTGGTGTAACTCTATAAGTTTCTTCTCATGAAATAACAGTGCAATTCGTAACGATGCAATCAGTCTTTAGCTACTCTATTCCAGAAAAATCCATCATGGTTCATTCAAACTGGAGGAAGTATGTCAGCAATATGTATCGACTGGGCTATCACATATGTGTGTCTATGGGTGTGTCTATGAGTAAAACCCATGCATCTTAGCTCATATGGGTGCCCACTGGGACATGCAGGATTGATGACTTTATTACATTTATACCCAGTACTTCAACAGCATCTCACAGAGGCCCCATAATTGAGAGGCTAAGCACACATTTTGTATTCATAAAGTCTAGTGTTCAAAGCTTCATATTTCTTGCATGTGAAGCGGAAAGATTAGGATAGCCCCTTGCCATAGGAACTGGAGGATCTTCAGCTTTTGCATGCAGCTGACCTGTGTGATAAGGTACTAGGACTGTAGTTTGGAACATCTTCCTATGGCTGAGCTTCTAAATAGATTGTGTTGTTGTTGTTGTTCTTGTGCGCCTTCAAATCATTTCCAATTTATAGAGACCCTAAGGCAAACCTAGCATGGGGTTTTCTGGTGCTCAGAGTGTGTGACATGCCCAAAGTCACCCAGTGGGTTTCCATGGCTGAGTGGGGAATCAAACCCCAATCTCCAGGGTTGTAGTCCACTGCTCAAACCATGATGGTTTTCAAACAGGGCCTACCCATTCAGAGTAGATAGTCACCCCTCTCAGGGAAGAAAAACTTGAAAAGGATTCGTGTTTGGTTGTGAATCTTACCTAGGTAAAACTGGTCTTTCTGGGTCTGGTATGTCTGCATTTGCTCTTTGACTCTGATGCCCAGTGTAATGACATCTAGTTCTAAGTTTCTGGTTCCTGTCTCCACTCTGTTGACAGTTCAACCCTGATTAGTATCACACACTATAGAGTATACACCTCTGGATATCTTCTCTTTTCCACCTCCATAGTTTGGTCTGTTTCGTCAATGGTCACAATCCTGTTAGTGGCATACACAGATGTTTGTACTTTATTGATCATGGTCAGTGGAGGAACTAAACACCTCCATCTACCATTGCCTTCTTCCTCTGTCCCCTACCATGGCCATTCAGTGGCCTGGGAAATGTAGAGGGGTAGTCAGACAGTAGACAGTTATGTTCTTGCAGCTGGCTGGAAGGAACAAAAAATAGGCATCCTAGTGCTGTCTTCCCACCATACTTTGCTCTCCCTGAGCAATGAGTGGTCATGGAGAGACACTCAGCCACTTGACAGGTAGACTGAGTGTGCAGGAAGGACATTTGACAGAACTTAACACTCCAAAATTGTGATCCAAGAACTTAGCCAATGATTTATAGAATGGAATCCACCTCTTCTTTTTCATTTCTTTTCTCCTAATGTTTTTCAAGGCCTAAATACCAGGGATGGGATGAATCTACAATTTTCCAGATCCGGATCCGGATCCGAATCCCTAGAAGGTTCTGGGGATCCATGAATCTTTCGAATCCTTTTTTTTAAAACGGTTTGAAAAGCAAGGGAAAGAAGGATAATCTTGACCAAGGCACACTCTCTCAGTCTTCGCAAAAGCCTAGGCAAAGGCAAACCTCCCTCTGAAGAAATCTGCCCAGGACAATTGTCATAGTTTTGCCTCAGGATCTCCCCAGATTGAAAATGACATGATGGCCCTTTCTACACAGGCAGGAAAATGTGGATTAATCCCACATTTTACTGCCTGTGTAAACAGGACCACTACAGTACAGAGATACTGTACCATCTTTGCATAGTTCCTTCCGGCAGCCTGGGTTTGTAATTTGATGATGCACCAGCACACTTTGGCTGAGAAGACTGTGACACCTTGTAAAACTACAAACCCCTGAATTGTATCTGAAAGAGGTTTGCAAGGGAGCTATGCAAAGGAATCTTTCAGCTGTCCTTGAAATTTCAAGGCTGTACCTTCCTGTCAAGTGCTGAACTTAAATAGTTAAGTGTTCAATTTAAATATCTTAGAATACAACCCCAGATGTAATTTCTGATATTGTTAGAAAGGACCATTATTACTCCAAGGGAAAAACTCACCTACTTGCCATCTCCCCTTGTGTTCTGGTCTCCCAGATTTTCAGGTGTCCCGGTCTCCAAGAAACTATTTGATTGATGGATTCGAAAGATTCGGTTTGCCAATTTTGGCACAGGGATTTGGATTTGTCAATCTCAAATCCTTGCCCAGGATTCGAGGATTCGATGATTCAGTTGGCCCATCCCTACTAAATACTCTAAAGGTACCAGATTCTGTCTCATCTTGGAAGCTGAGCAGGGTCGGGTCTGGTTAGTATTTGTTTGGGAGACTGCCAAAGAGTACCAAGTGCTGTGGACTATATTTCAGAAGAAGGAACTGGCTAAGCCACTTCTGAGTATTCCTTGCCTAAGAAAATCCTATGAAATACATTGCATTGCCCTAAGTGGACAGGCAAACTAAAAGAACATACACATTGAATGTTTTTCAAATGTGTGCATGTTTGTGTGCCTGATTCAGACTGTGTACATTGCTTGAATACATCCACGTTTTCTATATTTTTTTTCTAAATGAATCCACAGCCACCCAGCAATATGTGAATTCTAAGCTATAAATCATGCCCAGTCACAGGAACTGAGAACAGGGCAAAATCTTCAAAAGCAGTCTTCTAGAGCAGACAATTTACACACCGTTAGTCCTGATACTATGCCTTTAGAAGCACCACCAAGAAGAACAGGCTAAATTAGATTGACTGGACCAATGGTTTGAGCCTTTACAGAGAAGCTTTATTTTTAACACATGGCTTCTGGTTAGTTTTGCAGGGATCTTCCGTGTTTCAGTGGTAGAAGGTTTTCCCACTGCCATTTTTGACTCAAAGTTCCTGGCAAAAATAAAAATAAAAACCACTGCCATCAAACAAATTGCAAGGCTGTACCAGGCATCACCAATGTAACATGGGTTGAGAGGCAAAACAGAATAACCTTTTGTGAAAATTCTCAAGCTATGTTCGTACAGCCACTTTAAGGGTCTACTCAGTTATTTCAATGGGAATGAAGTCTATTTGACTGTAGTTATGTTTTTTTAAAAAAATCAATAAAAATACTTCCAAACACAGAGCCTAAATTGCCTGGGCATTCTAGCACAGTTATAGAGTCTGCAAAAATAAATAGATTGCTTCAGATTTGGATTTTCTATCACAAGTTGTTCAATTTACTGCACATAGTCCAATTATATTACAGAAAATAAAAGTCTTGGTTCCATTTTTCTTCCCAATTGGTACAGAATAACATTTTGAATTTTCCATCCTCCAATGCCATCATTTACATAGAAAATACTATATGTAACAGGGAACAACTCTATATATGACAGCATTTCTTGCAGAGACATTGGAAAAAAGGAATGGTGCGGAGAGGGAAGCATTTGGAGCAGTCAATAATAGCCCGTGTGAAAGCAGCTGTCCAATTTAACAATCTCAAAGCCTTCCAGGCTTCTTCTGCTGCAAACTGCCACTACTTCACTAGTCAACCAGATCTCAACAACTTCCCCAGGCCAACCACCAGCTTTTGCATATTTTTATGATGGGAAGTTTATAACTGGTCATCCAAGTGGGGACAACAAGCCTCTTTCTTTACAAAAGACAAAGGCACCCTGGATCCTAAGAGGAGATGTTTTACTGCTGCTAATATAGTTTACATTTTACTGCCCTTTGTCTCGGTCTTTGCACCTTTTTGTGGATTTTCTATTTTGTTTTATTTTTGCACAGCTATCCCTAAACACATATTTTTTTAGCCTGGTTTATGCTACAGCTGCTACTGCCAGTAACCAAGCCATAGGAGAGGGCAATTTAGCCTTCTAGAATGGAAGAAGTCTACTGAGAAGCCATAAATTGTATCAGGAGGAAGGGACTGGGGCTATCCAGCTGACCTCATTAAGGACAGATTTGATACCAAGGCCTAAGGTTCCCAACCCCTGATCTAAGTGAACAATAATAAGCATTCAATAAGCTCTTTGCCTAGATCTGCTTTTCACTGCTCTTTCATACCAACTCCCACAGCATTCCCAAGAAGCCTCCTTTTGTTGTATTGCATGCAAGGAGTGGAAGATGTAAGATTCAATAAAAATACAACCTTTATCCTCTCTGCCCATCAGAACACACAGGACAGGATGTGACCACTGTTTCTCCATTTTTTTTCCCTCTAGCAGAAAATGGGGATTACATATTTTTATCTCTCAGGAGTTGTAGAGGGAATTATATCATCACTACAAGGTACTTTGGAAGTGTTGTTATGTAGGCACAGACAGGAAAGCTTAACTTTAGAGCTTATTTTACACATTATTTGCTGTGTTGTCAGGAGATAACACATATGACCCCTGTGGATCAAGCTGAGGAGCCATTTCCAGGCCTTTTGTATTTTTATCCATAGAAATGGCAGGTTTGGGTAATCATGAGTGCAGCTGGCTTGGTAGGTAGTCTGAGAAAATGATCCATATTGCTGCAGTAAATCCTTCAGCTCCTGACGCCTGTTTTAGACCAGATGGGATGAAAGAAATGAACATGCACCACCTTTCAGCTCTCACTTAAAAGCAACTGCTTATCTCCAAGCTCAAAAATAATGTCATCTCCTAAGGGAATGCTGAGGGATGTGAGGCCTTCCAAAAGTTGTTGGACTCCAATTCCCATTAAACCTGGCCGGTATGGTCAGAGATGACAGGAACAGTAATTCCTCAATAATTGGTAAACTATAGATTCCCCAACCCTGCCCCATGGACTCTTTCACACAGATAAGGCAGCACAGAGCTAGGCTGGTCATTGCATGTTCTCTGGACCGGAAGCCTCAGTGAATTCTGACTCCTTCGTTAGGAGGTTCACATATTGCCAGAGCTGAGATAAAGGTGGAGGCCATGTTCAGTGGTTCCATAGCAGCAATTTATACCAGTGTAGCTATGCTGGAGTTGTACTGGATCTCACCACAGCACAACCAGTTGCACAAAAGACACCAACACCTTGCATTTGTCTGTTGTGCAGTGGTTATACCACTAACATAACGCTCATTAGAATACCACTCTTACACAGTCTCACAGATAACGAAGCTATTTGCATAACAGCACTAATACCAGCCCAGATTACTGACAGGGTTCCAGCTGTAGGCAGCCATGCTGGAGAGTGAAAACTGAGAAACACTGGGAAGCAGATTTGAACCCAGAAGACTGTTGTAGAGTAGACAGACTAGACAGAAAAAAAGGAAAGTAAGGCCATCATCCACCCTGCTGTGATAACAGCTTCAGTAGGCTTTGCCTCTTCCTAGCTGTCGTTCAGTTGGGAAAAAAAAGTAACGTGATGAGCTTGTGTATGTTCTTGTCCTTTTCACTCCTCATCCCTCTTTTTTTTTGGGGGGGGTGCCTTGTCTTTTCGGACCATAAGCCATAGGGCAGAGACTGTCTTTTTTTTTTTTAATACTGATATGTAAGCTCCTCTGTGAAGTTCATCAAGCTAGCAGAAGTGGTTAATGAGGAAGAATCAACAAGCTAGGAGAGACTGCAGCAGTTTGCTTTGTCCTGAGGCTACCGGGAAGGACAAGACTGGGCCCCCACTAGTCCCTCTTGCTGAGTTAACCAAGTGCAAACTATGAGCTTTTACGTTTTGAACTCAGTTTTCAGCAATTGGAACAAGGAGGAAAAGGGAGGAGGGGAGAGAAACTGGGGCATTTTAAAAGCAGCTGAAAAAGTGGCACAACAGAGCTTTAACGGGGACTGTCCCTGCCAAATTAGGATATCTGGAGATTATGTTGCAGCAGTGGCAAAGTCAGTCAGTTTCACTTCATCCTGTTTTTGTACCATTCAAACTGGAAGTTCATTTCATCCCAAATATGGAGATAAAAAAACAACTTCAGTAAATTCTTCAAAAATGAACTGAAAGAAAATTCTACCTCCAAACTTAGTAGGTGCTGCTGTTCTCAGCAAAAAGAGGGCCATGTTGCATCTACCTCCTCTCTCTCAGTATTAAGATGAGGAACCTCTCAGAGGAAACAATGATGGCAACCTAATTCAGCAGTAACGTGATTGAAAATGCAGGAATTCAATTCAAACTCAGAGAATAAGCAGGCACATACACAGTACACATAGGCCTGGATGCATGAATCTGTCTGTTTTGGGTCAACCCACCTTTGCTTTCTTTTCATCTCAAGTTCTTTCAGTCTCTAAATGTGAAAATCTTGCAAACTGAAAATGAAATTCTCACCCATCTGTCAACCACATGCAACCACAAGAGCTCAGCAAAGCATATGTAGCTAATAAACCCATCATGTTGTCATTGGTCACCAGTTGTACCAAGACAGACAGCCTTGGGTTAAGTGGGATGGTCACTACTTTAATACAAGATATCCCAGTCAAATTCACTTAACATACAATTCTCCTTTGGATACAATGTGTAGGATAAAATGTAAGGGACACTAGGCTTTGTGGTTTCCAGACCAATACCTTCTCAAACAAGGCATTAACCAACAGGTGTCTGGTAAGCATCTGTCAAAGCGTGCTGTTCTTTCCAATCCATGGGGTGAGTAAAATAGTCTATGTGAGAGGAGGCAGCCTGCAGATGCCCAAATTGCAGTTTTGCGCCCCCACCACCACACCATTCAGTACTCCTAAGGTTTCGTTCCTCCCAATTTAACTTGTGTCCAACATCCCCTTTTTCCTTTCATATTCACTAGCTGTGACAAAGTAGAACTAGAAATCCATGCATAGGTAGCAAGCAAAGATGAGATATCCCCTTCCAAGGCCCACATGAAGTGGGGGAAACACCATGCCACAATAACATGGACAAATTCCTTCTAAGACCTCAAAGGTAACCAGCGGCAGCCTGGGGATTCCCAAGGAAGCATGATGATACAAAGAGTAGAAGGGTCAGTCTTGCTGAAGGTCTGGTTGATAATGGCCAGCCACCAATCATGTAGGCCTATAAAGAGTCCTGCTATAGATCCTGCACAGTTCAATGACATCAGAAGTCTCACAAGAGTTTGAATGGGATCTAGCACATCATTTGCAGCAGATCTCTTGCTCAAGCCTCTCAATAGGACAACGAGTGCAAGACTTCACTCCAGGCCTATGCTGAGCTGTGGCTTGGCCAGTCCTAAGAGCATCAGTTCTGCCCCATGCTAACAACACACCCCATCTGTGAAGCCATTGGGGTAAACCATCTCTTCCTTGCAGTCCTTCAAAGAATGATGTCTGTGAGGACTCTGTTAAAACTAATGATGCTGCATCTCAAGCAAAGGTAGGAGTGACTGACTATTCCTTCAACACGTTATCCACTTGGAGAATTACTTTGTGAAGTATTAATGGAGTACAGCCTCTCTTGAGGAGTGGGCATCCATGTTTGTGCGTATATGAAAGAGAGAGAGAGAGACAAAGAGAGAGGAGAAGACCTTTTATGATGACAATTCTCTAAGCAAGATCTCTTTTATGTCCTGTTCCATGTTATTACTTCATTATATTTAAAAGCCTTTACAATGGTGACTGTCATTAGCTATTAGCTATTTTTCCCTGTTTGTTAATCATAATGAAACCGTCAGACATCAGCTAGTTGCTGTTGTCAGACAATCACTGGCAATCTCCGCTGTAATCACTTTTTAAATATAATGAAGTAATAACAGGGAACAGGAGAAGAAGAAAGAAAAACAACTTTTTCAGGAGAGGTTTGAGAGGGGTGTAAGTTTGCTTGTTATTAGAGTCCCTTGCTGTGAATATCACTGGCAAAGGTCAGTTGAATCCGGTTCTTCACTGCATTGCTGAACTGCTTGCTCAGATAAAGGCACCAGACTGTGGAAGGTGATAATCAGTTCCTCCTCCCCTAAGATACTCATCTCCAGCTTATACCCCTTGAGCCCGATGTGGGTACTGTAATTTGCCCAGCAAGGATAACAGCAAAAGCTATCAACAGTTCCTCCAAACACAGTGCCAAATGATAGAACAGGGAAGGCTTTAACAATTGCTCTAGAGAGAATGCTGGCATGTCAGAAACACAGGGCAGGCAGCACAACCAGGAGGGGAAAATCCAAGGAAGCCTTCTGCATGACACATGTGAACACAAAACTGTTAACAATTCATCCCTTGTGACAGAGTTTGGTGGAAGGCAGACAAACCATTTACGCTACTCAGATAAAATAAGGATTTGTTTCTGGTCTTTTAGATGTGGGTGCTTTTTTTTTAAAGCACCTAATATCATGCTAAGGTTTTCAAAAATAATGTTCCCCATTCTTAATCAAGGGCATGGCATTTAATTGTATGAAATAGGTTTGGGAATTCATTTGTAACATATACAGGAAAGGATGAAGGCCACATTGCAGGTGGATTGATTTAATCAAGGAAGCCACAGCCTTGAATTTGGAGAACATGAGTGGGGCCATAGATGAGGTCTTAGAGGTCTCTCATAAATAGGGTTGCCATAAGTCAGACTCATCTTGACAACAACAATCATAACAACAACAATCATAATGGAGGACTTGCAAGAAAGCTAAGAGGCCATTGATAAAGAGTGACTCACTCTTACTTTGTCTTTCCTAAAAGGTCCTCAAGACCTAGATCAAAAAGAGAGGAACAGGAAGGAAAGACAATCTTCCCTCTTTCTATAAAAACAGGGCTACGGTCCGGTGTTCAATTACAATCAAGCTACCAAAATTTGTCAAGAAATTACTACCATTCATTCATGTCACCAAAACAATACTAACACTTATCCTAATCACCAAAAACACGCAATAGTAATTCCTCATTAGAAACGTGTGTTCTTTTTGGAAAACAACAGTGGCGACAAACAGTTTACAGAAAAAGAATAGACCAAATGTTTTACCATGAAACGACAGTAACTTGTAGTGTTTCCTCTATCTATCAAGTATTATCCCATACTTAGCAGTGCCACACTTAGAGAAATGGTATATAGAAAAAAATATCTTCCAAAAAACCTTAAGGATTGCACTAACTAAAAAGTTACCAACCAGTCGACTTCCTCATTCAAACATGAGGATATCTGGATACGGAATTGACAAATTCAGTATGTTTCTCTTTCTCAATTTTTTATAACCTTCCGTATTTTGGGCCATAATTTTCTCCATGCACAAAAACCATTTATCCTTTTCATCACATTGGAATTCATGAAAATGCCTCACCTAAGGTGCATGCATTCTTCGATTTTTAACACAACTCTTATGTTCACTAATCCCTACCCTTATTTTCCTCATAGCCATGCATACATACATTAATTTACGTGGATATTGAATGATATATATCACTCCTTTTGAATTGCAGGTAAATAGCTGTCTAAGATGATCTTCTTTATTTTTTGAAAGGTTGTTGAATGATTTCAACCTGTAGCAATTAGAACAAATACTACAATTCTCACACAGGAATTGTCCCATGCATCTATTACTTTCTACTATCCTGTTGGTTGCTCTTGTAGGGAATCTCATTTTGCTATTTACCAGCATTTCCTTCAGATTTTCCTCACGTTCAAAGGTGATCATAGAGGTCTGTTTGCATCTGGGAATGTCTTATCTCAAGATGGCAAAAACCAGTATCTTTGAATGATAGCTTGTTTGAGGATTCTAAGGCGATATCCTCTGTCTAGGGACTGTTGTTTCAGAATGTGAGCTTGCCTGAAAAAGGACTCTAGGGAACTACAGTTAAATCTAATCCTCAGCATTTGTGAATAAGGTAAATTCCTCTTAAGGTGCACAGACTGGTAACTGTCGTATCTCAGAAAAGAATTTACATAAGCAGGTTTTCTGTATGTATCTGTAAGAAAATAACCTTTGGCCTTTATAATTTCAATATCCAAATTAATTCTATTTTGATTAAATACTGTATCAAATTTAATGCTAGTGTATAGAACTGAGATATACAACAAACGTAGATAAACTCTCTTCTCTTCCTTTACAAATCAGGCAAATATCATCCATCTTTTAAACACAAGATATCTTTTAAACACAAGCTGTATTTTCATATGGATTGTTCCGATTTAAAATGTATGATTGTTCAAACCAATCCATATAGATTTTGGCTAGTTCTGGAGCAAACTTACATTCTCATAGCAGTACCTGGTATCTGCTGGTAGTATCATCCCGTGAATTGGAAATAATTCTTTTTTAACACTATTTCTGTCAAGGAAGAAAGGGAATTTGTGGGTAGAACTAAAATATTACTCCTTTGATTGAGGGTAACTTCAATTATTCTAATAGCTTCTTCTTGGGGTATATTAACGTGCAGTGATTTAACATCCAAAGTAACCAATATGCTGTATGAGCAGTCCAACCTGACTCTTTCAATGAAATTAAAAAAATCTGTGTTGTCCTTGATATATGATTCAATCTTAGGAATAAATGGTTTCAGGAAAGAATCTATATAACACAATAAAGGCTTGAATATAGAGCCTCATCCTGAAATAATGGAATGTCCATAGACTGGATTAATGACTTTATGAATTTTAGGAAGGAGATAAAATTGAGATATTTGTTCTTCTGATTCAGAGAGGTATCTATACATGGATTTAGAGATAAGCCTTTCCATTAAAGCATCATCTATGATATGGAGAATATCCTTCTTGACTAATGCTGTGGGATTACCCTCATATGTTTTATAGTGTATTAGGTCGCTCAATTGTCTGTTTGCTTCTGCAATATAGTCACCTCTGTCCATAATTACCAGTGCTCCTCCTTTATCTGCTGGCTTAAAGATGATATCCTCCATGCTTCTTAAAATCAATATGGGTCCTTTCTCAGTCTTTGATTACTTTGAATGTATTGATGAATGTATATTTTAAAAGTGTGTAATTACTTTATGAATTCACATATATATATAAACTTCTGTTGACTAGTTTCTACTCTAGTTAAGACTGATGATAGTATCAGGCCAAAAAGCTTACCCTCTGATGTTTCAAGATGAAAACTAGAACATGTGGCCAAGCAACATCAGATTGAGGTCAAGATGGAAAAAAGTTATTGATGAAGAACATAGAAGGCTTCCTCAGTTTATTTTTGCCTGAACCACTGGGAAGGGCAAGATTCCAGCTCCTCTTCTCCTCTCCTCCCTGCTGAGTTAACTGCATGCAATCTACCTTTGAACTTTGAAGTCAGTTTGCAGCAACTGAAGGAAACCAAGAAGAAAGGGAGAGTAGAGGAGACAGAAACTGGCACATTTTAAGGGCAATTGTAAAGGTGGGACGGCACAGGCTTAATCGGTACAGTCCCTGTCAAATTGGGAAGGTTGGACGGTACGAAAGAGCTCTTCTTTGGTTCAGAGCTCAGAAAGGCTATTTTTCTGGACTCCAACTGCCAGAGTCCCTTAGCCAGAGTCCCTGAGAATTAAATTACCCAAAAGTAACATTTTGAATGTCTGCTCAGATTCCAATACAGTCTGGAGAAAAACAGTTGGTGTGAGTGGGTGCTTAGAATACCATAGCGCATTCTCAACACTCGTCTATTTGTATTCTGAGCCAGGTAATTACAAATCTCAGGGGAGGCAGCAGTTGTTTCCCATCAGTCCTGCTGTGCTGTGAAGAAACCAAAGAAAGCCCCTCCTGAACTGTTTCTCCACCCTGCTCCTCCACCCCGCCTGCTGCATCCACCATTACCTTAACAAGGAATGTATATTTAAAATTCCCTCCACATTGCTACACAGCAGGATATGGTATGCATTTTTCTTTATTATGGGAAAGAAAGGAAAATGGTCAATTTGTTGTTCAAGTGGAAAAAGCTGACACTAGGCTGAGCTTACAAATGGTTGAGCAATTCAATGAGAAAAGGAGGACGTAGCCAAATTTTTGATTCTGGCTTTTTGTTTCATTTTACTTTTTTTGCAGATAGTTACAATGCAAAACACTCTTGCTCTTATGGAGAAAAATGCTTTGACAGAAGCGAGTCACTGAAGTGCAGCTTTTGTGTTGGTAAGTACTTGGCACTTAGATATGACCTTTTATCTCGCAGCCAAAGTAATGAAACACTTGAGAAACACACACACATATCAAGACAACTGAAATTACTGATACAGAACTGCACTCAGAAACTTCATCCAAAGAGAGCTATAATATTAGAATATCTATATTTGTCCAAAACAACTTACTGGGTTATTCACTGCTTTATGTAACAACAGCTTAGAGGGTAACAGTGAATGGCCAGTTAGTTTAATGAAAAAGTAGCTCACACAATAGGGGACAAGAGAAGGAGAAATGATTTAACTCAACATTAGTGATGGCTGGTGGCCACCATCCAGGAGGGCTGTAAATCCATTCTGGGTTTCATTCTGAACTTGAAAGGAGCTGTCCAAAGCACTCAGCCTACAGGGGAGTTGGTTTCAACACCTTGGACGATTCCTCTAAAATATGGCTTTTAACGGTTCATGCCAGTGGGGCTGTGAATCCACTGATAGTCCACATTTTGCAGGGGTTTTCCAAAGTGCTAAGCCTATTGAGAGGCTAGAGTTCAGCACCTTGGCTGGCTTTCTTAAAGTATGGAAAACCCTGAGTGGATTGATTGTCCCATTGACATGGAAGCAGCTAACTTGGAACAATAACCAATTATGCCTTTAGCCAACCTCAGTTCACAGAGAGTGGGAATAAATCCTTCCGGGTTGTGAAGCCTCCCTATGGCAGCTAGCATTTGCAACAGCAGCCACATTAAGCCTATAGATAATCCCCTTGCCAACTTTCCCTCTGCTCCTGCTCATTCTTCCAATAGTAAATACCTGCATATACTCAGGGAATAGAAACTTTGGGGTGTATCTTTCCTGCACACCTGCAGCAGTTTGATGACACTTGAACTCCCATGGTTCCACCCTATGGAATACTGGGATTTGTAATCTTATGAAGTACTTTGAATTCCCTGGTTAACCCCCTTGAACTATGGCCATTTCTACACAACAGGGTTAAGCCGCTTTTGGGACAGGATGGCAGTGGTTGGCAGGTTGTCCTTCCTCATGACATTGTCGTCAGCCTGCTGCCGTCTTGTGCCCAAGCATCACACCTACGCAATTTTTGCAAAACAGAATAAAATCCATTTTGCACCAGCAATTGCATGGTGCTCCCATCACTCTCACTCATGCAGAAGTCACAGAAGTGCATTGGTGAGGCTTCCTTCCATAGCGTGGCAATAGAAAGTGCCAGGCTGCACTGTGGAAGGAAGAGATGGCACCATTGTGCTCTCTTCCGTAGGGAACCAGTGAAGTGTGGAGGGGAGCGTTGCTGATGCCCTCCCTTCTGGACCCGGAATTGAAGCGCAATGACGCACAAGAGCGTTGTTGTGTGGAAATGGCCCATATCAGGAAAGCCTTGGGAAAAGGCAGGTAAGAAACATGATGATGATGATGATGATGATGATGATGATGATGATGATGATGATGATGATGATTACAGCCCAAGAATGGCATTTTCCCAGGTGAACTTTCGAGGGCTAAAACAAAAAGTGGATGGGGTTTTAAAAAGAGAGAGAGAGAGAGAGCAAAAAAGACCACTGCGCACACACACATACACACACATAACTGCATGCTTACAAACATTTTTTCTGCATCTGAACATGTCAGATCTACATTCACACATGCATTTATACACATTTATACCTTTGTGGAAATTTGTACGCATGCAGGATGTGAAAACTGATTCTTCTTATATTTCACTGAGTCCAATCTGCATTTTCTTCCTGTCCTCCTTTTGTGTTTAGGCAGCAAGACTCTGAGGATGGAGGCGCATGGACATGTGTGTGCAATTTTTTCGCATTTTTGCTAATATGCATATTCACTTCCTCATGCTTCCTGTTCACTCAAGCATGTCTCTGTATACTTGAATTTTCAACTGTGGATATTTCAACTGTTCAGTTTAAAACATGAACACTGTTTGGTGTACACTTTATTTCCCTGAAATACCCCATAAGCCTCACATATGTAAGCATTCTCAGGACAAGGAGGCAGCATTTGCTGTTTTTCTTTGCAAAAGTCTCAGAAATGTTACTTTTATTGCAGCTGTTGAAACCAGAGACACGCTTGGCAATCAAAGGCAACGCTTCCCTTTACTTCTGGTTATACCGGTGGCTGTACTCTTGGATATGATTTGTTGTTGTACACCTTCAAAGTGTTTCTGACTTACAGCAACCCTCAGGGGAACTTAACCTGGGGTTTTCTTAGAAACAGTTGTTCAAAGGGGGTTTGCCTTTGCCATCCTCTAAGGCTGAGAGGGTGTGACTTACCCATGGCTGAGCAGGGATTCAAACCCCAGTCTCCAAAGTCATTACCCAGTGCTCAAACTACTACACTACACTGACCACACAAGACATTTCCCCATTCACTCATAGTACAATGGCACATGAAGGTATCTCCTCCCTTGCACCCAGTGAACAGCCATTGGCTACCAGAATGATTGGGATGCTACCAGCCACCATTGTTGTTGCTGCCTTTGACTCTATCAATATAAGCAGGCCAGTAGATCTCTCCCTTTGTCCAGCGTTAAACAGAGTCTTTGGCTGAGCAGGTGCAAAGGATGGAAGAGTATCAGATCTGAATTTCTCCATTTTGCAAGCACGGCAGGAAGGCTTCCTCTTAAATCTGTGCCAGCTCTTGGGGAGAAAGTTAAAGATCTATAGAAGCATGAATAGGCTTTGGTGGGTTTAAATCCTAAATCCAAACAGTGCCATCTGATGGAGGATCACTTCTGCAAACATTCAGAATCCATTACATACACACTGGAGAGAATTAATATGTCCATATATATGCCCACGTTTATGTGTTCGTGTCAGCAAATATGAAGCAAATGGTACGTATTTAAGCAATGCGGTTGAGGAGAACTTAGAAAAATATGCCCAACATTTTTAAAACTGATGTTAAATATTATATTCTTTTATCACCTAAGGATCCATCAAATCACTGTTCTGGAGAGACTAATGCTAACTAAAAATGCAAATGAGAATCTGAAACAGTGCTGAAGTCCTATGAGAAATTCTTTGCATCAATTTAATAAGGGCTTCTAGTCAAAACAGACTTCCTAGAAGGGATACATAGTTACTGAGTAGGGCAGAGCTCAGTAGTGCAGGGATGGGGGGGGCGATTTGCCCTGGGCAGCAATGTTTTTGGGGCATCCTGGTCCCTGCACACCCTGGCCACACCCCCTGTACACAGTGGCCCCACCCCTCATGACATAGGGCTGCCCCTCCCCTCTTACTCACCCCCCACACACACTCCAGGCTCCACCACTGGCCGTGTTTGTGACTGTGACTCCCAGAATACCCCAGCCAGCCTGTTTTTGATGATAACTGTGAGCAGCATGTGTTTCAGAATCTATGGCCGAGATTCAACATCAGAGTTGAATAGCACAATCATTCTGACAATCTACATGCAGGGATTTATACTGGGCTGCGTTGAATGGCCATGTTGAACAAATGAATGCACACCTGAAAGTGCAGCCAAGTGCACATGGACGTGGTCATCCACATGTGCATGCACGTTTACATTCTCAGTGGCACTACATGTGCTACTCTGCTGCTGCAGCCTTAAATTGAATGCAGGCATCCTGCAGGACAGAAATAGCGACTCCTGAATTTTACATATGCATAAGACACTCGAAGGATTCTCTCCTCTATGTTTACACAGGGATAGAATTCTTGCTAATTTTGTCGTTGAAGGCAGCAGCAAGCAATTTTAGCAATTTGTTCCCACTGGGAGAAAGTAGTTTGGGACTTCTTTTGCACGGCAAAATTATTTTCTCCAAAGCATCTGAAAATGTTTGTCCTTAAAGAAAATGTTGTTTTATGGGGGGGGGGGGGGTCAAATTTTGTGCAGAAAAAGTCCTAAGATTTTCATCACTTCAGGATTCTCCTTTTCAGCTTTTTCTGATATTTGAAAAACACATTTTGACCAATTTTTGAATATTTTCAGATTGTCCTTCTAACCCTAGCTTTCAGCATTTTATTTAATACAGTATAATACTAATTAATTCAGTATAGTACTAACAGACATGGCATACTAGTTCAAGCATTGGATTATGACTGGACACCAGGGCTCAAATCCCTGATCAGCTATAGAAATCCATTGGGTGACCTTGGGCAAGTCACATTCTCTCAGCCTCAAAGGAATGCAAAGGCCAAATAAATCTTGCCAAGAAAACTCCCTAATAAGTTTGCCTTAGGAGCACCGCAAGTTGAAGGTACATGATAACAATACGGTATTTGTAGATTTCTGTGTCTTTTTTTTCCTGGGTTGATTATATTCACATTGTTTCTTCCTCTAGCTCAATATTGTCTACAATGATTGACAGTAATCCCCTAGGGTCTCAAATAGCAGTCTGAATCTCAAGGGATTGAACCTGGGACCTTCCGCATACCAAGCACGTTATTATAACTCTGAGCTATAGATCTATCATTTTATTTATCTGTCTGTTTAATTTACATCTGGCCTTTCTTCCTGAGGAGGATTCAAGGTGGCTTATAACTATTTAAGACAAAAGACAACTTAAAACTCTGAATACAGAAGTTAAAAGACAATCAAACCACAGTTCTGTTTTAAAAAATCAGGTTAAAAACAAAATAAACACACATTTAAAACATAATGAACTATAGTAACAGCATCCCCATTAAAAGCTCCATCTCCATCAATAAGTTAAAAACCACAGGCCTGCCTAAAGTAGCCAACAAACAAAAAAAGGCCTGCTGTCAGAAAGACAACAAAAAGTGGGCCAACCAACCTTCCCATGAAAAGGAATTTCACAATTTAGGCCAAGAAGGCTCTCTTCTGTGTCCTCATCAAATGTGGCTGTGGTAGCAAATGGAGTGAAAAAAAACTTTCCCCCAAAGAGCTTAAAAGCAGGGTAGACTCACAGGAGAAGATATGGATTGGAATTTCGCATGGAACATGTGTTTTCAGAAGCAGACTTACTTGTGTAGGAATTAGAACTGAGTAGTTTTGCAAAGTCCACGTTCACCTAGGGCAGTGGTTCTCATACTTTGGTCCTCCAAGTGTTTTGGACTTCAGCTCCCAGAATTCCTAACTGTTGGTCAAGTCGGCTGGAGCCTCTGGAAGTTGAAGTCCAAAACACTTGGAGGACCAAAGTGTGGGAAGCACTGACCTAAGGGATGATGTTAGAAGATACAAGCATCCATTGTGAAATGGTAGTCAATGGGATGACTGATGCCTGGAAGCCCTGATGTGGAGCTAGGAAGTACTGGAATGCAACGAGAGTGTGCAAAGTGCACCAGAAGTGCCCAGTGAGCATGAGAAGTGTCCAATGTGCACCAGAAGGGTCCGATGTACATCAGGAGCAGCCAATGCACAGAACAAGTTCCCGATGCTCATTATGAGCAGCCAATGAACATCAGAAGCACCCAGAGCACTTCAGGACACTCTTCTCGCTGTCTGGAAATTCATCTTCTCAATTCACTAAGAAGTTTTTGGTGTATTTCTGCAACATAGCAATGAATTAATAGAGTTATGAAACATAACCTATGGTGTAGAACCTCAGCAATGGTCTCCTACTAGTTGTAATACTGTCTGCTCCATTGGCAGTAGTGCTCTGGGTTCTTAGAAAGAGGTACTTCCCGGCTCTATTACTCAAAATCTGGCATCTGTCAAGGACTTGATCTGAGACTTGGTGAATGCAGAGCATATGTTCTACCACCAGGCTTCAGGAAATGTTCATCTGTCCACTGCATGGCTGTCATTCTAATGCACAGACCCTTGGACATCTAAATCAGAGCTTGGAAAAGTAATATACTTCAATAGAATCAGGACTTACAGTTTGAAGGGGCTTTAATTTTTCCCTTACAAGTCCTTATATTCTAATCCAGTTAAGGTTAATGACTTACTGATTAACAACAGAGGACACATTATCATCGAATTATCCACGGCAGCAGTGGTGATTTCAGGAAAACCTTTGAAGAGCATCTTTTAAATGGATGAGCATCATCCTGAAGTCATATTTCCTAAATGTCTTGACAGGTGTGGTAGAATCAAAGTTATTCATCTCTAGAGTGCCTTTCAAGTAACATTTTTTTAAAAAAAAATATGGTTGGTAGCAAAGCATAGCTTCTTATAGAGTACTAGAGCAGAGAAACCTGTAAGGGGGACTTGTTTTTGCTCATTTCTAAAAAAGATACAAAGACAGACGTTCCAACTCTGACATAAGAGGATAATTTTTTCCAAAAAAACAAACAAACAATGGTTATGGATGAGCAGGGATGAAAGTCTGGGTGGTGGTGAGCCGATCATATTTACAATTGTGTGGTGGCAAGCTTGGGTTTCTCCTTTTTCTGTTACTGTATTTACAAAGTCAAGCCACGGTGGCAAGGTGCAACTTGCGTCAGAAGTCAGGGAGGGATTGGAATCATGGGAGGAAAACAGAGCACAGAAAGGTTATTTTTTAGACCATGGTTCTCAGAACACTCTCATCAATTTGGCCATTGGCAATGGTGGTCATGTGGTGGGGATTCTGGGAATTGTTGTCCAAAAAGTAACGCTTGAAAGTTCTGGGGAAACGATGGTATGTGATTTCATAATGCCATTCTCTTCCTCATTCTTTTTGACACAATCCATTTGCTGACCCAACAGACTAGTCATGGCTTTGAACCACTCGGATGAAGGGTGTGCAAGATTGTGTGACTGGGTAGGAGTTGTCCTGTTATTTTTCTGCCTTTGTCTTAATTAAATAGGTACATAGGCTGGCTATTCTTCTCATCTAGTCTAGTTGGAGTGAGTTTGATGTAGTTCAAAGACTTGCAAATTTTCCTCAGGTTAGGCTAGATGATGCCTGTTGTGTACACGTTGTGTGCCTTCAAGTTGTTTCTGACTTATGGTAACCCTAAGGCAAACCTACCATTGCATTTTCTGGGGCTGAGAGAGTGTGACACCAAGGTCACATAGTGGGTTTCCATGGCTGAGCAGGGAATCAAGCCCCGGTCTCCAGAACCATAGTTCAGTGCTCAAATCACCACACTACGCTGGCTTTCTAGATGATACCTACAATGTTGAATTTAGCACACTTTTTTGTTTGCTTGTTAAGGAAGGAAAGTTTCAAATCTTCTGTTTTTTCAAATGAATTTCACTGATACTGCAGGACACCATTTGTAGTACTGATAGAGTAGACATTGCTAGATAGTTGTACCACTTTTGACTAGAGCAGAGATAGGTGAATATGTCAGTTTACCTTTTCAAAATTCAGCTTTTAAAATTTCACCTTCTTTCCATCCTGTTATTAAAGAAATTTCAGTTCCTAAAAATGAACAACACAAAAATTACTCATCCTAAAATTAGAGCTGAGCTAGTCAGCAGTTTTTCATGAACATTCTTAGTAGAGTAGCATCCATGCAGCATAATTATATCAGTTTGGTACCACATTAATGTCATGGCTTTCTCCTGTGGTATCCTGGGATTGGTGGTTTGTTAAATCTTTAGAATTTGCTAGTCTGCTCCCCTGAAGTACAACACTACAGCTTTCTAGCAGTGAATTCTAAGTCCCTCATCAAACTACAAATCCCTGGATACCATGAGAGGGAACCAAAGCAGTTAAAATGGTATCAAAGAACTAGGATTATGTAACACAGATATACCTGCAGTGTTGGCATCATAGAATCATAGAATAATAGAGTTGGAAGAGACCCCAGGGGCCATCCAGTCCAACTCCCTGCTACGCAGGAACACACATCAAAGCCCTCCGGACAGATGGCCATCCAGACTCTGCTTAAAAACCTCCAAAAAAGGAGACTCCACCACACTCCAAGGCAGCCTATTCCACTGCTGGACAGCTTTGACCATCAGAAAGTTCTTCCTGAGGCTGAGGTGGAATCTCTTTTCCTGCAGTTTGAATCCATTGCTCCTTGTCTTAGTCTCTGGAGCAGTGGAAAACAAGCCTGTTCCCTCTTCAATATGACATATGGAAAATGTTTTGATTTTCCTGTGACTTTTCAGCAGCCCTTGTAAAAATGTTTACTACTGATTCTTATTGCCCTTTCCTGTTCTCATTCTAAATTGATAACCCCTGCCTTTGCACTGTGATGCTGACATGTTTGTTAAATAATCTTTTCTTGCAATATTCACATACATAATAAATCCAGGAAGCATTAGTCACATTTTCACTTATCCTTTCTTGCCCTCATTGACCTTTGTGTGTAGCTTGATCTGCTTAGCTGTATAGTGTCACAGTGTCAATCACGATCCATGATTACCTTCAATTACTCAGGGGACGAATCCCCCAGCCAAAAGAGAAGGTGTCACCAACCTGGAAGAAACATGGTCAAAAGTAGTAGCACTAGACAGCCAACATTGCCAAGCATGGCTGGTGAATATTCATACCAGTATGGGTTTTTCGAAAGAAATCTTTCTACCTCTTTGAAATTGCCAAGTTTAATTGATCATCGAAACTGTAGGTTATTCATTGCACCTCTCATTCTGATTATTTGCATACCACATCATTATCTATACATTGATTGCATATACACATGAAAACACACATGAAAGAGATCTAAGAATCTTAGTAGACAGGCGAAATATGAGTCAACAGTGTGATGCGGCGGCTAAAAAAGCTAGACTGTTTCAATAGGAGTATATTGTCTGGGTCAAGGGAAATAATAGTACCACTCTATTCTGCTTTGGGTAGAAAAGCTGGAGTGTGTCCGGAGGAGGACGACCAAAATGGTAAAAGGCCTATGCCCTATGAGGAGCAGCTTAGGGTATGTTTAGCCTGGGGAAGAGAAGGTTAAGGGGTGACATGATAGCTATGTTACTTATTTGGAAGGGTATCTTATGGAAGATGGAACAAGTTTGTTTTCTGCTGCTCCAGAGACTAGGACATGAAGCAATAGCTTCAAACTGTAGGAAAAGAGATTCCACCAAAATATTAGGAAGACTTCCTGATGGTAAGAGGTCTTCAACAATGGAATACGCTGCCTCAGAGTGTATTGGAGTCTCCTTCTTTGATGGTTTTTAAACAGAGGCTGGATGGCCATCTGTCGGGAATGCGTTGATTTTGTGTTCCTGCATGGAAGAATGCAGTTGGACTCAATGGACATTGTCTATGGAGGGAGAATTTATTTATATTTACCTTCCCAACAAAACAGTTCAAAGTCTTTGTGAAAGAAGGTTCAGACAACAGAGCCTCGTTTTGCAAAAGTTTCAAATTCTGGTCCAAAGACCCTGTCTGTCTGTGTCATTAACACTCTGGGTCAACACTAATGAAAAATTAATTGTCCTGTGAATGGTAAATTTCACATAGCCTTCTGCAGATCTAGCTCAGAGTCACTGCCATTTATACCATCTCTCTCCTATAAGTAGAATTGGCTGTTAAATGAGCTGGTTTCAGGATTTCAGGCCTTGTTCTTGCTTGTTATTACAATTTGCTTTGACTGCTTCCCTTCAACCTTTTAATATTTTTTTCTTAATTGCTTTTCCAGCAATTACTAGAACCTGCCTAGTAAAATCAATAACATCACCCCCACCGATCTAATAACATAAGGAGCCACTTAATCATCTGATGAAGTAATCAAATCTTTATTAAAAACCCCTGGGGGGGGGGCTCTTTTGAATATTCACTCTAGGGGGACCTGGTCATCTATGTCAAGTAGGATTTCCTTCCTGGGGTACTGTGTCATTATTTCAGGGTGTTTTTTTAAAAAAAAAAATAATAAGTTTTTATTTATTGGCATTCGGAAAGGCAATATGAGGTTATAATTATCCGTTACAATTCAACTGTGCTCAACTAGCATGATCTAATTTCAGAACTGGGATAGAGAGGGGAGAAAGAACAGGAAATTGGAGGTCACTGGTGCAGGGAAAGGGGTAATTAAAATATTTTTGCTCTAAGTGGGTTTCTAAATTGAAAGGGAAAATACTACCGTATAGGTCCCCAGCAAGTGGGGGGGGGGGGGCAAGCCACAAGCTCAAGCATGTTTTCAAACTCTTCTAGCAAGCTTTTCGTCTTGAGACAGAATTCTTTGATAGTCCTGATGTAGAATTGTTTTAGGAAGCTAATTCCATGGAGCTTAACAGCAAGGTTACTAACTAGTGGCCACCAAATCTGGAGAAGGAGGAAGAGAACCACCTTTCACAAGAGAAGGGTCTGAATTAACATGCAGGCAGAGCTGGCACTGTTTTTCGCTCTTGGTATTAGATAGATAGCCAGCTTATTAAACCTTTCGTAGCCTTTCAAGATGGTCCAACTGGGGAGGAAATGACAAATTTTACATACTCTCAAGATGGAACATGGGCTGAATGAAGAGTGGTAGCAATTTGCAGGAAAGCTAAGGATGAGGACACATATGAAAGGATGTCACATAGAGATGATGTTGTACCCCAGCTGGAATGTCAGCAAAAAAACTCAGGAAGCCCGCATTCAAAACTGCACACAGATGTAGACTCTCAAATCTTCCAGGTACCAGTTTAATTGTCCTGGCTCCATCCTATGAATGCCACTATCTTAATTACTGGAGATCTCTAGGACAAAATTCCAGATACCACATGAAACTACAAATCCCAGGACTCCAAAGCAGGGAGCCATTAAAATGGCCTCAGAATGCTATAACTGTGCAGTGTGAAGGAGATCTTGGGCTGCAGGAAGTATTACTTTGGCCATTTCCACACCCTAACCAATCCTCCCATTGCAATCCCGGCAGCACCTTTGCCAGGAAGGAAGGATGGCAGGAACGCTTCCCTCCACATCCAGCCGGTTCCCTGTGGAAAGAAGCACTAGCGACACATGCCTCCCTTCTGCAATGCAGCCGGGCTCTTTCCCATGCTGTGCTGGAGAAAGAAGCACCTCCATCATGCTTCCTGCCCTTCCACATAGGAGGTAAAGACAGGAGTGTGGTGCGATAGCAGATGCTTAATGGATTTATTCCATTAAGTGACTATCCCATGATCGTGATGGGTGGGAGGAGGGATGGCAGCGGAACCGCAACGATGTCATGCAGAAGCACAACCCATGGACTGCTGCAATGCCATGCACAAAGGGCTTTTGTTTAAAGGTGGAAAACCCATACAGTCTCTGCAGATGTGAGTAGCCTTCACACTCCTCTTCCTTCTGCATTAGAACTCTCTGGCAAAGAATTATAAGCACCTAACCAACTACAGATCCAAGAATTCTATAGCCACAACAGTTAAAGTTGTATTGAGGTGCTATAATTGTACAGGGTAGATACACAATATTAGATTGGATCTCTTAAAGTTTCCAAAGAAGTGTGGCTAAGTGGAGAAGAGAAAAGTGAGACTGTGTGCTTCTTCAGTGATCAACCACTCTCTTTTTTCAGTGGTCAGTCATTCTTTCTCAGCTTAGCATACTTCACAGAGTTGTTATGAAAAAAACTGGGGGATCTCTTTGGAAGCAGTATAGAAAAATGTGGGTTAAAAAAGGAAAGAGGTGAAATTATTTTCTTCCCTTGCAGTGTGAGCCAGGATTCCTACTGCATGTTGGAAATAGAACTTGGAAAAGTTACTTTTTGAACTACAGCTCCCAAACTACCAGGCAGCTTGGCCAAAAAGTGACTATCCAAACCACAGTCATAAGCACATACTATTAGGTCAACTCCTAGCTTAACCTACACCATGATGTAGGCATTCCTCTAGGTACATTTTCCACATATATGTTTCTACTTACTCTTGCTCCAATTGAAGGAATCTAGTGATGTTAGTAAACTGTAAGCTAAACATGAATCAATACTGTGATGTAGTGGCAAAAAGGAAGGAAGGAAGGAAGCAAGGAAGGAAGCAAGGAAGGAAGGAAGCAAGGAAGGAAGGAAGGAAGGAAGGAAGGAAGGAAGGAAGGAATTCTGGGTTACATCAGTAGGAGCAGAATGTCCAGAGTGATGATTCTACCATTCTATTCTACCTTGGTCAGACCTCACCTGGAATACTGTGTCCAGTTCTAAGTACCATAGTTCAGGAGGGATACTGACAAGCTGGAATGTGTCCAGACACAGGTGTCTGAAATAGTAAAATCTCTGGAAATCAAACCCTACAAGATTTAGGGAGCTGGGTATGTTTAGCTTGGAGAAGAGAAAACTGAGAGGTGATACAATAACCATCTTTTTTAACATCTGAATTTTTGTCATATAAAAGATGGAGCAAGCTTGTTTTCTCATGCTCCAGGGAGTATAAAACAAACCAGTGGATTCAAGTTACAAGAACAGAGATTCCATCTAAACATTAGGAAGAACTTCTTGGCTATAAGAGCTGTTTGACAGTGGAATGTTTTCTTCTTTGGAGACTTTAAACAAAGGTTGGATGGCCATCTCTCAGAAGCACTTAAGTGGTATGTTCCTGCATGGCAGGAGCTTGGACTAGACAGGTCTTGTGATCCTTTCCAACTCAATGATTCTATGAAATGTTTAAATATAACAGTACGGAAGTGTGCCAGAAATTAGAAGACTTTTTTTTTACCCTTTTGATGCCATCAGTTTTCACCAATTGTCTTTATGTTGTCTGTAGAGTTCTTTATCTGTGAATATGCAAAGCTGTTCTTTTCTGAGATCAGTGCTTCATCAAAGAGAAAAGAGGAGGAATATTTTAAAAAAATAAAATATCACAAAAACATCTTCTAGCAATGTCTTGGTGACCTTAAAAAACTCTGCCAGAAATTAAGGAAAAAAACTGTCCCGGTGTCATCACCACTACTGGCCAACTGAAGCTGCCTGCAAGCTGGTTTTCCTGACACTTCTCAGAAGCAGACTTTTCAGAGCATGACTGTGGAAAGGAACAAGAATGTACGCCTTTAATGTAGCATAGATAGTTAAAAAGTACTCTGAGTGGCCTGAAAATGCCCAATTAATTTTTGACCTAAAACAGGGGTGAAGAATCAGCGGCCTTTCAGATGTAGTTGGACTCCCATTTCCATTAGCCTTAAGCAAAGATGATAGGAGTTGTGCCCCAATAACATCTGGAGAGCCACAGGTTCAGCATCCATGCCCTAGAGACCAGCCAGTTTTGTATACATTTGAAATGTAATAAGTCAGGACACTTTTCACCTTCATCCTCAAAAAGTCCAGACAAGTGCCAATGTGTGTTTATTTACTTTTCTAGCACATGCCATCCCATAGGCCTCTAATGGCAGCAGTACATTAAAAGCAGGTAGCTTTAATACCATATGTGCCAACTGCGTTGCTTTTCTGGGTCACGCTCAGCTGACCTACCACAGTGATTCTATCCATCAGATCTAGCAATTATATATATCTTCAGCTTCCCCTAGGACAGCTGAACAGCTTACTGAGAAAATAATGGAGATGACAAGAAAGCCTAACACATCTTTAAAAAAAACAAAATGGAAGCAAAATGGATTAAGTTTGTGTGTGTGTGTGTGTGTGTGTGTGTCTATGGGCCTTCCCGCACTACAACTGTTATATAGTGCTATTATTCCCCTTTCAACATCCTGTGGAATTCTGAGGTTTGTAATTTACTGAGGCCCAAGAGCTCTCTGGCTGAGAATTCTAAACGCCCCTCCATAGGATGTTGAAAGTGCAATAATAACACTGTAACAGTATAATGCAGAAAGGCCTCAAAAGTCTAAAATCAGTTCTTAACTCTATTATACAGATTGTTAACTGGGGCTGGCTGTAGGAAACATATGTAACCTTTGTTTAACAGCTCCAACTGGCTCTTTCTGGGTACCATTCAAGAGTGTTGGTTATGACCTATAAAGCCTCATATAGTTTAGATCCAAACTATCCATATGAACCCTATGCAAGCCCTGAGATCTGCAGGAGTATCAGGTGTGGACACAAGGCACAGACTTCTTGGTGGCTGCTCCTAGACCTAGGAAATCCCTTCCTAGGGAGGGTGGAATGCTCTCATCCTTCATCTCTTTCTGCTGACAGGCAAAAACTTTTTTGTTCAAACAGATCTGAAGAACTGCACCTGGAGCACTAACAGGATCAGCACCAATTGATGGAGGTCTGTTCTTCTGGCGATTAGGGTGCTGCAGACACTTCCAGCTCTCTCCCACCAGCAAACCTGGTGTGGCCAAGCCTGATTTTTTCCCCTCTCTCTCTCTTTCAGATGGGTAGGGCAGCTCCCCAGTCTGAGAAAGCGTCCTCTCACTTCACACATACAGCTCTGCTTTCCCCTTTTAAACACTACTTCTGAGTAAAGAGTGAGGCGTTTTGATGGTTATTTAGAATCCCCTTAGAGTTTTATGGTACTGTGTTTTCTATTTGGTTTTTAAATACTGTATATTACTCAACTGAGCCAAAATTTATGAAATAAACTATAATCTTTATTAAAAAAAACAAACAGAACCAAGAATTGGAGTTCATGTACAGATTGAAGCTAATATAGTTTTTCTTTCAGACAGTTTCTGTGTGTCTTGAAACCCTCTAATGAGCACCAGTATCACCAACAGCCCTTTGGCTACACTGTCCCCAAAGGCCCAGTCCTCAAATCTAGGTCACACTTTCTGATCAGATTCTATAATAGTTTAATTTCTTTTCTGCCTCTCTCTAGGCTTTCCCTGAGAAACAAACCCTCCCACTCAGACAACTCCCCTGGCTAAGGCCATTTCCTCACTACACTGTTATAGTGCTGTTATTCCACTTTCAACATCCTATGGAATCTTGGGGTTTGCAGTTTAGGAAGGGGCATTTAGAATTCTCAGCCAGAGAGTTCTTTGGCCACAGTAAACTACAAAGCCCAGAATTCCACAGGATATTGAGAGTGGAATAATAGCACTATAATAGTGTAGTGCAGAAATGGCCTGACTGAGGAAGCTTATTCCAGAGCTCTCTCTGGCTGAAGGACTCATTGAAAGACTGCCAGTGCCAATCAGTGTGTGCCTTTTTAAATATTCTCCTCAGATCTTCAGCCCCTCCCTCACTCTAATGGCCTGGGTTTCTCTCTTGAGTAGCTATTCTGGTTGCCTGACAACGTGTTGCTAAGTTTCTCTGGCATTCAGGATAGCCACACAGCCAGAACTCCATCATAAAGGGGACTGAAAACATCATCTTCCAGCATTTCCATCACTGTGTGCAATAGCTGGCTTTTAAGGTATGCTTGAAGGAGCATTTAAAATGATAGCAATAGTGCCACAGTCATGAACATGAATACTGAATAGTTAAGGAAAGGATACCTGCCATTATTTTTATAGTAATGAAGTGTTGGCATCACCACAGCTTTGAGAAGTTACTTTCTTTACTACAGCGTGCAGACTCCTCAGCCAGCATGGCCACGAATTTTCAAAGCTCCTATTTCCATTAAATGGTGGAAGAGCAATAGCACATGGTTCACATGCCGGTTTCAGCTGTACCACATGCTCTGTGGTAGATACTGAAGAGACAAAAAGGTAGATAGGAGAAGAGCCTGTGTTCTTCAATAATTTGTCATGTTGGGTTTTAAAGTAATAAAAAGAAGTTAGTTGCTTTGGGAAACAATAAAGTTAAGTTACTTCCATAATTGTAACTATCAAGGTAGCTAAACAGTTTGGTGATCTTTGATGTATAACTACAATTAATTATTTTTTATACTTAACATTCCATGCTGTGGTCTGAACATCAAAGCCAGGATTAAAAAGTGCTAAAAGTTTAATCACTTCTTAATAAAAGGTATTTCTGCACCCAAATCATCTCCTAGATCTTGAAAACCAATCTCAATCACCTTTTATTCATCCACAGCATTATTCAAATAATTGCTTTGTTTCACTGCGTTTGCAAGATGAAAGAAATGGGAAAATATTTATGCAAGAAAAGCTATGCAGACTTGCTACAACTCTCTTTACAGCCATTTATATACGTTGATGTTTATGCTTCACTACACTAAAGATTTCTTTTTTTTTTTTTCCTTTTTTGCCACAGCTACCAAACTTTCTACCAAATTAGGCCCTGAAATGCAGAAGCAAACTGATGCTTTTGGTACGGTAAAGGAAGTACTTTTATGCTGAGAATAACTTTAAGAATTATCCTTGAAGAGTCAAAAAACCTCCTTTTTTTTTTCAAGACCTAAATGGGAAATAAAGATCTAGCATAGTGTAGCGGTTTGAGTGCTGGACTGTGACCCTGAAGACAAGGGTTTGATTCCCCTCTCAGCCATGGAAACCTACTAGGTGACCTTGGGTGCATCACACACACTCAGAACCAGAAAACCTCATGAAAGGTTCACCTTAGGATCTCCATAAGTCAGAAACAACTTGAAGGCACACAACTACAAATGGGAAATACTAAGAAATAGGTAAATGGCTCCTCACTCCAAATGTGACCCAGTTAGTCGAAGGGGAAACATCACGTCTTTAAAGCAGGAAGTGTCTTGGTAGAGAATGTCAAGTGATCAGTAGAAACCAAAGACCATCTACTTCCTCCTAGATAAATTCAACCAAATGTTCATCAGCCTGAGTAACAGGTTAGATTGAAATCCCTGCTCCCAAGGTATATTGCTTATTTACTTTCTGTTATTACCACAGGCCTTCAAAAAACCATCTCAGACCAACAGACGTGCATTCTTTTAAGAAAAACAACTCACCTCCCTTTCTCATATCTTCCTGGTTAATAAGCAACGATATGCAGTTCTTTGTGATTTTCCATGCCAACTCAAACTCTGACTGCTCTGAGAAACAGCAAAGTGTTTTCCTTGCAGTCAAATCTCAGCATCTCACTGCTATTCTCCAGGCTCCTTTTTCCAAACAAAACAAAACAAAACATAGGGCTGCAGTAGGGAGAAAGTCATTGATAAATCAGCCTGGTTGCCTCACCAATTTCAAGCAGGGCAAAGAAAATGGCCAACAAGTGACTAGGCTGATGGTATTAGAGATGGACAAATCTGCCTGTTTTGCACGGAATGTTTCATCCACGTATAAAGAAATTTGGAGATTTTAGAAAAATTTGACGAAGAAAATGAGCCCAAACTACATTCTAGCTAACTACACACAACTCTGAATAGATGAGCTGAGTTAGTCCTAATAATTATCCATTATCAAAAATCCTACTGTTGTTCCCAACAAGAGTAAACCCACTGGATCAATGGATCCACTGGATCAATCAGTGTAGTGAGCAGATGGCCTTAGTCTTTTAGTAATGGGTTTTGTTATTATGTCTTAGTTTCAATTTAGTTTAATTTAGTTTTGTTGTAGTTTTAGTTATACATGTTTATTGTTAATGTATAGTTTGTTTCCTTTTCTCTTTTTTTCCTTTTCTCTTTTTAACTTTTCTTTTCCTTCTCTTGTTGTAAACTAGTCTGCATCTCTCAACTAAATTAATAAATATTAAATCAAACAAACAGCAATGGCATCTAATGGTTTCATGTCAGAAAAGCAGTGAATCCACTCTGGGTTTTAGTCTGAATTGTAAAGGAGCTCTCCAAAAGGCTCAACTCTATTCCCAAAATAGGTCCAGTGCTAGGAGAGCTCCTTTAAAGTTAAAACTAATACCTGGAGTGGATTTACTGCTTCAGTGACATGGAAACCCTCAACCACCACTCTTACCCAGCTCAAACGAACTCTATCCTATTCTTAAATGTAACTGAAACACCAGTCCACCTTTGTTTCCCAGGTAGAATCATAGAACTGAAATTGGACCCTGAATGAGGTTGGGAAGGAGTATCTCTCTCTCTCTCTCTCTCTCTCACACGCGCACACACACACACACACACACACACAATTACCCTTAGCTAAGAGGAACATCTTCTCAGCCCCTGCAGTCAGCTTGGTTGCAACAGATGGACAAAACCTGATTGAACACCAGGTTTTTTCAGAGCTTCCAAAGAGAGAAAGAAAGGGGATGAGACAGTTTAACATAACATAAATTGCTTAACATAAATTGAGAGACAGGGGAACAGAAAACAGATCGTTCTGAGATAGTAACATAGGTGTCATTCTTTCTGTGAACAACTGCACGTTTTCAGTCAGTTATCTTAATTAACTTTTGGCACAGTTCTTGCAAGAAGACAGAACAGCTTGTTTAGATTTGCTTAGGAACCCAGAAATGAAACACCAAATGCTCAGAAAACTTTTTATCCCCAACACTATCTGTGAGGGAAGAGCAACATAGGGCCCTCCAGATGTGGTTTTACTGCAGTTCCACCATCCCCCATATAACTATGCCAGTTAGGGCTACCAGGAGTTGCAATCCAACAACAACTGTCAAGGCCACATATTCCCCAGCTGAGCTACCTACAATCCATTTTCCACCACTCTGCCTTTTAACTGTCAGGCAATTTTTCTGGCAGTTTGTTTAATACAGATTCACATCTCAGAGAAGAACAGCAAAATCTGGGGAAATTCACTTGCATCCCCACTTGCATTCACTTGTATTCTCAGTTGTTCTGCTGATATTCTAAAACATACTGGTAAATGTGGAATTAATTTTTTAAAAGAAGTGTCACCTCTGTATCCATCCTAAAGAAATCTTCTTTGCAGAAATCTGTGATAGAAAGCCCACTGGCAAAATATCATCATTTGTCAAATCCATCCTGCAGAAAGGATACAAAATCCACCTAGCAGTAAACCAAGCTCCTTTTCTGCATGCTGGCCTTAAAAGACCTTTTATGCCAAGTGAGTGTCAGACATGAAAAGGTTGCAAATACCTAGAGATTTCAGTCTTGATCCAGTACGTAGAGAGAAAATATCAGTGGAGTGGAAAAGGCAACAACCAAATATATCAGGGAAAGTGGCAAGGAAATCTAAAGGAGGAGGAGAAGAAGATGAGGAGTCAAGCAATGGCACTCATTAAGATTTCTCTACAAGCCATGTCAAGCATCCGCTCTTCAAAACCCTGCAATATTATCATGGTCAAGCCGAGAACAGTGGGATTAGGACACGTGAGATGGTGAAAAGAAGTCCTGTGGGAATGCAGAGGAGACGGCCCTAACAATTATTACTATTTGACACAGTTCTCATGGTTTTTAGAATAATCATTCAGACTGCAGTCTTGGAAAAAAGCTCCACTTGGTGAACGGACTTTATCTCTAAGATGCACTCTCAGTTACTTTTCTTGTCATCATATGGCTGTGGTTGTGTAGCACAAATCTCTGCATGTAGAGTTACATGTTAATTGTGCTACACAGCCGTCGTGCTGAAGGGCAGTAGACCTTTCACAATACACACTTTCAGAGTTAATATTCCATTTTACCTGCCATGGCAACTTTCTATGGAACCCTGGGAAGAAAACCATAGGGTCACCATAAGTCACCATAAGTCAGAAATGACTTGAAGGCACATAGCAGCAACAACAACAACAACATGTGAGTTTCAGAAAAGCAATGAAGCCGTGTTAGCAAATTGCAGAGATGCACATCTGGGTACTGGCAAAAGTGTTCTAATGGGCTTCATGTGCTTCCAATGTGCCTTGGGTGTTCCAGAGGAACATCAGGCACTTCTGTAGTTCTTCGGACCCTTCTGATGTACATCAGGTGGTGGTGATGATGATGATGATGATGATGATGATGATGATGATGATGATTCTTTCCTCCCTGTCCTCCTCCTCCTTCTCCAGGGACACCTAGTGGGAGTCCATAGCTAAGTGGGGAATCAAACCCTGGTCTCCAGGGTCCATAGTCCAACACTCAAACCACTCCAGAACTGTAAAGTTATGAAATGTTGATCATGATGTAGCATCTGAACCCATATTTTTCGCTGAAGAAAAATCCCCAAGTACAAGAAGTAGTAAAAACTATGGATACAAGCCTCATGTTTGAGCAAGAATACACCAAAAGAAAAGAAAAGGGGAAAAAAGAAAAGAAAAAGTCTAGTCTAGTTATTACTAACAATAGGATTTACATTTTCTACTCCATTTCCCACTGTCACTACCTTGTCCTCAGTGGATTGCTCCAAGCCTGCTGGGACTCATCATGGGTTTAATTGTTCTTTGGCAAGATTGTAGTGATCACTTTACCGAAGGGAACGTCCCTGACCTTTTCCACTGAGTGAAATGTGTCACAGCAGCCTTTGGGAGAAATATACTTCCAAAAGACTATGGTCTTCCTTGCTCAGCATGCTGCTAAACAATTTGAACAAGTTATTTAAAAGGTTTTAATGTTTCTACTTGGGTTTTTTCCCCCAAGCCTTTCAATAGCATTGCAGCTGAACAGATTGGCTCAGAAAAACTGTCCAATTTTCGTTAACCCCCAACCCTGTGAAAGTGGATAATTAATTAGTTAATCTGAAGCCAGCTTTGGAGAATTCCCTAGCTCTAACTACTCCACCACATTGCAAAAACAGAAGCTTTCAGCCATCGCCTCTACATCATTCATTTCCAATGTTTGGGTACAAATGCTGTCACTTTTGCAGCCAAAACAATGTCACCCTCTTTCAAGAAGGAAGCATTTCCAGATGTTGAGTGCCTGTGAGGTTTACAGAAGTAAAGGCATTATTTGAAAAAGAAATCCTGAACTGAGGAAACCTGAAAATATTCTAATGAAGATGGAGCATGCTTGGAATGGGCTGGCTATAGGAAGCAGACAACTCCCTTGTTGCAATAGCTCTGCTTACTGATGGTCTGTTTCCAGGCACAATTGAAAATGATGGTTATGACCTATTAAGCCTTATATGGCTCAGGTCCAGGTTATCTAAAGGATAGTATTCTCTCACATGAGTCCATTCATGTTTTGAGTTCTTCTACGGAGGCCCTTCTCTTTGTTCTACTACCTCACAGCTATATTTGTTGGTAACACAGGACAGAGCCTTCTTGGTGGCTGCTCCTACTGAGTATCAGATGGAATATATTAGAAGTGGGCACTAAGCAGCACTCCACACTGTAACATTTTGTGGCATGTCCAGAGCTCAGAAAAGCACTTTTTGCAGCCATGCAATCTGCGAATTTGCTAAATTGTAGTCCTCAAAAGTAACTTTCCAACCTCTGTTTGGGTCCCAATTATTTACAATAGTCCCTCCATATATGCAAGAGTTCCATTCCAGGAACTCCAACATAAAAGAAAAAACATGAGTACTCATATCCCATCATGCCTAATGGTGGTGACATACACACAAATGCTTCAGTGCATCTATCTACATATTGCCACTGTTTTAGGTATAGGGCATGACACAATTATATTAGCTTAAAATCGCATATTCGGAAACCATGGGTAAGGAGGGCCCACTGCATTGTCTTCATAAGACCTGTGTCTTTAGGTTGCTCTAAAGATATTAAGGGAGGTAGCTAGGAGGGGTGGTGATAAAATGAGGGTGTTGCTCCACAAACAAGAATTCTACCTCCCATGAATTTTTCCTTCAGCCCCCAAATTTCTAGCATTCCAAAGAATGAAACATTGAAAATGGTTCATTCTTAAAACTCTCCTGTTTGCTGTGTTCACATTCTCTCAGTCACTCTGCTCACCCCTATTTCTGTGGATGCCTAATGTCATGTCCTGGATAACTTGCACTCAGAGTTGATTAGCAGTGTTTATTTGTAGTGAAGCAAGCAACACAGCACACTTAGTTAGAAGCTGCTGAGACTACAGCATGCATGATGGTTACAGATTTTATACCTTTCAGATACAAATTTAGGCACCCAGAGTTGTGGTTGGAGAAGATCATAAATCTAACATTATCTCGCCATTATAGATGTTTCCCAGACTCACAGTTGTTTACCTATCTTTCATCCTTGAAGCTAGAGCATGTTTCCGCCCTTCTCTCCAAACATTTCCAGTACTCACACAATACCTTTTGGTGCTTTTGTTTTCCCCATCTGATCTTCTCCCCCAACTTTATTGCCCACTTGTACCAGTGGGCAATAAAGCAATAAACCATATGATTCATTGAAATACACAAACATGCTTCGAACAGATACATAGTTGAAATCAACAGTTGGCGTTTGATACTTTGCAGGACTTTGCTAACTCTTTGTACACATCCAACAAAAACTTATGACTGGCGCCATGAATCCTAACACCTAAACTGTATTTCTGAACCATCAACCGAAGCTTAAAGTTACTGCAATACAAGAACTTTGGGGACCAAAGGAAATTTTATTTGGAGGTTGAGGAGAAGTCTTATTTGTGGAGCAACACCCTTATGCCCCACACACAACTACAGTCCTGAAGATTCTTGTTGTAGGGAAGTTGGTTTCACAGACCCATGGTAGGCCCTATTATCTCCGGTCTCCAGCAAATGCCTGATCCGCTTGCTGCTGACGCCAACCATGCAAACATCTCTAACCTTGTTCACAACTAAACATGACAAACTGAAAGGGGGAATAAAAGAAAAGGAGAAAGAAACTCTAAAATGTCCAAGTGAGCAGTCTATTACTGTTAATCTCTGCTTTGCAATACAAGCCCTGATAGTTTTCCACCAAGACATACGTGTCTGGGAAAAGCAAGAGAGGAAGGGTAGGAAAAAAGATCACAAACAATGTTGCCCTGAACTTTTTCGAAAAGCTCCTGTAAGTCTGCTCAGCAGCCCTGTACTTTCTGACAGGTATTTACCTAGGCTGATATAGTGGCAGAGAATGATGGATGCGTGATGGATGCTGACCTAAAGCGAACATTCTGCTGACTTCTCCAAATTACTTTCTGTTCTGCTGGAGATGATTCTGTATCATTTCTAGGAGTGCTTTGTAAACTATCAAAGCAGGAGTCAAAAAAGAAATTGGGTGCTGAGTTACTGTATAATAATATTTCAAGGGGAGGATGCGAGCCTTTACCATATTATTGCACGATATCTCTTGCCATCATGAATCACAAGCACAGAAGAATATTAGGTCAGAGGTGTATTCATTCTGGAACAGTGCTTCTCATTGTGCCTGGATCCTTGGTTGTTTTCTTCTTCTTCTTCTTCTTCTTTTTTTCCTCCAGGTCCCCATCCTTCTTTGTGGTAAAGATGGCCACAGACAGAGAGGATCTCAAAGAGAACCATCAAGAACTGTTATTTCTGCAGAACCATTGTCTTACCTTCCAGGATCCCTTCATTTAGGCAATCTTTGTGAGAACCAGGCTGCTGTAATGGTTTGTATTTGGGACTAGGATTATGGGAAACCAGGGTTCAATTACCTACTCAGCCATGGAAACACGTTAGATGACCCTGGGCAAATCACACACTCTCAGCCTTAGGCGAAAGCAATGGCAAATCTCTTCCGAATAAACCTTGCCAGGAAAACACCAAAATAGGTTCACTCTAGGATCTCTATAAGCTGGAAATGACCTCAAGGCACACACAACAACAACAACACTGTTAGGCAACTTTATGGGCCTCCAGATGTCACACTGCAACTCCCATCAACCTTCAGCATTGGTGATGTTGGTTAGAGCTGTTAGGACTTACAGATGTAAATCCTGACTTGATTTGTGCTCTTCCGATATGTGCAATGATGAGAATTTGCTAGCCTTCATAAGGTTGTTAACATGCTGCTCTCAGGAGTCCTTACTATTGGCTCTGCCTCATGCGGGTTGCAGTCCAACAACATCTGGAAGAGTGCAAACAGTTCACACTCTGGGTAATAGGGAGAACTCCACAAACAGTCTTCACAAGCCACCATTGCACACTGGGTTAGAAGGAGGGAATCAGTCTCAGAGAAAATATTTGTGAGTGGTTTAGGGATATTTCTGTAAAATATGGGGTACTGGGGCATGCAATATTTATCAAAGTAGTGCATGCATGTGTCAATGGAACTATGGTGGTAGATGGTTTCCATGTCAACGAGGCTGTGAATCCATTCTGGCTTTCAGCTCAAATTTCAAAAGGAGCTATCCAAGGCGCTAAACTTCTAAGAGTCTTAGAGTTTCTTTAAAGTTTGGACTGAAACCCAGAGAAACGTCACCACCAGTCCACTGACATGGCAGCCATTCTCTGCCAATGAAATGTAGTGGTAGATCTTTGTGACTGTTATCAGTCTCCCCCGTGCTGCTTGCTACGTGTGAGTGCTTAATTTCACAAAGGGAAAAGACATACATGTTTCATGGAAAGCAGAGTTTTAAGCAAATTGTGGCTGGGATCCTGTTAGGCACATACAAACACGTAGGTTTCCCTTATGAAAGTTTCCCCTATGTGTGCATGGGCCCCTTTCTGGGTGCTACAGAGGCTGATATTCCCTCCCTCCATCCCTCCCTGTACAGCACCCAAGCACTCCCCAACTTACTAAACAGCCTCTGAAGCCCCCTGCATGGTCACTCCCTGCTTTGTGGGGACCAGGGAAGATCACAGAAGCATCTTTCCATAGCCAGACATCAAATATGACAATAGCACTGAGGTCTACTGGAGTCCTCCAGGGGTCTTAGTGCTAAAATGTTCGATGTAGTGATTTGAGTGTTGGACTACAACCCTGGAGACCAGGGTTTAGTTCCCTGCTTAGTCGTGGAAACCCACTGGATGACCTGGGGTGCGGCATCTGCTCAGTCCTCAAAAAACCTCATGAAAAGTTTGCCTTGGGGTTGCCATAAGTTGGAAACAATTTGAAGGGCCACAACAGAAATGCAGAACCTACTAAACTACGTTGGGCTATACAGGACTGCAGCCAATATTTTTACTATGATTTCAGCCAGGAGACCTATCAGGCACTTCAGTCTTTCCCCAGTGACAAGGTCTTTCAAAACTGCTTGCAATGGATCTCATCATTTTGAAACAACCAGATTCACCCCAAATTGCATGAGCAGCAGGATTTCATGTCTCTTTTACAAACCAAACACCATCTTGTAAGGTCAAAAGTTGTCCAGTCCTAAAGAAACATAATGGCGGCTATGGAACAAAAGCGGTGAGGCTGAAAAAGTATGGGAAGCAGTGGCACCATGGTTCTCTTTCTACCAAAGAAAAGAGAAAATAGCCATGGCCTCATCAGTGGTGGCAAGCGACCATCACCTTCACCTCTGAGAGGTATTAAGTCTTTTCCACACTACACAGCACTTTGACCTCCCTTTAACAGTCATGGTTGCATCCCACGGAATCTTAAGATATGTAGCTTGATGAGGCACTGGAACTCTATGTCAGAGAATTTTAAATACCTCCCAAAACTATAAATCCCAGGATTCCATAGGGTGGAATTATAGCTGTTAAGGGGCATTCAATTGTGTTATAATTGTGTAGTGTGAAAGAAACTAGATTTCATCAAGGTCACCAAGATTGTTTAAATCTTGGGGATCCATTTTTCTCCCCACCCCACCCCGAAGGCATGAAAAAGCCACAGCCAAATACATTTTCCCAGCTTTTATTTTAACTGGGAAAAGCTATGCTGCAACTCATGCTGTATTGTTCTCTTCAAATCACCTTAAGCACCTTTGCCTCCAGGTTGTGGATTTCTTGTCATCTGAAAAACTGATCAAAATGCAATTCACACTTTAGAAGAAGGTGAGAAAATCCCAGGAGTGTTTAATAACTCCTACTAAAAGCCAATTACATCTTATACTCAAATCCTTTTTGCATTGACTTGGACTTTACAATAAATCATCATTTTTCTTAGTTCTTCCCCTTGCCGTATAGGCTACATAGCTGCTTATTTATTGATGGGGAGACTCTTGTTTTCAAGTGCAGGGATAATCTCAAGGAAAATCACTGTGAATATTTCTGGGGAAATGGTCTTGAAATGTTAAATGTCTCAAGAAAGAGAAATGCTTGCATGTAGTTGGAAAAGGACCATTTAAGGCCCCTAGCCTTCCGTTTCCTTTTAATCAGTGCATGGAAATCAGGGTAGTTTCGCCATTCACCTTGACCAAAGAAAGTAGGAATTCTATATCGCCTACTTAGTTATGTGTCCATAACTAAATACCATCTCCTGGCTGGACCCCCACGAACCTAATTTACTAAACACCAGCTTGACCCAGGAAGGAAGGAAGGAAGGAAGGAAGGAAGGAAGGAAGGGAGGGAGGGAGGGAGGGAGGGAGGGAGGGAGGGAGGGAGGGAGGGAGGGAGGGAGGGAGGGAGGAAATACATCAGGAAATCCATTCTTCTGGTGATCAAGGCATGGATGGATGATGTTTCCACTCCACTTCCACCAGCAAACATGCCTGTCACGAGGAATTGTGACAGGAGTCCTACTTCTGATTGCCACTGCCTGGCTTACTGGTAGGAGAGGGTAGAAACATCACCTACGTGCACCCTATTCACCAGAAGAATAGCCTTTCTTTTCTCAGTGCAGCTAATGCCCAGCAAATTAGGGTTGGGAGAGCCGTTACAATCGTAGTAAAATACTATAATCATGACTGCATCAGGATCATGAACACAGGACAGTTATGGATAACCTAGAGTTAAGCATCTGTAACTGTGATACTACATGCCAGCCATAATTGAAAGGCAGTATTTGTGTCCTTATGTACACCAGTCTCTTGGTATGAAGTCTGAGTAAGACTACAGAACAGCTTTTCTGAATGCTTTTACCGGCTGCAAAACATGTGCCTCTTTTCACCTGTGTTCGCTTATTATGCAGAGGGATGTGTCAGGAAGGAAAGAGCCCATTCATATCACCAAAATAATGAGGCTGAATCTCCCTTCTTGCTGTGCTATGGCAGTGACAATGAGGGTGAGCAATCCAGCTGCTGCAGTATAGCCAATCAGGGAGCATCAGCCCTGTTGTTTTACAATAGGGTTTATATATTTTGCCAGCCATCAACTATCAAGAGCTAAGGCAATGAGGCTGGATTCATTTGTCCATTATAAGACCGTCACATTGTCAAATCTGATTGGCTTTATGACGGTGTGAGACAATCACATTCTCTACATGATTCCTGATTGGTTGAGTTCATGCACTGAAGGAGAAAGGAGTTGTAACAAAAGTGGGGTGAAATAATGTTGAAATAGGGATGTGGCAGAAAGAACTGCAAAATTCTCAACATTTGGGTTAGAGGTGATCCTTTTGGTCTCTGAAAAATATGTTTTATGGGTGAGCATTTGATGCAATTCTATCAAATCAAACATTTAGTAGAATTCTCCATGGGACCATCTAATTTCTTATGAACAGTGCACAGGGTAGTAGCTAACTGTATATGAGATAATGGCAGAGGAAGTGCATGGAACTTTTGGACTGCCAGTAGCCATGTTGAACAGAGGATTCTGGAAGGTATTGGTCAAAAAATAACTTTCCGAAGTTCTAGAGAAAAAATTGATGCTCTTCACAAGATCCAATGCTTTTGGGTATTATGAAAAGTATACAGTTGTGCTTTATGCTCATCCTTTGCGACAGATACATGATTTTCACCTTTGCACATCTTTTGCACCATAACCTGGAAAGGTTGGAGACAGTACGTTTTTGTCATGCCCGTGTGCTCTTTTCTCATGAAGCAGTGAATGGACTCCCACACATAAAATCACATAAAATCATGCAGATGAAACAGCAAACTGGACTGAATTATTCACACCCCTCCACAAGCCACACAGCTTCAGTTGCTAATGTATGTGGCATTGGCCCTCGCCATCGCATCACTGTCACTGCAAAGGAAGAAAGGGAAAGGCTGAGAAAAAGTAAGCTTGAAAGATAAGACCAATAATCCCCCTAGCTCATCATGTTCTTCAAATACAATGGTTGGAATCCTGTTGGTGACATAGGCATGATGTTACTTTTCACCTGAATATAACTTTTTATGATTATCATGGATGGAGGTATTCAGCAGCTCCATCTGCAATAACCCCTTGCCTGTCCAAGCTACCTATTTGCTGCCAAAATTCCTCCATTTAGTGGCTTGGAGAAAATAGGAGACAGCCAGGCAGTGGCCATCAATATTTCAGCAAATGGCCACAAAAAGGAAAAGGCATTCTGCTTGGACCTCCTGGGGTCCTGCTGGTCCCGGTGAATAATGTCATCTTCCTGTAGCCAGTTGATGAAACACAGCAGGCCGCTGCCTGGCTTCCTCCTGTCTTTCTCCAGTCTCTAAATGACCATGGGATGCTCCAGCAGGAGTTACACTGAGTGCACAGCAGGGAGCGGAGCTACACTTGTGGAAGCTTTATGGTCCATAAAGACATTCCAGGATCTTAGCCTACCTAACCCCTTTCTTATGCATTTATTTTTGGCAAACTGCTAGCTAGCAATGCATGAATCCAACATAATCCTTCCTGCATGTGTTTCAGCAGGTCAGGCATGCTTCTCTTCCCCATCAGCTGCACAGCATTGTTTCTGGATTTTGTTTTTATGCTAATAGATTCTGGGCAAAAAATAACCCACAAAACAGTACACATTTTTCTACAGGGTACGCTAGCATGAAGCTTTCTGCATGCCTCTGTATATGCAAAAATATGCTTCTCTCTTCTCTTTCATTTAAATCTCTTTCATCATTGTCCATCTCTTACTACAGTAATATAATACTTCCAGAGGCATGTATGTAGATAACTCCAAATTACTCTTCCTGCATTGTAAAAGTCAGCGGGTTGTGCTCTGTAAGTATGGATGGCAAGGGATCCTTCCTGCCTGGCCAGAGATTCCATTGAAAGAAGGCAGTTCCAGGTTCCCAAGGATGTTCCCTTTCAGAACAGGGAAAATCTGGGATTAGTGGGTTTCATGGTGGATTTTGCTGCTATCCACACTGCAAATAGGGTTAAAGGCTCAAAGAATTACAAAAAAACGACTGCCAGTGTTTTGTTTCATCATAACTGTCCTGGAGCTGTCAACAAAACTGAAGAACAAATAGATTAGAGCATCTTAGCAAATGTATTAAGGTACCTTTTATCACGATGCTAAGATACTGAGACGGCATGCACAAAACACTAAATCAAATGTATTGATTCAGAGCACCCTTGACGCTGGTGAGGGAAGAGCTGAAGTTGAATATTGATTAAAACGGTTCAAAAGTTGCTTTACAGGAAGCAGCAATCTTTTTTAAAAAAAATCCCATTTTTTTTTTCCATTGAAAATGTTATTTTTTTCAGTTCTGAGTAATCTGCCTGGAAGGGCAATCTTCAAAAGCCTGTTACAGAAGGATCGCAAGGGGGGGGGAAGAAGCTACATCTGTGATACCTATGGATTTATCATTTGAACACATCTTTTGATCTCAAAAAATGTTCAGCAAGTCCCACTGACTTTTACAATGCAGGAGGAGTAATTTGGGTTTTTTTTCCTCCCCCTATCTTGCGGGTTTGCTTTGATGACCTATTGATCTACTCCAGTGGCTTCCTGAAACATCTGGGGCATACAGATACGGCACCGAACCATCAGAGCAAAAATAGGATTAAAGCTGAAATTCTCGAAGTGACATTTCGCTCAGCAAGATTTGAAAATATCGGGCACCTTGCCTGCAACAAAGGCACCTCTGCAACTCTGCCAATGATGAATCTCAACAGAGCTTGGAGCTCTCCACTTTGTTAGTTTTCTGTGTCTTTTTTTTTTTTAAGCAGTTGTTAGGTGTGCAAAATTAAAAGAGCATGCTACAAAGGCACAGCCTTCTACGTGATCCCAACAACTGAGGCGCAAAGGAATTAAAAGGGGGAGGTAGAAAAGAGGAGACAGTTTGATGCTCAGAAAGAGGGGAGGAGAAAGACTTTGGGAGCATTAAATACCTGAAATTGCCAGTATATATGAGGAAAACAGTGGAGAACAAAAAGTACCTTGAGACACCCTTGAGCTGCCGCTAAATTCTTCCCTCCACTACAGAATTCTGCTGTTTCCTCTGCCAAAGGTAGTGTATGCAGTGCATAAAGGGTTTTCTCTATACATTGTCCTTTTCACTAAAATTGTGTTGTGCTGTGCTGAACCTGACAAACAATTTGGCCCTCATGATAGGGAGGAAAAGCATAAGAAGAGGCAAGGATATAGCTTAGTGCCCAAGGGGCTGGAGTAGGAATAGAGTAAGTATGTACATCTTTGTAAATATCATTCCTAGAGACAACAACTTTTCTACCATTTTTCTTCTCATTGTGAAAAGTCATCAAAAACTTTGGCCATTTCCGTACTACACTGTTACAGTGGTATTATTCCTCTTTCATCGTCCTATGGAATCCTGGGGTTTGCAATTTAGGGATAGGCATTGAGAATTCTCAGCCGGAGAGCTCTTTGGCCTCGGTAAACTACAAACCCCAGAATTCCACAGGATGTTGAAAGTGGAATAATAGCACTATAACAGTGCAGTGAGGAAATTGCCTTTGTGGTTTTCAAATGTCATTTTTAGTTCAGGACTTATTTTATGGAAAAAATCCACGTGGCTATTTTTGCAAGTTTCCTGGACGAAAGTTTCCCACGCACAAAACAAGTTTTTTGCACAAAAAATAGAATTTTCTAGGCAGAAATGTTGTCGTCCATGTAGAAAAAAAACCCCACCTGTGCAGAAAGTAGCATTTTCTGTAGAGATATGAGATTGTTGTAAGTTGACAGGCAACTTGAAAGTGTGTGCACATGCAGTGTTTTCTGTATAGAAAAGAAGTTCCTCCCTAGAAAATAGCACTTTTTGTAGACAAAAGGATGCCTTCTGTAAAGAAAGTGTTTTCTGCACAAAAACTTGTTTTCTGCACAGAAAAGTTAGATTTTGGTGCATAGTAAGTCCTGTACTGCAATGATTATAGCCAATTCAAAATGCCTCTTGTCATAGTTTTCTGATTCTCAAGAAACCCAGGTTTTTGTTTTGTTTTTTTTCCTTTCTGCAAATATTATTTCCATCCCTAGAACAGAAGCAACAAGTACAAATGGGCCATCAAATGGGCATAGTTGCCACCATCCTGTCTGTCAGGCCAGGGACTTGGATGAAAAGAATGGAACAGAGGACATCCCATTGGCTGAAGTCTCAGAAGCAATGTTCCTGGGAGTTCAAGGGTAGCTACACCCCCAGAAAAATTAAAGATGGATCTAACCAAATCCCTTACTGGATCAGGATTCTGTTCACAAAGTGGCCAAGAATTTGCCTGTGAGATGCTACCAATACCATTGTAAAACAGACATAAGCTGCTGCCGTCACCATCCCTGAACAGCGGCAACCTCCCTCTTGCATCTACCAGCAACAAATATACAAAATGTACTCCATGGCTGACACTATAAATTACACATATTACCATCTCTTCTAGTACCCATTGATGGCCTTTACTCCCATGAATGTATTTGCATCCAACTTGCTGTTTATTATTTGAATAGCAACCTCTGAGCTTCTGCAACTGATCATTAATAGACCATGTTTAAGGACATCACCAGAGCTGGCCTGCTGTGACATCACCAGGTGATAATCCTTCAGGAATTAGGTTTTGACCCTGAAATCTCAGCATTTAGGATCCCCCTGACCTGGCAACTCTATCACCAAAAGATGAACCACAGGAAATTCTCACCCATCTTTCCTGCATATATGAGTTTTGTGTAAGGTGCAAGAGAGATGCTGCTCTGGGCTCTGCCCCATGCCTGCCACCATTAAACTACCAACTTACCATTGCATGCAGTCTTTGGGGGCAAAACATATCCTTCCTCTTTTGGAATTAAGCCAGTTTGTGCAGCTTCTTCACTTATTTTTGCCCCCACTGCCAGCCCAGGTTCTTTTTCTGTTTTCTCTTTTGGGTTACATTTTAGAGAGCATGGGCTTTTCAACAGCGCTCTTACTCTCTTATATTTTTTGAATTGCCATACTCATGGATGGCATATTTAATCAACATCATCACAGGAGAGAATAGCAGCAATGAAACACAACTAATTCTATATCTTAGCTCATTCCCCCTCTCTCCACATTCCCCTTTATTATTTCAGAATGCATCTCAGCATGTGGGTTGGGGTATAATGCTTAGGTATTTCAGACATACTCCATTTCAGAGATTTCATTTCTGAACTTTTGATCTGACAGCTGGATTGCTGTAGCAGATCATAGTTCACCTGTTTTTGTACAGAAAATATTCATCCCATCACACTGAACAAGGCAGAGCAGAGCATAGGTGAGCAACTGCGGTTAACGCTTTTAATATTGAAATATAGCATCAACTGGGGACAAAGCAATCAAATGCTTGGGTAAATTTCATTCAACTAAGACTGAATGTGAAAAAAAAGAAATATGAGGTCCCTCCCGTGCTCTAGAATTTACTAATGCTGCTGAGCTGGAATCACCTTTACATTTTTATCCCTTTTTCAAACATTTTCTCAACACCCCTAAAGAAATATTCACTGAGTCATTGGCATTACTGTGATATGCGCTCACTCTCAGTGGGTTTCATTTGGCATCAATAACTTATGATGCAGTCAAATCTAATTGATCTTCAATCAGCATGGCATCCTCCTGGTTGTAATGTGATCCCTGATTGGCTAGGATCATCTAAATGATCAGCCTAAGAAGCAACAGCCCAGAGTCCACAGCAATATTACCAAAAGCTAATATTTTTGTAAACTGTTATGGAAATATATTGCTACTTTAATAGAATCATTACCTGTGCCCTTCATTTTGCAAAACACCTTGGAAACTGGAGAAGTTTTGAAAAAGACCTAAAATGTACACTTTGGCCTTGCAATTTTATTAATTGGATTTTTTTTTCTTTGATTCTTAGCTGTCACCTTCAAATGAAAACTGATATTGTGTAAATTAATCCCCTGGACTTCCTATTCATCCTCTTTTAGTCTTTCACAGCTGATGGCCTGCTTTCTTCCCTTTTAGACATTTCCACGAAAGATTTTGCAGGAGTTAATCTATGTCACACATCTCTCATTACTTTTTAAGAACATTTTAAGATTCAAAGGGGTTTTTTTTTCTTTTCTTTTAAAGAATTCCTTTTCTGAGATCATGTGCATGGGGAGAGTGAGTTTACAGTCATTTTCAGAATTCATGCTTTTATGAAATCAGCTGCATAATTCATGTCAGTCAAGTCCCCAAGAAATCAATCAATGTGATACAAAAACTGATCTTTGGTGGAAGTGAGTATACTCTAGCTTCCACTTTATTCATATTTAAAACTTATGACCAGAATCCAGTTGGGGATTAATACTGACGTTACTGGTCCACTGCATTGTAGATTTACAGTTTTACGGGCTTGTGTGCGGAACACATAGCATCCTTGCTGAAACAACTTCACAATCTGCCAGGTTGTTTCCAGGCATAATTCAAAGTATTAGTTATGACTTACAAAGCCTGGTAAAGCTTAAGTCTCTCTATACAAGCCTGCCTAAGTTTTCATACCTTTAGGGGAGGGCTTTCTCATTGTTTCACCATCCTCACAAGACTATCTAGTGAGAACATAGGAGACGCCCTTCTTGGTGGCTGCTTCCAGGCTGGTCTTCTTTCAAAGGCAGGAATAGATCTTTCTATTTAAAGACGTAGTGACAGATTTCCTTCTCAGACAAGCCCTGGAGCACCTAACCTAACCCACTGTCACCTTGGCCTCAAGTCCCCTCTGAAAAACTTTCCTTGGATCTGGCATCCTGGGCCTTCAGGTAATCTCACTGTGGACTATTGTGTGTGTTAGCTTGGTATTCTTTTTTGGTTCAGGGTTAACAATTCTGTCTAGAATCCATTGGACAATACAACAAATATATCAACTTTATTTGATAACATATAGAAGAACTTCTTTCTTGAGTTCCAGTTCCTAGTTCCAAATCATTAATGCCATTCCAGGTGAACTATGTCAGACTTGTGGCTTATATCACTCAGGCACTCAATGCTGAGTAACTCCCCTCAGATTCTCAACTGACTTCTCCAATAGTCTGTTTCAAAAACTCAGTCATAACTCAATCTTGACTGACTTTCAATGATCTCTCTTTCCTCTTTTTAAAATTCCTCTTCCTACACACTGTAGTCCAGTGCTTCTCAACCTTTTTTTCACTTGCATACCACCTTGGTACTCCATTTCCATAAATTGTACACCCCCTCTGCCACCCCATCCTTTCTTTGGGGGGGGGGGAACGCCCAGTCAGAAAGCTTCTGTGAGCTCTGAGAAGATGTCTGCACATAGAAGGAAAGGCAGGGTGTCAGGCCAGCTCCCCGCCCTGCCCAGGTTTCTCCATCCCATCATGTCCCATGATCACCTAGATGTTCTCCAAAGTCTCAGAATCCAATTTACTCCCAGCTGAAAGCATGGGGAGGAGCAACTGGTTTTGCATGTCCCTCCCTCAGATGGATTTGGGATGGGACTAGATGACTCCACTGGGCACATTAGTTCCTCTTGGAGAGGGACACAAGGAAGAGAGAGAGAAGAGAGTATGTGCGCAAGGCTCAAGAAGCTACCTGATATGGGTAGAACAAGAGTCACGGCAACTAGAATAGAAGGCTGTGTGTGCATGTGCATGTGAGAAAGCTTATTTTTTTAAAAAAAAACAAGTTTGCAGATCAATGGCAGTCAGAAGTTCAGCTTGTGTGTCATTCTTCTCTTTATGATTACCCCCTACCCCAATCTCTTAAGGTTCTGAAACAGGAACCACAATGCCTTGGGCAATTACAACTGCATCAAGTTGTAATGTCCTCGAAGAATAATTTATACTTTATAGTTTTCGTGCCATTGTTCAATTTCTTTTGTGTACCACTAAATGTCTGTGTCTACCCCAGATTGGGAACCACTGTTGTAGTCCCTCCCTCTGCTCACAGAGTTTTTTGTGCTGGGATTGGCTGCTCTCGGTTAGTCCCTTCACACTCTTGTCTCCAGTTGTCCTTAAATAACATTTTATCAAGTGCTCTTCCTCTTAACTGAGTTCCATTATCACAAAGGCGCTTGACAATTAGCAGATCATGCAAAAGGGATTTTACTGAGATGTATGTGCTAGATTTTTATCTTTACTGTTATGTCTTTTAAATTATTTTATATTATTTGAAATTACCACAAGGCTTTCTTGGCATGATATGTTGGGGGGGGGTGCCTTTACCTTCCTCAGAGACTCCAAGAGTATGACTTGTGGGTCACCCAATGGATTTTCATGGCTGAGCAAGCATTCAAACCTTGGTCTCCAGGATTGTAGTTCAGTACCTAAACCACTACCCCATGCTGGCTCTCTGCTGCAGAGGCATGCAAAAGAAAGTTTCTGAAGTCTATTCTAACTTATGTGTTCTTCCTCACTGATAACTTTTCCCATTTTGACTGCACTTTTACACTGTTTTGCCCTATGTGTCCCGGTTTTCATCTGTTACATGTGGGAGGATACATGTACCTCTGCTTTGCAGATCATGGGATCATTGGCTTGTTTGTTCAGAGTGTATTGACATTTAACTGGGGGGAAAAAAACCTAGCAGTGTAACGAAAAATGTCATGCTTTCTACAGGGCTTGTATTGCAAAAGAAACTCCTAATTCCAAACAGAGTTTGACGCTAGACCTGCATTTTCTCATCAACTCTAACACCAACACCCTTTAGCATTCAGTAGCTTCATCTTGCCTTAGGCAAATCTGAATATAACAAAAAGGGGTGGGATTATATTTACTCTACCATTCCTAACTGTGCAGTGTCAAGTATCTAACAGAGATCTGCACTGATATTGAGGCAGGGAGTTGGTATTCACTTCCAGTCCATCTCCTTGACTTTTCCTATGGGGCTAATCTTCCAATTAAGTCACATTGTTAATGAGATAAAGGGTAGAATTTTAGGTCTGAAAGACTAAGAAACAGCCATCCCAAAAGCTTAAACTCAGGCAGCTTTCCATTAACAAAAAGCAGTTTTCTGCCAACTCTACGGACATTTTAAAAAAAGCCTAGAAAAGAAACAAAGAACTCACACTGAATATTTTAATCTGGAGGCAGGAAAGGACACTTCAAGCTGAAACAGAATCTAACACATTTGCTGAAGTTGTGAAGTTCTTATCAAAAATGAACTGAGTGTGACTCTTTAGCATCTTCCCTCAATATTCCCTTTCATCATGACCAGCTCTCACCAGCTGCGGGAAGACCATGTTGTGTCGGCCTACTCTGCCACTGTTAGAGATGAAGAACCTGTAAAAAAAAAAATGGCAACCATGTTCAGCAGCATCACAAATGTGAGTTGCATATACATGACCCAGAATCCAGTTGGTGCTAGACACCCCATATGTCTTTTCTCAGATGCTACGGGCAAAGGTATTCAGCATCTTCCCTGTCCACTTATCATCTCACTGGTTGGTTGCTCCCCATAGTCATTTGATGGCCAGGAGTGGTTGGCAATGCCCAATTATGTTCCTGTCGCTGGGCCTCTAAGAAGTTCTTGGAGGTCTTCCAGAAGGATCATGTGATTCCTATGCATCCAACTACTGGGACATAGCCAGATGCTACCTGGCCATTAAATGCTGGAGGAGGATGAGCCAGTTGCAGATCAGAGAATACTGAGGAAGTGTGTAGTTATGGCTGATGGAGCTTCACGAGTGCAATCTAGGATATAGGCTAGAGGTTCAGGCTTTGACTTTGTTGGTTTTGCTCTCTCCCATGTCTGACCTTTTGTTCAGATTAGTTGCTTTCCATCCTGCTTATGAAAAAAAAACAGAATGTTCTTGTTAAGAAAATGGGCCTAATAAAATTCTTAGCCACCCCATACTAGCATAGCACAAGAGTCCTCCCAAACACAATACTTCCAGGGAGCTTAATTATGGTTTAACGTGATATCTGAACGGACAAACCATAGGGTGAAATCCTGGCAAAACAACTGCACTGAACACCCTAGGGCAGCCCACTGCATCTTTCATTGTGGGGGAAGAGAGAAAAAGAACCTCCTCTTTTGTTCAGACATCCCTAGAGATCTGCACGGTATATTTCTCCATCACAATGAAACCTTATTATTAACAAGCCTCACTGATAACTATCTTCCAATATTCCATTACCTTTTTATATGTACTGAGTAGGGATTTTTTTTAATACTTTCAAAGCAATTCTGTGACACCCTTGGGGATTCCTTAATAAAGTTCTCAAGTTTGTTCTGTTATTCTAACCGATAAATGTCTTTAATTCTTGGCAGCTTTCATTTTGCAAGCTGTAACCATTCCTAAGTCAAGGCTCTAAAGTAGATTCCCCAGAGCCTTCCTTAGCCTGACAAAAGGAAAAGACACAAATCGAGCCACCAAGTAAAACCTCTGACATTGCAAGCAATAAGGGATCATTTTTACACTATCCTCTTTAATCTGCTGAGCATTTTTGTTGATGGAGGGATGAGAACTTGAAGTAGTGCATTGGGAACGGTGAGGTAAGTTGTATAAATTTGTTAAAATTAGAAATGGAAGGAGAGTTGTTTAAAAAGTTGTATGATAAAGTGGACACAAAATGTTGGACATAATATACAAATGGAACAATGGGAGAAAAAGTGGTCAAAGAGAAAATTAAATTCAGATTACATTATGATCTTAAAGACTTTTACAAGATGACAGGCCTTTCTGCACTACAGTGTTATAATGCTATTATTATACTTTCAATATGGTGTGAAATTCTAGTGTTTGTCATTTACTCAGGCCAAAGAGCTCTCTGGCTGAAATTCTAAATGCTCCTCCCTAAACTGCATATCCTAGGATTCTACAGGTTGTTGAAAGTGGAATAATTGGTATATATCAGTGTAGTGCAGAAAGACGCAATGTGCAATGTATCGCTGGTATTTGGCATCAGAAAAACTGGCCAAAATACAAAGATTCTTCTGATAGATATTGGAAATGTGAACAACAAGTGGCAGATGTGTGAAAAGCCCTCCTCCCCCCAAAAAAGTTCTGGAATCGAATTCACAAGAAATTCCGGAATCAAATACATTGTATGGTGTATTCTGTGGTGCATTCTGAATGCTAATGTTCAAATAAAACCAGAATGCTATTTGTTGGGATTGGTTGAAGAGCACCCGGAGAAGATCTACAGCAAGATATTACAATACATGGTCACCACAGCGTGATATTTGTATGCACAGAAGTGGATGCACAGAGATTCCAACGAAAGAAGACTGGCTGATAAAATTGCTGGAGTTGGCTGAAATGGACAAACTATGGCCATTTCCACACCGGGCTTCTGTAATGGTGCAGAGCGACCTCTCACGGAGGTCTTCTGTACCATAGAGTGGACTGGCGTGGACTAATTTTTGTAGTTCCACACCAGAATCCACTCATGAGCGGCCGGAACTAGCTGCACTGCGTGTTTTTTAAAAACCTCTTTTTCCAGGTTTTTAAAAAGCACGGAGCGAGCAGCCCCGTGCCGCTCCGTCGCCCGGCTCCGACGCAGATTTGCTTGCCTGCAGATCTGCCAGGGGTGGGCTTCCAGCTGGCGAGCTTCTCCGGTTGGTGGAGAGCCTCCACCAACTGGAAGCCACCATTTGGGACGCCAGAGGACTGCGGAGCAGCGAGCTTGCGCTGCTCCGCGTCACGACGGACTTACCCAGCTGCCAGCAAGCTCCGTTTTTGGGCGTTTTCGCCTGTTTCCCCCCCCACACATGTGGAAAGGGCCTATGTTGACAAGATTATTGATACAACAATATTGACAAGATTAAAATCAGTGGAGACTTGTGAAAGATTGGGAACCTTTAATACTTTAAAGCAAGAAAAGGAGTATAAGACGTAGGATTTGACAATTAATATTTTGGGAAAAATAGCATTTGACTGGTATTTGTAAATAGATAAGTTTTTTGTACAGAGTCTACATTAGGAAAGCTGAAACAACCTTTTAAAAATATTTTTATTGTCTTTAGTTGGAGTTCTTTTAGTATTTATTCTTTAGTATTTTTTTTCTTGTTATAGTCTTCTTTCCTTTTTTATATCTATTTCTTGTTGTAAGTTCTTGTATCTTTTATTTCTTTTTCTATGTATTTCCAAAACTTTTAATAAAATTTTCCCAAAAAGCGGAAGGGGGGGTGTCAATTTCAGGTTCCTTTTTTTCTTTTTCTCTTTTCCAGCTGCCATTCTATCCTATTTCTGCACTAATTTCTGTTAAAGGGTGCATGGAAATTCAACACGTTTTTCCTGACACAGGTACTTAATATATGCACTTTTTATTTGAAATGTATGCATTTTGCAACAGTTTCTACTGGTATAACGTTTTTGTTTATTTGATGGATGGGTGGCTCCTCTCACTATGACACATTTCAAAGCATTTCTGCTTCATAAAACTACACTGCAGCATATAAAGAAGCTTGAATACTCAAGGAGAATTTCTTTACAGTGTGTCTTCTGCTTTGGCATTGGTTCTTTTGGTAAATTCTTACCAGAATGAAACTCCCCCTTTTCCCCACCTGTGTGTTGTGAACTGTTCCCCTGCTCCACTAGCCAGTTTGATCTTGGAAGTTAAGCAGAGTCAGCCCTGGTTAGTACTTGAATGGGACACTGCCAACAAATACCAGGTGCTGTAGGCTGTATTTCAAAGGAAGGAATTGGCAAACCACCTCTGAGCACGCTTTGACTAAGAAAACCCTATGAAATTCATGGGGCCACCATCAGTTGACAGGTGACTTGAAGGTGCAAGCATGCATGCACACAAAGAGAGAGCAGTTTTGGCTATGAGTAATTCTGAACATACCATAAGTTGAACATTCAGAGAGCACATGCTGATCTGAGGTCTCAGCCAGTCCATACAGGTACCCATTCAGTTGGAGCTGTGGCATGTGGGTTCACCAGTATTTAGCATAGAGAACAGAGGTTACACTTTGGACAACATCTCCCAGAACCCTCAATCAGCATGTCCAGTGGCCATGTTGACTGAGGAATTCTGGAAGCTGTAATCGAAAAAGGAAGTTTACCATGCTCTGAAAGAGCATGTTATATCCTTGATGCCATGTTAGAACTGGACTGGGAAGACGGGGATTCCAAACGTCTGCTCAGTCATGAAGATCTCTGAAGCTTAATTATGACTACAAACCATAGTTTACAACCCTGGGTCAACATCTGCTCCCAACACATCTGCACCCAATACCTTAAGGCAGCTGCTAGGGCTCACTGGCGCAAAGATTTCCTGTGCTCCCATGAGCTACTATGTTTTTCCTCAGAATGCCTCAGAACATAATGCTTCTAAAGCAAACCACTTAATGGGCATTTCACAGCCATTCACTACTGCTCAAGGAAAGTGGATAGCACATGCTGGAGGGTTCATCCCCATGCAGCAGGGAACCTGGAGGATCATGTACTGAGGACCCCTTCAAAGATGAAACCAGTGTTGGATACTTAACTGCAGTTTTATGTGTTTTCAAACTATGCTTGCTACTAACAAGGGTTTGTCATGAATCGTCTGAGTTACAGCCAGACGTTGCTGTGCAATAATAGTGGGGACAAACTTAAGAATTTATGAAGCCAAATGCTTAAAAAAAAAACAGTTCTAAAGTATGGGTTATGTTATGTACATTTGGAACTAGGGTTCGCTAACTATGCTTAGTGAAAAATAAAACATGGTTTGACATGTTGTGTAACTTGAGCCACTAAGCGCAACAGAATCATAGCTTTAACACAGGATAATCCCTGAGATGATAACCTGAGTTTATTGAAAGAAGGATGAGATACAAATGTCATTGTAAGTACAGTGAGACTGACTAAGGGAAGAATACTTTGCACATATTCAGGAACTTTATTTTGATCAATAACTATTTTTCCTCGGATTCTGCAACTTAGTCCAATTTCACCTATTACCCTGAGATTTTCACCCCACTCTTTCTCTACTCTCCTTGTTCCTTAACTTTCAGTTGTTAATTGACATAACTTGTACGTTTAGGTAAAAGCAAGAATTTGGAGACAAGATCTGTTGATTGATTTTGGTCCACATGTTTTGTAAATCCATTTAAGACACAAGTGGAGTTAAACCTGAAGTCCTATGTGCACCTATTCAGGGTTATACTCCCAGTGGACACAGGAGGATTTCTTTCCTTGTAAAAATGCATTGGATTGGACTGTAATATATCTTTCTGCAGAAGAAGAAAACAAAAAAGTACTGTAATAGCTAAGGCTGAGTGGAGACAGCCAAGCAGCTATTTGGATTCCAATCTCTCAAGAATACAGGATCAAGAAATCAGTCTTACAATGGAAAATGCATCTGTCAGAAACCCCCTCTTTCTTCCTTGACATCAGCTGAATATGGCTGACAGCTGTCCTCTGGCCACAGTAATCCTGGCAGCTTAATGGTGTGGTGAGTCCGGATGCACAAAACTTGTGTTCTCTGCAACACATTGTTTTTATCAGGGCTAGCCCAGCCGTTAGGTAAAGAGAAGGGGATAGGTTCAGGCAGAATATGCCAGGGAACAGAAGCACATCCTTGGACGTTTCACAGAAAAAAAGCAGGACATATTGTGGCCAAGCAACATCAGAATGTCATCAAGATGGCAAAAATTATTAATGAGGAAGAACAGACAAGGTAAAAGATGCCTCAGACTTTGCTTTTGCCCGAGCCTCCTGGGAAGGGTAAGATTCTGCTCCCTTCTCTCTTCTCCTCACTACTGATTTATGTTAGTGCAAACTAGTTTTGCACTTTCAACTCAGTTTGCAGCAACTGAAGTGACCTGAGGGCAAATTGGGAAAAAAATGGAAGGAGGAGAGAGAAACTGGAACATTTTAAAAGCAGCTGAAAAATGAGGTGACAGAAGATTAAGCTGTCAAAGGAAGAGGTGGGAAAGAGGAGATGATGATGATGATGATGATGATGATGATGATGATGATGATGATGCAAAACAATCCACACTTTTTCCTTTTAAGGCCTTGGGCTTTCTGCTGTCTTGGAGTCCTCCGTTCCATTCTTTTCTGCTGTTCATCTGCTGAGCAGTTTTTCTGTCTGGCAGTAGAAGACCTTATACAATTGCCAGCATTTAAGTAAGGTTCAGCTCCAACTCTGGGCAGTTTCTGCAATGGATTGGATCGAGTGCCGTTTTGTCCTTTGCCTCAGACAACCAAATAATTTGGTTCAGGTCTGTTTATGACTTCTCTTTTGGTCTTTTGTGCAACTCAAATGCCAGGCGGAAACCAACAAAGTCCTTCTACGAATTGGAATCTTGTTGGTAAATGGTATTTGGTGATATATGTCATGCCCCCACCTCGCCCAGTTTTTGATTAGAAGATGAACCAGGCTTACCCATTGAGGAGTGTCAGAAGATTCCTGAGAGCCAGTCAAACATTCCATCAGTTTAGTAGGTCTGGTTGGGTTCAGAGAAGGAAGAAACAGACCCCCTATCCTAGAGAAAGGTAGAGGCTCAGGATTCTGGCCCAGATCATTCTCCACAGACAAAGTGAGAGGCTGCAATCAAAGTTTCAGGAGGAACACAGTGTGGAACACTCTCCTTAAATACCGCCTGGGATCTGCGTATTGGCTGAACATGTCACATATAAAAGCCTATTATGAACACCAGCTACCTTGCTGAGAACAATCTCTGTCCTCCTCTTTGAGTGCTGGCCTTATCAAGTTGCTGCTGATGGATTTACAGTGCCTGGACTGCTTAATAACGCAGCCATAGTTACTCCCTGGAAACCTGACTCTGATTTACAGCTTTCTTGACCCTGGATTGTTTGACACCAGCTATCTCTTGCTCCTGAAGACAAGTTACTGATTCTTGGCTGACAACGGCTTATGGACTCTGGACTTCTGCATCTTGTTCACAGTTAAAAGCAGAACACTATAGCCAGAGTTACTAAAGTTCTTCAATGAATCAGAACCTGCTTGGTAAATGGTATTTGGTCTTGTAGCCAGAGATATCATGAAGAGGAAATTTTAAAAGAGATTTCTTGGTGGAGAACCCAGTCCCAGGTTCAGGATTAAAAATGTAACAAGGAAAGCAATCTATCAAATAATCTACTAATTTAGAATGATTAAGCTACAGCAGAAAATGTAAACAGTGCAAACAAGCTAAAAGTATGGTATCATGAATTGCTTAGCAGATTTTTATATCCCTCACCAATTGATGAAGATGCTATGACATCACAGACAGTCAGCCAGTAGTTGAGCCTGGGTTTGTAAGTAGGACAAGACTAACCTACTTCACTGGTGTAATTTGCTAGAAGAAAAGATCCTGGGTGAAAATAGTGTGGTATGGACTTGGATAATAATGGAATATGGAAAAACAACATAGAATGGCTGTCCATGGTGCTGAACTCTGGTTCCAAAACAGGTTTCTGCACCTTGAGATAGCTCCTTTAAAGTCTGGACTAAGATCAGAGCAAATTCACATCCTACTTACATTGGAGATACATGCTGCCACTGCTTCCTAGTTTCTGGATGTCTGCATGTCTGATTTAGACCACTTCAAGCTTCATTGCCTGGTTCTAAGCCAATTTTTGAGAACTAGGGAACCATAAGTATCTAGAGCTATACAACACTATGAGAGACAGCATGGTAGGTTGATTTGAGCATTGGACAACAACTCTAGAGACCAGTTCTCAAGTCTCCACTCAGCCATGGAAACCCACTGGGTGACCTTGGGCAAGTCGTACTCTCTCACCCTCAGATGAAGGACCAGGCAACCTCCTAGAACAAATCTTACAAAAACAAATCCCCTAATAGGTTCACCTTAGGGTCACCATAAGTCAGAAATGACTTGAAGACACACAACAACAAGAAGAAAAATGGATTTGTCATATGAGTGCAAAGATTTAAATTCTAAAAATGCAGGTAAAAGTAAATAGAAACAAAATGTTGTACAAACTAGCTTCCTGGAGCAGACTTTTTTTCAGATAAAATCCCCTAAGCTTTCACTATATTGAGACTACTAGCAGAATACACAGTGGAGTGTGTCTACTCATCTGATCTAAGTTTTGATCAAGCAGTGGAAAAAGAAAGATAAACTGTTGGAATTTGTCTATAAGTAGGTATTTTACAGTCAAGTGGAGAGGGAAAACACGTAAGGGAAACCACAGCCGACAGCTCTGTCAACTACAAAATCCCTTTGATTAAGCGCCATTTAAGGTTCATGGTATCTGATTCTGTGCTTCCTCAGTCACACGTCAACTGTCGCTCTCTCTGTTTGAGCATATTTTTAGTTCCCTTTTCCTGTTCCTTTGTTCAAGCCCAAGTCAGGTGGATTTATTTTTGGCAACACATATAGTGAAGTGTCAGAGGATACAGATCAATAGGAAATGCAGACTTTCTCTAAATTCTCTTCACTGCACTAGGGAGGTAAAGTCAAGGAGGACAAACATGGAGACTGTATTAATTCCTTTTGGCTCCTTTCTGAGCAGGACTTGGGGAAACTAAGCTGTTTGCTGGGGGTAGAGAATGGCACAGAAAATTAGGGCTGCCAGATCAAGATAATCTCAAGTCCTGAGAGCCCAGGACCAAAACCTGAATGCAAGGGAGGACCCCTTGTGACATAACAGGGAGCAAGCCTTGCTAATGTTGCAATGGACATCCCAATGATGTCATTAAGCACGATACATTAAAAAGCAACCATAGTTCCACAGAGAATGTAAATTAAAAAAAAATCCTAGTCTAATAAATGAGGAATATGGGTGCACATGCACACACATACACACACACACACACACCTTATGTCAGGATAAGTATGCTGGATGTGTATTAGTATGTGTAATAGAATATGCTTACTAGATTTAATAGGACTATAGTTTGCTAATCATTACAATGTACCCATTGCCAATTGCCACTTGCAATCGTATATCTGGCTAGAACTTCTGAACTCTCCCAAGACACCAAATGGTTAAGTATGTATTGTTTGATGTTACTTTGTATCTGGACAAGGTAGAAAATATCAGGACAGTGAATGTGGAAGCAGTAGGAAGCTGTTATAGAAACAGGTAACAGTCAGCATACAGGATCTTGTTCTTGCTTCCAGGATGAAAGATATGTAAATAACAAAGGGTGTGGGAAAGTGCTAGTGCTGGTGGTATGATGTGACATTTATGATTTTCACCACTTAATGATACGCATACCTAAATCTGTATGACAAGGTATAAAATCTGTAACCTTCCAACATGCAGTAGTCTCAGCAACTTCTCAGGAAAGTTGCTGTGTTGCATGCTTTTCTTCAAATAAATGCTTCTGTTCAAACTCTGAGTGAAATTTGTGAGTACAAGTTATCCAGAATGTGACACCTTTCAAGGGAGCCCTCTCACCTGGAGATTCCTCCCCCATGGCATGAGGACCAGAGAAGAGGATCTAAGTCTAGATATGCAGAGCCAGGTTCTAAAATCTGGGTACCCTACATGGGATATAGTTCGCACTGCCTGAAATATGAGCTCCCTCCACTTTTGCTTGCTTTATCTTCCCATCCACGAGGAGTCCTGGGGCATGTCGTTCCCAAGGCTCCTGATTCTGTATTAAGAATTCTAGAATTCTAGAATTCTGTTAAGTCACTCTAGAAATATATTTCCACGGGATTCTGAAACTGGAGGATTCAAGGTGTCAGTGGAAGAACAAATTGTACTCTGAGCTGAAGAATATCTGAAGGAAATCAAGCTCATATAATGAGAGCAACCATTCTGAGCTGGAAAATTAATACTTCATACTAGATGTACTTCAGATTCTGACAACATTCACAACAGAAAATGGTTTGCTTATACTGCATTGCCAGACTAAAAACATTCTACAAACTGTGTACAGAAGATTTCTCAGTTCTTCTGGTATTTCTTTTGCTCTTCCAGATGACACATGTTTTCTTTTTAAAAGAAATATATATTCCACTGAACAGATAACACAGGGGGAGCTGACTGCAGCACTGTCCATTAAGAAAGAGAAGATGAAGGAATTCAGGAACACAAATGAGGGATGGGGAGACTCTCTTTGGCTTTATTTGGGTCTGGGATCCACAAACCAGGTTCTTTGCCAAGGTCGCATTTCCTAAGCTTCGTTCTGAATGCAGATCCTGCTCAATGCAGTGGCCAATGAGGCCATAAGCAGAAGGATGGGACTAACAGCATATTAAATTTTAGAAAAGGCAGCTCATTCCTTTAGATTATAAAAGCAACATGCATTTACCAGGAAATTACAAAACAATGATGTCATGGGAAGACACCCAGTATGTCCAGGATCAGCCTCAGACCATGAGATTCCCCATCCTTTGTTTAATCCCTGAGTTGCCACACACTATCTGCTAGGAAGGGAAAAATTCATCGTCACCTTCCACAATTGGAGCAAAGCACGCCAAGACCCGCCCTTGTAGCTGAGATATGCAATCTCCATTGGCTAGACCCCCATTGTGAAACAGTGCCACACATCTTCGAAATACACTGAGTGTCTCTCCATTCACATTCTACCTGCCAGGGACAGGCATTTTGCTAGTAAATAAATGTTCTCAGCTCATTCACTGGGATTGGGCTAAATGACCTTTAGATCTGCTTTATCTCGACAACGTGACAGTCCCAGGTTCCTTACTCACTCTTCCTTTTGATGAGTAAATGAAATGCAGAAAGACAAAAATCAATTCCAAACTCTCCATTTAAAAAATGCCAAGCACTAGCCATTAAAAACAAGCAAGCAACAACCCTGTGTCGCCTACTGATGGACGTATTCTCTCATTTATGACCTGCCAATGGGCAAACTTTGTTATGCGCAGATATGATGTCTAATCCATATCCAACAAACTTCTTCTGTCAGCCAAAGCACTTGTTAATGATTGGATAGGACATTGCCTCCATAAAGAACACCATTTTTGATGGACAGTCTCAAATACAGAATATAAATCACAAAGGGTTTCGAATGGAACTGACATGCAGTAGGGACTGTCCTTTGGCAAGCTCGTCAGATTTTTTTAAAAAAAGATTTATTTATTTTACACAGCAGAGACTGCTGCTATACTAAATAGGGACATCCAGACACAGAGATTTTGCCAGCAATGAAGACTTGCATCATTTTTCAATGCACCAAGTAAACAGACTAGCTTATGACAAACAGGAGTGCTCCTGAATTGTTGCAGGAGGAGGAGGAAGATGATTTCTTTTATTTCTATCCTTTTTCCCAATAATGAGACTGAAGGTGCCTAACATTATATATTGAAACAGTGCAAATTAAAAACTATACAAATTTATTCATAACAGCACAAACATAAAAGCCTATTATTATTATTATTATTATTATTATTATCATCATCATCATCATCATCATCACCACCACCCCCACAATCACCCCCACTACCACTATTACTACACTTATATCCAGACAGTTCAAGACAATTGTTTGCCACCTGGAAATGATTACAGGCTTGCAGTTTACTGGATTTCAGGGTGACGCACTGGTTTGAGTGTTGAGCTAGAATTCTAGGAAAGCCGGGTGCTAATCACCACACTGCTGTGAAAACCCACTGGATGACCTTGGACAAGTCACTAGGGTACCCAGTTCAGGATCCCCCCCAAGCCCTGATGTTTCCAAGACAAAACATGAGATCTAAGGATGCCTCCTGGCAGTGTCATAAATTTTATGCCGTAGATGCTCAGAGCTTGTTATTTAAACATAGAGAACATATTTCCCTGTTTGGAGAGGACTGTTCTCAGAACAAAGTGAAACTGAAAAGTTACTCTTTTTTTCCTCATTTACCTAGAGCCTTCAGCACTATGCCGTCATAGTACTATGATTCCACTTTCAACATCCTGTGGAATCCTGGGGTTTGCAGTTTAGGGAGGAGCATTTAGAATGCTCAGCCAGAGAGCTCTTTGGCCTCAGTAAACTACAAACCAGAGAATTCCACAGGATCTTGAAAGTGGAATAAGAGCACTATAACAGTGTAGGGTGGAAAGACCCATAGAAACTTTTGATCTTGCTTGCATGCTTCTAGTAGAATGTGGAAGCAGAGGGGAATGGAAGGTGAGTCCCAGCATCACAATGACTGGGGTGAAAAGAATAAGCTAACTAAGTAAATACATAGACCCCCTGGAGAATTTGTGAAAGTTGCAGCAACAAATTAATCCTTGCAAATGGTAGCAAGCTAATGCTTTACTGTATGATCTGGAGACTGGCACACAGCCCTTTCCTCTTATCTGGAGCTGAGCCCACCAAAACTGGAGAATTTTCACCCTCGTCTCCACCTGGAGGCGACCCATGAAAACTGGAAATCAAAGCCAGGTCCTGAGACCTGGCAACCTTGCAAAAGTCACACTTTTCAAGGAAGGCAAAGGCACAATTTCTCTGAATAAATCTTTCCAAGGAAACTCTACGATATAGTTGGCTGAAGCTGAAGTTGACTATAAAGGCATACCATAAAACAAAACTGGGAATGTTGTTGTCATTAAACTCAAGAAAAAGAATTCAAGACAGCATACATGGCTGTTCTTCATGTGTCTACTGTCACAACAGCCCAATAGGGCTGTCTAGGAAGGAGATATTGGCATAACCATTCCACATGCATGTATGTCCATGGTTTCCCTTCCCTCAGCAACTCTGAAGCCTTCTGGAGCCACTGCTACAGTCATTAAAGAGCTGGAGGAAGGAGGCAAATGAGCAATGGGGACTGCCTTTCAGCCCTGCTGAAGTTCACTAAAAAGGGAGGGCAAGGAACAAGGTCATCATTCCCCTTCTTCTTTTTTTAGCAAACTCAAAGCAGGTGCCCCATGGAATTTGCCAGTCATGGGGTGAGGTTTGGAAACATCCAGATAGGACATATGCCTGTCCCTAACAGGATTGCAGGGGCTCATTTTCCCAAAGTCACTGTGTGAATTTTATCATTGAGTGGGGATTTGAATCTCAGTCTCCGAAGCCCTAGAACAATAGTCCAGTTATTGCATTATATGGGCACTATTTCTGCAGTGATGTGCTTCTTCCTATTCCACAAAAGGGGCCAGAGCTTTGCTTGCTGTAGAGAAGAAGCTGCTTGGCAATTTTTGTATGACTTGATAATTTCTATACTGTTATTTCACTTAGGAAATGCATACTGGAAAGATACTCACACAGCCTCTGGGATGAGAAAGGATAAGATCAGTGATTGGAAAGGTTACTTTTTTTACTATAACTTCCAGAATCCCCCAGCAGGATTGCCCAATGGCAGTGGTAGATTCCAGGAAGCTGTAGCCCAAAGAATGATGGGTTTGAGTGCTGGACTATAGGCCTTTCCACTCTACACTATTATAGTGCTATTATTCCACTTTCAACATCCTGTGGAATTCTGGGGTTTGTAGTTTAGTGAGGCCAAAGAGCAATTTAGATGAGAATTCTAAAGGCCCCTCCCTAAACTCCAAACCCAAGGATTCCACAGGATGTTGAAAATGGAATAATAGCACTGTAACAGTGTAGTGCAGAACAGCCCTAAGACTCTGGACTCTGGAAGACTAGAGTTAAAATTCCTCACTCAGCCATGGAAACCCATTGGGTGACTTTGTGGTCAGCACTGCCTACAAGGAAGATAATGGCAAACATCCTCTGAAAAAAATCTAAGGAAACCCTATGATAGAGTCAACATATGTCAGAATCAATTTGAAGGTACATAATAACAAAGCACCAAAAATAAACTTTTCCAAGCTTAGATAAGAGGAAAAATGCAACAGGGTGCAGTGGATTAAGAAGCTGATCAGTGCTTTTCAAAATATTTTGGTCTATCCCAGGCATGAGTAAATCCTGATACAGCCCCATATATTTAAGCTCAATGCAAACAGCCATCTAAAGTATTTCAGTCTGGAATTAGGATGTCAGTGACATACGGACAACTAAATCCCACTGCTACAAAGCACGATTAAGTTCATATTTCTGATAGCACATTCATTTCCATTTCTCTCAAGAATAATGAAGCCACAGATTTCTGTCTATCCTTTAAGCTATCAAGGGTATTGTTGCATTAGAATGTGCTGGTTATTCCTCACGTTCACTGAGAATCAGGTGCAAAACCACGCAGGATGGGAAAGGATGGGTTTGCCCCCATCATCAGTGTTCTGTTGTCTTCCATTTTTGGTTATATCGCAAACTGTGAGTTTTAAATTCTGATATTTATGAGCAGACTATAGTCTCCAATATAAAACTAGGATTAGGAAATGTCAGAAGTGAGTGTTACAGATATATTTAAGATTGCACACCGTGGATTATACTCATTGTGATTCAGTGGTTTTCAAATTTGCTGCTTTACCGCACTCTTAAAAACTTATTCTCTCCTCTAGTCACATGTCATCAACTCCACCGTTTCAGGAGCTGTCAGAGTCGTCTACTGTTGCTTCAGGTCTCACTTCTCACTGCCTTGCTGATAGACTGGAACCCTCAAATGCATACAATTTAAACTTCTTTTATTTCCCCACATTTTTTATTTAAAAAAATCCTTTTGAAGTTATAAAGATTCATGTGGAAAAGAAGTGGAGAAAGAAAGAGAAAGACAGAAAGGCTGACACCGAGGAAACAAAATCTCAAGGCGCTTCCAGATGGGGAGATCTTTGGAAGTCTTGAGAGTTTCCAGTACTTTTTATTTTGACTACACCTGCTTATTCACATGTTGCTTCCAGTCTCTCTCTTCAAATATCCTGGGTTTACCTTCTTTCCCCTGTCCTTGTATCCTCCCCCTCTCCTTATCCCTCTGATCACTTGTCACACCAAGTCTCATGCAACATTTCAGACACTGATTTTCACTAATTTCGGCCATTTCCGCATGGGGCGAGGGAATCGCCCCGTGATGCTACTCACCGGACTTTTGGGCTCCCTGGTCCAGTCCACGCTGCTCCGGAGCAGTGCGTGGTCGCCGCTCCTCACTGCTCTGGGGACGAAAATGGCAGCTTCCGGTTGGTCGAGGCTCTCAACCGCTGAAGCTCGCCAGCCTAAAGCCCGCCCCAGGCAGATCGTAGGCTCGCACCAATGCGAGCCTGCGAATCTGCATAAGGGAGCAGGCTCACAGTGGCACGCTCCATGTTTTTTAAAGACCTGTTTTTAGCGGTCTTTCAAAAGCACGCTGGACGACCACTTGGGGTCATTCCGGAGTGGGCTGGGGTGCGGATCTACATTAAGTAGGTCCGACCCAGTCTGCTCCCAGGTGCAGACATCCTCCCTGGAGGACACTCTGCACCGTTTTAAAAACCCCATGTGGAAATGGCCTTCAAGTTAACATGGATTTCTCAGAAATAAGTGATGCCAGGCTAATATTATCTCTTTTTACAATAGGGTTACAAGCTTGATATATGAAGGGAATGCTGTAGATGTAGCATATCTTGACTTCAGTAAGACCTTTGACAAAGTTCCGCATGACATTCTTGCAAATAAACTAGTAAAATGAGGCTGGGCAGGGCTACTGTTAGGTGGTTGACTGACTGAACCCAAAGGGTGCTTGCCAGTGGCTGCTTTTCATCCTGGAAAGAAGTGACTAGTGGGGTGCCACAGGATTCTGTCCTGGGCCCAGTGCTATTCAACATCTTCATCAATGACCTGGATGAGGGAGTAGAGGGCATGCTGATCAAAGTTGCAGATGACACCAAATTGGAAGGGGTTGCTAATACCCCAGAGGGCAGGATCAAATTTCAAAATGACCTTGACAGATTGGAGAGCTGGGCCAAAGCTAACAAAATGAATTTCAACAGAAAGAAATGTAAGGTCCTACACTTAGGCAGAAAAAATGGAATGCATAAATATAGGATGGGGGACGTGTGGCTGGATAACGGTATGTGTGAAAGGGATCTAGGAGTCTTGGTAGATCACAAGCTGAACATGAGTCAGCAGCGTGATGCAGCAGTCAAGAAAGCCAACTTGATTCTTGGTTGCATCAATAGGAGTATGGTGTCTAGATCAAGGCAGGTAATGATACCACTCTATTCTGCATTGGTTAGGCCTCATTTGGAATACTGTGTCCAGTTCTGGGCACCTCAATTCAAGAAAGATATCGACAAGCTGGAATGCATCCAGAGGAGGGCAACCAAAATGGTGAGGGGTCTGGAAGCCATGCTGTATTAGAAGCAGCTTAGGGAGCTGGGTATGTTTAGTCTGCAGAAGAGAAGGTTAAGAGGGGACATGATACCTATGTTTAAATATTTGAAGGGATGTCATGTCGAGGAAGGAGCAAGCTTGTTTCCTGCTGCTCCAGAGACTAGGACAAGGAGCAATGGATTCAAGCTGCAGGAATGGAGATTCCACCTGAACCTCAGGAAGAACTTCCTGACGGTCAGAGCTGTTCGGTAGTGGAATATGCTGTCTCAATAAAGTGTAGTTGAGTCTCTTTCTTTGGAGGTTTTTAAGCAGAGGTTGGATGGCCATCTGTTGGGACTGCTTTGATGGCATGGCAGGGGTTGGACTCGATGGCCCCTGTGGTATCTTCCAACTCTATGGTTCGATGATTCGATGATTCTAAGTTAGCATTTTTGTGAGTTATTATTCAGGAGCTATCGTCCAAGCACTCAAGTGCTTAACAATATTAACACAAATTCAGCATTGGATCATTGGGGTTTGATGCTTCTCTTGATCTCTGACAAATCTGTGTTGCTGAAACAATAGCCATCCTTACTTGGTGGCTGCCATCTTGGCTGCTTCTGAGATAGTACAAACACAGAGAAAAGTTAGATGCATTTCTTTGTTGAAATTACTGAATTAATTTAAACCAAGCTGGGAAGGGAGAATGAAAAGTCCTTGGTAATGCAGGATCTCCAAACCAAAATCAAGTTTGTATAAGAACAAAACCTGGGACATCCAGGGTTTTCCCCCTCCTTTATCTGGAGGCACTCTAAGTTAACCTAAGTGCCATACCTTCACTGAGACAAAATAAAATTTTATAGGTGATCATGGCTTTAAACAGCTATACATAAAAATAAGACCATAATATTTAATAGATTAATCAGGAGTCAGCAACATACACCCCTCAGGGACATTTTCTACCTCCCACTCTTGCAGGCCCCAGACCTTCCCAGACCGAAGCTCATCAGAGAGGAGGAAAAGGCATTTCTGAAAAGGAGACTCAGTGCTCTTGGAGGCCGCCAGAAGTGACGATTCTCCTCTAAACCCATGAAAAATGATAGTGAGGACTAGCATGAAAAGTACTATTCTACATCAGCTACTTACTAAACTAAGCAACCTTTCATGGCTCGATGCCCCCAAACCTGGAAGCGTCCTTCATCTGTGCTCCGATTGCCAGCAGAATGGACTTTCTTCTTCCTCATAGTAACCAATACTTGGTAAAAGTAGTCTGGGAGGGAGAGTTATGATTGTGAAAATAGTGTCCAATCATGACTAAGTAGCAATTGTGAATACAGAACAGTTACCATCTATAACATACGAAAGACAATATCTACACTTGCCAAGATTTACACTACTGTTACCAGTAGCTTTAATTGGCAAATATCTAATTGGCATGAAATACAAATTATATCCTGCTATGGCTGGGAACCATGCTGGCAAAGAGGAGCTGCCTGCACAGGTGTGTTGCAAAACTAATTCAGATTGGGACCTCAAGGCATGTCTAGGTCATAGTCAGGGAAACCCTAGAGACAATGGACTTGCATTATCAGTGACTCAACCTCTAGAAACAATAGCACCCAAAATTGCTTCAATGGATCACCTATCTTTAGCCCTCTCCTTTTGTCCCCTCACCCGTCCCACCATTAAGGAACTATCACAATTCCCATCACTTCCTTTGACACCTAATACTAAGGCTATTAGCTCATTCTGGACCCCATTGTCCACTCTGCCAAAGAGCCATTAACATGTTCCCCATTAAGGGAGAAAAAGAGTATTTAAACCCTGGCTCTGAGCCAGATGGCTCATAGTACTTTTGGCATACTGGCCATCTATCTGCCACTCCAATTCTTGTTTGGTGCTACCCGTGGACCTTCGGTCTGAGCCACATCATCTCATCTCTTCACTTTGGGATAGGTACATATAACCCATGTTGTCCTAAACTCTAGCTATCCAAACTTTTCCTCCCTTTTTCTTCGGTTAGCCTTGTGGGATTGCAATACTGCTTGCATCTTGTGTGTGTGATTGATAATTCTCCCAATAAAACAATTATTCTTTGAATCTCTTGCTGGTGTTCCTGCATTAGTCCTGGTATGCACAGGCATAAAATATCCTGTTAGGTTACTCCCCTCTCCCTAATATTCTCCATTGTTTCGTGTAGGCACTGGCATTGCAGGTGGACCCCTGAGTCACCCATGTTTTAGGGTAACACTACACAACCTCAACGTTAACACATCAACCAGTATCTGTTATACACAATAGTCTTTTTGCACCAAAAGATCTTTCTGCACACACACAACAATTGTTTGCTTTTAATTTGTATGGAAAACTTTTCAAAATTTCGAAAATGGGGGCTGAAAATCCTATATACATTGCCTATTTACTTGATGGGATGTCTTCAGGTGGTGTGGCATTATTTCTCATCAAGAGCAAAAACATTTGCCACTATTCTTCATATGCTTCACCTTGGTCCCTTCAGTACACACACACAGTGTAAATGCATATGTTTTCCCTCTGAGAGGCATTCTTAACATGCAGATATCATTGCAAATAACCAAGGTGGGTTGAAGCCAACCTTTTGGTGCAATGTATCCATCTGCCCATCATCTGTCAATCCACGGGGGAATTAACAAGAGAAATGGATCTGTTAATAAGACAAAGTGTCGAGAAGAAATGTTAAACTAAGTATTGGTGTGACAGGGAAAAGATGTTGCCGCATGTAAAACTAATAGCATCTTTCCCTCCTTCGCCTCCCCGCCCCACCCCGAATTCATTTCCTTCTGCTTACTTCCTTAAGGTAACAAAAATGTTACAAGAAACTCAATGGTAAAGCATACACAAATGTATGTAAATTTAAGAGCCTCTGCATAATGAAGTTTCCCACCTGTCTGAAGATAACTCAGGTTGTTATTTTCTCTCTATTCAAACTGTTTTGTCAGAGGCTGTTTTTTTCCACCCATAAAGAACTTTCCTCCAGTTTTAACATCTTGAGAGACAAACACGAGAATTCTTTCTGCAGGAAATCATTGAGACTCCATTCAGTCTTTAAATGTTATAGCTTCATCTCTTCCTATCCCACCCCCACACACTTCATATTTTTCTCAATACCTAGCAGAAGACATTGGAAACAATCTCTCAGGTGGCATGGGCAGGCTGTTTGTTTGCTTGGTACGTTATTGCCTTGCTTTCAAAAAATGTTTTTTCAACTGCTCGTCTCCCAAGAACATCAGAGAGTGGGTTTGCAATCTTCCCTGAAGTTTATTATTTGGAATAGAAAACACTGCAGATTTTTAAACAAACAAAAGAAAAATGATAAGAAGGGACTAGTGATTTAGATTCTTAACTAGGCCAATGGGGACATTTCCTTAAAAAAAAAAAATCTTGAGAGAGGCTGAAAGTAAAAGGGAAAATTTGCAAAGCAAAATGCATGAGCGCAGCCAAGGCCATTTCCACACTACATTGTTACAGTGCTTTTATTTCAACACTTTCAACATCCTATGGAATCCTGGGGTTTGCAGTTTAGGGAGGGGCATTTGGAATTCTCAGTCGGAGAGCTCTTTGGCCTCAGGAAACTACAAACCCCCAAATTCCACAGGATGTTGAAAATGGAATAGTAGCACTATAACAGTGTAGTGTGGAAATGGCCCAAGGGTTATGATCTGTGGGGGTAGGCTTTCTCTCTGCCCTAGCCCCTTCACGGGCTTATCTGGTAAGGAAAGAAGATGGGGCCTTCTTGGTGGCTGCTCTTATGGCTGCTATGGAACTCCCTTCCAAGGGAAGCTTGGTTGGCCTCCTCTCTGCTCTCTTCACCTGTGGGCAAAAATATTTCTATTTAAATAGGCCTACAGCTTTAATTGTGTTTGTGTAGAGGGATATGCCACGGGTGTGCTTAATATGGAATGTATATTTTATGATTTTTAATCCAAAGTGTCTTAAAGTCATATGATAACAGGGTTGATTGGTTGATGCTTGTTAAACTTTTGCATTGATTATCCTTTTAGCTACTTTGTTTTAATGTGTATTGTAAGCCACTTTGAGTCCCATTGTTTGAGAAACATGGAATATAAATTAAACCAACCAACCAACCAATAGAATTAAGCAAGTGCAGAACTACTGCACGAATGTCAGAGCAACGGTGTGAGCTGCAGGGCTCAGAGGTTGGTAAACTAAGCTAGTAGCCATGCTGGCTGGGGCATTTTGAGAGCTGATGCCTTCAACAAATAAATAAATAACTAAATTCAACAGAATATCCAGAACACTGCATGGGGAAAATGCAAAATGAGAGAAACAATGGTCTGAGCATAGGACTGTGACTATGGAGACCAGCCTCCAAGAGATGTAAAACACCCTATGCACAAGGACCCACCACATCTGTTGTTAGACCAAGAAGCATCTCTTTTGACACACTGTATACCATAGAAAGAATATAAACCCATACAAAATATAGGGTGAAGCTTGGTTAGGAACCAAGAAAATGGCTTTGTCCTTTCAACTATCCTCACAATCTGAGTTATGTTCCTTTTCAGGGAAGACGGCAGCTTATTTTGAAGGCAAAAATCATTGAAATTCTTTCTAGTGCCGGAATTCCTTCCAAAATGGAAAACATTACATGTTGTACACATTACATGGCTTGGGGTCAGGTTTGCCCTGAGCTTCCACATCACCCATTTCATTCTTTTCCTGCAGACTGTAACCCCATGTGATATATCTTGCAATAACCTAGCCTGAAGGTGACTAGTATGATATTTTTGTTTCAAAACCTATTTGCATTTCGATACCATTTAGGAAATATTTTTAGCCCAGACTCGCTTACCATTTGACCTTGGGTGCGACCTAGCTGTCTTCTTACTAGCACATCACAAACCCGAGGCTGCAACAATAAGACACTGAGAAACAAGCAATAAAAAAAACAAGCCACAAATAAGTATTCAATACCAAAGACGACGACAACAAAATCAGACCAACAGGACTTGATAGTTATGAATATGTATTTATGTACACCAGTGGGGATATTAATTATTTGAACATTTTCCTGGGAATAACAACTTGAAATTCATCACCTAACCCAGTGTGTCATACATATTAACAAAGACAAATTTAGAACTCATTTGAATATTTTGCAATTTTTGCCTTTAAGAAGCCTTTTGTTTCAGAGATGATGTCTGTAAAGGGAGGGAAAACAAAAGCCCACTAAATTTGTTTTAACTCACAGGTAGGTACAAGGGAGACACTTATAAGAAAGGTAGTTGCAAGAGGGAAACAAACAAAGGGAGGTCAGAATCTGTGGAAGTAGTGAGATTTTCCCCATATTTCAGACACACCACCACAACTAATTAAAAAACAAAAAAGCAATGGCAGCTAAAAGCAAATCAGCTTTCAGTGCACCACAACATGCATTGAAATCAAAGTTCTAAAACATCTTATTTAGACAAAGCAATCTTGACTTCTTCTTGCTGAAAACAAGAGAGAGAACAGATTATTTCATATCCTGGGAACCACAACTTTGGGAATATCCACACTATGCAATTAAAGTAGATTGATACCATTTTAGCTGCTATGGCCACATCCTACAGAGTTTTGGGATCTGGAGTTTGAGAGACTTGGAAGTCTTTAGTGCATTACATTCAGTCACAGCAGAATAGCTCTCTAGGACAGAATTCCAAGCGCTTCATGAACCTACAGAGCCTAGGATTCTAGCTAGTAGAGCCATGGCACTTAAAGTGATATCAAAGTTCTATAATTTTTTAGTGTAGATAAACCTCAGACCTAATATACTGAGATGGTGGTCAGACTTGAGGGAGAGTCACCAAAGTGGAAACAAAGGTTCAGGGCAGGTTCATATGGAGAAGAGGCAGTTCATGAGATTGTCTGGCCCTAAAATATTCAGGGCTTTGAAAATTAAAGCCAGCACTTTGAATTAATCTCAGAAGCAATGCAGTGACAACAGTGCAGCTGATAGCGCGTGTGCCTTCTAGTTACCTGTCAACTTATGGCAACCTCATGAATTTCATGAGGTTTCTTAGGAAATGAATAGTCAGGTGGTTTTGCCAGTTCCTTCGCCTGAAATATACCTACAGTACTTGCTGTTCATTAGCAGTTTCCCACGCAAGTACTAACCGGAGCTGATCCTGCTTAGCTTCCAACATCCAATGGGATCTGGTGTCTAAGGTATTTAGGTAAGTTAGCTGATAAAATATCAAAGTACTATACTTAAACAAGGAACCCCAATAAGAACTGTTGCTGTTACACTTTGGACCAGCTGCAATTTCTAGACTCACTTCAAGAGCAGAACCACTTGGAATGCTTTGCAGTAGTCTAGCTTACATCTAATCCATCTTTATCCATTGGCAGCATCTCTTCTGAGTCACAAGCAGGGATGGGTCTTTCGCACCACGACTTCTTAGCTGATTCTTTTAACAGAGTTGAATTCTAGGACTTGCTGCCACCGAAATATTTCCTCTATAATTCAGCTATGATTCTCCCTTTCCCTCTGCTCTCTTCTTGTTCTCTGTTGGCTCTTCCCTGAATATTATTTTACCTAGCATAATAAGGAAACGGACTGGGCCTACCTGCTCTAATATGCTTATAATTTCAATTTCAAGCCCCTCAGGACAGGTAGGAGCCTATTTTTTTAACGTTGCTCTGCAAAAAGTCATCCATAGTGTTATATTATTTGAAATAACAATAATTGTAGCAGTAGCAGTAACTATCAGCATCATTTGGAAACAACACTCAAAATTCATACCTGTGCCTTCAAACATGCATGTGATCCATTGACTAAGGAAGCGAGATACTGGGATTTCAGCATTGTTTCCATTTGTGGCTCTGACTCCCTTTAGTCAAACTCTAAATGGGGGAATCAGACAGACAAGTGTTCATCAAGCAAAGATCATGATTTGACATTTCTGTAACTGCTTTGCTGAATTTGCCAGCCCTTGAGGGCTTTGCTGCGGACTGTGGCACCACATAATAACTATTGAGCAAGGATACTGGAACTTACACTGCAGTTTATTTCAATCAATATTTCTCTCTATTCTCTCTCTTTCTTCTTCTCTCTGGATGCCAAAGGCCCTTCTGTGTGTTCGTCCAGGGCAGCCCCTGAAATGGGCAGCATTTAATAAATGTTGGCATATGAAATAATTACTCTCCTTCTCTCCAAACACACATGTGCCAGCTAGATGGGGACTCACCCATTCCATTTTTCTGCTGAGTTTGATTCTATCACTGCACCAAGCTGGAGAGGGATAATGAAAAGGAAACTTTGGCAAGTAAGGCAGTCTTCCCATAGGTTTGAAATTTAATTTAAGAGGTTGCAGTCCCCAGAAAGGCATATATACCTTAGAGGTATCAGATTCTGACTGACCTTGGAAGCTGAGTAGGATTAGTCGGTACTGGCTAGTACTTGGAGGGAGCTGGCCAACAAATACCAAGTGAAGTAGGTTATATTTCGGAAGAGGAGACTGGCAAACGCTATCTCTAAGTATTCCTTGTCTAAGGCCATTTCCACACTACACCGTTAAAGTGTTATTATTCCACTTTCAACATTCTGTGGGATTCTGGGCTTTGTAGCCCAAGAAATGCATGCAGTTGCCATAAGTTAACAGTTGACTTGACGGCACATACCCAAACACAGTTGCCAAAATCCCCCAGGAAGCATAGCGATTAGGAATTGGGAGAGTTATAGTCCAAAAAGTAATTTTTCTAAGCTCTGGGTTTATGTAACTCCGGGATGTCTAAAGCCTATACAAAGAATAACAGCTCATAACAGATGTGTATCTTTGTTAAAGCTGGGGTGATTTTCCCCCCACTGGAATTTCATTTCCAGAGCAGCACATGCAGCGCAACTGAAGAGGCTTAAAGCACTTTCCCTCCACTCAGTGCTGGCTGACGATATTTTTACTACCTGAAGTGAAAAACAAGGTGGAGCCTTTATCTGTTCCATGTACCCAGAACACACCCTATTCCATCTGATTTTATTCGAACAGGCATTCAATGTGTGATTATGAACCGGCTGATGAAAGGTGCTGGCTACTTTCAATCATGTGGAATTTATGAATGTTTTGTTACTGCCCTGCCTAGCCCAAGCTTGGGGGATATAAAAAGATATCTCTTGATATCAATAATTCGGCCTCACATACTCATTCCCCTCCACGTGCTTGCGAGGCCCCCAGACAAGCACACACACAGGCTCGGCCGATAATCGCCGTAATATTACAACACAATACAGGCAGGCCAGAAATAGCCAACTCGCAGCTTCAGGAGACCTCAAGGCAAGTACCTCTATTAAGTATGCACGCAACTTTCAAAAGATCCTCTGCCCCGCGCTGGCAGCTTGATGATCGGACTATACAAAGCTCAAACACTCTGTGTTTGCATACTGGCTGTCCTATTGACAATTTGGCTATAATTCAATCATTCACATTCTGACCTTTCGGAGGCTTTGTCTCCAGCCCCAAATCCATTGTTTTCCCCAAGTCCAAACTAGTTTGCAGTCACAATTCTCCTTATAAAAACCCCTGACTTTGAACGCTTCCTTGGATCGCTCTTGGCTTCCATCCCGCCTTGCTGTCGCTTTGTCCAGCGAGCCTTCCTCTCAGCCCCACGTGCTGAGATCCACGCTCCCCAGCTTCTCCGCTTCTAACCGGGCTTCAGGACAGGTGAAGTATCACCCAAACCAACAACTCCTCTAAAAATCCCTCTATCCCACTCCAACCTTTATTTCCTTAGTTATCTGTGTGAGTGTGCTGCATACACTGTTTGATTGTGTTTTAATAAAACAACATTTATTATTTCAACTTCTGTGTGCTCCTTGACTCGGTCTGACCCCGTAAACATAGGGTTCAAGATCTCGCTACGTTACCCTGCCTCTCGTATTGCTAGCCTGTGCTCTTGGCTAATTTGCCCAACTTATATAATTGAGAGCGCATTTAGGTGTCCCTCCCGGGACCCCCAGGAATCAGGGTAACAGTTTGTTTTTAGTTATGTATTTTAACTTCGTTTTAATTCTTAATTCTTTTTTGATCATTTAATTTGTGTTTTAACTTTTGTATTTCATTTTATTTAATTATTGTAGGCCGCTTTGAGTCCTTACAAGGAAAAAAGTGGGGTATAAATAAAGATGATGATGGTGGTGATGATGATGATGATGATGTTCATAGAATCATAGAATTATTGAATCAAAGAGTTGGAAGAGACCACAGGGGCCACCGAGTCCAACCCCTTGCCATGCAGGAACACGCATCAAAGCATTCCCAACAGATGGGCATCCAGCCTCTGCTTAAAAACCTCCAAAGAAAGAGACTCCACCACACTCCCAGGCAGCCTATTCCACTACAGAACAGCTCTGACCATCAGGAAGTTCTTCCTGAGGTTTAGGTGGAATCTGCTTTCTTGTAGCTTGAATCCATTGCTCCTTGTCCTAGTCTCTGGAGCAGGGGAAAACAAGCCCGCTCCCTCCTTGACATGACATCCCTTCAAATATTTAAACATGGCTACCATGTCCCCTCTTAACCTCCTATTCTGCAGACTAAACATACCCAGCTCCCTAAGCCTCTTCTCATAGGGCAAGGTTTCCAGAGCCTTCACCATTTTGGTTGCCCTCCTCTGGACATTTTCCAGCTTGTCGATATCCTTCTTGAAATGAGGTGCCCACAACTGGACACAGTAGTCCAGATGAGGTCTAACCAAAGAACAGAGTGGTACCATCGCCTTCCTTGATTTAGACACCATTATCCTATTGATGCAACCAAGAATTGCATTGGCTTTCTTGGCTGCCATGATGACAATGATGACAACGACGACAATGATGATAATTTCAGAAGCTAAGCAAGGTCAGGCCTGGTTAAGAAGTGAATGGAAGATCACAAGGTAATGCCAAGGACCTGTCTAAGACCCAAGACAGCCACTGTGGCTAATCAGAGCTGCCAGAGTAGATGGACTATGGTCTAATTCAGTGTAAGACAGATTTTTATGTTCTTAAAAAGTGACTTGACTAGCAGATGAATTTCTCTTTTTCTTTTTCTTTTTTTTTAAATTTTTTTAAGACAAGCCGTGGAGCAACCTTCTCCAAGGCTGCCTTGGGGATCAAAAGACATACTATGCAGCAAAGACATCTTTCTTCTAACATCATGCTGCCACTTTTCACCCTCTGTGGCTTCAGATGATTGCCTGAATCTGCCTTATAACAGGACTGGTTCTGCTTTGACTCTCCAGTACCATGTCTGCTGAATCTGAGCCTTCTTGTATTGAACTGAGCCCTACTACAAGTGTTACTTACGCAGCTAAGGGATGGGCCCAGGGGTCCTGTTTAAGGATGGCAAGTGCCCAGGTCAGCATAGGCATAGTCCATGGAAACAGACATAGAACGATTGAGCTGGTCCAAAGCCATACACAATGTGTCAGTAAAAGCGCAAATGTGGTCAAGGCAGTCTGGTGTCTGAACATGAACAGCAGGATCCAGTGGCAGTCAGGGAGTCACACAGAGAGCAATCCAAGGTATATGCCAAAGTCCCAAACTACACAGTACTAGAAATGTCAGATAAAGGGGTAATAAAGTTCTTGTTTGCAGCCTTGGCTGTGCTAATTTACAGCTGGCTGTAAATCAGCAAAGCTGGTCTAATTAGGTCAGCTTTTTCATTTAAAAAAAGTCAGGGTGGCTCCTGTTCTGTAGCAATTGATGTTTCAGTCTCTGATGGGAAGCAGGACGTCATGGCTCTGTGTCTACTTCCTGATCTTCAGGAATTGCACAGGATGGGCTAGGATCCATTTCTGCCAGTTGTGTGACAGGATTGCCAGCCTTCTCTGGCTCCAACAAGAGCTTGTTATCATGGTTCTCCTCTTACTTGTCTGAAGAAGCCTCCTCCAGGTAAACCGTAACACCAGGTTGGTCTCTCCAATGGATTGATACCACTCCTGGCAGGCAGGGAGCAGGTGCTCAGAGCTTATGGAAAAAGTGTGATTCCCCTCCGCTTTCCAGTCCCAGAGCAACAATTGGTATAATAACCCAGGGGGTTACACACCTTCCCTACCAAAGGGGTTTTGAGAAATTTGAATTCTAAAAAAAGAAAAACCTTCCATAGAATTCTACACAATTGATTGAAAAACAGGTTAGAATTTTGAACCATATCATAAATCCAAGATCTCTGCTTAATCAATGGATGCAGTTCTGCCTTTGACGCCAGATGGTATGCCAGCAATTACTTGAGGATGGTGATAATGGTAAATATCCAGTTTTCATAATTTTAAAGAGTGGCAAGCCAGTGTGGTGTAGTGGTTTGAACGTTGGACTATGGCCATTTCCACACTACCCTGTTATAGTGCTATTATTCCACTTTCAGCATCCTGTGGAATTCTGGGGCTTGTAGTTTACTGAGGCACAAGAGCTCTCTGGCTAAGAATTTTAAATGCCCCTCCCTAAACTGCAAATCCCAGAATTCCACAGAATGTTGAAAGTGGAATAATAGCTCTATAACCAGGTAGTGCGGAAATGGCCTATGATCCTGGAGACCAGGGTCAAATTCCCTGCTCAGCCATGGAAACCCATTGTGTAACCTTGGGCACATCACACACTCTCAGCCCCAGAAAATGCCATGATATGTTCACCTTAGGGTCACCATAATTCAGAAATAACTTAAAGGCACACACTAATAACAAAATTATGCAATCAGCAGAACTGCCCTAAAGGATTCTGAGCATGTTGAGCAGCTCTGTATTTGGTTTTTAAATGAACTGTATTGTAAGATTTTAAAGCAGCATAATTTTAGCATGGTTTTTAACTGTAATAAAATTTACTAAACCTTACATGGGATGGGCAAGACTACATGAACCCCAGGCTAACTTAAAATACAATAAAGAACATCTTCTTTCCTTCCAAAAGGGAAGATGCTCTGCTCTGAACTTTGGCAAGAGTCTGGGACACAGAAGGGTTGCCACTGAATTTCTACGGTGCATGAGATTCACCATTAAATTTCAATGGCAGCAAAAGTAAACAGTGGTGGCTGCTGGCTTCCGTTGTCAGTAGAGCCGTGAACCTATTCTGGGTTTTGTATAAACTTAAATGTGAATAATCTACTTTGGGGATAGAATAGAGCACCTTTGATAGCTCCTTTAAAGTTCAGACTAGAACTTGCAGCAGATTCACTACTCTGCTGACATGAGAGCCACAGCAGCCACTGGAAGCAAAGTCAAAACCAGCATTTGTCATCTGATTGCAGTGGTGTGGTGGATGTGTGAACCCCAAGGATTCAAACAGGTCAAATATGAACACTTGGAACTTCCCATTCTTACCCAAGCATCACAGAGTTTCCTTCAGCGAACTCCATCATCCAGAAAACAGAGAAACAGCGAGACAGCAACATTTTTGAGTTCCATTTAGCTTTGCTGGCATCTCCCAGGCTAAAAAGGAGCACATAGCTGAGCCATGATGTGGGGGGAGAGCAGAAGGGAAACACAGTGGGGCTGGGGATGATGGTCAAATACTCTGTGCCCCAGGGCCCAGAAAAACCTGGGCTCAAGTCTTATTAATTTACAGAAGGCTTACACATAGCTAGGTTTCTCTGAAGTAAGGTCATTCAGCATGTGATTTTTCATACACATCAACAACTTGATAATGTGCTGGTCATAATGGTAGCAATGCATCTCCCCAGCACCTTATCTATCAGCATAGCCTTTGTCCCACTCTACTCTTCACCATGCTAATATTAGCATACCTATACCACAGCTTGCACGCAAATTGACAATGACCTTTCAACACGGTCACGTAGAAGGAATAAGTCACTGTTTAAATGTCAGATGTATATCAGTGAAGAGAAATGGCTATAAGGGATTCTCACAATTAAAATCCCATTTGGAGACTCTCTGTAGCACCTTTTTTGTCACAGCATTATAGATTGAAAATAATTGCATAGGCTCCGTTCGTGTTTTATGGCCTGTGGCTGGATTATCTCTGCTCCTGATGGGAAAATGGTTTATGCTGCTATGCAGATTTTGGGAAAGAGTAAGAAGAACTGGCCACTTCTACAGTTTCAGTTTCTGCTGTTCGTTTTATACCTTGGTGCTGTTTTTATTTACAACCACAGAAGTCAGAATCTGCCTCTGCAAAACAGTGTGGAGTAGCAGCTAGCATCTTATACAAGGACTAGAGAGGCAAAGGTTCGAATCCCTGCTTAACCATGAAGCTCTATGTGTATAAAATCAAAAGCAGAAGTCAATGTAATTTTCTGTTTGTGACTGTTGCTCCCTTCTAGCATCTCCAGATCTGAGGCAGCCCATGGTGCCTCTAGGGGCAAAAAACTTGACCGCTGGGCAACCAAAATTGCTCTTGCCCTAAAATAAGGCTCTGTATGTGTGTGTGTGTGTGTGTGCACACGTGTACTTTCAAGTCACCTACCACCTTGTGGCAACCTCATGAATTTCATAGGGTTTCCTTAGGTGAAGAATGCTCAAAGGTGGCCTTACCAGCTTTCCTCTGAAATATAGCCTACAGCACCTGGTATTCGCCAGCAATCTCCTATCCAAGCACTAACCAGGGCTGACTCTTCTTAGTCTCCAAGTTCAGACAGGATCTAAAGCCTTTAGGGTATTTAGGCAGATAAAAGAAAGCATTAGCTAAACTATATTTTGATTGCAGCATGTCAAGAAATAGCTTTACTTCTTTTGTGACGTTCTTGTTCAGCTTTAGTCATATGGGGATCACTGTTTAGGTGTTATATATGATGAGGCAGGAGTTTGTAAATTTTTATATTTAAAAAAAAATAATAAAAGGTAGAGCAGTGAAACTGAGGTTATTGTACTTTGGCCATATCATGAGATACCATGACTCGTTGAAAATGATGATAATGCTTAGTAAAGTGAGAGGCAATAGGAAAAGAGAAAGACTGAATTATAGTTGGATAGACTCAATAAAGGAAGTCACAGCCTTGAGTTTGCAACACCTGAATAGGACTATTGCTGAGAGGGTGTTTCGGTGGTCTCTTTCTCACAGGGTCAACATAAGTCGAAACAGATTTGATGGCAGTTAACAAGAAAATTATTTTTTTTATTTTTGAACAATGAGCAAGTAAAGACCTAGGCTAGTGATGCCATTGCTAGTGTAGCTCAGAATTAAGCCACTAGTGATACTTTTTATGCAATTGTTTAAGGCAGTATCCAGTTTCCCCCTTACACAAATATTGCTCCATTGCCCAATGGGCCAAATTAAAGGCTGATCTGGCATGAAGACACAGGCCCTTTCCACACGAGGAAGTTAAGACGGGCCAAGGCATCCTGTCACGGAGGTTGTCCGCACCTTGGATCGGACTGGGTTTGGACTGTTTACCTTAGTTCCGCACCTAAGTCCAATCCAAAACGCCCTCAAGTAGTCCTGCAGCGCTCTATGTGAAGACCGGAAAAAAACGGTCTTTCAATTTTCCGGAGGGCGCCATTTCGTTCCTGCTCAGTTGTGCAGATGCACAGATTCGCACCAGTGCGAGCCTGCGATCAGCGGAGGGCGGGCTGTGGGCGTGCCAGCTTCAACAGTTGGTCCGGACCCACAAACAACCGGAAGCTGCCATTCTGTAAGCCTCACCAGTGCTGATCTAAAGACCTCGCACTGCTCCGCATCGCCCTGGAACAAACAGAGGAGCCCTGTGGAAGAGCTTAAGGGAAAGTCCGCATTGCTTCGAGCCACGAAGAACCAGTAAGTAACGGCACGGAGCGATTCACTCTCCTTATGCGGAAAGGGCCACAGCTATGCCCTCTCTGCAGCCTGGAACAGTCACTGCAACGGCCCAGAATGGCCACTAGGACGTCACCCTGAATATTTCTTCTCAGCAGAGCTTTATATTCTAGAGGAACAGAACAGGATCACAGTCATGCCTCTCAACTACAACGATAGATGCAATTAAACACTTTTTAAAAGCCATTTTCAAGGCAGTTATAACTGGGTGGTCTTAGAGAAACCTCAGCTCCCATGTGCATTAATAAGATTGATCTACCTTTCAGCTTGGACATGATAAGCATTAAAGCAAGATAATGTGTGTGAAGTTACTCCTTCGTTGAAACAATATTTATTCATCTACTTTCTTACTTATTTGATCTATGCTGCACCCATCCTCTCAAGAGCTCAGGGCAGCCAGCAATCGAGAGGAGGTAGGAGTGGTTGTCTCTGTAATTCAGATTGTACAGCATCTCTCTCTTTCGACCCATATTTATACCTTTAAGTCAAAATCTTGGAAGGGAAAAGCATTCTTCACCCTGATGGAATCCTTACTGCCTTCCATTTTTTAAGATTCCGTGCACCGAACTAACAGCTGCCTAAATCGTTGACATGCCAACATTCACAGCCATGAATGTGAATCTGCTTGGGGGGTTGCCTGTGACACTCCATGCCAAATCTGTTTCTTTTTTTAAAAAAAAAGATATATTTTCTTCCCTAAAACAAAAGGAGCTTTGGACCTGAGGACATGGAGCTCTCTGGGGGAGAAGGAGATGGAAGCAGTTATGGAATAATTATAGTCCACATTTGGGCTCACCAGGAGGCAGTTTAAGCAGAAGGTATAGGAAGAAGGAACTGGTAAAACCACCTGTGAGTATTCTTTGCCTAAGAAAACCCTATGAAATTCATGGGGTCACCATGAGTTAATAGATGACTTGAAGGAACACAGACACACAGACAAGATGAAGGGGATGCAAGGCAGCTATATGAGAAAGGGAAGAAGGGAAATGGAAGTCTGGTTCAGAGATGTTCCAGAGTAGATGTAGTCTAGTGAGGGCCAATTTCCTTCCAGTACCCAGCTAGAAAACAGCTCCATACAAACTCAAGCCAAAAGTGGTGAGAAGTCTTCTTCTGGTTTCTGAAAAACCTCCAGCTGTACTCTACATTGGTTCCTGAGTTATGTATCTGTAACTATGTAATTTCTCCTGACCCACCTCCCCCAGCCAGTCTTAACAGCCAGCAGCTGCATGAGGTGAAAGAGGTCTGTTCAACTGCCATCGATGTTCCCAACCCCTTCCTGCCAGTGAGCTAAGTTACAACAAGGAATTAGAATGAGTTCCTCCTGCTTCTTATTGCCCCAACTGTGCTCTCTGGTGGGAGACAGTTGAAAATGTCATCCTCTTTGCACTTTGATCAGCAACTGAACAAACCTCCTTCACCCCATCCAGCTGCTGGCTGTTAAATTGGGCTGTAGGGGCATTTATGTAGTCTTACTGAATATGGAACAATGGCCCTTTGTGCATGAGGCTGGTGAATCGGTTTGTGCCATTTCTTACCGGATTTTCTGGGCTCGAAACAAGGTGGACTTTCCCTCATTTCCTTCCGCACAGCTACTGCATATGTTCCATTCTGATTCGGAGGAATGCAAGTTCATGAATCCACACAGCCTCTGCCGTGGCCACTCCCGCTACTCTCCTCATCCCGCCCCGTCAGCTGTGATTGGCTCTCTCTTTTTTTGGCATGGTTTAGTACGTCATTGCGTACATGCATACATGCGAAAGTCCATACTACCCTCTGGCCCCTCCCATGAGCCCTCCCCTGACCACCAATTCGCATTGGTGCAAATGTACATGTCTGCACCACTGTGAAGGTATGAATCGGATGGATCTGGAAAATTGGAAAACCGATTTCTTCTGGTTTTCAAATAGCGCGCTTTACCACCACATGGGGGCACATTTAGTTGGAATTACATGAGGAACGAAGGTAAATAAACCAAACCTAGTCTGCTCCAACATGTAGAAGACCTCCATGGCAAGATACATTGGCCCACCTTAATAACCGCATGTGGAAAGGGCCAATAATTGCAATACAGAATGCCAGTATTTCTGTCTTTTTGGTGGATGGAAGTACTGCCTTTTTTTGAACAGATGATTGTTTTCCCTGATGGCTTCCAGAAGCACAATTCTCCATGTAATTTAAAAAAAAAAAGTTTGAGAGGGTTTCTAGAGGCTCCAGGCCACATAATTAGGCAGGGGCCAGTTGTGGCCCTTGGGCTGTGTGTAACTCATCCTTCTACTAGAGGAATAACAGTGATTCTCTTACCAATAAAGAGGTGCATTACAATTAAGGATGGATGAATCAGAGAGTGCAAATCAAGGCTCTTGGCAAATAAGACCAATGAATCCATTAAGCAGACAGCATAGGCTGGTTTGTACATCACATGGGGGTTTTAGTATCAAACAACTGGCAGGCAGCTGTGAATGTCACTTGACCTCATCCCTTGAAAAGCATTGGCTTAAAATGGAAATTTGTAGAAGGAAGAGAAACCAGCCTGAGGAATGTTCCATAAATATTCCTTCGGAGCTAGAAAAGATTCTTGCAGTGCACATCTGCAATGGGATGCCATGAAATGTGAAAAAAAAGGTGAGTAATAAAAGACAAGTTATGTCATATAAATGCTGTTGGGCTATAATAAAGTCTTGAGAAAAAGTTTAGAGTTTCCAGATCTCAGGACCTGGGTGAGACCAAAGAATCTTCAAGCAAAAGCACCACCTTTAAAAGTGTGTTTTGTGTACACACACACTCACACACAAGTCCTGACCAATGGGCCATACACTTTAAATCAGACCTTCACAGCCTCTCTGATTTCCCTGTTTGGAACTGAAGTGCCATCTCAGTCATTTTAGACAAAAGGCAAAATCTCTGGATCCTTAGAGTCAAAACGTTAGCACTGCATGGTTTCAACCTAGAAGATTATACATCATCCACTTAAGAATCTTAGCGACAGAGTAGTCTAAAATGCCACACTGGCTGCAAGCTCATTTTTATTTTAAACATCTGAGGAAAGCAAGAGTCAAAACGTTTTGCTTATTAATTGAACTATTAAGTTCTGTTTCTTAATCACTCTAATAAATATGTAGTCTTAGTGATTAACTGCCTCCTTCTGGGACTCTGAATAAAGTGAAGTGCTGTTTGTTTACTTTTAAATCAGTTATGTATACACATGCACGCAGCAATGTATAGATGTAATGCATACACACAGTCATGCACCTCTAAGGTTGCTAAACCTTGGGGTGCCACCCCGAATCCCCAGTTTTCATGTGTCACCTCAGTTTGCCGGGGCCGAGCTCCAGGCAAGATGAAAAGGCTATGTGCAAACCTCCAGATCAGCTAAGACAGCCGCTGTTTGTTACAGTCTGCAAGGACTGACCGATTGCTGCAACTTGCAAAGAGCTGGACGGAGGGGCTATGTCTTGACTTAATTAGCTTCCTCCCAATTGTGGTCCCATGGCTCACTCTCTGCTCTGGTAAGAAGGCTAGATTATGTGTCCCTTACCCCGTCTTCCTGAATAAGAATAGAATAGAATAATGGTGCCATTTACCCATCTCCTTGAGACTCTGGCACACTGTCAAATCATAGGGCCAGTGGCGCATCTAATGTAAACAGCGCCTAGGGCAAGCGTGGAAGTTGTGCCCCTACCTTTTTACCCCTACACTCACCCCTACATGCATGACTTTTTTGCGTCCCCCTGGCATGTGCCCTACTTTCCCCACCCTAGGTACGCCTCTGCGTAGGGCCAGTTTTAACACATAACAGAAAATGAGACCCATGTGATACTGGTACAGAACAGAAACTGACTGGATCAAAGTCCACTTTGTGTCTGCAGCTGGAGCTATTTATAAAAACCCACTCTATTACTAAGGCTATGAAGTGAATTTGACTGGCCTCTGTGATTATTTCCATCTGTTGCTGGATGAACCAGCCCCCATGGCTCTACACAGCCTGAATCCAGATGTAGCAGTTATTAATCTCCAAGAGAACTGAAAAGTGAGGCTGAATTTAAAAGGAAGAGGCACATTAGTTGGTCTGTGTGATGTGTAATAAGTTAGTATAGATTTTTTTTTCCTACACCAATCCACCACAACCCCCGCTGTTGTCTGCACTTAAAATTGCAGTTCTCCAACAACAAAATTGGTCTGACTGCTTGTGAGCCGCCAGGTCAATGTTTATACCGATTGAAGCTTTGCAATGCACAAAACGCAATTATGTCATTTAGAATGTGTAGACTCTCCTATTTTACGCATACAATGAAGTCTGTAAATATTTGATCTGTGTTTCCTGCAAAGCGGGATATGACATTAATGCTCCCTTTAAAACTTTCTATAGCAATGTCTGACCCAGCTTCCCGCTGGCATTTCACCATTGTGTCACCTCCACTCTTTCAATTATGCCACCTATTACTTCCTAAGAGTCTCCTACTTTCTTCAGTGGCTTCTTAAGAGCCCTGCCAAAAGAGAAGAAATGTTCATATGCCTCCAAAAACTTCAGCAGGGCATGAAGTCAACATAAACAGCATGGCACAATGGTTAGGACTATCCAACTGGGACATTCTCAATTAATTTTCCCCCTTCATCCTCAGCTGCTGCAAACTTTTGCCACCTCGACCACACTCCGATGTCGCTTGGCCACACACGTTCCAGGGCATTTGCACACTACACTGTTATAGTGCTATTATTCCACTGTCATCATCTTATGGAATCCTGGGGTTTGCAGTTTAGACGGGGCACTTAGAATTCTCAGCCAGAGAGCTCTTTGGCCTCAGTAAACTACAAATTCCAGAATTCCACAGGATGTTGAAAGTAGAATAATAGCACTATAACAGTGTAGGGCAGAAAGGCTCCCAGTTTTCATTTATGAAATATTGGAGGTTATGGGCTCCAGATTCAAATCCACACTCAGCTGTGAAACCCATTGAATGCGAGTTGGACCAATCAGTAGCTCCCAGTCTAAACTAGTTCACAGAGTTGTTGTGGGAATAAAAATGGGGAACAGCCCTAGGATGAAAGGCAGGATTTAACAAATAACAGTTTTGCCTGACTATCCATGCCATCTCCAGGACCTTCCATTGGTTTATTGCTTCTGAACTTTGAGGTCTGATTCTGCTATAACAAATTGTTGTTGTGTGCCTTCAAGTCATTTCCAAATTATGGTGAACCTAAGGCAAATCTATCATGGGATTTTCTGGTGCTGAGAGTGGGCTACGTAGCCAGGATCACCTTGTGGGTTTCCATGTCCAAGTGGAGAATCTAACCCTGCTCTCCTGGATCACAGTCCAATGTTCAAACTACCATACCACACTGGGTCTCATAATAGGTAATATGTAGGTGTTGATAAGCTTATCTATTTTAAATGGTTCTCCAGTTTCCCCTGTTGTCTGTAGTGCAGGGTTGTTGGACTGCAACTGCCATTTAGCCTAGCCAGCTTAGCCAGTGGTGTTGGGAATGCAGAGATATCCAAGTTCCGTCTCCCTGTTCTAACACATGCAACTCACTTCCCAAATCCCTGGGTGTTGCTACTTAACTGTTCTCTCTTCTTTCAAATTGCTCCCAAGAGCAATTTGTTCAGCATCTTTGCTTGCTATCTTAATCCTCAGCAGCAACTGAAACTATGTCTAAAAGACATGTTTCTGGACTAGTTCACATCAGTCCAGCTACTCTTTCCTATCCTCTATTTGCTTCCCCTCTCAGTTAAAAATTAGAGTCAGTACTAGGAGTACAGAAGAAACTTTGGGGTTGGGGGTATAGCAAAGACTGCTGATGCTTTGATGCCCAGAGACAATTCTCACCTTACTTGGAAATCTGAAAACTTTCCAGTATGAAATGAGGTGCTTACTCCATAAGCTACTGTTGGTCCTACACTAATATTTAATGCCTGCAGAAGTCTCTGGCTTGCAGCTTCAGTGTGCCACCGTATGGAGCAACAGAATGGTAATTGGAAGGTTCTTGTTCCAACGTTTGTGGCCAATACAAGTTATACTCATGTACCAAGTATGTACCAAGCAGCTTGAAGCAATGATTAAGAAAGCATGGCCAAGTGGGATTGTATGATATGAATAGAATAATGTATTCAAAATGTATATAATGTATAGCATAATATAATCAAAACATATATGCAATAAGTGAGTAGGAGAGCAACTAAAATAATGTAATGATGAATTCTGATCTGTTAGTTTGCTGAACAGTTCTATGGGTCAAAAATCCATTGTCAATGTATATTAAAGCATCCAAAATAGGAATCTGAGATTGATTGATTGCAGTTTCTGGTGAACTTGATGGTGGGATGTAAGCTGTTTATCCATTTAATAAAATCTGAAAACCTTCAACACACTCTAAAAATTAGAAAGATATGGTCAATATAGTGACAAAATATATGTTAGAAGGATGAAAAATGTGTGGAGTACTATACTATGGGTGTGAACCAGCATGGTATAGTGATTTGAGCATTGGACTATGACTCTGAAGACTACAGTTCTAATCCCCACTCAGCCTTGGAAACCCAATGAGTGACCTTGGGCAAGTCACACTCTCTCAACCTCAGAGAGAAGGCAAAGGCAAACCCCCTCTGAACAATCGTTGTCAGGAAAATCCCCTGATAGGTTCATCATATGGACACCGTAAGTCAGAAATGACTTAAAGGAACACAACAACACAGTATGTACCAAGTTACAGCAGCTTGAACTGATGGTTAAAAAAGCACGGCTAACCATAGCAGGGCCATGTCTGTTCTGGAGACATTCAAGTTGGCTCAGCATGCCAAAATACGGAAAAGTTACATTTTTAACCATCACTATCAGAATCCCTCAGGCTTCAAGGCAGCCAGCCATACTGGCTGGGAGATTTTAAGATTCTGATCCAAAAAGGTAACTTTTTTTAGATGATGTGGCAGCTCAGACTGAAAGAATATACTCCATGCTACAAAGATCACCTGGGCCTGTAGCAATCGTGCCACATGTAAAAGTACTCTCAAAAGGGATAACTCTCCTAACAATGCTGTAACAAGCACTAAAGTTAGCTAGACTGCCACTACGGCTTAATCTGGCAAGTCCCATCATGATTACAAATTCCAGAGTGAGAGGCACACTAGCCTCTTATACCAACCGCACATGGAAAACAGCCACTTTTATGGATGTGGTGTTAGAGTCAAGCCCATGGAACCTTCTTCCACAGTAAATCTGCTAGACTTTATAGTGCCATTAAGGCACACATGCCCTTTTGTTTTTGTTTTTCATGTGCTGTAGGAGACTAATTCAGCTGCTGTTCTGAAAGGTTAAGTGTCCAGGAGGACCACAGAAAACTCAAGGCACAGCAAAGTTAACATCTGCTATATATTTAGTCTAGGACCAGACACAATAAAAGATTGAATGGCTCACAAGTGATGTCATTCCCCAGGCTGCAGGAGACAGTTTTGAGCCCAGAGATACCAGTAGAATTCCTCTAAAGACTGCTTGCCTTCCTAGTTAAGATGGGAATCTCTCCAACTCAAGTGGGGATGGAGCTTCATGAAAGGAGTAGGACTTTGGGAAGGGAGAGGGATATCCTTGAACTGCCGGAGTGATGGAGAAGTATATCTGCCAGAGACTCCCCCTCCTTCTCCTGCCCTAGACCTTCGCAAGCTCTAATCAAGTTCATTCCTGTTTTGTTTCCTGCTTTGAACTAAAATGAGAATGCCATTATTAATCGTTCTACTTTTTTAAAAACCAAAAATCCCTTCACACACACACAGACACTGAGTTTGAGGACAATAATCAGTGTTCATTGCAATTAAAGAAAAGAAAAATATGAGCATCATTGTACACTAATTAATTAGCTTTGATGAAAATGAGGCTCTCTTTTTCGGAAACGGAAAGTCGTTCCAGGTAGCCCAGCCAGAATGATGAGGACTAATAGCTTAATCAGTGAGGGATTTAATACCAGAAATGGTCACATAATTGTTGCATGCAATCAGTTTACTGAGGCCTAAGCATTTCATGGTTGCATACGGAGCTACAAATTGAGCTTGCCATCTGTCTGGAGGTAATCAAGAATGTCTTGATTTGATGAATACCTCCAGATCGCAGGAAGGGTGGGGGAGCCAATTGTCCCAGTCTTACAATGAATAAACACAATATGATCTCTATTACAGAGAGGCCCAGGACTTGAATAAAATAAAAGGCAAGGACGCCTTTTGGTTCGACATGTGTATTCTACACACTCACACACACCCATCTTCAGGCTCTGTTTTCCTTTCAGTCTTCTGAAATTATAAATGCAGTTTCCTATGGTTTTATGAAAGCTGATAGGGAAGTTTAGATCTACTTGGGAAGCAAACAGAGCAGAGCAAAACATGGCCTTTCAACATTCTCCATTCCCACGTGTATCCAGAGAAACGGCAGCTGGAAAGGACAATTTTATCTAATTTATCCGGGAGTGTATTCATACTGCACAGTGATAGCAGTTTGATACCATTTTAATGGAACCATCTCACAAAATCCTGTGTGGATAATTTGCTGAGGTACTGAGAAGTTTCTCCTAGAGAGTTCTGATATAATTGCCCCCAACTATAGCACAAATGCTGTACAATTGCCCCCACCTCTATCAAAGAGCTCCAAGTCCCTTACTGAACTACCAATTCCTGGATTCCATAGGATGGAGTCATGGCAGTGAAAGTAATATCAAAGTGCTATCATTGTATACTTGTAGATGCTCACCACATGAAGGAGGTGTCCTCTAACAGTTCTTTGAAAAACAGACCAGGGGTAGCTGCTGGCTTTCACATCAGTTAACTAGTGAAGCTGTTTCATTGCTTAGTCTGATCTTTAGATGAGGTGTCCTCTAAAGCATTAGAGAACACAACTCCAAAGTAGGTTCTGCCCCTTGCATAGCAGCTTTAAAAGCTGGAACATATCCCAACAACAACAATCTGGAAAACAGTCTGAACAGTCTGGAAAACAAGCCTTATTAGGAACAACTGAGGGACTTTAGTAAGTTTAGCTTGGAGAAAACCAAGAGGTGACTGTTACTGCCCTGGCTAGCCCAAGCTTTGGGGGATATAAAGAGATATCTTTTGATATCAATAATTTGGCTTCATATATCCCTTCCACGTGCTTGCAAGGCCCCCGGACAAGCACGCATACAGGCACGGCCGATAATCGCCGTAATATTCCGAAACAATACAGGCAGGCTGGAAGCAGCCGACTCGCCGCTTTAGGAGACCTCAAGGCAAGTACCTCCATTAGGTATGCAAGCCACTTTCAAAAGATCCTCTGCCCCACGCTGGCAGCTTGATGATCTGACTATACAATGCTCAAGTATTCCGCATTTTCATACCGGCTATCCTACTGACAATTTGGCTGTAACTCAATCTTTCAAATTCTGACCTTTCGGAGGCTTTGTCTCCAGCCCCAGATCTATTGTTCTCCCCAAGTCCAACCTAGCCTGCGGTCACAATTCTCCTTATAAAAACCCCTGACTTTGAGCGCTTCCTCGGATCGCTCCCGAGTTCCAGACCGCCTTGCTGCCGTATCGCTTGGCGAGCTTCCCCTCAGCTCCACGTGCTGAGATACATCGAACCCCAGCCTCGCTCTCCATCTTCTTCTTCTTCCGGACTTCAGGACAGGTTTCGTATCACCCGAATCAACTATCCCTCTGAAAATCCCGCTATCTTACTCACACCTTTATTTTCCTTAGTTATCTGTATGCGTGTGTTGCATACATTATGTGCCTGTATTTAATAAAGATCATTCATTATTTTCAAACCGGTCTGCTTCTTGACTTGGCCTGACCCCGTAAACACTGGGTTACAAGAACCTGCTAAGTTACCCTGCCTCTCGTAATGCTAAAGCAGTGCTCAGAGCTAATCTTCCCCACCTATTGTTGAGCACATTTTTGTGTCCCTCACTGGACCCCCAGAATACAGGGTAACATGACCTGATTACCATCTTTAGATATGTGAAGGGATGTCATATAGAAGATGACATAAGCTTGTTTTTCTGATGCTTCAGAGACTAGAACATGAACCAATGAATCCAAATAACAGGAAAAGAGATCCCACCTAAACATTAGGGAGAACTTCTTTATTCTAAGAACTTTATTCTAAGAACAGCAGAATAGATTGCCTCCAAGGGTAGTGGGCTCTCCCTCTTTCAAGGTCTTGAAACAGAGGTTGGATAGGTATCTTTCAGAACTGCTTTAGTTAGGTATTCCTGCATGGTAGAGGTTGGACTACACAGCCCATGTGGTCCCTTCCAGCTCTAAGATGTATGATTATATGACTAAACACCAGAATGGATTCACTGGCCCATTGACATGGGAATCATTGGCTGCTCCTTGGAAGGTCTCGTATTACTAGTGGCAGTGGCAACACAACTTCTGTCTTTTCACCTGTGGTTGCTTTGTAGCTCATTGGTTTTGATGGTGTACCAGCATTATCAGGTGGCAGCACCAGCAGTAACTGTATGGACAGGCAAACCACCATTTCACATCCTCCACAATGATGTGAACCCAGGCTAGATGGATCAATAGTATAAAGCAGCCTTGTGTGACATAGTTCAGTCTTTGCCAGGCTAAGCCAGGGATCATAAGGTTTGCAATCTATCATATTTACAAAGCACTATGTTGTTACCAGGCTGTACACCCCCACACTCTGATATGGTTTAATTGGCAAATATTAATTGGCATAGATATAAATTATACAGTGCTATGGCTACCTGGGCATGCTGGCTAAGAGAAAGGACTGGCCAAACACATGCAAAACTAGGTCAGGCAGGACATCAAGGCATGCCAGGTCATAGTTAAGAAATCAACAGGGAATTCTGCAACAAGGGACTTGCAAATGTCCTTCAGTGACTCAACCTCCAAAGACAATGGAACCCAATACTAAATTAACAATCTTCAACCCTCTTCCCACTCCCCAGCAAAGTCTTCCTTTCTTCCCTTTCCTGCCCAGCAATCAAGGAGCTATCATGAGCCCCATCTGTCCTTTGTCACCTAATGCTAAAGCCATTAGCTCATTTAGGACCCCATTGTCCACTCTCAGAACTCTACTGTTTACTCTGCCAGAGAGCCCTTAAAACCTTCATCCTCCAGGCAGAAATAGGGCATTTAAACCCCTACTTGGGACTAGCCAACTCACAGTTCACTGGTTGCTGGTCATCACTCTGCTGCTCCGATTCCTGTCTGTGTACTTTCTGTGGACTCCCAGTCTCATCACTTCATTTGTTCTCTGCCGGATTGGTCAATATCACCCATAATGCCCTAAATTCTCTTTATCCAAACTTTTCCCCCCTTTTCCTTCAGTTAGCCTCATGTGATCACGAGACTGCTTGGATTTTGTGTTTGTGAAATTGTTGATTCTCCCAATAAAACAGCTTACTTTTGAATCTCCAGCTGGTTCTTCCCTGAACTAGTACTGGTATATATAGGTGTAAAAGATCTCATAAGGTTACTTCCCTCTTGCAGGCCTCCTCTTTGAGCTAATATTTCCCACCATTTCACAGAGGCACTGGTATGATGGACCTCTGAGTCATCCACATTTTGAGGTAACAACTGGAGGGATTTCCTTCAATCCAGCAAGACCATGTGATGGTGGAGGAAGAGGAGGAAAAGGAAGATACATCTGTGTAGAAGATAATCCAAAGCTATCAATTCCTTTCCATAATTCCATTCTGGTATTCATTGCTGAAGAAGAATGCCTCAAAAACATAAAGTCTTTCAGTTTCTGTAGCAAGTTTGCCTCATATCAGGTTAGAGACTTCATGTAAAGATTGGGAATATAAAGCCCTGAGGCTGAACCTCACATTCTCCAGATGGTCACAGACTTGGTTTTTTGGATGTCATCATTTTGTGGCTTCCTAGCTTTTGAACAAATGCTGCCCCCCCCCAAAAAAAATCTTGAAACATAGTTTTTTGGAGCATTTATCCCTCACCTTTCAGCCAAAAGGGTTCCAGAGCAGCTTACAAATGTTTAATTAAGGCTAACAGCTTTTTAAAAATATCTTTTATTAAATACAAAAGTTTCAGATATAATAAAATACACAAATAAACAAAGAAGACAGAAAATAGCATACTACAAACTAAAACTACCACACTAGCGATAAAACTTAACAAGACTAAAAACTGGAGATGAGCCAACCAAATTCTCGAATCCTTGGCAGGGATTCGAGATTCGGAAATCCGAATCCCTGTGCCGAAATAGGCAAACGGAATCTTTTGAATCCGCCACTCAAACAGTTTGTTGGAGACCGGGATGCCTGAAAGCCTGGGAGACCAGGACACCTGAAAACTTGGAAGACGGGATCCCGCTCCTCAAGTGTTTCCCCACCCAACATGGGCACGGGTGATTGGCTGGCAGACCGGCACAAAGCCTTCCACGCACTGGAGGCCACCATTTCTCCCTCCTGCTGCTTGTGTCCCTAGTGCTGCCTCTCCCTTTTGCTGCCTCCCTCCGCAAGGTAATTTTGGGATAGAGATTGGGAGGTGAGGGATAGAAGGGCAAAACTGAGTTTGTGTGGGGGTCTAGGAGCTTGTGAGAACGTCCCAGGGGGGTCCAAAGATTGCAAAAAGGGGTTCAAGGATTCCATGCAAGCCATGCCAGTCATAATTTCCCCTTCACCAACTCTCTTTTGTCAGTTCTGGGACTAAGATTGTCATGATGCCACTTCCTCTCTTAGTTTCTGTGTCTTGAATACATGAACACTTCAGTTAACCTGTTTCGAAGCTCCCTTTTAGAAAGTCTTTTTATGCTTCTCAACCCCTTTTCCTCTTTCTCCTCTGTTTAGCTGCAAGTTTGTAAGCAGCATTGCCATTGGAAAGGTTGCAAAGGAGAGCTGGAGAAACACAGACTTTTGGTCTTGTGTTGCAGCAGCATGTCTGTGGTAAAAGAGGAATGCCAAAAAACTTGAGCTGGAAAAGAATGGGATTCTACTCTAGTTGATTCTAAAGGAGGAGTGTGTGTTGTCTATAACAAACAAGGTGAAGAGTAGCTGCCTCCAGAATCATTTATTGAGCATGCATTAGTCTGTATTATTTTTTGATTTGAGACTGGAGGGTAGGAATTCTGAATTGTTGAGACAGGCCTGGAGATTTGACTTGAGTGTCTCTTGCAGGACTTGAAGGTAGAGAATCGACTGGACTAGAGGCTTGTTTGTGTGTATGTGTGTGTGTGTGTGTGTGTTTAAGTGCTTTCTTTGTTACAGGACTTGAGACTTGACTCTTGAGACTGCAGGGTGCAGAACTGAGATTGGACTAGAGGCTGTTTGTTTGTTTGTGTGTGTGTTTTAAGTGCCTTCCTTGTTGCAGGACTGGAGACTTGACTGGAAGGTACAGTCTTCTTGAGATTTCAAGGACAGCTGAACATTTCTTTGCATTGCTTTCTTGCAAAGTTCTTTCACACCCAATTCTGGGGTTTGTAGTTTTACAAGTGTCACAGCCTTCTCTGCCAAAGTGTGCTGGTGCATCATCAAACTACAAACCCCAGGATGCCAGGAGGAGCTATGCAAAGAAAAGCTAGTTTTGACCTGGGTTATCTCTGTACTGTAATATGTGGTCCTGTCTACACAGGCAGGAAAATGTGGGATTAATCCACATTTTCCTACCTGTGTAGAAAGGGCCTTCATGTTATTTTCAATCTGGGGAGATCCTGAGGCAAAACTATGACAATTGTCCTGGCCAGATTTCTTCAAAGGGAGGTTTGCCTTTGCCTAGGCTTTTGGTAAGACTGAGAGAGTGTGTCTTGCCCACGATTATCCTTCTTTCCCTTGCTTTTTAAACCCTTTTTTAAAAAAGGATTCGAAAGATTCGAGATTCATGAGATTCGTGGATTCCCAGAAGCTTCCAGGGATTCGGATCCGGATCCGGATTCAGAAAATTCTGGATTCGTCCCATCCCTACTAAAAAGTGAAACTAAACTAAGAAAAACAAAAAGAAAAACAGAAAAATATAGTTGATTTCCCACTTTCTTGAATTTAAAGATGTTCACAAAGAAAAAAATAATAACTTCTACCACATTATCCTTTTTCATTTTTCAGTACCTAAATTCAGATATACAACTTTAAGCTGTCATCTCCAACATTTCTTCATATACTACTCCTACTTGCTTGCAAGTTGATAACAGTTACAGATAATAAATTCTTTTGCAACCAACACAATGCCTTTGGCTTTGGTTAATCAAATCCTACCAATGCAAGTCTACCACCCATGGCTTTTTACAGATTCAAACCCTTAGGCCAACAATCTAATAAAATGGGATGCAAGAGGAAAAGAGGATGGCAGCAGATGCCAGTTGCTGTTTTCTCCTTCAGAGAACACAACATGGGCGGGTGGTGTGAAGGGAGAGCCTCTCACCAGCCACTGGGCCCAGTCACAATGGAATTGTGCTTGGCTGCTGTTATTGCCACCAGAGGCCATAGTAAGAGCAGACCTCTTACCAGGGCACGATGGAGTTGTGCCTGGCCGCTGTTCTTTCTTGAAATGCCTCCTTCAAGGACTCTCTGTTCTTGGTGAGCACTTTAAGTTAAAATATTTTAGAATTTTTGCTCCCTACTTTTGCTTTTGGGTGTGCCCACCATTGGAATGCTGCTCCCAAGGCCTTCTCTGAAACTGAATTTTGTCATCAGGCTAAAAGAGTTGCCCATCCTTTCCTTTTCGTAAATGACCCTGCATAACATTTATTTTTATACAACAGTCACATGGACACACCCTTTGAAACTGATTTTACTATGCTTCAATGGTAGACAGGCTGTCACCACAATCTTATCACCTCCTGATTTATTACAGCTAACCGTAAAAAGCATTTAGCCATTTTGTTTACTTTTCTTTTTTTATCCCTATTAAAAGCCACAGAGCAGATGATTCTATAGCAACCATCCTGAGAGGATTAAGAGCAACAGAGAAACGTATCAGAAATATGAAATTAGCCTTCCATCACTCGCCACTCTGTTCTTCATAATTTCCCTCTGAATGTCAGGAGAATTGAAGTGGAGTTTTTGGGACAAGAATTTCGTTTGTCAAACTAAAAGATCAATAGTTAAAGCTTTAGTGAAATTCAAGGCATAGAATTTCCAAGGATGCATGAACATAACATGAGAGAGAAGCACAGTGGGATCTCTGGGTTTTGTCAACTTCAGAGATATTACATGTCCCAGTTTCTTGTTGATCAAGTTTTAACAACTATTTTATGGCCAATTGGTGCAAAGTCACTGAGATAACTGATGACAAAGATGATGAAGAAGGAGGAGAATCTAATAACTGATGAGCATTCTGAGTACAGTCCTCCTTCTACATTCATGGGTTTGACCTTTGCGAATTTGATTATTCATGAGTCACATGCTCGCCTTCCCCCAAATCCCCATTCTCCTCCTTCCATTCCTTTGCATTCTTCAGCCCAAGCTTGCAAGGCTTGTGTTTAAAATGGACTTTTTTTCCTTTTGGGTGAGTAAAGCTCCCTACCCACTGCTGGAGGCATGTCCTCTCTGCCACATGGCTGCATATTCTGCTGTGTAATAGCCACCGATTGGTCAGGTGATCTCTTTGCTCCTACTCCTCCCCTCTGGGAGGAAACTCCTTTCTCAAGATGGCAACTGCAAATATCTAGAACACCAGAACTCAGTGTTCTGCTCTTCTCTGTCTGAGGGAAAAGTGCCAGTAAGCCCTTTACCTTGGTTTCTTTTTTCCCCTTCCCTCTGGGAGCACTGGGACCAGAGGCAAAGGAATGGGAATGGGGAGCTCTGGAGGAAAATGGGAGGGGGATAGCAAAGGGGAATTATATGTGGTTTTTCATTTTCATGAGGGTCCTGAACTCCAAACCCTCATGAATGTGGAGGGACTACTGTATTCCTTGCCTAAGAAAATGCTATGATATTCTTGGGTGTCTCCACAAGTTGACAGGTAACTGGAAGATACATACACACACATTTAAATCTTATAAAGTTAAATGCAAACAGTAGCAATTGTGTGTTTTTATTTAGCATTGTAGAGAAGCCGTGCTACATCTGCTTGGTGAGGCAGCCAGGAAAATCCTCACAGCACCAGCACGATTGGCTAGCATCCTGTTCAATATTTACAATTCCGTGAACTGGATGTACAACATTGTAAATGGTTGAATTCTCCTTTACAGTTGTTGCAAGAGTGCAAATACCAAGAGTGCCACCCAAAACCCACCTTACAAGCCAGACAATATCACCAACATAGGGATTTCTGAGGCTCTGGGGAGCAGGGTGCTGAGCAACCCCTCTCCCAGCAGTGAAATATTTCGTGACAGAATCCCACAGGAGTTCCTGTGGTTGCCAGACAGAAAGAGCTTCACTACTGCTGCCTGGGTTCTAAGGGGGGTTTGGAGGAGTTGCATCAGGAGATGTAACTACAGTGACAGAGCTCCATCATTGTAGTGACATCTCCTGATTCAGGATTTCAGCCAATTATCTTCTGGAGAGAAGCAGAAACCTGCTAGAACCCTACTGTCCCTCCAGGCAAAGGCAGTTTGTGCTCGTCTTCTGTCCCCTTCGGCAAAAGCAGGAAGAGTAACTCCAACTGGCTTCAGGCTGCTGAAGACTGTCACAAAGCTCATTCCAAGCCTCAAGGCCAATTTGAAAAAAAATATGTTTTAAAAAAAAGAAAGAACAAGATGCAAAACTTAAGATATTAAAACAGAAATGTAAAAGTTTGTTATCCAACACCAAGATTTGGAAAAGAATTTGCACAAATGAAAGGATCACCTGGTTAGTTTCAACATACAGCAGAACTTAGAAAAGTTACTTTTTTGGACTACAGCTCACAGAATTCTAAATCATCATGGCCACTAGCCATGCTGATTGGATGATTCTGGGAGCTGTTGCTGAAAAGTAACAATAATTTTCCTAAACTCTGATGCATAGCTAGAGATTGTTCAGTCGATGTACATGCTGCCACTTTGTCTATTTCTGTCAGTTCTGTCCATTTTCCACACCTGTCTAAAATGATGAAAAGAAAGTTCAAAACAGAAAATAAAATATCACATTCTCATCACAGACCTGGCACCACTCTAGCAAATTTTTCTTTTCTCCAGTGCCCAGGAGGGCCTACCTCAATGCTTGATGTTGACTCTCTGGAGTCTCTTTAATTAGTTTTGAACTGGTGCCAACAAGACTGCTGGGACCAGGAATCTCGATTTCCTGGCATAGATGCAAATGTAGGAAATTAAAATATCATCCTCACCAGCAAACCAGAGAAGAATGGATCTGCTGTGTCTGTCCTTGGTGCTGCCAGATGTTTGCAGGGCTGCTGAAGTTGCTGGACTGCCTGGTGGTCCCCCTACTTGGCAGCAAGGCCAAAACAAAACCCTGAGACCATGAAAATGGCATGGGAGCCATTTTAAGCCATGCAAACAGCACGGAGGCCATTTTAATTTTCTTGCCAATGTCCATGTATACTTCAATAGGTTCTAAGAAAAATGAGCACCACATCAGTGAATATGATTGCCAACTCAGCAGCATCCCATTCCCTGCAATTCCAGGCCCCAAACAGGAGAAAGGGAGGGAGGGTCCTTATGATATCATGGGGTAAGGCAGGAAAGGGTGGTAATGAAGGAAGCAGGAAATGCTTTTAGAGCAAAACATTGTGGAGATGGGTATTAGGGGAATCCTAGTAAAACAAGGCTAGCCAGGAACTATGACCATCCAGAGCCATAGTCTACTTCTCGCATTGCTTCAAATGTTACGATGAGCCATCCACTGACTCTCTTCTCAATTCCCTCTCCTCACCCATGGCTTTTTGGTACACCAGTGCTACACAAGAACAACACAGAGACTAACATTCTCTGCTGAGCCTTCAAGCCCTGGAGCTGAGGGACGGGTAAACAAAATATGGCCACAAGTGCCGTGAGCCATTTTTGTGTGCAGGGATCAATAAAAGAGTCCTATCCTTCCTCTGTCTCAAAATGCTCCTCAACAGCCTCTGGAGGTATGTGAGGCATTTTGCCATATTTCGGAACCTCCTTGGACCATTTTAGGCCCGGTGGAGGTCTTACTTAAAATAGAAAGTGAACAGGAAGTTACCCTGATGCAAAAAACCCCCCTCTCTTAGGCTTCAAATGTTATGGGGGAGGCAAAAAGTGGCAAAAATGCTCCCAAGCCCCCTTGAATGCTTTTGTGGACATTTGGAGCCTTTCTGCACTACACTGTTACAGCGCTATTATTCCACTTTCAAGATCCTATGGAATCCTGGGGTTGGCAGCCAGCCCCTCCTGCAATTGCAAACCCCCGGATTCCATAGGATCTTGAAAGTGGAATAATAGCGCTATAACAATGTAGTGTGGAAAGGCTCCCAGTCTTAAAAGACAATTTTGCATTTTTGGGGAAGAGGTGCAGTAGAAATATAGGGAAGAAATAATGTGGCTCACCACTCTCCAGCCATTGTTCAGCCCTGTTTTAAAGCTACCCTGGGTACGAAAATCAAACCATCTTCTCTTCCAGTGTCACTAGTCCAAAGATTTCACTTTCTGTCTAGCATGTTAGGGAGACATCACAATTTCCGGAGAATTCAGCCAGTACCCAGAGACCTGGCAACCCTGTGTATATCCTGTTTAGTTAATCCAGGACTTTTCTCAACACCACTCCTGTCACCTTTGGGCCACTCCACCTTGCCTGCAGTTAAACAAGCTGGGTACCACTGGCCTGCTGTGACAGAGGGGGGGACCACTTCTATACAGGGGGACCATGGACTTTTCACTGAGGGCCGTCTGAAAACTGGCTCCAGCCCTCTTTTCTCCTGTGATGTAGTTCTGCCTTTAAGCTTTCAACAGTGGAGGTTTGACTGCATAAGGTCAAAGCAAAGCAATTTTGTCAATTAGAATCAAATAATCAACCTGGAAAAAAAAAGCACTCATAGAAACGAACTTCCTCAAGTTGTCAATGAATAATGCATATCCTCTAGGCTTCTCTGGCAGGTGAGTTCCCAATTAAACATGCAAAGCTATGAGAACCTGCTTATTAACAAAATCCTGTCCCCATTGGATTAATCTTGTTCATACTAGCATAGAGACAAAGTAGGGATCAAAAAGTTATACTGACAATAATTGGGCTTTATGGAATAGTATTTTGCATTTCTTGCAACTGTTTTGAGCAAATCAAGATATCCTTGCCTTGTAAATATTGCTAAGGGTTTGAGTGCCTTGCTTGTTATGAATGGGCTTGTTGCTATGGTTTTTGATAATCTGGCACCTGAGAATAGAGAACAAGAATTTAATAGTCCTTGACATCATGGAGTCTCTATCTAGCCTTTGGAATGTCATATACCCCAGATGCTCAATTCTCCCTGAGCAGTTAATCTGTGTATCACTCCAGCTTGCAAATGGAAAGTTCTTACACACACACACACACATAAACACAAACACACACACACACACACACACACACACACACAGAATCAATATCGATAGAAAATAATGTCAAGGAGAATGGGTCTGGACTTGGTTTCTCTCCAACACTGTAGGTGTTGGCTGACATCTTGTTCAATATTTAAGGGCCTTTCCACCCTGCACTGTTATAGTGCTATTATTCCACTTTCAACATCCTATTGAATCCTGAGTTTGCAGTTTTGGGAGGGGCCTTTAGAATTCTCAGCTACAGAGCTCATTGGCCTCAGTAAACTACAAATCTCAGGATTCCAGAGGATGTTGAAAGCGGAATAATAGCACTATAACAGTGTAGTGTAGAAATGGCCATCGTTTGTCTGATGAAGAAGTCAGTGGAGCTTCAAAGCTTGCATGATGTGTTTTGTTGATTTTGGGTGGCCAATAAAGGTATCACTCTTTTGTGGATTTTGTGGTATTTTGTTCTCAGTGTACTCCAGTACATGACTGGAAGGTGCTGCAGATGTAATTTCTCAGCATCCTGATCTGCAATGCCTCAGAAACTGCTCAGCGGAGCCACTGATAGGTTGACATGGTATGAGGAAGTGACATCATCAGATGTATAATTATGATGACAGTGCTCTGTTATTCTGGTTACATCTGAAAATGAGAGATCTTGGCCATCGTATATGAAATACTGAGAAAAGATATATATCAAAACAACCAGAATATAACAAAAACACTGGTATGGATCCACATCCCTACAGGTTTATATCAAGCTGGGAGAGGGGAAGATGGCTTTGTTGGCTTGTCAATATCAGTTTTGACCACCCGTTGGTTCCTCTTGTTTGCTTTTGTTATCATCGATTTTGCATCTTTTCTGACCTATAATGCAGTTAAATTCATTCTAATGTGACAAGACTTTAAGGATTTGTACATGGTGTGAGTTTCTTACCCCAAGCTGAAATATTTACTGTTGTTTTTTTAAAAAAAAGCTAATATGAATTAGAGAAGAGATACACTCTAAAAATCCTTCCCTGGCCTGGTGGTCTCCAGGTGACCTGGCCTGTAACTTGCATCATTCTTTGCTGCTGACATAGAAAAGAATGCAAGGTTTTTTAAAAATAGTTTCTTTATAAGGAATATCAGGGAGAGACTGGAGAAATTGATCTGAAGTTCAGGGGATGCCCATGTTACTTAGATGGATCATAATTACAGTAGCAATTTACACTGTTTTCTTCTGAACGCTTAATGTATATATCACAGAAAGGTAGTGCTTAGTTTATCACATTAATAAGGTAGTACAACCACAATTTACTGCTGTGTGTGAACTGTTAACCATCGCTTAGAATAATGCAGAAAATCAGAATCCCAAACCATGGTTTAAGCTGGAGTTCCAGACTATGGTTTACCGTACCTATGGTTTGGTATGATGTCTGAAATGGCAAAAATAAGTACTGGAAAGCATGTGTAATAAATCAACAGAAAAAAAAAGGAGACTAGGCTCCACGTGCTTATTAAAGCTTTTTTAAAGAATGAGCTTGGACCACCCATAAGCATGTGGAGCCCAGTCTTTTTTTTTTTTCTTTCATCTGATATGGCAAACTATGGATAGATAGAAAGCCATCTGTGGCTTGCATTCTCAAATACAATTTTGAACACACAAAGACGTTTGTAATTTTTTTTCTCTGTTGTGCTTGTAACAAGACTGCAAATCAGAGACTATATTGGCATTCTGAGCCCCTCAGAAGGAAAGGGTCAAAGGGAATGGAATAAATAGTATATTGCAGTAAGATTCAATAGCCTGGAAATTAAAGTTTCAAAACCTTCAGCAGAGGTCAGTCAACTACAGCCCCAAACCTAAATCTTCTCCCTGAATGGTGTCATCTTCCTAAGGTCATTTGCACACCACACTGTTATAGTGCTATTTTTCCACTTTCAGCATCCTCTGGAATCCTGAGGTTTGCAAGTTAGGGAGGGGCGTTTAGAATTCTCAGCCAGAGAACTCATTGGCCTCAGTAAACTACAAACTCCAGAATCCACAGGATGCTGAAAGTAGAATAATAGCACTATAACAGTGTAGGGTGGAAATGGCCTAAATTTCCCATGGTACAGACAAACTGATGTAGGCAATCCATTTAATAGAACCATGGAAAAAATATGAGAAGTTTTGAACCTAAGTATCAAGTTTGAGTATTATACCTAAAGACACGGTTCTTCCACCCAAAAATCACTCCTGATTACTTCCAGTTACAGGCAGTGAGAGTTCTTGTGGGTAGGGGGGTCATTTTTGTTTGCTTTTACTGTTTTTAAAAAAGGAATCAAAAGATTTTTCTGATCTACTGCAAATCACCCAATCATCTACCAGTAGACTAAGATCCGTCTTCTCCCACCCTTGCATTATGGACATGTTGCCCACCATAACCCATTACTATAAAAAAGCAAAACTGTGTATTGGGATAAGAAACTTACAGTCTGGATGGAGATGGTTTCTGAGGGGTCAGGGAGCATTTAAATCTTTTTCTAGTAGCATAGACATAGGAAAGATTCACCCCTCCCAATGTTTTGTACTACAACTTCCAGAGTTTATTACACTTGGCCATACTTTCCAGGATTTCTGGGAACTGAAATCCAAAATGCCTGGGAAGACAAACTTTCCCTGCTACTGTAGCAGTACTTACAGATCTATCTTCTGTATATTCTTCTCTTGGATAATACATTTTTTTAAAATAATTACTAATCTTAGAGAGACTTCATAGAATTTGTAGTTGTGATGATTCACTGTAGCTCATAACACAGTTATATAGAAAAGCTGTTCACAAGAGAATTTTTTTTAAATGTTGCAACAAGGAATTTAGTGGGAAAACGGGATAGCTGGCCCCAACCCAAAAATCCATAAATGTTCCCCCCTTTAAAAAAAAAAATTGCCTTTCTTCCTTTGATTAAAATACAGATGCTAGGTTTGAACAACGGAACTGGCTTTCCACTTTTGATAACGGAAAGGAAGAGCCAGTGCCAAGCTAGTAATGCCTGCTTAAAATGCATTATGCCCACGATCATGAACTGGAGCTAATCCCATTGTTTAATCCCTTCCAGTTGAAAATTAAGAAGTGGAAACAAAATTATTAATTAAAAGCCAGCAGAGCAGCTATAATTTAATAACTATAATCTGTAAGACATAAAGAAAGCCAAAAAAGCAAGAAAAGGGGAAAACCTGCCCCCAAATCCTTACCTGTCTTTAACAGTACTTTCTCAGATTCTAAATTAGAGTTCGCACTTAGAATAAAGAGGCCCAAATCCTACTCTTAGGCCATTTCCAGACTAGACTGTTACAGTGCTATTATTCCACTTTCAACGTCCTATGGAACCCTGGGGGGCCCTACCTAAACTGCAAAGCCCAGGATTCCATAGGATGTCAAAAGTGGAATAATAGCACTATAACAGTCTAGTGCAGAAATGATCATAGTCCCAACTAGACAGACTGAATCAGTGTGATTTACCTATGTGTTAAGTCCCCAACAACTCATTTGATGGATATACTCAAACTGGAACTTACCAATAGGATTCAGGCCAAGATAAGGTAGAAAATCCACATGTCATTAGACTGCAAATTCCACCATTCCCAGCCTGCACGCTCAACGGAGTATGCAAATTGCAGTCAAACCAGGCAGAGGAAGGATATTTTAAAAATGTGTCATTCTTGACAAGAAAGATAATTGGACCTCTGATACATTAAGAAAGCCTTTGAGAAATGATCATTATCTATGAAAGTTTTAACCTCCAGCATGAGAAGATAACACAAGGAAGGTGGGTTTCTTTCCATCAAGATTTCCTGATTTCAGCAATCTGACCCATCAGCTACCGCCAACTATTGCCTTTCCTCCTTTGGGAAGGTAAGCCCACACACCAAGCACAGATGAACTGTCTGGTAAAAAGAAAACAAATAACCCAGCCAGTGTTTCTAGCTTGTAGAAGTCCATACAGCAAGACAGCAGCTATCATACTTTTCTGCCATTAGAAAAATCTGTGACATGGGCAAACTGCACAATTCATACCATTCCTTCATGCAAAATGAGGAAACTCTTTCTGATATCATTAAAAGCTGTCTCAAAACTTTGCAGGCAAGGACAGAACAAAACAGTTTCTCGTTCTCACACATGAGAGCAAGTATGCCACATTTTTAATAGTTTCGTAAACTGAATTTCACATGATATACATACAATTTTTAACGTTATTTTTTTAAAAAAAAATCATTGCCTTTGCCTTATTTGTTCTGTGAAGACAAATTCAATGACCAATCATGTTCAGAAATGAGACATGTATACAGTTGGTCCTCCACATTCATTGGGGGAGCAGGAACCCTGCAAAAGTGGGGAAATCGCAAATGTCAAAATGTGTACATAGAATCATAGAACCATAGAAATGTAGAGTTGGAAGAGACCACACGGGCCATCCAGTCCAACCCCCTACCATGCAGGAATACCCTCAAAGCACTCCCAACAGATGGCCATCCAGCCTCTGCTTAAAAACCTCCAAAGAAGGAGACTCCACCACACTCCGAGGCAGCCTATTCCACTGCCAGACAGCCCTGACCGTCAGGAAGTTCTTCCTGAGGTTCAGGTGGAATCTCCTTTCCTGCAGCTTGAATCCATGTGTCTGTGAGAAGGGGGCTGAGACATGGTGGCAAGAGCAGACATCCAGGGGCCAAACCAGATCAGGGAAAGGGGATGGATCAGCATAGTGGCCCTATACTTCCTCTCTCTCATCCATCTCTTTTCTTGGGTCTAGGGGAGGTATTAGGAGAAGGTTTGTGGTGCTGAGAAACTGGGCTGTGATCTATCCTTAGCTGACCAGACAGCAACTGGTGGAAGAGGTAGAGGACCAGAGGCAGGTTTTTAAAGGGCTGCATGGCCTGATTGGAACTACTGAGAGGGGAGCTTCCTCTGGAAAAGAAACACTTGAGGTGGGAGGCAGGCATCGGAGAAACTTGCAAATAATCAGATCTGTGAATATTACACTCACAAATGTGGAGGGTCAACTGTAACTGGAGAGACAGGCGCTGCCAGTTTTTATTACACATTAGATAATAATCCAGGCCATCAGATTTCATGTTTCTGTCCTTTGTTATTCTCTGTATCACTCATACATAAACCATGATCTGCATCCTTAAGTCAAAAAAGGGAAAAGAGAGCTGTGGGATCTCCAACAATAATTTACAAAATCAGAGAGCTAGCTTATGTGTATTGACAGACTTGCCAACCAGGTAGTTATGTTGACTTGCGCTAGCAAAATAATATGTATATCCCCACATTTCAGTGTCTTGGGCACTCAAGCATGATCTAACCCCTGAAGCAGAGCAGAGAGAGAAAGAAGTAAATTGGATGAGTCAAATTGGGCACAACCACATTCAAAATGGAAGTGGGAAATTAAACCAGAATTCAGAGTGAAGGGAAAACAGCAGGGAGCGAAACGGAAAACAGCCAGGAAACCCAAGCATCCAAGCGTTTCTTATCCTTAACTTGGGCACAGGACACTACAGTTTGACTTTTGCTTCTTGAATACATTCTGGCTAAGACGACAAGATTGTCAGTTTTTCTCCCAGCCTCCGTTCTTCTACTCTTAAGAAAAATTCTGTTTCAGGTTTCAATCTCAAATAGCAAGAATGATTGGCTTAGATTGACTTGTTAAATTCACACAGCCACTCATTAACAAATATTGTCTAGGTGGTCTAACAATTAAAATAAAATGTCAAACATGCAAAAATTAAAAATAGCATATAATGAACATGCAGCATGGGACAATGTTCCTTCTAACAGGGGAAGTTTTTGTTTGTTGTTTGGTTTTTTGGTTTTGTCTTTAATGGTTGTTCATCTACTGGGAAAAGGAAAGAAGTGGACTAGATAATTTCGTTTGGCAACCCCAGAAACTGGTCTTCTGAAAAAGTGTTAGAGATGGTATAATAACAACAGCCCGGATAGAATATGCAAAGCTTTGGAAAACTCAACAAATACCTACAATAGAACAATGGTGGGGAACATTTATGGAAAATAGAAATGCTGATATAGTTTCACAGAAACTAAAGGGGAAAACAGACGATGAGATCAAAAAGGAATGGCAGATTGTAACGGGTATTGCTGGGTACTGTTAAATGAAAATGTGTGATTCATGGTTAAGATAACTAATGAGGGGGCTACTGATGTAAACCATGGAACTGTAATGTAGAGAATGAAATGCAAGAACTGTCATGTAGCATTATCAGCATAAAGCGGTACATTGATACAACTATGTTAAGAGATGTTGGAAATGAAATCTAGATCAGTGTGGAAGATCAAAAATATTTCATGTAAATTAACAGTAATAATATTTGTTTTATATGTGAAATTTGAATAAAATGATTTAAAAAAAAAAAGAAAAAGTATTAGAGATGGGAACAAACTCTGGTCAGTTTTCAGTGAGAACTTCCCCAAACTCACAAAATTTAAAAGGCAAATGCTGTTGATATTCCAAATTTAGAATAGCCCTACCCCACTAAATAAATTGGATACACCTATGTGTTGACTTACTAGTCATTAATATATTGAATGGATCTACTTTAGTTGGGACCAACCAATTGGATTCCAGTCCAAATGTTGTTGCTATTATTGTGTACCTTCAAGTCTTTTCGGACTAAGGTGAATCTATCACCCAAGTTTTCTTGGCAGAGTTTGTTCAGAGGGGATTACCCTTGCCTTCCTCTGAAGGTGAGAGAGTGTGACCTGCCCAGGATGACTCAGTGGGTTTCCATGGCTGAGTGGGGATTCAAATCCTGGTCTCCCAGTATCCTAGTCCAACATTCAAACCATGCTAGCTCTCAGCCCAAATGTAGAGGAAAGCAAAACTATCAGATTTGTCCATCCCTAGAAAGTTTCTGCAAAGTTTAGTCTGCATAATGTTCTTTCCCCACCTCTAAATTTGCAGGCTCAGCTTTGTAACTGTAAAGAACCATCCCCTTGCTTTTCACATTTTAGCCATCTTGTTTGTCTCGGCTCCCAATTAATTCTGGTTGCAAGGCCTGTTTAAAATTCAGAGCCTGCTGTAGATGAAGCAACTGTTTACAGTACAAGAAGGTGTATAATCCATACTGGGGAATTTGGGGTCCTCAAGGATGCTACTGGAGGCAATTTCACAGAGCCACATGATGTACTAAAAGCATTCGATTTCTGCATCTGGATCTATGATGGAGCGCAGAGATTGATGAGCTCAAATTGAGGCAGCCTGTTAACTACACCTCAGAGGAGACCCCCAGGAGTACCATTTACTCCCAAAGTATCTGTAAATAAATTGCGCTCAACACACTGTTGACAGACCTCCCCATGTTTGTGTGCAGCAAAACAGCCACAATTGACATCTCACTCCACCTCCCTTGTGAGGTTTTTCTGGCTCCAGACGATATAGCTCCCTCCCCTTCAATCCCACAGTTCTCTCTCTGCACCTCCCAGCTTTTTCCCAATATGCAATTTAGATCAGCCTCTCAGGGCTGGCCAACACATGCAGATGAATCACATGGTAGGGAGCTCCTGAAACTGTACCATTCAGTCTGCAGAGGAGAAGAGAGGAGAGGGAAGGGGATTTAAGTAATCGCTCTAAATAACAAGGAAAAGAGGAAAATAGTATGCCCCAAAACTACACAAGATCTCTTTCTTGACGTTCTTGTTTTCTGTGTGTGGTAATGGTGGTAACAACAATAACAATTCTAATGCACAATAAAGTTTGTTTTCTAGGGCCATTTCCACCCTACACTGTCGTAGTGCTATTATTCCACTTCTAACATTCTATGGAATCCTGGGGTTTGCAGTTTCGAGTGGGAGGCCTTTAGCATTCTCAGCCAGAGAGCTCTTTGGCCTCAGTAAACTGCAAACCCCAGAATTCCACAGGATGTTGAAAGTGGAATAATAGCACTATGACAATGTAGTGCGAAAATGGACTATGTCTGTTTAGAATGAAAAACACATTCAAACCTACAGATAGGCACAGACTTTTCTAATCACTTGAGGGCTTCAGGATCATTTTTACCACCACCCCGTTTTATTTCTCCAGAATCCACCACAAGCCTAGCAAATGACCTGTTTTTCACAAAAAGGTGCACGTTATCTTACAAACTGAAAGCTCTATGAATTATTGGCTTGGCCAGGTGAGTGTGGAAACCTTAAGGAAAGGCTGTGCTTACTAGTTCAGTACAGAAAGAGAAAATTAGAGGAGAGAGATGCTACGGTTGTAAAGGGTAAGAATTAGGCCTTTCTCACCTTGAATAAGGTAGTAGGATTTTCAATTATATATTTAGGAGGGGATAACAAGGTAAGTTCCTTTTAGCGGAATTTCTATTATGGATTTTATACTTTTGTTTGTGGCTTTAAGGTTTGCATCCAAGGTAGCAATACTCATGAGCAGCATATGTTGACTTGGCCTACAATCAGTTCCTGCATAGGCACACCATGGGAGCCATGGACCTTTGGGACATTGACAATGAGTTCAATTTAGTATGTAATCTGCTATATAGTTGTTGTCATCATTTTGAAAGATGGAGTTAAATTGTGATTACATGTGTAGTGTTCATTTATTATAGTATCCATTAACTGGTTTTGCAAAACCAAAGAAGGAAGTATACAATTATTCTCAGGTAATGTAAAATTACTGGTAGGGAGTCATGGGAATTGCCATAAAAAAAAAAATCTAGAAGTAGGTTTGTCAGATTGAAAACTAGAGAGGGTTCCTGTACCTTTGCCAATTGTGCTGCTTGCTACCTCATTTTGTGGCAAACAATACCTGCTGAAATTCCTTTTTCTACACAATCATTAATGGTATATGAGCCTTCTCCAGCTTTCAATCTGGAAACCTTATCTGGAAGGTTGGATGATTCCCATCCCTGCTCTAAATGAACGTTGGCTGGAATTCCATATCTACTATTTAGTTATGTAACTACCTTACTTGCATAGCTAAGTAATACCTCCTGATACACACTCTAGTCATGACATACCAGGCAGTTTCTGCTGTGAGTATCAAGGATGTGTTTTCCTGTTCACTGGGGCACAGCAGGCTGATGTTAAAGCAATCTACAGTGCAATAGTGACCCTTTCCACACCACCCTCCCAATCACCATGGGGACAGAAGAAGGATGCGACCACAATGATGCTTCTACATGATGTCATTACGGTCCCATCCTTCTCCCATCTCCAAGTGGCATGATCGTGGGTTAAATCATTGACGGGTTTTCCCTGTCAATGACCTGTGATTGCACCACCATCATGGACTTAACTTGTCCTGCAGAAGCCTGGGAAGTGCAATGGCTGCACTTCCTGATGCAGCACAGCCTGGAAAGGTACCTGGATGCACTGCAGAAGGAAGAGGCATGGCCATCACACTTCCTTCACTACGGAGCCAGCCAGTACAGAGGAGAGCGCTCCCGTCATGCTCCCCTCCCGGCAGAACCAATGCTGGGATTCCCATGAGAGGACTCAATGAAAAGGTAGGGTACAAAAAGGGCCAGTGATTAGCAGGATTGTTATTGCAATTCCCTCCCTTGCACAGGAGATCACTCACAAGAGGGGCGTGGAAATTTATGATCTGTGTCATGATCAACAAGAGAACAGACTCCTTATACTCACAGCAGCTGCTGCTTGGTAAGTCAGAACTGGAGGATTTATACAATCCCTACATATTCCTTCCACTACTGAATATGCAGGAATTGTGAATACAAATCTGTTGTAAATATCTAACTCTAGGTTACAAATTTGTAACTGTGATCACAAATTCCAGACATTGGGTTTTTTTTCAGTCCCGAAGACAAACACACAGCACCAAGGTATACACACAGTTTTAATCACTTCTGTCATATAGCCTGTTGAACAGGACTTGGAATGGTTAGGCCAAGTGGTTTATCATGAGTGTCTTGATCGTTATCACACAATTAAAGACAACTACATTGCAATGATTTATGCTGCCCTTCATGAGCTTTGTAATTACTTTAATAAAGATAATAGGGTACAGATAGCTGGAAAATAATTACTCAAGTGTAAGTAGTTATTAATGAATAATAAGTGCTCATCAATTAAGGATCAGGAAGACGCTAAATGGTGCCAGCAATCATTTTATTGTAGATTCTAATTTTGATTATTAGGTCAATGGGGCTACAGAAAACCATTGTCGGCTTAGAAAGAGAAGCTACAAATTTGACTAAAACAAATCACATTTTTAATACAAGAGTTCTTTCAGCTGAAAATTCAACTTAATGCATCTGACAGCCCTTTAGGCTCTCACCCGGGCATGATGTTATTGGGAAGTGTTACTAACATGGCCATTTTGTCTGCTCAAAGACAATTTAATTGAAAAATCATTTGCCCATCAATTCCCATTCTACAAAGAGAAGGAAGGAAGAGAATTGGTGAGGGGGGGGTAGGGGTGGAATCTGCATGATGACCATAAGACAATTTGTTCATTTGACTCACTAAATCACCGAACATTATGCCATGAAGAAAATGATTAAAGCAAGTTAGCATTTCATCTGCAAAGTAATTACGTTATTATTCATTTCATCCACATAGATACTTCTACCGGTGAGCACATTCATCTTGTTGACAGAACGTCTATACACATTGGATGGAAAGGCATTTTATATAGTTGATGCAATTCATTTTGTTCACAGGACACTCATGAACTAAAGCTAAATTTTTGTCGGCAGGATAGTTTTTGCCAGGGAACAAAATTAATCTTGTCGGCAAAATCTGTGGTCAGAATGAGTTGGAAGGAAGCTGAATAAATTGGTCAAGAATCTAGACATTTGGGGTCCAAGCAACACATAATGTCCCATTGCATAATTTTTTTTTCTACTCACACTTAAACAAAGACACAAAGAAGTCACTGGGACCTCATATGGGGAGGCAAAGTGCTGAATTGTTTCCCTTTGGGAGATTTTTTTCTTTCTTTCTGCGAAAGCCACCCAGCTTAGGAAGAGCATATAATAAAGTCCTGAGGGAAAGGGTTAAGATTCCTTCTACCTTACACAGCAGATATCATCCTGTGACTGACACAGGCATGCATAAGTGTGGTTTATGTATATTCATGTCTCTTTTTGGACAAAGAACAGAAGGCTATCTTTAGATCTTTCCACTACATCCAAAATCTCCCCCTTAATGGCTATCTGGGATCACTGGTCCTGAAGCTCACTAATGGGGAAGAGAGGGAGAAAAGATGTAATTCAGATTATGAAAATGTGGCTACTCTGGGCTCTGAGGGGAAGGAAAAGGAGAGTATACTCCATTGATAAATGTACCCTCTTTTCTTCCTCCCTCCCAAGCTGAAACCTACTGCTTCTCTATCATCCCTCCTGGAGTTTGATAGCTGCTGGAGTTAGGGAAAGATACAAAACAGTGTGGACAGAGAATTACACTCCACTTGCTTGATGTAGAACCTCAGCCAATAACTTTGACCCCAGATTGTAGTATCCTTCCAGTACTCAATTGTTCTGCCCTTGCAAAAGGGTTTATGATGGACAACAATCCATATCACTGCTTTGATTAGAAATGTGCAAAGTTGGAGGAAACATACATGCAACTGTTACCCCACTGGTAAACCCTGTCCCAGGGTCTACAATTTTTGATATTTAATATGATTCAAATGTGCCTGAGAGGTTGCCCGGATGAGCATGTAGGCAGCAATGGTCGAACAATCGAAAACCAGGTCAGGCCAGTACAATCCCCCATCACATAGCCCCAGGAGACCTCAAGCTGTGCAAACCCACAGTAGACAAAGGGTCCTCAGCCTCTGAGAAGCCAGCTTGAGGGGATTAGTGTGTTCTTCCCAAGTTGAGCACTATAGCAATAAAATCCTATCAGGCAAGGACCATCTACATAAATTCACATGATAACCCAATGCAACTGAAGATCCTAAAACTTTGGCAATACCTCGTAATCTCATCATGCAAAAGGAGTTGCTATTGTGGAGCTTCTTTTCTCTTGCAACACCCTTTGTTCTTCCCGGGAGAGGATTTGCCCTCAAGGTACTTTTTCCCCTACAAATAGTCCCAGTTTTTGAGCATTTCTTTGGATCACTCCTGGTCATCCCAGCAGACCGTTTCTCCATCAGTCAAGTAATCCCCTCAGCCCTCTCTATGCTGGGCTGCACATCTTTGCTGTTTTTCCTGGACCAAGGACGTCAGTATTACCCCAACTACAATCCCTTCAATATTCCCCTATCCAGTTTTCTCTCTTTTGCTTCTTAATAGGTCTTGAGTAGTGTGTGAGTGATTGGGTTGGTGCGTGAGACTTTCATTCAATAAAATCATTTATTAAGACATCTTTGTTTGATTTTAGCTTGGCCTGGCCCCATAAAAACTGGATAAAAAGACCCCGCTAGGTTACCCTGCCTCTCGCATTGCTATTGCTCGTGCTCTGGCTAGTTTCCATTCCCTATCACATGGAGCACATTAAGGCATCCCCCACAGGACCCCAGAAATCAGTGTAACACAACTGGGCATCAGACATTTTGTTTTGTGTTGCTTCCAGGGGAAAATTGAGCTCAATCAACATCAAAACCAAAATGTGATAAGTTTCTAAACTATTTTCTGTGATGGGCTATCAGAAAGAAAGTGGCAAAGACTTCTTTTCTGCTAACTAGAGAGCAAAATTAGCTCTAGCCAGTGGTGACTGGGACCTCTGATGTTAAGGGGCAGTAAATCCATTTTGGATTTTGGTCTGAACACTAAAAGAGCAGTCTAAGGGCCTTTCCGCCCTAGATTTAAGTTATAGTGCTATTATTCCACTTTCAACTTCCTGTGGAATTCCAGGATTTGTAGTTTACTGAAGCCCAAGAGCTCTCTGGCTGAGAATTCTAAAGACCCTTCCCTAAACTACAAACCCCAGGATGCCATAGCTCTGAGTTCCCAACAGGGAGGAAGGGATTGGGTAAAATGGCCTACAAGACCTTGCAACTATCCAGTTCTGTAACTCAAAGTTGGGTCATTCCAAACAGCCTCTAGTAAAAGTACTCAGAAAGTGTTCATTTATTCTGCTTTTCCTTCACCTGACTGGTAGCAAATACTTCCCGTAATTAACTTCTCCACAGATCTCCGGTAATATAACCCGCATCCTAACTAATAAGTAAAAGAAGCATGAACATCGAAAGATTATGGAAGCTAAGTATTTAAGCGCTATGAATAACACTTGGGTTGTTTTATTTTATGTGGCAATGAATAATTCATTTTATTCTTTAAAGATGATATTAAGTGGTCGCTGGCAGTACCCACACTGGTAGTCTGCGGTTTCATCTCTGCAATTTACTGAACTATATATGTGGAGAATATTTTCCGCTTTCCTGAATTTTAAAGGTCTACATGGGTTAGTTTATTGCTTCAAAGTTATTTACTACTGTTGTCATGTTGGGGAAGAAGAAAAAACACACCAACAACATAAAGACAATAAGTACTACAATTATGGTTGCCTTTCTTGTGTCTTTGCTCTCTTCCCCTCCTACCAGTGAGGGCAAAGAGAAGTTGAGGCCTCCAGCAAGAACTTACGATACTCAGAAGCAGGTAGTAGTACAGTCACATCACAATCTATAGGATCATTCTTAAGATCAGCAAATGCTCCATCTAGGGAGGTTTTTAAAACTCACTTGTTGTTGTTATGAGCTCTAAATTTGGGCTTTGACTTACGGAAACTCTATGAAAGTGCAATGTCCAAGACTCCTGGTCATCAGCAGCCCTGCTCAGGTCTAGCAAAGCCACAGCCATGGCTTCCTTCATTGAATCAATCCACCAATCAATCCAATCAATTCAGTCTTCCTCTTTTCCAACTGCCTTCAACATTATCATCTTTTCTAATGAGATGTAATGACTCACAATATGTCCAAAGTTCAAGAGTCTCAGGTTTACGGCTTGATTTGATTTGACCAGTGGCAGAGCTTGGAGTGTGTGGAGTGGGGGCGGGAGGGGGAAAGGGCTACAGCGTGAGAGGCATGGCCACTGTGCATGGAGGCATGGCTACAGTGTATGGGGGAGTGGCCAGGGCACATGGGGGCATGGCTACGGACCAGGACACCCCAAACACATTGCAACCCGGGGCACACCATCTCTCCCACCCCCCACTCCTTAGCAACTGGATTTGATATAGTGATTTAGATCACTACATTTGCCTTTTAGCCACCCATGGTATCTCTAGGTCCCTCCACTTCCACCACATTTCATTACTCCTCAGATTTTCCAGATAGTTGATCATCACAGCATGACAAGACTACATTGTGAGTATTCAGCAACTCTCTTGAGAGACTGAGGTTTTTTTTCCCATTTGGTTTGTGCACAATATAATATGCATGAAACTCCTGCCTCTGCACAGAACTAATGTTGTTTCCCTTTGTGAAACTAAGCGTACAAAGACACACACAACAAGAACCTGGGTTTCACTGCAGAAAATCAATTTTCTGTGCAGGAAATGGGTTCCCTGTGCAGCAAGCCTGTTTTATGTGCAGCAAACAGGGTTTTGCACAAGAAAACATCTCTCTTTCTGCAGAATAACATGTGTGTAACACTTTGAGATATCTGAATATGGGGAGAATACTATGGAAGAATATTTATTTTCTCCCACACTGCAAGGGCAAAAAAGTCAAGGATTTACATCACTAATGCCCTTCTCTTTTCATTCAGGTGAATAAACCTGCAAACTTACAAACTAGGGGCCATATGCTAATACTCTTCCTGCTGCTGTTGTTGTTTGCCACTTATAGAAGTGGGGGGTTGGAATTAGGAAAAAAAAGATATAGGCTGTACCAGTGGTACATAATTATGAGTCTTATTTCCCAAACACTGAGAATCCCTCCACATTGAAATGTAGTAGGCTGACACCTCTTCCTTAATGGCATCCTGACTTTTGCAAACTCTTGTTGTGTTAGCACTGAATCAGCCGTGCAATTGTCTTACAGGTCTGCCATAAAAGTGGAAGTGTGGCTAGTGAAGCTTTTCTCTCCATTTATCATTGAATTCCAGAGATAATTTTGCCACTTGTCTTCTCATAAAAAATGCAGCTGTGGGTGAGTGAGCAGGGAAAAGGGGAGGCAATATTCTAACAGAAATATGCATGGAAATAATGCATTAAAACTGCTGTCATGAAAATAAATCTAGATGGTACCCCAGGTGGAACTGCAGTCATGTAAGTAAATCTTGATAGAAGTAGATAGAACCCTAGAACAGCAATCATGGAAATAAACTAGATAGCAATATCCACCACAAAACATTTGGCTATGAAAAAAAGTGAAGGGGAAATCAACTGCAAGTTCTTCAGCTTTTCTTGATTTTTAAAAAAATGCTTAATTTTGCTTTAAAAAATGTGTCCATGGATCAGTTCAAATGCAGTGCTGCCACATAAGATTGTGTGTGTTGTGTGCCTTCGAGTCATATCCAACTGATGGCAGTCCTATTATGGGGTTTTCATGACAAGATTTGCTCAGAGAGATTTTGCCTTTGTCTTCCTCTAAGGCTGAAAGAATGTGACTTACCAAGGTCACTCAGTGGATTTCCATAGCTGAGCAGGGATTCTAACCCCGGAGTAGTAGTTGGACATTCAAATTGGTACATCACAGTGGCTCTCCTCACATAAGGATAATCACATAAGATTACCTGGAGAGAATGTGCATTGCACCATTATGTCATGGCTTGGTCTCATGGATTCCTGGGATCTGCAGTCCGTTGAGGTACTTGAAGTTCTCTGCAAGATATCTCTAGTGCAATGATTCAAGATCATGGAACTACAATTCCCAGGAGTCCATAGGATGGAACAATGACATTTAAAGTGATACCAAACTGCTGGAACTTAGTGGTGTGTGTATATACTCCTCACCTACATATGGAGCATCAAAAAGTGTGAAATCTTTGGGTTATATCCACAGCTATAATGTCTCAGACTTCAGGGCAGGAGATAGATGTGATTGGGACACTGAATCAACTCTAGGTTTCAGTCTGGACTTCCAAGGAGCATCCAAGGAGCTAAACCCTTTTGCCGGGGGGGGGGGCAGGAATTCTTTCAGATTTTAGACTGAAACAGAAAGCAGATTGTTTGCTCCACTTAAATCAGAATGACGAATCTCCTCTGCTTCTAGGAGGGCCAAAATTTTGCCTGGTCCCAATATTTTTTTTTTTAAAAAAAAAAGCTCTGTGTATTTTTTTTTAACACATAGTAGAAAAGATTTTAACCGTAGCCTACTCTCTGTTTTGATAATTTTCTATTCATGGTGAGAGTACATCTGTGTAATTTCCTGCCACCTCCAACCTGTAATAAAAGAATTGATTCTTATGTCCTACAATTCCACCATCTCAATTTGCTGCATGTGTAGAATAACTATGAGTGACAAACTACTGAATGGCAGAAAAAGCCCTGCCTGACTGGGAAACATCTAGCTGATGGAGAGGAGCTTCATGTGTCTTTTCTACTTGTGCGTAGAATTCAATGGCATGTACACTGGCTGTATAGGCACAGACATTTGGCTAAGGTCAAACTTCTGTGATGGTCCACTTTAATAAAAACTCATCTTTAACTGCACGGTCATTAGTTATATCAGATGTTCAGACCATCTGGTGTACAGAGGGTTTCTGTAAGTATAACCATCTGTTCCTTGTTACTCTGTCATTGGAAGTATTATGACAAAAGGTGAGACACCCAAACAGCTTAGCAGCAATCTAAAAGCTTCCTCTTCAAGTTGGCGAGGGATATCCATGATATTCAGAGGAATCCCAAATCCCAAACTAGATTTGACAGATTTTCACAAATTAGGGATTTGTCCAAAGTACAGCTGGGCCCTCCGGAAACTTCAGGAGTGATTCTGAACTTTGGATGGGCACAGATCCACAAGACATCATATCCTCTGTCTACCTGATTCAGAGCTTTGTTTATTACAAAGTGACTAAAACCAGCTAATTAGTTACTTTGGGGATCAGGGAACTAAAGAGTTACTTTGGAAAATGCAATTATAAACACAAGTAACCACCCTGCAAGCCAGGGAGTTATAATGATAACTGAAGGTTTTTGCAGGCCTTGGCGTAATAACTACATCAAATTACTATTTAAAGGTAATTTTCCAAGCTCTGGTTAAGCCCAACAGCCTGAAGAATGCCCTCCTGAGCTTTGAGGGATAAATCTATCCCAAAAACCATTATCTAGCACAGAGCTTCCAATGTTACTTTTCAAAAGGAACTAGTTATGTTATTTGTTACTCTGGTCATCCAACACTCACTGTTGCAACAGGTCAAAAACTCACTACCTGGATTTCTCAGGTAGTTACTAACAAGTCAGTAGTAATAGTATGTGCCTTAAAATCACCTGTCAACTTATGGGGACACCATGAATTTCATAGAGGTTTGTTTTTGTTTTTGGCACAGAATATTCAGAGGTGGTTTGCCATCGTGTCCACTGAATATAGACTATAGCATCTGGTATTTCCTGGCACTTTCCCTTCCAAGAATTAACCAGATCAGACTCTGCTTAGCTGCCAAAATCAGACAGATAATATGTCTTCAAGTTATTTAGGCTGTACCATTGAAAAACACAAGAAAATACTACGCTCTCCCCATCTCTGATTATCACAGTTCTGAGTGAACTCCCCTCCCTGAGCTTCCCTACACACACTCAACTGTTCAGGGAAATAGGTGCCACATACACTACACACAGATGCTTGGGGTGGCTGCAAAGAAGCAGTCACTCATACAATTCCTCTTCCTTTTCTATTTCTCTTTCTCCTTCAAACAATTGCTCTTATTCTCCTGCCTGGTATGCAGAGAAATATTTCCCCCTGCATTCTTCTGAACTTAATCACACAGCCTACACCAACCCAGCCAGCCCAAGTGCATATTCTGTACCTCTGTTTGGAGCAGCCAGCTTGGAATGGTAGTCCTGCCTCCATTCCACACCTTCACACTCATTTTCTCTTTGTCTTTGTCTGGGACTGGCAACAATCTGTTTCATTTTGGTAGAACAGATGAGGGCAGAATATGCAGACTAGCTCTTCAAACTTTGTTTAAAAAATGCTGCTAACCTGAGCCCATTTCCACACTATGCTGTTATAGTGTCATTATTCCACTTTCAATATCTTATGGAATCCTGGAGTTTGCACTTTAGGGAGAGGCATTGAGAATTCTCAGCCAGGGAGCTCTTTGGCTTCAGTGAACTACAAACCCAGAATTCCATAGGATGATGAAAGTGGAATAAAAGCACTGTAACAATGTAGGGCAGAAATGGCTTGAGTTTCTATTTGGCACATGTTTTCAATGTGTCTCTTCCTCCTCCATGCCTTGTTTCAGGCTCCTCACTAGTTACACAACACCCCATAAATAAGGCTCACATGGTCTCTTTCCCATTGCTCACACTGAGGCCCTTTCCGCACCGTACCTCAACAGCACATTGTTCCGTTACAATCCCAGCATCACCATTTCCATGATGGCATTAGGTTAGAAACATTCCTATTGCACACTTTCAACTTAAGCGGAGGAGTAGCTGTATTGCCACCGATGTTCCCTCCACACTACAGCAGCAGTGGCCACTCCTTTTCCCCGCCTTTTTCATGCCACACAGCTCCTGATGGGTCAGGGGGTTGTTTGTTTTGTAAGCCGTAGAAGGGCAGCACTGTTACAACAGCATAACATGCCAGTACACTATTGCATTTTCATGCCATAATGCTAAAAACTGTATTAAAGAAATTTTAAAAATTAACTCAAAGGAAAAATTTAAAATAAACATAAGAGAGGTGGTAGATTTCAAACTTACCATGCCATGGGAGTAGCTGAGGCAGGGACAAGCTGGGCGTGCCCACATCGCACCCACTCCTGGATTGGCGATGACAAGAAACACTATCAAGCACCATTGAGGAACTGCATTCACTCAGTTAATGAGATTGTAGCTCGAAAGGAGGCCATTAACAGATTTTTTTTTTCCTGGAAATGAAATAGTGCTAATTTGCAATGCTTGGGAACGCAACAGCAGCTGGTCAGAGATGACATTGTGTGGCAGCACAGGTCCTCGACCAGGAACAACCCATAGCTGTCATGATACAATGACATTGTGAGGAAATGGCCTGAGTCAGAACACACCAAATTAACAAGTAACTGAAAGTAGTTAATTACAGCTGTTATAGGTTAAAGGGGGGCACCCTTCCAGCTTGTTTTTGAAAAAAAGCAATTAGTTAGTGAAGTAATTCACTGCAGGTAACACATTGCTTTGTACTTTGTCTAGCAATCTCTATTCTATGTTGTGTGTATGACGCAGTACTAAGCATTCACTGCCTTTTGAATTACTTCTACAGAAATTTTCTTCCCACTGTGTCTTAAATATTACCCTTGTCAAACTTCAAGCTCCTGATCTTTTATCATAGAAGGAATAATTACTGTTAGTCATGAACCATTCAGAATAAAATTGTTGTTTGTATTAAAATTACTCTGGCTTCCCTACTCTTAATCAAAGTAGTGAAAACAGTGTTTCATACGTGACATGTTATAATAAACGACTTCTAAAAATATACTATTATCGTAACTGCTTTCATTACATTTCCACAGATAGATTTTTTTAAAAAAAAATGTAATTTAAAAATTGGGACCTTCTAGGAAGAAAACTCTAGCAGATACATATTTAATTGCAATCTTTTACCTGAGAGAGAAAATATTCATATTGGCACAGAAAAGAATGCAATTATAGTAAGAAGTAAAGAGGTAATATAGCAAAGAAAGCAGAGGGTTGAATTCAAATTTCAGCTGACGGCCAGTTACTTTCTGTTTACCCTCAAAGAACGTCTTGTGTGAGTACAATATGCTTAAAGTGTGTCAAAATAGAATGAATGCACAAATGGGACACAGATGAAAACTGGGATACATGCACCCAAGCAATGTCAGACTGTGGTCAAGAGGGCAAAAGTTACTAATGAAGAGGCACACACAAGCTAGGAAAGACTGCAACAGTTTGCTTTTGCCTGAGTCTGTGGGGAAGGTTGAGATTCCACCACTCCTCTCCTCTCCCCGCTGCTGAGTTGAGTGCAAACCACTTTTGAACTTTGAACTCAGTTTGCAGTAACTTGAGTAAGCTGAAGACAAAGGGGTAAAGTGAGAGGAGGGGAAAGAAATATTTTAAAAGCAGCTGAAATAGTGAGATAATAGAGGATTAATCAGGACTGTCCCTGCCAAATCAGGAAAGTTGGAGAATATGGGCTCGGATGCTGGAACGCGGGAGATGGCTTGCAAATCGCCGTTCCTCCAGTTCTGGGATTGTTCCCACTCCACTGCAGAGAACATTGCTGTCCATACTTCAGCTACTTCCAAGGAAGCCACCAGTCTGCATTCCTGAGGAAGTACATCAGTGGGATCAGAAAAGTTGCCCCAGCTGTTTTCTAGCAATATTGCAACAGAAAAACAAGACAGCATGCGGCTGTCCATAAATACTGTACATCTTGCTCTGAGGGCTTTCAGATAACAGAATTGTGGGCAGTGTGTTTTAGGAGACTACCGGTGCCACGGCAGCACAGGCAGTCTTCCAAGGCATGCTACCCACAATGCCTTGCTCAGAGGAAGAGTCCAGCAGATCTAGGCCTTTAGGCCCCAGATGGCTCACTGGAAAGGAATGTCAGCCATTTTGTTTGGCTGACATCACTCTCCATTGAGTCTGCTCTCTTTCTTGCTCTCAAAGTGATAGAGAATGCAGGTGCTGCTGACTGGGGAGGAGGATTGTGGGGAGCAATGATCATTTGAGACAATAGTAGCATTACCAGGTTTTCAAAATAGCAGTAAGGGACAGGCAAAATTCATGACATGCAGTGTTGACGATCAAGAAGTAGCTATTATCAAGGTTTTGTCCTGGATAAATATTTTTTATTTAATTTTTTTTTAAAAAAAGTATTGGCTTCAGTTAATTCACCCAAACGTGTTTCTCAAATTAGACCTATTGTCCTCATTCATAAATTACATGATACATGTATTACTATATGAAGAGACCACATCCAACAATGTGGGATTTTTTGGTATCTTGGTCCATCTGTATAAAAGGAAAAGCTTTCCAACCATCGAGTAGAGGGAATTCTTATCATAAACTACACCTGCCAGTCCTATAAAAGACAAGCCTTCTAATACTTAAAGGACATCTCTCATAATAATCTGACAACCTTAGAGGGTGGGGATACTTGTCTTTCTACTTCTACTGGCTCTACCAGCAACAAAGCTTGGGTTACTGATGGTTGGGACGATACCTGCTGGCCCCCTCCCTAACCTTCCCATATTGATCAAGCCTTTATTCTGTTGTCTGCATGGTCACAGTACAAACTGCACGGCCAGAGCCAATCAATGCAAAACTAGTACTCACACACACTGTGCAGAAGACTCAGTCAACATGCAGAACTCAGGAGCAAATTCCAGTGTTCCTCTCTATGCATTTTTTCTACACAATATGCTTTCTACGCAGTATAGAAATGTGGGCATGAAGCTTATCTGTACATAGATATTTAGCCTTCAAAGACCATCCAGTTAGCAATTCAATATAGAGCTCCTTAAAAACAACGTCTTAAATGGCCAAATCTGGAAATTTGAATTGAGTAAGGGCTCCCAGTGACATCTCACAGCTCCACAACTTCAATTAATGCCATAGAATGTTTTTTGTGGTTGTTTAATCCTCCTTTGCAAATTACCTATTATACAAGATAATGAGAGAGAAGTCAAAACCTTGTTTTAGTGGAATCAAATTATGGCTAGTAATTATATACATGAAAACTCCCCACAAACTCCTTCAGTCACTACTTGGTACATCCTTTTTGTCCTGATACCCTGCTCTAGGTTTACATCTGCAGAAGATCCAGACATGTTGCTCATATTCTTCAAGGAAAACAAAATTAAATGAGGGCTGGTAGGAATACACAGTGTTTGGGAATGTCCAGTCTTCTAGATTACAAACAGAACTTCTACATCTGCCAAAGATCTTGTTGGTCTATGAGATGAGTATGCTTTGCAGATGGCAACCCGCCCTCACTGAAAACAGCCTGAATAGGCATTTGGTGATGATGAAGTGGCTATGAAGGTATCCAGTTCACCATCTGTGCTTGATTTTTTAAAATTTCAGTTGTGCCCTTAGAATATGGACCAGAGCATGAGGCAATCAATGGCTATCACTTTTCCAAATGCATAAGCTCTAACTGTCCTGATCTGGCAGCAACGGTCCCATTTAATCCTCTGCTATCCCATTTTTTTCTTCTGCTTTTAAAATATCCCAGTTTTTATTTCCTCCTCCCACTTTCTTCCTTTGTCTTCAGCTTACTCAGTTGCTACAAACTGGATTCAGAGTGCAAAGTAGTTTACATTCAACTAGTTCAGCAGTGGGGAGAGGGGGTGGCCTTCCTAGTAGGCTCAGGAAAAAGCAAAATGCTGCAACTTCTCCTAGCTTGTGTGTTCTTCCTCATTTACAACTTTTACTGTTCTAACCATATTCTGATGTTGCTTTTCTACAAAGTGGAATGGCAAAGGATTTATCAGGACTATCCCTGGCAACAGTACAGTCAGGAGCATTGGGTATCCAAATGGCCATAGCCAGGAGACCCTTTGAATAGTGTTTCTTTTATTAACTCAAAAAAAAAATCCATAAATGACCTCCTTTGCATAAGAAACACTTTCCAAATGGTCTCCCACTGGGAGAACAACAGAAGAAAAATGACATCACATGATAAGTCCCAGCCAAAAATGTTATTATCCTACTGTAATTGTGAGTTACTTGCCTTGTGTGATATGCTTCACGGACTGGCATCCTGTTGGGATATACACAAGCTTAAGTCTAGCTTATACCTACATATGTCTCCCTTTGGTCATTGTTGAGGTTGGAATTCTCTTCCTCCTTCCACAATGCACAGACTCCCACCTACTCCAGGATTCAACATTTAGCTGCCACAGCTCCTACACCATGGCCATTCAGTTTCTGGTGGACACCAGAGGGGGATTGGAGAAGCATCTGGCTGTGTCCCATAACCAGGTGCAGAATGATGACATCATTCTCTGAGATCTGCAGAGGACCCCAGTGAGTCTCAAAAGATAATGTCTTTGTTCCAGGTATGGCTACAGGGACATAGCAAGATACTTGTTCAATCCCTCCCTTGCTCTCCACCAGCTACTGAATGGTTCTGGAGTGGAGGCTGTGGCTGCTAAACAGTGAGACTCGGAGAAGGGAGTGAGATCAGAGCCTTAGCGTAACTCCACTTGCAGAACTTTCCTGCTATGCTCCATGCCCTGTAGAGGATCTCAGACAAAATTGTCTAATCCTTCCCATAGGGAAATGTATGCATGATTAAGATGTCCTAAGGATTTCAGTCCCAGGTTTTTTTTATGTTTTCTTTTTTTCATTGGCTCAGACCCTGTATCAAAAGCATAGCCACAGTGTCATAACTATGCTGTAATTCCTCCTCCATTCCCTGAAATGAGTCAACCACCCACAGTAACAGAGATATGTTCTACTGGAGAGGGGGGCACTGCAGAATGATGTGACCAGCCCTCTCCCACCAAGTGAGAAACGCTGCAATAAAGAGTTGTGACAGGTCCACAGGGGGGCCCTGCTTCTCTTCCTCAGAGTTACTTGCAGGTGAGAAGAGGCTGGTCATGTCATCCTGTAGCTCCCTGCTTGGCAGCAGCAAGACCTCCATCACTCTGAACAGCTGACAGGTTTTTAAGGTGGGCTTCAGGGTCATTCGTGGTGACAGCAATTGTGCCACAATCACAAATGAAAATACAAGGCAGTTACAACATCCTAAACAGCTGCGACATAGTAACCAACTAGCAAGATGCCAATCTTGTTGCATCCTCCTTTTTTTGCTCTGTTTGTTATACAACAAATATAATTTAGAGGTGCTAAATTACAAAGCCAACCTCATTCCATATTCCCAAACCACAAACCACTGTGTCCAGTTCTGGGCACCTCAATTCAAGAAGGATATCGACAAGCTAGAACGTGTCCAGAGGAGAGCGACCAAAATGGTGAAGGGTCTGGAAGCCATGCCCTATGAAGAACGGCTTAGTTTGCTGGGTATGTTTAGTCTGCAGAAGAGAAGGTTAAGAGGAGACATGTTAGCCATGTTTAAATATTTGAAGGGATGTCATGTTGAGGGAGCGGGCTTGTTCTCTGCCAGTCCAGAGGCTAGGACAAGGAGCAATGGATTCAAGCTGCAGGAAAGGAGATTCCACTTGAACCTCAAGAAGAATTTCCTGATGGTCAGAGCCGTCTGGCAGTGGAATATGCTGCCTCGAAGTGTGGTGGAGTCTCCTTCTTTGGAGGTTTTTAAGCAGAGGCTGGATGGCCATCTGTTGGGAATGCTTCGATGGGTGTTCCTGCATAGCAGGGGGTTGGACTGGATGGCCCCTGGGGTCTCTTCCAACTCTATGATTCTAAATGGGTATACCAATTTCACTCCCCCACCTAGCTGCTATTGAGATCCACTGCATCTATTTTTCAACCTGAAATGTTTTCCCCCCTGTAAACCCATGAGGCAGGGGGAGCTCAGTGATTTCCGAGAGGACTGAGAAAAAATTAGAAAACTTAGGGGAGGGCTAAGGGCTTGCCATAGCAAGCAGTGCTGGCTCCAGTGCTGCTATTTTCTCTCATTCCTTTTTGAAAAAGCAAATTGCCTGCCACCATGAGTAACAAGATTCTAGCTACTGGTTTCTTAGAAGATGCTATCTCCACTAACAACAATGATGTATGAAAATGCAGCACCATTCCAGAAAACTATAACAGTGCAGTGACCTGAGTACTAGATTAAGGTTAAGATCCAATTTTTAGTTTCACTGAGCCATGAAACTCACTTAGAGACTATAGGATAGTTATTCTCTTCCACCTTGACCTACCTCAGAAGATTGTTGTGAAGATAACAAGGGGAAGAGCTATGTATATCACCTTGAGGTCACTGAAAGAATAGCAAGAAATAAATGCGGCCAATAAATAAATAAAATAATGGATAAAATAAAATACATTGAGGTGAAAGGTGGCAGAAATTGCTGCTTCTCTTGTTCTCTGGACTCCATGTAGTGTGTACATGCATGTGCACATGTGTGCATGCATGTGTGAGGAAAAAAGTTGTGCCACACAATCAGTTCCTTTACTTGTATCTCTGATGCCTGTATGCCAAATGGAAGTTCAACAGGTGCAGTTTTCCACAGTATGGATACACAATTCTGAGGTGAAACTGCATCTAATGAATTTCTATCTGTGTAGAACTATTGCACAGAAAAAGTGGTCATCCTTATGACAAGTAACACCTCTGTGTTTCTAAAACACCTGACCTTATTTTTAGGGCCAAAAAGATTGAAAAACCTACAAGGTAATCAACATTTCAAGGCTCCTGAGAAGGAAGAAGGTCACAGCTATTTGGACTTCAGTCATTCAGAAGGAGGAACAAATAAACTTCACATTTCTCAGCTCAAAATAATGACCATCGCATGTTCCTTGGAGCTGGTTTTCCTATTACTCATGATGTAGACACTGTGGGACCGTTGTCAGAAATACTCAGCGTAATTTATGTGACAAGCACTTAAATTCGTGCTATCAGTTCTCCCAGCAATGTGTAAGCAATATCACTTTTGACAAAAGTGTTCATAAAAGGTGATGGCACTCTCTTGGGAGCCTCTGGGCTTTTGGAGAAGGAGTGAAGTCACAGAGAGATCACCGAGGACTCAAAAACAGCCACAGAAACACAGTCAATGTCCAAAATAATGCAAACAGATGGAAAGCAAGCTGAGATGGACAATCCTAAAGCAACTCAGAGCAACCTTCACTCTTGATTTTGTTAAAGTTTTTTTTTTCCAGTTCCACTGGCACTATCTTCCCAATCTTATTTTACATCACGTAGTGAGATCATGGCCTCTGAGTGCACTATGCCAGCCATTGCCCATTTTCCAGGGTCATACCATGGTAGGATGAGAAATCAGGCAAAATCCACCACTTCCAAGCAGTCTTTTTCCCCAGCGCCTTACTGCCTTCGTAACCACTGGCTCCATGGCCGTTTGTCTCCTGCTGCCAACACTTATACTAGTGGAATTATAGCAGCAGAGAGCATCATCGGGATTCCAGCTTGTACTCTATGAGCTGTAGTTCCAAAAAGAAATGTCTTCAGCTTCTATAAATGCCCCAGCTCCATGTTGCTGTTAACTGCCATCAAGTCAACTTCGCTTATGATGACCCTATGGATGAGAGAGCTCCAAGCCATCTTCAACCGCCCTGCTCAGGTCTTGCAGATTCAGGAACATGCCTTCCTTGACTGAGTCTATCCATCTGTAATGCATTCTTCCACTTTTCCTACTGGCTTCCACTTTTCTAAGCATTACTGTCTTTTCAAGTGAGTCACGTCTTTTCTTGGCATGGCCTAAATACAACAGCCTCTGTTTAGTCATCTTGGCTTCTGGGGAGACTTCAGGTTTGATTTCCTCTAGGACCCATTTATTTGTCTTTTTAGCAGCCCAGGGTATCTGTAGAATTCACTTTCAAATGAGTTGATTTTCTTCCCATCAGCTTTCCAGCTTTCACTACCATACATAAAAATTGGGAATACAATGGCATGGACAATCCTAATTTTAGTATTCAATGATATACCTTTACTCTTCAAGATCTTATCTAGTTCCTTCATAGATGCCCTTCCAAGTTCTAGCCTTCTTTTGATTTCTTGACTGCAGTCTCCATTCTGATTAATGACTGAGTCAAGGCATGGAAAATCTTAAACTATTTCAGTGCCTTCATCATCTGGTTTAAGTTATGTAAACCATCTGTGATCATTATCTTTGTTTTCTTAATGTTTACCCGTAAACCTGCCTTTGGACTTTGATTTTAGTTGATTTTAACTAAAGAATTAAAAAGAACTGTGAAGGTCTAATCATAAATTGTCTGTATCCCCTCATTTGACCCAATGCCTCATAGAGGTAAGCTTGATCCTCTAGCATTGCAAGCATTTATGAGACTGACATCCTTTGCCTGACTGAAAATGTGAACACTAGCAATTAGAGAAGGGGCCTTGGGAATGCCCACCTGGCAGACAAACTGAAGCCCTGCCAAGACTCTCTCCTCACCACAGATGCCAACAAACCTAAGCTCTCACAGCAAAAGAACAGTCTTCTTGGCATGCAACCAAGACCTCCTGCTCCATCTGCATGTCGCTGATAATGCCAAAGTTCATGTCAAGGCATGTAGGCTCTGAGGTTGCCTTGCACTCGCTTGTTCTTGCAGATCTCCTGGGCACTTCAGTGGAAATTTCTCAACAACGGATAGCGTATCAAACCTAACTTGATCTCTTTTCCCAAAGTCAAGGTGCTGATTGCAAGAAATATGTTGCACAACTTTAAAATACTATTGCCACAAATGTTGGGATCCTTGCCAATCATTGTGTAAGATGTGGCTTTCGGCAGTGCCCCATTAGCAAAGATTAATTTAATGACTCCAGCTGCACTGGCTGCTTGGGTAACTGAAAATATTCTAAAATGCCGTAATAGTGTACTGTATTCAATGTTAACTGTAAAAGGCTTTAGGAATGTGAGAAAAGGCTGTAATACAGTGGCAGAGCGCGTACTCTGCATATTGGGCATTTCAGTTTCATCTCCTGGCATTGATAGTAGGAGCTGGTGGACTACAACTCTTGGGAGATACCCTTGTTTAAATTCACACCACCTTCACAGGTATGATTAGCTAGGACATGAGATAGAGCCTTCTCGGTGGCTGCTCCCAGCCTCTGGAACTTCCTCCCTAGGGAGGCCACCTTCGTGGCTGTCCTTTCAGCAGCTGAAAACATTTTTATCCCAAAAGAACTTTTAGTGGGTGTAGAAAAGGAGAAGCTACCAGTAGCACTGTCTTGGATGTTCCCAGAGTTTCAGCCTCAGGAAGAAAGGAGAGCCAGATGCTGACTTCAGTTAAAGCCTCTGCATGGATATGTGGCAAGGAGGTCATCAGTAGAACAGGAGAAAGGCTGCAAGAGTCTCTTTTAGACTTGAACACCGGGGGTGTGAAGACGTTCAAGGAATGGCATGAGTACCCAGTGGCTGAGGCTGCTCTTAGCTGCCTGGCTGGGCAGGTCCTTGGAGACAGTTGGGAGTCCAGAGACAGTTGGGGAGGGGGCTGAGGACAAGCCCTTCTAACCATGAGAAGGGCCTACCAAGGAGCCAGTGACTAGTGAGCTGAGGGTAGCTGAAGTGAAACACCCTTTGTGCAGAGACATTCTTGGCACTGGATTGCTGATTATTCTGCGGCCTCCTTGAGACTCTAGCAATCAGTACTGGACTATCCCAGCTTAGGCTCCTCATCCTTCAGCCTTTTAGCAGGGTCTTGCCAAGCCAAGGCCTGTATCCAGCAGTTACTTGCAGGGACCTGTGCAGCAGCCCTTTCTTTGGCCAAGGACATGCTGAATTCAAAGTCTTTTGTTCCTGCTTGAGAGGCTCTGTGTCACAGTAGTCCAATACTGTGTTTGCGAGATCATGCAGGCAAGGGCATTTCACCTACCTCTTCCCATGGAGGGTACAGAACCCATGACAAGAGGTTATGCTATTCTTTTAAATCATACTGTCTTTTAACTCTTTTTTGTCCATTTTAAAATGCTTTAATATTGTTCATTGTTTAATTGTGTTTTCATGTTGACTTTTTGGGAAGTGTTCAACTGTATTATAATAATTTTAATGAGTAACTCACCTCAAGTTCCAATTTTGGGAACAAGTTGTTGTTGTTTGTTGTGTGCCTTCAAGTCATTTCTGACTTATTGTGACGCTAAGGCAAACCTATCATGAGCTTTTCTTGGCAAGACTCCGTGATCTGAGAACTCACTCTTTCAATGCTTCCAAATTAAGGACAAGTTCCATTAATTTGACATGGAGTCTGCTCTTTTGTCATTACTTCTTGCCTACAGAGGCTTGCTTGGGACTGCTTGCACCTGTGTGGAGTCCCAAGTCTTGCCTACAGAAAGAGAGAATCCCCTGGTCAAATTAATGGAACTTATCTGTATTGCAAGCCTCAAAATGCAGGGCTTCCATCAGTTCTTCTTGCCTACAGAGACTTGCTTGGGACTGTGCATGAACTACTTGCAAATGAGCTCGGGGGGGGAGGTATCAAGCCAACTGAGAGACTTTATAAGCAACGCACATGCGCAGTTAGTTCCAAGAGAGTCCTTCATGTTCCCTACAGTAGATGGTTCTGCTTCCAATCACTTCTGCTTTCTGACAGTGCTTTGGTCCCTAACCTGTCAAAGAAGTGGGGGAAGCCTGTACAGTACATTCCCCCTGTCCTTTCCTTCTGGACTCACCTCTCTTCTTCCACCTCTTCCTCCATTGGAGGGTGGGAGCATCAGAGAAGCATCCAGCTATGTCCTTATAGCTAGACATAGAACAGTGTCATCCTTCAGGAGGACCCCTCAAGATGTCCTAGTCACTCTGCATCTGATTACAGGTACTTAGCCAGAAGCTTCTCTAATGCCCCCACTCTCTACTGGCCAACAAGGAGAAACAAGGATGAAGATGAATCTTGCAGGAGTTTTGATCATTGCACAAGAAAGGAAATGAACTTCTCCTTCCATAACAATCAAAATTTTTAATTTTTTGTGCAGTTCACTAACAGGATTCCATCCCATATGGGTAACCCCCACTACAGTATACCCACTGAAACAATGAAATTTACGTGTCAACTCACCTTTCAACATTTGATTCAATGGATTTACTCTAGGCAGGGCTACTGATACAATTCAAGCTACTGAGGGCAATCCACACAACCACGCATCATCCAAAAAGTCCATCCATCCTGCTCCAAGTCATCTGAGAACAATACATTGCTCTTTCTTGACCTGGTCCTTGCTTGTGTCACTCACTGCAGTATCATATAAACATTCTCTGCATCACAGATTTCTGGGTCATATTCATCATTCGTAACTGAGTAAACTATAAAAAAACATGTTTTGCAGGTATCTATAGGTATACCTGCATGGGTGTGCACACTCACATGTTTACAGTCAGCAAAGCAAGCAAAAATTAATAGGATTACCAGCACACAATGTTTTCTGTGCTAAACACACATTTTCGTTTAGCTGCTGATAAAACCAAGCAGCGTCCTTGAAGGAAATGTTAACAAAGAGAGACGGAAAGAAAGAAATGTAATGAAATCAGAATGTTTTTGTGTAGCTACTCGAACACGTCTAGGCTAAATCATGCCTTTCAAAAAAAGGGGAGAGGGGGAAGGAAAGGAAAAGGAGAAAGAAAAGGCAAAAAAAAATTATCTGGTGTTTTCTTATCCAATCAGTTATTTAATTATGAAGAGTGTCATGTGCTAAAGCTGTGAAAAGCAGAGGGAAACTCTTTGGAGACCCTTACAAAGGGTAAAAATACAATTATGCATTGTAATGAAACCTTGCAGAGAGTGCCTCAGCCAGTGGTTCAAAGAACTCTGATCAGCTTTCAGAGACGCATAAACAATGCCAAACAGCTTTTTTCCCTTCCTCCTCCCCACCATCAACACCTCCCCGCCCCAACATACACACGGACATATAATTGCAGTGTCAGTCATGGTGTCCATTCAGAATACCAAACACAAAAATCATATCTCACTTGATTTATTTCAGTGGCTTGCAGTCAAAATCGCAGGAGCAGAGTGTCCTCTGCTGGGGAAACAGACCTTGATTTCTTACCTGAAGGGAAAAAAAAAGAGGAATTCCAATGTTACCCTCATCTCCCCCACCCCAAAAAAAAAAATCCAACTTGACCCATCAATCATTATTGCAGCCAAGAAAAAAGCCATTCTTTATAACACATAAAAATAGCAGAGGAAGAGAAAGACCATCCTGGAGATATTACTGCATGGACACCCGGCGTTTCCTATTTGATTAATGGCCCAACAGCTGCCACTTATATAATTCACCATAAGTGATCTTAAAATGTTTAACTTTCTCATGCATGCCGTCGTTATTGAAAAAGGCCTATTGAACCATTTGTCAAAGCTAACTAAAGAGACTTTCAGCATCAAATGTCCTTTATCATGTTTTTTATCGCAATCCAAATATAACATGTGCCATCTGTAATTTCAAAATGGAACCTGCAGCGTAAAACTAACACTCCGCATTTATCAGATGGTATCGATTTCAGAGGTAACCAGAAAAGGATATCATTTACCCAGGTGGGGAGGAGGGAAGAGAAAGACCTTTTATATCTCAGGACTATCTTTGAAGAAATATTTTTTTAAAAAAATAAATGCCAGCCAGAATCCAAAAATGTACTTTTGCTGGATCCCACAGCTTCCGCAAGAACAGAGATCTCAGTCCCCACCTTCTCTAGCCCTCATACAGCCTGAAAATTGGGAAGATGTCAGGTTTGGGCCACGACAGATAGTTGCAGCAAGAAGAGGAAGGGAAGAAAGTCCCAGATCTGCTGAGCAGAAATTCCTGGTTCTGCTGGTGTTGGATATACTGTTGGATCTTTGCCACTGTTCTGTTCTTTCCAGTTTACAGGCATTCTCAACTCATTCAACTGATTAAGGACCAGAGCACTATCAAAAAGCAGAAATCATTAAAAAAGAGTAGAAAGAGTGGCAGCCAGATACCTCCTGTATCTCTTCCTACTCCATATTTCCCTGCTTTTACACCATGACTGGGCTGCCCTCCTTTGGATCTCTTCAGCAGCCAAGAAGCCAAGAGTCAGGACATGGAGGGTGGAAGAGCTCCAGACACACACCAGTTGGTTGAAAGGGACTGGAAGGGACTTTCTTTCTCTTGTTCTTTCTCCCATGCAACACACTGCCAGGGGCTAGTGTGCCACACACACACACGCACATGTGCATCCCCACAGAGCATCTCCTCATGTGTAGGGAAAAGAAGAAAGTGGAAGCTCATCAGGTGAGCTGGTGGTTTCCTTGCTGCTGCTGCTGCTCCTCTTCTGCTCCCACCTGGGTATCTCCTTTTGTCTCCTGCTGGGAAGCTGGAGCTTCTGGAAAGCAGGCTGCTTTGCAGAAGGAAGGAAGAAAAAGCTGCACGTGGTCACTTTTCCAAATTCCGCTCTTTCAATTAGTGTACACGTTCAAAAGAGCAGATCACATGTCAAATGTATGGGTTCTGGTTGTAACTAAAAATGCTCAAAAGAGGGAATCGTTGAATAGTGGACCATCAAAAAGCAATGGGATTTTTGTTTTACAAGGAGTCAAGACTGCAGCATGGATGTGGAAGAAGAAATGGTCTAGGTCTCACAGAAGCCTCACTTGAGTGAACAAAGGCCATTTCTGCACTACACTGTTCTAGTGCTATTATTCCACTTTCAACCTCCTGTGGAATTCTGTGGTTTGTAGTTTATTGAGGCCAAAGAGCTCTCTGGCTGAGAAATCTAAAGGCCCCTCCCTAAACTGCAAACCCCAGGATTCCATAGCATGTTGAAAGTGAAATAATAGCACTAGAACAGTATAGTGAGGAAATGGCCAAAGTTAGGGGAGAATTGGTTCCTTCTCTGGCTGCTGATCAGAATTCATACTTCTTATATACCCTCAGGCTGAGCTCACTAACATTCCAAGTAGGGATGGAATTCTTCATTAATGTTGTTCTTAAACAAAACCTGTAATTTCAGCAATTTTCTTCCCACCGCCAGAAAGTCTTCAAAACAATGTGTGGTTTTCTTTCATCCATTACTTCTATATTTAGATTTCAAGTACATTTGCAAACAACAATGCACCCTCCTTCCCCCCCAGCTAGTTAAATTAATACAATCAACTATCACAGTTTTAACACGTCTTCCACCGAGCATGTTTACATTAAGTCCAGATCCAGCTGGTTGGCTTCCTTTCCAATTGTAAATCATTGTATCAAAAAGTACTATCCAAAGCTCCAATTGATTTATTGGTGATCCATCTTTTGAAGTCAGAGCTGTACTGTAAAGAAGAAACGGTGAGTTCTATGCAGCCATTTTCCTTTCGCTCTCTTCTGGCTCATCACAGAAGGTGAGTTGATTTTTCAGATAGCATGGTAGATCAGACTCTATCCAGTCAATCCCCTCATGAAACCTTGCAAAGTTTTCCAAAACTTTTCAACTTTCCTACTATGACAGATCCCAGTAATTTTTTCAGCCGGTTTCTTGTGGAAATGTGGAAAATGCAAACTCTGAAGGAGTTTTCAGTACACTGTAAGAATTGTTCTTCTTTTCTTCATCGTCTTCTCCTGCTTCTTCCTGTATCTGTCAAATTGGAGATCATCATGGTTAAACTCTCTCTCTTTTTTAATTTTTTTAAAAGATTACATTTATTTAAATGAAGGTATGATTATAAAGAAAAACAAAGATGAAAAGATAAAGAAAAAAGAAGGAAAGTCAAGTATTGTTGTGTTGCTGCAACATGGCTTCAAGTCAATTCTAATTTATGGACACCCTATCATAGGCTCTTCTTGGCAAGATTATTCAGGGGAGGTTTGCCATTGCCTTCTTCTGAGGCTGAGAGTATGTCACATTGGTTTCCTGAAGTCTGTTCCATCCCTCTACACTTCATTAATATGCCTAGTCCACGTATCTAAAAGTACACTTGCTTGAAGTTGGTATCTGTAAAATACATATTCACAAGTAGCTACAACAGTAAGATCTTTGGGCCACTCAACAATAAATAGTGAATGTTAATCTTTCCCACTAGATTTTAATGCTGTTAGTAATAGTAAAAGCAGCAGGATCCAACCATAGTAAGCATTATTTAGGTTCCACGTCTCAAGGATATAACTTAAAGAAATACATGCATCTAAAAATTCCATATATAAAATGAATATATTACAATCCATCCAATCAAAAAGGGCTAGCAAGAATAATTGCTGAGAATCCATACCATTCTTGCGTAATATAAACGAATACTCACATACATATATGATAAATTTCTTTACATACGTGTACCATGCCAACAGGATACCAGCCTTTGAACTGCATCCAAACTGTTCTCTGAGGGTTTTCAGCCAAAATGTGTTCTTCCATCATCTCTTTTCCCATTTGTTTTGCCTTGAATAACCAGCTGTAACAATCTATATTTTTCCATTTCTCATTATATGGCCAAACTATTTTAGTTGTCTGTGTTTTATGATTTCTTGGTCTTTATACGTTCTCTTTAATGTTTCTGCATTGGTCACCCTTCCAGTCCAGGAAATTCTTAATGTCTTGTCATAAATCTATATTTCAAAAGCTTCTTCTTTTTTAAATAGAAGCTTGTGTTAAATTCCACTTTCTCTGCCATCCAGCATAACTGACAATACATAACACCATACAATGTGAATTCTCAAGGCTAATGTTAGGCTTTTCTTACTTATTAAATTTTTCATTTGTAAAGCTAATCCAGGCCATCTCTAATCAAATTTTTATTGCATGATTATGATCCCACTTCTCATTCAACTGAATTTCAAGGTATTTATATCTGTCAACATGTCTCACATTTTCATTTTACCTGAACTTTTTAGATTGCATCCTATTAATTACCACAAATGTGGTTTTCCTGATAGTCACTTTTAGACCAGGGTCACTACTTACTTCACTGACTTTATCCAGTAATCTTTGCAGATCATCTAACTTGCCAACTAATATTACAACATCTTCTGTCTGTTAGATGGATAATCTCTCCCTTAATTGCTTCCAATGGACAAAACATTTCAACAAATTAGGACTGCTTTGCAACCTTATTTCAAGGATGTTTTCTTGAAACCCAGTTCAGCTGAAGCACAACCGATGGATACCTTAGCATGAGGAGATTTATGTTACACAGTGTCAGTACAGGATCTTGGCAAAGGTGCCTGCTCAACCTTTTGGAGAAATTGTACCACAAAGGCATTTTGTGGTATTGTATTGCATGGTTTTCTTTTACGCATTGTGAGTATACTAGAAATAAGGTCCCATCACTATAAAGATCTGGCCATTGCATTACCACTTCTAAAAGCAGGTCTGTTATGTCCTACCTAGAGAAGGCCATCTCCAACAAAGAAGAGAATAAGGTTAGCCCAGATGACAGGTTCCTCTCAAAGCCAGGCAACTCTGCCCTGAAATGGAGACCAGTATATTCCACGTAGACCTTGAAGAGAAGGAGTTGGAGGCTGAGTCATCCCATCCTTCACAGCATCATAGCCTAAAATGACAGCAACGAAAGGTTGGCAAGGACATGGCCTGCCTTACAAGACAGCCTCTGGGATAATCAGACCAACTGTGCTGAGTTACAGCTGACTATAAACTGGAACAGCAGTGGCCATTTCTGTACTGCAAAACAACAGTTCCACAATCTCCATGTGGCATCAAGTAATATTCCCTGCTGTCTGGTTTCCTGACCTTTGGCTTGCTCTTTGAACTTTCCTCTTCAGTAACTACTTGACTGGCATTTAATCCTGCTTGGACTGATTTGTGGGCCTAGACCTCAGACTACTCCAACAGTGCTTCTATTCTCTGTGTATGACACAGGACTGACGTTATTTCTTTACTGTTTGTTCTCTTGAGCTAGTAGACTCACCAGCACGCTTGCCATTCTGAAACAGGACAAGGTCAACCAACAAAGAACTTGGGTGAAGATATCTGGGCATGGTCCAGTCCCATGTCAATCTGCCAATATTTGTAAGAAAGATGTATGTGGGCATGTGATGTTAGTTGCTTCCTATTTAATTACCATCCCATCTAGGAAAAAGAGGTCCTGATAAGAGATCGTACCCTATCAAAATCAGAGCTTCAGATGTTATTACTTCTTAAAATGGGAATTTTTTTTCAAAAAAACAAAAAACTCCAAAATGATTTTCTTTATTAGGTAGTGGAAGAAAAAAGTGACTCATGGCATTAAGATTGATAAGACAATGGCATACATTTGAATGTTCTACACAAAACCTCTACAAAACATTTTAAAAGCCCTTTAGAAGTCACTAAAATCTAGAAATGGTGACTCATTATACTAAAAAGAAAAATGAGGCGTTATTTTTAATCATTATATTACCTGGGTCAGATAACTCAGTTATGTCCACAAAAACCCATTACCAGTAACTGGTAAGTCTTACATCCTATCTCTAATCATAATGTGCATGCTTCTTCTTTGGAACTTCACTCAAAAATTTCCATAGCAATGTAGTGCCAGAGCAGACCACAAGAATAGTGTGAGATTTTGACCTAAAGTGAAGCAAAGTGTGTTAAACCAAACAATAAACAATGATGTCAAGAACCAGATCTTGTTCCAAGATTTTAAGTGGTTTCCTTGGACTGGTCTTGGGGTTCTTTCCAATTTCTCTAACCCAGACAATTAATTAAAAATCAAATTTGTGGAGAAGGTGGTTGCCTGGTCGGTGCGAGATCTGACTTACACCACCATCCATTGGCAGCTGGTGAGTCCATGTCACAGGGCAGTGAATCTGTTCTGGGTTTTACTTTGAACTATGAAAGAGCTCTCCATTTGGGACTAGGGTTCAAACCTGTCGCTTCATATGCCCTGTCAGAATTCACTCGGAAGAGACAGGTTGAGTGGGTAATTAGCAGTCTAGTGGTCAAGAAACTGAGAAATCAATCTGTAACCAGGGAAACCTAAACAGATAAAGGAACACACAGAAAAGTAATCACAATCTAGTTCAGGTTTCCAGATAACAAGGCAGACTTTCCAAGCTGGCTTGGCCTTTTTTCTCACAGGCATGATGGAAATTGCTTCCTGTGCCTGAAATTGTTTGTTGGCTACATTATCTAAGGAAAGGCTGACCATTCGCTAAGGACCGCTAGAGCAGCTCCAACTGAGCTATGAAGAGGAAAGAGGCATTAATACGGGCTAACTGAGAAAAACACTTTCATTGTGTGCCTTGGTTTCATGGACTTCCTGCAGAAAAATAAGCTGACACCGCTAGAACTACATTTCCTCCCTAGTATTGTTCTTGTATGCCTTCAAGTCATTTCTGACTTATGGTGACCCTAACGTGAAGGAGGTTTTCTGGGGCTGAGAGTATGTGATGCACCCAAGGTCACCCAGTGGGTTTATGCAACCCTCATCTCCAGGGTCATAATCCAACATTCAGACCATCACACCACACTGGCTCTTCTTCCTCCCTAGTACATAAGAGTTAAAGGCTTTCTGATAGCAGGGAGTCTGGAAGAAATCTGGGCAAAGTCAGTGTTAATACTTAGCCTGAGCAGATAAAGTAGAAATCGAGTCAGGGAAATTAGTCGGATGGGAGATTATTCTGGTGTACGTGCACGTGTAAGATGACCTGGCACCTTCTATATTAGGCTGTATGAGGGCTGAACTCAGACCCTGCAGATTTTGGTCTGTTGGACCATGGGACAGAAATGCATATCTTTCAATAAAGGGCGGGGGGGTCCTTAATTCTCCAGCATGGCCTTCCAATTTCTCCTGAGATTACAGTGAAAGAAAATCCTCCTTCAGCTGCAGATGTGCTGAGCCCTTTCCCAAACACCTTTGTTGCTCAAATCACAGAGGGAGGCATGATATGCCTCATCACTCCTATGGATGTGAATCAGGAGTCAGTTTAGTCTTCTGTGAAGGAAACGAAAAAGGTAAAAACAAGTTCTGCAAAACACAAAATGGACACACAGCCCCCAATTCTTGGAAAGACAGGCATTTCCGAGACCAAATTTAGCACATTTCTCTAAAGGTAAAAAGATTAAAACTGTGATTAACTTTGCTTCCTTTATTTAAATTAATAACCATGGAATGGGTCGTTTGCATCTTTGTAATCAACCAGCCTGTACTTTAGTAGGTGAGTAGTTGCACAAAGGGAAAAGGAAACAAATTCTGAGCAGAAATAGGAGTTGAATGCAGACTGTATTTTGCTCAAATTGCAGAAAACATGATAGGAAAAAAAATGTGCTTGGTCTTGGACTGGTGGTGAGAATATTCATGATGTAAGAAGGTAAAGAGAAATCTTCATCAGGCTGTGATATAAATGGAACCTGTTTCTTCCATCTTTCAAATATGCAGTCCTACTGCTACATCTTCAATTGGAAGTGACAAAATCTGAAATAGCATTTCTAAAATAGTGCTCAGTCTGGATTCAAATGTCATCTTTCAGAGATCTCACAGACAGAAAAAATATTCAAAGTATTGTTGAGAAACGCTGACAAGTAAAATCCTGGGCTGGTGAGAATCTGTTCAATCTGGGACTTATTCTTCACAAAATCACCGTGTAACTGTTCTGTGCAGGAAAGAGAATTTTCTTGAAAGGAAATTATATTTCTTTGCAGAAATTGTTTTTTTTTGCACAGGAAAAGCTGTTTGCTGCGCATAAAATTCTGTAATTGGGAACCTGTTTTGTGCAAAATTCGCACATTGGTAATTTGTATAATAAATTGCTTTTTCTGTGCACGAAATAATATTTCTGCATAGGAATATCATTTCCTGTGCAGAAAATGCTGTCTTCTCCTTAAAACAACCGTCTGTGAATTTTGCCTAGAATTAGTATCAACTCATGAATAGGCTTTGAAAACTGAGTAGTTTTTGAAGACTTTCTCAAAGGAGGAAGAAAAATGCTAAATTTATTCATTGCTTCCTTCAAGAAGAGAATTACATCCCTAAGAGATTTGTAAGTTGCAACTTGCATTCGTCTGTGCCCATCTTATGTTGAAACCCTGTTCATGCTTACTCACAGCTAAAAAACAACAACAACAATGCAATTCTAGGCTGCGTCAAGAAAAGTACAGTGTCTGGTCAAGGGGAATAACAGTACCACTCTGTTCTACTTTGGTCAAACCTCACCTAGAATACTGTGTCCTGTTCTGGGCACTACAGTTCAAGAAAGATACTGACAAGCTAGAACGTGTCCAGAGGAGGGCAATCGAAATGGTAAAAGGCCTGGAAACCATGTCCTATGAAAAGCAGCTTAGGGCACTGGTATATTTAGTCTGGAGAAGAAAAGGTGAAGAGTTGACATAATAGCCATGTTGAAATATGGGATGTCATAGGGAGGACGGAGCAAGCTTATTTTCTGCTGCTTCCAAGACTAGGACATGGAGCAATGGCTTTGAACTTCAGCAAAAGAGATTCCATCTAAACATTAGGAAGAACTTCTTGATGGTAAGAACTGTTTGACAGTGGAATACTCTGCCTCAGAGTGTGGTGGAGTCTCCTTCGTTGCAGGTTTTTAAACAGAGGCCAGATGACCTTTGTCAGGAGTACTTTGATTCCTACATGGTAAGGGGTTGGACTGGATAACCTCTGCAGTCTCCCCCAACCCTATGACTCTATGAAATATTCCTGCATTCTATGGAATTTTGCCCCCCTAAGGGTGCATTAAATTGCAGTAATAAAACATAATTCTATACCTATCCACTCAGAGGCAGAGTTCAGTGTGACTGCCCCCAGGGTAACTGGGCATCAGCGTGTAAACGGAGGCCTAAATCCAATTGCTAGTCTCATCTGAAGGAGATCGAATTAGTTGCTGAATGGTAGATTACGATTTATGTAAGTTTTATTGATTCAATGAGTTTGCGCTATCTGTGACTAATAACTGGTTTTAGGCATCACAGCCAGCATGGTTGAGTGGTCTGAGCACTGGACTATGATCCTGGAGTCCAGGATTCAATTCTTCACTCTGCCATGGAAACCCATTGGGTGACCTTGGGCATGTCACACACTCTCAGCCCCAGAAAACCCTATGGTAGGTTCGCCTTAGGGTCACCATACATCAGAAATGACTTCAAGGCACACAACAACAACAAGAAGCAAGGATTTAAATGTGTTTTAGTCCCACGAAGCTTATGGGAGATTACAACATTAGAGACTTGCAAGCATCAGACTACACCTTAATATTTTGCAAAATAATTTTCTGTTTTTTAAAAAAATATTTATTAGTTGTACTGCCTTCAAAAATGTGGAAACAGAATAGGCCAATCTCAGAGTACAACCATGTATTGTTTTCTCAATTTAAAACTGCAGTTCCACGCAACAATACATAAGCAAAGATGACTGGGGTATCTTATGACACTTTTAAACATTTCCATCACTCTTCTCTCACACATAGACTAATAAAGTTTTGCACCTAAATATCTTCATTTTATTTATTTATTTATTTTGTTTTCTACTGAATGTCATACAAAAATAAACTCAATCAACCTGACATCTCATCACACAGATTTTCAAACTTTCCCCCTAAGCATAGTTAGTGGGTGGTGGGTGTTTTATTTCAGAGAGAGAGAGAGAGGTGCCCAATCATTTTGAGAGAACTTCATTAAGAAAGTTACTTTTTTTTTTTTCCTACAAGTGCCAAAATGATCAGTAAGCTGTTGTAGAATTCTGGAAGTTCTAGCTCAAAATAGTAATTTTTCCAACCTCTGCCTTTAACAACGGGGTGAGACATTTATGGCCTTTCTAGAGTTTGGGGAAAAATTAAAGGAATTCATTCCCACTGAAAAGCAAGCCATCGGTGCTACTCATCACACAGTTGGGAAGTAACTCATGTGATATTCTTATGTGTGCTACTCTTTTATTAGCTTACATGATGGTCAACAAGTACCTAGAATTGATAAGAGAATGGCATAAAATAAAAAAAACAGCAAAATGCCTTAAAATCCCCATTTAAGTAACTTCTTGAAAGTACAAGAACACGTTCATCATTACACAGTAAAGTAATTTTGCTCCCTCTCACTACATTGCCTTCTAAGTGTGTTTGAGTTACCACGTTATTATCCCAAATAACTAATTACAGGTAATCGTTTTCCTTGTAACTAGCCATTAGCAAATGCTGGATCCTTCAGATGTTACTGGAATCATCCTTTGCTACTGTCAATGGTGACAGAGGCTGATGGAAGTTGATCTCCTACAAAATTCAGAGGGCCATGCATTCTCTAATTGCTTTAACAATTAGTCAGGTAAATATGATTACGGATCTCTAAAATTAAAAAACCTGCCCCACGCGTCTAGGAGGCCTAATAAGGATAGTACAATGGAAGCACTAGACAGAGGGACATTCTCTTTCACAAAATCACTGGATAAAACCAGGGTGGGCAACTGGCAAGAGGCCAGGAGGCCATACTAGCTCCTTAGGAGGCTTAAGGTTCGAAGAGACTGTAGAGGCCATCCATTCTGCACCCAGTTATCATCCCCCTTCCACCCCCAACATAATTGCCCTCAAACCACCTCCAACCTCCTCTAAGTCAATGGCAGTTAACAACAACATTTATTTGATTTATGGCCTTTTCTCCCAATGAGCTTCAGGAAAGCTGTAAAGTCGAAGGCTTTCACGGCCGGAATCCCTAGGTTGTGTGTTTTCCGGACTTTGAGGCCATGTTCTATCAGTATTTTCTCCTGACGTTTCACCTGCAACCGTGGCTGGCATCTTCAGATCCTCTGAAGAGGATCTGTGGCTTCAGATCCTCTGAAGATGCCAGCCACAGATGCAGGCAAAACATCAGGAGAAAATACTAATAGAACACGGCCTCAAAACCCAGAAAACCCACAACAACCTTCAGGAAAGCTGTTACACCACCCAAAAATGAAGAAGTGGTGAAGAGAGTGTGGCCTTCTAGAAAAACCCAGCAGACCAGATTGAGACTGCACTGAAGTTGGAGTTTGCAGCCTTTGCATGCCTATACTTACTGGTAGGCCATTTCCTCACGGCATCACTAAAACATAGTAGCTACGGGTTGTATTCGTTTCAGGGGACGCAGTTCCGTACCACGTCATAGCTGTCCGGTAGCCATCCCATCTAAAAGTGTAGCTAAGGATGCATTGAACTACAGAAAAAATCCTTTTTTTTTTCTGCCTCATTCACATACATCCCATCTTCCGCCTCAACGTGGAAACGTTTAAAGGGCTTTACTGTGCATTCAGAAAATGGTAGGACCAACAGGAGGCCAATCAGGGGTGGCTGGGCAAAGGTGGGCGAGAAGAGTGGGCAAGGACACTGTAATGCAGAAGAGACACTTCACTTACATTCACAGTAAGGAGAAGAGGTGAAGAACACAGCATTGCTACTGCATTTCAAAAGAATCGCCTTAGCTATGCAACACTATGCTTCCTCTTTGCTTGCTCTCACCCTTTCCCTTTTTTGCATGATGTTGGGATTCCTTTGTTCTCTGGCTCTCGTTTGCTCACATCATTCATTCTCTCCCTACCTGCCATCCATGAAGTATGTGTCCTTTTAGAACCCTCTGCGGATGAGAAGCTCCAGCTCTTCTGAAACTATGTAATAGTCTTTGTTTCCTTATTTTCTTCAGGAAGATAAGCCTGTATTTATTACGCACGAATATTTGTAGGTAAACTACTTTTATACACCTTTTGCAGAAGACTAAGGCCATTTCCAGACTACACTGTTATAGTGCTATTATTCCACTTTCAACACCCTGTGGAATTCTGGGGTTTGTAGTTTCCTGAGGCCAAAGAGCTCTCTGGCTGAGAATTCTAAAGGCCCCTCCCCAAATTGCAAACCTCAGGATTCCATAGGATGTTGGAAGTGGAATAATAGCACTATAGCAGTGTGCGGAAATGGCCTCAGTTTGATTTCTTTCTCTGCTAGATGGTGGGCTGGTTACTACTTCTAACTTTTGCCTGGCATGTTAATTACTCTGCTAAAAATATCCACCAAATCTTTCACATTTTCCCAAGAGAATGGAGCTCCCAATGTTTAAATTTCCCCATTCCTGCCACAACTATTTCTATCTCCCTAAAGGGGAATTTGGGCTTGAAACACATTTTGGAGATCTTTCCCTCACATTTTTACTTCATTTTCAGCACTTCGGGCTTAAAATTCGTTGCACAATACAAGGAAAAAATGAACATCCAAACTCTGAAGATTCAGGAACTTAACAGAGGATGCTTAACGTTTAGAGTACCTTCTCAGATATTTCGGCCCATCAGATCATAGAATCATAGAAATGTAGAGTTGGAAGAGACCATACGGGCCATCCAGTCCAACCCCCTACCATGCAGGAACACCCTCAAAGCACTCCCGACAGATGGCCATCCAGCCTCTGCTTAAAAGCCTCCAGGGAAGGAGACTCCACTACACTCCGAGGCAGCCTCTTCCACTGCCGGACAGCCCTGACCGTCAGGAAGTTCTTCCTGAGGTTCAGGTGGAATCTCCTTTCCTGCAGCTTGAATCCATTGCTCCTTGTCCTGGTCTCTGGAGCAGCGGAAAACAAGCCCTCTCCCTCCTCTACATGGCATCCCTTCAGATATTTAAACATAGCTATCAAGTCCCCTCTTAACCTTCTCTTCTGCAGACTAAACATACCCAGCTCTCTAAGTCTATCCTCATAGGGCATGTCTTCCAGGCCTCTCACCATTTGGTTGCCCTCCTCTGGACTTGCTCTAGCCTGAGCATGTCCTTCTTGAATTGGGGTGCCCAGAACTGGACACAGTATTCAAGATGAGGTCAAAGCAGAGTAGAGTGGTATCAGTACCTCCCTCGATCTGGACACCATACTCCTATTGATGCAGCCAAGAATTGCATTGGTTTTCTTGGCTGCCGCATCACACTGCTGCCTCATGTTCAGCTTGTGGTCTATTAAGACTCCTAGATCCCTTTCACACGTACTGCCATCCAGCCACGTGTCCCCCATCCTATATTTCTGCATTCCATTTTTTCTACCTAAGTGTAGGACCTTACACTTCTCTCTGTTGAATTTCATTTTGTTAGCCTTGCCCCAGCTCTCCAATCTGTCCAGGTCATTTTGAATTTTGATCCTGTCCTCTGGCGTAATAGCAACCCCTCCCAATTTGGCGTCATCTGCAAATTTGATGAGCATGCCCTCTATTCCTTCATCCAAGTCGTTGATGAAAATATTGAACAGCACCGGGCCCAGGAAAGAACCCTGTGGCACCCCGCTAGTCACTTCTCTCCAGGATGAAAAGCAGCCATTGGTGAGCACCCTTTGGGAATGGTCAGTCCTAATGTAGAACTAATAGATGAACTATCTATTTGCCATTCAGCAACCATCCACAACCTCCATGCTTTCCGTAATTACCAAACTAATGAACTCCTAATGAAATGATAAAAAAAATTCATCTACTTGGAAACTGAATTTTCAGTATTGCCTTTGCTCTGCTAAGAGGTCATTCAGCAGTTTGTTCAGTGAACTAGACTTCCTTGCATCAACTTCACCTTTGTCATAACATCCACATTATGGTCACTGGAAATAGATGCTTCTCTTGCACGAACAAGGTTGGAAATAAAAGGTCATGAACCACACGGTCAAGAAATTAAAACATGCTGCCTTAGCAAAGAGATGATACCAGGGGTAGAGTATCATATTTTCTTCCAGTCCCAAATCACTTTCTCACATTGCTTTGAGTCCCTTAATCATATAAATACTCTGCTAGTCCGTTATAAATTCTGGGTGCCTGGCTTCTGAGCTACAGATCACAGCTTCTCAAACTAAGCAATGAATTGACACAAAGTACGTTCTTTAAGGATAAACTTTGAGAGGTTATATCCCTGATATAGCTGCAGACAAGAATTGTGGCACATCTCATGAGATGTGTTTCAAGTGCTTCCCTGGTAACTGGAAGACCTTGCTGGAATGAATCTCTTTTCATGTACAATTTATAACATCTCCAATAGAAGAATTGGTTTTTCTTATCAACAAATTCAAAATTTGGATGGTCAACAAAAAAGGGGAGCTGGTGAAGGTCCTGAAGCCAGAATCTTCCTCTGTCCCTGCCAAGTTTTAATTGTACATCTTAGAAAGGGATGTGGAATCTTGTCCAACGTTCTTGTGCAGAAAACATTGGCCAGAATTTACTTGGGAGACTTAACATCTTCATAAGCAGACTTACAACTGCAGGAAACAGAACTGAGTCATTTCACAACATCCATATTAACCAAGGGTGTACATATGGGAGCCAGAAAAGTAACCACTCTGCATTGGGACCAGGAGCAATGCACATTAGGACTGATAGAATGAGGAACAAGATAAGAAGTGCTGATGCACATTGGTAGAGTCCAATGCATTTTGGGATACTCTTGCCGGTGCCTGAATAAGCATCTTTGCAATTCACTGGGAGGGTTCCTTAGCACCTCTGCTACATAACTAAATACGCATAAAGTTATGCAGTGTAGACTGCCATGTAGAATCACAGCCTGTATCATTCACAAAGTGCACTGTTTCCTGTGGGAAGATAATTGCCCTTTTTTTGCGTGAAGGCATATTTTTGATAAACCAGTTTGTCCAAAAAGCCCCTTAAGTGCAAATAATCATTACAGAACTGCACTAAAACCCTTGTATTCTTGTGTGGCAGGAGGAAGATGGTTGAAATTATTTGCTTTGCATGCAAAAATCAAATAAACTATGGTTTACTCCTCTAATTCATTAACATTTAAATATGCTAGTAAAAAGTTATGAAATTAATTTTACATCATTGGTCAACACTCCTATTACTAGTTAACAACTCATTTATAAAAAACAAATCATTTTAAAGTAAAGAAATCATTTAAGGTAAAAATTCTCAAGAATAGCATAAATAGATCCCATAAATACATCCCTGTCTAATAAATACATCCCTGTCTAATAAATAAAACAAAAATAAATAAAGAAGCTGGTTTTTCAGCTAGAATGGATCCCATAAAAGATATCTTTCTAAGCATATTAATAGAGGTCAAAAATCATCAGCCCCTGTAAAGGAAGGAAAAACTGTTACAATGGCGACCCTATGGATGAGAGACTTCCAAGCCACTCTATTATCTAATGCCCTGCTCAGATCTTGCAGACTCAAGGCCATGGCTTCCTTGACAGAGTCTACCCTTCTGTAATATGATCTTACTCTTTCCCTGCTGTCTTCTACTTTACCAAGCATTATCGTTTTTTCTTGTGAATACCTCTCATGATATGGCCAAGGTATTACAGCCTTAGTTTAGTCATCTTGACTTCTAGGGGAGACTTCAGGCTTGATTTCCTCTAGGACACGTTTTTAGCATTCAAGGGTATCCGTAGAACTCTTCTCCAGCACTCGCATTTCAAATGAGTTCATTTTCTCCATATCTCTTTTCTTCACTCTCCAAAGTTCACAACCATGCACAGAAACGGAGAAATACGATGGCATGAACAATCCTAACTTTAGTATTTGATGGTGTATCTTTACACTTTAGGATCTTACCTAGTTCCTTCATAGCTGCCCTTCCAAATCCTAACCTTTTTTTGATTTCTTGACTGCAGTCTCCATTCTGATTAATGACTGAGCCAAGGTATAGAAAATCTTGAACTATTTTAATGTCTCTAGTGCCTGTTTTAAGACTATGTAGATCATCTGTGGTCATTATTTTTGTTTTCTTAATATTCAACTGTAAACCTGCCTTTAGACTTTCTGCCTTGACTTTCTTCAGTAATCATTCTAAGTCTTTGCTGTTTTCTGCTAGTAATCATTTAGAAGTAGCCAATACGGCCACTGCAAACCCCCACAGCTGGTTTCTGGGATTGCAATAAATTAATTCCACTTCCCCCTTTTTTTTCCTCCTGTGCTATGGAAAAGTCAGTGCAACATGACCATTTAATATTTGTTACTGGAACACATTAACCCTCCAGGAGGAATGTGTGTGAGTAGTACAGACATGAGAGGCTTCTTTCCAAATTAATCAGTACTAGGATTAATCATGCAAGAAACAGAAGTTCAAATTTAATATTTGAAGAGAAAGTTGAAAGAATAGCCCAGAATAATTAAAACATGCTTTCAAGCTTCCATTTGCAAGTCTTTTGCATTACTTCCTCTGTTTGGATTCAATGATATTTCAGGAACAGCCACAGATTTATTAAGTCCCTGCGTGAAGGACCTAGTTCTCTTTCTGCAGCAGCTCTCTTAGCATAATTAATTAATTAAAAGAGCTAATGCAGAAAGTCTAATTAATTAATTAATTAATTAATTAAATGTAGATGTTCATATTTCTCTTGTCTTTCGACCACTGTCGCCACTGCATCTTACAATATTTTAGGACAAATACAGATACATTACCTTAAAAATGTCAACTGGAATTCAGTATGGGACTTACAGCTTCCTAAGTGGACTTAGGTGTGCAAGAAATAGAACTGAACAGTTCTGCAATGTTGGCGTCTGCGTAGGTGCTGCTAAGATACGACTACACACAGGCATCCATTGCACAATGGTGGAGAGACTGAAGTGCTATGTATTTTATCTATATCCTGCCTTTCTCCCGAAAATGGGACTCAAGGCAGCTAATATTAAAATAGTAGAAGTTAAAGCATACATAAACGCATAAATGTATTTTTAAAAAAAAAGAACAGTTTATTAAGTTAAAACACTAAATATGTTAAAAATTATGCCAGTCTTAAAAACAGAACCATGTGGCATTAAAAGCCCAAAACTGCCAATTAATAAAAGTCTGATGACGTAAAAAGGTTTTAACCTGCTGTTGGAAGGAGAGTAAGGGTGGAGGCCAGCCTGGCCGCTCTAGAGAAGGAGTATCACAGTCTGGGGCCACCACCAAGAAGGCTCTCTCTCTTGTTCCCACCAAATGAGCCTGGCAAGGGGGTGGGATAGAGAGAAGGGCTTCTTCAGATGATCTTAAGGCTTTAACGGGCTTATAAAAGAAGATATGAGCCTTCAAATAACTTGGGTCCAGGCCATTTAGGGCTTTAAGGGTCAAAAGCAGAACTTTGAATTGTGCCCAGAAATGGGCCAGCAGCCAGTGGAGCTGTTGCAACAAGGGAGTTCCTACGGCCGAATGTGTGACGAGTACCAATGTGCGTCAGAGTATCCCCCAATGTACATCTGGACACCGGCTAGGAAGTTCTAGATCACAACAGGAGGACCCAATGTATATTCCAGAAGAGTCCAATGTGCAACAGAAGTGCTAAATATATATCAGAAGTGCCAATTGTCCATCAGAAGAGCCCAATGCACGTTACAAATGCCCAGTGCATATCAGAAGTGCCCAATGTGTCTCACAAAATCCCAGTGTGCATCAGAAGTGCCAAATGTGCATTCAAGGCCCTTACCAGTGTGCTGATACAAATCTTCACAAGTCACTAAAAGGGTTTATAGTAAATATGGACTACTTCTTCAGTATATGATAACAGCTGCAAGAATGTTGTTTGCCCAAACTTGGAAATGGACTTAAACACCAGAGATGGAGAAAGGGCTTGTTAAAATCACAGACTTTGTACAAGTTCTCAAACTGACATGGATTTTAAAAGATTAAGCAGTTGAAGACTTTCTGAAAGACTAGTAACAATTTCTGGATTTTTTTGAGCAATAAGAAATAATGCAATAATCTGTGCTTATGGTTACTAGCAATTTTGGTAAGTTGAATTTAGTTAGGTCTGTAGTGTAGAATAACACACTTTTTATTAATTGGGGTTTTTGTTTTATTACAGTTTGTGAGTAGAGGTCAGAGGTCTTTGGTGTCCTGGTTAGTTACTGATTAGTTAGGTTGCATTTATGGTAACAGATTAATGTTTTAGTAATATAGTTTTTGTTCAGTTTAGCTTAGTTTTAGCTTTATATATGTGTGTGTGTGTGTGTGTGTGTATAGTATGTATATGTAGGTATGTATGTATATATATTATCTATATATAGTGCTTTTCTTTTTTCTTTTTTTTTTCTGAACAGTTGTGTAGGAACGGGGGGCGATGGGGGCAGTTTGCCCCCAGCAGCAATGTTTTTGGGGTGTCCCACCTCGTAGCCACGCCCCCACATGCTGCAGCCACCTCCACACACACTGCGGCCACACCCCCATGCACCATGGCCACGCCTCCATGCACTGTGGCCACGCCCTCTCCTGCCCCCCCCCCCCCCCACTCACTTCAAGCTCTGCCACTGTTTCTGAATGTTGATTATCCTGGCGTGAATTAGTTTTGTCTCTATTAAAATTAATAAATATGATTTTTTTTAAAAAAAGTCTCGAATGGGGTTTCATTGCACCTCTGCAACGTAACTAAAGATTCATAAAGTTACACGATGTAAAATCTCAATCACTTCTTCTAGCTGTACTTTGTTTCTATCTGTGTTGCAAGCCACCTAGATAACTGTCAGATATCAGGCAAAAAGTGGGATATAAATTAATCAATAAATAGTTGTTGTTGTGTACCTTCAAGTGAACTCTAACTTATGACAATCCCATCCTAGGGTTTTCATGGCAAGATTTGTTTAGAGTAGGTTTGCCATTGCTTTCCTGTAAAGCTGAGGGGGTGGGATTTCCCCAGGGTCACCAGGTGAGTTTCCAAGGCTGTGCCAGAATTCAAATTCTGGTCTTCCACAGTCCTACCAACACTCAAACCACTACTTCACACTGGTTCAAATAGCTTAGAGAAGATTAGACTGAGAGATGATATGATGACTATCTTTATATATGTCTGAAGGGATTTCATGTAGGAGATGGACCAAGCTTGTTTTCTGCTGTTCCAGAGACCAGAAGACGAACCAATGGATTCAAGTTACAAGAAAAGAGAATCCACCTAAACCTTAGGAAGAATTCTTTTTTAATGGAAGAGTTATTCAACAGTGGAATAGATTAGCTTGGAGGGTAGTAAACTCTTTGGCCTTTTCTGCACTACCCTGTTATAGCGCTATTATTCCACTTTCAATATCCTGTGGAATTCTGGGGTTTGTAGTTTCCTGAAGCCCAAGAGTTCTCTGGCTGAGAATTCTAACTGCCCTTCCCCAAACTGCAAATCCCAGGATTCCATAGGACATTGAAAGTGGAATAATAACACTATAACAGTGTAGCGCGGAAATGGCCTTCATCTTTGGAGGTCTTCCAACAGAGATTGGATGGGTATCTTTCAGGAGTGTTTCAGTTGAACTAGATGGCTTTTCTGGTCCCTTCTAACTCTATGATTCTAAATGGTTGTTGTGGTGTGCCTTCAAATTGTTTCTGACTTATGGTGACCTTAGGGTGAACCTATCACAGGGTTATCTGGGGCTGAGAGTGTGTGAAGCACTCAAGGTCACCTGGGGCATTTCCATGGCCAAGCAGGGAATGGAACCCTGGTCTCCAGAGTCATAGTCCAAAGTTCAAAACACTAACTACACCACGCTGGTTCTTTGATTCTGAATACAAGCATACAAATAAATAAGGTGTATTGAAATAGACAGATTCCAGGAAATCCTTTTCAAATACAAGTTGTAAATGCTTAACAAAAACACAATGAAAAGACAATTTTCACCCATCCGAAGCAGGAATATATCCGTAAACACTGTGCTCTGAGACATATTTTCAGCTGTCTTAGAGACAGAGTTACAAGGCTCCCTCCTTGCACAGTGACTGAAAGGTAAAAATCTCATCTCCGCACACAAGAGCCAAATAATGCTTCAGCAACATTGAATTGTATAGAGATTTGGGCAGATTCAGTTTAAGTTATTCCTTTTGCATACTGTAAGATTTGGGGCAATCTAACTCCCGCTAAGAACCTGGACAGCTCAGTTATTCAAATAAATCCTCACATCAGCAGGTGGTAAAGGGAATTTGAACCTCACTTTATTTTTGGAGGCGGAGCAGCTTCCTGTCAAAAATTTCTAAGCACGGGCTAAATAAAACCCTTTCTGAAAGATCTTCCACACAGCCAAGTGTAAAAGCCAAAGTGATTTTGCCTGTGAGGTTTCCAAAGCACTTTTAATGCCCATGTCTGACCAAAGAAAGAAACCCGGAGTCATTGTATTTCAGAAGGGACCTTTCATTGGTTCCTAACCAAGAAAAGCCATCCACTGGTTTATCTAGAGGGAAGGAGACAGGAACAGTTGATGGTGAAAACAGGAGTTGGAGGGTAAAAATACGAATATTCACACAATGGATATTTTTTGGAAGTACAAAAAAGGTACTTTTTAAGAAAGGCAGTTGATGAATGGGGTTCTTAAAGCTCTCTCTTTCATAGGGTCACCAAAAGTCGAAATTGACTTGACAGCAAATTACAACAACAAATCAAAAAAGTACATACACCCCCCCCCAAAAAAAAAAACTTTATTGAGAGACGCTCTGAACAGCTCCATTATGAATTGGCTCTGTTCTCTCACTATAGAATCTTGGCTGATTCTTGAGATTAGGATAGAAACACACCAAATACAGGTCATGTTAGGTGTGGCTGATGAGATCTGGAGTCCTTTAATATTTAGAAGGGTAGCAGTTATTTGTCCCTGCATTACTAGACTGTCATACATGGTAAAGCCTGAGAGTTTGGTTCAACAGATCAGAAATCATCCAGACGTTGTTACCAAAGCTGTACACCCCTCATACTTTGATATGATTTAATTGGCAGATATGTTTAATTGGCATAAAATATCAATTGTACACACTTATGCCTGAAAGGCCATGTGGAAAAGAGATATTGGCTGCGAGTAGGTCAGAAGTGACCTTAATATGGTCAGGTCGTAATTTCATTGTGGATTAGCTGGGAAAGCCTGATTTAATGGCTCAAAGCTATTCCTCTCAACTGCCCAATCTCAGAAAACAATAATCAGGCCAGATGCAGCAGGCAAACACCCCTGCTGTGCACATTTCCTACTGAATCTTTCCCCAGTCACATCACCCAATCAGTCCATTCCAGACCCCTTTTGTTTACTCTCCCATAAAGCAATTAACTCACACCCCTTCAGGGAGGAAAATAGAGTATAAAATCCCCAGTTTTGAGCAACTAGCACACAGTTCACCAGTTGCTAAATGTCTCTCTGCCACTTTGCTTCCCAGCTGTGTGCTGCCCTTGGATGCAAGTCTAAGCCATTTCCACTGCTTCTTCACTACTCTTCTGGACTGGTAATTATAATCTCAAATCTTCAGCCTTGCTATCCATAACTGTTCCTCCCTTTATCTGTCAGTTAGCTTTTGTGTGAACATGTGACTGTTTGTATCTTGTGTGCGTGCGTGAGTGAATTCCCCTCAATAAAATACATTTTCAGTTTACATTTTGGATTCTCCAGCTGGTTCCGTCCTGGAAGACCCCATAAACATTGGTGGAAAGATCTCCTTAAGTTACCCCACCCCTCCAGGCCTCCTAATTTTGAGCTAATTAAGAGCCTTCTGTCACATGGAGGTATTGGCATCATGGGTGGACCTCGAGTCACCCATGTTTTGGGGTAACACCTTCATCAACAACAGAGGTGGTGTTAATTTTCAAATTGTGCATATAGGGTTAAACACTGAATTTTAAAGCAAACAAAGGGAGTAGCCCTATAGTGTCCTTAGGGAGAGGTGTGAAAGATCATGGAAAAATATAGCTTCCCACAGAACAATTTAGGTCAGAAACAGGAAGGAGTATCCCCAACAGAGATCTTTCAAGGCTGTTTTCCTGGCTCATTATGACCTTCTGAAATTCATTAAAAAAATTATCCACTCCTTTTCTTTTTCCTGCACCCTATCCTATTCAATATAATGTTGCTCCTTGGCTGCTGTTTTCATTTCTTCCCTTCATTAAGAACTTGATGGGGTTCTTGGAATCTAAGGCAGTGGACCTTGACGTAGTCAGAAGAAAGTGCAAGCGTGCAAGTGTGACCTACAAAATTCACCCACAAAATGCTGGAGGACATTGCATGACATTTGGGCTATCTTAAAAATAGTTTCCAGTAATTAATAGGTTGAGAGCCAGCATAGTACAGTGGTTTGAAAATTGGACTAGGACTCTGGAAACCACAGTTTGAATATTTATTCAGCCACAGAAACCAACTGGGTGACCTTGGGCAAGTCACACTCTCTCAGCCTCTGAGGAAAGCAAGGAGAAACACACTATGAACAAATTCTGTCAAGAAAACCACATGATAGGGTTGCCTTAGGGTTGCCATAAGTCAGAAATGATTTGAAGGCACACAAGAACAACAAATTAATAAGTGGGTGGCACACTTCTTAAATTTTCAGTTTTCAGGATTTTTTTCAGCACATAAAGGTTGCAGCTGTCTTTTTACTTGAAAGTAGCAATGCTTGAGAATTTTTGTTGTTGCAAGTCCCTATACAAAACATCCACAGACAGGCACTTAAACAAATATGCCCATCAGAATTTAGTAGTCAACAGATTTCACATCTGGTTTTGCAATAGACTTTTCAAATGTGATATGGAGCAGATATAGTCAAACTCATTTATCCCGACTCAAAAGTAAGTACTACAGAATGTAATGAGTCTTGCAAGTTCCTAGGTGTAGGATTAGGTCGCTTGCATTAAGATTTGCTGGAACTCTGACTTAAATATATAATAGTCAGAAATTGACATAAATCAACATAGCAAGGTCACTTTGATACTAGCAAAGCTCAAGTCATATAATAGTGTGATAAGTAATAGCCATTCTCATTTCATATTTTTCACCACCTCTCAAAATTCTGGGGCAAAATGGCAGAGATAACCCCTTTTCAGAGGAGACATGTATTGACAGAGAGGTTCTCTTAAAATATACTGCTCTTACAACTGTGCATGTTCAGTAGAACTTAATCCACAGCTTTCCTAATCTCTCTGGGAGAATAAGAGGATTAGTGAGAGATTAGTTGAGACATCTTAGATCTCTGTTTTTGTTTTTTTAAAAACAGCTATTCTTAAAGACTTAGAGATTTAACATCTGGTTAAGATGACAGCTACCGATCTGTTCCTTCTCTGCTCTACTAGGAAAATCCTGGAATACAGAAACTCACACAACGTTTAGGTAATTCCTTCATTTTTAACATGATGGCTGGGATTGCCCAAACAGTCACCAAGAAATGACAACCTGGAAGTGAACATAGTGACTCACCTGAAAGGCATTAAAAAGAGATAACTTTGCTCAGAATTGGTTTTGTGATGCCATCATATAGCCAAATGTGATTGTATGACACAATGAATTACGCATGTTGGTTGTAAAATGCCTGAGTGGCAAGACCATATACCCAGAAAGAATCATAGAATCTTAGAGCTGGAATGGGCAACAAGGGCTGTCTAGTCCAATGTCTCCATGCAAGAATACACAAATCACAGAATTACGTCTGAAAGACGCCCATCCAGGAGAACTGTAAATGCTATAGGAGCTCTTGAGAAGTTAGCAAAGGGAACATGATCAAATTTCAAGTGGGGGAGTAACAATGCAATTTAGAGTGACATTTTCTGAAAACATCTCCCCTCCATAAAAAAAAAAATTCTCTCCTTCACATTGAAAGCGTTGGCCAACAAAGATGCAGTTCAGTCTCATAGACAGTGATATTTCTGGGAGAAAATTCTAGCAGAGATGATAGAATTTCTTCCTAAATTACAGGGTCAGCTGGTAGCTTCTATGTCAGTGAGGTAGTGAGACTTCTGTGGGTTTTAGTCCAAACTTTAAAGGTATCCAACATACCAAAACTTATCAACAAAACATGATCAGCACCTTGGACAGCTGCTTTAAAGGTTGCACTAAAACCCATGGCAGATTAACTGCCCCACTGTTGGGGAAGCCAACTACTGCCAACACTAAGGGTATTACCACCCTACTCAATTAATTCGGGGGGAAAAGAGGGGGCAGAATCTTGCCCCTCCCAGTAGGCTCAGGCAAAAACACACTGCTGCAGCCTCTCATCTTGTATATTCTTTCTCACCGATCATTTTTGCAGTCTTGACTACATTCTGATATTGCTTGACCACATATGTCCCAGGTTTCATCTCTGAAATGTGGGAGAGGATGGGAATATCATGTAATAAGAGGACAACAAAGAACATGAAGAAGACTAAGAAAAATCTGTTTGGAGAACCTTTACAGCTGGAGCGTGGGATATAAACACTATCAAACAAGCAATTAAAAGAGATCAGCCACCATTTGCACAAAGAAGTTTCTTAACTTCATGAACTAGCAGACAGTATTTCAGCATTGATAAATACTAGGCTCAGCATAAGTGTTTATCCATATGCAGCCATTGTGGGGAAACCAGGAGTCAGAATACCCCAAGAAGAGCCAAGAGCAGGAAAATTGTCATTACCCTGTAAAGGCCTAACCTTTGAAGAACAAAAGAGGAAAATTCAATAGCCCTTCCTGTTGAGATGAACTAGAACAACTCTGTTGTTTGGAAATGTTTTTGTTAGGTGCTCCTACATCCTACATGATTGTCAGGGTCAGAGACCCAGGCATCAAGACAGCCCAGAGAAGGGAGTGGGAGAGCTAGCAGAGTCCTGCCGGGAGGAGTCAAGGAAGCACTTACTCAAGGGAAGTCCATTTACCTAAGCCAGAGTGAAAAGCAAAAGCCATAGTCAGAGTTCCAAAACCCAGGGGTCTGGAGCCAAGAGATCAATCCAGTATCAGGGGCCGGGTGCTGGAAGCAAGGAACAAGCAAGGAGAGGGCTTGTAGAAAATTTGCCCCAAGCAAAGGAAAGCTTCCAGGCAGGCAGTTATATAGCCCAAGACACAGGTGTGGCCGGTCACTGCTTCTTGAACTTAAACAAGGAAGCCTCCCTTTGCTCAGCTCTCTTGAGTCTCCGCCTTGTTTGTGGGCTGATTGACACAGGCTCCAAAGCATCTTCAGAATCGGATCCCTGTTGCCCTAAAGGAGCAGGCAGAGGAACGTCCAAGCCTGCTTGGTCCATGACAGGAGGGGGAGCTCTTGAGCTGCAGGCCTCATCTCCAGCCAGAGCCACCGGGACCAACAGCTGCTGCTCGTCATCAGCTGCTCTGGCAGGGGCTTCAGTTATCACAGTGATAGCTCAATACAGAGGAGTGTATGTTTAAACAGCCATGGGTTTCTAGTTGAAGTTCTAGCAGCTTCCCACCTTCCTGGCAATGAAGAATTAATTCCACAGGAGAGGAGGATGGAAAATGTTGACCACCAGAAATTCTTGAACTGCAGTTCCCTTCTGGCTTCGTCCATACCTTCCAATAAGTAACCAATGAAAACCAAGACATGTGTGGCCAAGGAACAGCAGTGTGTGGTCAAGATGGCAAAAGTGATTAATGAGGAAGAACCCACAAGCTAGGAGAGTTTGTAGCAGTTTGCTTTTGCCTGAGTCTGCTGGAAATGACACGATTCTGTCCTCTACAGTCCTCTTCCACAGCTGAGTTAACTGACTGCAAAACTACTTCTGCACTTCGAACTCAGTTTGCAGTAGTTGAAGTCAGCTGAGGACAAAGGGAGAAGGTGGGACGCAGAGAGAGAAATCAGTGGCTGAAAGAGAGGGACAATAGATGACAAACCGGACTGTCCCTGCCGAACTGGGAGGGTTGGAATGTACATTAGCCAATACAGCCAATGTTGAGGGATGGTGATCAGCCCAACAACATCAAGAGAGCAAATTATTCCCTGTCCCTGCCATAGTGCATACAAGGTATCTTCATGAGCACTCATGACACACAAACATCTCTAGACAACTGGCTGTTTTCAAGCAATCTCTTGACTACTTGCCTCCTAAATTATTCTTTGCTCCTCCAGTTAACAATGCTTCCAGTATCTTCCTTTATAGCCAAGTTAAAGGCCAAGCATTCATGAGAACAGCGGACGACATAAGTTGGGGCTTGTAAATAAATGATCTTGCAGCTCCTGGAGATTTTTCATAGCATAAATATCTCTTGACTTTTTCATTGTTTGGATAAATGAATACAAGGTGAGAGCTTCTGAGAGGCTGCTGATTAAAATGCCCTTTATTGTTAAAAGTATAATTAAATAATACTTGGATTTATCTCTCTCTTCCGGGAGATTGGGCTCCTAAAGAAATTAGAATCTCAGCCGACACAGTCGGAAAGTCATCCAGTTAATAATGCATTTTAATTATCATCTCTCCAATTCATGCACATGTACAAGACTTTGTGTTACTTTTTTTATCCCCCTTTTCTTTTTAAATGAAGCCACAGACTAGGTTTTGAAGCTTCTTTCACTTCCAAATTGTCCATTAAACAACATGTAATTTTGTGTGCTTGTGTGTGTGTGTGTGTGTGTTTGAAAAATGGTGACATTGTATTATAGGATGCTTGCTGTTCTAAATGGCTTGTCAATCTGTTCCCAATTATATATGCTTGACAATTGTTCCATAATTAAGAGTGGCATTTCAGTCCAGGGCACCCATAATGTAGATGCTAAAAGTTACAAATTACTGCACCATTCCACTGGTGATTTACTAGTATGTAAAATATCCAAACATTATAATATCTAGACTGCAAAACTCAAGGACAAGACAGACAGACAGACACACACACACACACACACATTACCTTAATAGGAGAACTATAAAAATTTATCAATATAATTCAAAGTTTAAAAACCAGAAAAAGACTCAAGTTAACCATAGCAGTAACTCTGTCTATCTATGTATCTGTCTCTGAAACTTTCAATTAAGTATCTCAAATTTAAAGTCACATGCATTTTTTTTAATAAAATAGACATTGATTGTTGTGTATCCCCAAAACTTTCATGTCCTATCTGGAGAAAGCCTTCTCAGATGAAGAAGGGGAAAAGGAGAGACAAGATGGCCAGCCATGGTTGGAACTGGAAGAGGCTCGCAGTCCTGCCATGGCAGCATGGAAGCAGAGCCTGGTCCATCCCAGAAAACAGTTGCAGCTCAGGAGGAGAAGGCAGAGGAAATTCACCCTCTCAAGCAACATAAATGCAAAGGTTGGTAACAAAAGGTCAGGCATTGCCCTGATCCATTTTAAATTCATGACACCTAGCTGGTAAGGCCAGCTGGGCTGATTAATGGCTGTCTATAAATTAGTTTAGCCCAGTGCATTACATTGCTGTAGAACAACAGTTCCCAAATCTCCATGCAACCCTGCCTGACATCTCTGGTCTCCTGGTTCTTTGACCTTTGGTACTTACTTCTGGACAAATCTTTCCAACAACTCCTCTCTCAGCTTTGGGTTCTGCTCAGGAAAGCTTTTTCCCTTTGAACCTTGGACTGCCTGGACCTCACTGTGACTTGTAAGCCTTGGGATTGGACTGGCTTCCCTCTGCCAGTTTTTGCGGACTGTAGGGGAGGGTGTGTTTAGCTCATCAACTTTAAATGAGACACTTCCACCCATGGATAGAATGTTTTGCATTATCATCACCATCATCATCATCATCATCTATGCCCCACCTTTTCCCCGAGACCAGAACTCAAGGCAGTTTACAAACTAAAACAAATGCAACACAGTTAAAACTTTTATAGTAGAATCAAACTGTTAACAACATTAAAAAATAATTGAAAACATATAATTAAAATGATTAAAAAGCCACTGAAAAACAGCAATACTTAAATTATAATTAAAAACAATTAAAACCAGGACCATACTAAAATGTTTTCTTTAAAAAGCTTCAGCCTTCTGGGATAAAACAGTTTTCACTTGCAAGTGGAAGAACAGAAAGGAGAAAGGCACACTAGCCTTCCTTCACAGTTTAGGGACCACCTCTGAGAAGGCTGCCCTATGTTCCCACCAGCCAAGCCTGTGAAGGTGATGAGATTGCAAAAAGGGTCTCTCCTGGACCCGCGAATGTTTGCTGAAGATTCAAGAGAGCCTTCTGGGTGGCTGCTCCCAAGTTATGGAACTTCCTTCCCCAGGTCCAGCTGGCCCCCTCCTTTTTTCCACCAGCAGTTGAAGACCTTGTTTTATTCAGGAAGGCGTTTGGTTTCAAATATGTTGCAGCAGATGAAGTTTTTAATGGGGGATGCTGTGTTTCTATTTTATTATGTTTTAAATGTGTTTTAACTTGTGTTTTTAATTAGAACTCAGGCTTCACTGCATTTTAACTTTTATATTAGTAAGTTATCCTGTGTTTTTAAATAACCGAATAATAGCCTTGAATCCCTGCTGGATATAAATTAAAAAAATAAATAATTGGGCTCATATGGAGAGATCTGCTCAGTCAGATAGCACAGACCTAGAGGCTGGACCTAGATTTTGGTGAAATGGTTTCTGGCTTTTCCAATACCATAGGTGCTCACCTCCAGTACTGATTCCACATGGAATGTAGAGAAAGACCAAGACAATTGGGGAATGTTGTTACAATGATCACACCCAGTTCTTCCAACTGATCATTCTCCTGCTAAACCACAAACGTGGAACCTAAGGCCCTACAGCTGAACCCAGCCTTCCTGTAGTCCCAAGGTAGCTCTCTGGAGTCCCCATGTATTTAGATGCCAGCACTCTTTGTTCCTGGGGTGTGGGTCAGATCCACTCTGACTCCACAGTAGAGCTCTCCATCTCTTGGAAGGAAAAATCCACATGTTTTATCAGTTCAATTAAAAACACACACAGACAAGTTTAAAACTGTTTGAAACTCAATCAAAACAAAGTAAAACAGATACAAACACCACTCCACACACTGTCAGCCCCAGAACATCCTGTGATAGGTTCACCTTAGTGTCACCATAAGTTGGAAACAACTTGAAGGCACACAGCAACAACATTAAAAGCCATTTCTGCCACTTAAATTATAAACCGAAAGCCTGCCTGATTAAAAAAAAAAGGTCTTTGCCAGCCTTTTTTTTTTAAGGGTATATTTTCAATATTAAACTGTGGGGGAGGGGGAGCATCCTGTTTGAAAGGTGGATTACTGGTCCTGGAGGTTTCCAAAAGAGGCAATTCTCCTCTTTTTTGGCCAGAAAAAAATGATGGTTCAGGGAGGCTGGAAGCACAGAAAGCGACAGAAACAGCCTTGGGGGCTACATGGAGTCATAGGAGTACACTTTGGCCACCTCTGATGTAGTAGGTAAAAGCACTCCAGATGCGTGATGATGTTTTCTGTTCAAATCTTACCACAGGAAAGAACTCACTAGGGACTGGGTGATATTACCAATGTCCTTTCCCATAATAAGGGGAATAATTCAGGCCTGCTTAACAGGTTGGTGTATCCACCCTTAGAACATGTACAAGAAGCATTTCTGCAGTGTAGAAATATGAAAAACCAGATTGCAGGGCCATTAATGTCATAAGGTACAGCTTTTCCTGGAGTATACCACTTCAGACTGCTGCAAAAGGTCTGCGTGTTTAACAGTTCTCTAATGTTAAAACCTCCCTGCTCATCAAAGAAAAGCAGAAAGGAGGAGGAGAAAGGAAAAGGTACACTGTGTTTCCAACACAAGAATTTGCCTTCAGAGGTTCTTGCGTATGGAGGGTGGGGGAATAGAAGAGGGTTGGATTGGTTTCTTCTGTGCTCTTGCTGTTCGATGAAGAAGTCGGTGAACCATGGTTTGATTTTAATGATCAATAATGTCATTTTATCGCTGTCTCTGATGTTCAGGAGTTACAGCCTTGGGAGGATTTTGTTTTACAGCAGAGACAAAAGGCTATCCAGAAAGAAGGATAATTTTATGCAGATAAATCACAAAGTCAAGGATAAGCATTTATACAGTAGAAGAACAACCTGAGTGAGTCAAAGGAAGCCACGGGCCATCTAACACAAATACTGTGTAACTAAGAATAGCTAATCCCAGATTCAGTCCAGGTGCACCTGCAGCAGCGCAAGGACTGAGATCTATGCTATTCCCCACTGTTCCACTGTGTGCTTTAAAGATATGATTCTCAGTCACTTGTAAGAGACAGGCAACAAAATGCTGCAGCATAGTATGCTTCTGTTCAAAATTCCACATGTTCCATTCTGCCACCTCTCTACCTGGTTTTCCCCATGTACACCCCCCCCGATAGACACTGGAAATGTACAAGTAGAATAGGAAGATGAGATCCATCCAGGAATTCTTGAAGGATATAAAGGATCTAAAGATGGCAGGGCACAAACTGGTGACATCAAAGCTTGATTTCTGCAATGTTATGTACATTGGGCTACCTCTGTATCCGTCATGCCTTGCTTCCAGAGCATGGATTCTGACTCAGAATCTGAAAGAGAGGGCATGTCAGAGGCTGAGACAGCAGGCATACCAGGATCTGCTGTACAGAGAGAGGTTACAGTGCCAGAAACAGAACAGGGGGTGACGCCAGCTCCAACAAAGAGTCCTGCCTCTTCAAATATAGAAGAACACTTACCTATATCCCACTTTGCAGAGCACAGGCAGCAAAGAGAGACTCAGTGTCATTCTCTCAGAGTTTATAACCTGCAACAATCAATCAAGTCACAGCTGCACTAGGCTTCAGACCTATTTAGCTGACCTCTTCCTCCTCCAGGAGTTGTCAGAGCTTATCTGACCTTCTACCTTGCTGAATGCTTGAGTTGACCTTGGACACTCCCTTTCCTCAGAACTCTCTTTATGTTGGACTTATGTATAACTCCATGCTTACTGCCTGGAAGTAAGTAATGAGCTGGGAGTTATTCAGTTTGTTTTGTTTGGTTTATCAGCTGTGCTGGGACTGAAATAGGACAGTACCAAGTTCAGAAACTTCAATTAGTTCAAAACATGGCACACAGACAAGTTACTGGTACATCAAGGACTGAACATATTGCATCAATATTAAAATCACTCCATTGGCCACCAATTAGTTTCTGGGCAACATGTAAACGTGTTGGAAAATACAGCATTCTCTCTTCCCCACCTCTTTAGCTGGGATAACCTCTCAACTGTTAGTCTGTGTATATATTTAAAATTATTGGCTGTAGCATCCAGATCTTGCACTCTGTTGTCTGTGATTGGCTTAGCTTAGAAGGCCATGCCTCTCACTCAGTAAGAACTCTGTTCTCCTTCGACTGCACTTATACTATCACGCTAAGCTTACTGCTCTACTAACTGTCAGCTGCTCTCTACTAACTGTATGATACTTGTAACATCTCCACTATGCTAAGCATACCTCTCAACTAATTAGTTGGTGAATTTAAAAGAGGACATTGGTTTTTTTTTCTTCAAATATTTTTCTTCGATAGTTAGGATCATGTTTTCCCAATGGATATATCATTATAAATTTTGTTAGTAAATGTTTTTAAATTTGAAATCTGCTGTCTGTTTTGTCTACTGCAAGTCAACCATCATTTTAAGAAGCCACACCTGAACCAGGAAGCACCTTTTCTCTGCAACTTTGCTGATATAAAGTTACCTCAGGACTAATAACCTAAGTAACTCTCAACTCCCAACAAAACTGTTGATTGTTACCACTAAAGCCTTACATGGTTTGTGTCCAGGTTACCTATGGGATTGCTTTCTCCTGTATAATCTGTCCTGTACACTCCATACATTCTGGAGGACCTTTACTTCAGTCAAGCAAACTAAACTGATAACTGTTACCCAGAGCACACTCCCTTCAGCTGCTCTCAGGTTGTGGAATGACCTGTCATTGGGGACTGATCAGCCTAGAGACACTGTCTGAGTTTAAAACAGCAGTAAAGACCAATGTGTTCTGGCCTATCTAGATGATTTTTAAATTCTTATTTTTAAAGTAGCTGGATGGCAGTATGTGTGAAAGGGATCTAGGAGTCTTAACAGACCACAAGCTGAACATGAGTCAGCAGTGTGATGCGGCAGCCAAGAAAGCCAATGCAATTCTTGGCTGCATCAATAGGAGTATGGTGTCTAGATCGAGGGAGGTACTGGTACCACTCTACTCTGCTTTGGTTAGACCTCATCTTGAATACTGTGTCCAGTTCTGGGCACCCCAATTCAAGAAGGACATGGTCAAGCTGGAGCAGGTCCAGAGGATGGTGAAGCGCCTGGAAGCCAAGCCCTGTGAGGATAGACTTAGAGAGCTGGGTATGTTCAGTCTGCAGAAGAGAAGGTTAAGAGGGGACATGATAGCTATGTTTAAATATTTGAAGGGATGCCATGTAGAGGAGGGAAAGGGCTTGTTTTCTGCTGCTCCAGAGACCAGGACAAGGAGCAATGGATTCAAGCTGCAGGAAAGGAGATTCCACCTGAACCTCAGGAAGAACTTCCTGACAGTCAGGGCTGTCCGGCAGTGGAATATGCTGCCTCGGAGTGTGGTGGAGTCTCCTTCCTTGGAGGTTTTTAAGCAGAGGCTGGATGGCCATCTGTCGGGAGTGCTTTGGGGGTATTCCTGCATGGCAGGGGGTTGGACCGGATGGCCCCTGTGGTCTCTTCCAACTCTACATTTCTATGATTCTATGAAAGTGTGTAGTTATTGTTTTTAATAAGTATTGGTTTTACCTGCTCTTTTAACTGGTTCTGTGTGTAATCTGTTGTTCTTTCTTGCCTTGATTCATAGGGAGAGGTTGGTATTAGTATTATTACCACCACCACCATCATCATCATCATTGCTATCATGGGAGAAGTCAATCTTTGCAAAGTCATGATCTGATCTGTACCCAAGGGTGTAGTGGTAAGTAATGAAGCACATATATTTGTCATGGTACTCACCAGCATCACAATTCCAGAGCCCCCAAATGCAGGGAACTGTCTTCATCCATATCAATAAATAAATTAGTTCTAACAGACTTTAGATGAAACTGTGCTTAAATCTCTGCATGATAAGGTATGGATGAATTGTGCTGTGCAGGCCTTGTTTTGAATGGCAAGATTGTGCAACTAAACCAAGGCACAAAATGTGCAAACAAATTCACACCAAAATGTTGTAACAGTTACTATAAAGCAGGGTCACATGCTGATCAAGCTCTAAAGACAGAAGAGGTTAGGTTTCGTAGGCCAGTGGTACCAGCAAGAGCATCATATATGCGGTCTGAGAAACACAGGGACCTTGGCCCATTAATTACGCCACAGCTGCAGTAAAAAGAAAACTGCCTTCAAAGAGACATTACCCGACACATGCCCATCCATGCATAATAAGCAATGTCTCTCACCACGTAATGTGCACCCACAAACAATGTGCTGTGCGCATCCATAGGTAATGGCACTACATGTCCAAATTTGCTTCCACAAGCCTGACCTGAGTAGATCCATTTGGCATTGGACAAATCCCGTTTCCAGAGGGTAGCTTAATATGTTTAAGACGCCAACAGGATTCCAGACTTCATCTTTATCAGGAGCAGGATTTTAGTAAAGCTAATAGGGTTTAATAGCTCTTTCCAAACCAAGCTCTCACCACCTATGTGCTTCACAATAATAACAGAAATAATTCCCATCAACATGTTGTCACTAGAGAATTCATACACACAAACACACGCTATTATAGGAATTGCAGCTAAGCTCAAAGGGAACAGGGAAATTTGGGGCAATGAAAGATGGCATCAGTCCTGATCATTAAAAAGTCCCGGCATTACCACACCGTGAGCCCTGCCTCTGATACACCATTGTTCACACCTCTCAATCTGTTATGTGGATTGAATAATAGTTATTTTACTCATCTGCTCTTTCTAAATTTTTGTTACAGTTTTCATTTCAAAGCGTGTGTAAGTCTGAACAAGGTACTTGGAGAGAAGAGTGTCTTTTGAGATAAAATAATTTGAAAAATAAATATTGAAATATATATATTTATATAGAGATGCGTGTGTGTGTGTGCGCAAATTTTCATGCAGATAAACAAAAAACAATTTACAAGTTAATGTGCAGGTGGGATGTAGGTTGCCATACATGCAAAATAACACAGAACGGAATTGATTTGTCCATCCCCAGCCATTTTCCTCAGCATCTGCAATCAAAATAAACCTGGTCATTCAGATCTAATCCATTTAATAAAAGTGAGACCTGCAACAAAATGTTATAGTGCGAAGTGCTTCTTTTCAGAGTTCTAGACAGCTAGCTGTGCTTTCTTCCAGGGTACCCAAGTTCATGACAGACAAACGGTGCCACGATTTGGGTACCATCACAGGATAACTAAGCACAGCCTGGGGAAAAGAAGCAGACAAGGGACTGTATTTTAGGGCAGTAATTGCAGAAAAGCAGAGAGTTCGGTGTGCATCTCCTGCTGTCGGAAAACAGCAGCAATTTTCTCTGTGGGTACAGTAACTAATTTACAGAAGATTGCCTGGATGATAGGGAACAAGACAGGGCTGTTTCAGCTTGTCATTTCCTTGTCTATAACATCCTGAGTGGTTGACTCAGTGGCCAAGTTGCATGAGCTAGAATGAAAATGACTTACAGCACCCTCCTATCCGTATCTGTTAAATGGGTTCAAATGGCCTTACTCCAAGATAAGTATGCATGGGATTGCAGCTTTATTGACTTGGCCCATTTATGCACAGTCTGTTTTCGACACATTTTCTGTTTATTTACCACTGTTATGCCTTGCAAAACCCAAAATTTAACACCGAAGCCAAAGGATGCAACAGAAGTATCCAGTTAAATAGATCCATTATAAATCAGAAGGTGGGCATGTGCTCTCCTTTGTATAGCAGAGGTGAGAACTGTGTGGGACCCCAGATGTTTTTGCAACTCACACCCACCCTTGGTTGCATAGTTAATGGTGCAGGACGCTGGGAGTTGCAGTCCAATAACATCTGAGGAGCAGCACAACTCCCACTCCTGCCAAAGAGTATGAATCCCCCAGGAGTGAATTATGTATTTGAAAAAAATAACTTATTAAAAAGATGACACTTAAAAAGTTCTTAATCTCTGATTCCCTTGTCCCAAGTTGCACTACAGATATCCAGCCATTTTGAGCTTGATAGGCTCACATCTTAACCTACTCCCCCCATTAAAAATAGATCTAGAAACTGTTACTGGAATTGCTGTCTGTGCCTTCATCTAGGCTCACATGTGAACTTGCATCTATAAACAAATATACAAAGGAACACAAGCTACCAGAATCTTTTATAAAAATGTACAGGTAGCAACTGCATGGCAGATCATTCGCTGTGTTAAAGTGAAGAGCAGAAGAAGATAACCAAAATTATGAAGGGGATGGCATAACTCTATAATGAGGAAGGATTAAGAAAATATTGGTTATTTGACTTTGAGAGAGGGAGGGGTGAGAAAGGGAAGAAATGGTAGAAGCATACAGCAGTAATAGTATCAGATTGCCTTTTTCTCCGTTTAGGACTCAAGGCAACAGAGAGACATTTAAAAGAAATAGTTAATAACTTGCAGTATACAAAAGTTAAAAAGAATGAACTATAAAAAAATAAAATAAGCTTAAATCATAAACTATTAAAAAGAAAATAGGGAAAAATAGAAAATCAAACACATTATACAATCCTCATTCCCCCAAGAAATCTGTTCTCTTTTTCTCTTTTTTTTTTCCAAAATCAATTATTAAAAGTTTTTACAGTACATACAAACAAAACAAACAAAACCAACAAATCAGGAACAAGTAAACAGGAAAGACAGACAAAAAAGAACACCATCAAAAAGAAAAATAGTCAATACCTAAATACTAAGAACTAAGTAAAGAAAATAAAAATATTTTTAAAATAGTGGTTTCCAGCTTTTCTATCACAGACTGTGGATAACTCCCTCTCCCTCCCAAATGTGTGTGTGTGTGTGTGTGTGTGTGTGTGTGAGACATCTCTACTTTCAAATACCATTCAAATGTTTCAACTGCTACTCTTCCCAAACTGCTAATTATCAAATCCTACAGTCAGTATATTATATTCTTTTTCTTGAAAAACGCATATTAAAGATTCTCAGTCTCTTGCAATAGTTACCACTGATTTTTCTGTTATCAATATCATCAGTTTAAACATTTCAGCTAAGTCCAACAGGTTTTTCAGACAATCCTCTTTTGTTGGGAACTCTGTATTCTTTCACTTCTACACATATGGTACTTATGCTGCAGCAGTTATATATTGTACTTCTTGTTTGCCACACTTCTTCTCCAGTTGCTCTTCTACTAAACCCAAAAAATACAATTCCAGTTTTAACTGAACATTCACTTTCAAAATTTTATACAACATAAAATGTATTTGATTCCAGATTTTTATTTTTTATTTTATTTTATTTTGAAAAGTCTACCACCTGTGGTGAAAAGGTTCCCACTTGTTGCTCTCATTTCCAACATCTGTTAGAAATATCTTCATACATTTTGGGCAATTTTTCTGGTGTCAGACACCAATCATACATCATCTTATAAAAGTTCTCTTTGATGTCATAACATAGTGCAAATTTAATTCCTTCCAACCCCATTTTCTCCCATTGTTCCATCAGTATATTATGTCCAACATTTTGTGCCTACTTTATCATACAATCTTTAACCAATACTTCTTCTATCTCTAGTGTTAATCAAAGTTTATACGTCTTGCCAATCAAATGTTCATCACCTGAATACAACTGTTTCACAAAGTCTAGACTTAGTTGATTGAAAATCATACAATTTTTACCAGCTTTATATCTCTCTATTATCTGTCTATAACAAAACTATAACCTTCATATGTTAACCCTTCAAACAATTTGATTTTGTGTTGTTCTTGTTCAAATTCCAGAAGATCTTGATAAGTTACAATCGATACTCAAAGGCTTGTTGGAGTAAAAAGGGTTTTACCTACTTGCGGTAAGATAGCAAAGACAGCATCAATCTAGCCTCTCTGGGAAGGTAGTTCCAGAGTCTGGAAGCAGTCACAGAGAGGGCCTTTCCTATGTTACCACAAAGTGTACCTGTGAAGATGGTGGGACAGAGAGAAGGGCTTCCCCAGGAGATCTCAAAAGACAAGCAGGTTCATACATGAGAACTATTATTGTCGGCCTTCAAGGCATTTTTGACATGGCAATCCTAAGGCAAACCTATATGGAGTTTTCTGGAACTGCATCTTTGTGATATGCCTGAGGTCACCTAGTGGGTTTCCATGGCTGAATGAGGAATCAAACCTGGTCTCCACAGTTGTGGTCCAATGCTCAAACCACTACATCATGCCAGCCTCCAAATACTCTTAACTTCAGCCATATAGGGTTTCATGGGTCATGACCAGCATTGATGCATGGTGTGGAGAAAGTGTAGGTGTCCATCATACCCATCAAACTTGGACCATAGAAAACCACTGAGAGAAAGCTATCAATACTCAAGTAAACTTACCCCCTGAATTAGCAATCATGAGGGAGAAAAGGACTCAAAATAGTTTTGAAGTTCTCTGGTTTCCATTTGATTCATTTATTAATGCAACTTACAGTGCAAGTGAGCCTCCCTCCACACAGAGGATTTTGTGGAAGCAGAGACTCAACAGATGACAAGCAAAAACTCATCTGCAATGATATAGCAGAAAGGAATGAACCTGAGAACTGAGATTCATCAAACATACTAGTATAAATTTTGTGATGAATGTGTAGAGGACCCTCTAACTTCACCCTAATCTTACATAGAGGATACTTTAAGTTGTTCCCTAACTGAAGCGTTGTTATTTTTCACACTGATGAATTATCTCAATTTTTAAAATGCAATAAATGCTTTTTTAAAAAAAAAAATCTCTCTACCTGAACAAGAAGACTGTAGTTTTTCATCAGGATGAAATAATAGCTACTCTGGACGGCACAGAGACCAAGAGACATTTATTGCCCAGGTAATATACATGAAATCTGTACAAGCTGGGTCCAGTCTATCTGAAAAATGGTAGTCCCAGTATGAACACGCCTGGCTTTCAAAATAGCCAGAGGAGGCCTTCTTTCTGTCCCACTACTGTCACAGTTGCTTTTGGAAAGGACATGGGAGAGAGCTTTCACAGCGGCTGCTTGCTGAACATGGAATTTCCTACCATGGAAAGCTAAGTTGTTCCTCTCTCAGTTTTCTTTCCACCACCAGGAAAGATCTTTCCACCAGGCAAAAACTTGGGACTTCTGAGGTTTGACTGTCTGATGCAGGAGGTCTTCTAAATCGGGTGCATTGTATATTTATCATTTTAACAGCTTTTAATAACTATTTTAAATTAATGTTTTTAATAGGATTGCTTCTTTAATTGCTTGTTTTCTATTATTCACTGTTTTAACTGTATTTTGTCTTAACTCATATTCTGGGCCACCTTGAGTCCCATATTGGAAGAAATATGACATGTAAATTAAATGTATAGATCTATAGCACTGAGAGCCAGTGTGGTATAGCAGTTTGAGCACCAGACCAGGGTTTGATTCCCCACTCAGCCATGGAAACCCACTGAGTGACTGTGGGTGTCACACACTCTTAAGCCCCAGGAAACATCATAATAGGCTTGCCTTAAGGTCATCATAAGTCGGAAATGACTTGAGGACACACAAAAATGATAACTGACAGCCAGTGATGTATTTAAGTCTTTTACTCCAAGTCTCAAGTCACATCTCAAGTCTCTACCTTCAAGTCTCAAGTCGAGTCTCAAGTCCTTGCAAGGTACTTTCAAGTCAAGTCTCAAGTCTGGGAGCCAACTTTTTACCCCGACCTATATTCCAGAATTTCTGGGCAGAGTTGAATAAAGTTTAAGTAGAGTCTGCTTTCCATATTTGTGATTTTATCATCTGCAGTTTCGGAAGTGGGGAACAGGATCCTTGTTATTCCCCATTACTGAAGCTTCAAGAGCTTTAGGAGGAAAGATCCTTCCTCCTCAAGCCCATTGCCTAATACACTTTCTGTTCCCCTCTGAGATACATGCCCTGCACTCTGGGAGCAAGTCTTGCCTTCTGCTCTTAGGAAAAGTTTTAAAAGTGTCCTCTGATATGCAGTTGGGGACAGGCTGCTGAGCAGATCACAGTCCTACCTCAAGCCTGTTGCCTAACCCATTTCCTGTACCCCTCTGAGAAATGTTTCCACACTTTGGCCTTGATCATCGTGTGATCAGTAAGTTGTAAAGTTTTTGGACAAATGTGTTATGTTACTGAGACAAGAGCAGCAAGCTGATCACTAAAAATATACAAGTCTCGAGTCGAGTCGAGTCAAGATGTCATTTATTGCTGAGTCAAGTCTGAGTCAAGTCACTGAAGTGACTTAAGTCTGACTTGAGTCTGAGTCAATCAACTCGAGTCTTCATCACTGCTCATAGCTTATCACAGGGAACAGAAGGATGGAGAAGCAGAGCTTACTAGTTTTATACCAGACAATCCAGAAAGCACCACCACTCTGTTCTGGCCAACGGTGAGAAATGTAAGAGGATTAGCCAAAGAACCCTACTTGATTGAATGTGTCCAAGTGGGACATATCACATTCCCAGACCCTCTATAAAAGCATACAAATCAATTTTGCTTTGTGTTTTCAAGATCTTATGTGGCTAGTTACTGCCCATTTCCCCATCTGCCTTGCCTATCCTGTGCTCAGCTCCATAGGAACGGGGCTGGAGGCCATTACCACAGATGGGAAGGGGTTACATGGCCTTTGCTGGTTCTTTGGACTCTAGTAATTTCAGTTCTATATTGTCACACACTTTATTAAAATGAAGGCACTCTTTTCATTTTGCTTCTGCTACCTTGTCCGTGCATAATTAAAAGTCCAGGAATTATTATGACTGACAGTTCTTACATAACAGATAAATTACCCGTCAAGATTAATGCATCGTCTGTGCGTCCTCCTGACTGTGGATAGAGAGGAATACAGGGCTTCAAATCTGCTGTCATTTCAACTTTTCTGACAGATAGTGCAGGCCAAATTTTCAAGATGTCTCACTTGCAAACACATACAGTTCTGGGATACAAACGACAGAATTTAGACATCTGCCTTCTTGGTTTGCTCCCAAATTATGTCTAAATTCCCATTATAGAAGCTAATACAATTATGGAAGAGAATTAAGGGCAGCTGCTGAAACTCTGGCTCCAACCCCCTCCCAGACATTGATTGCCATTTCACTCGTAACAAGTGGCTTGTCAAATGGCCATCCCCTTGCACGTTGTTAAAAACAGAATCGCCTATTAAACTCCTGGAAATATGGTTCATATTCTCCAAGATCACATTCCCAGCATTCTGGATGGAGTAACTGTGTGTGTGTGTGTGTGTGTGTGTGTGTGTGTGTGTGTGTGGCAGTTCTCCAGTTTCTGGCCAAGTGCAGAGAGCTTAATGAGAGAGGGTAGAATTGGGGAGCAAAGAGCAAATGATGTTAATTGAGTGAAAGCAATTAATGTGCATAATGTTTGTTACATCAACAGCAACTAAAAGAAGTTGGACTAACCTACAGATTCTCCAGGGTGGTTGGTTGGAGGTAAGAATGGAAAGGATACAGGCACATTGCAGTTAGAAAAACCTCTAACAAAGAAGCTCCTTTTTACAAAGCCTTTTTTTATGCCTCGGCAGCAATAACTTCAGAAAACTGGGAAAGAGATTCCACCCAAAGATTAGGAAGAACTTCCTGATGGTAAGAGCTGTTTAACATTGAGCCTGGTAGAGTCTCCTTCTTTGGAGGTTTTTAAGCAGAGGCTGGAAGGCCATCTGTCAGGAGTATTTTGATTGTGTATTCCTGCATGGTGGGAGTTTGAATTGGATGGCCCTTGTAGTCTCTTCCAGTTCTATGATTCCATGATTCTCAGATTCTAATGTCTGCAGCTTTTCAGTTTCTGTTCCCCCACATCTCTTCCTAGTCAAGCATGTACGTAAATATCTGCCAACTGAGGCAGCGTTCTCTGTATCTGTTGAATAGGGCTGCAGTCTATGAAATTAATGCAAACAAAACTTTTAAGGTGACTCTTTGTTCTTGGGTTGAATTCTGTGGGTTGATCCCAATCAGACCAGAGCCATTGACTTAGTTTTCAATGTTGAGTCAGGACATAGGTAAAGCCCACGGATTCAATTGGTCTATTCTATTTGAGATTTAACTATAGGATTCAACCCCCTCCCTTTTTTTTTCTGTAACGGATTAGCATGGCTCTCCCTTCCCCTACACCAAAAATTATTATAATTTCATACCTTCTGACTGTGTGATGATTTCAGCCTATTTTGGCTGTTTCACATCTATTTTTGTCTGGCTGTTTCAGTCAAGTGGTTTTCACTGGTACTGTTTTTCCAATATGACTGCCAATGAGAAATTTATTTGCATTCCTTCCTCTCTACCTAACAAAACACATCAGTATCCAGACAGCGTGATCATATGAGTGTTAACCAGGGAGACAACATCTAACATTAACATTTTCAAAATGTACTTAAATCACTGTAAATACCAACGCAAACATATTTTCTCTAAATTATTCCATTTTGTAGAAATGCCTAATTTCAAATTGCTGTTTGAGATGCATAACCAGTTAGTGTGTAAATATTTTGATTTTTTTCTTATTAAGCTGGAAATTGAAAATTCCTAATGACTGGTGGCAATTCAGGGGATCGAAATGCTCAGGTGTTCAGAAGACAGAATTAAGCAGGGCAAAGCTGTCAAATTCTTCCCAAGCAACAGAAGAAAGACAATATTAGACATTTTAAAAAAAAAATCTAAAGGGATTTTCCAGACCAGTGAAGAATCTAGAGTTGGCATCTTGATGAGACAAGATGCACAATCTCAGCGGATGCAAAATAAAGACATAGTTTTGCTGGCCCCCCAAGTCCACTTCCATATTTTAAATATTCCACACTAACAAAACCTCCTGATATTTACTTATCTATTTATTTTTCTATATCACGCAAAACTAATAGCATTAAAATAAGAGGCCATCAAGGTACACAGTACTGTGCCAAGCCCAGATTGGCCTCTTCTGCCTGTTTAGAGCTGGTGACTGAAAGGCAGCACCATGGACAGTTCCCGGTGAGCCAATGGCTCTTACTTTGGTCTCTTTTTACCCTACCTATTCATGTCACCTTGATACAACTTGGCTCGGTCCAGGGATTTGTAACTGGGAAAGGCCCTCAGCTCCCTGGCACAGAATTTGATTGCACCAAACTACAAATCCCAGAGTTCCACAGGATGCAACCCCAGGACTTAAAGTACAGTCAGTCTTCCATATCCATAGATTCTGTATCCACGGATTCAACCAACCATGGCTTTAAAATATTTTTTAAAAGATCCCAAAAGGAAACCTTGGTGGGTTTTGTTTTGTTTTCATTTTATATAAGAGACACCATTTTACTACACCGTTGTACATCATGGGACTTGAGTATCCACAAATGTTGGTATCCACAGCGGTTTCTAGAACCAAACACTGGTAGATACTGAGGGCCCACTGTAGTGTCAAAGTGCTACAATTGGGCAGAGTAAAAGAGGCCAATTTTGCTAAGAAGGGAGTCTTAACGAACCTATGTCTCCCATCTACCTTTGCTTAGCAAGGAGACAGAACCATGAGACAGTGAAACTGACAGATTTTGCACATTGCTATGGGGAACACAAGCTCATTATAGACCCGTTCAGTCTCTGAGGTCAGCTGAAGAGGCTCTGATGGTACACCTACATGCTCCTGATGTCCACAAGACAGTTGTTCAGAGCATGGCATTCAATGCTGTTGTCTCTACTATGTGGGACATCCTTCCAGTAGAATTTTCACATGCTTCAACCAAGCTTCCCTCTTTAGCCCAATCCAGTCCGATTTCCTGGACTTCAAAAGGAATTTGTGTGATGTGCTTTGTGCAGGATACATAATTTAAATTGTATGGATGTACACTGTTTTGAATTATTTGGCTATTTACAGTATATAAATATTTGCAGATAAATAAATGTCCAGTGGTTGCTGGTGGCTCCCACATTCCTGGTGACATTACTCTGCTGCAGGCTTTAATCCCAACTTTAAGAAATTATATAGGATGCTGAAGATGCTTTCGGGATGGGATCTAGCATCCATCTGTCCACCTGTCCGTCCGTCCATCCATCCATCCATCCATCCATCCATCCATCCATCCATCCATCTATCCATCACTTTATTTTACCCCCCACCTTTTTCCCAAGCTGGGACTCATGACAACATTTTGATCTAGCATCTGTATAGTGCCTGTCCAGCCATCCCTTTATTTATATTCCATCTTTTTCTCAAGTTGAGATTCAAGGCAGTACCTTGAAAGTTCCTTTAAAGTCAAGACTAAAATCTGGAGTGGATTTACCACTCTGGTGACATGGAAGCCACAACCCACCACCGTTCCAGTCCCATTGATTGGCTTTGCCAGAGGCCCTTGGTTGGCTTCTGTGTGAAAAGAATACCTTTGACCTGATTCAGCAGGGCTCTTCGTATATTCTTACACAACCTATAGGCAGACATTTTAAGAAAGACAAGGCAAAAACCTGCCTGGATTAAAAGAAGCTAACAACCCTTTGTGCTGTGTGATAGTATAAAAAGCAGCCTAATCAATGTCTGTCCTTTGATTTCCCCAAAATAATATCTTCTGGAAAAACACAGGAAGCAAATACTTAACAGCCTCTATCCATTATCTCTTCTACCCACTGCTGCCCGCTTGAGCTATCATAAAAATATTTTATTTTTCCCAGAAGAGAGATAAGGTGTAGGATTACGCTGCCTCGTTGAAGTAATTATAGTGCCATTGCTGGAGCTGTTTAAGATAAGGTTAGATTACAGATTCCTGTGCAGTGTGATTATGAGTATAGCGTAGAACTCTGTGGGATGGAGGCAGCCAGATTGTGTGCTATCTAAGAAACACCCTCCCTGATCAGAAATGATACAACAACAGGTGGGATGGAGATGCCGCTTCCTATGCATTAAGAAAATGGTAAAAGGAAATCTCTAAAGAAAAATAAGCTGTTTGATGTACTTCTAATTTGTGCAAGGAAGATAAGATTGGATGTGCGCGTGCGCACGCACACACAGGTATAGACAGTAATGCACACAGATACTTTTCCAAAGTTGGAAGAAATATGAAGAGAGGGCCAAACAAGGCCAGTCTTACCATCAGACAGAATAAAGCAGATCAGTGGGTGTCATGGCTGGAATCCTGTTGGTGAACTACAGCAATATTTGCACTTTTCCTGGGTTGCACCACAGGGGCAAGGGAAGGGAGGCAGACTCTACGAGCTCCAAGCAGCCCATTTTTCCAATGTCTTGCTTCTTTCTTGGCCACTGTGTTAATGGCCTTTCTCCTTACTGTCAACACCTGTGCGATTGGAAGTTACACCAATGCTGTGCATGAACAGAATTCCAGCTGATATCATAGGTGAACTTAACTGGTCTATGTGCATTGATAGGGATGAGTTGTGATCTGAAAAGGAGGAGGAAGAAGGCATTTCCTTGTGTGAATTAAGATGTGTGTGTGACGTGTGTGGAGTGTGTGAGAGAGATGCATATTTGGAAATGGAATATCATCATTGTCGTCGTCGTCGTCGTCATCACCATCACCATCTTTCTTTCCTTTCTTCTTTCTTAATGTGGCATCATGTCTGTACATGATGCTTTATAAGTAAAAGAAGGACAGTTCCCTGACCCCAGATTTACAATCTAACTAAGAGATGACGACAAGGAAAAAGGGATAGCAGTGTGGGAGGGGATTAAGTCCAGCTTCTTCTTCTCTCCCTCTGTGGCCAGGGCAGTGGAAGCTGGGATGGAGGAAAGGCCTTTCATCTGCTTCTGGGCCTAGGCATGATGGAGCTATCCCTGCCTCTTCTTCTGTCCCTCTAAGGCCAGGGCAGTGGCAGTTGGGATGGAGGGTGGGCATGAGAACTTACTTTTACTTTACTTCACAAACTTATATTTGAAATGAGACCCCCCCCCCAATCTCCCGGTCAACATGATCAGTGCCCCTGATGGCTAGAGGATTGTGGGAGTTATAATCTAAGAAAACAGAACTTTTCCCAAGCTCTGGTTTTGAGATCTGACAATTAACACAGTTCTCTGTCTTTCACACAGAAAGGTAGGCAGGGAGTCCTTCTGAATTCCTCCAGCAATCTGTCACACTTTTTTGTGATAGAAATGTGGGTGACCCCAGCTACTTGTGTCACTCTTTCTGTTCAATCCTACCTCCCAGTAGATTTCCCCAACTTGTCACAGACCATCTACTAACCAAAGTTCATCCCACACGCTGAGCTTCTCCACTCTCTGTCCGCAAGTGATGATGAGATGCATTTTAAATAAAGACTTGGAGTACCTCAACACTTCCTTCACACTCAAAAATTAGCTGTCATACATAATTAGGTTAATTCTCCCTAATGTTCCTGTGAAATGTGAGCGCATTATTGACAATGAAAGCAGACATATGGAGCAGGTGACCTTGCTGATGATGGAGAACTGAATTGGTTCTTTGGCCTAATCCTCTCCAAAGGAGGGGAACAAGCATGTGTTTGACATTTGGTAGATAAGATAGTTGAGCCTGGCTCCATGACTGCACCAAGTGAAGCACTGTTTTGAATGGTGAGAGGGCAGAATGGTGAGCAGAGGTTGGAAATGGGTTTTTGTTTTTGTTTTTTGGACTACAATTCCCAGAATCCCATCTCAGCCAGACTTACTGGGGTAGAAGATTCTGGGAACTGTAGTAAAAGAAATAACTTCCTTATACCAACGGGGATTTTTAAGAAGGAAAGGGAGAAGACAACACCAACATCCAGTGAGCTTTGCTGTGGTCAGGGGCACTCCAAGATTTTTTCTGCCTAAGATGGAATAGGAAACAGTATTCTACTCCAAAGCCAAGATGTATATTAACCTAGACAACTCATGAAACAGACTGAGAACCTACATCAGGCTTGTATATTGTAAATATCTGCAAGCAGTGAAACATACTGGTTGTCATCCAGTATGGCTCATTGTAGCATAGTTTTCTGTACTCAGAGCTATACTACAGCTAACTATTCACCAGCCTCCAGGCTTATTGTAAAATCACTGCAGCAACTTCCTTCCACTGCTACTCCTTGACTGGTGGAGAGATAAGCCAGAGACATATCTAGTTATGTCCCTATAGCCAGACACAAAATGATAATATCATCCAATGATGTATAGTCGTGCCCTCTGGTGGTCTTAGCAGATGATGTAACTAATTTGCACCTGACTACAGGGACATAGCCAGCGGCTTCTTCAATCCTTCTCCCCACTCTCCACCAGCCATGGTACGTCCACAAGGAGCTGCAGTGGCTCTGTAGAAAGGGACTTTGGTCAGTGCAGAGGGACAAAGGGAATACTAACTTTCATGTCAAACAAAGGCCATTTCCGCATGCGGCGAGGGAATTGCTCCCTGCCGCTATTCACCAGATCTTCTGGCGGTCCGGTCCGGTCCGGGGTGAGGCGGAGCAGTGCATGGTCGTAGATGCGCACTGCTCCAGCATCCAAAATGGTGGCTTCTGGTTGGTCGTGGGTCTCGACCAACCGCTGAAGCTCGCCAGCCTAAAGCCCACCCTCCGCAGATCGCAGGATCGCATTGGTGCAAGCCTGTGAATCTGCATCAGAGAGCAGGCACGCAATGGCACACAATGGCATTTTGAAAGACCGGAAAAATCAGGTCTTTCAAAAACACACTGCAGGACCACTTGTGGTCGTTTCGGAGCAGACTGAGGTGCGGATCTACGGTAAGTAGTCCGGACCCAGTCCACTCCAAGGTGCAGACGTCCTCCATGGAGGACGCACTGTACCGTTTTACTTAACCCGTGCGGAAATGGCCAAAGATATACCCAAGCAATACATGTCACTAACAGTATTATTCTACTAAACCAAGACACCAAATGTATATGTGCAGCCATGCACACAGATGTGCCATGTGAAACCTCCTATAAAGGCACCCCACACACAATTTGGCTTCTGAAACCTTGAAATGAATGTCAGTGTTCTATATCAGACAAAAATCCCCAACTAGGTCTATAAAGGAACTCACATTTGTTTAAGATACCAACAGAATTCTGACCAGAGTCTCCCAAGTGCCTCCCCCCTTTCCTGGCAGAAAAACACACACACACACCTAGCAAGCTAGCTAACCCTTTTCTATGCTTTCATTACACTCAAATCTAAGTGTCTATGATAGCTGCCACAGTCTGCCTAATGGCAGAGTCAGCCCCGGCTACAGTGGAACATCACAATGCCTTCTATAAAGAAGCAACGAACAGATGCAAACAGCTTTTGATGCACAATTAGAGCTAGATCTATGCTCACACTACCCAAGATGCCTCCCTACACCCTCTGGGATCATGGAAATGATTTTGCCATATTTGGAGGGTAGATTTATCCCTGGACAGATGTTTTTTTAAAAGCAGGAAGTAACTGTTACGACACAGTGACGTGTTCCTTGACAAGACAGGCATTAATGTTGTCAGGGAACACAGCCCAGGAGGCCATTCCTGAAGGTCACACCAAATCAAACAGTTCTAACCTAAGCCCAAAAGGACTCTAAGTTTAGATCTTTGATATAAACTCAAGGATCTCAAGGATCCAAATTCCAATATGAGAGCTGTCTCAGGAGCTGTAATGCAGCAGTGAACAAGAATAAGGGCACAGGATGGGCCCAAAGGAAAGTAGTCAGGGCCAAATGTAATTTGTCCCAATATGAACACATAACTCATCCTGTGCAATCCAACATAGAGGAGTCAAAGCTAAAGATGCCTCTGGTGCCAAAGGATAGCTCCCTCTCAGAATCTGGTCAGCTTGTGTCAGATACAGCTGATAAGAACTTTCAGCAAGGTGGGATGCCACATCAGCCAGACTTGACAGACACTTTTGGAGCACATCAGCAAGAAAAACAGCAGCAGTAAGAGAGTCAACATCTCTTGCAGAAGCTCAAAGGAGAAACTCTAAGCAACTAACCATTTGGTATCTTAAGATCAGGTGGCTACAAACCTCTTGTACACAATAGTTTGTTCTGCCTCTATGACATACTCTTGGATTTATTTGGATCCTTGGTTCTTGAACTGGCTGAAGTGGTGCATCTTTCCCTTTTGGATTTGGTTGCTGTGACTACTGACTTCTTGTGACAGATTCTGGAAAGGCTGAGACCTTGCTCCTGCCCCTCTCTTCATCACTGGTGAACTCTCTAGATTACTTGTGCATGACCTGAACTGCCTTGACTGCCCTGTAACTACTCATGCCCACCATAAACTGGTTTTCCTGGCACTTACTGCCTCTAAGCACAAGTTTTTCCTACTAAGTACACAGAGCACAGCTTAATATCTAACATTTGATGTTAAGCTAACATTTAAGCCACCCTTGGGTGACCCCACACATCCTGTAGCTACAAATGTAACTAAAAGGTATGATCACACCACAAATGGTAGTAGCAGGGTACATCTGATCAAGAGGGCTTTAAACTGAATCATTGGTGGATTGGAGATGATCGCTCAAATGTCACTCCAAATGCAAGTTCTAAACACAAGGATATGAATTCTAGAGAGAAGCAAAGGGGCGTTAGCATAATAGTATACTTTGAGATCGGGTAGTCCACATCCTCCTTTCTCTGTCCGCTCGGTCATCACTTTCCATCTAATTTTCGGCTTTTTACCCATCCATATGAATTTGGATATATCCTTTTCCCAAATTTTAAAAGGTTTGTCATTTGTTAAAATCGGCAGGTTCTGGAACAAGAAATTAAATTTGGGCAGAACATTCATTTTAATAGTCACTATTCTTCCTAATAAGGATAGGTTCAAATTAGTCCATCTTCTTAGGTCGCAGATAATTTCCTTCCACACTTTCTCGTAGTTGTTATCAAATAGATCTTTATTAGACTCCGTAAACCGAACTCCTAGATATTTTATTTTCTTCTCTGTTTTAAATCCAGTCAACTTTACTGTTTCTTCTTTTTCTTTAACTGTCATGTTTTTGACCATAACATATGACTTATTTTTATTTACTTTTAACCCGGCTGCTTCCCCAAAATTTTTAATTTCTTTCATGAGTTCTGTAATTCCTGATATTGGTTCCTCCATAAAAAATATAAGATCGTCTGCGAGCGCTCTTAACTTGTATTCTTGATCTTTGACTCTAATTCCTTTTATTGCAGAGTTTTCTCTTATACTTGTGTTTAATATTTCTAATATCGCTATAAAGAGCAATGGAGATATCGGGCACCCTTGTCTTGTTCCTTTTGTAATTTGTATTTCTTCTGTTAGTTCTCCATTCACAATCAATTTTGCATTTTGTTCTTTATAGATAGCTTGTATCCATCCGACAAAGTTATCACCGCAGTTCATTTTTTTCAATGCTTCTAACATAAATGGCCATCTAACTTTGTCGAATGCCTTCGCAGCGTCTAGGAACAGTATAGCCAATTGTTTTTCATTTCTTTTTTCAAAATGTTCTATCGCATTAAGTAAAATTCTGGTGTTGCTTCTCAAGTGGCGATTTGGCAAGAAACCATTTTGATCTAGATGGATCACTTCATTTAAAAACTTTTTGAATCAAGATTCAAATCAATCAAGATTCAAAAAGATTCAAGATACAAACTTTGACTTTTATATAGTAGATTCAAAAAGAATATGTTGTCCTTGGGGAACTCAAGAATTGGCAGCACTGGACTTGATCCTAACCAACAGGGAGGAGTTGGTCACTGAAATCAAAGTAGTTGGTACTTTATGGAAAAGTGATCATGTAATGCTAAAATTCACAACTGTGGGACAGAGGAAAGAAGAATATAGTCCAAGATGGACCTTAGATTTCCGGAAAGCTGATATTAACAAGTTTGGGGAATTACTGGGTGGAATCCCATGGCTACAAATGCTAAAGGAAAAGGTCACTTGATATGCATCTAGAAACGAAGGAAGGAAAGCTGGCCAACTGGCCAGATCACCAAGGAAGAATACTGACGTATAGCCTGAGCCTGCAAGGAATAGTGCAAAGAAAGCTAATGCTCAAAATCAGCTGAGACTGACTAGGCATGCAAAGATCAATGAAAAGGAATTTTTCAGATACATTCAAGCAAGAGAATGACCAAAGGGACAGTGGGACCACTGTTCCATATGGATGGCACAATGCTAATAGATCACAATGAAAAGACAGAACTACTCAATATCTATTTTGCTCAGTTCCCCTCTTGCCCCTAAAAAGAACTGTGTACTTCCATGCAGCAGCAGAGACCTTGTCAAGGGATTTGACTTGCAAATCAAGATTGACAAGGGGTTAGGAATCATGTAGCTAACCTGAATGAGGTCAAATCTTCAGGGCCAGATTAACTGCACCCCAGAGTACTGAAGGAACTTGCTGATGTACTGTCTGATGTACTGCCAACATTTCTGAGAAATCTTGGAGAACAGATGAGGTACCAAAGGACTGAAGAAGGGCATGCATTGTGCCCCTCTTCAAAAAAGGCAAAAAAAAAAAAGATGATCTAAGAAACTACAGAAAAGTCAACCTAAACTCAGTATCAGTAAAAATATAAGAATGGATTATACAAGGGTCTACCTGCAAGCATCTTGATGACAATGCAGTGATTAGTAGAAACCAACATGGATTTGTCAAGAACAAATCCTGCCAACCTAATCTTATATCACTTTTCAATCAGGTCACTAGTTTAGTTGATAGTGGGAATTCTGTAGATTGCATTTATCTAGATTTCAAAAAAACATTTGATAAGGTCTCCTGTAATGTTTTGATTAGCAAACTGATTAAATGTGGAATAGATGGGAACAGAACTTAGGAAAGTTTCTTTTCCAGACCACAATTCCTAGAGTCTGGTTGTAGTCCAGAACAATGACCTTTCTGAGTGCTGAAAGTAACTTGTTATTTGAAAGTAGTTTCCTCGAAGTCCTATCTAAGGCTGTCTTGTACTCTGCTATAAGCCTTATTGAGCTCAGTGGAATGTTTTTTTGGGTGGACATGCTAAGAATTACACTATGAAGTAGCACAAAGAAGAGTGGTTTTGTGCATACGTGTTTCTAGTCCCATTTTGCTCATTATCACGATAGCCTTCCCACTAGTTCAGAGTATCCGAAATCTTCTATTAACATTCATCCTACTGCTTCCTCCCCATTTACATTGGAAGTGGGACCACTGGGGAACTTTAAACCAATGATTTAGTTCATGAATTTTTTATCTCTTTTCTTACGCTGTACTTGGGGCCATCAAACAATTCCCTGTTTCATTTTTATTTTTTTTATTATTATTATTTTCTTCCTGATAGCTCTTTGTAATCAAAAGATGTGTGGCAGCAGAACAGACAATCTGCAGAAGAAAGGTGTCTTCCTCGACATGAAATTGACATGACGTTTGCCAGCGCTCCTCACTTCAGAGAGATTACCTTCCCAGGGTAGGAAAATGTCAGGGAGGTTTCCATCTCCAGCACAAATTGATGTTTTTCTCCCACTACTTGCTTCCTGAGCATTGCTGGCCCGCCACCCGGATTGCTGCAGATGCCCTCATGTGTGAAACATGCTGCGATGGTTTCACGCGGATGCCTCTCTAACCCAGAGGCCAGAAAACAGAAACACTTGAGAGGGCAGGTGTAGAAAGAGCCTGTTGGACTAGCAAGGATTGTGAACACTCTCTTTTTATATTAAGTCATGAGCCCTTCTCCATCTGCGTGCAAACAGGCATCTCATGGCCCTGTCAGCTAAGCAGCAAGCAGGCAGTGCCAATCAACCGTTTGCTGGGGAGCTAGGAAGTGAGTATTTCAACCCAGCCCTCTCTTTTCCTTTCCAAATAGCCGGTCAGCCCCAGTGCCAATCGCCTGACAGTCCTCTGATTATCCATACGTAACCCCAGATGCTGGATCCGGCTTGACAATCAAGTACACAACACCTGTTTGTATGTATGAATCCCCATCCAGCTGGAGATCGAGATGTGGAAGGCTGCACTCATGCAAAGTGGCCCCAGCTGGGTTGAACCGACTGTCTTCCGTCAGGATATGGACTAAATCCATATTTCATTGTTCTGGCTCTTCCATGTTTACATGTAATATCCAAGAAACTCTTTTCTCCCCGGGCTGTGATTATCGTGAAAATTTCCCACATGCACGCAATGGTTGCTTTAGCAATGAGAGGTGAAACTCCCGGGGGGGTCATCTTATGAATATTATGTTCTTCTTGCTCTTGTTTGCCTGTGTGAACTGGGATATGAGAGATCCAGGTTCAAGTTCCCACTCAGCAAACTCATTGGGCAGCTTTGGCTCCATCACTCTCTTTCAGTCTAACATGCCTCACAGGGTTGTTGTGAGAATAAAGCAGTGATAAGAAGAAGGAGAGCAACCTGGAAGGAAAGGTGGGATAAAACATTAATTAATAGGTGGTGGTGGTGGTGATGATGATGATGATGATGATGATGATTTTCAAACTGTTCACCAATATAAATTACCCTCTCCTCCCTTGCAAGGGATGCTGGAATCTACTATCCCAATCTGTTTCGTAAATCCTTCCCGCTCCCTCCAGTACAGGACATGAGTTCTGCTTGTCAACCAATTCTGTTTTCTGACAGTGTTCCAGTTCCGAGCCTGTCAGCTAATTGAGGGGAGGCCGTATACTTAACTATATAACTGATCTAGGATCTTAGCAACATTTATAACTTTTGCATTAAATAAATTTTTAAGCTGTGTCTGTTTTAATTTTCGTAAACCACTGTGAGTCCCAGACTGGGAAACAGTCAGGCTATAGTAATAGTACTAGCAACAACAACAGTAACAATAATGACAGGAATGGGAGGACCTTCTTGGACACCGCGCCACAAGAGAAACCCTTTTCTTCTATAAAGTGAGAAGGCTAGATTTAACCTTTCCCCCCAACTGTCTTCTTTTCTGCATTCTGGAAATTTTATCCCTTGGAGAGCATTCAAACGTGAACCATGTGTCCCTTGAGTGGTACAATCCAGGCAAAGGTATAGCATTTTCTTCCCCTGATTGTACAAGCAGCTCTTATGCGCTGGCCTTTGCAAAAGAAAAGGCTTTTCATCGGCAAAGGGTCACTCTCCTTTCTCGCTTGACATTCCTTACCTGTCATCATCCTAATCGTTATTTTTTGACCTCATTATGACTTCTACAGCAACCAATTACTGTATGTCATTTGCAGAGAGAGGATAATAACTCTAGGCAGGGGGAAAAACCAGCAGGAGTTGATGAACTCTTGAGAAAGAAAGATCTTGTTATTCAAATGCACTTGTTAAAATAACAAGCAAAAATATGGATAATATATAATATTTAGGAAGAGCTACTTTAAAATAGAAAGCTGACATTCACAACATGGGGTCAGTCGCAATTTAATCCTCTGGTGTATGTGCGTGTTTTTTCTACGGTGTCAGAACTAAGCTCTAGTTGGTTTTGAGAAAGATTTATCAACCTTTCAGTGTGTGTTTGTTCAAATGCAATTCTGCTAAGGGAATAAGGATTGTTGCCTTTTTTTGCTTCCCATCACTATGAACTATCAGATAAGTTGAATACAGTATTTCCCCCCTTTTCTATGAGAAAATACACACATTCAATACACACAGCTGTGGATGCCTGAAACCATGGATGGTACCGAACTCTATACCATCCCCAAAGGTAGAATCATAGAGTTCGAAGAGACCCCAGGGGCCATCCAGTCCAACCTCCTGCTATGCAGGACCCACATCAAAGCATTCCCAACAGATGGCCATCCAGCCTCTGCTTAAAAACCTCCAAAGAAGGAGACTCTACCACACTCACTCCCAGGCAGCATATTCCACTGCTGGACAGCTGTGACCATCAGGAAGTTCTTCCTGAGGTTCAGGTGGAATCTCCTTTCCTGCAGTTTGAATCCATTGCTCCTTGTCCTAGTCTCTGGAGCAGCGGAAAACAAGCCCACTCCCTCCTCGACACGGCGTCCCTTCAAGATAGCCCTTTAGCTTTGCAAGGGACCATAGAGAGACTTCATGCTACCAAATAGAATGAAGACTCTCGATGGTCCCCGTGAAGCGAGGGGGCTACTTCTGGTGACACCAGAGTCATTTCCTGTGGCAGTGTTGGCAGAGGAGTGGTTAAAGAGAGGGCAGCAGGCAGACAACGTACAGGTGGCAGGCCTGGAGCAGGCCTCATAGGTGCCATCACCTGTACACTGGCAGGTGGATCAAGGCAAAAGGTGAAAGGGAGGGAGGTGAGTCTGTGAGGGAAGGGGTTGACTGCTTGAAATGACAAATAAGGGGGGGACTACTGTATATATTTGACCCTGGTCACCTAATCTTGGCATAGGTGGCCTCTCATGGGTAGAATGTGATCCCTGCATGATCACCCTTCAGCTCCTGGGGCCTCTGCCTGCAGAGACTGGCCCCTGTTCCTCAGCTTCTGTACTGGCTGCAAGGGTTTCTTTAGTGGCTGTGTATGTGTATCTACGTTATAGCTCAAGAAATGGAAAAGGCAGAGGAAGACAAAGGCAAACCCCCTCTAAACAAATCTTGCCAAGAAAACCCCATAATAAGTTCACCTTAGGGTTGCCATAAGCTGGAAATGACTTGAGGGCACACAGGAACAATTTTGTTACATTCTGTAGTCAAACTTCAGGTGATGAGAATCAAATTGCAATTGTGAAACAACCATAGAGTAATTTGATATCATTTTAAATATAATGGATCCATCCTATGGCATCCTGTTATTAGTAATTTCAAAAGACACTTGGAATTCTCTTCAAGAGAGCTCTGGTATATAGAGGGGAATGAAATAGAGCTTTCTTGCAAAGAATTTGCGGAGGAGCATTTTAGGGAGTTGAGTATTTTTAGTCTGCAGAAGAGAAGATTAAGAGGGGACATGATAGCCATGTTTAAATATTTGAAGGGATGTCATGTAGAGGAGGGAGTGGGTTTGTTTTCTGTTGCACCAAAGACTAGGCCGAGGAGCAATGGATTCAAACTACAGGAAAAGAGATTCCACCTAAAGCTCAGGAGGAACTTCCTGAAATCAGAGCTGTCCGGCAGTGGAATATGCTGCCTTGGAGTGTCGTGGAGTCTCCTTCTTTGGAGGTTTTTAAGCAGAGGGTGGATGGCCATCTGTTGGGAGTGCTTTGATGGGTGTTCCTGCATTGCAGGGGGTTGGACTCGATGGCCCCTGTGGTCTCTTCCAACTCTTTGATTCTATGAAAGGAAAAGAGGGAGAAAATGAATGGTGATGGAATGAATGATGGAATGGAGTCTGAATATGCATAAGAGAGGAAGGAGAGAGGATGGGGTATATGAGAAAAAATATAAGGTGGTTTTTGTCCTCATTTGGCTCTGACCCTGCCTTTTATAAGCACACAAGCCTCTGGCACATTGCCACCAAGAGGTTTTGCCCCTTGAGAGGGTGTCTCTCCCTTTTCCTAATTTAACACTAACCGCTGTGGGTCAAACTAGGTGTCAAGTCATATGCACTTCTTCTACAATTAATCTGATTAAATCAGAGGGATCTCCTCAAAGGTGCTGGCTTCAGCAATCAGACTTCTACTAAATCTGCATTTACCTTCCAATGACCAATCACAAAAAAGGAAGTCAAATGCAAGATACACAGATGCATGCTATGACAAACAGACATCTTTCACCCCCTTGGAAAGAACACTGTTTCTAAAAATATGGCTAATGTATTGTCTAATTTGACCCTAGGCATGACCAAACTCTACCTACCAAACTGACTGGAAGGATAATCTCTTTTAGCAGTATCATTTGTGGTGGTTCTTTCCTCACCAACTCTTTTGGATCAAACAGGTTTGGTCTGTTCCTTGGAGTTGTCTTGAACTTTCTTGCTGATGTAGTAGAACAGCAATGTGTATTTTTGTTATTTTTTTTTATCCTGTATATTTACAGTAGGATTAAAGCTCCACTGAACTCAGTGGGAAGATCAGTCTATCAACAAAACAAGCAAGGTCTCTGCAAACTTTGGCCATTTCTGCACTACACTGTTACAGTGCTATTATTCCCTTTTCAACATCCTATGGAATCCTGGAGTTTGCAGTTTAGCGAGGGGCTTTTAGAATTCTCAGCCATGGAGCTCTTTGGCCTCAGGAAACTACAAACTCCAGGATTCCACAGGATGTTCAAAGTGGAATAATAGCACCATAACAGTGTAGGGTGGAAATGGCCAGTGTGTGTGTGTGTGTGTGTGTGTGTGTGTTCTCAGAATAAGGTGTCATGAAGTTGGGACACCCTTTTACAAACAGCTTGCCCTTGGCTGTCCCAATGGCTGGACCCCTGGTTGTATATAAAGGAAAGGCATTTATCAGATTTTTTTTAAGAAAACACAACTATTACTGAATCATAAATTGGCCATTAAAAAAAGACCGTGGTGCATATTTACTTAAAATCTACCTCCAACAAAATCAATACGATTTAATGTAGAGAAAATTTGTTAAGGATGGGAGGTCATTGTGAAAGATTTCTCTTTGTGAAAATCCAACATGTGGCACCAATCAGCTGCCCTAGAAATGAATTTTGCCTCTTCTGTGCCCCCATATGTTTTACTTTGGTGCCACCATCAGTGTCAAGGTTCGAGGTCAATCTAAAACCTGAATCAGAAGTAACTTTTGTGGATGTAGTGGCCACCCTCCCCACCATGCCTCATCCCACCCACCCCCGTTCCTCATCGGTGATGCCGTCATTTTCTCAGGAGCCTGGCAATGAAATCATATAACACTTTATAATCACTAATTAGGTAAACATGCCAAGAAGTGTTCCCTGTTGTGCCATTTATCAGGGATGCAAGTTGGTAATCAGTGCTTGACTTTAAAGTGTCATAATATCCAGAGTAAAGCCGGCCTCTTTGCTGGGTTATTTGGCACTAAGTGGAGTGCTGGGAACACTCATGTGCTTATTATAGTTTCGATCCTTTATAATAGGATGCCCTGAGTAATGATTTTGCTAGTGGTCCCGACGTTACAGATGCTTAAGCAGACGTTTTCCTAGCAAAGTGGATGCCTCGGCCTGATTTTTATGAAGAGTCCTTGAAAGTGGGAGCATAGCTCAGTGGGAGAGCACATGCTTTGCATGCAGAAAGTTTCCGGGTTCAATCCCCAGCACCAACAGGCAAAGGATCAGAGAGAACAGTGTTATTAGGGATGGAAAAAATATTCAAATATATTCAAAAATTGGTCTAAAAAATGTATTTTGCAAGTTTCAAGAAACCCTGATGAAGAGAATCTGGACTGATGACAATCTTTTCCATTCAGGACTTTTGTTTTTAAAAAATGCATGCATGAGGTTTTGTACAGAAGATATTATTTTCTGTAAAGAAATTTTTGTTTTCTGTACAGAACATGCAAAATGCACATTTTGCACACAATAAATCCCCAATGGCAGTATTTTCTGAACAGGAAAGAGCATTTCCTACAGAGAAAATTCTGTGCAGAAATATAATTTTCTTCACAGAAAATGCTTTTTCTTGTGCAGAAAATGTTGTTTTCTATGCAAAAATGCCAAGTGTAAATTTTACCAGAACAAGTTCTGAACTGCAATAAGCTTTGAAGACTTTCTGGAAGCAGGAAGAAAATTGCTAAATTACTCATTGCTTCCTTCAAGAACTAAATTAGCAAAGAATTTACTTCTCTAAATCTTACATATTCTTGAACCCTTCAAAAAAAAGTCACCTCCTCATACAGTAGATAAGGAGCTAATAGCCAGAGTTAGGCAGTTTCTTATATCCAAATGAGACAAAGACCAAAATGTACTAATATAAGACAAAGTGAAATTTTGGTTGCTTGAGCTTGGAAGTTACTTTTTGGACTTAGAATCCCACCGCCAACCTAGCCACTGGCCATGACAGCTAAGAGAGTCGAGAGATGTCACCAAAAATACTATTTTTTAACACTCTTAATGGCTATATTTTCTAGTTTATAGACTTTTATTGGAAAGGCTGTCTGAGAATGGACCTCTCTTCACAGAGTCATCAGTAATCCAATCTAGTTTCAAATGCAAAATAAAGAACAATCATTATGAATAGGAGTCCCTGCAGAGTTACCACCTAGGCAGCGAACCAGACAGGTAGGCACGCTGGTCACCTGGTCCTAGTCTTTTCCACTAAAGGGAGTTGCAGCGTTCTTCACTTTAGATTACAGTCACTCTTTCTAAATTTTTGGCTTTGTTGGTGTTGGTGTTGTGTGCCTTCAAGCCATTTCCAAGTTATGTTGACCCTAAGATGAAACTATCATAAATTTGCTCAGAGGGGGGTTGCCTTTGCCTTCCTCTGAGGCTGAGAGAGTGTGACTTGCCCAAGATCACCCGGTGGGCTTCCATGACTGAGCAGGGATTTGAACTCTAGTCTCCAGAGTTCTAGCCCAATGCTCAAACCACTACACAAATGCTGGCTTTCAGTAGGAGAAGCAGCTATACATACCAGTTGGTGAGTGCAGATTTTATGCAGACTTTATGAACTTCTGAGGGGGGTGGGGAGGTACAAGTGAAAATCCCATTCTAAAAATGATCAGGAGGTGAATGGAGCTATGTCCTCTATAGCGTATTGATTGCTTGGGGAGAGCTATAAATAATATAATGGTTCAACTCCTACACCAGGATTGTGTAGCACAAATGTCCACATGCAGATTTATCACTAATTTGCTTAGGTAATCCCTGTGTTGAGTGGCAATGTGGAGCGACTGAATCAAGACACCAAATGAGAAACTAAATACACAAAAAGTGCATGTATATCCATGTGAAGTGTACATCCATGCACAAATGGTATATCATGCACAAGTCCATTTACGCAACCTTAAACTGCACGTGACCATTCCCAGATTGGACAAGGAAGTCCAGCTGCTTTTGTAGGAGAACTTAGACCTACATAAAACACCAACGAGATTCCAAACACTGTCTCCACTGAGTCCCTCTCATTGCAGGTTTTGCCTCCCTACTAATATAACCAGTGATGGCTATTTCTCAGTAGGGGGTTCAAATCTGGGCCTGGATTCAAGTGGGTACTTCCTGAGGTCTGGGGGCCACATAGACCTCTTAATGGACCTTGGAGAGACACATCCCCTCTCAATAAAAAAATATATATACTTCCAGTTTCAGTGGGAGAAAGCCCACCTCTGTGTACATACTTTGCTTAGCAAAGGAGGAGAACAATTATTTTTGAGCAAACACTGGAAACCTTAACAAAATTCATTCTGTGTCTTTTAGTGATCCAGGAAGCTATTGAAGCAGGCTATCTCATGAAAAATGAGAAATTTTTCCTATGCCCCTATGCCAACGCCTGCAGGAGGCATTAACAGCATCAGGGCATCAGATATTTTCCAGGACTTCTGAGTCAGGACCCAGCTGGCCTTGGAGACTGTACTTTGGGGGACTACAACTCCCAATATCCCCAGACAGCAATACCTCTGGAGATATTGGTTGGAGGCTTCTGGGATCTGTAGTGCCAAAAAAAGTAAACCTTGGGACCCAGGCACTGCATTTCAAGGTCCAGTCATCTCTCCACATTTGCAGGTTTGATCTTCACAGATCTGATTATTTGCAAGTTTCTCCAATCCCTCTCCCCCATCCCTCCCCCCCCCCCCAAGCACACACAGTGCAGGCAATTCTTTTCCGGAGAACCTTTCTCTTCAGCAGCTCCTACTAGGCCACACAGCCCTTTAAAAACTCTGGTCTTCTTTCTCCTCTACCAGCTCCTGCACCCCCTAGAGCACTTAACCCTAGAGAATGTGGAGGGATGAGTGTTTCTATGTAGCATAAGAAGTTAAAGACAAAAATCACTTCTTTTCCACATTTCTACCCCTGTTTGTATGTTTGTATTTATCCAATCTAGGGTGTGGCTCTGGTGATGTATACCTATAATTACAAATATAATGGAAAGGGGAGAAGAAAATCAATCTGTGTGCTCTCTTGCTCTCGCTCTCTTCTTTCTCGCATACACATACACCCACAGAATACTCTGATTATTATGCAAAGATGCAGCCACTGAGGCAAGAGAGATTGCAGTAAATAAGGACATAGAAATCATTAGGGTAAGATAGTGTTTCAAAGAATAGATTATACCAGGCTCCCCTGCTGAACTTCATTACAGAGATAATCAGTTCCTATTGGGCAACCCTGATATAGGTAAAGCTGAAGGATAATGAGATTCCTCCAAGAAAAGGGAAAAGATATGAAATTTGCCGTATACAGGTAAAAGGGGGTGAGTGGAACAGGAGCATGCATGTTCTTCAGATGATTGATGCCACTGGTTAAGATGGTACTGATCAGCCTCAACAGAGCAAAAGCAAACAAAGAGGCTTAAGACTGATTCAGACTTCTCTGAAGTTGGGTTGGAATGAGGATGGGCATTATGATCTTTCTTGTGCTGGAGCTCCCAGTGACACAGGCCACACCAGCAAGCAGCCTGGTGTGAGTCTGCAGTAAAGTGGAAGGAGGAACTCTGCATTACATTTTTAAACGCATGATTTTTAACGCATGTGCTCCTTTACTGTCTACCATTAACACTTCTGTTTAATGCTACAGTGCAGAAGCTCTGGCATCCATGCCGTTTCATAGGCTGGAAGAGCCTGTCTAGGGGATATCAATCCCGGCTTGATTCATCCTGACACAGTAAAGAGAAAATCTTGGTAATTTTTCTCCTTGATTCAAGTCACTACAAGGTGGCAGACTTCTGGGGAGGAGATGACCTTGGGGCAAATCAGCATGTCTTTGCAAGTGGCATTCACATGTATGCAGCATTTGAAAATGTGGCAACTGCTTCCTTGTGCTAAAAGTAGTAGCCTCAGATGGGTTGGTTGGGTCTTTGTGAACAATCAGCCCATCCTATTGTTCTCGCTGTGTGTGCACGCATACGTGCTCATGCACACTTAGGTTCACAAAGGAAGAAAAGAAACTACTGTTGGAGTGTGTTTGCACAGTTAAAGCTAGTATGCCAGGTGCCCCTGTTCCTTCCAAGATGAGATCTGGCTATGGTAACACATGCCTTGACTATACCTTGTTTGGATTACTGTAACACACTCTGAGAACCAGCGTGGTGTAGTAGGACACTTGGAGACCAGCCATGGAAACCCACTGGGTGCCCTTGGCAAGTCACACACACTCAACTTCAGAGGAAGGCAGTGGCAAATTCCCTCTGAACCAATCATGCCAAGAAAACCCTTGTTCATTTCTGAATTAAAGGAGAAATCACTCAGGGCAAGAGTCTATATGGCTGAACATAGCATAAGCGTTCCACATGAAGAACAACTCCATGACTCCCCTATCATCAATCCTAGAGCTCATCATGTCACTGCAATAGCCTCCTGCCATGCTATGGCTGGTGGAAAGGGAGACAATTGGCCCAAGAGATCCACCAGAGTCGTCTAGAGGTCTCAGCAGACGACATCATTAGTCTGCAACTGGCTATGGGCACATAGAGAGATGTATCTCCAATGCCCTTAGTTCTCCATCAGCAGTGGAATAGCATCTGAGAAGGAGATATCAGTGATACAGTGAGTGACACACACTGGGACAAAACAAGAAGTTACTGTGAAGGGAGAAAGGGAATACCAATCTCTGCAATGACCATAAGAGTACATATGCAACTGTAAGGTAGAATTACACTGCCATACGTCAGTAACCAGATGGCTGCCTTAGTATGTTAAAACAATGAGCTGCCCAAACAGATGGCTGACATCCTGTTGATAGTGACAGATGCCAGTGTAAGACCAACATGGGAAACAGGGTTAGAGAGCTATGACTTTCTTCCTGAGCAACCAAACTGTTTCCTGACAGGCATTTCTTCTCACAGCCATTCCACGGTCAAAGGTGGGAGCAGGGAAGACAAGAGCAGCCAGGCTCAGTTCCTACAGCCACCTACAGAGAGAAAAAGCCCATCCTCCCAGACTTCCCAAGTATCCTCTAGAACTTCAGGAGGACGGCAGCGTCTTCTTGCACCTGGTTAAAGGAAGGCAACTGGCTAGTGGCTGGCTGCCTGTTGTAGTCCAGCTATTGCAAATAAGTACAGTCAGCCCTCCACATTTGTGGGTTTCATTTTTGCAGATTTGATTATTCACGGATTATTTGCTGTCACGTCTGCCGCTTCCCTATGCCATTTTTAACAGGGACTGCAAGCCTTGTGAAATTGAGAAACTGTGAATGAGGCTCGTAAGTCCCTCTTAAGAATGGCGTGGGGCAGCAGTGGAAGCAGTAGTAATCCCCACCAGCCCCCTGTTTCTGCCTTGTGAAGGAACTCTGATGCCTCCAAGGAATCCACAGTGGGTTGAATATGGTGATCATACTTTTGTGTGTGTTGTAAACGTGGTTCAGGAGGGCCTAGAGTTATTCATGGTTTTTCCACTTTCACAGGGGTTCTGTGCCCCTAACCCTAGTGAATATGAAGGGCTGACTGTATTGTCTGGCTCCCCACTGTCATCTCCCCACCATCTGAAAGGCCATCAAGAGGGACAGCCAGCCAGAAAACAGATAGTTTGAGCATTTGGGAAGGGGATGAGATGTAACTATACCTGATGGAACTTTAAAATTTGTCCATTGGCTAGATGTAGGATTGCCTGGTAAAATAAGGGACAGTGCACTTGTATCTTGAATAGTTATGTAGAAGAGAAATTTGAGACTTATTGTGGAAGCTTTAGCAGCTTTATGTCACCTGGCAGGCTTAGGCAGATGTGTTCCTATTCACAAATGATCGGAAACTTAGGATTTTGGTAGTATACTATGATCATGTTCTCTATGTAATGTCAAGAGCTCTTTGGTTGGCCTGCAACAGTTGTGCACCTTACATCTTTTGCATCCCTTTCAACATTAGCCTGTCTACATTTACTCAGAAGTAATATACAGTGAAGAGTACAGCCAGGCAAGTGTGCTTAGGACCAAAGACTGGGTTCCCTAAGGCATGATTCAATATGAAGATGAATAAACTAACATAGAAATTTTGGCCTTAACTTTCAAACTCAACAGCAAACAGTTGAAACTTTCAGCCATATAATATTATATAAACAAAATGGGGGTGACAGATCAGCACTCAGTCAATAGTATTAATTTAAGCAATTTACCATTCCATAGCTCTTTATTTCCCTTAATTAAAAGAGGCTACAAAAAGGTTAACGCTTTGTCACTGGTGATTAATGCTACGTTTTAAAGATCCTTTAAAGAGCACACTACATGCAATGTCAAAAGGTATTAAGTTGTAACTAACTTTGTTTGCTAATAAAATCTCGGGGCTTGTTATGCATACAGACGATAGAAGGTTAATGGGCAATTTGATTTTTTTTTTTTCCAAATGCTTTTTATTGAGAGCAGCCAAGCCAAAATGACTCTTGATTTAATTTGAAGCTTTCAGCTGAAAAACATTACTTCATTCCACCACTGCCTTAGAATTCCTTGCTCTGAAAAGTGTGCTTATTTTGTGTAGATTGTCCTTATTTGTTATTAGCTTTACTGTTCTTAGGGCAGGCATCACACAGCAGAATCTGGCTAGTCAGATGTCATTGTGACAGCCAGTGTCTGCAATCCTCTACTAGAGGATAGGCACCAGAGCGGTGTAGTGGTTTGAGCATCAGATTATGACCATGGAGACCAGAGTTCAGTTCCCCACTCAACCATGCAAATCCACTGGGTGGCTTTGGGTGCATCACACATACTCATCCCCTAGAAGACCCCATGATAAGTTCACCTTAGAGTTGCCATAAGTTAGAATTGTCGAGGAATTGAGAGATTTTTAGCAATAAATCTCCCAATCAGCAAAGTATTTTGTAATGCACAGACAGAAGCTGAACAAATCACCAGTCCCACTTTATCATTTCCACCCGAGACACACTTAACCTAGCTCAAAATAAACACAAATAGTTTGGTTAAAAATATGAAAAGTTTACTCACAAAATCTTGTGCATAGTCTACACAGGTTCAAATCTTGAAGAAAGTAAGAAGGAAATAAGCAGTCACGTGCTTGCTGGAAATAATCCCTGTTAGGAGATCGCAGAGCATCCTTTCAGGACCAAAGGCTAAGACAAAAGGGGAAGAGGAAGAGAATATGCAAGGAGAAGTGGGTGCTGAGCAAACAACAGGCAGTTTACTCTAGGGCAGTCCCCTCTATGCCTACAATACACATGCAAACTAACTAGCCAGTTAATTAAGCATGCAAAGGTTACCACTCTCAACAAAAATCAACTTGAAGGCACACAACAACAACTGGAGGGTAGATCTCCCACATAATGCTGAAAATCTTTGCGGTGGCAAGTTAGAAGACAGACTGGGGGGGCCATGCAAGGCTCTTAGCTGGGCTGCCAGGATCATCACAGAACCTGGAGTCTCCAGGCCAAAACCTGAAATGTAGGGACAGATGTCATTAAATGTTACCCATTAAATACAGTTTAGGGAGAGGCTATGGAATCCTAGGGTTTGTGATTTAAACTAAACTGCAAACCCCAGGATTCCATAGGATGTTGAAAGTCGAATAATAGCACTATGACAGTCTAGTGCAGAAATGGCCCTTGAAAACCATAGATCAATATTTTTTTAAAAGCTCAAAAATGGCAAGAGATTTAGTCAACACGTAAAAGAAATGTGTCACTTGCCATCTCGTAAGACAGATTTTTCCCTGATTGTCACATCCATCATTAAGATGAATATCCATTCTGCACATGTGGGCAGAGGACAAGCATTTGGGGGGTCTGTCCAGAAGAAAATAAATTTTGCTTTCCAAGTTATACAGAATATGTTTTAGATTTATAATCCAACTGCTGAATGTGATCCCGTACATCACATCTTCCTTCAGTTTTAAAATATTAAAGAAAGATTAAAATGCAAGTTGCTAACAGCATCAATTGACTAATAAAACATAGGCAGTTTTTCTTCCTTTGCTGCTTTTTTGCTCATAAAGAAAATGCTACCCTGGAAGCTTCTGAAGAATTTCTAGTCAGTTTACAATTACTCATACATACGACCAGAGCTGAAACAGGTTGGATGGGGTAGGAAGCTTAAAGCAATTTTTTTCAATGGTTTTATTACCTCTGAGTGTGGCTTTATTTCAACATTCCAAATTACAAATGCAGTGGGATTTACAGGGAAAGTGCATTGTAAGATTCTGTATTTGCTGGCGTATAAGACTCACTTTTTTCCCAAAAACTGCTCTTTGAAAATGGGGTGCATCTTATACCCCAGCATGTCTTATATGCCCACAAATAGTATTTGCCATTATATAAATGGGGTGTGTCTTATACGCCAGCAAATATGATACTATGTTTGGTGTCAAACCTGGTGGTCTGGAACCACATTGAGCCAGAAGGGTCACTCAAAATGATGGCGTGAAATAAAAATATGAGCTTTGTGATGGGAAATCTGTTTAGTTGTAGTTAAAACAGGATGGGTAATGTAGTCAAATACTATTTGAAAACTTATGCTAAATCTAGCTTGAGAGAGCATTAATGTTAATTCTAGTCTTGGGGAGCATGCCATTCTCTTTGGAATGCAGACAGACATTGATATTGATAAAAGTTACATCTTGAAGCTGGAACAATGGGAGTCTGTAGAAGCTGACCGAAAATAGAATTGCAGGTGTAAGAAACCATCTGTGTCTGGACATCTTGAAATATTGTAATTAAGAAAATCAGCCTAAATCAGATTGTTGGGAGGGGGAAGCAGATATCCTTGACTTACACTTTCCTCTAGCTCATTATGCTTCATTATAATATTAACTTACACACCCTCAAGGTGGGATCTGGTATTATAATTTGGGACCACCTATATGGACATGCATAATGCTGGAATGTTGACATAATAACATATTTATGACATAGTTTCTATACGTATGCATTTGAATTAGCCAATTAACTAGCATTTTTTGCTTCTGTAATCATACTTAGCAGGGTATACAGTTACCTGTGTGCAGCCATTTCTTTGGAGTGGCTTGTCTTTGTTGCATGGGCATAGCCATTCCCTATTTGCATAAATAAAGCAAAGGACTCTTTTCTTACTATCCAGGTGTCATTGCTTAACTTTAATAAAGTTAAGTATGTTCACAGAACCAGTTTGTTCTTCTTTCAAGCAGTATGTTACTCACATTGAACAGTATGGACAGAGTCAGAGCTTTTTATAAGACCTTGTGAACCCAATTGGCCCTTCTGTGTCACCTGACAAGCAATGGAACACAAGCTGGAGTTCCAGCCCGTATATCGGCTTGTCTTCCACGGTTTCATGTCCTCCAGGTATTTTGGACTTCAAGTTCTATGACCCCAGTCTACAACATCTGGAAGCAACCAGGTTGGAGAAAACTGACATAAATACATTGCTACATAGACGTCTGAATTGGCTACTAGTCGATTTCTAGCCTCAATTCAAAGTACTGGTTTTAAATTTCAAAGCTTCAAACAGCATCCCAAAGGAGTATCTCCTCATATTATTTTTTACCCAGACTCAAAGATAATAAGCAGAAGTTGTCATGGGATACTTGGAGCTAGGGATGGGTTTGTGACACTTATTTGGTTCAGTTTTGGAACAGGGGCTTTTGTCACAAATTTGATAGAAAGAATGTGAGTTTTAAAAAAATGTGAGAGAAAGTGAAATTGACAGATTTGTTCATCACTACTTGAAACCATGGTATGTAGAATGAGCACAACAACACCAGCTTTCTTGGCTACCTCCTTTGAAAGCAAGTATCCTCATTGTAAGGTGGGGGCAGTAGTAGAAAAACCTATGAGAACAGAGGTAGAGAAGCATTCCGTTGGGAATGCTTTAATGGTGTATTCCTGTATGGCAGGGGGTTGGACGATGGCCCTTGTGGTCTCTTCAAGGTTATGATATAATTTTTTTTTATTGATTTATAGTAATAACATCTTGGTCCTGTTTTCACCCCAGGTCTTTCTTGTGCTCCTCATTAAGAGTGATGATGACAATGTCAAGCTCAGAATGTTCTTCCTGAACCCACAATGTCATGATTAGATGGAGCACTGTAGTTGTGTCAAGTGCACCAGCCAATTATTTCACTACTTATTTGACATTACTGGCTTATCCACATCCGCTGACAAAGATAGGAGGGACCTTGAGGCACACCAGATGCTTGGGATGTTTCTCAGCCTTGCGGAGTAAAACAGCAGAACAAATGCAGAGCCAGAAGGATCTCCTTCCATTCGTCTGTTATTATTTTCCTCAGCTGGGTAGGAAATGAACAAACCCTCAAGTAGTTTCACTCCATACAGGAGAGAAAGGAAACAGACCTAAGGCATGACTTAATACTTTCAGCTACAGAAAGAAGGATTCCATTAGAGCAGGGATGGGTAAAGAGCACCCTTTGAGCCATGTGTCCAGGACATTTTTAGACTCTTACCTCCCCAATCCACCACCCACCAAAAACCAGCACAAAATATGAATTTTTCCACTCTGTAAATTTCCAGGAGTAGTGGTTTTGTGATAAAACAAAGTGCAGTGTCCCATTAATGCCCAAATGATTTTTGCAATAACTGGGCATAGTATGTGGATTAACAGTGTTGCTGTTGTTGTGTGTCTTCAAGTCATTTCTGACTTAAGGCGGCCCTAAAGCTTGGGTTTTCTGGGGCTGAGTCTATGACATGCCCAAGATCACTCAGTAGATTTCCATGGCTAAGTGGAGAATCGAACCCTGGCCTCCAGGATCATACTTTAGCACTAAAACCATTACACCACACTGGCTCAGATTAGCAGTGCCACTGCAATATATTTATAGCTTGATCCTATGCACACTTAACCAGAAGACAATCCTGAAGAGTTCTATAGGACTGACCCCATCATACTCCCAAACTAATAACATTCTTGATATGCATGAACAGTGCAATCCCACAGTCTACAGGAACAGACAATGGAGAAAGCAAGCCTGTCGTAGATCATGCACAGGGTGACCGCAAAAAACATGGTCCAGAAAGTCTGAGACCTAAAGACAAAAAGTAGCCCTGGTGAGGGCTCAAAGCAAATAAAGGAGTCACCAGAAAGAATACATCAAGGTATACACCAAAGTTCAAAAATCCACAAAGCTAGCTACATCAAACAAGGTCACAAAAAGAGTGCTAGAGCTCATTGTTTCCACCAAAAGAATGGCCTTAACTGAGCTAATTTATAGCCAGCTGGAAACCAGCCCAACTGGCCTAATTAGCTCAGTATTTTCCTTTTAAAGCAGATCAGAGTGTTTCCTGTTCCTTTGCAACCAGTGTTTTAATGTTCCACAGAGTGAAGTGCTCCCAGATCTCCCTGCTTAGCTTGAGGAACTGTATGAGATGGTTCAAATTCTTCTTCTGCCAGTGTCATGACTGGATTACCAGCTTCCTCTGGCTCCAATTGTAGCCTATTGTGTTGGCACTCCTCTTCTTCATCTAAGGAGGTCTCTTCCAATAGGATGAGACATTTGAGGATCCTTGGGTATTTCGTGCCATACTTTTCAACCAACGAACTAGTCACACTATTTATACCTCGTCTATTTCTCAAGACTGGGATGCCAGGCAGCTTACAGACTAGCAGAAATACAAATAAAACCACATGTAGTTTACAGTAATCCAATTGGGATGCAATTAACAGATGTGTCACTGTGGCCAAGACAAACATGGGTGCAATTGGGGTACTAATTTTACTTCTGCAAATATACTCCTAGCCACCACCAAAACCTGAGCATCCAGGTTAGAGGTAGAAAGAATATTTTAAAATATTTGAAAAAAAATCATTTTTAAAAACCCATGTTTTTCAGGCATCAATACAGTCTGACAAGAAGAATCCCAGGCTGATGAAAATCTTTGCAGTTTAGGACTTATTCTGCGCAAACTTCTTATGTGGTTTCTTTGTGCAGAAAACATTATTTACCCTTCAGGAAACAGTATTTTATGTGCAGAAGTATTATTTCTGCACAGAAAAATGCTGTTTCTTGATCATAAAATCCTGCTTACTGTGCAAAACAACCCCATGCAAATTTTGTGCCAAATAAGTCCCAAATTGTGAAACTGTGTGACATTCAATGAATTTCTGCTACAATTATTCACTGTTTCTTTTGAGAAGAAATTTTATGAAGAATTTCATCCCTAATCCAAGTTCAAGGTTGAGTCCAGGAGTATGCTCACACTGCAAACGTGTACCTTCAGAGGGAGTTTAATCCCATCCAGCAAAGATTGAATCCCTGTTCCCTGATTTGCCTTGTGATTTATCAAGAATATTTCAGTCTGGTCTGGATTAACCTTCAGCTTTAGCAAAGGGATTCCTAATGCCTGGAAACATTGGCCTGAATCACAATGTCCTGCCTAGAGTAGACCAACTGAATCAGTGGGATTTACCAACATCTTGATTCAACAATGACTTGACTCTAGTTGGGAATAACCGACAGGATTCAGGCCATTTGGGGCAACTACACCTCCAAGAATCCCCCAGACAACACATTGTAGTCCCCCAAAATGTGTCCAGGCCGGAAGAGAAGGGGCATCATTTGATGCTTCCCCTCAGCCCAGCCCTGATAGGACTGGAACCTGTTTGGTTGATTGAACTCTTCTCCCCAAAATATGTCTCTGTACAGAGAATCAGCCACCCTATTAATAGGGCAAGCTTTTGAACACCTCTGGGAATGAGAAATTGGCTGTCAATCCTATCTGACTAACTAGAGTGTCTTGTGGCAGGCATGATGTAAATGTGACCCATCTGTGTACCCTGAACATTCATACAGGGGCAGCGGGGGAATGAAGGCAGATTAATTGGTCCCTCAAACAGCATGAATTCCAAATGCCTGCAAATCAGACCCTGTGGCTGAAGGAAGTGTCAGACCGTAAGTCAGCGAAACTGCTGTTGTATGAAAACACATCTGTTACCGCCAAACCTTGTGGCTTGTACTCATATTTAATTAGCATGAGTGCCATAATGTATTTTTTTAAAAAAAGAAAAGAAATAGGTGGAGAGCTCGTAAGAACAAGAAGCTGAGGAGTTTCCAAGCTAAATGTTTACTTTTCCTTTGACTTTCTGTGGACTTCCTTCCTCCCAACACCATTAACAAAATTCCCTAAAGTCAAGCTCCAGGTGATGAGAGGTGAATTTTTAAAACCTCATAGTTCTTCTTTCTCCAGCTTGAATTAAAGTCTGCAGTACTCTTTGGGAGATCTCCACCTCCTAGAGACCTGGGCTGTTTCCACACTAGACTATTATAGCACTATTATTCCACTTTCAACATCCTATGGAATCCTGGAGTTTGCAGTTTAGGGAGCAGTCTCAAAGGCTGCTCCCTAAACTACAAACCCCAAGATTCCATAGGATGTTGAAAGTAGAATAATAGTGCTGTAACAGTTAAGTGAGGAAATGGCCCTGGTAAATGAATATGTTGTGTAACAGCAAGCCAATAAATTAGACCATGAGGCTCACAGAAAACCAGGTGGGAAGGATGGGAAACATTCTCCCCTCTCACCGTGCAATGCTGCCATTGTCCTTTCTCCTCATGTTTCTCCCCAACACAGTCATTTAGTGGTTAAGAGAGGGCAGGGGCAACCAAGCAACATCTCACCATGTTTCTCTATCCAGACACACAATGACGAAGGCATCCTCCAGATCTTCTTAAGGTTCCTCCAGAAGTCCTGGAGAAGAAAGTCATCTTCATGCATCCACCTGCAGGAACACAACTGGGCAGTGCCTGACCACTCTCCCCTGGCCATTGAATGGCTGTGTCAAGGGAGGGCAGCAGGACACATGTGAGTCCTATGGAGAAGGGTGTCAATCTGTAAAGGAGTTAGTGAACACCTCCTTCTGCAATGGCCACTAAGGATATAGTCAAACATAATTTGACATGAATATCACTAACATGATTCTAGTCAATGTCTATTTAACATCTACTGAAAATGTTATTCCCATGCATAAATGACTGGAGTACAAATAATCTGTCTCATCATCCTCATTTAATCAGTAGAAGTGCCGTCATGTTTTATTTTTCCAAAAAAAAGAGAGTAAGAACAATGTTGAAAGGCTCATGAGAATATGTGGAGGGCTCTTCATGCTAAATACTCCCTTCTCTTTCTGCTGACCCACTCAAGAGTCCAATTTAACAAAGACCTTGAATTCCTTTTTTTTAAAAAACCTTCTAGTAGGTGCTTGCAAGTTTCTGATTTAAATATGGGTTATAGGAGGTGCTCCGGAGCCTTATTATGCACAAAGTAATCACCTAACAGGTTCCCTGAATTATTTTACTGAGACCAATATTTCTGGTTCTTTCTGATAAGTAGGAAAAAAAAGTTGTCTTCTCCCCCTTCCGCCCCTTTTCCATCCTTCACAGCAAGATCCCTCCAGTGCAATGCATCTTAAAATTTAAATTTAAATTCTCTCTCCAGCTAGCAAAACAAGTATAATCAGTGTATCATGCCTGCAATCTTATTGTAATTGCATGTTGGGGGAGCTTCTTCCTATGGACTCATCTTTAGATTTCTCTCACTTTCAGGTCTTTATTGTGTAACATACAGGTGAAGATGTGACAAGGATATCGAAGCAGGGATAAGTTTTCTTTGTTGTCTTTAAGGGTGTGCATAGGTAATCATTTCTGCGTGATTTAGTGTTGTTAGCTTGTAGAAATACAGGTAAAAACAAAGTTGGATCCATTCACTCAATGGATTGAATAGATTTTTTAAAAAAGCTAAATTATTCCTATAGATGCCAGATGGAGTTCTTAACCTGAGTGTTCACCCTATAGTCAAAACTAGATGCCTCACTAGACATGAAACAAACACCAAAAACAACCTAGGAACATAGAAAATTGCTTGAGTCAGACCAGGGTTTCTGGCCTTGGATGCTAGGGGCCCCATGAGAGATTGCAATTGGAAAAAAATGACCATTTTAAAATTAATCTGAATTAATTAATTAATTAATTAACTGTCCTAGGCCAGCATAGCCTAGCAGTTCCTTTGAATTGATTAACTGTCCTGCAAAATTAATTAAAATTACAGCTAAAAATTAATGTTTAAGTAAACTTTTCTTAGCTGTAGATGTAATAATTTTTATACAGGGGTTCCCTGAGACCTACAAACCATTTCAAGAGTTCCTACAGGGTTAAAAGGTTTGAGAAAGGCTGATTTAAACCTTTGGACCATCTTGCCTGGTATATTGACACTGACTAGGAGCAGCTCTCTAAGATTTCAGGCATTTTCTTTTCAAGCCCTATGCAAAGATGTCAAGGGTTGAACCTGGGTCCTTCCGAATGCAAAATATGTTCTACCACTGCCTGGGGCCCCTCACCACACTTCCTCCTCTTCTCCTCCCTGTAATGGCTAATGATACAAAACATGTAATGCAATGTTATCACATGCTGCATGTTTTCATGCCCTTCTCACCTCTGTTGCTTGCTGCTGGGAACAGCATGGAAATTTACAGAATGAAGAGTCACATGATGTGATGGATTCCTAAGTGTTATAAGGAAAAGCGGAAGAGGAGGAACCTTGGACACGAGCCAAGAGAATAATGGTAAGCCACAACTGAACTGAAACAGATTCCTAGGGCGGAAATATCATTCTAGACTGCAGAATGATTCTACCTAGCTGCAAACTAGTTTTCCTTAACCTGAATGGGGCATAAAACCTTCCAGCTCACCTTTTGCCTGGACAGAATTGTTAAAGCTGAACTGCATGGAAGTGGAAGAGTTTTAACTGGGAGACAGGAGCAGAGCCAGTACTGAAGTGTACCAGAAATTGGGAAAGTTTAATTTTGGACTACATCTCCCAAACACCCAACCAGCATAACCATACTGGCTGGGGATTCTGGTTGCAGTTCCCAAAATAACTTTTCCGAGCCCTGAAAAACATACAAGAACCAGGAGAATCATTCCTACACAGGCAAGTCCCCAGTGCTATCAGGAAACTGTTTATAGCCCTTCTTGTGGAGAACAGCTTAACAGCCAGCTTAGGTGAGTAGAATCAGTCCAGAGCCTGAGAATACTTTATTGCTTTATGCTCCATTTCCATCAGCTCACCACAAGGAACACTATGATTGAGAAGAAGGCCCCAGCAGTTTCTGATGATTGATCAGGGCAGACCTTTCCTGTTCAGCGACTACTCTGATTCCTTATCATAATCTCATCTCATAAATTCTAATCACAGAAAAATTAAAGTGGGGGAGGGAGGAGAGACTGGTAGGTATATGTCCTATCTCTGTCCCGAAGGCATAGCAGATAAACAAAACAAACTGATTAGCTCGTGACTTACTTCCAGATAGTAAGCACAGAGTCATAAATAAAGTCCAACAGGGTTCCAAGGTAAGGGAGTGTCCAAAGTCAGTCAGAGTATTCATCAAGGTATTTGGCAGGGTAGAAGGCCAGATAAGCTCTGACAACTCCTGGAGAGGAAGGATGGCAGCTATATAGGTCTGAAGCCTAGCACAGCTGCCGCTTGATTAATTGTTGCCAGTTATAAATTCTGAGAGAGCGATGCCGGCTTTCTCTTTGCTGTCTGTGCTCTGCACAGGTGGATACAGGTAAGTGCTCTTCTATGTCTGAAGAGGCAGGACTCTCTGCTGGGGCTGGCACCACCCCTGTTCTGTTTGTGGCACTGTAACCTCCTTCTGTACAGCAGCTCCTGGTATGCCACCTGTTTCAGACTCTGAGTCAGAGTCCACGTTCTGGAAACAGGGTATGACAGTATATGAACTTCCATACTAGTAGTTTCTAGTCTTTGCCACGTCCTCAGCAACCCCAGAAAGTTATCCACAATGAACGTAGGCCATATGTTGGAGTACCAGTTTAGGGCTGGTACTCCATCTGTGTATTGCAATAACAGCTTAGGACAGGAGAGGCCTGGCTTTACAAAACCCAGCCCTATAGGATGAGCCATGGATCTTATCATCGGTTCTGAGCCTAACCACAAGGTTGTTGTGAGGATAAAATACAGAGGTGATACTTCCAAAAACATGCTTATTAGATTTTCTTCCACGAGATCTAGTGGCTTGGAAAAGTTATTTTGGGGGTCTAGTTGTAGCCCAAAACACTACTTTTTCAAACTGTGCTCCAGCTGTCTACCCTGACTATCTCTGGGATGCCCATGTCCCACTCATCTACAGTGGGGGTGATTGTTCTGCTTTTAGCAAAATATCTGTACTTCCTCCAAATCTTTTTTTCTTCCGAAGCTACTTATCTTACATGTCACTTCAGAAAGAATTAGCAGCTATATGAAAAGACAGACTTTTAGGAGACTTCTGCCTTTCTGCCAGTTTTGGGGGTCATCCCTATTATCAATACTAGACAAGTTAATGGATCTTAATTATAAAAGCAGCAGTAAAGCAATTAAGCAAATGGTAGCATTATGACAATTCCCAGTTGCAGCAGCATGCCTCTCCTACATGTTCATTTTGAGATAACAGATATCCTTCCTATTGTGAATGAGATTAATCTGTGTAAGCCTTGCCTTGATTGTGGTTCTGGGGGAAAAATACTTCTTTTCTTTCAACAGTATTTGGGGATTTGGTGCACTGGCCCTGAAGAAAAAGGAAGTTTGTCATAATGAGGTGTAGCTTAGTGGTAGAGCACATACTTTGCATACAAAAGTTCTCAAGCTCAGTCCCTGACACAGCCAGGTGGACACTTATTTAATACCCTGAAGAACTGACACCAGTTAGTGTAAAAGAGAAGTAGGTAATTTGGTTTTTTCCACATCTTTGTGCAATTCCCTATTTCACATATGGGAGATAACAGTCAAAATCCTATGCTGTCCAGTATAACCTTAAGAGTTCAGCAGACAGAACTCTGCTGTGACTTCCCACTCATCACCCCATGGACTTGTGGCTTTCTTGTGATCATCTCCCTCATCAGCTATTTTATGGCTGGGGGAGGATGGGCAGTACAGGGAGAGGTTGGGCATACATCTGCAGATGCCCCATAGCCAAATACAGATGAGTAACATCTTCTTCCCACATCCTCCAGGGTCATGGTGGATAATATCAAGCTGTATCTGGCTATGGAACATAGGCAGATGGTTCTATGATCCCCTGCACTCTCTGCCAGTCATGGAGTAACCATTTTGGGAGCTATTACAGTAAAACAGTGAGTCCTGTGGGCTTTCATTGTGGAAGGTAAAAAGGGAGCAACCTCTGCAACAACCAAAAAAAGACATACACATCTTTAAAGTGGGCTTGTGCTTCTGTATTTCACTAGTAGATCGATAGCCACTGTCCAAAACATCTTGAGTGCGCTAGACCTCCTTCCAGTCTGCGAGCCCTTCCAGAAAATATATATTCTGCATGTAGTGGTTTGAGCATTGAACTATGACCCTGGAGACCAAGGTTTGATCTCTCAATCAGCCATAGAAACCCTCCGGGTGACCTTAGATCCATCGCACACTCTCAGCTCCACAAAACCCCATGATAGGTTTACCTTAGGGTTCCCATAAGTCAGAAATGACTTGAAGGCACACAACAATAATGACAAAAACTACTACTACTACATGTGGCAATGCCAGTATGTGGGGGAAACACATACTTGCATGCATGTTTCAGAAAACACAGGTATGAAACTGTGACCAGGAAGCTTGATCAACCAATGGCTAGACATTTGGAATACCACAGCCTGTTTACTCTGTGTTTAGAACTGAGGTGCCATCTCTTTCAAGTACTTTGGATATAAGGGAGAATTTCTAAGCCACAAACTTAGCATCTTAATACTGTCTGGTCTCAGCTCAGAGGGTAATACATAACATCTTCATCCACTTAATGTTGACAAAAGAGTGTTCTAAGCTGACATGTTGGATGCAGCTCACTTTTATTTTGAGCAACTCAAGGAGGCATATTTGATACTAATACACTTTTAAAGTTCTATTTGTTAATCACTGCACATACATAATATGCACACGCACCCATGCACAGAAAAACGATGAAATATGTCCCTGCAAAGATTCTCAGCTGAAGCAAAGAATGCCCCTATACCTTGGTTTAGCCCCAAAGTGTTTTAAATCAATCTGGAAGTAACGTTTCATTCCATATCAGGGGCAGTCTGTCTCCCAGATGAAAGGCATGCTGATAGAAGTTAATGGGGAAGACAAATGGGAAGATCATATTGCACTCGGGTCCTGCCTTGTGGGCTTACCACAGGGATCTGGTTGGCCACTGTGAGGATCTAATGTTGGGCTAGTAGGCTTATGGTCTCTTCTAGCACAACTCTTTTTGAGCTCTTAGAGGTATCATTGCTGGCTGCTGTTCCTCTGCTTCAAAGAGAAGGGGAGAGACACTGGACATAGCAGCAGATAGGACTGTGGGTCATGGGTGGGCCCAGGACTACTTCTTCTAAGTGCACACCAATGTTGAGTGCTCGGGCGGGGGGGAGGTGTGGATATTGAGAGATGTAGGCCAGAATTTTGTTGGTGTGTTCCACGTGGGTAAGTTCTTCTCTGACAGAAGTGGTTAGACATTCTTGTCCAAAGTGGAACAGCTGCATTCCTTCAAGACTGCAGAAGTGGACGTGCAAATGTGGTGTTAATTTCACAGGGAAGCACACTATGCATTTGGTTCTGCTTTTGGTTGTATGTTCAATTGCACACTCCGTGTTTTGGTTTAGTTGCGCAACACTGCCATTCAACGTAAGGCCTGAATAGCACAATTAATGTGCAACTCTGCCTGAAGCAATTTATGCTACACAATCCCGGTGTGAGATCTTGCTTGCTTGCTTGCTTTATCTATTTATTTATTTATTTCAGTCGACAACCAGAAAAAAATAGAATGATAGATAGAATGATAGAATAGATACAAATACAATACAACACAAAGGAATGCAATATTAAATATAGAATTGAAAGCAACATTGAATATAAAATATTTGTAACAGGGTAATAGAAAACAACATAAAACAGTGATAGCATTACAATGTAAAACAGTAATACTTAATATTCTAAGTCAGCAACTCACACCACCAAGTTATTGTTGCAAAAAAAATACTACTTCAGTTGTGAGTTCAGGAAACTGGTCATCCAGCAGGTAATTGATGTAAAACACTTCTGATCTCCCAGGCATACTTTGTAAAACTGGATTAATAAAATGGCATCAAAGGTCACAACAGAAAGAACAATACAATAAAATAGATTTCCATTTTGGATTGGGTCTCCTGCACATCCAAAATTCCAGTTCCAAGTGACTTCTGAGTCAACTCTCATGCCACCCTGAGATTATTCCATTGGGTGCCCCTAGTTCAACAAGTGTCACTCCGATGAGTCAATATGACATATGGACTACTGACTTTAGAAAGTCGAGTTTCCCAAACAGCTCTGATTTACTAAGTTAGAGCTGATTTACAATACACTATCTGCAACATTTTTAAAATGCCATTCCAAGCTAATTGCAGTACTCAGCTGATCCCCAAGTGATTAATAAAGTTCCTGACTAATTTTCTCTCTCTCCTCAGCTGCCAGATGGAGTGCAACAAATTAGTCTGCATCACATAATGCAGATTTGCACATTAATAATACACAAAGCTTACAGGTGAAGGAAAACAGGGGAACAATCTACTTCTGACCCATCTTCCAGTTGACCCTTGAAGAATATCAGCGAGATTAACTAATTAGCCATTGCCTATTTATAATGCTCCAGATAATATCACAAATCCCATAGGGCACCTTTCAAAAAGCTCTGCATACAACATATTAATATATCTTATTGCAATTTTATAAACCATTAATATTATGACGCCTTCATCTAAATCTTTCGTGAAACCACACTCAGAATACCATGTACATTTCTGGTCACCACAGATTTATACTTCATCCAGTTTTTAATGATATACTGTAATATTATTAGCCTTTCTTCAGGATTTAAGGAACACATAATCAGATGTGCAAGTTCAAGTATATGCAAGGTTTCCATAATTATTTTAAATTATTTTCCAAAAGCCAAAAAAAAAAAAAACCTAAATGATTCCAGGATTAGAGATGCTTCATCCTTCTTGAAACGAAGTCAAGATAGGGGAATTTGTTATTTTGATCACTGCAAATAAGGAAAGACTTTAATATCATGACCATTAGTAGGAGCTGGCTAGCCTTTTTTGCTGAAAGCATGAGTATGACAAGACCTTATAATTATTGTAATTTAAATAAAGTGGTGCACAGAGCATTAGCATTTTGCGTGTTTACATTTTTGGCAGGAGGAAGATCAGAGCACACCATGGCTCAGCAGATTTGGATGGAATATAACTGTATGTATCTGCAATCATATACTGATTTACATGGGAGTTAGCTCCATTGGGCAACTCTGCAGGAACTAGACAGGGAGGACAGCTACGAAGGAACTGGATGAGTAAAGATATATCATTGAACATCACTGTCAGGATTATCTATGTCAGGGATAAGCAATGTGTGGCCACATGCGGCCCTTGGGACCCCCAAGTGTGGGCCCCCAAAACCATCAAACTAAAAAAAATGTTTAAAAATTTGGGGCCAATTTTCAGGTGACTTGTGCCCAAACCATAGTGGTTTGTCCTCCAAAGCACTTCCCCAAACCTCCACAAAACATAAAAGAAATATTAAATATCAGCCTAAATTCAGCCAAAATGGCAGCCAGATGTGATGTTGCATTACTTTAGACATGTCACTGCAGCCTGCCAGGTGGCTGCTGGGTGAAAAAATCACCCCCATCCCCTGCCCAGTTGCCTACCCTGATTTATGCCGTAGTACAGTGGGCCCTTGGTATCTACCAGGGTTTGGTTCCAGGACACCCCATGGATATTGAAATCCATGGATACTCAAGTCCCATTATATACAATGGTGCAGTAAAATGGCATCTCTTATATAAAATGGTAAACAACTCAAAGGAGTGCCAGAGAGAACCTGGAGATCTGTGAATGGAAGGTGGCTACAGCAGGGTATGCCTACACATCAGCATAGTGCTTGGCATGTGGCAAAATCAAGGGTTGCTTTTTGCAATTTTTTTTCCTGAATATTTTCAAGGCATGGTTGGTTGAATCCATGGATGCAGAACCCGTGGATACAGAGGGCCAACCAGCCCCTTCCTATCACCAAGTGAGGCTGTGATACCCAAAAGCAAGACTCCTTCTGCGATTCCTCATCACACCACACACAGATCACTGGGGGTAAGAGGCCGGAAATGTCATCCTGCTATGCCCTTATTGACAGCAGAACACACCTCCATCGTTCGGTGTGTCTGCTGGCTGTTAAGATAGATATGGGGGCAATTTGTGATCATTGTAATAGCACCACAATCATGAATACTTAGTGTTAGTGAATACAGAGCAGTTATGAATCCATAACTCTAGGTTATGAATCTATAACTGCAATACAAGATGCCAGCCATATTAATGCAAGCCTTTGCTGTTTAGTCCAACCTAACATCTGTTCTGTGGGTGACTTTAAAAGAGTGTGTGAAATTTTACATTGTGTTTAGTCATATCTTGTGTATCATGCTTCAAAATTGTCTAATTTGGAGCAAAATTTGGAACTAAGCAGTATATAAATATCTAATATATAAAAGTCAAAGCTTGTCTGTTTATCCGTGTCAGGCAGAGAAGACCTCAAATGATTGGCTGTATCAGGAGAGAATACCTCATACGATTGGCTGCCTGAGAAGATTCTATGGAATCCTGGGGTTTGCAGTTTAGGGAGGGGCCTTTAGATTTTTAGCCAGAGAGCTCTTGAGCCTGGTCAGTTGCTATGGAAAAGAGGCTTAGCAGCAAGGAAGAGGGCAATATATTCCCTCAGAAACTGAACCTCTGTATGTTAACAGCTCTGAATAAAGATTGGATTGGGGAATATGGGGAAAAGTTACAGACAGTTTGGGGAATTAGAGACACAGGATCTCAAATCCGTGTATTTCAACTGCATCTAATTCCTAAGGTAAGGTAAGGTAATTCCTAAGGGATTACTAGTATTACCTATGAGAAAATAAAATCCCGGGCAATGCCAGGTATATGCACTAGTATGTAAATAAAAGTTCAACATGTTTCGCAGAGTCACATCTAATAGCAACAATCACACATGTACATACACCTACATATGGCATAATTAGAGCCTGGAAATGTTCCTTTTTTCAACTACAACTCCCAGAATCCCCCATATTTTACATATCCAGTATGGTGTAGTGGTTTGAACTTCAGGCTATGACTCTGGAAACCAAGGTCTGAATACCTGTTCAGCCATGGAAACCTACTGGGTGATCTTGGGCAAGTCGCACTCTCTCAGCTTCAGAGAAAGGCAAAGGGAACCCCCCTTTAAACAAATCTTGCTGAAAAAATATTGTGATAGGGTCACCTTAGGGTTGACACAACTTGAAAGCACACAACAATAACAACAATGACATAGATCCCTGTCTTTGGAAATAGTATGGCACTTGTCTTGTCTCCAAGGTCTTTTTCTTTTCTGAAGACAACACTTCCCTCCCCTCAAATCTCACATGCTTCTTTTACATTCCCTCTTCTCTCTTTTTCATTTATATTACATTTGTACATGATGTGGTAAAGAAATGCACGCATGTGAATCTGCTTTGCCTCACAAGCAAATAAACTGTCTCAGGCTAAAAGGGTGACCTTGGTTTCCATGTTTTTAGTTCTATAATGAATGCACAAAAAATTATCAAAATGAGATAGCTGGTCAAGAGAACTCTGAATTCATACATCCCTTCTAGGAACCAAATGGAATGAAAAGCCATTATTAATTTAGTCAATTAGTGTACTTTGAAAGCAATATTCAGTATATTAAGGAAGCCATCCCTAGAGTATGCCTACATTCTACAAAAGCGGCATTTTTATGGTATTTACAATGAAAAAAGGTCATTTCTCAGATGTGCTCATCAAAAGAGAGCAATTTTTGAAACTGCCAATTTTAATGAGAAGGAGACTTTTTCATCCAAATGAAAGGAGGGAGGAGGCAGAAATTAGAAATGAAACACAAGACATTTATTGTAGCAATCATGCTTTTTTAACTCCAATATGGTGGAACAATATTTCCCTAGCTTTCTCCCACAACTTCAATGAAACACTGGGACATACCTCCTAGCCAGAGATATGGATGTTTATTGCACCTCCTTATTTGGCATCAGCACCAATCTTTAAAGTTTTGATACCTCAAACAACCACTACATTCCAATACAGTCTCAAAACTACCATTTGCAAGGACTGTTCTCATATTAGCTTTCTACAAAATGCACCTGAGGGAGAGTGAAGGGCCATTTTCAGCTCCTGTCATCCTAGTAGGCTCTAGCAACATTCCTGGGAGCACCAGGAGGTGACACTGAAACAGAGCTTTTTAATATAGTTTTTTTCTTCCACCTGTCCCTTGATGGTAGGGTTGCCAGATTAGATTCTGTTGGAGTTTGGAAGCTTTGCATGGCTATTCTCACTGGTAATTATCATTATCTAGGACAGAGCTTTCCAAACTTTTCATGTTGGTGACACACTTTTTTAGACATGCATCATTTCATGACACAGGCCCTTTCCGCATGGCATTTGCCATGCGAAAGGGTACCTGGAGCATCACACAATTGTGAGGAGTGATCTGCACGACGCACTCACAATCGCGCAACACTCCAGGGGCCGGCAGGCGCCAATCGCGCACCTTTTCATTTTTGGCTGGAAGCCGAAAATGGTGTGCGATCGCACATTGCTCCCGGGCCCCATGCACACTTACCTGGTGTGCGGATCCTCCGGAGCCATGCCAATCATACTTCCTGCTCCAGCGGAGCCTGGGAAACTCCCAGGCTGCACTGCAGAAGGAAAAGGCGGGGCTCTCACGCGAGCAGGCAGCTCGTGAGGAGCTGAAGCAGCAGGAACGCAAGAGCGTCTCGCTGGAGGCTGCTCACGCGATCCCCGTACTCCAGCGCCGGAAAAAGGTAAGGTGCCGAACAACTGGGAAGAACCGGGACAGAACAACTGGGAAGAATTAACATAACATTGTTATAATCCAGTTTTACTAGGAAACCAGAGATACAGACACATACTTAAATTGCAATAACAAAATGTATAGGGACACGGACTTCCGGTGGAGATGATGCGGTGACCGGTCGGAATTCACAGAGCCGGTGAATTCCGAAGTCCTGGTGAGATCGGAATCTCCTGTTTAAATTAAAATCGAAGGAGATAAAGACCCCTTGGTAAAGGGGTACACAGAGGAGACTCGAAGGGGACCCGAGATCAGCTGTAAGTGTGCAGGATTTCTGAGAGGAGGGAGACCTGTCCACGGGAACACATGACGGGATCGCGGAGTCGCCATTACCACACCGGGCAGCATTTTAGGCTAAGCCGCGTTGCCACCATTCGTTTCTTTTTTCTTATCCATCTGGATTAATAATAAGAATAATATAACCACCAGCTGGGGTAAGTTAAATCCGGACTGATCTTTATTGAGAGAACTTCATAATTAAAAACTTTAATCTGCAAAAAGCTACGTGCTCTGTGGAGTTAAACTCCCAGACAAGCTGGAAGAAGAACACATGGCAGCGCTTTTGTGATTTTAAGTGCGCTTTTTTTTTGCATCCTTAACACTTCTTGTTTCATAAATCAGTCCATTTTGGTTGAGTTTTTCCTTTTCTCGGTTGGGATATTCAGAACCAAGCAGGGTACATTATAAATTACGGACATAAAAGGAAAATACGGAAGACCAAAGAGACGGTAGTCCCCCATTCTCATTCACTAAGTTGAAGGGAGAGAAGCAGAGAAGGATTTAAAATCAGGACAGAACAACTGGGAAGAATTAACATAACATTGTTATAATAATATAAACAATAACATAAATTCATTAAATAATACAATGGACATAAGGATATAAGGACAGAGACAATCTGTAGAAAAGCAAAGAGGAGATGACATGATACAACTGGGGAGAGTAATGGAGGAGACCCAGTTGTGTTGAAGCGAGAGCAGACAGCAATTATAAAACATGCTAGAAGAGAGGTGGCGAGAAGTTGAAACAAAGTAAACAAAGAGAAACAAAGTGGAAATAAAGTTAGAACTTATAAATACAGTGTAACAGAACAGGACTGAAAGATGCTTAGAGAGAGCAGAAAAGAGACCGGAAGACGTGCGACTCTGGAAGGTTGAAACAAACATAAAGAACTGAATGGGGGGGGGGATAAAAGAGAGGGACAGGGATGGGGGAAATATAACAAAGGTAAATTGGGTGATTATTGGAACTTTGTTAATCAAGTATAAATATTGTCTGTCATAAGTGTGATATAAAAGTCCTCAGACTAGTAATAGATTGTGGGATATCTGTCTACTTTTGTTAACATCTATAGAAGAAAAGGGTTAATAAATATTGTATAAAAAGAATATTAATACTAATAGAACTGAGACCTAAAGTTTTTAAGTAAAGTACATAATCAAGACGACTGAAGCATTGGAAACTTGAGTTAATTACATTTGTTAATATTTATATTACTTGAGAGACATTTTGATATTTTGGAGAAACATAGTAGTTTGAGATAATAGAAATAGGATTGGGGGTTGTGTTAAGGGAAAGGAACAGTAGTTGAATACACTCAAGGCTGTTTCCAGAGAAACAAATCAAGGACATTGCAGATAAAGAATATTAGCTAGATAAGAGTCACTGGAAGGGTAGAGGAAGGGTGGAGAAAGGAAGAGAGTGTTGGCTATTATAATAAAAAGTAGATAATAGTGTATATACGCTAAAGATAAATTAAGTTGAGATTTACACTCCCCTAATAATAAAACAGACAATAAAATAGAATAGAGAGCAGAAGATAATAAAGAATAATAAAATTAAGCAAGATGATGGCAGCAGGGAAAAGGAAGGCAGCAGCAGGAGCGCAAACACAAATACAAACATTGTTGCAAAGAAGAGCCTCTACAGAAATCAAGATGCCAAGTACGGAGACAAGGACATCATTAATGGAAAGCCAGAGTTTGACACAGAGTGTTGGATTTGATATAACAGAAGAAATAAGGAAACTAACTATGACATTCAAGAATAAAATGAGGGAAACAAGAACAGAAATGAAACAAATGAGAACAGAGATAAAAACAGACTTAAAGAAAGAACTGGAGATGTTCAGTAATAAGCTAGATAATATCTCAAAGGAATTAAAACACGTGAATGAGAAGGTTAAAGAAATAGAGGAAAGAACTATAAGAACGGAATCACAGACAAGGAAAATGGAAGAAAGGACGGAACATTTAGAAAAGACAACGCTACTAATAGACATAAAGAATAGAAACAAATCGATTAAAATAAGAGGACTACGGGAATTGTCACAGGAAGATTTGTATGAGAGACTAACTCAACCACTGGCACAATTTATAGGTTGGGCACCAGAACAATTAGATTTAGAGCTGGACAGGATCTTTAGCGTTAATTCAGCAGTAGCAAAACTGAGGAACATTCCACGAGACATTCTGATCTACTTCCTGAGGGAAAGAGTGAAAGATCTGGTCCTGCAGCAAAGTTATAAAAAAAAACTTGTGATGGATGGAAACAAACTGAAAATTTATAAAGATGTGCATCTGCATTGTTGAAGAGGAGAAGAGAATATAGCTTTGTGACACAGCTCTTAAGGAATCGAGGGATACGATATACATGGGAAAGGACTGAAGGTATTTCCTTTATGTGGAAACAGAAAAAATTTGTATTGAATTCAATTATGAAAGCAAGAGACTTTTGGGGAAAATATAAGGAAGAAATGAACAAAGCAGGGGAAGAAACACAGGAACAAGAAGAAGAGATAGTTAATGAAACCTTACAACCACTACAGGAATTGGAAACAATACAAGGGAAGCAAAAAATAAAAGAGAAACCTACAGAGCAAAAACAGGAGGAAGAACTAGACGGGGAACAAGAGGAAGAAGCTGAAGAAGAAGAAGAGGAAGGAGGAGAAGAATCAAATTCAATAGATCCGGAATTAGAAGAAGAGACAGAAAAGACTGAAGAGTAAATATCGTAATACATAAAACATATAATGAAATTGAGAATACTGTCCTGGAACGTTCAGGGTATAAACTCCCCACACAAAAGAAAATGTGTCTTTCATCAATTAGAGAAATTAGACCTGGACATAATTGCAATAGAAGAAACCCATATTAAAAATAAGGACTTAAAATATGTTAAGAACCCCAAATTAGGCCAAACATTCTCATCTTCAATAGATAAGGGGAAAAAAAGGAGTAATCATATTTGTAAATAATAAATATGAAGCAAAACAATTTTTTTGTGATGAAACAGGGCATTGTATAGCAGTGGAAGTAATCACAATGGAGCTAAAATTACTAATAATAGCAGTGTATGGTCCATTAGAGAATAAAAGTAAATTTTATCAAAAGCTACTAGAAAGATTATTGGATTTGGATGTAGGTAATCATAAGATGATCCTTATGGGAGATTGGAATGGGGTACTGAATCTGTTTTTGGATAGATCTAACAAAAACAAGAAGAACAATCAAGGGAAACTCCCTACATCATTTTTTGATTTATTGGAACACTTATCTTTAGTGGAAGTTTGGAGACATATAAAAGGTGAAAAAGACGAGTATACTTATTTCTCTGAACGACACAGATCATGGTCCAGAATAGATATGTTTTTTATATCAGCAGATATCGTAAAAAATATTGGGAAAATGGAGATCCTACCCAGAACAATTTCAGATCACTGCCCAATCTTATTAACAATTCAACAAGGGAAGAAAGGATATAATTGGAAAATGAATGACAATTTGTTAAAAAATGAATCAGTCATAGATAAAGCAAAAAAAGAATTGAAAAGTTTTTTTGAGAGTAATTTAGATGAGGGTCAAACAATACACACAGTATGGGAAGCGGGTAAAGCAGTAATGAGGGGCTTTTTTATTAATCAACAAGCCTGGTTAACAAAATGTAGAAAAGAAAAAGAAACAAGAATATATAAAGAGTTGCAAGACAAAGAAATTGAATTAAAAAAAATCCACAAGATTCCAAAACATTAAAGGAAATACAAATATTAAAGAAACAATTGTCATTATTGATAACAAATGAAATAGAAAGTAAAATGAAGTTCATAAAGCAGAGACAGTTTCGAGCATGCGAACAAGACGGGGAGATGGCTGTCATACAGATTAAAAAAAGAAAAGGGGAAACGTAATATTAAAGGTATAAGAGAAGATCAAGACATTTATTATCAACAAAGATTAAAAATATTTTTGTTAATTATTTTGAAGAATTGTTTTAAAAAAGAATACAAACACAAGAACAAAAAAATAAGATGATGAAGTATCTAGAATAAACAGAGATTACCCAGTTTTCAGATAGTCAAAGAGAGGATTTGGATAAACCGATAACATTATAGGAAGTCACAAATGTGATTAAGAAATTGAAAATAGAGAAGTCACCCGGTCCGGATGGCTTCACGGTACTATATTATAAAACTTTTCAAGAGCTTCTAACACCGATACTAGTGCAAGTATTAAACGCAATTAAAAATCAAGCACTTCCCAACTCGTGGAAAGAATCAAACATTGCCCTTATACCTAAAGAGGGGAAAGGTTTATTGGATAAAAGAAATTATAGACCAATTTCTTCACTAAATATTGATTATAAAATTTTTGCATTAATTTTAGCAGATCGATTAAAGAAAATATTAGAGGTATGGGTACATGAGGATCAGAATGGGTTTCTTCCTGGAAGAAATTTGAAAAATAATATAAGAATAATTTTAGATACAATACAATATTATCAGAAACACAATCAGAAAAAGTTAGCATTAATATTCCTAGATGCAGAAAAAGCTTTCGATAATGCAAGTTGGCCTTTTATGTTTGCAACAATGTATAGGATGGGAATAGGAAACAGATTTACGGAATGGATAAAAGCAATTTATAACGATCAAAAGGCATATTTAATTATAAATGGGGAGAAAACAAAACAATTTGAGATACATAGGGGAACACGACAAGGATGCCCACTTTCACCTCTGCTCTTCATAATATGCTTGGAAGTTCTGAATAATAATATTAGGAATGAGAATACAATAAGAGGCATTAGAATAAAGGAACAAGAATTTAAAATACAAGCGTATGTGGATGACTTGGTAATAATATTAGAAGAACCCCTAAACAGTATCAAAACAGTCACGGAATTACTGAGGCAATTTGGAGAACTAGCTGGATTTAAAATAAATAAGGAGAAATCATTGATCATGACTAAAAATATTATATCACAACAAGAGAATGAATTAATAAGAATCTCAGGTTTCAAAGTAACTAAAAAAGTAAGATATTTAGGGATAACAATAACAAAAAATAACTCAGAACTGTTCTATAACAATTATAAAAAAAAATGGAATGAGATAATAAAAGAAATGAGAAAATGGAATAAGTTACATCTCTCCTTTTTAGGTAGAATTTCCGCAATTAAAATGAATGTTTTACCAAAAATGATGTCTCTTTTTCAGAACCTACCCATAATACATAACGAGAAACCATTTAAGAATTGGGATCAGGAATTAAGCAGATTTATTTGGAATGGGAGGAAACCAAGAATTAAAATAAAATATTTAAAAGAAATTAAAGAGAAAGGAGGGTTAAATTTTCCAGATTTAAAATTGTATTATGAAGCCTCAACATTAATATGGCTAAAAGAATGGATTATCTTGAAAAATTCAAAATTATTGAACTTAGAGGGGTTTAATCTATATTATGGATGGCACGCATACCTTTGGTATGACAAATATAAAAATAATAGAGAATTCATGGATCACTATATTACGAAGGCAATCTTAAAAATTTGGCTTAAAGTTAGAAATAAACTTTATTTAAAATTACCTTTCTGGGTTTCACCAGATGAAGCTTTTTATCGGTTGGAAAAGGTACAAATGAAAGAATGGATGACATATAAGGATATATAAAAAAAAAGGAACTATCATAAAATTAAAAAATAGAGAAGAATTAATTAAAGAGGGATACAAATCGCACTGGCTTCTATATAGACAGTTAGTGGAAAAGTACAAGATAGATAACAAAATAAGGGGAATATCATTGGAAGAAACTGAGTTGGATAAACTGATGAAAGCAGGAGTAAAATGTCCTCTAAGTAAAATTTATAGATTACTACTAAATTTAGAATTGGAAAAGGAGATAATAAAAGGTAATATGATAAAATGGGCCCAAGATCTAGGGCATCCAATAACTTTAAAACAATGGGAGAACGCCTGGAGAATAAATCAAGAATTCACAAGAAGTTACAATCTGAAAGAAAACTTTTTTAAAATATATTATAGATGGTATTTAACCCTGGTACAAATTTCTAAGAAGAAGAAGATTAAGAAAGTGGCCAAATGTTGGAAATGTCAAGAAATTGGATCATTTTATCATAGTTGGTGGAGATGTAACAAGGCAAGAATTTACTGGTCACAAATACATGAAGAAATAATGAAATATTTAAAAATCAAGTTTCCAATGCTACCAGAAATATATTTATTAAATATGTTTGAAAGGATAGATGTGACTGTAAGAAAGAAATACCTGAGAGTTCTATGTTATATGACATATGCTGCGAGAATTACATTCGCGAAAAATTGGAAAAACGAGAATATACCATTATTAGAAGATTGGATATTCAAACTATACGAATTGGCAGAAATGGATAAGTTGACATTAATATTAGAAAACAAAAGTAATGGTACTTTTAGAAAAGAATGGGAAATTTTAAATCCTTTATGGGAAGGGAATTGGGGAGACTACGCACTGATAGGACTGTATGATTAATTTCATTGAGAGGTGATATTTTTCTCTGTAATTTTTAATTTACATGGAGGAGATGAGATAATTGTAAAGTAACAACGAGTGAAGTATAATAGGTGTTTAAGAACGTTTTACGATAAAAGAGGGATGATATTACAAGTTAAATGTACAGATTAGAGTATATGAATTGCTATAAAGGTTATGAGAAATTATATTCAGAAAGCAGGATGATAAAGGAAAAGATTTGTACCGCACCCAGTGGTGAAAATGAAAGAAGTCATTATGTATAAAAGGAGGATGTCAGAAGATGGGTTAGTATGAGAGTAAGTAGGTATATAAGTATGAATTGATAACTGTTGTTGTTGGTGTTGTTGTTATGGTTGTATTGTTTATTATTTATTGTTTATTGTCAATTGTTAAATGTTTTGATATGTGTATCTAGATGTACTGAAAACCGAAATACAGACATTAATGATTAGTATAGAAACTATAATGGTATAATAATTAATTAATTTTATGAAGTGTTAGATAATTGCGTTAGTAGATACATAACAGAAGTAATAGAGAGAATAGATATTATTAGATACTTAGGTATACAGATAATAGATATTAGATATATTTTAGATATCTATTTTAGGGAGGGAATTTTGGGTTATGTATCAGTATATATTGTACTTTGGGGTTTGTATTAATACGTGTAAAGAATGTATTGTATAACTGTATATTTGTTCTTGCTATTGTTGTCGTTAATATTTGTGTATTAGTGCTGTGTTATGTGTGTTATTGTTTTAAATTGGAATTCAATAAACTTTTCTTTAAAAAAAATATTTAAAAAAAATGTATGGGGACACAACATATCTCATGGAAACTTTTCATATATTTTTTAAAAATATATGATTTGTAAATAATAACGTACATTTCCAAGATTGTAGGTGACACACCTACACACTTCGCGTGATGCACGAACGTGTCACGGCACACTGTTTAGAAAGCCCTGATCTAGGAGTTTAGACACAGCATGTTTATGGTTGTTACCTGTTTGTTTTTTCCTGTGTGTGTTCACATTCTCTCTCTTCCGGTATCACACAGGCATGCAATAAGTTGTTTACTGTTCTTAGTCTTTTGTTGTTGTTGTTGTATGCCTTCAAGTCATTTCCAACTTATAGTGACCCTAAGGTAAACCTATCATTGGGTTTTCTTGTCAAGGTTTGTTCAGAGGGATTGCCTTCCTCTGAGGCTGAGAAAGTGTGACTTGCTCAAGGACACCCAGTAGGTTTCCACGGCCGAGACAGGGATTCAAACTCTGTTCTCCATAGTCACAGTCCAAAACTACCCCCCCGTACTGGCTGTCATTCTAAGTCTTACTGAGGAGCTAAGTTTCAATTGCAGTGTCTAGTATAATTGATGAATGTTTTGTCCTTTTAACATTTGTTGGTTTTTAGCCTTTCTGCATTATTTTGATTAACAATCTTGCTTGCTGATGTTTGTTTTTAATGTAAATTGATGCTATGCTTTTTTGTCATGTCTGCAACAGTCTGGGTTGGCTCCTGCACAATACATTCCAAAGGAATAGCACAAAAACGCTGTTTCCCTGATGTACCATGGCAATGTAAAAGAGTGAAAGTAGGACAGGGGATCTCTTTGTTTTGATATTCCTAGGAATTAAAAAGAAGCCCACTCAAGGGGGGGGGGGGATAAAATGTTGCAGTTAGGGCCAGGATTTCCCAGAAAATAGTTCTGGGCAACAGAAAGGTCATTTGGATATTTAAAACCAACCAACCAGCCACCAAGAACTGCAGTAACAAACACTGCAACCTCCTGTTTTGGAGAGCCAATGATCTCGATTCTAGAGCAAAAATCTCAGCTGCAAAGGGAAGGACCTTTGCACAGAAATAATTCTCCAAGACTCTACATGATATATTTCAAGTCAAGTTCTGCAGATCAGAGTCTCTGTCCATGACTGTCTAGCCAATTATTCTGAAGGATTTTTTTGAAAGATATCAAGGATTTAGTTAAATGATATCTGATATATTCTCACATTATCATCCTTAAATAGAGTACATTAACTCACATCCCCGTCAAAAATGTAAATCGCCACATCTCTTAATCTCCCATTATCCATACTGAATTATCAACAATAGCCACAGAGAGACACATTTTGGCTACAAGAAAAAAAGTAACTGACACTTTGAAGTATTAAGGGAGAGCTTGTGTGTATTTTTCTAAAAAAAAAATCCTTTCCCTTAAATGAAGGGAAATTTGTCAATTTGGAATAAAGATCTGTTCAAACAGAAAATATTACAGGTGCATTAAGTGATGACAGGATTATCATCTCTTCTCAAGCTGGGAGACGGTGATAGCTTTCAATTTGATATATAAAGAAAGAGATTTTATAGAATGAAACCCCAGAATCTGCAATACAAAATAGATCTTCTTTATGGAAACATACAAACTTGTAACAGTCACATTAAATTTCATTATCTTCGTTGTTGATTGTACCGCATGATATTTATCACTTGAAACTAAGTGAAAGTTCTCCTGTTTTGTAACTTTTTTGTTGTGAAGCACAGTTGGTCTAATACTTAAAAGTAGAGCTATTTTGTCCACATGAGGAAAATAAAACTGTTCATTCCAATTTGAGACATCAAACTTCCTAGTTTGTCTGACGTGTTGATTTATTACAGATTTTAATTCCATTTCAGTCATATGCAACTATTTTATGTCATATGCAACTGTCATATACATTCATGTCCTTCCTTTCCTCCTTACATAGATCTTCTCTTCTTCCCCACTTTATACTCACAGCAACCCTGTGAGGTCGGTCAAGCTGACATTTTAAAAAACCGGTCCCAGGTCTTTCAGTAAGCATTATAGTTCAGTGCATTCCTGAATCTGGATGTCCCAAGTCTTGATCCAATACTCTAACCACCATACCATGCCACCTCTCAGTAACATCAAGAAGAAAATGTTTTTATTAAGGAGTGCTCTTGTTCCATTCCAGCCAGTCAGCCAGCCGTAACTTCATTTAGAAAGCTCCATTTCATTCACGTCCACACTCTGCAGTTTATTACTTCCTCTCCCACAGCAGGCAATAGACATTCCATGGACCTTGAACACAGTCACGTATCCTCCAATAGTCCAAATGAGGTAGGGACAGTCCCATTTAATCTTCTCTTGGCCCCCTGTTTTTGTATGTGTGTATGTGTCTTCAAATCACCTGTTGACTTACGGCAATCTCATGAATTTCATGGGGTTTTCTTTGGCAAAGGACATTCACGGGTAGTTTTGCCCGTTCCTGCCTCTGAAATATAGCCAAAGGCACCTACTTGCCTTTAAATGTCAATATTTCTTTCTCCTCCTCTCATTTTCTCTCTTTTTCCTCAGTTGCTGCAAACTGAGTTCAAAGTGCAAAAATAGTTTGCAATCAATTCCGGGGAGGGGGGAGAAGGAAGCGGAATCTTGCCCTTCCCAGTAGGCTCAGGCAAAAAACTGCCTTTCCTAGCTTGTCTGTTCCTCCTCATTCATAATTTTTGCTATCTCGACCACACCCTGATGTTCCTTGAACCGCACGTGTCTCAGTTTTCATCCGTGAAATGTTGGAGGGTATGTGATCAGCACACAATGGGCTTTTGGAGTTCCCCACACAACACTTTAGTGTCTTCTCCTGAAGATGTATGGCATTTCTGTAAGATATGGGGTACCCCTAGGCATGCTGCTGACTTCCTTTTTCTGTATGGATAAGGCCATTTTTGCTATATAATGATCCTTTAGTCACTATTACCATATGGGTTTCAATCTGGAATGCCATTGCTGTAGTCCCCCAAAATTACACCCACTACTATGACTCCTTCCTGCTTGTGTTGTTTGTGTCCTTTGGATCCCTCCCTCTAGCACAATCTGAACAGGATGTGCTTCAACTTGATTTGATCTTTACCTTTATGGTAGGACAACGGTTACTGTAGTTCCACATCATTGTGGAAAAACATCTGAAGAACTGATACATGGGCAGGCACAAGGATGCTCTGTGAGCCCAGATATACAATAAACAACAATAATAATACAATAACAATAATTAATTAAAAACTAACATTCTGATGACCTTTTTTTTTAGGAGACGTTAAATGAAACCTCCATTGTCTCTAACAGTAGGGCTAGCACTGACTGAAGAACTCTGTCTACATACATCAGTATTTGTAGAGCAGAGGTGGGTATATGGGCCCCCTGGGGCCATTTTGTGGCCCCCAGTGGTCCCCAAGGGGGGTCAAAAATTTAAAAAATTATTTTAAAATGTTTTAGCTCCAAAATGCACCCAAGGGCTAGGGCTGTGAAGGAAATTTCCACCATGATTGGAGGTCCCCAGGGCCCCTTATGAATCAACACACATTTTTACACATTTTTAAAAAATATTTTTGGTCTCTGGGGGCCCAGGAAGGCCTTAAAACGTAGCAAGAATGGCCCCATTCCTCCTAGATGGGATTTAGGGGCAATTTTTGTGGAAGCAGGTGTGATGGAGAGTACAGTTCTCCAAGGTCTCCTGGGGGGCTAACATGGCCCCCAGCCACCCCCAGTTTCCTACCCCTAGTGTAGACAATGGTCTCCCACATTGCCTGTGACAGAACTCTCACTCTTTGTAATTCAGACCATGCAGCAAGGAACTCAAAGAGCTTGCAAAACCCCTAAGGATTATTGATTTATCCCAGAGAGCAGGGGCTGATTTCAGAAAGAAAGGGAGAGCTAGAGCTGGTGAGGACCTACAGTTGCCAGGGATAAGAAGTAGGCCTTTTTTAACTAGTGGGATTCTCAGTTACGTATTTAGAAGAAAACAAAAGGAGTAAATTCTTTGTAGTGCAGTTTCTATATTGCATTTGCATCTATTTTGTATGTTGTTGTTGTTGTCGGTTAGGGCTTCAGCACCGCATCCAAATTGTTCCAAGACTGATGAGCAGCATAGGCAGGCAAGTCCTGCAACCAAGTCTTTCACTGGCACCTCATGGGGTGCCTGGAACTTTGGGAACAGTGCACATGCGTCAAATTCAATGTACAATTTGTTATATTATTGTTAAATATGTATGTACTGGGACTTAAATTGCAATTGAGTTTAAAATATTCAATTATAGTTGGCCCCGTAGGACCTAGAAAGAGGTCACCTGCCCTGTATGGTAAGTCATCTTGTGCTTTCCTTAAATATGCGGGGACAGGTTTTATGTACAGTTAGTCCTGCCACATCAGCCTGAAGAAGACCCATTGATATCACCCAGCCTGATCTTAAGGAAAATGAGCCATTGTATGCTTTCAAGTATTTTCTGACTTGGCAACTCTCAGGCAAACCTATCACAAGCTCTTCTGGAGCTGAAAGTGTGTTGACACACCCAAGATCACCCCGTGGTTTTCCATGGTCAAGTGGGGAATTCAACCCTGGTCTCCAGGGTTGTAGTCCAACCTTCAGACCACCACACCACGCTTGGACTTATAATTATCTAATTTCATTGTGTAACATTCTGAAAAAGCTAGTACCTGAATCTCCTTGCTTTCCTTCACTGCCAATCATTTTTCTTTTCTTTTCTTTTCTTTTCTTTTCTTATGTGCTGTGTCTCTCAGCCATTATTTAAAACGCTAAACCACTTTGCCAGGAAGATGGTGTGTTAAAGTGCTAAATAAGTAAAATAACAGTCCATCAGATGCAAAAAGTCCCCAGCCTTAGATATTTTATATTTCATATGGCTACACATAACCTCAAAATGACAGCGGGCTTTTCAGTGCACTTATTTCACACGTTCCGGCCCAGTTACCTATGTTCTATGCAGAATGACATTTAGTAAGAATCCCAAGATGGCAGAGTAGATTGTACTGACAGCAGGTACAGTCATCCATTTCGAATGTTCATTGTATGTTTAAAAATAAAACGTCTCTTAACCAAAGAAAAAATGACTGCCACAAATGACCTGCTCATTCAGTTCATTCCATATTGTCTTTGTTGTCCATTTGCACATTTTCTTACCATCTCAGAATTCAGATAGCCAGTGCAGCATAGTGACTGAGCAACCACGGTTCAGATCCCCTGCTGCTGTGGAAACCCCATAGGTGACCTCGAGCAAGTCACAGGGCCCTTTCCACACCTTACCTTCTTCGGGTGCTGGGGTGCGGGGATCGCACGAGCAGCCTCTGACGAGAGGCTCTCACGTCCGGGGTCCTTCAGCTCTGCACAAGCTGCCTGCTCGGGCGAGAGCCCCGCCTCTTCCTTCCACAGCGCAGCCTGGGAGTTTCCCAAGCTATGCTGGGGCAGGAAGCGCAACCAGCGCGGCTCCGGAGGCTCCACACACCAGGTAAGTGCGCGTGGAACCCGGGAGTAATGCATGATTGCGCACCATTTTTGGCTTCTAGCCGAAAAAGAAAAGGTGAGTAATTGGCGCCTGCCGGCTCCTGGAGCGTTGTGCAATTGTGAGTGCATTGTGCAGATCGCTCCTCACAATCGCACGAAGCTCCAGTCACCCTTTCGCATGGAAAACGCTGTGCGAAAAGGGCCACTGTCTCTCAGCCTCAGAGGAAAGCAAAGGCAAATCCCCTCCAAACAAATCTTGCCAAGAAAACCACATAATAAGTTCGCCTTAGGGTTGCCATAAGCTGGAAATGACTTGAAGGCACACAGGAACATGTTTGTTACATTCTGTAGTCAAACTTCAAGTGATGAGAACCAAATTGCAATTGTGAAACAACCATAGAGTAATTTGATATCATTTTAAATACAATGGAACCATCCTATGGAATCCTGTTGTTATTAATTTCAGAAGATACTTGGAATTCTTTTCTAGAGAGCTCTGGTATATAGAGAGGAATGAAATAGAGCTTTTTTGCAAAGAATTTGAGGAGGAGCGTCTTAGGGAGCTGGGTATGTTTAGTCTGCAGAAGAGAAGGTTAAGAGGGGACATGATAGCCATGTTTAAATATTTGAAGGGATGTCATGTCGAGGAGGGAGTGGACTTGTTTTCCGCTGCTCCAGAGACTAGGCCAAGGAGCAATGGATTCAAACTACAGGAAAAGAGATTCCACCTAAAGCTCAGGAAGAACTTCCTAACAATCAGAGCTGTTCAGCAGTGGAATGTGCTGCCTGGGAGTGTGGTGGAGTCTTCTTCTTTTTGGGTTTTTAAATAGATGCTGGATGGCCATGGGCATCTGTTGGGAGTGCTTTGATGTGGGTTCCTGCATAGCAGGAGGTTGGACTGGATGGCCTCTGGGGTCTTTTCCATCTCTATGATTCTATGAAGCATCTCACCAAACTACAAATCCCAGAATTCACTAGGATGAAGTTATAACAGGTTAAGTGGCATCCAATTACTTTAATTGTATTGTGGGAACAAACTTAATGATATTCCTCATTGTCATTTCCTATCAGTGGACAGTTTTCTGAGTTTCTTTCCTACCTACCCCTATACCATACTTCCACCACATTTAGGGATGGTTGTGAATTTTGTCTGGTCTGCGTTTTTAAGAGATCTGACCTAATGTGGACTTCCTGGACTAATATATAGATAAGAACACAGATATCCTTCAGATTTATGATGCAGTTTTAAGCTACAAATTGCACAGAAAAGCGTGCATGTTAGGGAACACTGTATACCAAGAATGTGTACATTAGGACAAGCTGGGAACCAGAATGCATGCATTCGGGGAAACTGCATACAAATGGATGTTAGACAAAATCATACATGAAGATAAATGAATGTTCTCACGCATTCCTTTCGAAATATCTGAAGTGGTAACTGAACGGAAACGGCTTATGATTAGAAACACATAAAACTGGCCTGAATCGGAAGTAGTCTGACCTGTGCACCTGAACCACATTTCTATCCCACCATTCTCCAACAGATCACAGGACAATGTGAATGGGGCATATGTCCTTATAACAACCCTGTGACGTAGGTTTAGTTGAAATAATGGTACCTGCCTGAGTTGTAGTAACCAGACAGGCCTTGAGGACTAAACCCGTGACCCTTTAATCCAAATCCACCACTATCTACACAGCACAGTTGTTTGATGTGTACCTTTCACTGTTCTTACTCTGAAACAGTACCTCAAAAGATGGATGACCTACAGTTTTACACACTATTACGTATTTCGACTTTTATTTTCTAAACCAACAAAGCTCACTTAAACAAGAATCTGCTCACAACAATCTGCACAGTTTACCAGAAACCTATCAAGTGAGATTTATTTATGCAATATCACACTAAGCAAAAGGACAGGAAGGGAATCAGCACCGGTAATCAGAAAGGTAGGCAAGAAAATATACATAAACTAAAACTACAAAAGATATGACAAAGAAAGAACTAGCTGTAAATAAGAAAATAATGAAATGTGCATATTGATGTGTCACTAAAAAAAATCATCAGGACAGAAAGCAACAAGAACAGGTCTTCTTTGAAAATATAACCAAGTGAGTAAAATGATAATAACTGGGAAACATTGGGAATTTGTGATATATTGATGATAAAGAAAGATGGCTCAGGAACGAGTTGGTCATGCAACTGAAAATAGCCTGCAGTCTGTCTGGAAGTCATACCAGGGCAGGACAGCTTCAAGGGGTTGGAGAACTGTAGGGGAAATTCCCTCTCCTTTGGATTCAAGAGCGGAGATATTAGTGAATTAAAAACAGAAGTTTATTTAATGGTTTGCCAGTCCAGATATCAGTATTCCAACTGAGTAATCTAACACCAAACCAAACATACATCCTATATTTTCTAGCAGTTTTGGAAACTCTACCTAGCAGCAGCATACAAAATATATTTTAGCACAACTTCCCCATTACATTTTAGATTGTCATTGTTATCAGTACAAGGGGCCAGTTACTCAGTGGTAGTTTGATAGTGTTTTGCAAGTGCTTAATTTGTTTTTCCTTTATATTCCTAAGAGTTTAATAACCCCACAGCTCCTAAAATTCCCCTTGGTTGTGGATACTTTTCTTTCACTATGGCTCGATATTGCTTTGGTGTTATGAACACCCCTGGTCTTTCTACAAAAGGCCTTGAAGGCTTCATTCCCCCTCCCCGGCAACATTTTCACCAAGGAAACAGCCAGTCATGCCTGTAGAGAAAGGGTGGTCAAAACGGGCCCAACGCTGTTTTTTGGAACCCTCAACGCATTTAGGGTTCCCAGACACCAATTGGGTATTTCAGGTGATTTGGCAATAGCAATAACAGTTACTTTTTTATACTGCCCATCAGTGCTAAGCACTCCCTAAGCAGTTTACAACATGTTTAGCTAATTGCCCCCAACAAGCTGGGTATTCATTTTACCGACCTATGGAAGGATGGAAGGCTGACTCAACCTGAAGCCCAGCAGGATCAAACTCACAATGTTGTGGCTGCAGTACCAGCATTTAACCACTGCACTACTAGGGCTCATTGGCAATTCCTGGATCTGTTTCAGGCCCTAGGAAACCATTTTTTTATCCATCCCATGACTGAATGCCAATCACCTCCAAATCTGAAATACACATACCTCGACTAAATAGGCCCTTGGAGTGAAAATGATCCCAAATGGGGATTCCTGGGGCAATACTGGCCAATTTTCGGCCAAAGAAATTGCAGGTGGGAATCTGCAAGCAAGACCCCAAGCAGCCAGCCATGACCTATCCCAATCTGGTAGAGACCATTCTGATTAATCCTCTATCATCTCACTTTTCAGCTGCTTTTAAAATATCCCAGTTTCTCTCTCCTCTTCCCATGTTCCTCCTTTGTCCTCAACTGCTGCAAACTGAGTTCGAAATGCAGAAGTAGTTTGTACTCAATTAGGAGGGAGAGGAGGACTCTTGCCCTTCCGAGTAGACTAAGGCAAAAGCAACTTGCTGCAGTCCCTCCTAGCTTGTCTGACCTTCCTCATTAATATCTTTTGCCATCTTGACCACACTCTGTTGTTGCTAGGCCACATGCATCCCAGTTTTCATCTGTGAAATGTTGGAGGGGATGTGAATTCCATGGGGACACTCAGATCCCATTTGTGCCCTATGAAAATATACAAGGTTGTAATCTTTTCTGTGAATGTTACTTCCAAGTCAGGGTGGAATGTGAGCATGCAACTTCGCAAAAGGGACCTCAGCCAGGCAACAGCAGTGAGCTGCAGCAGCAGAAAGTAGAAACAAGGTGGTATTTTTTTTGGAGACTGAAACCTTTTCTTTGTGGATTAAAGTACTCCCCTGTGGATCATAACAAACCCGGTGGATTATAATGAACCTTGCAAAGTATAAATGACCCTGTTGGATTTATAGTGGCCTCTTGAACTTCACAAGCCTTATAGATTTCTCTTTGTTCCGATGTTTTACAGTTCATGGATTCAAATCTGTCTGCTTCTTCTCGACAAGTGTTGCTTAATCTCAATGTGTTCACTGATTTTATTGAGATATATGTACTGTGCTTTGTTTGCTTCGCTTTGCTTTACCTGGAACTGCTTAGCTCTCTTTATTTAAATTATTAATTTATGTGATTATTTCAAGTCAGGTTGAGGATCCATGAGCCGATTTGTCTGAAACCAAAAACTGAACTCAAGCTGGTTTGGATGAGAAGCTGACAGCAGCATATCAACCAGGTTACACAAATTTCAGGGCACCAGGAATAATCAATACAAGAAGTGTCCCGTTGAAGAGTAGTATGTGCTCAGGAGAGTGCACCTATGATTCAAGAGAACAAGCAATGGAGAAACCATGGGCATTTCCGCACTATGCTGTTCTAGTGCTATCATTCCACTTTCTACATCCTATGGAATCCTGGGGTTTGCAGTGTAGGGAGGGGCCTTTAGAATTCTCAGCCAGAGAGCTCTTTGGCCTCGGTAACCTACAAATCCCAGAATTCCACAGGATGTTGAAAGTGGAATAATAACACTATAACAGGGTAATGCAAAAAGGCCCCATGCCAAATCAGGATCGAGCATACAGGGTCCATAGGAGTGGAAGCAGGGTCAATGCAATCCAGGATCTAAGCATGAAAAGCCGTATGAGAACGGTCCAAAGCCAGTGAGGGTCAGTGAGGAGAATGGTCCAAGAAGCAAGCCTAAAGTTAGGAAACAAGGGAGCAGGGAATGTAACAGCATGCTAAACGGAGGTAGTGGAGGTACTGTCCTGCAGCAAAGAGACAGCCTTGACTGTGATCATTTATTTGTTATTTCTTGATGTGTGACTTCCAGTAATTTCTGGCTTCTGGCAATCCAATCCTATTCCACCCTCCCCAACACAAGCTTTGTCCATGGAGTGATGCCTTTGCCTTCCTTTGAGACTGAGAGAGTGTCACTTGCCCATGGCTTCCCATGGCTAAGCAGGAATTCAGACCCTAGTGTCCTGGAATCCTAGTCCAATGCTCAAAACACTACCCCATGCTGACTTATGCTAAATTCACAATTTACCTCTTTGATTGTTGCATAGATCAAAATTATGTTCAACCATGCAATGGGCAAAATCCTCCCCACAAGCCTCCAAGGAAAGGGTGGTCGAAGTGGTTCAAAACGTGTTTTTGTAGCCTTCCAGCTTTCTAGAGTCCCCAGATTCCAGTTGGCCACCTCAGGCCAAGGAGTGGGGTGGGGAGCTGGGCCTAGGTTAAGCCTTGGGAAGCCTTTTAAGGGGCAAGGGTCAAATCCAGGAGTGAACTCTAGTCACTTCCAGATTTGAAAGCTGAAAATGGCCCCAAATGGAGGTTCTTGTGAGATATGACAGGTGAGGGCTTCAAAAAAGGCTCTAAGAATGGAACCATATGCTCCAACTGCCCCAATTCGGCAGGACAGATTAATCCTTGGTTGTGCTACTTTTTCAGCTGCTGTTAGAGTGTCCCAGTTTCCCTCTCTTCCTCCTCCCACTTTCCCACTTTGCCCTCAGCTTACTCCCATTGGTGAAAACTGGGGCCATTTCTGCTCTACCCTATTATAGTTCTATTATTCCACTTTCAACCTCCTGTGGAATTCTGGGGTTTATAGTTTCCTGAGGCCAAAGAGCTCTCTGGCTGAGAATTCTAAAGGCCCCTCCCTACACTGCAAACCCCAGGATTCCATAGGATGTAGAAAGTGGAATGATAGCACTAGAACAGCATAGTGCGGAAATGGCCTAAGTGAGTTCAAAATGCAGAAGCAGTTAACATTCTATCAACTCAGGAGAGAGAAGAGAGAAGGTGGCAGAATCTTGCCCTTCTCAGAAGGCTCAGTCAAATGTCTGTGTATTCTTCCTCATGTATAATGTTGGCCATCCTTACCACACTCTGATGTTGCTTGGTCATTTCATGTTCCAGTTTTCATTTGTGAAATGTTGGAGGGTATGACATTGTATGGATATTTAAAAAGAAAAACTCAACAAGTTACAGCTGTTAACTCCCGCCAGATCCTGAGGCTTTTGCTGAGTCTGGAGAAGATCTAGCAGAATTAGTCTGTTGTTATGGATCAACACAGCTGTCCACAGTTTGGACTCTCTTTTAGGCCTGGCTATGGAGAGAAGGTTGTCACAATAAGTATCTGCACTTCAGAAATTACCATTACAGCACTGTGTGCACTTGGCATGAAAGAGGACCTAGAGAAGCTTCAGCCAGGCCATCTAAGCCACAAGAACCAACATCCTGCCCTGATTCCCATTCCTGCAATTTTCCACAAAAGTGGCAAACAGCAATCATTTTTTTAAGGGGTAAAAAAAATTGCAATGCAACAGCCAACGGGAAACCCAGAGTCATTATTTGTTTTTGTTTCCTGAAACTCAATTAGATTCTGCAACATTAAAAAATCTGAACTTCCAACTCTTGGTGCGAGCTCATTCTTTTTTAAAAAATGAACACAGTGTGTTTCCCTGAAGGAAATGACTTGTAGCCTTCTTCAGCCCCATTATGTGCAATATCATTTCATCACCCAAATATTCCCTAGCAGCTGCAGCAGGCTGGCAAGCACCAGTCACAAGACAAACTCATCTACATATGGCTTCTGGCCTTGCTCACTAAAGTAACTTGCGAAGACAAATTGTGGTGTCAAAAAGGAGCTCATTAAAATTTTTATATCTGATTGTTGCGCTACCCTTAAGTCCCTAGATGCTCATCCCTCTTGTTGCCGTGAGCATTCAGTCCCTAAAGCTCAAAGATTTTCAAGGGCAGCCGACACACCAATTATATATCTTAAAAAGTGGTTTGCTTATTAGTTGAAAATGAAGCATACAGCCATCACTAATTCGCATTTCCCCAAAAATATAGCTCCATTACCCCAGTCAAGCAACTCTGCTGAATACCAGGGTATTCCAGAGTGCATTTAATTCATTGCCAACTTTGTGCTGAGGCAACAGCAACAATTACATCCACTGAAATTGGAATTAAGACTTTTATCCACCCTTGATTGGCCTATCACTTCTATTTTTCCTGTCATGAATTCAGAACGTGGCCTCTTGGTCTCATCCTAAAGCAACTGTGGGGTTTGAGAAGATGGTAGGCACAAATGTTGTGCTATTATTTATTTATTTATTTTAGAAATCTTTTGTTCTAATTTTTACTATTGAGGAGAGGAGTCCCGGAGCAGTTTACATAACTGTTTTAAGGCAAAAAACCAACAAAACACAATAAAATGAATTTTAGAAGTGATGGCCAAGATGCTACATCACATGCTAAGTTTTGTTACTTTACAAATCTGTATGGATGTCGCACAAATGCAATGAAACCCTGTCAGTGAATTGCAAACAGGCATATCTGGGGAAGCATGCTTTGATGTGCACCAGGCACTACCAATGTGCTCCAGCACTCCCAAGCTTGCATCCCGCTGAGCACCAAGGAGCAGCCTTGATGCACATTGGTGCCTGTTGTGCATTGAGTCATTGTTCATCAGTCACTCCACTGGCTGCCATCACACAGTGGATACTCATCTACAGTAACATCACAGCAGCTTCTAGGCAAATATGGATGTAACCTTTCACTTCTATTTCCCACACATGTAAGTCCACTCATGAAGATGTAAGACCCATACATAATCTCAGCCAACAGAATTTTGCGATACTTCATCATGATCACTGGAGTCACTGCCACCATTGATTATCAGGAACATCCCTGAGCAAACAAATGTGTCTTCACCAAAGCTTTAAAAAGTTACATTTTGGACTACAACTCCCCAACTCCCCTAATCAACTTCACTAACAGTCTTGCTCATTGAGGGAATTCTGTGAGTTGCAGTCCAAAAACATAGCTGTTTCAACTGTTTCTCTGCTTAAGACAGTGGCAGAAGTGTTCTGGACTGGAAGATGATCTCAGTAGTTCTTCATGGTGGGTGCTACAACGGAGAAGACTCTCTTCTGCAAAGCACAGCCAAATGAGTCTCGCTAGGCCAGCCACTACATAGCAACAAGGGAGCTGCCTTATACAGAATCAGACCACTGGTTTAGCTAGTCCAAGTACTGTCAGCTCTCTAACCGGTACCTGCCTTTCTAGGTTTTCAAGCAAGATTCCTTCTCAACCTCTTGGCCTCAACCAGAGCTGACCCTGCTCAGCTTCCGTAATTCAATGAGTTCAGTTATGTCCAGGATATATGCCTCATTGCATTATTATGAAAACTACAAAACAAAACAGAGGTTAATTAGAGATTCTATCAGTTCATTTTGTTTAGTCTGATAAACTCAATTCAGGTGTTCTCTCACAGAATTGCATGTGACAGAGAGGGAGAGGATGGGAATGAAAATGATAGAGCCACCTTCTCTGTCACCAGCTTTGCCAGCCTACATAAGTGGGAGGCTAACTATTCATAACCAAAAGCTCTGTTTTTGCAGACTCCACACCTGCCCTAGGCTGGGCATCTGTGCAGCCCTCCAGACGTTTTAGACTATAATCCCCATCATGTCTAGTGATGTCTAGTCATTGGTGGGGGATTATGAGAGTCAAAGTCCCACAAGATCAAGCGGGCCACTGTTGTTTATTGCTGGTTTAACTTCAGAAGATTCCCTACTACAGGCATTCAACCTTTACCCAATGGAGGGTAGTAGGGATAGTGATGAGTTGGAAGTAGTGTTCATCTGCTCTCAGTCCATTCAGATTTTAGAAAATCTGGTAGGGGCAGCAGAGAAGGTATAATTGCAGATAAGTGAAGTCACTGGATGTATGCTGTCATCCCTTTGTGACAGCTTATGTTATCTGGTTTGAGTCCTATGCATTTTTTGGAAGATATGCCTTCCACCTTAAATGTCTCTTGGGGGAAAAAAAACCTCACATAACACAGCATTAGCTGCAGCTACATTTTTTTAAAAAAGAGTCCACTGCACTGGTAGGTGAATCTTTCTCCAGCACTGGTAATGAGAAAGCATCCTCCATCTTACCTGAAAGCAACAGGCTGGCTTAGGCAACGAAGGGCAGGCTTTATGGCAAGCAGGTGTTTCTGACAATATCCTGGCTGAAATCCTGCATTGGGACATAAATTTGTATCACATAGCTATGTCTCCATAGCTGCATATCACAATGCTCCGCCCAACCCCCCCAAAAAACCTTGTAAGCAGCCATTTCCCTGTTGCCCCCTCAGCACTGAGATTTATGTTTTGCCAGAGAATAGGTTGATCAGTGAGGATGCTGCACGTTTCACATGCTGTGAAAAGCATCCTCAGAGACCTCCAGTGATCCTCAAGAGGTTGTTAAAGACAACCTCCTTGCAGCACATCCATCTACATGGAGTTACCTGGATGTGATCCTATTGTTCCCCTTGCTCTCCAACAACACAGAAATAGCCATGTTGTGCTTGCAATGTGCTTGCAAGGTGGGTTTGGACAGGATTTTGGTCAATGTACAGTCAGAACAATGTTCCAGCCTCTGCAATGACAAAAAAAAGTGACTTGCAATGGTATAAATCTGACTTCTGAATTCTGGCACCTGTTGCCACCTGTCAGCGTCTGCCGCCTGATCTGACCACATGATCTGCAACTTGAGATGATACAAGAGTGGAAGTGGCCCTGCCAATCTTGGAGACCCCAGTTCCCCATATTGGTTGGAAAGCCACGTGATGTTCAAACACATCATCTGTTCCCATCAGGTCTGAAGTTGTGATCTATTAGTCTCTGTTCACTAAATCCTATTGTTCATCCCAACTATAGAAGATCCAACGAAAGAATGAGATTTACCTATGCAACCATGCAACACTTGATTCAATGGGTCTACTCTACTTGGGACTAACCAATGAGATTCAGGCCATTATCATACCCATTGTTGCTATTTACTTCAGTCATCAAAAAATGGCACATGTCATCTAATTTCTTTTTTACTGACGCTATTTATAGGCCAATCTGGAACAGACATTCTTTGGATAGATTTTTTAAAAAATGAGTTACAACAATTGCAATGTCAGTAAAAGTGCACTACAATGCAAAACTCTCCTTGGCATGCAACATTAATGTGCATTTGTGCCACTGTTGCTGAGCACAGTCTTAGCATTGCATATTCTTCTCCACACGGCATAAGAAATGGGGTGTCATTTTCCATAAGGCTTTCATCACTTAGCAAAGAAAAGGAGCCTGTCTTGATTTTTGCAATGTGAGTCTTCCCCCTCCTGAAAAAAAAGGTCCATTTACTCCTCAGCTTTGACACGTCTGTGATATCAAGGCAATGAAAATGGGAGCATTCTGGCTGCCCGAAAGGAAGTCCAACTATAGTAATAGACTATATCAAAAAATACACTGTATCAAAATCAAGTGATGATGTAAAGAAGTTCAAAGTCAATGGCAGTTCGAGGCTTCCATGCCAGGAGGGGTGGTCAACCCATTCTGGGTTTTAATCTAAACTCTAAAGGACCTATGCATGGTGCTGAAGTTATTGGGGCAGGGGCTTGAATATCCCCTTTAAATGTCAGAGTAAAACTCATAGTGGATGTGGTACCTTGCTGCCAAGAGGCCTCTGGCCACCACTGTTGAAAGCAGACAAAGGTCTCCAGCATCTGCATCTCTAGGGACCAGTTTAATATAATCACTTCGTAGTTGGCTTTTGGATGCACAGAAGGAAACATGTTACAGAAACTACTTTGGTTTTCCTAGGGTAGGTTGTATGTTGGACTGGAAGAAGTTTCCAATCACTATTAAGGTTCAACTCACTACTAAACCATGAAATACCTTGGGTGACCTTGAGGCAATCACTCTTGCTCAGCCTGACCTACCTCACAAGATTGTTGTGAGATTAAATCAGAGAAGTTAGCCATGCCTGCTGCCTTAAGCTTGTTTCAGGAAAGGCAGAATCAGAAGCTAGAAATTTTGCTCTTTTGAATTATAACTTCCTGTTCTCCCCATGCCAGATTCTGGGAGTCACAGTCCAAAAAAAAAAAAAAAACTATTCTTCCAAGCTTTGGCTGGGATAGAAATGTAATTAATAAGTAAGAGAGGTATGACAGTATATACCTTATTGACAGAAGGGATGGTGGAAAAATTGCTTTGGTTACCATTTTGATCCAAATTTATTCTTTCTGGGATAATAAATGGGCCCGAATGCAGTTAATCATCAGTCTATGTAATTCTTCAAATTCTGCAGCACACTTTTTATCTTAAAATTGCATACACAAATGAATGTATTGAGAAAAGTTGCATACAGAAAAATAGCACTTGACTATGAAATATTAGGTTTCCAATACCATTTCAAAAAAGAAACCTTTTCTGCGCGACCTCAGGCCACAAGTCACAAACTCTTGGCTGAACCTACAGGGCAAGATTGCAGGGAGAACTAATTGAGACAAGATAAATGCATGATGCTCTGAACTCTACAGAGACACAATTTGTCCAGCCACCAAAGTGTATAAACCAGAGCATACCCTCCAACTGTTCTGATTTGGCAGGGAGAGTCCCGATTAATCCTTTCTTGTCCCACTTTTTTAGCTGCTTTTAAATTGTACCACTTTCTTTCCTCTTCATCTCTCTTCCTCCTTTTGTCCTCAGCTTACTTCACTTGCTACAACTGAGTTCAATAACTTTTGCCATCTTGACCACACTCTGATGTTATCTGGTCACATATGTCCCGGTTTTCATCTGAGATATTCTGGAGGGCATGGCAAGTGGAGCAATTAACCTGCATGTCTAAAATGATGCAGACTGGCAGTGTATGGCCTGAATCCTATTGTTAATTCCAGAGAGAGCAGAACCACTGAATTAATACAATATACCTGCCTGTTGACTTACCATTCAACATTTAGCTCAATGGATCTACTTTGGCTATAATTAACCTGCAGGATTCACACCAAATGTTCCCTATTGGATGTGACCCTTCAGGTAACAAAATATAGAATCACAGAGCTGGAGGAGACCACAGGGGTCCTTGAGTCTAGCCCCCTTGCCATGCAGGAATACACAATCAAAGCATTCCTGACAGATGACCATCCAGCCTCTATTTAAAAACCTCCAAAGAAGGAGACTCTACCACACTTCATGGCAGTGTATTCCACTATCAAACTGCCATCAGAATGTTCTTCCTTATGTTTTGGTGGTATCTCCTCTCCTGCACTTTGAAGCCATTGTTCTATGTCCTAGTCTCTGGAGCAGCAGAAAAGAAGCTTGATCTATCTTCTATATAGCATCCCTTCAAATATTTTAACATGGCGATCAAGGCCATATACCCAACTCTCCAAGCTGATCCTCATAGGTCATGGTTCCCAGGCCTTTTACCATTTTGGTCACCTCCTCTGGACACATTCCAGCTTGTCATTATCCTTCTTGAATTGTGGTGCCCAGAACTAGACACAGTATTCCAGGTGGGATCTAACCAAAGCAGAATAGAGTGCGACACTATACTCCTATTGTTACAGCCTAGAATCACAGTGGCCTTTTTTTAGCTGCTGTATCACACTGCTGACTCATGTTCAGCCGGTGGTCTACTAAGACTCCTAGATCCCTTTCACATATCCTATGCTCTAGCCAGGTGTCACCTATCCTATATCTATGCATTTCATTTTTTTCCCCCGTCCAAGTGTAGTATCTTACACTTCTCCCTGTTGAAATTCGCTTTGTTAGTTTTGGCCCAACTCTCTAATCTGTTGAGGTCATTTTGAATTCTGATCCTGTCCTCTGCAGTATTAGCTACGCCTCTCAATTTGGTGTCACCTGCACATTTCATAAGAATGCCCTCTATTCCCTCATCCAAGTCATTGATGAGGATGTTGAATAGAAAGAATGCTGTGGCACCCCACTAATTACTTCTCTCAGAGATGAAGGGGAGCCATTGGTGAGTACCCTTTGGGTTTGGTCATAGTTACAAATCCACCTAAGGGTTGCATTGTCTAGCCCAGATTTTACTAGCTTATTTGCAAGACTACCATGGAAGACTTTGTCACAGGCCTTACTGCAGTCAAGATATGCTACATCTATATTTGGGGCTGGACCTGAAACACCAGCTCACCATGCTATTTTGATGCCACATTCTGTCCACCCAATACATCAGAGTCTCCCTTCCACCTGAGTTTCACTTTGGGGCCATACTTCATGCTTTGAAGGACTGGTGAAACCCTGGCTAAGGAGCTGAAATTGAATTTAATCCTTAGCTTTCCAACAAGTATCATTACGTGAATGGGAAGACTCCTCCGTCCTCCCTCCCCTTTCCCTCCTCAGAGGCACAGAAGAAAAGAAGTACCTTGACTGACATTATCTCCTCTTGGGCAGAAACCAATTTCCACAAGAACTCAGCAATTTGGTACTGGGAGATATAACGTGCATTCAGGGAATCATTTTTTTTTTCCTCCCACAAATTATAGGTTTGTCATTTAAGAGGTTTAAGACTGCTGTAAGGTTCCCACATCTTTTTTTTTTTTTCTTTCTTTAAAGTCACTATCTTCGACATCTGGAAGATCTGGCTGCTCTCTTTGAACAACAGCTATGGGAATGCAAGTTTCCTTCCTCCCCCTCTATCCCAGAACAATATTTCAGTTGCAGGATGATGGCTTTTCATGCCTTGGAATTCACCCATAACAGACCCAAAAGAAGCAAATCAGAACCTATGTTACAGAAAGCAGATTATAGAGCTCAAAAAGACGGCAAAAGTGGCAACAAGAATGATTGCCAGGCTGGAGAACCTTACCTACAAGAAAAGGTTGAAGTGTTTTAAAGTTTATGGGGTGGGGGAAGGGGGAGAGACAGGAATAAGGAGGAACAAGATAGAGATTTACACAATAATATAGTTTCTCCACACTGTGTGTAGAGAAGAACGCTTTTTCCCAAACACTAGAGTTCAGGGTCACCCAATTAAACTGATGAACAGTTAAGTTGAAAGGAGAAAAGACAAGAGCTTCTTCATGCACAGTGTTGCTAACTATGAAACTGCCAACGGTCCACAGATGAAAACCAGGACACATGCGGCCAAAGAACACCGGAGTGTAGTCAAGGTGACAAAAGTTAAGAACACAAAAGGTGGGTGAGGCTACAGCAGTTTGCTTTTGCCTGAGTCTACTGGGAAGAGACAAGACTTTACCATCTCCTTTCCTTTCCGCTTCCCTCTGCTGAGTTAACTGAGTGCAAATTCTTTTTGCACTTTGAGCTCACTTTGCAGCAACTGTAGTAAACTGAGGACAAAGGAAAAAAGTGGGAGGAGGAGGAGAAAAAAAAACTGGGACATTTTAAAAGCAGCTGAAGAAGAAAGAGTGATAGCAGATGATTAATCAGGGCTCTCACTGCCAAATTAGAACAATTGGGGGATAGGGAAGCATGCAGGCTGAAGGTCTTCCTTGGCCTCTCTGTCAGGACCTTTGGATCCTTCCAAAACTACTAGATCATGTACTATCTCACCAGTCCCAGATTATTCATATTATTTCAGTAGCAGCTGGGGTGTCAGAGTGGGTGATGAATCCATTCTGAACTTTTAAAAAGCCATCCAAGCTGCTGAACCTGTTTCCAGGAAAGACTTACACATCTTGGATAACTCTTTAAAGTTCAGACTAAACCCCAGGATGGATTCACTGCTCCACTGACGTGGAAGCCTCCAACTGCCACTTTTATCTATGGCTACAAAGCTGACAAAAAGAATTTTGCACAAGCTAGGAAAAGAAGACAACCAGATAACTGTCAGAATTTAAATTCTTGGATAAAATTACCATTTCAAATGGTTTTAATTAGATCTTTGATGTTGCTTTTTCCCTTCCTTCTTGTTTGGCTTAATGAATTGCTCTTTCTACTTGTATGTTTTAAGAATGTGTGCATAGCTATAATTTTTAGAGAGAAATACAAAAGTATCTGAAGCATCTCTAAGAGGCACGTTGAATGGCTAGTCAACAAAATGCAATTTAACTGCATATATAAGAATTGCAGCTTGGAAAAAAATTACTTTGTGGACTACAAGTGTCAGAATTCCCCAGGCAGCATAGCCAGTCACACTTTCTCAGCCTCAGATGAAGGCAATGGTCATCCATCTCCGAACAAATCTTGCCAGGAAAACTCCACAATCGATTCAACTTATGGTTGTTGTAAGTTGGAAATGACTTAAAGGCACAGAATAACAACAGTGTAGGAACTAACTTTTACAAGCTCCAAGACTAAAACACACACCTTCTTGTTTCTCCTTCTCAATCATTCCTTTCCATTACCAAGTCAAGCCAACCATCTCTACATCATCAGGTTCGCAAAAGGCAATACCGTTAATGATCAATTAGGCATACGTTTGAACATTTTTCTAGAGTGGAATTGGAATCAAGCATTAGAAATGGTGGACTTCCATTTAAAAGCAGTCAGAGCAACCAGCCTGGTTTTCTTAAACCCTGAATCAGCAGTAATAGATTGGATTTTACCCTTCATGCCACTTAGTGGAAGAGAAAGAGGCAGCTGTTTGAGGCAGAATGTGTCAATCTCATAAATTAATTACAGCCAGCTCAGTGACCCATAACCATGATACTTTCTTCAATCATTGTCAATCGACTTCCTTCCAATTGAGCCTGACTCAGTATCTGACCTGACTTACACCACAGGGAGTTTTCTCAATAACAGCAGAATTTGACCCCTTGGCATCAGACATGAAAGTCTGTTTACAAATCCCTTCCATTTCTCTGGAGACTTGGAGCAAGTCTAAAATATGCTACGGTTACAATTTCCAAACGCATTTTTTTTTTTATCGGCAGCTCTGTCATCTTTTTACTATCCCTCTCCGTCCAGCTTGTGAGCTCAAGACACAATGGGTACGCACATTTTGGTTCTGAGCATTCTCTATGCTCTGGTCTTTACCATATTTACACGGGGCCTTTCAACACTACATAATGAAAGCACTATGATTCCACTTTAAACTGTCATGGCAACATTCTATATAATCCTTGGAACTGCAGTTTAGGGATAAGTTTTTAGAATTCTTAGCCAGAGAACTCCTGTACCTTATCAAAGTACAAATCCCAGAACTCCACAGGATGCAGCCATGGCAGTTAAAGAGGAATCACAGCACTATAACTGTGTGGTGTGAAAGGGCCTTTGGAAACAAGTGGGATTGGTTTGAGTACAGCTTTCTTCCGAGCATATTTACATGGCATTAGAGAATAGCCAGAATTCTAAGCTTTACAGCACGCGTATATTCCCTTACGGAAGCAGTTGGACGTTTCTGCCCAAAGTAGAATGTTCACATTCAGTTCAAGGTAATAAAAGTGGGACTGGGCATGAGTTCGTGTTTGACATGTAAATGTGTACAAGACCGTGCAATCCATTGCACATTTGGTTGTGCATTCCGCTGGTACAACGTTGCCATACAACACAAGGTCTACACAGCACGATCAACGTGGAAATTTATGCTACAAAACCCCAGAGCAGAATCCCAACTAATACCATTTTTGGCAGAAAGAGAAAGTATATTATACAAACAGATAAACAGATACCCAGAGGAGGATATAATGATCATAATTAATGTAAATGATGGACAATTTGCTATCTTCTACATATTCTGCCTCACTCGCCTAATGATAGAGCCAGTCCTGTGTGGAATTTCTGGTAAATTGCAGTCCCAATTTGCTCCATTCTGAGAAAAGGAGGAAAACAGAGGGAAATTTCAAAACAATCTTCACTGAATAACTTAGAAATAAAACTTAGAAATAAAACAGCATAATGTTATTATTTTAAAAAGAGGGGGCAAGCAACATATAAGAACAGTTTTCTGGTCACCTGTGATCACCAGAACAACATGTCCAACAAAACAATTAAAAAAAAAACTCTTAAGTTTGCTCCTGACCCGACCACATGCCTCAGCACTTGTAGTGTATTCTCCTATGATCTGATAGTGGAATTGGTGTGACAATGACAAAGCAACCTTGATCTATAATGGGAATTTATATTCCATGTCAATCATCTATTACTGGCTAATTACAATGAATGTGCTTTGTGCAGAATTATAAAGCGCGTTTCTGGCATTGCTTTTGTTTTTTACCAAGACATTGCTTCATTTCATTGGTGGAGAGAATGAACAAAGAGTACATGGTGGGGGAAGGATGCAATAACAGAGAGACTGGGTATCTGCAGGAATGCTATTTTTCCATAAAGAGTTTTTCCTAAATCTCAACAAAACAGTATTTTGGGCATGTTCTAAAGGCCTAATAGGCCACCAGCTGCTGAATCTAAGCAGGTCTAGGCACGATCAGTGACTGGACAGGAGACCAAATAGGAAAATCTCACTCATACCACCTGCAGGACCTGATAGATAGATAAATAACATCAAAAGTACTGTGGAGGTTCATTAGTGCAAGAAGAGTGAATTGGATACAAGTTTAGGCTTTATTTACTGCTTTTTGCTAACATATAACTGAAGTTTTAACGGAAAAATAATACTTCTTATAAATTAGAAGAAAAATAGGTAATTGATAATTTTTAGTCAGATTGATTTAGTTAATGTGTTTTTTAATAATTAAGTTAGAAGTATTAACCAGTTACTTAGTGGTGCTAATTACTAATTACAATATCGGACCTCCTATTAAGCAGTTAATTTTAAATTTTATATTACTTCTCAATGTAAGGATGAGTGGTTACTACTTATTGTGCATTTGCTATTTGCAACAGTGGCAGGAACCAACTTTTTAGCTATATGTAGTTTAAGGTAGTTTATTTTTTTGCTCAGTTTAGTTTAGTTTGCTTACAGCTTGTTTATTGTTTTTGCGCTATGTTGTTTTTGTAGTATATGTTTTGTGTATTTTGTTGGTGTGTACGACAAATGTTCGTATTTGTCTTTGGTAGTTATCATTGTAATAAAATAAAATAAAATAAATCCTTGTCTGGAGGTTCCCCACAGAGCACTTCCTGAGACTCCACAAGTGTGGCAAGTCAGATATATAGGTTCTGAGAGAGAAAACTGAGGCAACAGGGAAGCCACAGAGACGTGGGCTCGGATCCAGCATGGGGAGACACAACATTACGGCCCTTTCCACAGCTTACCCCGATGGCACGATGCTCCGTTCAGATCCCGGCATTGCCGGTCATGGGACGGGAGCAGTTTTCCATCCTTTGGCAGCGGAGGAGTTGCAGCTTTAACGCCGCTGCTCCTTCCTCATTAAAGCGTCAATGGCAATACCTTCTCCCCATCCTTTCCCCACCCTGCAGTGCCTGACTGCTCACCTTTTTCCAGGGCCTTTTTTCTAATTGGCCGGCAGGAGGCATGTGTGTGTGTCCGTGAGTTAGTGGACGGCCATGCGAATGGAGGTCATTGACGGAGAAACTCCCTCAATGATTTACCCCGTGATCATGCTGGCTGGCGATGGGAGGAGGCGCGGACTGTGACAACCTCATGCAGAACTATCATGGCAGTCCTTCTTCTCTCGTGTCCCCAGGCCAGGACACAGTCATCGTTTGGAAAGGGCCTGTGTTTCAGCCTGTCAGAACTTTTGCATTTCGAAATCATTTTGCGGCGACTGAAGCGGGCTAAGGACAAGGAGGGGAAGCGAAAGAAGGAAAGAGATATTGGGAATTTTTAAAGGCGGATGAAAAGTGGGACAACAGAAGTTTATCCTGGTCTGTCCCTGACAAATCAGGACTCTTGAAGGGTATAAAAGTGGGGTGGGGTTGCATCCATCCTCCATCACAAGCGCGCATAGGACCATCATTAAAAAAAAACAAAGCATTTCACCAAAAGAAACGAACATATTTCTTCCAATCAAAAACTGACAGAGAGCCATAAACCTGTGTTTCCACAGCCTCTTTTTGCAAATTCCAAAGCAAAAGGTCAGAAACACCATGCTATACCTGCCTACTCAAAAGCAAGCTCTGTTGCATTCCATGGGACTTACTCCCAGGTAAATGTATTGAGGATTGCAGCCAACTCACTTATATCTGAGCATGCCAACCTGGGATGAAAAAGAGAAACGATTCCTTTAAAAAGTTTATGACTTGAAAGAAAGAAATGTTCTATTTTTCATTGCAGTTTACTCAAAAACCAGTGCTGGGTTAATGGAAAACGTTCTCCTGCGAGCAGCTCAAAGCCACAAATATCAACTATGGCTGTTCAACTGCTTTTAGTAATAATAAAGGAGATTCACGGTTGTGCACATTCCTTTGTCATCTTCCACACTGCACTTTGCTTTACGATTCCATGCAAGCCTGTGGTTTAAGAATCTACCTTTGCTGAGAAGTGCAGAGAATTATGGGAACACAGGAAAGTAGCTGCCTTCCCCAAAACCAGGCCCACATCAGGAGTGGCCATCCAGAAGTTATGGGACTGCAACCCCTATCTGTCTCGTCTCTCACCCTTGGTTGTGCTGACTGGGGCTGATGGGAGCTGAAGTCCAATCAAAGCCTGGGGGGACCTTGGTTGCCATTCTGGAACTACACTCTCTGGCTCCTTGTTTCAGACAGGAGTTACTCCCAATTATACCTGGATGTATCTGGCACTCAATATGAAACATTGTACATGCAAAGCCATTGAGCTACAGTCCTTCTAGAAGGACCATAGGCAAACTGTGCCCCAGGAGAACTGTACTCACCAAGCCCTTGACAACTGCTCATCCCCAGATTTAAATGCAAGAGCAGAAGGCATTAGATGGTCAAAGCATTTCACATAGCTTCCCTCATGCTTCTAAGCCTGTTGTTGGAAAAGCTTTGTACCAGGACAGTGGTGGCCAAACTATAGTCCTCTGGATAGTGTTGGACTCTGAGTCTCATCATCCTCAGAGGGCATGGCCAATGCTCAGAGTCATTGGAAATGTAGTTCTACTACATCTTAGAGGGCCATTGGTTCTCCACCTCTTTCGAACTGGGCACATGATTTCACACTTCCCTGTAGCCCACTCTACTAGAAGGATATTTCTTCCCTATACTGTTACAATGCTATTGTTCCACTTTCAACATCCTGTGGAATTCTGGAGTTTGTAGTTTACTGAGGCCAAAGAGCTCTCTGGCTGAGAATTCTAAAGGCCCCTCCCGAAATTGCAAACCCCAGGATTCCATAGGAGATTGAAAGGGGAATAATAGGACTATAAGGATAACAGTGTAGGGCAGAAATGGCCTCAGTAGAACTGGAAGAATTTCTAGGAATTTTTGTAGAGATGAAGCATGCATAGTTTGCCAAACTCATTTTTCTGTCTCCTGAATTATTGATGTACGCATGCATAAATAAACAAAAACCAAACTTGATTTGAGTCGTATTCACTCATTTGCCGCAAAGAGACAGCAGTGAGGCTGCATGTGTAAGAAGCATGCCAACAACTGGGCTTCTGGGATTCTCTGCCCTTCCTATATTTAGCATGAAGTTCTGCAGAGGAGGGAGTTGTCCATAGGTTGAACAAGCTGGGAATCTTCCTTCAGGCCTTTGCACAGATACATTCTTGCAGTTATTAAGCTCACGTCTTTTCTAAAGGCTCTCCATCAACCGGAGAAGCTCGCCAGCCAAAAGCCTGCCCCTGGAAAATCTGCAGGCATGCACTTGCGCACACCTGCAAATCTGCTCCGGAGCCAGGCAACAGAGCGGCACGGGGTTGCGCCCTCCATGATTTTTAAAAACCTCTAAAAAGAGGTTTTTAAAAAACACGCCGCGCGACCAGTTCTGGTCACTCCGGAGTGGACTGAGGTATGGAACCACAGAAAGTAGTCCGCCCCAGTCCACTCTTCGGTGCAGAAGACCTCCATTGGAGGTCGCTCTGCACCGTTTTACTAGCCCGGTGCAGAAATGGCTTAAGAGAAGACATGCATGGCCATAAAAAAGGGCAAAAGAAGACACTGATTTTCACAAAATCACATATGCTTATTTATGAAGTTAGTGTTTATGCAATGAAAGTCATTGTATTGTAGTGGTTTGCATGTTGGACTAGGGCCGTTTCCACACTACACTGTTATAGTGCTATTATTCCACTTTCAACATCCTGTGGAATGCTGGGGTTTGTAGTTTACTGAGGCCAAGAGCTCTCTGGCTGAGAATTCTAAAGGCCTCTCCCTAAACTGCAAACCCTAGGATTCCATAGGATGCTGAAAGTGGAATAATAGTGTTACCCTGACTTCTGGGGATTCCTAGGGGACACGTAGATTTGCTTCAAAACTATAAAGGTTGGGGAAATTAGTGGAACACTACTTAGCGAAGTAGAGGGCAGGGTAACGCAGCTAGATCTTTTATCCTATGTCTACGGGGTCAGACTGCATGAGAAAGACAAGGCAAGTGTCCAATTAAAAGTATTTTGTTTAGCAAACTTTGCAGAATTTCCTCACACAGAGCAGTCACTCACACAAGTACACAAGGACTACAGAATCTGAAAGCCTTGAGAGCAGGAAAAGTTAAGAGAAAGAAAGTGATTATACTGCACCTGATCTGGAAGACTGCAGTTTGGGAAGAAGCGAAGATAGATCAGTAGACAAAGAAAACAAGTGAGTGAGTGAGAGAGAAAAGCCCAAGAGTCCCAAAAAGGGGATTCAATTATAGTGCAAAACATGCCTGAGGGAGCAGATCCTTTTCCTGGGAAACGACAGAAAGTGAGTTATGCAGATGGACCTTAGCTTTGTAGTTCCTGTGATTGTGATTGCTAACTTCATTCGGGAGACACTTAGTCCCTCAAGGTGTCAAATTTGCTAGCCAGTCCATTTGATATGTATACATGCCTTTCCGAGGTTTTCCTGGGATACGTGACTGGGGGTTATTTGGGGAGACCTAAGCCAGGGAGATTTCAGCCTTTAGACCCAGATATCTATGTTTCCGTCTAGTGAACTTCTGGCTCAATAAATATAAATAATTCTCTCCTCCAAGATAGGGTCTGTTAACAGGTAATAAATATCTCAGTCCTGCTGTCAGCAAGTAGTAAATATTTCCATGTATTGAAAACATGGGTTACAATAGCATTATAACAGCGTAGTGCAGAAATGGTTTTAGTGACTGGGGGAGAGCAGAGGAGAAGCATCTGGCAACCAAAAGCATCATTACATCATGGGAATTTAGGAAGTTGAGAGCACAGGCAAAAAGCACCCTGACCCTGCACAGCTGCTCACGCCGACTCTTGAGGAAGAAAAAGCTACATGAGTCACATTGACTGCCCTCACTTCTTAAATCAGCCAGTGTCCAGGAAGTATGGTGGGAGATGCCACCTAGTTGGGAGTGTTAAAGATTCAACTGCCAACCCGGTCAGCCCCTTTCAATGGAGAGGATGCCACTCTGCCCTTCACCTCAGGCAACAAAGTGTCCCAGACTGGTTGTATGCATCTGATGTAGCAAACTTAGGCCATTTCCGCATTTCCGAGGAGGAGCAGCTCACTGCGTGTCGAGAGCGGTGTTTTTCTACTCTGATTCAGAAATTAAATTCAGAAATTCAGAAACTGTGCTGTCTGCACCCCCAATTTACGTCCTACTACCGCGGAGAACAGCAGCTGCCGCATCCACAACAGCAAGTCCCTGGTCACTCCCATTCCCCTCCCTCTTCCCACTTGGCCATCGCTGATTAGTCTGTTTTTTAAAAACACACACACATTTTTAACACATTTCTGCATTGCTACATTTGTGCATAGGAATGTATTTCGTCGATACGTGGAAAAAAACACATCTCAACAGTCCATTAGCAGATCCACTCTCTTCCTGCTGTCTGTTTAATGCATGAAGACAATAATGACGGCAGCCTGTCCTTTGATGGGCAGAGAGAGATAGGGATGGAAACGACGGAAGGGACAGCCTGGGAATGCCCATAGCCGGCCACTTCTGCAATGTGAATCGATGCTACACTTCTGTATGTAGCTGGAAATCAAAGGAGAACCGGTTTGGGAGATTTACATCAGAGTTTTTCCGGTTTTCACATCGCAGTGAACCACAGTGAACCATTCCAGGAGCTGAAAACGTGCAAAACCACGAGGAAAACTACAATGCTAAGATGGTATATCATGCAGACGGGAGGGTAAGAATTCGACGCTGCTATGATGTATCAACCTCATGCAGAAATGGCCTTAGTCTATGAAAGCTTATGCTACAAACTTCTTTCTGTCAGTCTCAAGGGTGCTACACGATCCCTTTGCATACTCATCCAAGTGAACATGGCTAAGCCTCTGACTGATTGTGTGATGCTATACTGAATGCAATGGACACATCTGAAAAAGAACAATGTCCTACTAGTTTTGCATCAGGTCCTTGCTTTATAGCGCCTTATAATTACTACGAACCCACATTGCTTTGCCCTCTGTTCCAAGAGCCATGTCTTTGTTGCTGTGCTTTCATTTACTTTTCTCTGGTGCTGACTGCTGCATTAAACAGTAAATAGAGAATGTTGGAGAATGACTTTCATAAAACGCTTGGAAACGTATGGGTGGAAAGCGCTAGGTTAATTGCTACTTTTTATGGTCGTTTTAATAAGTGTCATAGTTAACATTCCAGGCCTATTTCTTCTGAGTTTTGCTCACATGAATACAACATCCCTTCAGAATCTGCCTAAAGGGTTTCTGTATATCCACACCAGGCTTCATGTTTAAAACAAAGAGGGCTGCTTGAAAGACAAGAAGCATAATTGTTTTTAACCCAGACAAATGATTCTCCCACATTATTATCCTAAATTCTTAGTTGGGGATGAGGGTGGTTAACGCATTTATTGGGAATGTTCTTTTCAACTATCACTCAGTCTTTCACTCAATTTATTGTCTTCAGTATGACCTTACACATTTTGCCCCTTTCAGTTTGCTTATTCCAGTGTAGTGTAGTGGTTTGAGCATTGGGCTCTGACCCTGGAAAGCAGGGTTCGATTCCCCACCTGGCCATGGAAATCTACTGGGTGACCTTGGGCATGTCACGCCATCTCAGCGCCTGAACACCCCACAATAGCATTGCTTTAGGGTAACCATGAGTTAGAAAAGACTCGAAGGCACACAACGGCAATTTCGGAAAATGATGTTGCTCAGTCAGCAGAGCTAATAACTTCTACAAGTTTTGCAGACTTTTATAATCCTGGGAATTTGGGGAATTGTTATGTAAAGAAAGGAACTTACAAATTCTGGGATAGAGAATGCTCCACATGCAATGCACAAGGTCCCAGGTGCAGTCTCCAGCATCTGCAGGGAGACTGGGAAAACTGGTCAGAAATTGTACAGAATTCTGCTTAAGAATATGATTGGGGGAGTGATCTAAACTGCCACTTTGGCTGAGCTCACTTTTATTTTAAGCAACTGAGAAGGACAGAAGCCAAAACATTTTGCCCATTAATTGAACTATTAAGTTCTGCTTGTTAATCACTCCAATACATACATTGATATGCACATAAAGAGAGATCAGTTTATATTAATAAAATAGCCTAAAGGATTAGTAAGCTACCCGATTATTCTCCTTTGTTAAATAATTTGAAATTCCAATAGTTAAGATTACTCAAGGGGAATGTTGATGCTATCTAGGAACCTGTGTTCACAAGTCGAAAGCCTAAGCAACCAGAAGGTGACTAGAGGTAGCTCTGGATAGATACAGCAAAGAGCCCTCAATCTGTCAGATAAAAGAAATGGGGTGAGGATCTGTGCCGTTTTCCAACACCCCATATAGTTTAATTGGCACAGTTACAAAATTAACTGTTTCAAACTTTGAAGAAACATTATCACCTCCTTTCTTGAAATCTGGGCTCCTAGTGCTTGCATTTGGCCTGTCAGGTGCTCAAGAAGTGAGATGAATAAAATGGAATATGTCACTGAAACTGGTCCTTAGCATTCAGCAACACTGGATAGCAAAGAATCAGAGTTCCTGTTTACGTGAACTATGAAGGCAGGTGTCAGTCTTCAACATCAATACTGGGCATTCAATAATCTTGATAAGTAAAAGGCACTAAACATAGTAGTAATCTCCATTAAATGCAAATTTGAGGCCTGGCCTCGCTAAAGTGCTAATAACTTCTGTTGTAGAATTATTTGAATTCTTGTTGTTAAGGGAGCCATTGTACAGCCTGAATCAGTATGGAGTATGCAGGATTAAAGGGACGCAATATCCAATGTAGCTGTTAAACAGTCTTTCTTCAATATTTGTGGGTTTTACCTTCCCAAATTTGTTTATTCATGGAGTGTGTGCATGCACATATTATTTGAAGAATGAAATTTACCTCCGTTCGCTTTAGAAAGTGAGGATCAAACATAATGTTATTGCTTCATACTTAACTTTTGTACCAGCCTTCCTCAATCTTGCACCTCCAGATGTGCCAGACTACAATTCCCATCATCCTTAGCAGCATGAGGATGGTAGGAACTGTAGTCCAGCCCATAGAGAAAGTCTGGGTTTGGAAAGCTTGCTCTGTCCATTTGTGCCATCTGTTAGCAACATTTTGTGTAAAAGTGCTAAACTGTAAATATCATGCACTTTCAACAGACACTGCTGCATGGTGATGCATTTATTGTCCCATGGTTTAGGCAACTGGCAGATGGGAGGGGGTTAGTTAAGAAAAAGATAGAATGACTGGATATTCTGTAGAATTTCAAAACGCTTCTGTCAGAGCTGTCTAAATAGGAGCTTTGCGAGTAAGATTAGCAACTGCTTCTGAAGAAGATCTTAGCACTGTGCTGCTCTTATAAACCCTGACAGTCCTGCCATTAAGATTAAATAAACTATTCTGGTGTTAAACTCTCATAAGTTACTGAATCTGACAAGCTCTCCTGTTTGTAACATGGCTGACGTTCCCCACTAAAGCAGAGCACAAATATGCATTGCCTGTCCTTGCAGCCTGAATGCTAGGAGTCAGTGTGTTAATGTGTGTGTGCGCGCGCCCGCGTGTGTGTAAGCCATATATCTCTTTTTCCCCCCTCTGCCTAGTTGAGCAGTACCTTAGAATTCATATCACATCCCCAGTTTAGTCATAGACAGTTCTCTCAATACTGTTTGATTTCAAAGCTGTTTGCTACAAATCCTCCGCAATCAGGACATGTTTGTTATTAATACCTTTAATCTGACCCCAGGCATGAAAGCGCCACACGATTTCTCCAGATACATAAGCAGGGGTGGCTGCTCCATCTCAGTTAATTTTACTCTCTTTGTGTTAATGTAGGGAGGACTGTAGTGGGAAGGGGAGGGGTAGAAAGGAACCACAGACAAATGTATTATAGATACATGCAAGAAGTGTACCAATCTGAACAGAGGTCCAGAAATAACACCATCCTGGGCAAAGCTTTGAATGGTTTTTTTCCCCATATTCTACCTCCCAGAACATCACACACACCCCATCCAGCATGGCTATTGACTCGTCTGGTTGGGGGATTCTGGAAAATGTAGTTCAAAGGAGCAACGTTTCCAAGCTCTGGTGGGTAGGGTCACCAGGTCAGGACTATCCGAGGTCCTGAAGGCCAAACCCTGAAACCAAGGGATGTCACTGGAGGAGGGCCCTTGTGATCTTGGAAGGGGTAGTCCCTGGTGATTTCCTCAAGCATGATAACATGTTGCTGTTATTGTGTGCCTTCAAGTCATTCATGACTTCTGGGGACTCTAAGCATATCACTGGGCTTTGGGGGCTGAGAGAGTATGACGTGCCCAAGGTCACCCAGTGAGTTCCCAGGGCTGCCACATCATACCCTCCAATATTACACAGATGAAAACTGGCACACAGGTGGCCAAGCACCATCAGAATGCGGTCAACATAGCAAAAATTATTAATGGGGAAGAAACCACAAACTAAGAGAGATTGCAGTAGTTTGCTTCTGCCTAAGCCTACTGGGAAGGGTATGATTCCGTCCCCTCCTCTCTTTTCTGTCCTCCTCCCTATTTCAACTCAGTTTGCAGTCATTAAACTGAGAATGAAGAAGGAAAGTGGGAGGAGAAGGGAGATAATGGGACATTTTAAATACCTCTGGGGGAAAAAATGAGAGAACAGAGGGTTATTCAGGACTGTTCCTGCCAAACTGGGACAGCTGGAGGGGTATGTGATACATTAAAGATCAATAGCAGTTTCACAGAGGGTGTCATGCAAATAAAAGCCACCATGTATAACAAATAAGGAAATATACACAGACACAGACAGACAGACAGACGGAGACAAACACCGACCCACACACTTTACAAAGCAGCGTTCTCTCCCTGAGCTTCCTCCTCCTCTGCCTGGGATCTCATCTGAAGACATACCTTCCAATTAGAGCTGCCAGAGTGAAAAGTGGAGAAGGTTGGTATACCTTTAATGCTTGTTTCAGAAAAGGGATTTTCAGCAGGTGTTCTTTGTCTTGCAGCCAGGCAACAATAAACACCTGCTGAAATTCCCTGTTCTACATAAACATGTAAGCAGGCTCTCCAGTTTTCAGTCTGGCAACCCGATAGTTCCATTTTTCCCAGGAAAATCACAGAGAATCTAATTTTTGCCCACCCCAAATGTAGGGTTGCAGCTACGGGGGAGACAAAACATGGGCATTGCCCCCCAAAAGAAGAATACTGCCGCCCGTACAGGTTTCCTTCATTCCCCCAATTTCTAGCATTGCAAAGAGTGAGACACTGAAAATCATTCATACCCCAAACTCTTCCATTTGAATTCCTCATATTTCCATGGTAACTTTGTTTGTGCACATGTGCCTTTAAGTCCTGTCGATTTATGGCAACTACATGACTTTCATAGGGTTTTCTTCGGCAAGGGACACTTAGAGGTGGCTTTGCCAGTACTTCCTCTGAAATATAGCCTACAGCACCTGGTATTTGTTGGCCTGCTCCCTTTTCTTTGGATGCCTAAATTATATTTTGAAATGCTCAAGTGAAATGTTTGGCACTGCAAGGCAAGAAATTTTGGGACTGACTATGACCTATAAAGCCCTACATCAAGGCTTTCTTAATGGTATGCCACGACATGTTACTGTGTCACCTGAAGTTTGTAGGTGTGTCGCCTACAATCTTGGAAATATTTGTTATTATTTATAAATCATATATTTTTAAAAATATATGGAAGGTTTTCATGAGATATGTTGTGTCCCTAAACATTTTGTTATTACAATTTATGTATGTGTCTGTATCTCTTACAAGGGGTTAGTCTAACCTCCGGTTTGCTAGTAAAACTGAACTACTGTGTCACGAAATGATGCATGTCTAAAAAGTGTGTCACCAACATGAAAAGTTTGGAAAGCTCTGCACTACATAGTTTGGGTCCAGATTGTTTGAAGGATCTTATCACCCTTTATGAACCTGTCGTTGATTTTAAATGTTTGAGAGAAGGAGAACTTTGGCCATTTCCTCACTGCACTGTTATACTGCTATTATTCCACTTTCATCATCCAGTGGAATTCTGGAGCTTGTAGTTTACTGAGGCCAAAGAGCTCTTTGGCTGAGGATTCTCAGTGCCCCTCCCTCAACTGCAAACCCCAGGATTCCATAGGATGTTGAAAGTGGAATGATAGCACTTTAACAATATAGTGCAGAAACAGTCTCTATCTCAGGGCCTTTCTGCACCACACAATTACTGCACTATAATTCCAGAAGTTTACCGGAAGCTTATCAGTCAATTAACTGTCAGCAGCGGAGCTTGGAGTGCATGGAGGAAGGGAGCGGGGCTATGGCACGGGGGCATGGCTGCAGCATGTGGGAGCATGGCTGCAGCATGCAGGGGTGTAGCCACAATGCATGGGGGCGTGACCGTGGCATGCAGGGGCGTGGCTATGAGCCAGGACTCCCCAAATACATTGCCACCAGGAGCAAACCGCTCCCACCGCCTCCCCTCTCTCTACGCAACTGTTTACGGGTCTTATTTCAGCAGCCCATAAATTCAGAGTGTCAGTTCAAGGGAGTACCCAACAGCATAATCAGCACATAAAGTGAGGGTTAATTTTTTTCAGGATTATGAGCCAAGGATTGAAAGAAGAACGTGTTGCTTCCACTGGAAATGACAGCTGTCTGCAACAAACTTTTCCGCACCCTGTCTCTGTATTTATTGGCCAGCAACCTCTGCCAGCTATTTGCCTGATTAATGAGACTTCCCGGTATAAATGCTCTGAGGGTCGTGGGCTCTCCCTTCCTCATCTACGCTGGGCTGACTTGTTGTGTTCTTGTGCTGTGGCTGTTGGGAAGAATCCGCTCGATGTTTGCACATGAATCCTGGGACTGGGACATGACACAATCAGATCCTTACCCAAGCACCTACTATCTTTTCTTGGCCACTAAATGGTCAGCCTTGTCAACCCCCATCACTAAATGGCCATGGGGGTAAGCATTAGTACTGTGAAGCTACCTTGCACAGCACGAGGCATTGCACAAGAAGGTACTAAATACTTCCTTTCACAATAGAATTAAAAGTGCATACACTCACATAACCCTAGATTACTCTAGCATATGTCACCAACAGTATTCCAGACTTTGGCCATTTCCGCACTAGACTGCTATAGCGCTATTATTCCACTTGCAACATCCTATGGAATCCTAGGGTTTGCAGTTTCGGGAGGGGCCACTGCAAACCCCAGGATTCCATAGGACGTTGCAAGTGGAATAATAGCACTATAGCAGTCCAGTGTGGAACAGGTCACAGTTTTCCTATGGAGAAGCATTCCATTCATTGTGAAAGGTACAGCTCAGGCTTTGCTTACATGAGGTTGTATCCCAGCTCCAGTGTGTAAGTTTCCCTGTGCTGTTTTGACCCTGCTATTGCCACACACACCTATTTTAATTCAAACCCAAACCAGCCTTTTTTTTTCTTCTTTTTTTCATTTTATATAAAATTTTATCAAATACGAACAAAACACTAAAACAATAAGAAAAAAAGCAAAACAAATACATGCAATCTACACAAACTTCAAACAAAATGAAAATACAATTAACACACAAACTGTCAATACAAACAATATTAATAATACTACCAATCCACATTTTAAAAAAATCACATAATTATAACTACAAAACTACATTACAACAAATTACTGGGAAAAATTTGTTTCTGCCCTATTGCATACAGTCCATTGTACTTTAACACTTACACCTAAGTATTAACTTCTACTTAAAAAAAAAAAAAGCAAACAGTCTTGAAAGCCACACAGTACCCTATCCTGAAGTCACATTGCTACAAGAAGGCGTTTCTACCACATGTACATCTTGTTCACCATCCTGGTTTATTTTTGGTCACATGAGTCTAACGGCTGCAGGGGGAGTTGTCTTGTTTTAGTTCCCGTCATGCATGTACATATTTACCAGGGAACTACCATTCTGTAGTGGGTATGATAAGGTGACCATCTGACCTAGATAACTCCCCACCAACCTGGCCCCATCTTCCAACCAGTACCACCCCAATTACATTGCAATCCCAATTTGAAGTGCAAACCACAAGTTTGCAAAGACTGATTCTTTTCCAAAAACAGTGGAGCAAAAGAGTTTTTTTTAAAAAAAAAAAAAACACACATTAGAGCCTCCTCGGGAGTGAAAAAGAAGTGCTTTCACTTTGAAACCAGAGAAAAGTCATGTGTCGGATCAAGGTGAGGACCAGGATCAAGGTAAGGAGGCATTATTTCATCTGAGTAGATTCATCCCCAGGCACAGCTCTACCACTTTATTTAGAATTAAGCCTGTGAGTTTATGGGAGACAACAGGCTCCTTAAATTTCTCACCGAAACAAATAGATCTCCTTAATATCTCTGTTTTGCTTCCACATGATTAGATCAGAGAGAGAGACAGAGAGAGAGAGTGCACACCAATTACAAAGATGTCCATTGCGCTGGGTACTTCCATGAGGTTGCATTTGTGTTTCAGAAATATCCATTTTTCTACGTCGGGGGGCATGCTATATTTTGTGCTAGGACCAAAATAAAAAGGTTATTAATTCTCCAGATAATGCTGAGAGATAGTATAATGGAACACCTACAGGGCCAAGACATTCAATTCATAGCTCGACAGTTTTTGACGTCTCTGAATTAAAGAATGATTGGACTAGTAGCTACCCTGGGAGAAAGATGTTCCTATTGCCATGTTGTAAGACTCTGGCAATTCCATCTTCCATCCCATGTGTGCATGCACATGCACGCACACACACACACACACACACACATACACGTTCACTAAATAAAAAAAAATCCACAGTGTTGCAATTTGCATATCGCGGGCAAGGAAATAAACATCATTTCATGCATTGCTGCTTATTAATTTTTCCTTATGAATATTTAACTGGAGACTAGGAATACCTTGGGTGTTTAGGGAAGATAAAAGGTTACAGTACTTCACCGTCGTGACATTCCTCCAATTGTATTTTCCACTACCTTCTTGCCTTGGCTTCACCTGAGCAGCCATTAAGTTAACAACAGCCAATAATCTGAAGCTGGAAAATCATCACAAAGCAATCCATTGGCTATTAGACAGCACAGCCCATAAAGATCTATTCACAGGATTAGGCTATCCAGACATTTAGAATATTGCAGTTTAGACCACTGAGTAAATGGTTATTTTGGATGGTTTCCTGCCCTCACTCCAGACGCATCTGGTTCTTTATAGGAATGTGCAGGATATGTAAGAGTATCACCCTAAAGCTCTCCTTTCATAAGGTTTTTACATGTATGGATTTTTAAAAATTCTTCTAACTGCAGAGAGCAGGCATAGAATAACAGTTTGAGTAGTGGACTAGGACCCTAACAGACCAGGGTTTGAATCCTTGCTTGGCTATGAAAATCCACTTGGTGACCTTGGACAAGTCACACACTCTCAACTTCAATGTCTCCCCCCTCCCAAAAACCTCACCATGAAAATCCCATGATACATTCAGGTCAGGGTCACCATAAATAGATTATTTAAAAGCATACAACCACAGCAACAGCAACAACAGTTCCTAACTGCCACACAAAGGGCCATGTTTGGAGTGGGGACATGGCTAGGGAGGGAAAGTTTAAATCTCCCATTCCCAAGCAATGATCTGGATCTGAATCATAGAATCATAGAAACGTAGAGTTGGAAGAGACCACACGGGCCATCCAGTCCAACCCCCTACCTGCAGGAATACCCTCAAAGCACTCCCGACAGATGGCCATCCAGCCTCTGCTTAAAATCCTCCAAGGAAGGAGACTCCACCACACTCCGAGGCAGCATCTTCCACTGCCGGACAGCCTTGACTGTCAGGAAGTTCTTCCTGAGGTTCAGGTGGAATCTCCTTACCTGCAGTTTGAATCCATTGCTCCTTGTCCTGGTCTCTGGAGCAGCAGAAAACAAGCCCTCTCCCTCCTCTACATGGCATCCCTTCAAATATTTAAACATAGCTAATGTCACTACACAATAAATCATGAGTGTAACTGCGCTATACACTACAAAAGTAATAAACATTTTGACCCTGGGGCACTAGAAGATGTAATTTTCTGTCTGGTTTAATGACAGCAGGTGCTGAGGTAAGCATACCTTATAGTCCAAAGGAACACAGAGTGTTAAAATCAAACCGGTCCAGAGTCATACGTAGACTGCCAGAGAAAGCAAGAAAGAGGACTAAATGTGAAAAGCACTTTTGAGCAGGGTTCAATATCAGTCAGAGAGTCACAGACTAATCACACCAAAGTCCACAAATCAGAGTGAGGAACATCAAAAAAGGGAGCACTGGAGCTGTTGTTGACAACAATGAAGTGGCCTTTGCTATACTAATTTACTGTTGTGTGCCTTCAGGTCATTTCCAACTTACGATCACCCTAAGGTGAACCTGTCACAGGGTTTTCTGGAGCTGAGATCAGTGATGTAGACTTGAGTTGACTGACTCGGATTCAAGTCAGACTTACTTCACTTCAGTGACTGGGCTCAGACTCAACTCGTCCATAAATGGTGGGCTGACTCGACTCAACTCAAAACTTGTATATTTTTAGTGACTGACTTGCTGCCCTTGGTTCAGTAACATAACACATTCATCCAGAAACTTTAAGACTTTGAACAATGCTACCATTTCTTTTTGCCTACTGGTCACGTGACAATCTGTCTCAAGCCCAAAGCATGGGTGCATTTCTCGGAGGGAAAGAGCAAACAGATTAGGCAATGCGCTTGAGGCGGGCTTCAGGTCTGCTCAGCAGCCTGTCCTTGCTGCATGTTGGAGGAGCCTTCTAAAATTTTTCCTAAGAGAAGAAGACGAAACTCACTCCCAGAGTGCAGGGTGCATTTCTCAGAGGGGAACAGCAAGTGTGTTAGACAGTGGGCTTGAGAAGGAAGGATCCTTCCTTCTAAAGCTTTTGAAGCTTCAGTAATGGGGAGTAAGAAGGATCCTATTCCCCACTTCTGAAGCTGCAGACTCTTTTATGCCCATTGGTACAAATGCCTCAGCTTTGGAAGGGGGAGTAAGAAGGATCCTATTCCCCACGTCCGAGGCTGCAGATGGCAAAGTTGCAAATGTGGAGGGCTGACTCTGCTTAAATTGTTAAAACTGACTTTATTGACTCTGTCCAGAAATTCTGGAATATAGGTTGGGGTATAAAGTTGGCTCCCAGACTTGAGACTTGACTTGAAAGTATGTTGCAAGGACTTGAGACTTGACTTGAAACTTGAAGGTAGAGACTTGAGACTTGACTTGAGACTTAAAGTAAAAGACTTAAATACATCACTGGCTGAGAGTGTATGCCATTCTCAAGGTCACTAGATGGGTTTCCATGACCAACTGGGGAATCAAACTCTGGTCTCCAGGGTCATAGTCCAATGTTCAAACCACTACACCACCCTGGCTATTTATAGTTGACTGTAAGTCAGAACATCTGACCTAATCAGCTCAGCATTTTCATTTTAAGGAAGACCAGAGAATTTCCTGGTCCTTTGCAACTGACATTGTGCCTGCAGAACTAACAAGAGGAAGCAAAGGACATCTGTATCTACTTCCTGATCTGCAGGAGCAACATGGAACATTCTGAACTCTGCTTCTGCCAGTTCTCTGGAAAGATTGCCAGCCTCCCCTGACTTCAACTGAAGCCTGTTATCTTGGCTCTCCTTTTCCTAGTCTGAGAGGGGCTTCTTTGGGCAAGACATAACATTTCGACTCTGATGTGAACAGACTCTGAATGGAAAGTCCAAACCAGCATATTTCAACCTCTATTATTAGTACCTTGGGGTAGCCAACTTATAGTACTGTGTTTCTATAGTTACCCAAAAATATAAGTGATCAGCTGGGGTGGCTTGAGCTCTCCTGACATCTGAGGCAGGAAGCAAACCACTTCTGCCACACTGCATCAAGCCAACACAACAACCATGGCTCCATCACATCTCTGAGTCACCAGAGGTTGGACGGCTCTCTATACAGTGACAGAAAGCCAACTACCTCCCAAATTCTTGGCTCAGAAGGGCCCTCACAGCTGGGTATTGTGGGTGAGATGACCTGGAAAAATACCTTTGCCATAGCATAAGCAGTTTTCCAAGTCACCTTGCCTACGATGCCTAGCTCCAAGGGCCTTCAGAGCCAGACATTTAGAAAGTGTCAGCTCCGGGGAACTGTGCAGAATGACAGTGGATTCCCAAAAGGGACAGGGCTCTGCCACAGTGAGGAGCGAGGGATTAATCTTGCCACCCAACTGCCTGAGGTCACCGCCTCATTGAACCACATGGAAAGTTAACCTTGATTATGAACGTTACATAAGGCAGTTTTGCATAAGAATAATAGGCATTAAAAAACAATTTTAACACATTTACAAATACCAGAAAATCACCGCTTCCAACAACCAACATAAAAAGGGATTTTGAGCAGATGAGTAGGAAAGGAACAATTACAGCTATTGATAATCCCATTAAATGAAGGCCTCACTAATGCGCAGCTCTGCTGAATAAAACAACATAATGTTTTACATTGACTGCCCTTTAAATGTCTGTGTTTGATTTGTTAAACATGTTTTCTGCCATTTATTAAAGATGCTGGTATAATTTTCTCATTAAAAAGTCAAAGAATTATGGGAGGCCTGGAAACAAAGAAGACTCTTTTTCACAATAAAAAATACTACCTCAGTGCATCATAGTCATATAGTTTACAAAGTGTGCCTGCATTTGCAAAGTGACACAAATCACTGACCTTGTCATTAAGACTTTTTCTTTAACAAAAATAGAACCTATAATTAAAACATGGCATACTTAATAGTGATACCCATCTGGTGAAATTTTAAAAATTCACACTCAAACCATCGTTTTCAAAACATATTAAATTTAAGCTACTGTTCTCTAGAACAGGGCTACTCAAAAGTAGTGGTTCATGGTCCAGTTCTTATTTAAGAGCCACAGGTTGCTGATCCCTGGCAAGTTTCCGAGGTTGGGGGAACAAAATAGTTGTAGCCAGTAGGCACAAATTTGGTAGTGATTCCTGATGTATTAGCAGAAAAATAATTGCCAGTCCCTCACATTTGATATCTTGACTACCCTGGTCTAGATTACCCATTTCACTTTGGTTGTTTTGTAACAAAGAACCATCAATGTTGTCTGGATTATTTTCATGTGAGTTTGGGTATGGCACAGCGCTTTGCAACATTACTTTCTGGAACTACAGCTCACTGCATCTTCCAGACAGCAAGGCCAGTGACAAAAAAAACTTTGCAATAAAAATAAATAAATAAATAGATAAAAAGATAAAAAGATAAAAATAAAACATAACATTGCAGTAAGAGTGTGTAACACTCTTTCTTGTGGTTTCTCCATGCCTTCTTTTATTTGGGCATTGTACCCAGTTTCACAGATGTTTCTGCAGCCATACGATTATAATGTGCATTCGCAAAGGAACTGGCCTTTGATATCAACTCTACAGACAATATTTCCTGGATATTATTGGCCTGCTACAAGTCTGTTTCCTTGTATGAGTATGACTTGAGGCATGACGAGAGATGAAACATAGGTTTCTCATTGGCATTCTCACTACCTCCCATTGCTTCCCATCTGCCTTTTTACCACTTCTTGTAGTGGGGGTGGGATATGTGTGGAAGAAGTGGAATTTATGTTAAGGATACAGCCAGGTAGGTCTTGTGCATAGGAAGGTAGGTATTTAATGTCTAACTCTGTGGTTCTCAAACTTTGATCTTCCAGATGTTTTCAGATTTCATCTCCCAGAAGCACCAGCCAACTTGGCCAATTGTCGGGGATTCTAGAAACTGAAGCCCAAATAATCTGGATAGCAAAAGATTGAAAACCACAAGTCTAACCCACCTTTCTTCCAATGACCAAATGGCAGTATTTGAGCATTTCAGCCTCACAGTTACCCTGCAAGGTAGATCAGGTTGAACAAATCATTGGCACAAGGTCACCCAGTGAGTTTCCTGCCTCAGTGTGGAGGTTCTGGTTCATCTCCCAGTCCAAAATTCTTAACTATCATGCCAAACTTGTGTTCCAGTGAACAAATATATCTCTTTTCTCCCATTGAAGAGAAAGCATCCTGGCAGAAAGGAACTCTGAAAGATGTGCCATAGCCAATTAGGATTAGACAGAAATCTCTTCTGCTAGAAGAAATCCCCTTATGGCCAGCTGAAATGCACTTCTGCAGGGGAAATTCTCTTCTGCTGGCTAATCTCAGAGATCTGGTGACAGAGCCGTCTACTGGTAGAACTGTTCTGCTGACAGAAGACCCCCCCCCCAAAAAAAAGAGGTGGAGAAGGGGTGGGAAGAGGGAGGAGCTCACTTACATTGGATCCAGATCTTACCCAGTGCAAGGACATAGTGACAATGCCAGCACAAAATTAGGCCAAGGTAGGAGTATCATTGTCATGTGCCTTCAGGTTGACTCCAATCTATGGTGACCTTTTCCTAGGCAAGATTTCTTCAGGTTTGTCGTTGCCTTCCTCTGAGGCTCAGAGAGTGTGATTTGCCCAAGGTCCTCTAGTGGCTTCACATGGCTGAGAGGGAATCCAAACCCTGTTCTCCAGGAATTCTATTTTAACACTCAAGCCATTGCACCACAGTGACTTGCTGAGGGTGAGGGAAGTCCTAAGCAATTTCTAAGACCCCAGGGACTGGGAAAGGTTTGGATTCAGCTCATCTAGGTCATAGTCATCCTGGCCAGTTAGGATTGTTTGAAAATGAACCAGCATGTTCATATAATGTGTTTGTGGCAGCTACTTGTAAAAGGCTGATTCAGACTGTGAACATCTCACGTCAAGAGAAAGGAGCAGCAAATTAGGTGCACAGGAGAGAGAGAAATAGAAGTGTTTTAGAACAGAGAAAAATAAGCAAGTTTGGAGGAAGTGAGAAAGTCTGACAGGCAAAAAAGAGAGAGAGAGACGAGAGGTGAAGAATCAGCCAAAGGCTACAATGCACCCTCTCGGGCAACCTGACAAAAGGCAGCAGATTTGCTGATAAAGCAGTTTGACTCCTTTTATGCAATCGTGACCCTGTATGTGCGCCACAGTTTTTGGGCTTCAGTTCCCATAATCTCTCACCAGGGTCAGATTCAGTGGTTGGAGCCCTGGAGCACTTCCCAGATCCAGGTTCCTTTGTGCATAGGTGTGAGCACCCCAACCCAGGGCAGGCTTTGTGCTCTGGGAAAATCGAACTTGGTGGTGACGCTGGCCCAAGCGGAGCCCTCCCACCAGCTAGGGCCAGAGCCAGGCCCTGTCAAACCCAGTGGGAAAGGAGGCCCTGACTGTCATTCTAGCGAGAATAAGCATGACCAGAGTCTCAGAGGAATTCATCAGCAGTCTCTCCACTCACTCCACTGCTGGGAAATGAGATCAGAATAGGCAGTAAATGTAACCAACCATGGAAAGGAGAAGATCTGCCTTCCCCCCTCTCCATAGAAAAATTACCCTCTTGACAGCAAAAGAGCTTGTATGCATGTGGAATAGGACTGCCAGATCTCAGGGCCTGAGATGGGTCTTCTCCAAGCAGGAAATGAGAGTGTAAATTCGCCAATGTTTGAGAGCTCAGCTTCAGGCAACAGGAAAGGACTATGTGCAGATCTCCAGCTCATCTAGTATAGCAGGTGCTTACTACAATTTCCAAGGCTTAATTGATTATAGTGGCTGCTTGCAAAGACTGTCTGGGGGTGTGCATTTACTTAACCAGCTTACACCTCCCTTAAAGGCGAACCCTCAGCTTCGTTCTGTATCCACTTTCTGGCTAGAAGACGTAGGCTAGATCAGTAGTTCTTAACCTTTTCTTTATCAGAGACCCCTGTAAATATAATTTGTTGCCAGGGACCCCCAAGACTTCAGTCAAGATTTAAATATTTAAATTTAGATTTAAATATTCAAATATATGTTTAAATATTTATTTACTAATTAAAGGCTTATGGAAACTAGGATTCAAATCCTTGCGCAGGGAGTGGTTGACCTTGGGCAAGTCACATTCTCTCAGCCTCAGAGGAAGGCAAAGGAAAGCCCCTCTGAAGAAATCTTGCCAAAATTTCTGTGATAGATTCATCTTAGGGTTGCCATAACTCAGAAGTGACCTGAAGGCACACAACAACAAAATGTCACTGGCAGGGGGTGGTTCTTTCTAGCCATCATGTCTCTCCTCTTTGAAAAATGACTTATAGCGACCCTAAAGCAAATTATCATGGGCGTTTTCTTGGCAAGATTTGTTGCCTATGCTTTTCTCTGAGGCTGAGAGAATGCGACTTCCCTGAGGTCACCCCACAGGTTTCCATGGCAGTGTGGGGATTCGGATCTGGCCTCCAGAGTCATAGTTTGGGCATGCACACATGCCTGCCACAGTGTCCCTTTCGTCAGGGACCTGGCAGTGTGTGTGTGTGTGTGTGTGTGTGTGTGTGTGTGTGAGACGGTGCTGAAATGCACACATACCTGCAGCCATATCCCTCGGCACTCACACTCCCTGCTGCCACATCCCTGACAAAAAGGAAACAGCAGCCATGTGTGCATGCTACAACTGCTCCCTCACTTGCAAACGAGGGAGCACTTTGGGCAGGCGCACACACCTGCTGCCATGTCCCTCAGTGCCCACACACCTCACTGCCGTGTCCATGGCAAAAGAGACACAGCAGCAGGCATGTGTGCACATCCAAACTGTTCCTTCATTTGCAAACAAGGAAGCCTGCTGCTGCATTGCTGTTGCTGCCACTGCTGTTGGAGTCCGGCAGTACGTCTTTGTGGACTTCCGTGAGGGCTCTGTGGACCCTGGAGTGCCAAGCCCCCAGGTTAAAAACCAGCGAGCTAGATTAAATATTCCTTGTCTCATCTAACTCAATAGGTTAGAAATAATAAGCATATTACTGAAGCAAGGTTTACTTCGACTCACAGCAAATCTCAGGGTGTGCAAATTGGTTGCTATCACCAAGAATCTCAACTGGGGGCCTTTCCGCACTACACTGTTATAGTGCTATTATTCCACTTTCAACATCCTATGGAATCCTGGGGTTTGCAGTTTAGGGAGGGGCATCTTTGGCCTCAGTAAACTACAAACCCCAGGATTCCACAGAATGTTGAAAGTGGAATAATTATAACACTGTAGTGCGGAAAGGCCCTGGGACAGAATTATTGTCCATCCTTGCTCCTCCCCTGCATGCTCAAGCTTCAGAGTCAAAGCACACCTTTCCTGAACGCATAGACCCATTCCAGTCTTAATGAATCACCAGCCATTGTGAACAGTAGTCATTCTCAAAAAAAAAAAGGGGGGGGTAGGGGAGAGAAAGGAAAAAATAAAAAGGAACTTTCCGTGAAAACCACTTTGGCTAATACAGCTGCTTTGATATCACTGACAACATTATGCCAGTCTCAGCAACAATTTTCTTTATGATAAATCAGGATAGGGTTAGAGTACATTGGCATGAAATGAAGTCTTTGAAGCTTGTTGCAGCCTAACCATTGATCCTTTCTTTTTTTTTTTCTACCCCCCTTAGAAAGCTCTGTTTGGAAGGAAAGCATCAAAACAAAGGGACTTGAGCTGACGCCTTGATGTGCTCTGCTGTCTGGGGACCCATTCAGGCTGTCACTTTGCGTGCAACATTAAGAGTGATCGTGGAGGGTTTTGCAAGCACCGCACCTGTAATTTATCCCATTTATGCTGAAGGATCTTTGATATTTAAATTAGTCTCCCCCTCCCACCTGAACATATCACTTTCCCTCCATGTAAATGCTAATCAAGGAGACTGATGCTTAATGGAGCAAAAAAGGCTCCAGATGTGTAGGGTTTTTTTTAAACTTGCAATTACAACTATTGGAGGAGGATGAAAAATCTAGAATAATGTCTCTTCAGAGCACCTCTCTCACCCTTCTCAATAAGGCCAATTAGTTCTGGGCCTATCTTACCCAGCTTTTTAAGAAACACGGCTGTCAGATTTGGCAATAAGATTATCTCTGATGTGCTTCCTTTAAAAGGGGCCCTCCAGATATTGGCTAGGGGGAAAGTTTGAGTCTTAGAACTGAGCAGTTTTCAACATGCAGGCCAAGATCCTCGTGCACACTAAAGGAGTATAACACTACGCTAGCTGTAACTACCACTCTTACCATTTTAACCGCTTTTTATCCTTTCAAGTATATGTTTTAAATTGTAAATTTAAATTTAAATCAATTTAAATGGAATGTAGGAAGTCATACTGAAGTACGATTTAGTAAGAACAGAAAGCATCTTTAGATACAATAGATCAGGAACAAATAATTAACTAGAATCTTTTTAGAAGTACAGTTAAAATAGAACTACAAATATTACTATATTCTAGGAAGGAATGGAGGAAGATCAAATGATACTTATAACAGCTACTATGTAATGCAAAAACTGCAGCTATTTATTAAGTCTGTATATTTTATCTGTTGTAATTATAATAAAAAATTGTTAATAGTTTTGGGTTAGCGTTATTGTACGTTTTCACTGTTTTGTAATTATTTTAATTTGTAAGCATGGAACTGATTTGATAGTTTTTTTAATCTCTTAATTGCATTTTATTCTTTTAACTTGATGATGTGTTTTAATACCGTGAAAAGTTTAATCCTGTTTTAATGTTAATTTTTTCATTAATATTTTAATGTTTTTGTCTTTTTTTTTTCAGATTGTAAGGTGCTTTGAGTCCCAATTTTGGGGAGAAAGCAGGATACAAATAAATAGAAGGGGGGAGGGAAGCAGCAGCAGCAACCACGATTTTGGCAGTTAAAGTGGAATAATAGCGCTATAATTCTGTAGTGCGAATAGGCCCCAGATTAACAAAATGAGGTGTATACAGGTGCAAAAGTCAACGAAACACCACTCTGTATGGTATCTTTCTCTCCCCTGTGCCCACTCTTCCACAGGTCTTGACCTCTTATTAAAGAGCCCACGCTTACTGTTCGTTAACCATAATAATCTGGAGAACAAAATGGAATCATCAATTGAGCACTGAGTTCATTTAGCACAATGTTCTCTCTCCAGCAGTGGCTGGTACAAGACATGCCAAGCATCCAGACTTATGACAGAAACAATGCTTAATTGTTTAGGGTATTTGTTATCATGGACATCTGTATAAAACTTTGTGATGCTCGAACTTATATATATGCTGGTGTATCCACAGAGCAGCCCGCATGGGGGAGAAGATTGAAGGAATCAAGTCTATAGGAGTGAAAGATTTGTTTTATTTTCTTCAGAGTTGGGAAAACTTGCTTTTTAAACTATGGTGCCCAGAAATCCACAGCTAGAGGATACTGGAAGTCTTAGTACAAAAAGTAACATTCCAAGATCTAGTTTTATTAATTAAATTCCTGTCCTTCTTTTTTGCCCATAAACAACAGCAAAGACTAAAGGTGTAGTGGTAAAATTTGAAGTGCATCAGGACAGTCGTCACAGTGAAACTCCAAAAGAAAATCTAAAAACACAGACAACTCGATTGATCGATAGAGAGAATCCAGGTCTAGCTCTTTTCATCTGTAGCAGTACAATGTGTACTTTGTAAAACTAATGGTTCTTAATTGCCCATTCGAGATCAGCGACTACAAAACCTTCTGCATTACAAAAGCAATAATAGATTGTTGTTGAGAAAATACATTGCCCCATTCCCTCTCTGGAAAGGCAGTGTGGTCTTTAGGGAGGGGCCTCCCTAAACTGCAAAAACCTCAGGATTCCATAGGATGTTGAAAGTGGAATAATAGCACTATAACAGTCTAGTGCAGAAATTGTAAAAGTCTCACTCTTTCAGCCTTAGCTAAGTTCTGAGGGAATAGGTAGGCGGAGGGTGTCATTGTTCCTGCTAATCAGAAGATCCTTGCGTTTCAACCCTACAAGTCTGGTTCTGATACACCAGCACTGTTCAAAGTGGTGGTCTGTGGACTGGTACCATTCTGTGACCCAATGGCTGCTGGTCCATAGCAAATTTCCAGGAAACTATGGAGATACAAACATGGTCGTGATGTATTTAAGTCTTTTACCCCAAGTCTCAAGTCAAGTGTCAAGTCCTTGCAAGATACTTTCAAGTCAAGCCTCAAGTCTAATCTCAAGTCTGGGACCCAACTTTATACCCCAACCTATATTCCAGAATTTTTGGACAGAGTCCAATAAAGTCAGTTTTAACAATTTAAGCAGAGTTGGCCTTCCATATTTGTGATTTCGCCATCTGCAGCTTCAGAAGTGGGGAATAGGATCCTTCTTACTCCCCTTCTTACTGAAGCTTCAGAGCTTTAGAAGGAAGAATCCTTCCTCCTCAAGTCTGCTCTGAGAAATGCACCCTGTACTGTGGGGGCAAGTCTTTGGAAATATTTTAGAAGGCTCCTCTGATATGCAGCGGGGCTCTGCCTCAAGCCTATTGCCTAACTCATGTGCTGTTTCCCTGTGAGAAATGTGCCTGCACTTTGGGCTTGAGACAGATTGTCATGTGGAAGCACTGTTCAAAGTCATAAGGTTTCTGGATCAATGTGTTATGTTATTGAACCAAGGGCAGCAAGTCAGGCACTAAAAACATACAAGTCTTGAGTCAAGCTGAGTCAGTGCATCATTTATTGTTAAGTTGAGTCCGAGTCAAGCCATTGAAGCGACTTAAGTCCCAATTGAGTCCGAGTCAATCGACTCCAGTCTACATCAATGAAACATGCTACTGGTTCCTGGGAGGCGGAGAGACAACGAAGGATTGCTGGTCTGCCGCATCAGACAGTTTGAGAAGCACTGCCTTACACCACTATGTACGATAGTTTGTGGAGCATAAAAAAGTGTAAAAAACATTTGTCGGTCAGAATGCTAGCTTTTGCAGCTTGTACCACTCACATCTCCTGAACACCTTTCAACAAAAAACTCTGTGGAAAGTAGGCCGCCGTGAGCTAATGCAGGATCATACAGTGAAGAGCACTAGGTGTGCCACTGGGAAGAGAATATGGCAGAAAGCTGACAAGAAAACCCCCCAAACAGGAGAAGACTGTCAAGTTTTTGACCTAAAAGTGAATTGTGAACTTAAACAGTTCTTGGTGACCTGTTTGTCCTTCATACTGTACGTTTCTTCTCCTTGCTGAACATTAAAATCGACATATGCTCAGAGGCAGAACTAGGGGAAGCTATTTTTATAGACCATGCCTTGTAGCCTCTGGTTAGAGTACACCCATTGGATCAATGGGATTTACTTAAATGTTGCCTTGCCATTCAACAGTTGATTCGATTGGTCTGTTCTAGCTGGGGTTATCGATAGGATTCAGTCTTAAAATTCCCAGAATCCTAGGTGGTTATGCTGGCAGGGGGATTCTGGTTGCTGGAGTTCCTGTAATTGTTATTTATTATTGTTGTTATGTTTATTTGTATCTCACCCTTCTCTTGAAACTGGGACTAACAGTTGCCATTGATTTTAAAAAGAGAAGCGTAGGGTTATTTGGCTATTAAGTCTCCCTGCAAAGGCCCATTCGTACATGCAGGCCATCGCTTGGCGAGTAATCATGCAATGATTTCCCTAGACAACGCCTTTCCTTCAGCAAGCATTATTACTTCTTTTAAATGTCTTTTATGATTGCAACAATTTAAGCAAGACTCTGACTCAGAGGTTTATTGGTATGCCAGAAGAGCATAAAGTCTTCCTAGGCATTTACACTATAGTCGTCATCAAGATACTCTAATATTCTAATACTGAAAGAAAAAGGGAGAGGGGGAGAGAAATCACACACTTAAGAAAATTTCCAGAGGAGTCTATAATAGAGGGCATAAAACCCACTAATAATAATAAAGTCCCTTTATTGAAATGCTGAAGGAGTCTAAGCTGGTAAAAGCACTTTAGCAATACTTTAGCAATGGCCCATTTGGGCAAGGGAGGGGAGAAAAATTCTAATGCCATCGCTTTAATGTCCTTAAACAGCTTAAGAGATTTTGCTCCAATGAAAATTAATTACGTCCAAGATTGTTTGGTTATACTCTGCCACAGTTTTTTGCTTATCAGAGTGGCATCTGCGTCCCAAAGTTTGCATACACTTCAGCATTTCACGGATTAGAATTGGACACATGTGGCCAAGCAACATCAGAGTGTGGTCAAAAGTGTGTGGCCAGGCAACAAGAGAACAAAAATCATCAAGAAGGAGGAAAACATGCATCTACTGTTTTAAGCAGAGAAACCTTGGAACGTCTGTACTGAGTCTAGGAAAGCCAAAAAAAGAAGTGGAAAGCTCACTTTGCAAGAACGATTGTTGTTGTCGTTGTTGTTGTTTGCCTTCAAATCACTTCTGACTTACAGTGGCCCTCAGGCAAACCTATCAGAGCATTTTCTTGGCGAGATTTGTTCAGACGGAGGTTGGCTTTGTCTTCCTCTGAAGCTGAGAGTGTGTGACTTGCCCAAGGGCACCCAGTGGGATTCCATCATCAAGCATAGATTCAAGCCCTGTTCCAGATTCATAGTCCAAAACTCAAACCACGACACCACACTGGCTCACCTCACGAGAATTATTATCCCTCACCCCTAAATACATGCACCAACATTCAGAAAATATACATATTATTCTTCATCGTTCTGTCAAGATTAGAATTCCTTCCTGGCCTATCACTGAATTTCTACAGGAATATGATGCCCCCTTTGACATTCAAAATGCCAGTTACTATCTGTATGGCTTTAAATCAGGAATGGGCAACTGTTAGGTGTTAGGGGGCTTCTTCCCCCCACTCCCAGATATTGACAAGACAAAATGCGTTCAGAGAGGGTTGGCCAAGCTCTGGAAACCACGACCTATGAAGAACAGCTTAGGGGGCTGAGTAGATTTAGTTCTGAGAGAGGAGTGGGGCGGGGGGCAGCTATATTTAAATACCTGAAGGAACATCATAAGAAAGATGAAATAAGTTTGTTATCTGGTGCTCCAGAGACTAGAACAGAAAGCAGTGGATTCAAGTTAGTAGAAAGGAGATTCCATCTGAACATCAGGAAGAATTTTTTTTTTTTACTGTAAGAGCTGAATGAGAGTGAAATAGACTTCTTTGAACTGTGGCAACTCTTGTTCTTCGGAGATCTTTAACGAGAGGTTGGACAGCCATTTTTCGGGGAGTTCTTCAGTCCTATATTCTTGCATGGCAGAAGGAGGTTAGACTAGATAGCCCTTGCAGTCTCTTCCAGCTTTTTGATTCTGTGCCCCTACTATATTCACCACCAAAATAAATAAATAACTAAATAAGTAAATAAATACATACATACATACATACAGTCAGCCCTCTACATTTGTGGGGGCCTTTCCGCACTAGGCTGTTATAGTTATTATTCCACTTTCAACATCCGGTGGAGTCCTGGATTTTGGAGTTTAGGGAGAGGCATTTAGAATTCTCAGCCAGATTGCTCTTTGGCCTCAAGAAACTACAAACCCCAGAATTCCACAGGATGTTGAAAGTGGAATAATAGCACTATAACAGTGCAGTGCAGAAAGACCCCGGGTTTCACTTTTGCAGATTTGATTATTCACAGATTATTTGCGGTCACCTTTGCTGCCTCCCTATGCCATTTTTAATAGGGACTGCAAGCTTTGTGAGACTGAGAAACTGGGAACTTGGCTTGTAAGTCCCTATTAAAAATGGTGTGGGGCAGCAGTGGAGGTGGCAGCAAGCCCCACCAGCCACCCACGTATGCCTTGTGAAGAGACCCTGATGCCTAAAAGGAATTCACGGTGGTTTGAATATGGTAATCATACTTATTTTGTGTGTGAAATATGGTTCGGAAGGGCCTAGAGCTATTCATGGTTTTTTCACTTTCACGGTGGTTCTGTGCCCCTAACCCTAGTGAATGTGAAGGGATTACTGTAAATAAATAAATAAATTTGCTCCCAAATGTGTGTTCATCTCAATTCGACCATGGTTTTAGTCCTATCTGGACCATTTTAGGTTCAAAAGAGGTTTTTCTATGCAAATTATGCAAAATTCATTTCCTGTTTGAAACTGTGTGGTCCCCAGGAGGTGTGGGACAAAATTTGGGGTCCTGGGTCCTGGGGAAACCTGGAGGTAAATTTTCCCTACTCCTGCTGTAAATGGTTTGGGGCCCAGACATCTAAAGGGATGTCTTCTGCTGCAAGGACCTATTTGCCTCCTGAGAACATCTCTGGAGGCCTGTGTTGTAACCTGTACAATTGGCTTCAACACATAAGAGCATTACTTGTAAAGAAGACAGGTCCCTACCATACTTGTTAGGGAGAATTAGGCAGTCGCCTTAGGGAGCAAACATTAAGAAGGATGGAGATGCAGCCAAGTGTTGGGAGGACAGCGCTGTGTGTCCTAGAACGAGCTTCAGCTTACCTGCTGCCCTCAGGGATGCTTGAAACACAGCTTAGAAATTTTACTTTGAGGGTCTCTTCCAAGCTGTGGGTGGAAATGGCTTCCTTTTGCCAATGCTAAGCTGAAGTTCACCTGGTCAGTTTGAATAGGAAAAGACACCAGCTTTCTGTTCACTTTAGGTAGCACAATGTCTTGGGCCAGCCCTGAGGTGTCCCTAGGCTTTGAAGCCTTTGTCCTTTCCTCCTACCTGCACCAGATGTTCTGTGTAGCATTCATAGCACAGGCATTTCAACACTCCTTACAAACTACTTTGCTGCATTCAACTTGTACCCTAGGGGATTTGGGGAGTTGTAGTCGAACTTCAGAAAACCAGATTCTATTCTTCAATATTTTTTTTTAATTGTTGTACTTTAGTGCTCTGCAGCCCTGTTTTGTTTTTAATTGCATATTGTTCTATTGTTGTTTCTGTGTGCTTTCAAGATGTTTCCATCTTATGGTGATCCCTAAGGTAAATCTATCATGGGGCTTTCTGAGGCTGAGATTATGTGACATGCCCAAGGCCACCCAGTGGATTTCCATGGCTGAGCAGGAAATCAAACCCTGGTCTCCACTACACTATGCTGACTCTCATATTGTTCTACACCTGGGTCAAAATCATGGGCCATTTCCACCCTATGCTGCTATAGACCAGAGATCAGTTGACTCATGATCAAATGGCCAACCTTGAGGCACATCATGCTCAGAAAGATCATAAGTGAGTCCCAATTCATGTTGCCCCAATTTACATTTCAACCTTACAATGTTTCGCCAGAAATAAATAAATGAAAGTCTCACCCAATAGCCATAGCTCTTCCAGCACACCTGTGCAGTGGAGTGAGGTGAGACAGCAGAGAGTGAGAATGGGAAGAATGAGTTGAGAGAGCAAGTTCAGAGTTTTGGTGTGGTCTTTTGGGTGTTAAGAAAAAGCAACTGGGCTGATTTTCTTTCATCTGCTTAAGTTGGGGAGAGAGAGAAAGCTACTGCAGTCTTGGAAATGCTGGAAGGAAGGGGTTTCTTCTGTCTGCTTAGAAGGGGGAGTGTCAGGAGAAGAAAGAAACTCAAATTTTGCCCTCAGTTGGAAGAAGGGGTGTCCTTTGAGTGTTTAGAAGAAGTCCATGAGGGGAGGAAGAAAGTGGATTCTTAGAGTCTTTGTGTGGCAGGAAGGAGTTGCCAGGTGGGGAGTGAGCAACCCTACTTTACTTTCTTCATTTGGCAGTCCTGCTGCCTCTCTCCTGATGTGCTTTCTCCATGTGGGAAGCCTGCCGGAAGCACCATTCTTCTCAGTTGCTCTCTGTTCCTTGTAAGAACTGTTGTTGAATGACAGGCCACCGACTGCAGTCAAGCCCCCTTGAGATCAGCAATTATCTTTTCTGGAGAGCATTTGCACATTTCTCTAGCCTGGAAGATATAAACTCATAATTTATTCTTTAAGCCTCTTTAAAATTGGTGGTGGTTTGAGTAAACTCACTAATTCTGTAGTTGTTTGTTGGAACACATCTCCCTGAGTCCCTAAGGAACTGATCCTCCCCACTACCACCACCACCACCATTTATGTCAGTCTCAATTTGTATCATAAGTCCAGGGACTCAACCCCAAGATAAATTGAGACCTTCTAGTACATACCGGTGAAGTACAATGCTTAAAGTGTTGGACAAGGACAACCTGGGCTTCCATTTCCACCTAACCATGAAGGCTTGGGCCCATCACTCTTTCTCCAGGCCTAACCTTCGTTACAGGGTCATTTTGAGGATAAAAATGAGGAAGAAAGGGGAGAGACTTATCCAGAGTGGGGCAAGTAGGTACATGCCCTCACAGGGGCCGATGCCAGAGGAGACTCAAAAAAGCTGTGTCAGAAGATTTAGCAGCCAAGGAGGAGGAGAAAACAGATTCAGAGGTACGGACGCAACTTCCATTCTTGTCCGAGGTGCTACTTACACTAGGTACACCTCTGAGAAAGGGACCATGCATGCTGCTTTGAACTCTTTGAAAATGTAATATCAAAGCAAGCAAGCAAAAATGGAAATGTTCCTTTTTAAACTCCCAGAAGCCCCAGTCAAGATGGCCAGTGGTGAGGCACCCAGGGATATATCATCCAAAAAAAGCAAGTTAGTCTTGCTTTTTTGTAGGTCACCTATGCACGAGGCTGCCATTTGTTATGCTGTAAATTGGTCTTCGTGAGTGGCAATTAATCAACAAAAAATGCCTCAGAACAAATGGAGAGGGGAAAAGATCATCTTGGAATATACTGTCGATAAGACCTGCTTGTCACTGAGAGTATTCAACAAGAGATGAGGAGGAGGGAGAGAGGAAGGGAGGGTGGAGATCTGTGGTCTGCCAGTTAGGAAATAGCCTATTATTGGATCATCAGCCTTGTGTTCTTATTACTCAATCTGATGCATGAATCAGGAAGAAATGAAGCCTCACGGCCGCCTCCATAAATGTAATGGATCCTTGGTGAATGGCCATGCCTTCTGCATTTATAAGCATCGTAAAGAATGTTATTTCTGTACCTATGATAGATCAGCCTAGCAAACGAGAGGAACAGTTTTACTGGCCTGCTCAAACAATGTAGTACCTCCACTTCGCAGATGCCATCGCTTAAGGTGGGAAATGCCAAGATTGCCCTGTGGGGCCTGAGCCAGCTGCCCCCTAGGCCAGTGTTAAGCCCACAGTCAGCCTCCAAACCTCATTCAAGCACAGGGAGGAATGGAGAGATGCAACATTAAAGTTAAATGTTCAAGACACGCTGAAGCTGCTAGGCAAGGATGGGAAACTGCATAGGGGGCAAGGCCAATTTTCACCCTGCCCTCCCCAGCTCTTTGCACCTGCACACTCAGTGTTGCTGAAAGTGATGTCATGGCACTTCTGGTTTCAGTTTCAGCCAATCCCTCCCTTTTTTTTTCCTTTATGGGACAGTTGGACAGCTTGTTCGGGGAGGCAATGCACCTATATTTTTGCAGCTATTTTGAGTCATTTTGGGAGGTCTAAGGTGAAAAATCAGCTGGAAAAAAATTAAAATGTCTGGGGATCCAGGGTTTCAGACAGCTTCCAGGTCCACTCTTTGAGATCACCATGGGATGCTTCTGCCCCATTTGGCCACACTTTGCTCCTCCTATGCTGGACTGATTATATCAGGGATGAGCAGAAGGCAATCAGCCTCTTTTGGCAGGTCTCCTAGGGAAACGTAGTAAGTCAACAAGGGTTTCCAACGCCCGCTGGTTTTCACAATAGCAGTGATCCAGAGTTTTGTTTTCCTCCTACACTGGCACTGAAATCAAGAAAGGGTGTGGAATGGTGGGCATATTCAAAACAATTTGGCTGCAGCTCCTGTTGTGGACATGAAAACTAATTCCTGGTCTAAGCAGGTTCTTAGAGTAGATCTTCGAAAGTTTGTTGTGGAGGCTATGGGGTCTGAATCACATTGTTTCTTCCAGCTAGAGTAGATTCACTAAATAAATGGGACACACCTACCTCCTGAGAATCCATTCAAAATGGATTCATGGACTCTGCTTTAGTTGAGACTAATCCAGGGATGGGTGTGCGCTGGAGCGCATATCTTTGTTTCACATCTTGTTTTAACCCTAAACAGCATATTTAACTGTTTTGTAGCCTTGAAATGGCTCTTTGACCCCAAAATATGGGAGGGGGGGCAGTTGTGGATTTGAGGGGTCAAAGGAGGTCTCAAGAGTCACACTGGACTCCCCGCCAGAATACATGCAGCCTGCAGGCCCTTTCATTCCTACCAGGGTTGCCAGTTTAGACCACTGCAGGCTTCCAGGCCAAAGGCCAAGAACTGGAGATGGCCCCTGGTGATGTCATTAAGATCCTTATTACACTATCTTGTTATAGCACTAGCTACATTCCCCTTTATCTGCTATGGCAACATCCTATGGAATCCTGAGGCATTTATCATTCTTAGCCAGAGAGCTCTTGGGCCTCACTAAACTAAAAAGCTCAGAATTCCACAGGATGTTGCCGTTCCAGTCCAAGTGGAATCTAGTGTTATAACACTGTGATATGTTTAAATATGAATCAGGAAGATCACACATGCTAGGATGGGCTTCAGCAGGTTGATTTTTGCCTGAGGTCATTGGGAAGAATAGGATTCCACCCTGTCTCATCCCACTGTTAATTGACTGCAGATCTTTTGCTGCCTTTTTTTTTAATAAATATTTTTATTATTTTCCAATAAATTATTGGCACAAACAGACAAACCACATTTGAGTCAAGTTTACAGCAATTCAAGTATGCTGAGGACAAAGGGGAAAAATGGGAGGAAGAGAGAGAAACTGGGACATTGTAAAAGCAACTGAAAAAGTGGGATCACAGAGGATTAATTGGGACTGACCCTGACAAACCAGGATAGTTGAAGGGTGTGGATCTTTGGATCTTTTCTGATTTTGAACGCCCAGCAGGAGCAGGTATGGCTAGTAGCTGGTTTTCTCTGGCTTCTAGGAAGGGCTGGGGACGGGATTCTGCCTCAGATCCTGAACAGATGCTGTCTGTCTGAATTGGTAGCACCGAATTAGATTGGTCCAACTCAGCACAAGTCGGCCCCCTTATTCTTCTACAGTTCTATGGATTTGGTAGACCATGACAGTAACAGAGGTTGGTATCATTAGGCACTCGCTAGGATCCGCAGCTGATTCCCTGGAGATCCCTGGCCAACCTGCTGTTGATCCTCTCTACTTTTCATTTTGTCAGAACTGGACAGTAAGGCTGCTATGAGCCAGAAGATATGCGACAAGGTCAGAGTCAGGGCTATAGAACAAGTCAGAGCCGAGGGACAAACCAGAAGGCAGAACTGAAGTGTAATGAAAGAGACAGAAACTCATCAGAGCTTAGGAAGAGCAGGTTGCTCAAGTGAGAGTCAGCTGGAACAGGTCAGGAGGCCCTTTCTCAGTGCTAGATTTATGCAAGCTGAGTAAACTATAGTTTAGGGCTGTAGACTGTGAGGGGCTCTAAATACAACGAGAAAGAAAAACTGGAAGAAATGCAGAGGTGGGCTTTTCTAAAGTCTCTCAAAACTTAAAGTTGCCAAATCAGGAGCATTTCAGGCTCTGGGTTTTCAAGGCAATGATGTAAGCCCTGGGGGTGGCTGCTGTTGATGTCACAGGGCATGAGCCATGGTGATGTGGCTAGGCATGATATATTCATAGGATTGCCAGACTGACAACCAGAGACAACAACTGTACCTCTAATGACTTCATAGAAGTGGGAATTTCTAAAGAGTTGCTTGTCACACAACCAGGCAACGGGCAGAACCTCTTCTGCACAGCCATTAAGGATACAGAAGCCCTCTCCAGTTTTCACTCTGGCAACCCTTACCGTCACCATCTGCCACAGTTGCTCAGAGCATGCCATTCATGTAAAAAGCCTTAAATCCCACAAATGAGAAAATATTTCTCTGTTTTGCTAGCTCTGCATCGAACTGGGTATGGGGAAAGAGAGACTTCTTCTAGTTTGATTTTTAACACCTTCACAAGCACTGCTTTTCAAAACACATGGAAGTTGTTGTCCAACCAAACAAGGATTTTGAGGCTCTGCTTGGAACATGAAAGAGTATACAGTAACCACTCCAGAACGCTCCTGTAGCAACAGGGAGCCAAGTATTGTATAATTGTGTATGTACATCATGAGTATGCATGAAATGTTCAAGGCAATGTTCTCACCCTGAGATTACTCCAGCTCAACAGGGGAACAGATAAGAGGAGACAGGTCCTGAGATCTAGAACACCCTACTCAAAGTTGCTGTAATTTAGGATCTCAGCATTTATTTATCTCTTTTCAGTCCTTCCTGACCAGTGGCAATCTTCAGTGGAAGGACTGAGAATGCTACAAGTTCGAGGTCCACCACAGGGAGCTTTCTTGTTGTTGTGTGCCTTCAAGTTGTTTCTGACTTATAGCAACCCTAAGGTGAACCTGTCATGGAGTCTTCTGGGACTGAGAGTATGTGATGTGTCCAAAGGTCACCCAATGGCTCTCCTCTCCTCCACTGAGTTAACAGAGTACAAACAACTTTCGCACTTTGAACTTGGTTTGCAATAAGTGAAATGAGCTGAAGACAAAAGCGAAAGGGAGGGGAAGGAGGAGAGAAGAATTAGGACATTTTAAAAGTAGCTGAAAAAGGGGGATGGCAGAGGACTGATCAAGACTGTTCCTACCAAATAGGGACAATTGTAGAGTTTGCATCATGATATCTGAACTGTCTACTTTATCAACACAGATCAAATCATCTCACACTGAACATCTCTGAACCACTCATAAGCAAGAGATAATACAAGGGGTTTTTTAGCATTATGCTATTCCAAAACATCTTATCAAAGTGTATGTGCCTGAAGAGTGATACAAAATGGTAACTTGTAAGTCAGCTATGGTTGCCAGGTTCGATATTGGATGGGGCTCTTTAATCTAGGAGAGGGGTGTGGAGGAGCATCCAATTACAAGAACAAAATTGGGTGGCAAGAATGGAGCTGGCTGTTCCTCCGTAACCCCTCTTCATCTCCACCAGCGAGAGGAGATGGCTGCAGCTCAAAGCTGAGTGTTTGGAGGTGAGAATCTCCATCTTACTTGATGGGGCTTTATGACACTTAGTTCTTCTCAACAATCTATTAAAGATAAAAGTTACAGAAACTCTGCCCCAAATGTAACCTGTCAACCCAGTAAACACACAAGAAAACAGAATCTTTCACATTCTCCAACTCTCACTGGTACTCAGTTGGAAAGGGGGCTGTGCGAAGAGCTAGATAAGACCTGAAATTGACTAGTCTCTGGACAAGTGTAAGATATCTCTTGTTAGTTTCACTATAACAAACACAAATCTTTGATTCAAGGGGCAAGTCTGCAGACTGCCTGATGACATCCAAATGTTGTTGCTGCTATGTTGCTTCAAGTCATTTCCAATATAAGGTGACCCTAAGGTGAACCTATCGTGGGGTTGTGTCAGCACGGTTTGTTCAGAGGGGGGTTGCCGTTGCCTTCCTCTGAGGCTGAGAGAGCGTGACCATCACACTCCTTCCTGCCCAGTGGCAACTGTTGGTGGAAGGAATCAATCCAATGCCTGAAAGTATTTCATGGAGAATGCTACTGATTCAGGGGTCCACAATGTGGGGCCTTGTTGTGTGCCTGCAAGTTGTTTCCAACTTACAACAACCCCAAGGTGAACCTATAATGGGTTTTTATGGTGGGGCTGAGAATATGTGACTTGCCCAAGGTCACCAAGTGGGTTTCCATGACCTAGTGGGGACTTGAACACTGGTCTCCAGAGTTGTAATCCATCCTTCAAACCACTACATCTTGCTGGCTCTTGAAGACATTCAACAGACCACATCAAATTAACTTGGTAAGGGCATTTCCTGTGTTTTTCCTGAGGCTAGCTAGAGACAAACCCTCTTCGCTGTGTGACTGGGAAGGCCTTTTTATGGTCATACGGCACCTGGGAGCACTAACAGTGAATTTAAATGCTGATAAATCTATCAGCTTACCCTGGGGTGTAGCTATAGGTGTGTCAAAATGAGGACATTGCTTCCTAAATAGGAATTCTGTCCTGCAAATGAAATTTTAGTCAGTGCTGAGATTTCCAGCATTGCAAAGAGCACAGCGCTGAGAATCATTCACATAGAGAACTCTTATATTTGCTGTCAGTTTGCCTGCTCTTTTTCTCCGGATGCTTAAACTGCACAACTGCAGTTCTACGTTATACCAATGGTAGAAATTTGGAGATTGAAAGAAATCATTTGGAAGGGCAAAATTCTTCTATTGGGGGCGGGGGTTAATACCATCAGATCGTCCACACATACAGAGAGAGACTGTAGCTATAACTCTGAGGTTCCCTCTTCCTGTTTTGCTGTTCTTAGAAGGGGTAGATATCTCAACATGATTGAGTCTTTAATTTTACATATAGGATATTATTACAGCTATAATCACCATGCCATCTCCATCTTATCAGTCCTCAGGCAGAGCGACGGTATCTGGGTGAGAAAGAAAGAGAACAAACTGAAGCTTCACCACTGACATCTGCTGCAATTTTTATCCCTGAGCAAAAGGGGAGCCTCTCTTGATGATCATCTACATCCCTTGTTGCTCATTAGGCTAGCGCCGGTAATGAAGTTATGCACGGCTGATGCTTCCTCTGTGTTTGATTGGTTCAGCCAGCAGCAAAAGCGTCGAGCGCAGATGTGAGCTGGAGCTTTCGGATACAGCCAAGTGGGAGGAAAAGGGACAGAATGTTGGTTCTGCATTGGTCAATTGATCTGATAATTATCCCAAATATTCCAAGCACTGAATACTTTACTGCAGGCAGGCAGGGGGAAATAGGAAATTGTGAGAGAGGAACTCAGCTGTATTTTTAAATTTTTTTAATATTAATAATAACATTTATCTATGATGCTCTTTTCACCAAAGGGTGAAACATCAACATACACAGTAAGGGACAGAGACAATAAACATAGCACTACAGCAATATATGAAATCCCCAACACCCCACCAGTTGCTACCCATCTCAGCACCTTAAACAGAACTCACTGGCTTGAGATGGTCAGCCCTTTATGAAAATGGGTAGGATCCTCCTCCAGCCAGAGGTCCAAAGGAAAACCATTCCACAAATGCAGAGCCAGATCTTGAAAGGCTCTCAGCCTTGACAGAGCTGTGCGTGTTGGTGGAACAGACAGTAATCCTTTGCCTGTAGATCTTAAGTTCCTGGATGGAGCATACTATACTAGCCAAGCTGCAAGATATTGAGGGAGGTTAGAATGCAAAGCCTCAAATACCAGAACCAAAAATTTGAAACAGGCCCTGGCCCAAACTGGTAGCCAGTGAAGGGATAGCAATAGCAGTTACATTTCTATACCGCTTATCAGTGTGAAGCACTCCCTAAGCCGTTTACAATGTATTTTAGCTAACTGCCCCCAACAATCTGGGTATTCATTTTATTGACCTGCGGATGGATGGATGGCTGAGTCAACCTGGAGCCCTGCAGGATCGAACTCACAACCTTGTGGCTACAGTACTGGCATTTAACCACTGCGCCACCAGGGCTCTACGGGAGGAAGAAACAGGTGAATATTTATGGAGATATTTAATTAGAAAATGACAACCAAGAGCCACACATGTGATGTGCATGCTCAAGGAAGAACTATGCATACTATTACAAGCTTGTCCATTGTTTCCAACCCAGCAGATTCCACTGTCATAGAGACAAGCAATGGCTTCAAAACTGGCCTTTTTGGCAACAGGAACTATTGCACTGAAAATATCAGGTGAAGCTTTCAGTGTGAATGAAGTTCTCCTCTGTGTCTGGATAACATAACTTTGGATGTGGGCTAAACAGTCATAATACCCATTGAGTTTAATAGCTTATCTCAACTTATATCTTCAAAGGAGAGAACAATGGGCAGATAGAGATGAACTTTTTAGCAAATACCTGTAGATGAATTATAGATTCTCCTTCCTCTTTGTAAGGAAGATGCAAGCTGGTGTAAATGATCAAAGTACCCAAGATGAATTCCTTTCTGGTTAGATTGGTCAACTTTTCTGAAGGTATCGGATTCCACCTGATCTTGGAAACTAAGTAGGGTCAGGCCTGGTTAGTAGCTGGATGGGGGAACAACAAGGAATAGGGCTGTAGGTTATATTTTAGAGGAAGTAATGGTAAACATCCCTGAGTATCCCTTTCTTTTAAAACTCCTGTAAATGGAGTTACCATAACTTAACAAGCAACTTGAAGATAGGCAAGCAAGCAAGCAAGCAAGCACACACACACACACACACACACACACACTTGCACGTATGTCTCTTTTTGGACAAGTTACATGGAACTATTCTCTCTGTCCAAAACTTCCCCATGCCTCAAGTCCTAGGAGGAGGCACTGTCATTGTGGCTGCTTCTGCTTATTGGTAGTGGAGGCAGGCAACTAAAACAATGAGGACGTGGCTGTTCTGGGCTCTGAGGGGAAGGAAAAGGGAGGCAAATGCATCCTGATTTCTCCTGCCCTCCAACCTCAGACCAGCTGCTTCTTCACTGTTTGAATTGCCTCCCATCCACATTCCCTCCCTGCCAGGAAGCAGCAGCAGCTGGGCCCCTCCTGGAGTCTGGCAAATGCTGAGGAGAGAAGGACACAGTACGATGTCAGCCATGGAGTTACAAGGAGTTACTTGCAACATGGCACTAGTGGCTTCCATGCCAGTGAGATGGTGAATCCACTCTAGGCTTCAGTCCAAAATTTAAAGGCACTATCTGAGGTCCTGAAACTATTTCTGATATAGAATTCTGCACCCTGGAGAGCTTCCATAAAGTTCAGAGTAAAATGCAGAGTAGATTGACTGTTCAAATGACATGGAAAATGCTACTGCTGCAGAATTACCTTTTCAGAAACAAGGGCACAACAAAATTATACTTCAAAAGTAAAATAACTTGCAGGACTCCGGTTACTTACCATGAAAAGTACCCACATTACTTAGAAGAAACTAACAAGAAAAGGTACCCACATTACTTACAAGATACTACCAAGAAACATTTTCTAGATACTTTTAAAAGTGACTTTGAATGGGCATTTCTAGAGATGTTTTTTTCATGCTTAATATTATTTGCTTATCACTCCTAACAGTATTTTCTGCACATATCCACAAAAATGAAAGTAATGGAAAGCAATGACGGTCCAGAGGCTAATACAAGGAGTTACTTTCTTAACATTGCAGCATGTAATTACAATATACTCATTCCTGAACACAGCAATAAATAACAAGATGGATCACTTTCGAAAAGTCACTTTCCAATCACTGCTAAGGGAAGTCTCTATTTCTCCTCAAGAAGGAGGAAGACAGGGAGGCAGGCTGTTTCTTAGGTCTGTGCATTAAATTGTCCCTTGTCAAGCCAAACATTACCATATCAACCTTCACAGAAAATGCTGGGGGAGGAGAGAGAGAGAGATGGTGTCAAAAAGCATCATTTCTTCTCCTTCCCACCTCCTCCCGGCCCCTTCTCCTCCCACTCCTTTCCTCACCCATAACAACGCTGGTGGAAAACATAACATTCGTCTCTTGTGCCGGCCACCCACAGAGTCTCTTTGGTAGATTTAATGAGCTTGAGAGACTGCCCTGCAATCCACTCATCAATTGCACATTGAGGATTATGACTCCGCTCTGTGCCAGCACACTGCGCATCACTGCTGGAGACAGGAGAAATGAATGATCAGACGGAGGGCTTCTGTTACTGCTGGGCCTGCACCAGTGTCAAGTTTCCGAAAATGGAGAGGCTAGAAGGAAAGAGGGAGAAATGCTACACTTGTCAGAGGTCAGTTCAGAATGTTATTAACCCTAAGGGCAGGAAGATTTCTAACCTTATACTGTCTTGTTACTCCGGTTTATTTCTCCCTGTTTCCAACTTCTCCAGAACGTCAATTCAAGGAAGAAAAATTCCTCAAGCTAATTCTGCAAATTGTTGCATGTCCTGTTTGTTCTGGAGTCCAGCTCCTGCAGTTCAGTTGTCATTTTCTTTCTCCTGTTTCTGATACGCGTTGATAAAACAACGCAAAAAGAGAAAAGCAGTGTTCCTAGGATTGCATCAAGAGTTTTTTTGTGTAGTGTTTCCCTGATTCATATCCTCCAGAACATTGGTAAAATGCTGTACAAGAAGAATTGTGGCAGAACCACATATGAAATCACATCAAGATTCATTTTCCTCCATGTTTAATCAATGCACCTATGAACATTGGTAATATGGAAGAGAGAGAGAGAAATATGAATGTAATAGAGCATTCAAATGTAGTTCAAAATTGCACATGCATTGCTTATACACAACTTAGAAATAAATGTACAATTAGCTGGGCCTTTCAATTTACTTTTCATTCTTTTTCTTCTTTACATCACTGGTACATACGTATGCTTGGAAGAGAACACAGCTAGAAAGCCACCTTGATTAAATTGATCTCTCACTGCATCAGGATTCTTTTTTGTAAATGATATGACTAATGAACCCATGTTCCCCTATGCATAAGATAACATCTGGTAAAATGCCATACAAGAGGAACCAAGATGTACAATTTACAGTCACGTCATGATCCATTTTTACGCAATTCTGTCAACGCACACATCATAAAAACAATAATGCGTCAAAAAAGTTATGGCAAATTTCATTTACGTGAAGTTCTGTACCCAGTGTAGATTTTAAAAATAAAAAAATAATGGAGAATTTCTGACACACAGGTCCGCTGGGGGAAGCTAGATAATTCAGAACTAAAAATGTCAGGAAGAAATTAGAATGAAAAGCATTAATGCATTCCTAATTAACATTCCAAAGTACAGAGCACAGGTAAGTTACTTTTGGACTACAAATCCCAAAATCTACCAGGTAGCAAGAGGATTCCAGAGGCTATGGTCCAAAAAGGGAACTGTTCCACAAGATACTGGATTGTAGGCTAAATTCCTGGATTTACTTCCAATAGAATGGTCAGTAGGAGAAAGCACAGAAAGGATCCTTGACAGTCACGTAGGAACGTGGGGGCAGGGAGGGCAATTCGCCCCAGGCGGCAATGTTTCTGGGGTGTCCCGGTCTGTAGCTACACCCTGGCCACACCCCTGAGCACCGCAGCCATGCCCCCCGCACAGTACCCTCGCCCCCATATCCACCCACCCTCCACACACTCCAAGCTCCGCCACTGATCCTTGACCATATGCCGTTGCCAGTGCCATTTCACACCTGCCTTCACCAATCTGCTATGCTTCTTACTACAGTTCCTGCCATCCTTCACCATTGGCAATGATAGCTGGGGATGATATGTGCTATAGTGAAAGCCCTGTAGTGAGTATGGGGAAGGCTGGGTCAGTCATCCTTAGAATCCAATGGGAAAGCTCCTCCTAGGGTGTATCTTTTCTGGGATGTAGTGAAAGAGACAGCTAGATTAAATGTTCACCTATGAGAAAACCTTCATATAGATAGATGAGTGGATGGATGCATGGATGCATGGATGGATGGATGGATGGATGGATGGATGGATGGATGGACGGACGGACAGACGGACAGACAGAAAGGCCAAGTGACTACCAGGGGAAAATGACAGATAAAAAGATTGTGAGCACAAAATGACCAGCGCTGCTCTCTCCCTGACATGTTAGCTTTCCAGGTACAGGGCAAATATTAGATTCTTCCTCCTGTGCATAAATTATCTCTTGCATTTTCAGATGCTTTTAAAAAGGGATTTTCTGTAAGAGTGGTTTTTCTCATTACTTTAAATGCCAGTGCATTCTGTTCAATCCTGCACTTTCAGAAAAGCTTAGTTTTTTTCCCAACTTCTCCCTACTATCTTCGCTAAGTGTTCCCTAGGAATTAAGTGAAAGTGACAGCATCAGGCCAGCTTGAAGATAATATGTTTGGAAAGAGATTATGTAAACTAGTATTATGTTTAATTAATGGATGTCTATACTAAGAGATCTGTCTTTGTAAACCCTGCTACAGTGCTGGCAATGGGGAGAACCAGCCCGGCAGTCGCTCTCTGCAAATTTACTTTCATGCACTTGGGTCTCTCTCTTTTTAAAAAACGCCAAACAAGATGCTTTTCTCCGTATAATATATGACATGTTCATCCTGAATCAAGAAGTTCTTTCCCCCTCAACAGAGGAGACATGAGACATGATAAACTTCTCAACATCCTTCTTTCTTTTTTCCCCCCAAAAATCCAAGTATGTTGTTAAATACAGCTGTCAGCATATTCCATTCACTCAGGAGAGCCAGGATGAAGTAGTGGTTTGAGCATTGGACTAGGATCTTGGAAACCAGGGTTCGATTCCCCGTTCAGCCAAGGAAACCCACTGCGTGCATCACATACTCTCAGCCCCAGAAAATCCCATGATAAGCTCACCTTAGGGTTGCCATAAGTTGGAAGTGACTTTGAGGACACACAACAACAGCAACAAAAACAGGATAAAATGCTGAACATCCAACGATCTTGATGATAGCTTACAGCAGGCCTGCAGCATTCAGTGAACTGGATGCAAACCATCCACGGCTGCATCCAAGGGAGAAGGAAAACAGCAAGGACTCCTGCATCAGTGCAAGTGGGATTACTTGGCTTCTCCCCTTCTTTAACTGCATCGACTAAGGGCAGCCTCTGAGAGATATGTGAGACAGGGAGTTCCCCTCCAATGGTTAGCCAGGGACCAATGGCTCTTTGTCATTCTCCAAGAACCAACAGTCGGTTGCCTTCTTCTGGAATTGTTACCCATGCCTGTTTTTTTCTCTTGGGGGAGGACAAGGAGGTGTATTTGTGACTCTCGAAGACCGCCTGAAGCCCATTTTTTGGTCCCTAAGGTCCTCCTGGGGATTCTATTCCCCCACAGGATTCTGGGGCACCTGTCTCAAAAATTAAATTTTTAAACTGATTTTCAGGCGTTTTCTTTTCCCCCGTTGGAAAACAGTGGTCAGTTTTCCCGAAACTGCATTCAAACGCAGCAGTTTGCCTCATCCATCTATCCAGAACCCACCCACCCACCCTCCAAGCCACCAAACAGTGGCCAAAAATCAATCTTAAAATTGTGGCTGGAAGTGACGCGGCATCACTTCCTACACACCCGAATTCGCTGATGTAGCCACAGGAGCAATAATTCCATTCACCACCCCCTGCATAGCTGCCCATCTTGTTCTATAGTTTCATTATGAAACTTCATGAAGGACCTGATAACTAATGATAGTTACAGCTAATTACAACTACGACAACTAACTGTTATTAGTAAGAATGGGTTGGTGCCTCTCTCTTCCCTGCCTGGGAGCTAGAAAGGGTGGTAAATGCCACACTTCCATACCTATCACCCTTGCAAACAAAGACTTTAATGGGATAGCAGCCTTTCTGGTGGGCTGCTCCTAGGCTAAGAAACTCCCTCCCAGGCAGAGCTTGGTTCACCCATTCCTTATTCTTTTTTGCCATTAGGCAAAATACCTTCATATTAAAGAGGCCTTCAGCTTGTCACTGGTTGCAGCTGAGGAATATTCAGTGATGTGCCATATTTTGTAATATGTGTTAATAAGCAATTTATACTTGTTATAAAATAATAATTACTTTCATGTTTTATCTGGATTAGTTGTTTAAGACTTTTAAATATTTTGTACTATATGTTGTTCTAGCTTTTTTTTTTATTTTGAGCTATTGGCCTCTTTGATTCCTCTGTTAGGAAAAAGGGGGGATATAAAATAAATAAATGTGTGAAAGCCTATTGAGACAGCGTGGGAGATTATGGTTGGGTTCAGTTAGGTGTTAAATATTAAGGGGTTGTACTGTGATGTCATTACAAGGGACAAGGAAGGGGCAAAAGCTGGATGATTTGGCCCTGCCCATAGTCAACTTCAGCTTCCTCTTCCATAGGTCCATTACACTCAATATTTTACAGATGAAAACTGGAACATCTGTGCCCAAGCAACAGCAGATATTAGTCATAATGGCAAAAGGTATTGATGAAGAAAAACAGACAAGCTAGGACAGGCTGCAGCAGTTTGCTTTTGCCTGAGCTTGCTGGGAAGGCCAAGATTTCACCCCCTCCTCTCCCTCCTGCTTAACTGAGTGCAAATGCCTTTTTCATTTTGCACTCTGTTTGCAGCAGCTGAAGTAAGCTGAGGACAACAGAGGAAAGTGGGAGGAGGAAAGAGAGAAACTGGGATGCTTCAAAAACAGTTGAAAAAGTGGGATGGCAGAGGATGAATTGGCACAGTTGGGACCACCCTGCCCTCCCAGCCCCACAGGGAAACAGGAGATCACTTCAGTGACCTGAATATACTTCTTCTTTTTTCTCTGTTTTTTTTATATATATATATACACACATACACACATAGCACATCTTAGATAGTAAACTGCCATTTTAAACAAATCGTGGGGAAGTTATCTTTTTGGACTGGAGGTCTCATAACTCCCCCACAACCCCATGATTGTGAAAACTGAAGTTGGGGGAAAAAAGCATCATTTTCAAGCTCTGGCATGATATTTTTACAAGTTATAGAGATCGGGGGGTGGGTTCCCCAAGATCGTTTAACCCATCCTTGGTAGTATTCACTTTATTTATTTAAAGCATTTTTATCCTACTCCTCAGTAGGGAAAAAAAATCCCACAGCAATCTAATTAATACAGGCTCCTCCCACTTATCTGACAGGTTAGAGACTGGAGCACTGTCATAAAACAGCGTCGGTGAAAAGCAGAACCCCCATGTAGTGTGTTGTAGGGAACATGAAGGACTTGTGGGGGCTTACTTGGGACCAGTCGCGCACGTGCTGCTTGCAAAGTCTCTCAGCCAGTTTAGCATCTTTTTCCCCCCTCAGCTCACTTTGCAAACAGCATGCAGGTGTGAGTTGTTCTCAGCGAGACTTCGTAAGCAAGAAGAACTGACAAAAGCATGGAACCCCTGTCGAACTAATGGAACTTGTCCCTGAAAGCATCAAACGAGCGAGTTGTCAGATAATGAGGCATCAAAAGGTGGAGCTTCCTATAAAAGCAAGACAGACCCTACACGGACTTATAATCTAAAGAACAATAACATAACAGGAGAAAAGGAGGTAAGAGGCACAAAGTTCATGCCTTCCAACCATCCCAGTTTGGCCGGAACAGTTCTGATCAATCTTCTGTCACCCCACTTGTCCAGCTGCTTTAGAAGTGTCCCAGTTTCTCTTTCCTTCTCTCTCCAGTTCTCAGCTTGCTTCACTTATTGCAAATTGATTCCAAAGTAGGGGGGAAAATGTAGCTTGCACTCAATTAATTCAGCAGGAGGGAAAGGAGAGGAGAGGTAGGACCTTGCCATTCCCAGTCAGGTTAGGCAAAAGCAAACTGCAGTTTACAAGTGAAAGAACAACCTTGGTAGCCTTGGGTCCCACAGAACCAGTCCTGAGACTTCATACAGCCCACAGGCCACACTTTGCCCAGCCCTTGAATAAAGGAGTTCACTTCTGCATTACTTAGGGCCTTTCCGCCCTACACTGTTATAGTGCTATTATTCTACTGTCAACCTCCTATGGAATGCTGGAGTTTGCAGTTTAGGGAGGAGCATTTAGAATTCCCAGCCAGAGAGCTCTTTGGCCTCAGAAAACTACAAATCCCAGAATTCCACAGGATGTTGAAAGGGGAATAAAAGCACTATAACAGTGTAGGGCGGAACAGCCCTTAGTTTCATTCACGCACAGTGAATTGACTATTCCTTTGTTTCCTTTTGTTCCCTGGGAGAAGTGAGGAACCAGTGGTCCTTCAGATGTTTTTGACTGTAGCTCCCGTTACCTTTACCTCTTGCCATGCCATGTTGGGCTGATGAGAACTTCAAACCAAATAATCTGGAGGATCAAAGGCTCTCTGTCCTTGCCTCAAATTCAGCTGAATCCCTGATGTCAACTTCTGTCTTTCTTCTTCTCTTGTGGACCAGTAGGTATCATGCTTCAGGCAGGGGTTAGGAGCCCTGCCAGGACACAATCATAATAACTAAAGTATGGTATCCCCAACACCTGTGGGGACTAGATTTGCCATATCTCAGCTCCTGCCGCTGAATTCTTGTGTGTGTGTGTGTGTGTGTCCTTTGGGCAAGAAATGGGTGAGCTCAGCTCCAGGCAAGAGAAAAGGACTGCATCCAAATATTCAGTTCGTCTAATATAGCAATTGTTGTTATGTGCCTTCAAGTTGTTTCCGGTTTATGACAACCCTAAAGTGAACCTATCATGGGGTTTTCTGGGGTTGAGAAAGTGTGATGCACCAAAGTTCACCCAGGGGGTTTCCACGGCCAAATGGGGAACTGAATCCTGGGCTCCTGAGTCAATATCCATCACTCAAACCACTAACTATACCACGCTGGCTGTAATAGAGCAGTAGCTTGCTACAGTTTTCCAAAATAATTGATTTGTTCCTGCCACCTGTAAATATCCTCCAGGGGGTCTATGAATATAACTTAAATTCCTCCTTCTTTCACTGTCACTGTGCTCCCAGGGCCCACCCTCCATTCTGTGCCATAGCCCCCTTCTGACTAAAAGCAAGTAGACTAGATTAAATGTTTCTTATTTCATCTCCCTATGTGGGTGAGCATCCATAATCCTCATTTCACCTCGATCTGGAACTAGGCCCTTTAATAGAGATTTCTCTCTTAGTTTCTAAATAGGAAAACATGTTCTTTGTGCCCATGAATAATAAGCTGTGAGCAACTGTAGACGGTATTTAATACATGATGCCTAATGACATCGCCAGGGCCATCCTTAGATCTCAGGTTGTGGCCCGGAAATCTCAGCACTTGGGATGATCCTGAACTAGCAGCCCTAGTATGGATCTTGGATCCATCATCATAGTTAAACAGACAACAGACAATTCATATTGCCAATCTATTCTTAATAACCAATGGTTTACTCCCATAGTTTTTGAGTTCCATAAGTTGGAAGAGTCAGGTTTTTGGAGACACCACATGTCTTTCTTGGAACACACAATCACTTACAACAGCATAATGGACAACACAGTAGATGACCACCTCCATTCTCCCTCCCCCTAGAGTATACCAGTTATACATATAAAGAGGCCTTATACCGTATCAAAACAGTAATCCATCTAGTCCCATTCTGTTTACACCAGAGGTAGCAAAATGTGGTTTAGGCCTGCATGTGTCTCCCCATGGCTATTTGTGCAGCCCTCAATCCCTCCAGATTCCCCTTGTTGATGTGTGCATTCAAATCGTTTCTGACTTACGGTGATCCTAAGGCAAGTCCATCCCAGGATTTTCTGAGGCTGAGAGTGTGTGACACACCCAAGGTCACCCAGTGGGTTTCCATGGTTGAGCAGGGAATCAAACCCTGATCTCCAGGGTTTTGTCCAACCTTCAGACCATTATATCACAATGGCTCTCCCAGTTCCCTAGATAGTTTTTTCCCCCAAAAAAAGAGGCCAAATCATCTACTCTAGAAGCTTCTGGGAACAGAAATTCAGCTTTTACATAGACTTGACAGGAACAAAATTCCGTTGCCAAACCTGCTGCAGTTGTCCACCCCCTCATCTACAGTGATCACCAACAGTTCTCTTGGCTTTCAAGGGGGGGGGGGCAATATTCTCCTAGTCCCACTTAATGATTTCAGGAATTAAACCTGATACCTTCAGCACTGAACCTGGGGCCTTCAGTGCTGAGTTGTGCCAACCACCATCCATTAAATTTGTAATATACTCAAAGATGGTAGCTGCCACCAATCCACCCTGTATCTTTGATTTGCAGCCATTTCTTGAAATAAATCATTAAACTTTTTCAGGAGTGGGATATCACTGGTAGGTAGCAGTTTAGCCAAAGTCTAAGATTCATATTTTCAAGAGAAAGAGGACACCATTATCTATGCAATCAGGCTTTTTAAAGAACAGACATATTCTGTTTGTTTGACTTTTTCCTTCTCTTATTTGGATAGCTGAAAAGAGAGCAGTAGAATAAAATTATACCAGAGTGCCTTCTAGTGGTTAAAGATATTTACAAAACAACATCTAAAAGGGAATAATCCAGATGAACTATCGAGCAGACATTATTTAGGATTACCTGCTATTTATCCATCAGTGTTCGCAACTGTTGGCTCAAATTGCCTCTTTAGCACTAAGGACAGAGAACTGCAATTTTGCAAAAAGATAAGGCAGGATTCTTAATCACGTTGACACGGATACCAGAACTAGCTTTGCCCCACAGCCTCGATTTGAATGGACAATCACTGCTCCAGTAATCACTACAGCCAAGGGAAATGCCCAAAGGATCTCCCATTCATCTACAATATTGAATGTTGCCGTCAGATTCTTATTATAAACAAATGATATCTGCAGCAAAACGTTGCAGTACACCCTCCATGATTTTCCATCCCAGTCCTCTACTGTGGATTCTCCCCATGCTCTCTGTTCATCTCTAGGGTTGCTGGGTTCGGATTATAGCGGATTTCAATGCAGAATCTGAGATGCTGGAGCAACCACCTGTGAAGCCATAAGGGGGAGCCTCTGGTGATGTTATAAGGATGATGTTACAAGGATGATGTTGCAAGGAGCAATCTCTGGTGATGTCATTAAGCAGGACACTTTCAGCGTCAACCAGAGCTGTATGGAGCATGCCCTTCAAAATAAAACAAAACAACTAGAACCAGTGTAGTGTAGTGGTTTGAGGGTTGGACCAGGACACTGGGAGACCAGGGTGTCTATCTTGGCTCAGCCATGGAAACCTACAGCGTGAGCTTGGGCAAGTCACACACTCTCAGCTTCGGGAAGGCGGCAGCAGCAAATCCCCTCTGAACAAGTTTTGTGAAGAAAATCCAGGTATAGGTTCAACTTAGGGTCACCGTAAGTCAGAAGTAACTTGATGCCACGCAGAAACAATTAACAAATGAGATAAATTCATATATGCACACACTTTTCAAGACAGCACTTTCGCCCTGGTATTCCTCCCCCTCATCATGAGGGCTGAAAAGGAGGTTCCCAACCCTGAAATGTGAGGTCTATTCCCTTCTCACATGGCCAGTGAGCATATTAAATCCACAATGGGCTGTTTAGAATGATCTCCAATTTTCTTCAGGGATTTTTCTTCCTTTAAGAATTTAAGAATCCTGCCTTATCTTTTTCTGCTTCTACAGACCAAGGGGTTTCCCAAAACCAAATGGTATTCCCTCCTGTAGGTGCAATGCCTGGTGTCATTTCAGCTGCATAGGAACTCGCCCATAGAGAACCGAGGTCACTGTTATTGTACAGAACTCTCCTAATTGCTGCCCAGTTGCCAGTCATGGCGGATCTGCTAGAAATGAAAGGTACAAGCTCCCAGGAGTAAAATCTCATTCACACAAGACCAATTTCCTTCATATAGGAGCAAATCATACAGTACATTAAATGCAGAGCTTTGATGTTTTAGAAAGTAATTAATTACAATGACAGCTACACCCCCCTGCCAAAAAAACACAATCAGATGCCATTCTAGTTTTTGTTTTCATAGATTCATAGAGTTGGAAGAGACCAAAAGAGCCATCCAGTCCAACTGCCTGCCATACAGGAATACACAATTAAGCACTCCTGACAGATGGCCATCCAGCCTCTGTTTAAAAACCTTCAAAGGAGGAGACTTCACCACACTCCCAGGCAGCAAATTCAGTATCAAACAACTCTTACCATCAGAAAGTTTTTCTTAAAGTTTAGGTGGAATCTCTTCCTGTAGTTTGAATCCATTGCTCTATGTCTTAGTCTCTGGAGCAGTAGAAAACAAGCTTGCTCCATCTTCCATATGAAATCCTTTCAAATATTTAAACATAGCTATCGTGCCGCCTCTTAACCTTCTCTTCTCCAGGCTGACCATAACCAGCTCCCTAAGCCGCTCCTCATAAGGCATAGTTTCCTGGGCTTTTTACTGTTTTTGACACACTCCTCTGGATATACTCCAGCTTCTAATATCCTTCCTGAATTACGGTGCTCAGAACAGTACTCCAGGTGAAGTCTGACTAAAGTAGAAGAGAGAAGCGCTATTACTTCCTTCAATCTAGACACTATATTCCTATATACATAGCCTAGAATCACATTGGCTTTTCTAGCTGCTGCATCTCACTCTTGGCTCATGTTCAGCTTATGATCTACTAAGACTCCTAGATCCCTTTCACAAGTACTGTATCAAGGCAGGTGTCACCCATCCTATATCTGTGAATTTCATTTTTTTCTTATTGTAGCGCCTTATATTTCTCCCTGTTGAAATTCATTCTGTTAATCTAAGGCCCATCTCTCTAATCTCTTAAGGTGATTTTGAATTCTGATCCTGTACTCTGGGGTATTAGCTACCTCTCCTAATTCAGTGCCATCTGCAGATTTGATAAGTATGCCCTCTATTCTATCATCAAATTAATTTACAAAGATGTTGAATAGCACAGGGCCCAGGAGAGAACCCTGTGGCATCCTACTAGTCACTTTTCTCCAGGGTGAAGATGAGCCTTTGGTGAGCACCCTTTGAGTTAGATTCGTCACCCAATTAAAAATCCACCTAACAGTAGCATTGTCTAGCCCACCTTTTACTAGCTTGTTTGCAAGAATATCATGGGGCACCTTGTTAAAGGCCTTAGTGAAATCAAGATATGCTACATCCACAGCATTCCCTTCATCTACCAAGCTTGTAATTCAATCAAAAATGGATAGATAACTGGTCTGGCATGACTTGTTTTAGAGAAAGCAATGTTGCTTTTTAGTGATTATATAAGTCAAGTGAAATGATACAGCATATCGTCTTCTCATTATTCAAAAGCAATTAAAACCTTCTGTCATTTTTCAAAAAATCAGAATGCTGCAAATCACTGGCCTGTAGCACAAGATACATGGAATACTTTAAATACTTCAAGATTAACTAACATATCACAAAAGGAATGACATTGTCTCCCATCTCATTCCATTCATAATGTACTCACACTTTCCCTCAGTTATCTACAAATGAATTAATGGCAAGTAACTAGGTATTTGTAACTTGCTACTTCCAAGCTCCAAATATGCTCACAGTTAATGAAACCTTTTAAAGTCCATTTTAATGTGCAACCACATTAAAGCTGCGATTATATGTGGATCTGGCAGAGCATAAAGCACCAACAGATTGGGGTTTTCTCCTTCTACCTCTCCTCACAGAGGGAAGTGGCCTTTTTCCTATCAGCCTCCCCGCCAACATTGTGACCATTCAATGCCTTGGGGAGGGCAGACTGCAGCCAGGAAGCTTTTGGTCGTGTTTCTATAGCTGTGCACACAATGAAGAAGGCATTCTCCAAGTCCTTCGAGGTGTCCTCCAGAGATCCAGAGAATAATATCATCTCTGAACTTCCAGCAGTAGGAACACAGCTGGATGCTACTTGCCTGTCCCCCAGCCTTCCCCTGGTAATTAAATGGCCATATTCAGGACCCCAGCAGGAGAGAAACTGGGTATCCAGGCAGTGGGGGCATTGAACAAAGAAGGTAATGAATACTTCCTTCTGCAATGGCCACTAAAGGATATACACAGGGCTGACTTGACATTATGTCTATATATGTCACTAAAAGGATTCTGTCTTAATTACCCTGTTTTTAAATCAGGTAAAGGTTGAACTGTACAGAGACAGAGCAGAGCAAACTCCTATGTGACTGGGTAATTTGGGTAGTCTTCAAGATTTTATCCAAGGACGGTCAGCTGTGAAATTTCCAGAGGCCAATTTCCCATCTCTCCAGACCATCTGCAAATCACACAACCCCACATGTCTAAAAGGGAGGTGGCTACAAGTCTTGTCTCTGGTTTCAACCCCACAATCTACCCATTTTTTTCTTAAAAAGCAGAATAATGCATGCAGAAGCCATGTTTAAGCCTTGCTTTAAAGGAGAATCACACTTTCTGGAGGATACATCTCTGTGTTGTAACTAAGAAACCTTTCTGAGGCATGCTTCTGTATAAAAACTGGGTGAGGGCCATGGACTACATGTTGCCTACCCTTGCTTTCATCTTTTAATGAACTTAGTTCTCATAGCACATCAACACAAGGTGGGATGTGGTCCCAGTCCACTCAACACACTAGCAAAGTAAATCTGTCCTCCGTTGTGCATAAGTCAGAAGCCCCACACTGGTGTCCTTGACTTTGGTCTCCTCTATCAGTGTTCATTTTTAAGGATCAAATTGGAAGTCCCAAGGTATTGGATAAAGTAGAGCCCAAGGATGCATTGCCAGCTTGCCTCTAAATCATCATAATTTGACGCCTCTTTAGTCACATGAAATTTCCCCAAAATGAAATGAATTGCACTCATAAAAAAGGAGGGGAAGAAAATGACTCTCCAGTTGCTTCGCACACAAAATAAATTATGGAAAGATCGTCATCTGTACATAACAGCAGAGGCAGAAAGAAGTCTGCTGAAAGGCATGAATCCCTTCCCAATCAACTGAGCGTGGGCTGGATGTAGATATAAGACTGTGAAAGTGTGCTAGAAGAAGGCAACTTCCCTACTCACCCTTTTCCAAAGCTCTTCCCTGAACCTGCAACAATTCTGCAGGGTGAATTGAAGTCTGGTGTATGCAAAGGGGAATCTCCCATCCCAAATTGTTTGGATGCCCTCTCCATTGGTGGGGAGAATCCATTGAGGAAGGCATATTCTAGATACAATCCAAAGTTTGGGGGTTTGACTACAGCTCCCAGAATCCCCCAGCCAGCATGATCAGTGGCTATAGTAGCTCTGGGAGCTGTAGTCCAATGAAAATAATTTGTCCAAGCTCTCATCCAACCCCATAATTCATCATCATTCAGAAATGAATCACAACCGACCTATCTGATTCAGTGTCTACACTGATTGGTAGGTGGACAGGGGATTCTTTAAAGAGAGGATTTTCCCAACCCTGTCTAGATATGCCACAGACTGAACCTATAACCTTTTCCACACATGCCAAGTACTGTATATACTCATGTATAAGTCTAAAAATTTAAATCAAAAAAAGACCCCAAAAACCTGGGTTGACTTATCCACGGATCAGTGGCAAAAGGCAAGAGTTTAATCCATCCCAGGAGAACCTAAAAGAAGCACAACCTTTCTCTACTGTCTCCACTGTGGTACTATTTCTGGACTTTTTGAATGTCTGGGTAGGAAAATGGCACCTCCTCTCAAAGAAGCACCAAGACAGTAGAGGAGACAGTGCTTCTTTTAGGTTCTCCAGATGGACTAAGCTCTAGCCTTTCACCACTCTACTCAGTGAAGGAGTTGGTTCCTTTTTGGATAAGAGCTAATACTTTACCTTAACTTTTATCAAAAAAGGAACCACCTCCTTCTCTGGAAAGGGTGGTGAAAGGCTTTTTGAATACCTGGGTGTGAAAATGGTGGCAGTCAGAGGCAACTGCTGCCCCAGGTGGCTCTGGCACTTTCCCCTCTCTGCAGAATGATCTTCAATTTATCCATTGATCAAATCAAAATCCATAATTTTGGCCCTCAAACCTGCCCTCAACTTACATATGAGGTTGACTTATACACAAGTATATATGGTAATCTGTGACTAAGCTATGTCCCACTGTAAAGAATACAACCTCATTATTCAGCAGGATACTTTGTTTATCTGATTCAGTACTGTTCACTGACTCAAGGTGACTCTCCAGATTCTTATACAGAGTTTTTTCTTGGTCCTATCTTGTGACACCTGGTATTGAACTAGGGACCTTTCATATGTAAAACATATACTCCGTCACTGAGGTATGGCACTCCCCCTAAATATGTACACATACATACACATACACACACACGAAACTCAGGCTTTGACAGGTTACAAAGAAAGAAACTACTAAGGATGAATAGGACTCCTTACTCTGGTTATTCACCACAATATATGCTCCAGATGCACACCTAGCATTGGCAAATGGCAACTCTGAGTAGCTACCCAGTTCCCCACACCCTGAAGGACCCACTACAAACACCTGCCCTAGACTCTCACCTTAGAAGAAATTCTGGCATTGCGATCAGTGTTACAATTCTAGGTATGGGAACTTCCCACCATGCCCCTGGTTGAGCATCACTGTTAGGAATGTGAGGGATTAAAATGGCAGATCTTGGTCAGTAGTATGGCCATGTGTCCTAGAAGGCTTCCTAGAGGACCATTCTCTAGTTAAAAGGACTGCCAAAGGGCAGTCCTCTTCTTAGAGGTGTCTTCTTTTTGAAGTTGGCTTGAAAGATGCAGAGCCAAAAAGAGGGAGACCAGGGACTTTGAAGTTGCACATCCATAGTTACCACCTGAAGGCGCAGACACACATGTCACTTGGCCACAGTCTTCCCAACTGAGATGAAAGGTATCATAATTCTATTTTAAGTTATAACATTTATTTCTAATTTTGTACCTGTTGCATAAATAGTTGTTGTTATGTGCCTTCAAATCAACTCCAAATTGGCAAGCCTATTACAGGGTTTTCATGGCAAAATCTATTCAGAAGACATTTGCCATTGCTGTCCTTTAAGGCTGAGAGGGTGGGACTTGCCCAAGGTCACCCAGGGAGTTTCCACGGCTGAACAGGGATTTGAATTCTGGTTTTCCACAGACCTAGTCCAACACTCAGAATATTATGCCATGCTGGTTCCAGTATTCTGACCTTATCGTAGGGTTTTCTTGGTAAGATTTATTCAGAGAGGATTTGCCTTTACGTTCCTCTGAGGGTGTCACACCGTGGTTCCAGAACATGGACTCTGACTCAGAGTCTGAAACAGGGGACATGCCAGACGCTGAAGCAGGGGCATGCCAGGACTTGCAGTACAAGAAGAGGTTACAGTGCCACAAACAGAGCAGGGGGCAGTGCCAGCTCCAGCAAAGAGTCCTGCCCCTTTGGACGCAGAAGATAACTTTTCAGTACCTACCTTTGCTGAGTGCAGATAGCAAAGAGAGAGCCTGCTCTGATCTCAGAGGATTTATAGCTGACAGCAATTATTCAGGCAACAGTTGCATTAGGCAGCTGACCTATATACCTGCTGCCTTTTCCCTGCGGGATTTGTCAGAGCTTATCTGACCTCTTTGCTTGCTGGATATCTTGCTAGATATCTTGCTCAGCTCTGTGCCTCACTCTGGATTACTCTGACTTTCTTGCTTGCCTTAGAACCCTGATGGACTTTGTTTATGACCTTGTGCTTACTGAATAAAAGTAACAAGCCAGGAGCTATTTAGTTTGCTTTGTTTGAGTTGTCAGCTGAGCCACTGGGACTGAGATAGGACAAAGGCTAAGACAGTGTGACTTGCTCAAGGTCTTCCAGGGGGGTTCCATAGCCAAGTAGGGATTCAAACCCTGGCATCTCTGAGCTCTAGTCCAACACAGAAACCACTACAATATGCTGACTCTTGTTGCATAAACACATACTGCATAAATAAGTATATGTGATTCTATGAAAATCAGTGTCTTCTTTTGTCCCCTTTTATGGCCATGCATGTCTTCTCTCATTTAGTGATGTGTTAGTAGATTCTCTATGTGGATCTGATCAGTCCTAACCACCAAAGACAATGGAAAAGGATCACAGAAGTTGTAGACCAGCATCTGGAGGGCCACAGATCCTCTATCCGTCTTTTAGTTGCTGTGAGCTGTTTTGCTGTATTATTTTATAGGTGATTTACTGTTCTATACTGCTTAGCTATTGTCATATTATAAGCACCTTCCATAGGAGGGCAACCAAAATGGTGAAGGGTCTGGAAGCCATGCCCTATGTGAAGCAGCTTAGGGAGCTGAGTATCTTTAGTCTGCAGAAGAGACAGTTAAGAGGGGACATGATAACCATATTTAAATATCTGAAGGGATGTCATGTCAAGGAGGGAGCGGGCTTGTTTTCCACTGCTCCAGAGATTAGGACAAGGAGCAATGAATTCAAACTGCAGGAAAAGAGATTCCACTTAAATCTCAGGAAGAATTTCCTGACAGTCAGAGCTGTCCAGCAGTGGAATATGCTGCCTCAGAGTGTGGTGGAGTCTCTTTCTTTGGAGGTTTTTAAGCAGGGGCTGGATGGCCATCTGTCGGGAGTGCTTTGATGTGTTTTCCTGCATGGCAGAATGGGGTTGGACTGGATGGCCCCTGTGGTCTCTTCCAACTCTATGATTCTATAATTATGTGAAATAAATGACAAAATAAAGAGATAATAGACTAGACTTTTTATTGCCCAAGTTGGGGCAAAGACATAGGTTTCATATGCAGTCAGTGATTTCCACAAAAGAAAAATACACACATCGGGTACATGTTTTTTTGATGCTTTAAATACAAGCCAAATCTAAAACATGGAGAGCTTTTTGAGACAATCCCTTTGAAACTCGAGTGACCACTAAAGATAAGAAAAAGGGAAAATGTATTCATAATAGCACTTTGCACTTATATCTTGTCTTTCAAGTCCTTTTGGGAGGAATAAGCAGGGGAACTAGCTAATGATTTGCAACATCTCTGTGAAATAAGTAAAGAGGGTGTGATAGCACGATATCAAAAGATTCAGAATTAGATTAGCGAAGCTACTATAACAAGGTTTTAAACCAGGATGGGTCCCATTGATGAGGTAAATGCACTCCATGGAATGATTAAAGCTATCCGATGCCTCTTGCTTGACCTAAAAGGCAGTACTTTTAAGGGAGAAAGTACTGGAAGCTCAAAACATATACACAATGCATTCATTTGTCTATGTCATGTACTAGACTTACTATATTGTATGCTGGTATAAGTGTGTCTCTTTCCCCCAAGCAGTGGAAGAAACTGGCAGAGATCCCAGAACTGGCATAGTATAAAGCTTCACCAAGGGCCCATTCACCCCAAAGAATTGTTGCACTATTATTCCACATTAACTGCCATGATTCCATCCTATGGAATCCTGGGATTTTGTAGTTTGGTGAGGCACTGGAGCTCTCCAGCTTAGATACTGAATGACCCACCCTAAATTGCCAGTTCCAGGAATCCATAAGAGAGAACCATGGCGGTTTTATAATAACAGTGTAATTGTGTAGTATGACCAGGTCCCTGCTGTAGCTACACACATCCCTCCCCAATTTTAACTTGCTGCTCTGGTTAGGGTTGCCAGTTCAGGACTATTCCAAGCCCTGAGATCTTTAATTCATATCATTTCATTTCATGTTATGTACATCCTTCCTTTATCTTTACAGAGGATCCAAGGCAACTTTCAGCACCAAGACCTGAGGACAAAACCATATGAGGTCACCGGAGGTAGGGCCAGGAACCCACTCACACTACAGAATTATAGTTCTATTATTCCACTTTAATGGCCATGGTTCCATTCTATAGATTCCTGGGACTGGAAGTTTAGGGAGGGACATTTAGAGCTCTAGGCCAGAGACCCCCTCTAGTGCTGCACCCAACTGCAAACCCCAGGATTCCATAGGAAACATGGGAAGTACAGTGGAATAATAGAACTATAATTCTGTAGTGTGAATGGGCCCTGGTAATGTTACAAGGAGAGCCAGCCTGGCGTCGTGCTTTGAGCATTGGAGACCAGGATTCAATTCCCCACTCAGCCATGGAAATTCATTGGGTGACCTTGGGAGTGTCACACACTCTCAGCCTCAGAAAACCCCATGATCGGTTTACCTTAGGGTCAACTATAAATCAGAAACAACTTGAAGGCACACAACAACAATATTAAGCAGAGTGCCGTGTAGCCAGTACGCTATGAACTTGTGGTAATAATGAGGAGAAAAATACTCAAGATTCCCTCATAAGGCAAAAATTCAGTTTGCTTAAGGGTTGCCATAAGTCAGAAATGACTTGACAACAATATTACAAGGGGCAGCCCCTGATGGTATCGTTAAGCATCATACATGAAGCATCAACCACAGCTGCACAGGCTTTGCTAGTCAAGTAAAAAACACCAAGTCTAACAAATTGAGGAGAAAAATGGATATGCACATAATTTCCAAAGCTGTACTCTCACCCTGAGATACCACTCCCCACTCTGAGGACCTGAGATCTAGGAAGCCTAATACTGGTGCCCAGCAATGCCCCCACCACCACCACCATTACAATTCTGTGGCTGGGGAAAGACAGGGGGCAAATAGTCACCTGAAGAAATAGGCATCTTCTGACACCTCCCTGGAGCCCTCTGGCAATCTAGAAAGACGATGGCATCTTCCTGTGGCTGGCTGCTAGAACATAGGCCACTTCCACCCCACACTGCTATAGTGCTATTATTCCACTTTCAACATCCTGTGGAATTCCGGGCTTTGTAGTTTACTGAGGTCAAAGAGCCCTCTGGCTGAGAATTCTAAAGGCCCCTCCCTAAACTACAAACCCCAGGATTCCATAGGATGTTGAAAGTGGAATAATAGCACTATAACAGTGTACTGCGGAAAGGTGTCATGCGGAAATGGCCATAGACTTCTGGGCTGCAGTGCGAAGGAGAGGGGAGAATCCCAGTGATCAGCAGTAAGTCCCACAGCAAGCTGGAGGGCCACATGGGCGCATCCTGTGGGGCATATCACACTGGGAGGCAGAGGTCCCCCCCTTTTTTGCATTAGATTCTTCACAACTGGACTAAGTTTGTGCCTTTGTTTAGATCACCTTGGGTAAGGAACAACACAAACACCCTGTTTCAAAGTCTCTGAAAGCAAGAAACTTGGCTAACAGTTTTAAGCTGATAGCGATCTGTTAAGCTCAGGCAGTTCCCCAGATCAGGCTGAGACCATCTGGTTACACTGCTGCTGGAAAGGAGACCGACCAATGTCAGAAGCACCAATATTAATGCCCCATTACTAAGATATTATCTCCAGCTCACAGCAATGCCAGTGCGCAGTTCAGGTTAGGTTGAGCAGTACATCAATGAAGCTGAGCTCATGCCAAGGCTGAATATAGGGTTTTAAAAAAACACACACTTCCCTATACACTCTCAGGACTACAATCTATTTCATTTTGCTCTTAATCAAAGCTGTGGCCACTTTGACCCCTTCCAACAGATCAGCTTCATTAGCCTTCTGGCCCATTGTGGAAAGTTCCAACATTCAAAGCCTCCAGTGATGAGGAGGGGACCACTGGCTAAGATGCGGTGTAACTTTATTTTATATTGACACAGGAGCACACAAAACATGCTACCTGCAGAGAATATATCTGCCACAGACACAGTCTCTGTTTCACGGGCTCAACATACTAAGAAAATCTAGTGACACTTTCAAAAACACACTCCATACAAGGTACTGTCCAGGCCTGTTAGGCCTCAGTGTCACCAACCATGAAATGGGTACTATTCACTCTCCTGCAGCAGAAGAATTCAATATATAGCAATTTATGGACTGCAATTCAAGGAAATCATGTACCATTTCTGATCTCACTGAAGAATCCTTAATGTTTCCAAGGAACCTCAGTACTCCTTAAAACACCAGTCTAAAATCTGCTGGGCTAGAATTGGGATCACTACCACCTTACTTGTTGTATTAGCTTATAATGCTTAGATCAAGTGGACCTGGGCCTGTGGTAAACATGATTTTCCCAGGGCCCTTGACTTGATCATATGGAGATGAGCAATTTGCACTGTAATGTTATCACTGAAGTTTTCAAGATGCATGGAAGATCTTGCGCACACAGCTGACACACACAGCCAATTTTAAGGCTGACATTTAAACAGCCATACAGGAGTCTGATCAACAACTAAAACTATGAGCAAAAGGTTTGATATGCCAATCTCTCACATTCCAAAGAGGTCTTCTGGAAATCCTCTTAACTCAGCTATCACTCCATCTCAGATTCGTCTTTTAGGATTCTGCAAAACAGACTTCAGCATGACTTTCCTTCAGAGCTGGAAACAGGAAATGGAGAAGCGGTGGTCACAAATGTCAATCAGAAGTGTGAGACCTAGCTTATTGGCTAAACACACTTATTTTAGCTTGTTTCTTACAAAATCATTGGACAAAATAGTGAGAGCAGATTTTACCCCAACCTTTGCTCCTACAATTGTTAGAGACTTGCATTTTGAAAAATGAATATGTGGAATCCAGGTAGCTGATACTTCCAGTGGACACTGAGTCACATGCCTAGAATCTGGATAAAATCCAACCAACTGGGTGGTATGGCAACCTTAGATTTGAGCCACATAAAGGTAGTACATCAAGCAAAGGCTATATTGTCGTTGTTGTTGTGGTATGCCTTCAAGTCATTTCTGACTTATGGTGACTCTAAGGCAAATCTATCATGGGTGTCCTGTCTATGTCAGGGCAGCATAGCTAATAAACAAACAAACCAAATAGCTCACTGCTCCTTACTGACTTTTATTAAGTAAGCACAAGATCATAGTCATAAATGGAGTCCAACAGAATCCAAGGCAAAGTGAATGAGTCCAAGGTCAGTCAATACAATCCAAAGTCAGGAACAGAGTTGAGGAATACAACCAGCAGCCAGAAAGGTCAGATAAGCCCTGACAACTCCTGGAGGGGAAGGGCAGTACCTACCTAGGTCAGGAGCTTAACACTGCTGTAGCCTAACTAATTGCTGTTTTCTATAAATCCTTTGAGATGGGTGCCAGTTCTCTTTTTGCTGTCTACACTCAGCAAAGGTAGGTATAGGTAAGTTGTCTTCTTTTTTCTGAGGGGGCAGGACTCTCTGCTGGAAATGGTACTGCACTCTGTTCTTTCTCTGGGATTTGTGGCACTATAACCGTGTCCCGTTCAGCAGGTCCTGGCATGTCCCCTGTTTCAATCTCTGAGTCAGGGTCCATTTCTATGTTCTAGAAGCAGGGCATGACAATGGGGTTTTCTGGGGCTGAGAGTGTGTGACACACCCAAGGTCATCCAGTGGATTTCCATGGCCAAGTGGGGAATCAAACCCTGATCTCCAGAGTCATTGTCCACTACTCAAATATCTGCACTACCCTGGACATATGCTAGTTTATAAGGAGGTTTTTTTCTTTAAAAAATTATTTTTATTTCGCTGTCCTTCAGAAGCATTAGACAACAACTCCCATCATCCTTCCCCAACCAGGGCATTATTAAGTGGAGTAACTTGTTCTACAATCCCTTTCATCCTAATCTGCATGCGAACAGGCAAGGTGGACTCCCCCATGTCAGCAACAACCATTTTCTCGTCTCTTTCAGTACAGCCATGGAGACAGGTTTCGCATATTTTCCCCTCATATAAATCAACAGACTGGACGCCCATCTGTGTTTTGTTTTGATTTCTCTTACCTTCCAGAGGACGGAAGGAGCAAAAAATTCGTAAACAAATAAATAAATAAATGAAATCCATGCAGCCATTTCTGCTGTTAATGTCACCTCTTTCCATTCATTCAGGTCAATGGACAGGTTTCTCTTGTAATAAAAAGAATGCTATTTTCAAATAATGAATAGCAAGACACTAGACATGTGGGTAAACAATACAGACGGAGATATGATTCTTCTTCCCACCCACATATTTTTCTGGTGGGGTAAATGGCACTGTTCAAATACTGAAGGAAGGAATGCAATGAAAAAAACATTGGGCGATCAATTCATTTTTAATGAAGCAGAAAAGGCCTTTCCTGCAGGTGAAGGGAAACGGCGCCACTCTTCTGAAAAATCAGCCCTCCGTAAAATGAAATGTTGCCATGGGGAGTCAGGGGATGAAATGGCCAGTTAAAGCACAGTCACTAACACCAGACAATATACGAAATGATATTTAACCTCTTGAGAAATCTCTGAAATGAATGCAATTTCTCCTGTTTACTGTCTCACAGGTTGTCCTCTGTCTAGTTTACAGTGGGAACCTTGGCTCTCCTGATGGCCAAAGCTTTTATATCTTCCATCCGTAGCTCAGAAAAGTTACTTTTGGGGTGAGTATATCCCCTACATTTACTTCAGGGGATGTGGCTGGGAGGGACAAAATAAACACAGGAATATTTGGTATCTTGTAATGGTTTGAGCATTGGACCATGACCCTGGAGACCAGGGTTCTACTCAGCCATAGAAACTCACTGGGTGACCTTGGGCACCTCACACACTCTCAGCCCCCAGAAAACCCTGTGATATGGCGGCCATAAGTCAGAAACAGCTTGAAAGCACACAACAACAATACCAAGCAGAGTGCAACATAGCCAGTATGAGATGAGCTTGTGACAGTAAATAGGAGAAAAATACTCAGGATTCTCTTGTAAGATAAAAAAGGAAAAACTTACAAAGGAAAAACTTTCCTATTCTATCTTGGAATAGGAAAGAAAACAGACAAAAGAAGAGTACCTAAATTTCAGTAAAGGAGCCCCTTAGAGCTGGCTCTCATGTGTGCACGTAAGCCATCGTGGACGCTCCTTCTCAGGCAAAGGAAGGCAAAAGGACCAACTAACTTTTGGAAGAAGGGGGAAGTGACTTCTGCAGAAAGACAGGAAGCAAAGAGCTTGAGCAGGTAGATCAAGGAATGAAACAGAGAGGTGAAACAAAAGGGCAGGTATACTTTCTAGAATTTCCTCTCACTCATCACTCTGTACAAGCGTTGATGCCTTTTTGCTTCCAACAATAAGAGTGTTGCTTTCTCCCAGATAAGAACTGAAAATTTCCTTAAATCCTGAAATTTCTAGCATTGCAAAGAATGAGACACTGAAAATTGTTCACATCTAGAACTCTTATATTTACTGTGTTTCCATTCCCCTGGTAACTTTGCCTGCCCTTTTCCTAACTGCATTTCTAAAGGTTCTATTGAAGTTTTAAATTATCACAGTGCTAGAAATTTGGGGACTGAAGGAAAATCCTCAGAACAGTCCTTTCTTTCCATCCCACCACCATTACAAGCACTATTGGTGGGGACACAATAGGGTCTTCTCAGTGGTTCTCCCTAGATTCTAGAATTCCCTTCCCAGGGAGGCCAGAAATGAATGGTCCCCTCCTCGCTGTCCTTCCCTCACCAGGAAAAGACCTCTTTATTCCAATAGGCTTTTAATACATAAAGTTTTTAAAAGAATGGACTGAGGGTGCTGCATTGTTTTACACTGAACTGTTTTCAATTTTTTTTTAATCTTTCTAATCACATTTTTATCTTTTTAAGGATAGGTTTATATTGTTTAAATATAATAATTTAACTCTGTTTTAATGTTCAGCTTTAGTATATTTTTTACCTGTATTGCTATTTTTTAAATTGTAAACTGCCTTGAGTCCCAATTTTGGAGAAAGTGCAGGATGTAAATATATGTTATAGCAATAATAATAATAATAATAATAATAATAATAATAATAATATCATGACAATGATGACGATGATGATCATGATTGAAAGATCAAGCATTCTCTCTCACACACCCCCATTGCTGTTAGAGCAATTGGGGATTTTAGATAATATAGGGTCCCCATCATGCCTATACTCATCCTCAGTTCTTTAGCTCACTTATCTTTTGCAAGGTGTGTTCATAAACAGTTTATGTATCAATTAGACCATGTGACCCAATAAATTTTTGGAATCTGCGGCCATATCAAAACCCTTTCTGTCAGTTCTCTCCTTCCTCCTTTCCTTCTTCCTCTGTTCTCAGCATCACGATGGTAGAAGTTATTAATGAGGAAGAAGAGGCTGTAACAGTTTGCTTTTGCCTGAGTCTACTGGGATGGGACTCAGGCAAGATTCCACCCCTCCTCTCCTTTCCCCCCTGCTAAATTAATCGAATGCAAACTATTTTTGCACATTAAACTCAGTTTGCAGCAGTTGTAATAAGCTGAGCATAAAGGAAGAAAGTGGGAGGAGGAGGGAGAAACTGTGACATTTGAAAAGCAGCTGACAAAATGGGATGACAGAGGATTAATCAAGACAGTTCCTGCCAAATCAGGACAGCGGGAGGGTATGCCTTAAGGGGCTCTAGAAGACCCATGGGAAGTCCTAGAAGATGCCTGTTGCTGTGCATCCAGCCATAGAAAAACAGCTGGATGCTTCTTTGCTGCACACATACACAAGCAGGCAGGAAGAAATGGTTGTGTTTGGGGGGCACTGCAGCAAAAAAAAAAAAAGTGAGTTGGATGGGTTGTGATCATTGTGTCATTGGTACAGAATTCTAATCTCTGTAAGAACCAAAACACACCGCTATCGTAATTCACTAACCGGATGCCAGCTGTCCTGAGTGCTCTAGCACTGCACTATGGCCTTTCCACACTTTTCAGTGGAATACAAAGCCACCCGATTTTGCCTGGAGTAGCTATCTGAATCAAGCTGACAATTGTGCATCCTGCTGCTCAACAAGATCACCTGCTGGGATGCTTTGCAATCTCTGGTAGGTCTTTTGTTACAGAACCAAGCGTGTAGGGAAGCAACGGCAGGGGAGTTTGGGAGCTGGTGGGGAAAGGACATTCCCTCTTGGCAGTGTGACACTAATTACCAATGACACATCTAAATACCTCGTGTGTGCAAGGGGCCATGAAGGCATGAATAAAACATGTCCCAAGTGATGAGCTGTCAGAACAGTAAAAGACGTTGGTGCCTGCTGGAAGCAAATGGATCGTCTTACCAGTTGTGATTGAGTTTGCAAACGCGCATTACCTTGTGCCTCTCCTTACTCTAATTTTCTCTCTGTCTACCTTTCTTGACTGCTTTGGAGTATTTTTTAGAAAAAAACACTTCCAACAATTGCCCCTGATGTTGTTGCAACGTTGTATATGAACAAAATTTTTGCATAACTCTGTACTTGATTTGGCCGATATCTCTGATCCTTTTGCCGTCATTCAGAGGTGAAATGATTTTGGATGTCAGGTGAATCCCATGTGCATTGGTTTATGTGAACAATCAGCTTATTTTCAACAAGATTTAGTGGCAAGCAGACATCTGAGGTTTACAGCTAGGAAAGTTGTGGTCTTAAGAAAGGGTGGGAGAGTTTAGCCACTGGGCAACATATGTGGTCCCCACACACACACACACACACACACACACACACTGTCTTTGCAGCCAAGCCAAAACCCCATCCAACTTTTTCTTCCCCTTCCCTAGACTATGAATTGACAGGCCTAGAACACCAATTCACCTTTTAAAGAGGTTGCAGAACCCTTCTGCATTATTCAACATTTTTTAAAAAATTGCAAAACGAAAGAGGCCAATTCAAGACCTATATATACATACATACATATATATATATATACACATACACACACACACACACACACACACATAAATTTAGTTATTCATATCCTGCATGTCTCTCTCCCAATATGGGATAAAATCTCCAAATGTCCGGATATATAATTGAATACCAAAGTCAGGACTGTCCATACCACTGTACTTCTGATTTCTATGTATGGTTGCGAAGGCTGGACAGTAAAGAAAGCTGATAGGAAGAAAATCAACTCATTTGAAATATGGTGCTGGAGAACAGAATAAACACCACAGACTGCTAAAAAGACAAATGGAGCAAAGCAAGCCTGAGCTCTCCCAAGATGACTAAACTGAGGCTATTGTACTTTGGACATACCACGAGAAGACATCAGTCATTAGAAAAGACAATAATGCTGGGTAAGATGTAAGGTGTAAGACAGTAAGAAAAAAGAAAAGTAAGTAAGACAGTAGTAAGTAAGACAGTAAGACAAAAGGAAGACCACATTACAGGTGGATAGACTCAAGGAAGCCATGGCCTTGAGGTTGCAAGACCTGAGCACGCCTGTTGATAACAGGGTTACTTAGAGGTTTCTCATTCATAGAGCTGCCGTAAGTCAAAGTCAGCCTGATGGCAATTCATAGCAGCAACAGAAACAACAGCCAGTCTTTACTTCATGGAGTAAGGTCAGTCTTTTGGGTAGCGGAGCATAGCAAATGGACTTCCAGACCTGATTTCACATCCCTTCTCAAGATATGTTGCTCTTAAGCTGAATGAGGAGAGCTTGCTAGATCAAAGCAAAGTATAACACAGATAAACAGTCTAGCAAAGACACAAGTTGATTATCAGGGTGTTCTTGCTATGATCTAGCAAGCTATCTTGTCCTAACCTATCTGGCAGGGATTTTCTGAGACTAAAAAATGGATACACAAGGGATCTAACATTCTTAAAGGAACAGCAGAATACAAAAGAGAAGCAATGTGGTATAGGAGTTAAGAGTGTTGTACTAAATCCCCACTGGGCAAAAAAGTTAATGGATTGCCCTTGGATTTATCTCCATATAGCTTAGCCTAACCTACTTCACAGGTGGGGAGAACCATGGCCATTCTTTGAGCTTCTTCACAGAAAGGCTGGACATAAAATTGACTCCTGATTTTTAATGTTTTATTGTTATATTGCAGCTGTGATTTATTTTATTGCAATTCACTTCAAGCACATGGGTGGAGAAAAGCAGGATGGAACATTTTAAAGACAAGACAGTTGTAGATAATGTGATAACCTAGATAAGAGGTGGAGAATGGACTACAACTCCCATCAGTATAGCCAGTGGCCAGGTATGCCAGAAGCAACAATCCAACAAGGTCTGGAGGGTTACATACTGCACACTTCTGTGTTATATCAAAGGCAGACATATTTTGAAGACCCCCAGTTACTTTGCAGACTTAGGTAGAGGATGTAAGGCAGCCTTACATTTAACAATATGTCTGACACCCACAGGAGTGAAGGAAGAGGGGTGGATCATTCCATCAACCTGCCTGATTTCTGGGATTACCATATTGGAAGGAAGTTTATTCTTTTGAGGAAGACTGTCTTTAGTTAGTCTGCTGAAAGGTGGTTGTTGTTGTAGTTGTTGTCATTGTTTGCCTTCAACTTGTTTCTGACTTATGGTGAAACTATCACAGGATTTTCTGGAGCAGAGAGTGTGTGACTCATCCAAGGTCACCCAGACAGTTTCCATGGCCGAGCAGGGAACTGAACCCATAGTCCAAGGCTCAAACTACTACACCATGCAGGCTCTCAATTAGCTTATACCCTGCCCTGTATCAAAAGATTTTGGGGTTGCTTCCAAATACCATTTAAGTAGGTTAAACTGTTGAAAACAATAAGACAATTTATTGAAACAACCTGAAGGTACTCATCAATGAACAACAACATAAGCTATGTAGGGCCAGCCCTGGTTAGTACTTAAATGGTAGACGGCCAACAAATGCCAGGTGCTGTAGGCTATATTTCAGAAGAAGGAACTGGCAAAACCATCTCTGTGAATTCTTTGCCCAAGAAAACCCTACGAAATTCATGGAGTCACCATAAGTCAACAGGCAACTTGAAGTTGTGTGTGTGTGTGTGTGTGTGTGTGTGTATTATAGATGATGATGATGATGATGATGATGCCAAAATAGAAAGAAACTTGTGGGCTCACAGGATCACACCAGGAGCAACATGGAACTTATGAGCATATTTTGTCAACTTTCAAGCTAGGACTTCAGCATGTGCTATTCTGGCCCTACATGCACTCCTGATGCAAGGTTTGAGTCAAGCCACCTAGAAATCTAACTGTATTTTTCCCCATAGTCACAATCACAGGAGCCTATTTGCCACCTGTCCAATTACCCTGAACCTTGTTGCATTCTCAGTGTGAGTAATTCCCCCGAAGACACTTGGAGGAGAATACACGGAAAATGTTGTGGAATGTTTGACCCAAGCCTGATTATTCACAATTTTTTAAAAAAATAATAAAATGATGTCTTGGTGTCAACATGGTGAGAAAACACAGAGCAAGAGGCGAAAGAGTGCTGACATCCCCAGACGATAAGGAGGCTCAAAATAGCTAGGCATCATTCAGTGCTGTCAAACATAGGTAGAACGAACAAACCTGGCACTCCAAGCGCTGACAGTGGTATCATGTCTGGTATGCAAATCCTGCTGCTTGTTTCCCAAATCTGTAAATATGACCAGACGAGTAATATTGTACTAGGATTTGGGGGGGAAATATGTGACCAGAAAATTGACTTCAGGTCTCATAAGAAGCGAAGGAAAATAAGACCTTAGTAGGATGAAGCTGAGTCATTAGCATGCTTCTCTGCTTCTGTTTTAGCAGCTTCGAGTTTAATGCTTTCCTTCACCACTCTGAGCTGTCGCCACTTTGGGTTTCAATCACATGATCAAATTGGCAGTTCCTGGCACTGCAAGGAAAATACGGTGGGTGGAAAGGGAACGGCGGTGGGGGGGAAGCTGTGTAGACACCCACCGACTAGAAGGGCAGTTTGAAATAGCCAGCCACTTCTCAACAGGGCCAGTGCCAAGTTTGTTCATTTCTACTTATATCTGACAGTGTCAGATGGGTGTGCTGGCTGTGAAGACTGAGCAAAGCCTGCCCAAGACACTTGGCTGCCTGAGGTGAAATAGCACATGGTACTTCCTCCTCTCGCCCAAGTTAAGATGCCCGGTACCCAAAGCCAGCCAAGTTATTTTGACAAATGAGGCGGAAAAACCTCACCATCACCTCTCCCCACCCTTCCTTGCCTGTCAAAATACAGTGATAGAAACAATTTCCTGCCTTTTCATGTCATTCAAACGTAAAGCTTGGGGAAGCTTGCTTTTTTAGACTGCAGCTCCCAAGGTCCCCCAGACAACATGGTCCTTGCCATGCTGGATGAGGAATTCTGGGATTTGTTGTCCAAGGAGGTACGCTTTCAAACTTCAGTGCAGCCAGCCACTTCATTCGACCCAAAGTAAAGTGGCACAAGATCAGGGACTGACATCCATTGCAAACAGTGGCCGAGCTTGGAGTGTGTGTGGGGGGGCAGGACTATGGTGCAAGGGGCGTGGCCACAGTGCACGGGGGTGTGGCCAGGGGGCACGGGGCATGGCTACGGGCCAGGACACCCCAGAAGCATTGCCACCTGGGGCGAATCATCCCCCCACCCCCCATCCCTACACAACTGACTCCAAACATCTCCTAAAAAGGAGATGATTAAGAGTATATCCTCCAATTGTCTCAGTTTGGCAGGAAGAGTCCTGATTAATCCTCGATCATTCTACTTCTTGAGTTGCCATTAAAATGTATCAGTTTCTCTCTGCTGCTCCCACATTTCCCCTTTCTCCTCTGTTACTGCCCTGGCTAGTCCTAGCTTTGGGGATATTAAAAGATATCCTTTTGATATCATAATTCGGCTTCACTTCTCTATTCCCCTCCACGTGCTTGCGAAGCCACCGGACAAGCACGCCACCAAGCTCGGCCGTTAATCGCCGTAATATTCCTGGACAATATAGGCAGGCCAGAAAATAGCCGACTCGCTGTTTTAGGAGACCTCCAGGCAAGTACTCTAATTAGGTATGCACGCAACCTACAAAAGAGCCTCTGCCCTGCCCTGGCAGCTTGATGGGTAAACTATACAATACCCAAGTACTCTGCGTCTGCATACTGGCTACTCTACTGAGAACCTCCGCGATAACTCAATCATTCAGATTCTGACCTTTCGGAGGCTTTGTCTCCAACTCCAAATCTATTATTTTCCCCAAGTACGGCATAGCCCACAGGCACATTCTCCTTATGAAAACCCTCGATTCCGAGACCTTCCTCGGATCGCTCCCGAGTTTCATCCCGCCTTGCTGCCGCTTTGCTTGGCGAGCCTCCCCTCAGCTCCACGTGCTGAGCTACATCGCACCCCAGCCTCGCTCTCTATTTTTCCGGGCTTCAGGACAGGTGAAGTATCACCCAAACCAGCAACTCCTCTAAAAATCCCTCTATACCACTCCAACCTTTATTTCTTTAGTTATCTTGTGTGAATGTGTCGCATGCACTGTTTTGCTTGTGTATTTAATAAAACATCATTTATTGTTTCAACTTCTGCGTGCTTCTTGACTCGACCCGACCCCGTAGACATAGGGTTCAAGATCTCGCTACGTTACCCTGCCTCTCGTAACGCTAAGCAGTGCTCTGAGCTAATTTTCCCCACCTTTAGTTGAGCACATTTTGGTATCCCTCCTGGGACCCCCAGTACACAGGGTAACACCTCAACTTATTTCAATTGCTGCAAACTGAGTTCAAAAACTGTTTACTGAGCAGTTTGCTTTTGCTTACTTCTACCGCAAAGAGCAAGATTCCACCTTTTCCTTTCCTATCCCTTCTGCTGAAATATGAGGAAATGGGGAGATGGGATCTTGCCCTTCCCAGTAGACTCAAGCGACAGCAAACTGCTACAGCCTCTCCTAGCATGTGTATTCTTCCTCATTCATATCATGTTCTGGCGTCTTCGCAACACTCTGATGTTGCTTGGCCACATGTGTCCCAGCTTTCATCTGTGAACTGTTGGAGGATATGCTAAGAGGCACAGCCAGGCTGCCTGAAATAAAGGAGAAGACAGAGCCTCCTGCAATCTCTAAGTGCAAAAGTTGGGTCAACTCACCACTGACTCTAACTTCAAGATGCGTGATGAGACAGTGTCCCCTACCACACCGAAAGGAAGCTAAGATGCAGAAGAAAACATGAGAGGCAAACATTTTGTCCGCCTGTAATTCATCACCCAAAGCAGCCGCCTTACTCTGCCTGATGGTAGAGCCAAGTCTGCTAAAAACGGATCTTTGTGTGGACTTTGGCTTCTTGTGGGTAAATTCAACCATCAAGTGATCAAGAGTTTCCTATGCACATCTAGCACTGTTCAGGGCTTCAAAATGGTACATACCTTCCAACCTTTTACAGATGGAACTGGGGACGTGCATTGTCAAGCAACATCAGAGCATAGTCAAAATGGCAAAAGTTATAAGTGAGAAATAGGAAAGTGTACCCTCACGTCTCCTCCACCTCCCACCTACTGAGTTAATGGAGTGGAAACCACTTTTGCATTTTAAGCTGAGTTTGCACCCACTGAAGTAAGATGAAGATAAAAGGGGAATGTGGAAGGAAAAGAAAGAAGCTGAGAAATTTAAAAGCATCTGAAAAAGTGGGTTGAGAGAGGATTGATTAGGACTGTCCCAGAGAGGTCAGGACAGTTGGAGGGTATGATATTATGGTTTTTGTACTTTAACTCCCAGAATATGCTAACCAGTATGGCCAAAATAGAAATGTCCAAAATAGAGCCTTTTCAAGAGTTCTGACACTGATCCTGCTGTCAGTTTGTCACTAGCTGGCACTCTGCTAGGGACAGGCAGATCTCTCCATTTCTGTAAAATATTAAAGTCCATTTAACTGGAGAGGAATTCTGTGTCCATTTTTGTCAGCATTTTTTAAACAGATGCATGTCTCTATCGGGTGAAGCCTTTTTGAACACTGTAAGGATGTATGCTGTGCTTTTTGCTGGGTTTTTTTTTTTTTTTGGCAAATGTGTTCATGTTGTCAAATGATTTTCTTTTTCTTACACAGAATGCAGCAGAAGCCTGGAAACGTATAGCTTTCCAAAGTGGAAACTGAATCCATTTCTATTTTTATTTGGTGATTCTATTTTTAAAACCAAACTGAGTGAATTTCTCACAAAACACTGTCACTCAGCTTCTGGTATAACCAGAAAACCAGAGACAGCTGAATCAATCTTTCCCCGTTTTGCACACCAGTTTTGCACATGTTCATTCTTAAGTCTGTTCCATCCAATTTCACATTTTTCTGCAATTTGTTTAAAAAACGTGCTTGAAAATTAAATACTTGTTTCAATGCATTCGGTCTCAAAACACATACCCAGACATATTTCATCTCCACATGCACATTTTAAATGTGTTGAGATATTTATATGAGCTGAAAATAGGCTGGCCAAATTTAAAGAACTGCAAAATCCAAGGCACAACTATGTCCTCATTTGCACTGTAATCTGAAAGGTGTAGATGAAGTCAGTTGGTATTAGAATCACAAACATCGAATTTCCAAACTTTCATGGGTCAGATTGTGACTCTGTGGCCTGGATTAGCATAACTTCCAACATTTTACAGATGAAAACCAGGACACACATGCAACATCATGATGTGGTCAAAATGGCAAAAGTTATTAACAGACATGCTCAGAGAAACTGTAACAGCTTGCTTTTTTCTCATCCTACTAGGAAGGGCAAAATTCTGCCCCTTCCTTTCCTCCTCAGCCTCACCCCACTGAGTCAATCGAGTGCAAACTACTTTTGCAATTTGGACTCAGTCTGCAGCAATGAAACTGAGCTGAAGACAAAGGGAGAAGTGGGGAGGAGAAAGAAACTGAGACATGTTAAAAGCAGCTCAAAAACTGGAATGGCATAGGATTAATCAAGACTTTCCCTGACAAACTGGGACATTTGGAGGGTGTAGATTAGTCACATGGGCTGGAGATCTGTTTATACACACACACACACACACACACACACACACACACACATTGCACACACTTTGTTGTTGTTCTTGTTTGCCATTACGTCCTTTCTGACTTATGGCATCCCTAAGGCAAACCTATAATGGGGTTTTCTGGGGCTGAGAGTATGTCACGCCCAAGGTCAGCCAGTGGGCTTCCATGGCTGAGTGGGGAATCGAATCTTGGCTTCCCGTTACTGGCCCACATATCACCTAGATATGATAACGTTTAGTTGGTGAAATGTGATTTAATTGGCAAAATACGTTAATTGGCATTGATATAAATTGGACCCTGATGTGACTGTAAGGCCAAGCTGGCTGAACACATGTGCTGCAAAGTAGATCAGAGATGCCCTTTAGGCATAGCCAGGTCATTGTCAAGACAATCACCAAATAACTCCAGAGATAACAGGCTTAAACTAAGTTGTAATGACTCTGCTGTCAGACAATAGTGATGGGAAGTACCGACCAAGCCACTGATTGTTTCAACCCTTCTTTCCATTGACCTGTACAATTTCCTCATTGTCCCTACACCTGTCCACCATTACAGAGCTATCATAATAGCCATTTACTCTTCGTTACCTAACACTAAGACCACGAACACAGCCCAGACTTCATTGTCCGCTCTGGAAACTCCATTGTTTACTCAACCAGAGAGCCATTCACCTCCTTGACCTCTCCATTTTGGCCAGTTACTTCACAGTATCTCACTTGCTGAACACCACGCTGTCACTCTGATTCTCGAACAAGAATTGTCCTTAGGTGCAAGTCTAAGCCACATCACTACTTCTTCACTGCTCTCCAGATTGGTAATTATCACTCAAAACTCTGCAACTTTGCTATCAACCTTTCCTCCCTTTTCCTTTGGTTAGCCTTGTGCAAATGTGAGAGGATTTGAATCGTGTGTGTGCATGATTGAATTCCCCAATAAAACACATTTAAGATTATTTTCTGAATCTGTGCCTGGTTCTTTCCTGTGGCAATCCCATAAACATTGGTGGAAGATTCGTTAGGTTACCCCCCTCTCGCAGGCCTCCTAACTGAGCTAAATAATTCCCCACCATCATGTAGAGGTACTGGCATTGTGGGTGGACCCCTGAGTCACCCACGTTTTGGGGTAACACTCCAGGGTTGTAGTCCAATGCTCAAACAACTACATCATGCTGGGTCTCTGCACACTTATCTGGGAGTAAATCCCATTCAGTTTAATGAGGGGATGAGTACAATGAGCATGAATCAATTGCAAATCTTGCGTTAAATCTTAATTGGTTTTTAAAACACACATACACATACACACACATAAGAACCTGCTTTCCTGCTGGCAATCGCAATTTATTGGGCAACTCACTGTATGCACTCAGTGTAATTTTAATGCTTTATATTGACAGGCACCCTGTTCATGACTCAAACACAACAAAGTGCAGCTTATGGGTGCACGAGTTCTTTTTTGGATGGGGCACAGAGGGCTATTCTTTTGCCCTTGCTCTACATTCAGATGCCTCAGACATGTGGCAGCTCTCAAAATCCAAAAAGAATTGCTGCTGTTCCTTCTTACCAGCGGGGCAGGATGGGAAAGAGAGGGACGCTATCAAGACAATGAAGATCCAGCTGCTCTGATCTCCTGGGAGAAGGAAAGGATGGGCACAGTCCATTTGAGAGTACACATTCATTGCTTCCTCCTTGGCCAAGCTGAGACCAGCTGCTTCTCCTTTTTTCTGAATTGCCTCCCTGCCCAAAACATCAGCAGGGATAGTCCCCTCCCTGGGGCTTGAGATCCTCCACTAATGTTTACAGGATCTCTGCAGGAAAGAGCCAGCTACAGATTTATAAAATAAGCTTAAATGTATTTTATTGAGGAATTCAATCATGTATCCACAAAATCTGTGTGCACATGTAGGATCTCAGCTGCTGTGTGTTACAGCCACGCGGTCTGTTTGAAGATCACAGTATAAATACGCACCATTGTAAAAATGAGCTCTAAGACACTACCCTCTGTTTGCACTTGTTAAGAAGCAGCACTCTGGGAAAAAAGGGGGGGCTAGAAGATAAAAACAAACAGTGCCCTCTTTTGACCAGAAATAGACAGTAATGGGAAGCTCCAGCCTCTGCCTTGATACAGAACAGCCACCAAAGTCAGTCACAAAAGAACATGCCCCAGTTCAACCAACCAAAAGGAAAAACAACCTCTCTCACAGCAGCTGAGATGCACTTGAAAACTTTCCGAAAGATAAATCAAGGCCGCCTTAGGGAAAACACAACTGTACCTTCATTATGTGGATTTTAATGTGCTTAAACAGAATCACAGCAAAACATGGCAACGGAGCATCAATGCAATTGTAAACACTTGGTGCATTTGCATTTTTAAGCAATGCCTCCTGTAATATTTTTTTCTAGTTGATCATACAGCTGCTTGGCAGGCCTCTGAGGCGAGACTCTTCTATTCCCAAAGACAAGACAACCATTAAAAAAGAAAGAAAGAAAGATCTGAGCCAACATGTCAGGAACATTTGTAAAAATAGCACATAGAGGCTTATGGCTGGCATTTGTAGGCTGGTATTAAATTGGAAAGCAAAGTCTTAAGCAGTATAAAAGGCATGGTGAGAGCCCACACATTGGGATCAGAGTTTGGAAAAGTTAATTTTTTGGACAAACACTCCCAGAATTCCTTGGGATATGGAGAGTTGCAGTCCAAAAGAACAACTTTTCCTAGGTTGACTCGGGACCCATGCATACTTGGATTGTTCACTAAGCTATAGCACTACAGATTCTAAAACTGAAATATTGAAATGTTCATAGAATCATCAAATCTTAGACTTGGAAGAGACCCAAAGGGCCATTTAGTCCAACCCCATGCCATACAGGAATACACAACTAAGTATTCCTGGAAGATGCCCATGCTACCTCTGCTTAAAAACATCCAAAAATGGAAAGTCCACCCTCCTTCAAGGCAGTGTTGAATAGCTCATACAGTAAAAACATTCTTCCTAATGTTTATGTGGGATCCCTTTTCTTGTAATTTGAATCCACTGATTCATGTTCTTGTCTCTGGAGCAGATTTTTAGATATCCTATCACCTCTCAGTCTTCTCTTATCTAAGCATACCCAGCTCCCTAAGTTGTCCCTCATAAGGCTTAGCTTCCAGATCTGCAATCATCATGGTTCTTCTTCTCTGGACACATTCCAGTTTATTGATATCCTTCTTGAACTGTAGTGCCCAGAACTGGACAAAATATTCCAGATGAGTGGGACTACTACTTCCCTTGATCTGAACACTGTACTCCTGTTGATGAAACCCAGAATTGTATTAGCATTTTTGCCCACCATATCACACTGTTGACATGTGGTTTAGCTTGCGGTCTACTAAGACCCCTCGGTCTTTTTCACATGTACTGCTTTCAAGGTGTGCTTTTCATTTTTTTCTGTCTAGATGTGGTACCTCACATTTATCTCTACTGAACTTCATTTTGTTAGTTTTGGACCAGTTCTCCAATCTGTCAAAGTCATTTTGAATTCTAAACCTGTCCTCTGGGGTATTAGCTACTCCTCCTAATTTGGTGTCATCTGCAAATGTGATAAACATGTCTTCTCTTCTGTCATCTAAGTAATTTATAATGATGTTGAACAACACCAGGCCCAGGACAGAACCCTGAGGCACCCTACGAATCTCTTCTCTCCAACGTGAAGAGCAACCATTGGATATCAGCTGATATTTCCTGCTTTGCTAGTCTGTACAAGGTGAAATGTTGGATCCGGAATTTAAAATCTACCCTTTGGATGTAACATTTTAGCTCACAAAGTGACACCTCAACACATTTTAGCTTTGTTAACAGCCTCCCCCTTATGTCATCAAAATGAGATCTCATGAACTGTCAAAGACCGTGGCTGCAACACTGAACAAGATTTCAAGGAAGTAAACCTCACTGAGTCTACTTATCTCCAGGTGAATATGGGTTGCACTGCACAGATGTTACACACCACCAGACATTGTAAAATACTTGATGCTTTTGCATGCCAACTTGCTAATGCAGTCTCAGACAGGGAATGCTATTGCATGACAAGCAACTGTTAAATACCACTTCATCTCAGCTGCTACATACCAAATACTTTTATGTGTCCATTACCGTATCCACATTCAAAACACAAATATTATGGGATGCCAAATACAAATTTCAATAGATCGTATTTGCCAAAAGTTCAAGTACTCAAGGATTAAGTAATTATTTAACATCATTCATAATCAGGAGCTTTTGAGGATCTAGTTTATTTAAGCTCCCATGACGTTTAAATCTACTTTTCTTCTGTTTTTGTCAAAAGACTAGTATAAATGGTAGACTAAAATGTGTTGAGAGAGAGGCTGGGCACCATGCTCATTGAAAGGGCAGAGCAAATGAGCAGAAGGCTACACAACTCAAGTCAGGTTCATCCACAGGCGTCTTCTTGCCACAATCTGACCCATACCAGCCAAGGTTTTAAAAAACATGGCTGCCATTTTTTCCCACCAATAGTGAATTTTACCTACAATGCCATGCGTTGACTTTGTCATATAACTGCAGCCTGCTGTCAGACACCACACACTGGTTCAAGCTTGCCATTCAGATAAGATAGCTTTTGGAACAATCACTTTCTCAGAGCAATTTTCTCTATCTAACCCAGAGATAGCTCATCAGGGGCCCTCCACATGTTTTGCACTACCACTCCCATAAGCCCTGACCATTGGCTGTGCTGGGTAGGTACTCTTGGAAACATCTGGATGTAACCCATTCCTGCCTCTTCCTGGTTTCACACCTTTTTTCAAACTCATTGCACTTTTAACAGTATTTACATCTGCATTGTATCCTTTAATTTTATACATTTCCATTTGGACTATCAACTTTAACACAAGTGACTGTCACATAAGAGGAAAAAAATATCAATTAAAATTATATTTTTTTAAAAAAAAAGTTTGTTTATCCTTAATGTATTAGCGTTACACATTAGGATTAGTGTTATATACATATCTACCAGGATTTTAATAGCAGATAGCTTGCAAGGTTAAATGCCACTCAGAGTGTAGTCTTACTTTTCTATTCATAGGGTGGGCAGCCAGCATTAAGACTAAGGCCATTTCCACACCAGACTGTTATAGTGCCATTATTCCACTTTCAACATCCTATGGAATTCTGGGGTTTGCGGTTTAGGGAGGGTCCTAAATAATAGCACTATAGCAGTCTAGTGTGGAAATGGTCTAAGCTAGAAATGTGCGTACTTCAGAAACACTTTTATCAGCATCAAAAGATGTACATAAATGCATGCTCAGCTTGGTGATTTCTCAGGGGTAGCTGCAAATGTAGAAGATGGAAAATTTACTCCTGTGGACTGCAGTTTGCAGAACCCCCCAGCCATCATAGCAATTGACCATGGTGGCTAAAAGACTCTGGGAGCTGTTTTCTTAAAAAAGTAAAATTTCCAAGTTCTGTGCAAATGGCAATGAAAACATTCACTTTAAAGATACCTTCCTCTTCCATGTCTTCTGCCTCTTCTCAATTTACCATGTGACTGTTGATTGTTTCAAATCACTCATATGACCTGCTTTGGTTGTTGTCTTCCCTCAATAGTGAATTCTGTCAGAATCAAAATGAGATCAAGCAAAGAATGCTTTTAAGAATGCTCCGTACCTATTGGGTTAGAAGTACTGAATTCAGAATCAAGGAATGTTTGTCAGTAGCAGCCCAAGGTCAAATGCTGGCTAATTAGTTTTCTGTACTTCCAAGAAGTTCAGCAATAGTAATAGCATGTGTTTTTCTATGCCGCTTATCAGCTAAGTGCTCTCTGAGTGGTTTACATGTATTTTAGCTAATTGCCTCCAACAACCTGGGTATTCATTTTACCAATCTGAGGAAAGATGGAAGGCCGAGTCAACCTGGAGCCCAGCAGGATCGAACTCACAACCTTGTGGCTGTAGCATCGGCATTTAACCAGTGCACCACCAGGGCGCCTCAACAACATGTGAGATCATAAAACAGTCTGGGTCAGAAACATGAACACAGGCCAGAGACCACAAAGATGGTTGGTGACAAGAAATGATGACAAGAAATGGTGCTTGTTCAAGCATCAGAGTGAGCTCATAAAGCTAAAAAGACCCAGTCCAACCTGCTTCCAATCAGGGACCTAATCCTATTGTTAATCCCAATTGTATAATAACCATGAATCAAATATATTTATCGACATGCTGAATCACCAACAATGGATTCAATGGCTCTACTCTAGTTGGGACTAGCCTACAGGATTCCAGCCAGGGTTTCCTCTGAAATTCTCCACTCAAGGAGCACTTGGCTGTATGCTGTAGCCATATGTTGTACCAAGGGAAAAGATTTGAGCTCATCTCTTTTGTTGATATCTCTCTCTCAGAGGCTGAGAGATTCTCCTCCTTCCAAACTCATTTACTCAGCAGAAGAAGGACTGGCTGATCTTTGCTATCCAGGTAGCTGCTCAATTTTCTCCCATTCATGCTGGCAGGGTAAGGTTTGTTGCTCATCTGACAAAGAGTTCTCAAAAGGAAGACATAACACTACCCAAGGGAGATTTGCCCTTATTCTAAATAAATCTCATTCATACTCTGCAATATCACTATGCCATCAAATCTAATTGGCTACATAACATTCTGATTTCACATTGATGACATGATCCCTGATTGGCTGGGAAACATGAAAGAAGCCATGATGAGAAGGTTAAAAACAGATAGAAAAACAAATGCAAGTAATCAAGATAAAAAGAGAGAATATTCACAAACAAGGAATTTTAGGTAATATTTCTGACTCCTTCCAAATAGAGCTGGAAAGTTACTTTGAAGGAGAATTACTATGATGACATACTGAAGTTGTCACTAACTAAGTAAAGCGATGATACACTGAGTCTCATTCATCTCAACATCTGAACATCAAAACAAACATTGAATGCAACTGAAGTCAACATAAGCCATTTCCACACTAGGCTGTTATAGTGCTATTATTCCACTTTCAACATCCTATGGAATCCTGGGGTTTGCAGTTTAGGGAGGAACATTTAGAATTTCCAGCCAGAGAGCTCTTTGGCCTCACTAAACTACAAACCCCAGAATTCTACAGGATGTTGAAAGTGGAATAATAGCACTATAACAGTCTAGTGCGGAAATGGTCTTAGTGTATTCTTATGTATCCATTAAGCTAAAAATTGACTGCATTATCATTGAGTCCCTAGTAGCTATTAACAGAGCTGTTATTCCTTCATGGAATTTTCAGAAGCATTCTGTTTGTTCAAAGGCAATCAGCAACACAGAGATGGCAAACCTCAGCAACAGAGAAGTCACAAAAAATGCAGGATTTTTTTTTCCGGGAAAATAACAGCATAGTTGGCTTAAGTAAAGCCTCGTATGGGATCAAGAAAGAAGAAAGGTATGTGCTTTTAGCAGAGCAGTTGGAAGACTGAAAAGCTGCTGAAAAACATGAGACAGCAGGTGAGTGAAACACAGCAGTCCCAAAGGAGGGCTGACTAAAAGAAGAGAACTAGCTTATGCAATTAGCTGAGAACATCAGCTCAAGGCAAAGCACTCGGAGGAAATGGTGTGATCGAGGCAGGGGACAAACTAACACAAATCTAGGGACAGGAATGCCTATGGGTACTGTGACAGTTTTGATACCATTCAGCATTTACATCAGTTACTTAGATGAGGAGATTACTTATCCATTTTCAGATGATTCAAAACTGGAAAGAATTGCTTACACTTCAGAAGACAAGGATGATATTTAAAATAATTTTGATAGAATATAATGTTTTGCATTAACTGTGTATGTGCAAACACAAAAATTAAATGCACAAGTAGGATGGGAGATACATGGCTTAAGGAATAGGATGTATGGGTGAATCCACATAGAGATATATGCTTCCCATAGTTGCAAAGGCTCCAGCAATTTTTAAAACTTTCTCATGTTAAAAAGATATAGCTATTCAGATTACTCAGAAAAGTTCCCTTTGTTCCTACAATTTATAGCCTTTCGTGTGTTTGTTTTTTCCAATTATTTTGATTTTCCCAAAAGTGGAATGGTGAGAGGTATGGCTAATTCTGTGTGATGACCATACAAGTATCCCACTTTCAATGTTGACCACCACTTTCCCCACAAATCACAAAGTTCAACATGTGTGATGTCTTACCAGCCTCATGAAAACCTTCTTATTTGGAATAGCATTTTGCTTTGTATATCTATCTGTTAAACTTCTTTGACGCCTTGCCTGCTCAGTTATACAAGATGTCCTTTCACCCAGGGAAGAGGAAGAAAAATCAGGTTTGCTTCAGCTTATTTGTCACTCTGTTTTCCACAGGGAAAAAAATAGAGGATAGAGAGGCTTCATTGGTAGGATCTGGGATCTCCTAGTTAATTAGGCTTCCCCTCCTTCTCTGCATGTTCCTTTATCCTGAAACAGATAGGGGGATGAATCTCCATTTTCCTCTCCTGGAAAGAAACAGCTCAGATCCCCTCTCCCGCTGGAGAACTAGGGAACAGGCATGCATTCATGGTTGCTAGTTTTTCCCGTTCCACCTTCTAGAAGCAAACCAGCAACCTATGTTGCCTTCTTAAAGGAAGGATACCCACAGAAGATTCCCTTGGGGGAAAGCAGCAGAAAGAGAAAAGGAGTGAGGGACACATGAACCTAAAGATGCTTCCTTTTGTGTCTCAGCAAACAATGTAAGCCAGTCAGAGTTCAGAAATGGAAGCCCAGCCATACAGCCACCGTCATTCCTCTCTGCCAATTCTTCAGTCACAGAGACCAGGTCTACCTCATCATGGAGATACAAAATAGATACTCTGAATAAATGCAGTCTTTTGAAATTGCAGTAAGCTGCAAAGTGCACCACCTGCCCAGGGACTGGCTCTTCCAGTAACTATCCCACCCGTTGAGGAAAATGCCCCCTTGCCTTACAAATAAAGTCACATGGCATGCTCAGGACCTAGACTGAACCTTCTCACTTCGAAGTAGGTGTACCATTTTCTAATACAGAGAGAGAGAGAGAGTTTCTGCCTCCCTTCCACATTACTCTCTGGAGTCAGAGAGATAAGAAACACTCAAGGGTTAGACAGCAAGCCTTCTTCTTTAGAAGGAAATGTGCTTCCTTCTAACATGTTATACCTCTCATGTGCCCCTCATTCTTCCATGGAGTTAGGAAATAAGATCTGCATAAAAGAGACTATATGAGCTTAGTCAGTTTAGCAGATGGGACAGAGCGCATAAGCACCATGGTCTAGAGAAGTATAGATGGCTCCTGTCACACATAGAATCACAGAATCAGAGTTGGAAAAGGCCTCATGGGTCATCATGTCCAACCCCCTGCTCACTGCAGGATCTCCAGCTAAAGCATCCCCAGCAGATTGCAGGATGTCTCCTTTGAAGGCATCTAAAAGAGAGCCCTCCACCTCTCTAGGCAATTGGCTCCATTGCCAAACTGCTCTCATTGTCAAGAAGTTCCTTCTAATGTTCAGCTGAAATCTACTGTCCTGCAACTTCAGACCTGGTCCTACCTTCTGGGGCACCAAAGAACAGGTCTGCCCCCATCCCCTTTGTGGCAGTGCTTGAGGTATTTAAAAAGTACAATCATGCCATCCCTCAGTCTTCTCTTCACCAAGCTGAACATGACCAGGTCCTTCAGTCTTTCCTCATGTTTTATTCTCCATGCCTTTTATTATCCTCAACCTTCTCTGGGCCTGTTCCAGTTTGTCTATATTCTTCTTAAAATGAGGCACCATAACTGAACGCAGCACTCCAGATGAGGCCTGGCCAGCCCAGAATGTCGTGGGAATATTACTTCCCTAGCCTTGGAAACTATGCTTTAAACTCTTCTATATGGATGTGAAAGACACCATTTTTTGTTTTCCCCTCGGGCAGTAAAAGATCTTGGTCCAGCCCTGTAAGCAGCACCTACCGGGGATGCTGTCTTGCTCTGGAGTTGCCATGCATGCAAGGGATATTTGGAAAGTTACTTTTTAAAATGATAATTGGTTTCAGTTCTACTTTCAAGTTCCCCTGAGTAATTAGTTGCTGTTGACATTTAAAAAAAAATAAAGATAAGCTTTTCCTTTCTTCCTTTTTTCAAAAATATCTGGCAGAAATCCTTGCATTTCAAAGCTTTTGGAGGCTAAGTTTAATATTGTTTTATCATCCTGTATATTTTGATCATATGTACTTGTCAGTTTTCTTTATTTTGTATTGTATTGTTCTTTGCATTCTGTCTGGTTAGTTTGTTTGACAATTGTATTGTACAGTTTTAGATTTGCTTTGCTCCCTCCTTCCTCTGTGTGTGTATGTGTGTGTGTGTGTGCCTTTGGCAGGCCTGACTGTTTTGTTGTTGCTGTTGTTTTACTTGTAAAATACCACGTACATTAATAGCACTATATTAATATTATTAGAACAATATTATTATTATTATTATTATTATTATTATTATTATTATTAGAGTTATTTGAGTTATTTGAGTTATTTAAAACCTGCGTGCTCTAAACTGAAGAGTTGTTTCCTCTGAGCACCCACATCAGACCACAAGGCAGTGTACCTTAACACACCTGATCCTCCCTGATTTCAGAAACTAACCAAGGCTGGGCCGCATAAGTATGTGCATGGAAGATCACCTGGTAGCTCCAGGTAGGACATGCAAAGAATCCCTCCTGAAATCCTGGAGCACTATTGCTGCCAAACAGAGCTGTCAATACTAGGATACATGGGCCAATCATGTGATTCAGTATAAGACAGCTTTCCACGTTACTCTGTCCAGCCACATGAGCCACTACTCAAACCATGTGGTACCCCTCCTCTCCCATTTAGTAAAGTGTGTCCTGCCTCCCTTTGGGATAACCGCTGTACAAAGGCCCTACCACCTACTCTGTTATAGCGCTGTATATTCCACTTTAACTGCCAGGCAACATCCTATGAGATCCTGGAATTTGCAGTTTAGGGATGGGCATTCAGCACTCTCAGCCAGAGATCTTGGGCCTCACTAAACTACAAACCCCAGAATTCCACAGGACAGAACCATGACATTTAAGTGGAAGATAGTGCTATAAAAGTGCAGTGTAATAGGGTCCCAGGAGCGCTAGGGGAGGAGCTGAGCATACCTGCAGCTCAGCTGGTGCTGCCTCAGCCGTTCTCACTGAACAATCAGCCTGCCTACGTAAGGCAGGCAGCAAACGCTCATCAGACACTGGAAGCAATGTCTATCACCCACTCGGTGGGCAAGACACCCAAGCCAGCTTGAAGACTCCACCCTGCTTTCTTGGAACTGGACCCTAACACTTTTGTGCATCTTTCTACCTATCTTGGTTTTCTGTGCTACAGTCTGATTCCTTGGCATCTTGACCTCTGGACTGCTAAATACCCGGATGTCTTCTCTTCTTTTACAGGAAATTATGACAAGACCACAGCCCTACAGCTACAGCTGCACCACAAGAAGAATGTCAGTAGACCTTGTTAAGCTACAGTCATAATGTCACATAGGTATACCTTCACTACTGGGGAACAATAATGACAAGAAATGGGTTATTTGCTATTAGTTACCTTCAAGCATTGCGTTGGGCTAGGGAGACCCGCAACTCTCCTCCAATGCTGTCAGCCTATGAAGAAAGAAGTGAACAAGCAAGGGAGATTTAATGGCTTTGGGGACCACAGGCCATGGAATCAACAGGATGTTCAAACAAATGAGGAGGAGGCGGGATTATATTAAATGATTGCAACTTGCCAGCCTACAGATCTCCAACCCTTGATGGCCTTATACCATTCTGAGAGTCAAAACAGGTTTGGTCTCTTGGTGATCAACAAGAAATGACATACATCCATAACTGTGGTAAATTAAAGACTAGTTAAAAGCGAAGACTGTGATGCATCGCAGTAATGCAGAAAGGATGCTGTTTAAATTCTCATTGCATGACATCTCGAATAACTGAATTGGGTTTGATGAAATTGGAATTACAAGCAGAAAGCCAGGATTTCTTTATGGCGGTGGGGCTGATGCCAATGAAGCCATCCAGTCCCTGAATTATTACCAAACTAGTTCAAGACAGTGAACAAAAGCAGGTGAGATTTATCAGGTATATTATCACATATTATTTACCCCAAGTGACATTTTAATAGCTCCGGAAAATATGAAAAAGCTAATGGAAGATTTTCATAAAACTCGAGCACACATTTTGCCACATGCCGCTCCGAATACATAAATTCATGCTTTGTCAATAGTAATGAGACACAGAGTGCAGAAAACCTGCTGGGCTTGCTTACACATTCCTGGAGGGGGTGGAGGAATATACATGATTTAGGATTAAGGAACATTCATCTCCAAACTTATTTGGTTCAGAAATTAAACATGCACACAGCAGGAGCCTCCAGTCTTTAAGATCACAAGGAGTTTCCAGAGATGGCCCCACCATTAGCCAAAGGGATTAACTACCTCAGGTGGCAGAAACTGTGGGACAGTAGGGTCAGACCTTATTAATTTTTTTCTCTTGAGTCCCTTGGCTAGACCCCTCTCTTGAAGGTAGCATTGCCAGGTATTCAAAACAGAAATAAGGGACAGTCAAAATTTCATAGCATGCAGGGTTGGCAATCAGGAAATACCAATTAACAAGTTTGTGTTCTACCTACATACCAAATGAAAGTATTGATTTCAGTGAACTGAGCCATGTGTTTCTCTATAAAATTAACATATTCTCTACGTTCACAAATTCCATGATGCACACATTTCTGTCTTTATGAAGAACCCATGCCTAAATATACCAGTATACCTGAGTTACAAAACTTCTGACAAAGGAGCTCTTTTTCACAAAATCTTTTTACAATAGCCCAGTCTTGTCTCCTCTCCTTTCTTGTCTTCTGTCTAGCTAGAAGTATTTTTGGCAGTATTAGCACTGGGAGGATGGTGAATGAGGGCTGATGACTTTCAGCGATGGGTTGCAGAAGCATATCTTCAGTAAACAATGCAATGAAGCTTGACCTGGGAAAAAACTGGGTTCTACCCTGTGTGATCCTACTGTAGCGGAATGTGCATACTTACAACAGGCAAGACAAACTGTTGCCTTGAGAATCACTTGCTGAGCCTGTGTGAAGAGCAAAAGAGAAAGAAAAGAGGAAAGCAGATTAGCCTGCCTCACCCGCTACCCTAGCATGTTGAAAAAGCATAGATCAGTAAGTTTTGCTACCCAAATGGAAGCCATAAGAAAAGTAGATGCTCTTGAAAGAAAGAAAAAATCCCGAGATGCATTTTGGAAGAAGCTTTCAAGTGGCCTCTAGAAGATTCAATCTGTTTTTGTTTACTTCTGCAAAGCGCATGAGACCTGGTTGTTTCACTTCATATGTCATAATATTAGTTTTGAATAAAAGGTTTGCTGAAACATGTTGAACTGCTCTTCTTTTCTTGTGGACTAGGAACCTATATCTTATTATGTCTGCCTCTGGCACCAAAGCTTCTCTTAAAGAAGTAAAGCCCAGGAACGCAGCTACCTGATTAACTGAAGTATACCTTTCCATGATTTTGGGGGGCAGGAGCATTTTGTTCAGTCTATGTAAAAGCAAAAGTTTTCTAGTTCTGAAATAGGAGGTATCCCTTATAATAAGCAACAAGCTTTCTCACCCTCATGGGACAATGCTTAAAATAAGAGATACTTGCCAGACCTATTTGGGAGACAGCACAACCTGTTCTGGAACTATTGAACTACCCTGCGGCTCTCAGGAAGAAAGAAGACACTTTACCACTGTTGTTGTTGTTGTTGTTGTTGTTGTTGTCGAAGGCCTTTCAGTTATTTCTGACGTATGGCAACCCTGGGTCGGAAAGTCTGCGATGCACCCAAAGCCACCCAGTGGGTTTCCACAGCTGAACAGGGGAATTGAACACTGGTCTTCAGGGTCATAGGCCGATGCTCAGACTGCTACACCATGCTGGTTCTCTTTACCACTGCCAGCACCAAAGTAAAATTCAACCCCTAATCTAGTTTGTGTAGATATATAATGGTGGGACACCATCTTGCTCATTCCTACAAGCAGCATGATGCATTTGGCCAGGCCTGGTAGATTCTGCTACGTGGAATGAGTTCATATATCCATGGTGGTCACTCTCTTTGGCATTATACAAGTGCGAGAAGCCGCTGTTTGATGATCTAGCCCAAGGGTAAGAGTCGTGCAGGCCTCCAAATGTAGTCAGAAGCGTCAGCAGTCCTAGCCAGCATAGCCAGAACTGAAGAAGGCTGTGAGTTGCTCTTTTATAACATCTGGAAGTTCACATGATTCCCACCATGATCTAACCCATTATTGTCAACACATCCTAGCACCAGCTTTCTGGAATTTCAGGTAGGAATTTCTCTCCCAGATCAGCCAAGGAGATGCCAAGGATCAAAATGTGGACCATGTGAATGCAGAGTATGCACCACAGGGGTAAAAAGTTGGAAAGCCACTGCTATAAGTGGCTAGGCTATGGCAGAAAACACCCTCTCTCCTACTTCTCACTTCGTCATCACTTCGATACCTACAACAGAGTCCAAGGCACAACAAGAGGCAGCATTTGAACCATGTGATTGTCCTCTTCCACCATTTAGTGAGACCCCACTGTCTCATAACCATAAAAGGAACTGATCAGTTACAGTTGCATCACAAAAGGAGTGATTTAGTTACACTGCAAGGGTAATGCAACTTCTTCATTGCCTCTCAAAAAAACAGTGGTAACTCATTATTTGTCATTAGTTTCTACCAAGCCCTGGAAAAAGAGAAACACACTCTGTTCTCACAACTCCCACTTTGGCTGCAGGGAAGCTTTTGGAAGTAGGTGACTGAATGCCCATGATCCAGACCTCAAACCTTCTATGACTCTCCACTCTTAGTGCTGTTCTGAGTCTGGATTGTATGGTAGCACGGATCAAGAATGAATTAATAAAGGCCGTATGGAACAACAGATAAGGGTCTGATTCTGTTTGCAGCCAGTGTTGTGCTGTAGCTTATGACCATAAATCTGAGAAATTAAACACAGCACTTGTTTTTTAATAGAACCGTGTGAGGTGGGTGGGTTGGGTTATAAAAGAAATAAATTGGGACAATGGGAATGAAACAAATCAAACATGCGAATTGCCCCCTTCACAGAGCTAATTTTTCCTTCTCGTCACACCCACCAGCGCGTTTATCGAGATTGTGCTTTGGTGACAGTTAAACTACTTTCTACTGAGAGATAGATGGATAGGTTTTGAACTACTTCTGTGGCTTGCTTAGTGCTTTGTCAGTAAAATTACAGTAATATCTCATGCCATCTGTCCCATTCCCTTCCCACAGCAGGAGTCATCTTCAGCTATAAAGTTGCAAAGTTGGATTTTAAATCTTAAATAGTTAGCATGCAAGGATGCGGCCTCCAAAGAGAAGAATGTTCTGTTAAAGGGACTGTGGGGGAAGAGACAGAAACGCAGTGCATAAAGATGAGCAACAAGATCCACTTTCCATATTGCTTGGGGTGTTTTTTCTCCTCTTTTTTTAAAAAAAATATAAGTGAGCTTTTGGGACTCATGTCCTTGTTTGAAGATGCACGGATTTCAGTCATTCTGCTATGAAATATCCAGTCTATTTAGCAACGGTTATGGATGGCTCTGTTGAGGAAAGGATAGACGCTTAGCTCACAAGGCGGTTATTCACCTTGCTCAAAAGGGAACCCAAAAGTTCTGTGGTTACTCCTCTATGGTTGGGAACAGGAATTCTCATCAGCCGGGCTCTGGTACATTATTTCCTATTCCATCAAGACTGTGCTTTGGCAACAAGAGCCTGCAAGAACCTAGTGGAAAGAGAGAATTGGACAATGGTGTAGCATTAGAATCCCTTGTTCTTTCAGTGTTGAGTTGCAGTCTTCACAGTAGTTGATTGGGGTGACAATGAGTTTTCCAACACACCATTGTGAGCAAACACACCATTGTGAGCAAACCCTTCTGATGGCTTGGTCTTGAGTTGACAGTTAAGACCCTTTAGATCCCTTAGCTCCTGGTGGAGATAAGAACTGCTAGAACTTTGCTGGTATGCAGGAGCAGAGCTGTTTCTGTTTTAGATTCTCTTTGAGAGCATGGCTGTGGAGACCATCATGATGACTTCCTGAGCCTGAAGATCTCCCAGTCCACCACTGATATTGGGCATCGAATGGTCTTTCACGGATTTGCTGTGAGAAGAAGAAATGGGAATCTATTTCCCCCATATATACTGGTCAGACTGTGCTGCGTGCATCACAGGTCCAGAACAAGTAAGAGTGGGATGCACAATAACATAAGAAAGCTGACCAAAAAAAATCACAATTATGATGTTCACAGTTCTACACAATTTTTGGGAACATTTAGAAACATTTATGTGTTTCAATATCATGTACCCCTGGATGTAGTGTAAATTCTGAAGTGTATGCATTCATCTTGATGGTATTATGCGTATGCATTCATCCAACCACATCCGAAGGGGACTCCAAAAGCAGATATAGCTGTGTTGATCCAGGGCAACAAACCTGTAGTTGTTAAGGTTTCATCTCCACCAGGAGTACATCCTTTATGAGGCTAATGGGTTTTATTCGCTCAATCTAAACCCAGTCCCCTTCCCCCCAAAATACTTTGCAGTACATCAAGGAAAGCTTACAGCAATATGCCATGTCTGGGAAAATGCATTATATACCTCTAGATGTAAAAATGATTGCAGCTAATTTCAAAGACAATAAGGAAGTCTTGGAGTCAGAAAGTGATAGATGGCATCATTGTTCCTACTAATTAAAAAGTCCCTGGTTGCCCAACCATTCAACTATGCACACATCCCCACACCCGTTCTACCTCATCACCTGTTGGATAGGAGCTCAAATAATTTAATGACATCACAACAGAAGCAAGTATGCCTCAGTGTTACTGGGGACAGCGGGAGGTTTTGATACAGAGATATAATTCTAGGTGGCATCACTGTTTTCTTGTTTGTATGGTTGGCCCTCCACATTTGTGAGTTTGACATTAATAAAGTTGATTGTTCATGGAGGGCATGTGTTCATGTCCCCCCAGAACAAACAACAGGCAGAAGGTAGGGAAGCCTTCTCTGCTTTTCCCTTGTCATTTGCTCTTTCCTGTCTTCCCCCTCTCAGTAGCCCCAGCGGGGAGGGATGATGGGTGCATGCCTTTCCTTCCCATGCCTTTCCCTACTTTCCAGTGATGTAGACTCAAGTCTATAGACTTGGACTCAAGTCGGACTTAAGTCACTTCAGTGACTCGACTTGGACTCAACTCAGCCATAAATGATGCACTGACTCGACTCGAGACTTGTATATTTTTAATGACTGACTTGGTGTCCTTGGTTCAGTAACATAACACATTCATCCAGAAACCTTACAACTTTGAACAATGCCTCCATCTCTTTTGGCCTACTGGTCACATGACAATCTGTCTTAAGCGCGAAGTGTGGGTGCATTTCTCAGAGGGGAAGAGCAAACAGGTTAGGCAATAGGCTTGAGGCAGGCTTGAGGTCTGCTCAGCAGCCTGTCCATGCTGCATATCAGAGGAGCCTTCTAAAACATCTCCTAAGAGCAAAAGACAAGACTCACCCCCAGAGTGGAGGATGCATTTCTCAGAGGGGAACAGCAAACGTGTTAGGCAACGGGCTTGAGGAGGAAGGATCCTTCTTTCTAAAGCTTTTGAATCTTCGGTAATGGGAAGTAAGATAGGATCTTATCCCCCACTTCCAAAGCTGCAGATGGTAAAATTGCAAATGTGGAGAGCTGACCGTGCTTAAATTGTTAAAACTGAATTTATTTCACTCTATCCAATAATTCTGGAATTTTGGTTGGGGTATAAAGTTGGCTTCCAGACTTGAGACTTGACTTGAGACTTGACTTGAAAGTATCTTCAAGGACTTGAGACTTGACTTGAGACTTGGAGTAAAAGACTTAAATACATCACTGCCACCCTGTCTCTGTTGTTTACCTAAATGAAGGAAGGCTTGTGGTTTCCCTCCATGCTGGGCAAAGGACAGAGAGAAGCCAGGGAAGGGTGTGGGGGTGGAAAGCGTGTGTGCCCCTTCCATCTCTGCTGGGGCAAGTGATGGGGGAGGGCCGGAAACAGTGTGGGGGCAGAAGGCAGAGGCATATGCATTCCATCCCCTCACTCAGGTAAATGACAGCAGGATAGGAGGAGGAGAGAGGGATGGGGAGGGAAGGAAAGAGCTTGCATTCCCTCATTTGCTCAGGCAGGAGTGGAAAAGTTATTTGTGGTTTTTCACTTTCTCAAGTGTCTCGCACCCCAAATCCTCAGAAAAGTAGAGCGACCCACTGTAATGTTGTTGCAAGGAATGGCAGTGGAAGATGATAGGAGAAATGTTAGGTCTTCATACTGAGATCTTAATACTATTTTTAAAAGCTGGAGTCACATTTTTGTTTTTGAAACAGGCCCTACAAACTATTCCTTCCTTTTGTTTCCAATGAGGGCAACCAGGCAATGATAAGGCAAAGCCCTGGTTTTTAATTAGTCAATAGTTTATCTCAGTGTCAAATAAATGTCAAATAAATTGGGATGAAGTTCTGAGAAACCATGCATCAATGCTCATTCAAAAGAAACTATCCGATAGATCAAGCACCACTTCCCAAAATCTCTACCCGTTGTCTAAAAAAATTCCTTCAAGATCAGCCAATAGCTCACCTTCTTTTACCTTTGTTACAAAGGTTACACTTTGTCCAGAAAGACAATACAAGGTTCAGCTTGATCAGTTGGCATTTCTTCATTATGGTGGCCAGAATAAAATCTGGAGAGAGCTCCAGTACCTTTAGCAGTTGTGCAGAAGAAGGGATTTCAGCAGATATTGCTTATCGCCGGGTTGCATGACAAGCAACACCTGCTGAAATTGCCTCTTGCTGTGGGGTTGTTTTCTTAACCAAAGGTATGTAACACTAGGCAGAGGCAATTTATACCTTGTATTACAGCAAATAAAGAACATTCCTAAGATGGAGGTGAGAAAACGAGAGATGCAGAATGGAATCTCACTCATTTGTTTTTACTCAATGCTTTGTAGAGCCTCAGTCCTACCTCATATTTATTTTTGAGCCACCTGCAATTGCTATAGGAGATGTAAATGCAAGATAATAAAGTATGTTAATTTTATAAAAATGCAAACATGGAATGATACACCTTCAGACACAGATTTTAAAAAAACAAAACAAAATAAAGTTGAAACAAATGTTACTGAAACCCAACACAGGGTAGGACAACTTTAAAATATACTATAACACTATAACTTTTTATAGTATAACAACTGGAAAGGTTGAGGCTTCTCTTGTTAAAAAATTGTGGGGTGGGGGAGAGAGAGAAACAATCAGCCAATAAAATTAAATCACTTTCTGCACAGTAAAAGTTCCTGCTGCCGAAAACAAGAACACAGCATCATATCATTTTCAGACTGGAGTACATGGTGTAAACAGGGCAAGGGGAAAGGATTTTAATCACTCTCTGTAAAAAAAATCCAGAGGATCATTAAAAATGGCCAGTATTTACAAGCTATGAATAATTAACTGCTTCTAGAACTGAGGAGGACAACATTTGTTGTTGATAGTAATAAAAGTACCATGATGACTACTCAAGAATTTAAAACTCAATAGCATCTACTAGAGCTGTCCTGTCTGCCTTTCAGTATGTCAGAGGTGAGGATTCAAAGGTCCTGGAACCAAATCCCATGCTACTGAGGTCTCAGTTCAACCCCTTGCAAGGTAGAATCACGGAGTTGGAAGAGACCCCAGGGGCCATCCAGTCCAAACCCCTGCCATGCAGGAACACACATCAAAGCATTCCCAACAGATGGCCATCCAGCCTCTGCTTAAAAACCTCCAGACTCTACCACACTCCGAGGCAGCATATTCCACTGCCAGACAGCTCTGACCGTCAGGAAGTTCTTCCTAAGGTTCAGGTGGAATCTCTTTTCCTGCAGCTTGAATCCATTGCTCCTTGTCCTAGTCTCTGAAGCAGTGGAAAATGAGCCCACTCCCTCCTCGACATGACAGCCCTTCAAATATTTAAACATGGCTATCATGTCCCCTCTTAACCTTCTCCTCTGCAGACTAAACATACCCAACTCCCTAAGCTGCTCTCCATAGGGCATGCCTTCCAGACCTTTCACCATTTTGGTCGCCCTTCTCTGGACACATTCCAGCTTGTTGATATCCTTCTTGAATTGAGGTGCCCAGAACTGGACGCAGTATTCCAGATGAGGTCTAACCAGTGCAGAATAGAGTAGTACCATTATCTCCCTCGATCTAGACACCACACTCCTATTGATGCAACCAAGAATCATGTTGGCTTTCTTGGCTGCCGCATCACACTGCTGACTCATGTTTAGCTTATGATCTACCAAGACTCCTAGATCCCTTTCACATGTACTGCTATCCAGCCATGCATCCCCCATCCTATATTTGTGCATTCCATTTTTTCTGCCTAAGTGTAGGACCTTACATTTCTCTCTGTTGAAATCATTTTGTTAGCTTTGGCCCAGCTCTCCAATCTGTCAAGGTCATTTTGAAATGTGATCCTGTCCTCTGGGGTATTAGCAACCCCTCCCAATTTGATGTCATCTGCAAATTTGATCAGCATGCCCTCTACTCCTTCATCCAGGTCATTGATGAAGATGTTGAATAGCACTGGGCCCAGGAGAGAACCCTGTGGCACCCCGCTAGTCACTTCTCTCCAGGATGAAAAGCAGCCATTCGTGAGCACCCTTTGGGTTCCGTCGGTCAACCAATTACAAATTCACCTAACAGTAGCCCTGTCCAGCCCACATTTTACTAGCTTCTTTGCAAGAATGTTGTGTGGAACTTTGTCAAAGGCCTTAACTGAAATCAAGATGTGCTACATCCACAGCATTCCCTTTGTCTATCAAGCTCGTAACTCTATCGTAAAAATAGATAAGATAGAGGTTCAACAAATGGCTGTGCTATCCCTTCCCATGACATTGTTATTTGGTATTTTCCTAGGATTCAAATATAGCTGCATGTTGTTGCTGTCGTGTACCTTCGAATTGTTTCTGACTTATGGCCACCCTAAGTCAAACTGGGGTTTCCTAGGGCAGAGAGTGTGTGGTGCACCCAAGGACACCCAGTGGAATTCCATGGCCAAGCAGGAAACTGAAGCCTGATCTCCAAGGTCACGGTCCAAAACTCAGACCATTTCACATTTCACAGATGAAAACCGGAAGATGTGTGGCCAAGCAACATCGGGAGGCGATTAAGATGGCAAAAAGACGGTTTAAAACGGTAAACTTTTAAAAGAGGAAGGAATACACCAGCTAGGAGGGGCTGCAGCGGTTTGCTGTTGCCTGAAGCTATGGGGAAAGGCAAGATTTTGCCCCTTCCTCTACTCCCCCCCGCCAACTGAGTTATTTGATCACAAATAACTTTTGCACTTTGAACTCAGTGTGCAGCAAGTGAAGTAAGCCGAGGACAAAGGAGGAAGTGGGAGAAGAAGAGAGAAACTGGAATATTTGAAAGTAGCTTAGAAACTGGCATGACAGACGATTCAACCGGCTTGTCCCTGCCAAACCAGTACTGTTGAAGGGTATGTAGGTGTCATATGTGGATTCTCCTTTTTTAAAAGTTGTCATGTCTTTTCTACAGCTTAGTCCCTGGTAGTAATCATTTCACCCTAAAATATGATGGCATTTTTGACCCCACCATTTTGCCCTCGCTCCTTCCCAACCTTGGAATGTTGCCCCTGAAAACTCTTTTGAAATTGATTGAGGCCTTCCGGTTCCCCATTCTTGCACTAAGTTTGACAGGAAAGAGAATTTGTGAGGAACGAAGCAAGACAGAGCCAAGGGACATATGTTGTTGTGTGCTTTCGAGTCGCTTCTGACTTATGGCGCCCTTAGGGCAAACCTAACATGGGGTTTCTGTGGTAAGATTTGTTGAGAGGGGGTTTGCCTTTGCCTCCCTCTGAGTCCGAGAGAGTATGACTTGCCCAAGGTCACCTGATGGGTTTCCATGGCCCAGCAGGGATTCAAACCCTTGGTCTCCAGAGTTGTAGCCCAATGTTCAAACCGCTACACCATGCTCACTCTCAAATGACCTATAGGACCCCACCAAAGACAGGAAGACCATGGGTCCATTCACATTCCAGAATTATAGTGCAACGATTCCACTGCCGTTGTTCTGTCCGATGGAATCCTGGGATTGGCAGTTTAAATAAGGATATATAGAATTCCCAGCCAAAATGCTCTAGCATCTCACCAAACTACAAGCCACAGGATTGCTTGGGATGGAAGTATAGTAATTAAAATGGAATATCTACCTGAACCCTCACGGCTATGACACTGAGACGGAGGATCAGCGGTGGAGCTTGGAGTGTGTAGAGGGGAGATGGGAGGGGGTGGAGCTATGGCATGAGGGCGTGGCCACTGTGCACGGGGGTGTGGCTAGGGTACATGGGGGCATGGCTGTGGGCTGGAACACCCTAGAAACATTGCCGCCCGGGGCAAATCTCTCCCCCCACAACCCCCATGTCCCTACGCAACTAGTGAGAATAGGATCCTCTTCCACCCGGCATGATCATCGGGGTGCTTTATGCGGCAAGGTCCAGCAAATGGCCATAATAAGGCTGGCACACCCTCCACATGCCTTCGTTTGGTTCAGCACTGCGCAGCCTACCATCCCACCTTCAATGCAGTATGAGAGTGATCTGTTCACCCTAGGACTGGGTAGAAACTTTTCTTCCCCTGTTTGGCCATTTTTTTCCACCTACCCCATACTGTGTTGAAGGGAACTGGGCAACTGGCTTGCGGGGAGTCAATAAATCGGGTGTCACCTGGCAGGTAGGAAGCCTACTGGGTTGGCCTTCCGACTAAGGGCACCCGGGGAGTAACCCAGAATGAATGGATTGCCCTCGAAACTCGGGTGTGTCATCCAAAGGAAGGCAGAGGAGGTGGTCGTGGGCAGCGGGGTGACTCCTGGCCTCAATCCAACGCAATTATTTTCTCTCAAATGCAACAGTTAAAATAAGCAGGTATTGACCATTTTCATTCTTCTTAGTAAGACATTTTAAGGTAAAAGGTAACAATACCAAAAAAAAAAAGTGTACAGGTAAAGTCTCAGGGTTGGAAGAACCACAGGTTAAAAATGAGGTCATTCAAGGGCTGTAGTTCCAAACTGCGAAAACCATTATTTTGCTAAGTTTGGTTTTTTTAAAAAACACTGGTATTAAAAGAATATGTCTTGCTGCATTAAAAAAAAAAAACCTACAGCTTATTCCAAGACCCTCAAAATCAGAGTGTTAATATACATTTTAATAAGCTTTGGTCAATTAACAGTTTCTTAATTCTCTTAATTTATCTAAAGCCAAATAAGTTAATTAGTTGAATTGATTTTTAACTGAGTTTTCATGGCACAATGCACTTGCAGAAAAAAGTTTTAAAATATCTGAAAATAAAATACAATGAATATACCTCAATTAATAAAGTAGATGTATTCCCAAGCATCGCCTCCTTAGCAGAAAATTTGGCTATAGTAGAATTGGCAACAGCAGAACTGTATTTTTTCCAAGCTCAAGCTTTATTGCACCATTTTCTGCATATACACCGCTGCAACCTGATATTGAAAGTCCCTGTTTCCTCAGCCCTCCTTCTTCATCCTCCTGCTTTAAAAAACCATTCCGGCTAGACAAAGGCTGAGGAAGAAATAGGAGCCAGAGGATATAAAAATATTTTGTGAAAAAAGAGCTTCTTTGTGAGAGACTTCATTAACAGAGGTACGCTTGTAATGATCAGCAAACACAAACCAAAACATCAGATGCAATAAAACCTACCCCACCTGGAAAACATTTTAGCATATATAACAACTTTAGCCACAAGAATGTTAGGCACCACCAGAATTACAAGAGGAAGTAAGGATCACTTCATTTGCAGCAGCATTGTTCCAAAAAGCTGATGTGGAAGAAGGGGCCATTTTTTTCCGTGATGTACCAGGGGTCCCTTACATATTCTGCCCATTAGCCACAACTATTTCTTTCTTTTCCAGAAGCTTGCCCCTGACCTGCAGCCAATGGCTCATGAACTGGCTCCAGCCAAAAGCTCACAACTCTGAGTAGCATTGATTTAGAGTAACTGTTCTTACACTTCATTACAGAACAGCATCATTTATTTCAACCCATTCTTAACACTAATATCTAGTTTCAACCATTCTGTCCCTATCACCTCCACGATTTTCCTTCTAGGAAATTTTGCCTCAGTTGGCAAAGATAGATATCTTATTTGACACTATTCAGCCAGTGTGTTTATCTCTTTACGTGTGATGATTGTGGTCCTATTTGTGTTTTATTATTATCTCTGGCTGATGTGGGCATATATGCTGCATCTGGATTTGTTCTATCTTACCTATTACGTTTCTTTGATGAACATCCAATGGACACTTGGCTCTTTTTGTTTTGTGGGGTAGATTGGAGATGGGTGCCTTACATCACCAATGTTACTGATTCATCTAAAAATATCTGCACAAGCCAATAAATGCAGAAAGTAGATTTCCAAACTCATGTTTTAAAGCCCACGGAAGCTGGAAATAAACACTGTTATTAGCCAAACAATGACTGGAACTTTAAAAAAATAGTTTTCAGAACTGTCTTCCAAACAAGGCTAAGGCTTGATTCCTCTTAATTTCCATCAAAGTAGACCCACTGAGCCAATTCGTTGACTTTGATTCAGTGGGTCTCCTCTACGTCGGACTAACAATAGGATTCAGTCCTATATATACTTCCATCTGGTGATAGTTCCAAATGTATGGTGCCACCAGCTAAAACGATTGATCTCTGGTACCCATCTCTACTTCTTACTGATAGATCAAGGAGCAGGGCTGCAGAAACTTGATCTGATACACTCTCCAACTGTCCTGATTTGCCAGGAACAGCAATTAATTCTCTGCTGCCCCATTTTTCAGCTGTTTTTAAAAGGTCCCGGTTTCTTTCTCCTCCTCCTCCCATTTCCCCTCATTGTCTTCTCTGTACTTCAGTTGCTGCAAACTAAGTTCAAAAGCAGTTTGCATGCAGTTAACTCAGTAGCAGGAACAGAAGGGGACAAAATCTTGCCTTTCCCGGTAGGCTCAGGCAAAACCAAGCTGCTACAGCATCTTTAGCTTGTCTTCTTCTTCTTCTTCATTAATAACTTTTGACATTTTGACTACATGCTGATGTCCCCTGGCTACACATGTCCATCTGCAAAATTTTGGAGGGCATGATCTTAATGCTAGAATCATTTAATATAGATGGAGGTCCCTTCCTTACTTTGGTGCCTTGCTAAGTTCTCTTGTGATGTTTAAATCTCCTAAAGTGTCATCCCGCAATCGGCTATTCTAAATATATTCTGCATCATTAGCTCAAAACATCTTTCTGTTCCACTGATAAACAAAGCAAAACGCATTGATTAAATCTCTCTTTCCTAAAAGAAGTCAAAGCAAGCTGCTTTCGGCTGATTAAAATGCTTCCCAGCTGTTTGCCATTCTGCTCCAATGTCTATGTTTGCCTCTTTAGTGAAATGATCTGCTCAGCTATAATTAGTTCTGTACTCCTTCCCTACTACCAGCCTTCACACAATGTGCCCAGAGCTCAGTAATCTTGCTTGAACTTCGCCAGACAGGTACAGTATTGGAGGCACTTTTCCCCGCAATTTGCAAAGGGTTGCCAGTATTGCAGCCAGTGTGAGCCATGCTGAATCCTTACCAATGAGGAATAAGTTGTTCAGTTTCAAAAGTGGAGGACAGATTTTGCCTGCTATGCCATGGTTTCCCCAAATACGATAATGTGTAATTAATCAGAGCTTGGAAGTAACTAGTTACAAGTAACTAGGTATGTGTAATCATCTCCTTTTTCACAAAGGGCTAAATCCAATTAGAGCAGAGTAGACCGAATGGAATGAATTAGACTTGTTCACTACCATAATACAAGTCCTATTTATTTCAGTGGGTCATCTCTAGTTGTCACTAACATTAGATTTAGCCCTAAGGCATAAGTAGGTTACATTATTATTATAACTTAATGAGGTATAACTATACCCCCTGTTGCAATGTAACTAATTTTTAAAATTTTAAAATTACTTTTATAGTTATTGGGTCTGGTCTTGCTAAGTTGCAGAACACACTACCTTTGGAGAACCAATTGGCACTGAAATTGGTCTCATTTTGGTGACAGGTTAAAACTTGGCTTTTTACAAAAGCTTTTCAGGCTGCATGACTTCACCCTGTGTGTACAGGCATATGGTTTTATATCATTTTAACACTGACCTTTTGAAACTGTGCGATGTTCAATGTTTAAATTATTTTTATTGTAAATTGTTATTATCTTGCATTTTAAGTTGTTCTAATTGACTTTTTTGTAAGCAGCCCGGCAATCTTGCAATATGAGGGACAATAGAAATTCCTGAAGTATGTAAGTAGATAGCAGAGGAGAAATATTCCGTGATTCGGGAGCTGTTTCATGCTCTGATGTGGGCGATGAAGTAATGATGTGGTGAAACAGTAATGGTTCTCCATTTCTCTCTTTAGAATGAAGAACTGATGGTATATAGGAAAGAAAGATATTACACTTTCATAAGTACTGAACCTTTTGTTCTGAATCTCTCTAGCAGACTTCTTTGTGGAGGAACATCTTAAACAATACAACTCAGTTATATATCCATTGAGAAATACTGTAATATCTTCTCTGTTGAGGAACTACACATCTCTTAACAGGCATCTGAGAACACAAAGGTTTCCAAGGGTTAACATCCATCCTCGAGAATTCCTATATTCTAGAAGTATCTGTTATATAGTCATCCTTCCACATTTGCTAGGGTTAGGGGCACAGGACCCCTGTGAAAGTGAAAAAAAAAAGTGAATACCTCCAGGCCTTCCCAAACCATATTTAACACACACACAAAAAGTATGATCACCATATTCAACCCACCATGGATTACTTTGAGGCATCAGGGTTCCTTCCCACGGCAGAAGTAGGGGGCTGGTGGGGCTTCCTGCCACCTCCGCTGCTGCCCCACACCATTTTTAATAGGGACTTAGAAGCCTCCTTCGCAGTTTCTCAGTCTCAAGAGGCTTGCAGTCGCTATTAAAAATGGCACAGGGAGGCAGCATAGGGGGCAGTGAATAATTCATGAATAATCAAATCCGCAAATGTGGAGGGCTGACTGTATATCTATAAACAGATATAATGGGCATCCATTGCAATCATAATGGGAAATGCATCTTTTTAAGCATAGCCGAGCTGTTTCTCTTACCAGCAATATCTATTTGCAGTATCAGGTCTGGTCGGTTATCAGACAGCCTTCTCCATACATTGGAGAGTGGCCAAAACAGTCTGACTTCTGTCTCTACTCAGCTTTATTTAATACTCTTCTCTAGTTATCAGCTGTCCTATGTGGTCCAATGAGATAACAAATTTCTAGTGAATCTCAATCAGTCTCCTCCAATCAAGTTTTTGCAGATAAGATAAACAAACCTGGGTATAGTTAGATCTTGGCTTTGGACTGGATCAGGCATGACTCTGTACCCAGCACCAAAGTCAGCACTTAGCCTGCATCAGAGGCATATCTATATACTATCCCAGTTTGGAGGAGAAGGTGGAATCTTGTCTTTCCCATGAAGCTCAGGCAAAAGCAAACTGCTGCAGCCTTCCCCAGTTTGCATGTTCTTTCCCATTAATAATTTTTGCCATCTTGACCACATTCTGATGTTGCTTGGCTACATATGGCATCTATTGAATGTTGGACAATATGCCACAGGCTTTTAGGAACTAACTATAAGGACTTTTACTGATGTTCTGTTTTGCTGATTTTTATCCATCAGCTTTTAATGGATTTGTTTTAAAGAGCTTTAATTCTATTGGGTCCCAGTATTGGAGAAAAGGTAGGATATGGAAGAATTAATAATAATGAATGGCAGACTTTTCATGGCCTGCTCCCAATAGGGAACTGCTTTGCTTGCCTCTTTCTCCTACTGTCTCGAAATTTTCCCAGCTTTCCAGGACAAAAGAAGGAGAAGGGGAAAGAGTGAATGTACCTCCAGGTCAGAACTTTTAAAAGTTACTTTGCGGGACTACAGTTCCCTGAATTCTACAGTCAGCATGGCTACTGGGAATTATAGTACAAAAAGCAACTTTTCTGTTCCTGAGGATTCTGGCAGTTGCTTTCCAGACAAATATTTCCAAGTTCTGCTCTAGCTAACTTCGTATAATCTGTGCCTGGCATTCATACTACTGTTTGAACTGAAGCAACATTCTTTTTTTAACAACCTTTTTTTGAAAAAAAAAATTGATATTGAATTATTATTAGAGTATAATCACTACAGGTATTTTATGCACCTAATGAAAAAAAAAATCAATGCCCAGCTATTGTGATTATTTCCCCTTGCTAACTCTTTATTGATCAGAAGGAAAATGCAACAGTAAATGTACAGTTTCATTCCCTCTGTCTTGTGTTACATCACCAAAACTTCAATGTGTGGAAGGTGGTGGTTGTTCTTACTTCTTGCATATCAGGCTGCATGAAGCTTTTTCTGGCATCAAGACCCACCTTTTCCAAGCACTGCAGTAGATATTTTTGTCGCAACCGGGATAGCAAGCACAAGTATGCCTCAGTTAATGAAGCAGCTGCATTCCTGGGCTTTATTTCTTGATCATATACTTTGATACCTATGGCAGAAATAACATGGAAAGAGTAGGGACAAGTTCCTACACCATAAAAAAAGAAGAGCCCTTGATGATGTTTCAGCAAACCTTTTATTCAAAACTAACATTACACACATGTGAAATGAAACAACCATGTCAGGTAAGCCTTGCATAAGTAGACAAAAACATTTTGAATCTTCTAGAGGCCTCCTGAAATTTTTTTCCAAAATGCATCCCTGGACCCTGACTTTTTTTTTTTTCTTTCAACTGTCTCCCCTTTTCTTATGATCTCCAATATTAGTGGTGAAACTTAAAAATGTATGCTTCTTCAAGATGCCAGGATAGCTAGTAAGGCAGGCATCTCTTTACTTTGACTGCCACACATGCCGCTACAATAGGGTCACCTGGAGTACAATCCCATTCTTTTCCAGGCCAAGCTTGACAGCATTGTTTACTGAAAACACACCACTGCAACCCAAAATTCCAAAAGTCTGCCTTTCTCAAGCCTCCTTCATCATCCTCCCAATGCTAATGCTTCAAAAATCCTTCCAGCTAGACAGAAGACAAGAAAAGGGGGAGCTATTCTGGGCTCCTATAAAAAAGAGTTTCTAAAAAGGAGCTTCTTTGTCAAAGGCTTTGTTAACCCAGCGATGTCTGTGCATAAACATCAGAATAGGTCCAAGGAAGGGATAATTTATTCTTAAGAGATTTTTCAACAGTTAGCCCAGGTACTAAAGTAGGTCATCCAGAGGGTGGAGCTAATTTAACACAGGGAGATGCTATGGAGCAACTAGCCCAGGCCTAGAAGATTCCCTTTAACTTCTGTCTCCTTTAAAAATTTAGAGTGAAGAGTTCTGCTCCTTCAGTGCTGTTCCTCTCTGTGTGTTTCCCTAGCTAAATAAAATGTTCTTTTTCTAAAGCTTCAGTTCTCACTCAGTCATTCCGAAGCTCTTGCCAACACTTTCCATTTTTGCCTTGCCTTAAAAAGCTTTGCTTGATTGATTGTTGTTTAAAAACAGAACTGTAAAGGCATTATTCCTTTTAAAAGAAGAACCTCTTGAAGATATAGAGAGCTTTTTTTCACACAATGAGAAACTTACATATGCAGCTTACTGCTGCAACAAGTGTTTGGCGATCAGTGGCTTAGACGTCCTTGTTCTCAGTGCTGTGCAAGAGACTAGACAAATTCACAGAGCTCTATCTATCAGTTGTTATTAGGCATGAGTTGGATCAGCAACAAAATGTTGCTGTATGGAGTACCCCTTTTCAGTATGCTCTGTTCTGTCCCTCTCTCTGCTTTGGTTTGACCTCATCTGGAATACGGTGTCCAGTTCTGGGCATCTCATTTCAAGAAGGATATTGACAAGCTGGAGTGTATCCAGAGGAGGGCGACCAAAATGGTGAAGGGTCTGGAAGCCATGCCCTATGAGGAGCGGCTTAGGGAGCTGAGTGTGTTTAGTCTACAGAAGAGAAGGCTAAGAGGGGACATGAGAGCCATGTTTAAAAATTTGAAGGGATGTCATGTCGAGGAGAGAGCGGGCTTGTTTTCCACTGCTTCAGAGACTAGGACAAGGAGCAATGGAGTCAAGCTGCAGGAAAGGAGATTCCACCTGAACCTCAAGAAGAGCTTCCTGATGGTCAGAACTGTTCGACAACTGGGAGTGTGGTGGAGTCTCCCTCTCTGGAGGTTTTTAAGCAGAGGTTGGATAGCCATCTGTCAGGAGGGCTTTGATGTGTGTCCCTGCATGGCAGGGGTTGGACTGGATGGCCCCTGCGGTCTCTTTGAACTCTATTATTCTATGGCTCTATAGGTCCAGGAGAAACCTTTTCTAGTAACAAGTGCAAGCAGTAAAAGGGCTCAGGACCCTGGACAGCACCTCCCTAGACTGATCCCAATGGGCAACTTGAGGTTCAGAGCCCTGGACAGTGCTTTCTACAGGCAGGCTTGTGAGCAGATTATAGTTCAGCATCTTGGATAGCACTCTCCCAGTAGACCTGGGAATCCTCTATGGTTAGACTGAGGGCATTTCCGCACTAGATTGTTATAGCGCTATGATTCCACGTTCAACATCCTATGGAATCCTGGGGTTTGCAGTTTCGGGAGGGGCCAGCCGGCCCCTCCCGAAACTGCAAACCCCAGGATTCCATAGGATGTTGAACGTGGAATCATAGCGCTATAACAGTCTAGTGCAGAAATGGCTTGAGATTCAGCAGTTCAATGAGGTATTGTCCATTTAAAATGTAAATGTCCAGGCCGACTGGGCTCGCAGCAGAGCCTTTTCCCTTAGCCAGAGTTCCCCCACCTTTAAAGGTCATCCTTGTTGCCAACCCTTTGTCCTCCTTAAAATTATGCTGACACTAATTGGCAAGGCTGATGCCCGAATTCCGGGAAACCACAGTGCTCTGCTATTCTTTGTAACAAAGCTTTCACACTCTGCTGTCAAGCAAATGTTGCTGCAAATGTGATCAGGGTATTGTTTATTGTTAAGCAGGAAATGCAGTTAGTAGCAATGTATAACAACTTCAGGCCTGAGAAACTGATGATTCTTACATGATTTTGCATACATGGTGTATTCTCTAGGAGATCATTGTCGCGCCCCCCCCAACTTATAAAGCCCCTCTTTTACACAATAAAGGGTTGCTCTTCTTTTCTCATGAAAGAAGCGGTTTGGTTGTGTTCTTCTGGAGGTGAGAGGGACCAACTTTGATCAAAGTTCCTTGGGAGATATGTCTTCTCTGATATATATGATAGAACTGGAACCCCAAACAAATTCTACCCAGATTTATCTCTTGACCAGCAATCAAATCAAATCCCATTACTGAACATACTTGGGCTGGAGTGCGCTAACCTTCTAGGTAGGCCAATGGTAGATAGGCTTCCAAAGGTGCTGAAACAAAGTGCTCAAGCATGCCTCATACCCCAACGTTAGCAATGAGAACTGTGCAAGCTGTTTCGCATCAGAGAAAAATTCAATCCCCCATTGATTCCCAGCCTTCATATATTTTCCTAGCCTCAAACCACAAAGGGAATGCAAAAAGGATCCAACAAGGTCACTAATGCAAGTTAACTGTTTCACACCACTGGACAGCTGTTAATATCTGGTCATGATGCTAACAAGGACTCTAAAACCCATCTTCCTGGCAACAGAGACCCAGTTCTCTACAATCTTATCCTCTAGAGTATCAGAAAACAAACTCACTGCATCTCCCACATGATAGTCACTCAGATATTTAAAGATCACTCTTCAATCTTCTGTCCTCTGGACTAAACATATTCAGCTTCCTCAACTGTTCCTCATAAGACTGGGTTTCCAGACACTTTACCATCTTAGTTGTCTTCTTCTGGGGTAGTTCGTCAATCTCTGGAAAGCCAGACGTTTTTTACACTCTCGGCTTAGGCCCTCATCCAAACCAGCATCAAGTTTTAACCTATCACAATTAAAATCTTGGCTCATTTGTGAAAACAGTATGGAAGGTGTGTAAACTGTAGGGAAACTTGCAGCAGATTATTTGAGTAAAACAAAACGGGGAGCCAGAAGGAGGGAGGAAGGATGGAAACAAATCATCCTATTAATATGCATCGCATGCTGCGAACAAGTTTGAGAGCCCAGCACTAGATGGCAGATAGTTGACGGATAAGACTATCTAATCACTGAACACATTAAGAAACCTGTTTCATTATCGGAGCCTAAAAATAAGGGACTCCGTACACCCAGTGAGTGACACGGAAAGTTAATCCATCAGTGCGTAAATGGCAGATGTATCCTAGATATCTGCATCAACCCATCCCAACTTCATTAAAATCTCAATCTTGGATGCAGGGACAATTTTTAAAGTATTGGGGGAATAATTTCTTCTTTGCATTGGGCCATGTTTATCAAGCTTTCCTCTCTGGTAGTCGGTTTGCAAAAGAGCATAGCCAGAAGTTGGAAATGTTACTTTTTAGACTACAATATCCATGCTGTCTGGGGGGAGTCTGAGAGCTGTAGTATAAAACAGTACCTTTTCCAAGCTCTGAGATTATACCATGGAAGAGGTTGTGGTGGTGTTGTTATGTGCCTTCAAGTAATTTCTGACTTACGGCAATCCTAAGGAGAAGCTATCCCAGGGTTTTCTGGGGCTGAGAGTTTGTGATGTGCCCAGAGATACCCAGTGGGTTTCCATGGCTGAGCAGGGAGTCGAACCCTGATCTCCAGCGTCATAATTCAACATTCAAACTACTACGCCACTCTGTTATTGGTGATTCATTACACTAGCAGGTACAGGAGCAGTACGCCAGTTTTTAAGTCTCAAATAAAAACCTCGTTTTCCAACATTTTTGCAATTTTAGTTTAATATTGTTTTTTCATCTAGTATATTTAGATTACATGTATTTGTTGGTTTATTTTATATTGTATAGTTTCTGGATAATTTGTATTGTATTGTATAGTTTTATAGTTGCATTATTCCTTCCTTCCACTGGGTATTTTAGATTGTACACATTTAGCAGGGTCGTTGTTGTTGTTTTATTGTGCATTGATAGTACTATATAAATAGATGAGGAGGAGGAGGAGGAGGAGGAGGAGGAGGATGATAGACCGTTGAAACTGAGCATATAGTTTCTTCATGCACAGGCTTATCACTACCTATGCAGAAATTTTGAAGGAGAAAAGGAAAGGAAAAACAAAGCAAAATATCCCTTGAAACCTCAGAATCTCACTGGCTTCCAGGAGGCACAGAAAAATGAAGGTATCTCTGGAAGGGGAGAGTAAAAAAAAAAAAAAGCAGGTGTTGATAAAAATTGAGGTTAGTGGCTTTCAAGTGCTCCTGCAGTTTTGGTTTTAAATCTCCTTTCCTCACCTTGGTTTGCTTTAGATGTGCTTGGCAACAACTCCCATCACCATTGGCTGGGGAAGCTGGGAAGTATAGTCCAGCCCTTCTAGAGAGCTTCAGGATGGTGAGGTTACCCTAAATAGTATCCAGGATGACAGCATGGTTAAATGACTGGAATCCTGAAGAGGGATACTTTTATTCAGAGGCATAGCCATGTTAGCCTGTATGAGTATACAAAGACCACCTTTCTCTAACCTAATCTCAAAAGTGCTACAAGACTCCTTTGTATTGGGAAAGTTGTTACGGGGTAAGGCTATGCTGTAACATTCTCATCTGCACTCACACACATGGAGTGTGAACACACACAATGTTCATCCCGACCAGAATGTTGTTGTATGCCCTCAAGCTTAAGGCAAGCCTAAGGCAAACCTATCACAGGGTTTTCTTGGCAGGATTTGCCTTTGCCATTCTCTGAGGCTGAGAGTGTGTGACTTACCCAACATCACCCAGTGGGCTTCCATGGTTGAGTGAGGATTTGAACTCTGGTCTTCAGGGTCTTAATCCAGTGTTCAAACCACTACACCATGGTGGATTTCTAAAATAAACCCACTGAAATCAATGGGACTTACATAATGCATTTCAACTTCAAGTTAGGTCTCACAGTGGATTTAGTTTTTACACACACACACACACACACATACGGAAATAAAGATCTATGAGTATATCGCCTTAGGGTTGTTGTAAGTCAGAAACAGCTTGAAGGCACACAACAACAGCAAATATATGAAATGTATCTTTATATACATGGACCCACCAAGGTTGCTTAATTTTCTACACACTCCACAACTGCACTCTGTAGGTCAGACACAATTGTGACATCCTGACAGCCCAAGAAATATCATTCACACCCAAGGACTAGCGTTTGCCAAGTAACTAAGAAGTACTTTCTACTAATTAGGAATGAATGGAAAGAGTTTCAGTTTTAAACACCACACCAGCTGGCACACTCCTTTTGCCCTAGAAAAAAAAAATTCCCAACACATGATAATGTACTGCTATTGGCAAGCTGGCTGTATTATAATACTTAATTATCACTTCTGACAAGATACATCAAGCACAGATTTTAAGATTTCACATAAAGACAGTATGCCTTTTCATTTCATCTCCTTTAGGGCCCACGGCAGAAAAGGGTGCCCTGGCTGTCGCGGAGCTGTGGTCATTTGCAGCACCCAGAAACTTGTAGAAATGGTAGGGTTGGTAGAAATATTCACAGTTATTCATCCCCAGGTCATAAAAGATGTTTCCTCAATAGGTGGTGTATGGGAAATGACCAGAAGACTACCATTGTAATCTCGAGGAAGCATAGGGTATGGCCTCACCTCAGTCTGTTCCTCCATGATCCAAGTTTCTCCATGCTGCTGCTAAGAAAGATCTAGAAAGGCCTTCTACCTTGTTAAGCCCACTGTTTTGATCCTTGCATTCTGCTTTGACCCTGCTTTGATATACTCAGTGTGGTTGTTAAAATATAGACAAAACAAAGTTGCAGGTGATATCTGCTAATTGGCACCTGCCTTGGCTTGGGACAGCTAGTTAATTGGTACTAGGTAATGGGTGCTGGGAGGAACCCAAAAGATGACCACTTAATTGGTGACCTTGAAAGTTGAAAGGAGTTTAGCTCATCCTAGGTGTGTAAACAATCCTGAAGGTTCTATGAAAGCTGGCCAAGACCCCCCTAGACCAAGAGGTATAAAAAAAAAAACTAGAATGTGCTCTCAGTGGGAGCCCAGCATGAGGTTACAACTGGAGTGCAGTGCAGGTGGCTACACAAAAGGGTCTTTGTTGTTTCATCCTGGGTTCCTGGCCAGCTGATTGAAGGAATCTTGCTTGGTAAAGAAAACCATCTTTATGCTATTTAGGCAGCATAGGCTTAAGGGGGTTTCGTCTGTACACTACTATCGCTTGTATATTTTTGTTGTTTGGACTGCCTGCTGTTCAACAAATTGTAAGACTTTTTCAATAAACAACTAGTGTCTTTTGTTGTTTCTGGATCCTATAGAATGAACCTCTTGGCTTTGGCACACAGGCCCTCTGCTCTTTGGCAAGGCAGTTGGAAACTCCCATTAGGAAGAATAACAGACCAGTGAAAAATCCACAGAATGTCCTTCTGCTGTTTGAGATCCTGAAGAGTTGTGCAGGAATTATTAAGAAGAGAAAAATATATTTTTACACACAAAAAAAACACCCCTCCAACCACCATCCAATTTTCTGCACAAAAAATGAAATTTCTGTGCAGAAAATGGGTTTTTCCTCTGCAGCAACCTGCACAGAAAATAGGGGTTTTATAGAAATGAAATGTTTTTCTTTGCAGAAGAATTCCTGTTCAACATTTCAGAACCTTCTGCTATAAGGAAAAGACTGTAGAGGAATATTCATTTTCTCCCACAGCAAGAGCAAACTAATTATTTGTCCTTGCATGCAAGGATGAAACAGTCAAGGATTTGCATGCCTTAGAAATGGGAAGTCACAGGATTACAACCTGCCAAGATGCTAAGTCTCTGTGCTGGGGTGAATAAGTCTTAGTTTCAAAAGCCCCCTGTAAGTGCTGGGACAAGTTCGCTGTGCTTTTCCAGTGACAGCACAGAGCTGGGATAAATCCTGTAACACTGTCAGAAAGAGAGAAACATGCATACACAAATTCTTTGATCAAAGGGTTCGTTCACTCCCAGGCCATAGAACAGCAAGAAAGTAGTGTTACCCTGGCTTCTGAGGGGTCCCTAGGGGACACCTAGGCTTGCTCCAAAAATACAAAGATTTGGGGAAATTAGCGGAGCACAGTTTAATGAAGCAAGAGGGCAGGGCAACACGGCGAGATCTTTTACCCAGTGTTTACGGAGTCAGACCCCATGAGAGACAGGACAAAATGGTTTTTATTTGACGGAATTTGGCAAAGATATTCAGCACACACTGACGCAGCAAGCAGTCACTCACGCAAACATGCAAGGACTATTGAGAAAGGAAGCGATCAGAAAAGCAGCTATACCGAATCTGATCTTGAAGTCTTGAGTCTGGAAGAAGCAAGGCAAAGGTATTCAGCAACGGAGGAAGGCAGAGGGGAGTCTCTGACTAGCAGAATGTGGGTCTATTAATCACGAGTGGGAATTCTCCACTGAGGGTCCCAAAAGGGGACCCAGTTATAGGGCACAATGTGCTTCAGAGGCAGACCCTTTCCCGGAAAAGGATAATAGCTGGATCATGCAAATGGACCTCACCCTGGTATGTCCCACTGTTGGAAGCGTTAATCTCATCAGGGAAAATAGGTAATCCCCTCAAGGTATCGTTGTGGCCGATGGCCCATTATAGGTGCAGACGTGTCTGTCTGAGGCTTCCTCTTGGAGACGTAACTGAGGGAGTTCTTGATCTGACCTTTTCCCGGTCTTTGGCTTGCCTGGTGAACGTTGGCCCCGATACATTTAATATTAAATATTATACTTCCTCAGGACTGGGTCTGAGAACAGAGGTAACAGTAGAGCAGACTCCTTTTATAGTTAGGCACATAGGTTGTACAGATTCCAAACCGGCACAGTGAGCGCTTTCAATAGGGTATGCCCTGACACAATACACAAAAAGCCTTTCAGCTTGGCTAGGCTCGCTACATTTTTATCTTTGCCTACATCTTTAAGGCTTGCTCTGGCCAAAAATAAAGGGAAAGCAACCTCGAGAGGTCCTTGCTTCTCACAGACTTCTCGTTGTTGTGCGCATTCAAGTCATTTCCAACTTATGGCAACCCTAAGGTGAACTAATCACGGGGTTTTCTGGGGCTGAGAGTGTGTGATGTGCCCAAGGTGACCCAACGGGTTTCCACAGCCAAGTGGGAAATTGAACCCTGGTCGTAGTCCAATGTTCACATCACTACACCACACCGGGTACAACTAATTAGCAACATCTCTCTAACGAAGAGAACAGTGGCAGTAGTCAGCACATTCTCAAACACAGGAGCTACGGGCACGGTTTCCTAAATGCAAAATGGTGTAGCTTAAGCTAATCAGTAGAAACAATTTAGGGATAGATGCTGAAAGTTGACTCAGGAAATTGGTGGAGACCTCCGGCAAGAGCAGTCTTTTCCTCCCCAAGCAGTCTAAAAGGCGGAGAGAAAGAGGGTGGCTGGAGAGAAAGAGAGCGGCAGAGGGAGAAAGGAAGATGGCAGAGGGAGGGAGGGAAGAAGGGTAGCAGCGGGACAGAGAGAGCAAAGGCAGGAAGATTGGGATAGAAGGAATATGGGAGATGAGTGGCAGAGAGAGAGGAAGATGTTGGCAGAGAGAGAGTGGCAGAGGGAGGGAGGAAGAGATGGAGGGTAGCAACGCGAGGAAAAGAAGATGGTAGAGGGGGAACAAAGCAAGGGAGGGTGGGAGAGAAGAAGTGAAGGAGAAGGGTGGCAGAGAGTGGCAGCGGGAGGGAGAGGGAGAGGATGGGAGAGGGAAAGGCACAGGATTTCAGAGAGAAAGAATGGGGCCAAGGAAGTGCAAATGAAGGGAAGGAGAGCAGGAGGTTAGCAGAGAAAGGGAGAGAAGGGAGGTGATGGTGGCAAGAGAAGGAGACAGTGGAAGAGGGAAACGAGGAGGAAAGGCTGGCCAAGGAGAGAGACAGAGAGAGAGACGGTGGCAGAATGGGGAGGGAGTGGATGGAAGAAAGGGGGCCTGCACACCACCAGTCTAAACACACACACACAGAGAGAGACTCTGCCCTTGCTCTGTGCCTTCCAGACAGCCCTTTGTCCCCAGATCAAGATTAATTTACAGTTAGTTGGTAGGAAAAAGTAGGGGGGAGGATTTTGCATATGATCAGCAACATTCTTCCTTCAGCAAATAGGCGCCTTCATTTGGCTAACAAGACACTAAAAAATAAGCTCTGAAAAAGACTAGGGGGTCTGACACTGATTGCTGATTAATTTAAATAATCGGTGGATTCCCGGGTAAGTTCAGTCAAGTCACTTCCCTCAAATGGAGCCAAGCAGCCTATGTAGCATGGATAAATTCGACATAGATGGAATGTAGATGTAAATAATAAAGGTTTAAAAACACATGAAGCACTCTGAATGTTTCAAAGATTTTTTTTTTCAAGTTAGGGATGTTCTACAACTACTGAGCTGCATATGCTAAATATTAATTCCTTTCCCTGCAGTTCAGCAGTGATGTTGGTTTGTCTCTTGCACATTCCCTGTGACAAGTTGCAAAGATGCTCACTGAAGAGTAATTCATTTAATGAACTCTGTTTCTTCTCCCACCCGTTCCTTTCAAGGTAGCATGACAACCACCTCTTTCATGACTAGATAATTTCAGAGTATGTAATAAAATCTCTGCGGCAGTAATATAAACATCAAATTATTTGGAAAAAAAAGTTATGCCAACAGCAGGTAAAGCAATGACAGAATAAGTCAGGATGAATTAGGAAGAACTTGAACAATATAATGAAATACCTACCAGCTGTAGACACTTCCTCTTATCTGCACCATTCATTCTGGAGAGTGACACATGCTATTATGAAGGGAAAGGGTGGGAGAGATGTTACAGCATACCTGGAGCAAACCAAGGTTACCCAGAAACTTCTGCTGTACTGATGCAAACCATTGGACTATGTAGTCCAGTTCTGACAGCCAGTGTGCTGTAGTGATTTGAGTGCTGGACTATTTATTTATTTATTTATTTATTTATTATTTAAATTATTTTGGTATCATCTCCCAATCCACAAGGGCTCCCTAGGTGATGAAGAAACAAAAACCAGTTAAAACAATTACAAGGATAAAAACATTTCAAAAACCCATTAAAATACTCTTTAAAGATTCCTAAAAGCAGTCTAAAAACAGTCCTAGAAACCAGTTTTGAAACAGAAATTTCAAACATTGAGTGCCATATGGAACAGTACTGTTTTGGATGACCACCGGAAGCTTAAAAGAGATGGAGCCAGCCTAACGTCTTTGGGTAGGGGTTCCACAGTTGAGGTGCTGCTACAAAGAAAGCCCTGTTATGTGTACCTGCCAACCTAACTTTGGAAGATGTTAGGACACACATCGTAGTCCCACTAGCTTCTGACAGTTGTCCACCCCAGCTTAGAGGATTAAATTGGGACTGGGGAAATCCAGTTCAAGTCCCCCTGATCTGTGAAACTCACTTGGTGACCTCAGGTCACTCATTTTGTCTCAAATTGATCAACCTCACAGGGATGTTGTGACTATAAAGTAGGAAGGAAGAAAAACACATGACATGTATGGTGCATTAAGTCACGTCAGTAAGTTTCCATGGGTTTCAGGCAGAATTCATTCCTAAACCTAACTGGAGATGTTTGCTACCACCTAATGGCTTCCCCTCCAAATATTAACCAAGACCAACAGTATTTAGCTTCTGAAATCAGATGCCATCTGCCGTGTTCAAGATAGTATGGAAGGCTAGTTTAGTACATGGCCAAAGGGCCTAAATACCGTAAAGGAACCAGATCTTGTCTGTACTTGGAAGCTAATCAGAGTCAGCTCTGGCTAATACTTGAATGGGAGACCACCAAAAAATACAAAGTGTTATAGTGTTACTCCACTGGAAAAACCGTATCCCGTGGCCTACAATTTTGATATTAAAATACGATTCAATGTGCCTGAGAGGTCACCGGATGGGCACGTAGGCAGCAATGGTCAAAAGACTGAAAACCAGGTCAGGCCAGTAAAATCCCCAGTCACGTAGCCCCAGGAGACCTCAAGATGTGTAAACCCACAATAAACAAAGGGTCCTCAGTCCCTGGGAAGCCGACTTGAGAGGATTAGCGTGTCTGTCCCAAGTTGAGCAAATATTCCATCAGGCGAGGACCATTTATATGAAGTCACACCACAAACTAACACAGCCGAAGATCCTGAGACTTTGCTAACACCTTGCAATCCCATCACACAAAGGAAATTGCCATGGTGGAGCTTCATTATCGTTCCAACACCATTGTTCTCCCCAGAAAAGGATTAGCCCTCTAAGTACTTTTCCCCCTACAAAGAGTCCCAGTTTTTGAGTGGTTCTTTGGATCACTCCCGGTCACCCCAGCAGACCATTGCTCCATCCATTGAGTGATCCCCTCAGTCCTCTCCGTGCTGAGCCCCACTTCTCCGCTGCCTTCCTGGACCCAGGACTTCAGGAAAAGTGCAGTATTACCCCAACTGTACCCCTCCAATACTCCCCTATCCAATTTTCTCTCTTTTGTTTCTTAATAGCTTTTGGGTCTGTGATTGCATTGGTACATGAGACTTGCATTCAATAAAATCATTTATTGGACATTTTTGTTTGGTTTTTGGCTTGGCCTGACCCTGTAAAAACTGGGTAAAAAGACCCCGCTAGGTTGCCTCTTCCATTGCTATTGCTTGGGCTCTGGCTAGTTTCCATTCCCCATCACGTGGAGCACATTGAGATGTCCCCCAAGGGACCCCAGAAATCAGGGTAACAGTAGGCTATACAGTCAGCCATCCATATCCGCTGATTCTGCATCCACAGATTCAACCAATCATGACTTGAAAATACTCAGAAAAAAAAATTAAAGAATCAAGCCTTGATTTTGCCACATGCCAAGCACGACGCTGATGTGTACGCATAACCCTACTCTCTCTCGCACTCGTTTGAGTTGTTCACCATTTTACGTAAGAGATGCCATTTCACTACATCACTGCATATAATGGCACTTGAACATTCGCAGATTTTGGTATCCACTGGGGGTCCTAGAACCAAACCCCAGCAGATACTGAAGGCCCACTGTATTTCAGAGGAAGGAATTGGCAAAAACACCTCTGAGGATTCCTTGCCTAAGAAAACCCTATGAAATTCATGGAGTTGCCATAAGTCAACAGGCAGCTTGAAGGCACATACACACAGGAATAGGGAGTCATTAACTTTCCAGATATTTTGGCCTAAAACTTCCATAATCCTTTTCTTTTGGCCAGGTTGGCTGGGCGTCCTGGGAATTCAAGTCCAAAATCTGGTAGAGGGCCTACTGGGTACTGAAATGACATCTAAGTGTATTCTTTGGTCAGTTTATGGACTGCATTTATTATCCCTTCTACTCTACCAAATTAATGTTTCTGCATTTTGTAGTCTGAATTTTGAACCATTTTTTAAAAATGTTGGTCTACTTGTTGTTGTTGCGTGTCTTCAAGTCATTTCTGACTTGTGGTGACCCTAGGGCAATCTTAGCATCTTTTTTTTTCTGGGACTGAGAGTGTGTGGCACGCCCAAGGTCACCAAATAGATTTCCATGGCCGAATGGGGACTTGAACTACTACACCACCCTGGCTCTCTGGTCCATCATAGCCTTTCTATTTTCAGATAATTTCACTTTTTTTTTCCTTAACTATCTATTCAATTTTTTCTGAATGTCTTTTGGGAGTTATTTAGAACTTAAAAGTCTAAAAGAGTAACATTATGAATAGGAAGAAAAACCGCCAGGAGCAGGAAAGTCTTGCCAATTGGCTACAAATCACCAAGAAACTCATGAGAAGACCTTAATAATCTGAGTGCATTCTGAGCGGATGAGGCAATTTACTTTAGGAATGTTTTCCTCATCCTCACTCACCTGCTTTTCCCACTGTAGAAGGAAAATGATGAAGGCAGCAAACCAAAGGTTGCTAGAAACACTGGACACAGCAAGCTGTTTGTCTGTTTTGGTACTTCCAAGCACTGAATTTGGATATCATTTCCAAGGGATGTTCTACCAGTCCCAAAGGAGAAAGGTGTAGCATGAAACCGTAACATATGTCATCCAAGATAAGGGAAAGATTTGAAAGTAAATGTTTAACATCCATAACCAAAGGAGGGATACAGCCTGGGCAGCTATGCAGTTGGTAAAGCTTGAGAAATTAGTCCACATTAACTCCAAAATAGGTTTGTCATTGTATGCCTTGAAGCAGTTTTCAATTTATGGCAACCCTAAGGTGAAGCTATCACAGAGTTTTCTTAGTAAGATTTGTTCAGAGAGGGGTTGCCTTTGTCTCCCCCTGAGGCTAAGAGAGGGTGACTTGCCCAAGATAATGTCGTGGCAGAGATTCGAACCCTGGTCTCAAGAGTCATAGTCCAGCACTCTAACCACTACACTACACTGGCTTCCAAACTAGATAAGCAGTTAGAAAAACAGTCCAGACTTAAATGAACTTTTTTTTTCTTTTTGGAGGTGGGGTGTGCTTTAGAGATATTACTTCATGTTTCATTTTAGAAACGTATTTCTTACCAAAAAATAAAGAGCAAAACCTGTATTTGTTTCTCTATGCTTTCTCTTTCTGAAAAGCTGAATACCCAAGAGTAAATAGCAAAGTGACAATATATCCAAGCATCGATTGTTCTTAACTCGCCTTATTAATCATTTATCAAAGTTTTTAGAAGAGCAGCTCTGAAACTATTGATTTGCCACAGAAGACCATTCATAAGGCCCCAAGGCACACTCCTCGTTGCGCAGAGAAAGTATTTTACATTCCGCTTTATTGAGCGAAATGAAGACATCTAAATATCAGCGCTTAGTTATACAAGCGTCTGCATTGGCAAGGAGTCTTCTGGGAAGAATAAAAGCACAAAGGGCAACGACAAGGTATGGGCCTTCCTGAACCCGAAAAGAAAGATGGATTATAGCTTGGTCTAACCACGAAGGTAAACTAATTCATCCCTGAACCCCACCCCCAAAGAAATTAGGTATTCCTTTGCAAGCTGTAAACAATATTTTGTGAGCACATAAGCAAATGAAGCAAAAACAACACAACGTCAATGCCAGGCGTTGAGAGAGTTTTCTAGGAGAAGGCGTTATAAGATGGCTGCTTTAGGAATATAGCAGCACCTTTTCAGTTGGTGATTTCTTAAGCCACCTTCCCACAATTCCATAGCTCCAAGGACAGACACACACACACACACACACATGCATCTGATCACTGAAGCAATAGGCAGCTCTGTACAGAGGCATCCTCTGTCTGGGAGTGACTCTGGATTGCAGCCCCTTTCTCTCTGTGTTCCCTCCATCCTTGTCCTGACCAGCAGTGGCATATCTAGGCTGAACAGCACCCAGAGCAAGTGTGGAAATTGCACCCCTGGGCGTTGCTGCCACTGCTGCCGCCACCTCTGCACCGGCCCAGCAGGGGCAGGAGGGCAGCAGGGGCAGGAGGGTGGGGGGGGTCGGCTTTTTTGCACCCCTCAGCATTGGTGCCCCGGGCACGCGTCCCAGTTGCCCCCCCCCAGACACACCTCTGCTGACCACCTCTGCCACTCGCACAAGGAGAGATCTTGGACATCTTCTCAGACAAGCAACAAAACGTCCAGCCCTCAGCACTATCAGGAGTTGCAAATCATGCAGTGCTGTTACAAGATCTAGACCACCATGGCTTGTAATAGGACCACCAACAATGGAAGCTAGGGAGCAGGGACAAAGGACAAAAGATGATTAAGTCTCCTTGTCCTCACACAGGTCTGACTGAGTACACAAATATATATTGAGTTCAAACTAATCAGTTTTGGCTCTCCTTTTCACCAGTCTTAATTTCATTCCCTCCTGCTCATGAAGCAGTTTGCAATTTTTGCTATTAAGTCTTCACAAAAATTCAGATATATCTTTATGTACATTTCTTTTCGCCTTTTTTGGAAGCAGTTTTCTATAATGCATTTTTGCAACGGGTATCTACTTTTTCTGTTCATTTTTTTCAATGGGAGATCCACACTGCAAAATTCAGAGAAGCATATGTACAGAAAGATACCTGTGTTTCTGTTTGCTATGGATGCCCAGTCCAGGCTGGCTGTACAGTTCCAAACCCTTGGGTCCCTGTCACTCACCTTGCCCCCTTGCCCCTGAGGATCCCACCCTGGATAGGGTACTTGGGCCTCAAGGTGGTCCCTATAGGGATCAGCAGATGTGCTTTTCAGTGAGTTCACTGTGATAATTGAGTCTCTATCAAAACTTAACAGAAACAGCCAGACACAGTTGTAAAAAAGAACAAACAAGTAGGAGTTTATTAATACATGATTAGATCAAACATTAATCCCCAAACTATGTAATCATTCACAGCTCCCTAAACCCCTATTTAGTTGTACTCTCCAACTGACTGTCCTATCTTTATTACAGTTTTTCCATATCTCTAGGTCATCTTTCCCCATCTGCCTTATATCAGAGACAAGCCTCGGTTTTGTAACTTTTCTCTCCCATAGGCTCCCTTTCACAGCATCCCCTGAGCTATGATTGGCGGGCACCCTTCACACACTTAGAACATTGGCTTGGGAAATATCCATCAATTAGGTTCACTCATCTTTATCATCTAAATCTGGTTGTAGGCAACTTACATTTTGGTGCTCTCCAATATTTTTAACTACAGGTCCCACCAACTACAGCCAGGAGGTCTGATGTTAGAGAATAGAGCAGCTGTACAGTCAAACAACTGCAGAGTTCCAGGTTGCTCACTTTTTAAACATCCTATTTACTTCTGCCTTTGCTGCCCTCACTTCTCCTGTTGTCTTTCCTACATAAAAAAAATAAACCATCTTTTTATTTGAATTGTTCTTTACAGAGAGTGCTATTTTACAGATTGGAGGGACCTCAACACGCCATCCACCCTGTTCTAGGAAACTTCTGGCGTGCTGTTCCTTTACAAACCATTCCACGTTAAGAAACATTGATCTGTAAGGTACTGAAGTGTCCTACTCTTTGTCCCCAAGGTTTTTGGCAAAAGACTTTCAAGAAGTTCACGGCACATTGGAATCAGCAGCACTTTTTTTAAAAAATGAAAAGGAAAGGTTAGTATGTATAGTAAACTTCCTTATTGATCATCTCAGGGTTAAAGCACTCTTTGGCATTACCGCTTGACTGCAATGCAGTTTTGTCTTTGTGCCCTTAAGAATAAAGAAACTTTAATTGCTAATACTTGTTAAAAGTCCACTTTATTGTAGATAGGGCTGACTTAAGCAATGTTTGACCCAAAGGTGGGCAGATCAGGTAGTTTGGTAGAGCAGGAATGAGTGAGAATTTTGTATCAGTTCCTTTTTATAACAATTCTCTGAAATTCACAGATTTCTTTATTCTTTGGAACCATCTTGAGAGTACGAATGAAACTGAAGGTGGAAAAAACCAAAACTGAGTGGCCTCAAGCGCTGAGTGCTTAATTCTGAATTTAATTGCTTTCTCTTCATCCCACTACTGACATAGGCCCATCTCGGTAGCTACTCCCAGGCTGTGGAACTCCCTTCCAGAAGGAGCTACTAGGGTGACTCTACTCTCCTTTCACTAACAGGTAAAAACCTTTTTGTTTAGAGGGAAGATGATTAATTGACAGTACAAAAATCTTTTTATGGCAGAGGACAGTTTGTTGCATTTTTGTCTTTACTATAATGTTTTTAAATGATCCTATACTTTGAAAACTAATTGTGTTTTAATATGATGGCTCATTTAATTGTGTTTCAGCATTTTTATTGTCAGGGTTTTTTTTTTATTTTTACCTTGCTTTAACGTTGTTGGCTTTTTAAATTTTTTATTAACATTTTCCTACATAAACACTACAAACACGGCAAACACAAATACGACCTGCATGAAAAATACATAAATGTATTTAAGCACACAGAGATCTATGAACTGACACATGAATTAAAGAGCAGCGGAGAGAAAGAAAAGGAAAAAAAGAGAACACAAAGTAGAATCAACATTCCCCTTCCTTGGGATGGAGTATAACCGACCTCCCATTCCAAGCTTCAAAAAAAAAAAGTCTAAGCTTTTCTTCCCCACTCCCATAATTCATACTTTCTAACAGAGGGGAAAAAAAATACAGCCAGCCCTCCACATTTCTGGGTTTGACTGTCACAGATTTGATTATTTGCGAGTTTCTTCAATGCCTGCTCCCCCACCTCAAGCACTTTTTTCTGGGGGAACTTTCCCTCTTGGTGGCTGTGCAGCCCTTAAAAAATCTACTTCTAGTCGTCATCCTCCTCTTCCACCAGCTGCTGCTAGCCTGCTAAGGATGGCTCACAGCCCAACTTCTCAGCAACACAAAAATTCTCCCAATACTTCCCCACACACACAAGAAAGGAAATGAGGGTGAGATAAAGGAAGTATATAACCTACCTTCTCTTTCCTTTCCCTGACTTGGTTTGGACCCTGAGTGCCCACTCTTCCCAACATGCTTCAACCTTCTTCCCAGAGACACTCCCATTTTTTTATTTGAAATTTTTCCACATTTGCAAAGGTCCTGCACTTCAAACCCTAGCAAATATGGAGGGCTGACAGTCAACTTTCTATTTTCTGTTAACATTCCTATCACGTATCTGTATTCCTTCTTTCAACATCTTTCAACATTCTGTTACAACCTGCTTGCATAATAAAAAGCATTACATCACAAATAACCTTAACACTGCTATATAATAATGCAACTGATAATAATTCCACAAGTATCTATATTCTAAATGCATCTATACCAATTTATATTCTGAAGACCAGTACAGAATTGAGAGACCAATCCATTTATCATTCTTCCATACCATACTAACATATTTTACCCAAACCTTCATCTTAAATGTAATTCTCCACTTCACAGAAAAACATCCTTTGCCTGATTTCTTCTTGTACAACATTATAAAAGCACTATCCAGAGACAGTCCCCTTATTTTAAACATATTTCCATCTCTTTCAATATTACAGGGTAAATCAACCCTCACACACGACAATAGGAAATCACAATCTTGCAACATCATCCTTTGGGTTTTGGTTTTTGTTCAGTTTGCATGGAGATCTCGATTAAAGTCATCCCCGCTTCCCCTCCTTGAGGATCAATCTCCCTTTCATCAACCAAATCCTCTCGGTCATAAATCACCCCTAAAGCAGTAACTCTCCCCTGAAGCTCTGCTTATGTCTCTTCTTGTCTAGCTTTCTGCTTTCCATTTTGTTTCACTTCCATGTCGACTTTGATTTCTTTCTCTGTATCTTCTTCTGTATCCCTCCCTTTTATCTCTTATCTCTCATTTCAGTTCCTTGAACTCTTGCTTCACAATGTCAATCATGCATTTAATATCTCCAGGTATTTCCTCCATGAGGTCTTGTACAAGATACACTAATTCTCTCAGGTAAGGCTCCATTATTCACTCAGTTCAGTAATTAAAATTTCGCTTCCCTGAGATCTGGCTAGAGACTGTCAAAACAAAAAGGCCCAGCTGATAAGTTCTTTTTCAAGCTCTAGTTTCCTTTGCCTTCCTTATTAGCATCCAATGTCTTTTTGTAAGTAAAATACAGTACAATATATTCAAAAACTAAAGGTACTTAGATTTTAATTCTTCATTCTTCTCTTTTTAAAACGTCAACCACAATTTTTAAATTCAACTTTTGTACGCTATAGTTTTAACTATGTTCTCTTTTAAGTTATTGTAAGCCACTTTGAGTCCTTTTGAGGAGAAAAGTGGGTTATAGATAAAGATAACAATAACAACAACTGTCCTGGCCTTATGGGTCAAAGACAAGACTTACTGAACTTTTGATTTCAGGAAAAGCTGCAAGAGGCTATTCTCATCTGTCTTAATGAGAAAGTTTCCTTTCTTAAGAAAGCAGGTTGCGTTCATAGGGCCATCAAACCTTATGATTTAAACAGCTGTATTGCACAGCAAGGGCAAGAAGTTATTCTCTCAGTCCTTCCCATTGACAGAGCATTTGCTAAAAAGCAGATGCATACAATAAAAATTCTGGGTAAAAAAAAGTTAACCCTCCACTCCCCCTTTATCCCAGAAGGAGGTAAAAACCTCTAGCCAGATTCTTCTAGCCAGTACTTTACTGTGAAAGCTCTGAAAAGCATGAGTAACCTTGGGCAAGGCACACTCTCAGCCTCAAAGGAAGGTAAATGGCAAACCCACTCTGACAAAATTGGCAGAAAAAACCCTGTGATAGATTCCTGCTTGCCTGAGCAGCTCCCATCTTTAGCACATTTAAGGAAGGAGGATACAAAATCTCTTGTTTTTTTATTGGACCGCTTGGGGCCTAATTTATTTTTAAGCATGTACATTATTTTAAAAAAAATCTTTTAATGTTTTTCAGCTGTTTTAACTTGTTTGAGTCATTTAGTATGTTTTATCTTGTTTAAATTATTTACTGATTTCAATTTTGAATTGTTTAAATGATCTATATTGTTTTACCTGTTTACCACCTTAAGATCTCATGATAAAGGGGTGGGACAAAAGTGTTTTGATAAATAAAAAAATGATGCTAGAAACAGAATCAGACCAATGCAAATAAGCGGAAGAAATGTTTTAGTTCATTTTTGGAAAAATTCTCACATTTCATATTCTGGAAGAAAGAACTTGAAATCTTTAAAAAAAATAAATGCAAAAGAGAGCTAAACTAATAGACTTTTGTACCATAGGAGAATGCCCCATGGTGGAACTACTATTTCCTATTCTAGTATACGTTTAAAAATAGATTTTTTTTTTCCATATTGAAACCTTTGAGAGGGAATAGTAAGGTTGGTGTATTTATCAGGCATGCCACGGTTTAGAATCCAAAGTATCCACAACCTTCCCAGAAATCTGTCTGGCTCAGAGATATAAAACTCTGCCAACACTTTTATGCTAGGAAGTTCTGGCTGTATGAGTGCGGCACACACCCATGAACAAGCACTATTACATTATGGGAATGTATTCCACAAAAAAGCAGATCTCATTCTCCCAGGCCTGTGTTATTATGCAAAGGAAGCCAGAGGTTGTACAAATGTAGTTCCCCCTCCTAAGGACTCTGATTGGCTGTGGCAGTGTATGCCTAGCTCAGGGCTTTCCAAACCATGTGCCGCGACACATTAGTGTGTCGGTATGTCGCCTACAATCTTGGAAATGTAGGTTATTATTTATAAATCATATATTTTAAAAAAAATATATGAAAGGTTTTCATGAAATATGTTGTATCCCCATACATTTTGTTATTACAATTTATGTATGTGTCTGTATCTCTTATAAGAGGTTAGTTTAACCTCTGGTTTGCTAGTAAAACTGAATTACTGTGTCACGAAATGATGCATCTCTAAGAAGTGTGTCACCAACATGAAAAGCTTGGAAAGCTCTGGCCTAGCTGCTCTCTAGCTGCGGTTGCATGAGCAAATACTGGATGTATCTGCCCTTCAAAGTGCCTATATTGCCACAAGCAGGACTTAAGCCAGATGCTGATCAAAACTGCAAGTGAGTCTTGCGTTGAAGGAAGAAAGTGTGGCTGTTGCATCAGAGAGGCCTCTGTTCCTGGCGAGAGGGAGTTCTGAAGCTTCTATTACATTTTTATTTTATTGTGTTTTTTTCATCTTCCTGAAAATCAATCATTCCATAAATCAAGAAAAAATGAGTTATTTGATTAGCAAGACCAGGGCATGGAGGGGGCTGGGCAGAGGTGAGAACAGAACAACTTAGAGGAACGGTAATTCCATCACTCTAGACAGCACAATTTGTAGCACTGAATTCAAACACTGACATATCCAAGTCTAGGTTTGCCTTCTTTCCCCAAGGAACCAACTCTATGTGCAAAGGGCAGGAATACATTTTGGTCTTCATCAGCCCTCTACAAGGCTCTAAATGAAAGCACACTCCTCAAGTTTATACTTTAAGTGGCAAACTTAGAAAAAGTTACTCATGGAGACCTCCTAAAACCAGCAGCCAGCATGGCCACTGAACGGAGGCACTCATTTCTGTAACAAACAAATATAAAAATGTTTATTGAACCCAGCTGAAACTGGTATCACAACACAGCAAACACACATTTCCTTTACTTGTGATCACGAAGTAAAAAAAGGATTCTGCAGTACTGCTCTCTTTTTTTAAGTGCCTACAGCATTTTTTAATTTTTTAAAGGGGTGTTTTATATTAAATACTATAATAAAAAAGTGAAACATATATATGTATTGTAGGAAATAAGCATATCTGCTCCAAAGGAAACAAGTTCATCTGTTCAAAACCCACTGGAGAGATTTTTGCTCTCTCCTAGGCTCAAAATTCACTCTAAGGAATGTGGATTCTGTTTGCATGACACACGCACATTGCTAAAAAGAATAGGCTAGGAACATACTGAAGCAAGAAAGGTAACTAAATCCAAAGGGCAGGTTTTAGCTACTCTGGAATAAGTCAGCCAACAGCCGTACGTAGGTGTTATTCCAATGCCATTCTGCAAAGTCAATAAAGAAATGTTCCAAAGCTCCCTTTGCCATTCCACTTGAACTGGTTGCCCACAATGGACACAAACATTTCTTGAGACATCAGGTCGTCATCTGCCTCTGTGATCCCCAAATTGCTCAGTCTTTTCTTATTCATCTGGGTCTTCTTGAGCGACACAACAGAAAGTTCCTTGGCAATTTCTGAATTGTCCTCCATGGGCTCAGAAGCGTCCTCTCTTCCATAAGAGTCCAGCTCTCCACTCATTTGTTTGTGTAGGTTTTCGTCCCCCACGTCAACGACATCACCAGCAGATTGGATATTCTTTCTTTGTCCTGGGTTAGAAACAATGATATTAAACAGATCCTTATATAGCTGGTTTTATATATTATACATGTGAGCCAACATGGTGTAGTGGTTTGAGCACTAGATTCTGGAGACCAGGGTTTGATTCTCCACTCTGCCATGGAAACCAGCTGGGTGACCTTGGTCTCATCACACACTCTCAGCCCCAAAAAACTATGTGATAGGTTTGCCTTAGGGTTGCTGTGAGTTGGAAACAATTTGAAGGCACACAATATGTAATAATAGGCATACAGTAGACCATCCGCATAAGTGACATCTGGATCGATGAATTTAAGCAATCGCAGAATATTGCATCCTGTACTAAAATGGCAGTGACATGTATACAGACTCTCTGAAGCATCCATGTATGCATCACCAGCATTTAATAATATAGAACACACACATCCACTATGTTTTCCCATTCCTGGGGGGTCCTGGAACAGAGCCCCTGCAGATACAGAGGGTCCACTGTACTGCATAGGCATACATGAACCAGTGTCATGTAGTGGTTTGAATGATGGAATAGGACTCCAAGAGACTAGGGTCTGAATCCCTGCTCAGCTACAGAAAGCTGATAGATGAACTTAGCAAATCACACTCTTTCAGCCTTAGAGGATGGCAATGGCAAACAGCCTTTCCAAGAAAACTCTAGGACAGGGTTGCTGTAAATCAGAGTCAATTTGAAGATACACAAAAACAAAGCCCATAATATATAATTATTACATTATTTAAAACATCTTTATTGAAGCAATTAACAGAATTGTTAACGGTTAACAATTAACAGTTCTGTTTGTTAATTGCTTTAATTCTAGTGATTAAATGCATCCTTCTTGAATCCAAACTTTGAAGAAGTGCTTTTCAATCATCTTTATATCTTATAATTATATCTTATATAATGCTGCTATTATTACTGAAACATCAGCATCATCGTCGTCGTCGTTGTTGTTATTATTATTATTATTAGACTATCTACTCCCATATGAGCCCGCCTGAAATATGAGATGTGCTGGTATGTATCTTACCATCCTAGGAGGTGATAGAACCTTCTCTGCAACAGCCCCATGACTGTGGAACTCCCCTCCACAGGAAGTTAGGTTTTGAGTTTCCTACAGGCAGCTATGTTGTTTCAGCTCTTAAAACGAGGGGTTCTGCTGTGGCTGTTCTAATTCTATGGTTTTAAAATTATTTTTAAGTTGTGGATCTGGCCTTTTAAATGTTTTTATATGTCTATTTTATGTTTGCAAATGCTTTGCTCCTTTCAACATCAGGTGAAAGCATTCATACACAGCTGCTACACTCAAAGAAGTTCTCAATGTGAGTAATGATACACAGTGGGCAAAAGGCAGCCCTGCAGAAACTGGTAACTGAGTTTGCTTTTTCTCCTCTCTAGATTCCCTTTCCTTTCCAGGTTTCTTGTACACCATGTCTTTCAGATCGTAAGCCCCAGAGCATAGAATGTCTTACTACTGATATTTTTAGAAAGAAAATGCAAAACCCCCAAGAGCATCCAATAAAACTGATGTGTGAAAGAGACACTAAATCCTGACAGGACCACAGCTTTTAATTTTACAACTCACTCAGTTACTTTTCTTTCTTTCTTGGCAAAACCATATCATCACTGGTGGGTGTTTATCCTCTCTAATGCCCAAAATCTTAGCTCTATAGCTGAGTGAATATATATTTGCATAGTTGCCCATATTTCAACTGGAGGTTCTTTTATCAGAAATTTCTTCCGACTGCTTTCTTTGAATAAAGATATACATGCTATATTGTAGCCTACAATTATTTGGGGAAATGCATTGATTACAATTCCTCTGGGATATTTATAAATTGTTTGTAGAATACTTCTAGATTACAGATTTGTTTGTTGACAAAACATTCCAGTGCTTTATTTAAGCACATTTTTAAAATATAATGCTAAACTGAAAAGTCATGTTGGATACAAATAAATGTGCCTTTGATTTATTGGCCTCTGTGCAGTTCTTCGCTCACAGTTTTCTCTGTATTTTTGGATTTCATTTTGGGGCTGTGCTCCTCAACTTGAGAACTGCCATGCGGAGAGACAGGCCATAGCTCTTCTTAATAAACCAGAAGTGGGAAAAATTGCCTCCTACCAGCTGCAGCTGAACTTCAACTCCCAGCATTGTGCTCTGCTAACTAGGATTGCTGGGACCTGCAGTTCAACAATATCTGGAGGGCTGCATGATTCATCACAAGAGCTGGAGTTCAAGAACAACTGGAGAGCCATACCTGTCTGCATACTTGAAATATACTCTAGTACGGGAGCCTCTCCAACCATGGTTTAGCTTTCCAGGGTTTCAGTTATCCACAGTCAACCCCTTCCCTCACAGACTCACTTCCTTCCCTCGCACCCTTTGCCATGATTCCCACCACCACCCCGATAGTCCTCTAGCTTTACAAGGACCATAGAGAGGCTTCATACTATCTGATAGTATGAAGCCTCTCTACAGTCCCTGCAAAGCTAGAGGGCTGCTTCTGGAGATGGAATAGGATTTGGTGCTATTTAGGGTTTCAGGCATCCACGGGGGTCTTGGCACGTATCACCTGCAGATAAAGGGGGGACTACCGTGCAGTCATTGTAAGGCTATCATGTGGGTGACTAGTAATTTTTTTCCCTAATGGTCTAGGAACCAGAAACATATTTCTGCCCATTGGCCACGACTATTTCTCCTCTTTCCTAGAAACTCACTGCAAACCAGCAACTGATGACTCGACTAGCACTGATCTGCAGACCACCCCTCTCAACAGCATGTCTCTAGCAGACACAAAACAAAAGGAAGTTGACAGAAAGGGAGAAATCAGGCCATTTAGGGACCAATTCCGGGAGAAGAGATGGACAACCATGGTCTACTTGCAACTCCCAAGATCCTTTGCATCACCTATGCTCTCTAGGACTGATTTTTTTTATTTTATGCATTTAATTTATATCCTATCTTTCTCCCAACACGGGATTCTAAGGCAGCATACAGGTTTCTGAAAACACAACACAACAAAAAGGCCTTCAATACACAAATTTAAACACAATTAAATCAAGCTTCTATTTAAATAATGCAAGTTAAAAACACAGGTTAAAAGCAGTTTTAAAAAAACACATAATAAAAAAGGAACAAGACCTCCCAATAAAAGCTCTGTCTGCCATGACATATTAAAAACTAAAACCTTCCTTAAATAAAAAGGTCTTTACCTTGATGGAAGGAAGAGAGCAAAAAGTGTTTGCTGGGCCATAAATGGGCTCTTATACACTACACAGTTATAGCACTATGAACCCACTTTAATGGCAACAGCCACATCTTATGGAATCTTGGAGCTTGTAGTTTGATGAGGCACTAGAATTCTCTAGAATTCTCAAACTGCAGATCTCAGGACTCCACAAGATGGAGCCATAGCAGTTACAGTGGAATCATATTGCTATAACTGTGTAGTGTGGAAGGGCCCAAAGTCTGTCCTGTCATCCCTCCTTCTGGTGCATCACCACTAATTTAAATTTTCCAGTGCCCTGTCTGACCAACAACAGTCCAGCTAACCCAATACGATCAACTTTTGACTGGTAACAGCTCCCCAAATTCCAATGCTTCTCGTGCAACATTTCGAAACACAATTATTTTTAATTTGACCACGTGTACACAATGGAGATGAAGACATAGGACATTCTGAAACATGGCTATCCAAAGCTCTTTTGCCTCTTTTTCATTGCCACTGCAAATAGAAGAGCGAGGAGGAGATTTCATCTCCGCCTGCATGACGAAAACCCTTAATAACTAGATTTGCTGCTCTTAAGCCTTCTTAATATTTTTCATGTATTGGCTTCTTGCTCCTAATTTAATTAGAGTATTGCTCCTGTTGGGTACCTTCTCTTAGACTCAGGGAAGGATTTCAGTTGATCTAAGCTACTCTTGGAGCCAGCCTTGGCTACAAACCAGGGTGTATGTTAGTGCTGCTGGGTATAAAAGAAAATCTTACTTAATTATGTATGTTTTAGCCCTGACATTTCTTTTCTTAGAATAAGTAAATTAAAAAAAAATGAGAACCAAACTTGGGGAAAAAAAGAAGTGAGATTAAAATTGAAGTCTGCGTAAGAAAAATAGATCAGAAGGCATTTGAAACCAAGTAGGCAACATTTTAGGGTGCTTTAAAAGAAACCTTTTATTCAGCAGATCATGTGACTCCTTCAGAAAATTGCATGGGAGAGTCTGGAGAAAATCATCTTCCTGTTTCCTGCCACTTCCTTCACTCTCCCCCCTCCTCAGTGAAAGATGGAATTGCTGCACAATGTCCTTTGACTGGTAGTCATTCACATACAGGTCATACAACATACAACATACAACTCCCTTGTTGCAACAGCTCCACTGGCAGCCAGTCTGTGTCCAAGCGCTATTCAAAGTGCTAGCTGTGACCTGCAAAGCCCTATACAACTCAGGTCCAGGTTATGTGACAGATCATATTCTCCCATACAAACCTCCCTGGGTTCTGAGATCCTCTGCAGAGGGCCTGCATGGATACATTGGGTGGAAACATGGAAGACAGGCTTCTCAGTAGCTTCTCCCAGATTCTGAATTCCCTTCCTAAAGATGTTAGACTGGTGTTCTGCCCGCTCTCCTCCCACTGGTAGGAACCTTTTTGTCTCAGCAGGCTTTTAAGGGCTGATCGCTCAGGAGGAAAGAGCCTTTCAACATGTGGTATACTATTTATTTTCTTTTCAATGAACATGCTTGTAAATATTTTTAGTTCTATTGTTAGTCTAATTATATTTTGCTATGGTGTGAGTGTTTCAGCCATATGTGTTTTAACCTTTTAAGTTGCCTGGAATCCCAGACTGGGAAGAAGACAGCATGGAAATAAATACAGTTGGCCATCCACATTTGCTGCTTTGACTTTTGCAGATTTCGTTATTTACAAGTGTCTCAAACCCCTACTGCCCCTCTTCAGGAACCTTCCCTCTCAGCAATTCCAGTCAGGTGGCACAGCCCTTTAAAAACCTGCCTCTGGTCCTCCTCCTCCTCCTTCACCAGCTCACAGCCCAGTTTCTCAGCACCACAAACATTCTCCTGATGTTCCCCCAACAACCAAAAAAGGAGATGGGCAAGAGAGAAGCAGCATAGGGCCACCATGCCACACACCCCTTTCCCTCTCTTTTCCCTGACCTGGTTTGGACCCTGCGTGCCTGTTCCCCCCACTATGCCTCAGCCCCCTTCCCACAGACACACACGCACATTTTGATATTTGCAATTTTTCCACTTTTAGTGGAGGTCCTGCACCCCTAATCCTAGCAAATGTGGAGGGCTGACTATATAATCGTCATCGTAATGCAATCAGGATGATTATACCTTCCATGCTCTCTAAAGAATTCTCTTTCACATCCAAAGAGACTGCCGGCTTCACCAAGACCACTCCATACCCTTCATTGTTGTGGATGACATTGTTCACCATTGTGATCTTGGGAACGACATAGTTCTCATCTAAAAAGTCCTGAAAGGCAAGAACATTAAGTGAGAAGCCTGCAAAATAGATTGGTTTCGTTCCTGTTTTGCAAACGGGAACGCACAACTTCTCGTTCGGCACAGTGCATCTTAAACTCAGAACTTGAACTCAGGACTTTCAATTCTTCAGCAGAAGGAGCAGGGGGCATTTTTTTCACCCCCTCACACCCTGGGGGCCACGCTGACATATCCAAGGTGACATCTGGTTTTGCTTTAGGCCATGGGGGATTCAGCAACGTGGGGGTCTAGAGAGGGATAGCTGGAGCAAAACCACATGTGTTTTGAAGCACTTGTGAGCTGAAAAATGATTGGAAATAAAATTAGGGGGGGTCTGGGGTCTTTCGGTCTGGCCCCTTCACGGGCTGCACTTTCCCCACCCCTGTTTACTAGAGGTCTGAACAGTATCTTTCTTCTAAATCAAGAGTCACATGCAACTCTTGGATCCCAGTTTTGTAACCTCTAAAGCTCCTCACCAGCCCCCCTCACCAAGCCCTTGGCATTTTTTAAAGTTTTCTGTGTCATTTCCAGACAATTTTTGCTGCAGCACTATACAGAAATCCCCTACAAGCATGAAATCAAAACTCCACCCCATCCCACATGCACCCAAATACTTGTTTTCTTCTGCAGCGCCTCTCAAAATGGTGACAGGAAGTGACGCTATATCACTTCCTGTCACCATTTTGAGAGGGACTGCAGAGAAAAGCTGAGGTATTTGGGAATGCCTGGAGTGTCTGACACGTGAGGAGGCCTGGGGGAAAACTGGCCCCTGGCACCCACTCATTTACTTGCCCTTGTCCTAAATAAATAAAAAATGGATCACTGCTCTACCATGAAGCTTATTAGGCAATTGTGCCTTGCCGTAAAATGCTTCCCCTCTGTTGCTCCATTATAACTGCCTCCAACTCCTTAAAAAAGGGCAGGAAAGAAAATATTAGATACCCTAGTACTGGAAAAACAGTCGTTTTCATACCCTGCCTTTTAAAAAAAGGAACATGAGACACAATTCAAATTCACTGCCTGCGATTTGGTCCCAAGTATGAAATTTCTATGTGGGATGCTCAGCATTTAAGCCAGAACTCACTTTTATGAGGATTCCCTCTTTACAATGGTGGATGCCATTTCCTATCAAGGTACAGGTGCCTCCTGGGTAGATTTCTATACCAGCACCCTGAAATTAAGAGTGAGATAGGCTGTTAGCATTCTTAAAAGCATAAGCCAAGTTTCCAAACAACATAAAAGACAGTCCTGAGAGCCGAACAATTGCTATAGGGCAGAGGTGGGCAACATACAGTCTTCCAGATGTTGCTGGATCACACCATCCATCACTCAAGGCCAGCATGGTGATGGATGCTGGAAGCTGCAGGACAACAAATTCACCTGCTTTACAGAATGATCTGAAGACAAACAGTGCATCCATCTTGTCCAAGCTAAGCAGGGTTGAGACTGGAGAGATGAAGGTATGAGAGACCACTCCAGAATTCTGGGCATGACACCTTGAGTCCTATGACAGAAGCCCTATAGGAGGTAGCCCTTGTCATAAATAGATGCGCCTAGAATCTGTATATGCATTCATAGCCAAATGTTAACCACTCTCCAGTGTCATGAAAAGATTAATTTATGTTTAATACACCCTGATAGAGAGCCAGTGTGATGTGGTGGTTTGAGTGTTTAACAAAGACTCTGGAGATCAGGATTCAAATCCCCGCTCGGACATGGAAACACACTGGATTATTTTGAGGAAGTCACAGTTTCCCAGCCTCAGAGGAAAACAAAGGCAAGCGCCCTCTGAACAAATCTTGCCAAGAAAATTCTTTGATAGGCTTGCCTTAAGGTTGCCATAATCTAGAAACAGCTTGAAGGTACACCTCTAGATGGTTTCATTTTAGGCTTTCAAGGCTGGGAACAGACTAGATGAATAAAGGTTCCTGCTTGTAACTTGCTCATCCTTTGCTTTGTTTGCTTCTGTCCTGTATAATTATAGATATTCCTCTTTCAGTTGCCTCATCCAGGAAGCAGATGAACCCCAGCCCGGGAGACTTGTTATCTGACTATAGGGATATGAAGTCTCAGTCTTGGGACAGCCGGGGAAGAATTCACAGAATTCTTGATAAAACTTAGTGAGGGGATGATGGAACCTATCAGATAAAAGGCTGTGATGCTTTCCTCTGCTGTTGAGCACCTACTGCATGGATTTATTATCAATAAAGCTTGTCTTGAGCCTTCCATACTATGTAATTATAGCACTATGATTCCACTTTAATTGCCATGTTTCCATTCTGTGGAATCCTGGGATTTGCAGCATGGGAAGAGACTTAGAACTCTCAGCCAGAGAGCTCTAGTGCCTCCTCAAGCTACAAACCCTAGGATTCCATAGGGTATAGCAACGACAGATAAAATGGAATCACAGTGCTATAACTTTAATCTGCCTTGAGCTGCACTCTGGGAGAAAGGCAGCATATAAATGAAATGAAATGAACAAATAAATATAATTGTAAAGTGTGAAAGGCCCCTTATAGCAATCATATGTGTCCATTCTGGGGACCAAATAAAAGTCCTGGGTAGGCCTTGATTTACAGTCCAAACTCAGAACAGATTCTAGGATTTAAGAAAAGCAAATAGGAAAGGTGTGTTTCTTGAACATATGTCCCTACATTTTATGACAAAAGCACTTTCAAAATTCAATATGAGTGTCACAAACAATTAATACAGAATTTTGCAAGTGAAGGAGTCCATGATTCAAACCATGCTAGCTAGCACATGCTTCTCCGGGGTTGCTGTTTTAAATGATCAGGAAATAAGCCTTGCTAAACATGTTGGGAGTTACTTCTACATAAATATAGAAAGTGTTGCCCTGTAAGTAACCAAACCGAAATCAGAAGCAGTTTTTACCTTTGCACCATACAAGTCTGAGTTCTTCATTAAAAACTCAGCTGATGTCCGGACGGCAACCCCAGTTGTCTCACACTGTAAGACACAGTTCTCTAGCATGGTTTTCCCTTGGTGAACACCTGTGAAAAAGAGAATATCACACATCAGATGGGAGGCAAAGGTGATACCAGAAACAGGGGACAATTCTTGCATTTGGGTAGTAGCTCCTCCTTCTTTCCAGCCCCCTTAACGCAAACATGTCATCTGTTCCAGGGTTTGTTCACGTTATACAATTATAACAGTATGATTCCCCTTTGACTGCTGCGGCTGCATCCTACGGAATCCAGGAGTTTGTCGTTTGATAAGGCATTGGAATGCTCTGGCTGAGAATTATAAATGCCCCTCCAGACACTGAAGATCGCAAGATTCCACAGGAAAGTACCATGGCAGTTAAAGTGGAATCCTTTTACTGCAATTGGTCAGTGTGAAAAGGCCCCTTGGGATCCCTACAATTTCATCTTATAGGGGTAGAAGGAGAAGAGTTTGTAGCTACTGATGATGATGGAAAGGCAGTGAATCATAATAGCAATGCCATTTTGAGAGTTAGGGTTCGTTACATAGCCAAAATGACACCACTGTGCAACATGAGGAGTGGGAATTATGAAGCCCTCTCAGCATTCTGTTCCATTGGCTATACTGTCTCATGCTTACAGCAGTTAAAAAGACAATGACTGGAGGATTACACAATTCTAGCCCCTTTCCTAAAACTTAGATCTGGCTGAACATCAGCTCCCCAAAGTCCTACCCAGCTACGCCAGTGGCCATCAGTTCTGGGAACTGCAGTCCAGTATCATCTTGCAGGTCAAGTCTGGGAACCACTGCTATAGAAGAAGGGACAGCGGGCCCTCCACTTGTACCGATTCAGCACTCACGGATTTGATTATTTTCAGGTTGTTTGATTTTATTTATTAAAAAATGCATATTGTATTTGCCCCTGCCAAAGAAAAAATATGTTCTCTCTAGGAATTTCTAGGTCCTCCCGCATGACACTATGGCCTATTTCCACCAGAAGCTGACCATGGGATTGCACCAGAGGACCTAGAGATTCCTAGACAAGTGTTCTCAGGTGAAAAAAAGAGGGTTTGTGGTTTTTATTTTTATTTGTATTTTTCCACATTTACGGGATCTTGCACCCCTAACCCCTCCAAGTGTGGAGTACTCATTGTATTAGCAGGTTTGGCCAAAGAAAGAAGGCTGGAAGTTGTATAGTCAGCCCTCTGAATCCACAAGTTCTGCACCCACAGGTTCGATGAAACAAGGCTTTAAAATATTTGAAAAAAATTCCAAAAAGCAAACCTTGATTTTGCTATACACCGAGCACTACAAGTAGGCATAATGCTGCTGTAGTACCCCACCATCTCAAAGACCCTCCAGCTCTCTCTTGCATTTGTGCTGTTCACTATTTTATATATGGAACACCATTTTACTATGCCACTCTATATAATGGAACTTGAACATCCACAGATTTAGGTACCATGGGGTGTCCAAGAACCAAACTGCAGCAGATACCAAGGGCCCACCATATAAACATTTAACACCTCTAAAGAAACCCAAAATAGCTGCATACGGACAGAGCTGCCTCCGTGAGTTTAGCAGCTAAGTGAATCCAAGGGGGTAGAATGGAATATCCTGCAAGAAGGCATAGCTGAAGCCCTAAAGAGCACTCCCCACTGCAACATTCTGTTGCAGTTCCCACTCATATAAACAGTATTATATAGCTGAAATATTACTGGGTTGGGGGAGTGCATTAATTAGTTTGGCTGGATATTTATAAACTGGCTAGTTGTGGAACACTTTTAGGTTATGGATTCATTTTTCAGAGAATCATTTCAGCAGTTTATTTAAGCATACTTTAAAAAAAAACATGCCGCTATGGTGGAAGTCGTCTTGGATACAAATTAATGCACCTTTGATTTATGGACTGCTGTGTGGTTTTCCACTCATTGTTTTCTCTGTATTTCTGGACTGCGAGTTGGGGTAGTGGCTCCTCAATTTCAGAACTGTCAAGCTGAGAAGCAGACTGTAGCTCTTCTAAATAAACCAGGGTGGAAATGTGCAGCTCTTTGGAAGCTACTGAACTGTAAGTCCCAGCATTGTTTACCACTGGATGTGCTGAATAGGGCTACTGGGAATTGCAGTCCAACAAGATCTGGAGAGCTGTCCAAATCCCACCCACGAAAATAAACAGCCAGACAATAACATGTATGAATGAGAGAGGTCCTTGGGAAACAAAAGAAAATGCTGGGAGTTGAGATGAGAATTTACTGGTCAGACTGGCCTCAGGATGAAAAATCTAAGAACAGCAATCCTGGGTCAGACCAAAGGCCTTGCCTAGTCCAGCATTTTGTTTCCACAGTAGACCACTAGATTCCAACAGGTAGCCCACCAACAGTACTCTTCTGCTTATGCTCCCCCAATTTTGATTTTCAGAGACTGTAGTGAGTTGGACCTCTGCTGCCAAGAAGATGGGTTTTGGAGTCCTTCTTAACATCAAAGCCAAACACTAATAGATGATGTTTGGCATGAATGGGTTCACTTTTATTAAAGACCTCGATGGATACGTTCCGCGGTTCACTTTATGGTTTGAGGCTGGGAAAAAGATAGGAAGGCTAAGAACGGATAGGGTTGTGACTTCCTCTTTGTTGCTAACCTGCTTACACAAGTCTTATAGCTATGGTAGGGAGGAGATGAGTCATGCTTGCAGACTTTTTGTTTGCTTCTGTACTGTAAAACCTTGGGGAGCTTATCTTCCATGGCCTCTGAAGGTATGTCATATAGAAGATGGAGCCAGCTTGTTTTCTGTTGCTCCAGAGACTAGGACACAGAGCAATGGCTTCAAACTTCAGGAAAAGAGATTCCATCTGAACATCAGGAACAATATCCCCGAGGGTAAGAGCAGCTCAGCAGTGGAATATGCTGCCTGGGAGTGTGGTGGAATCTCCTTCTTTTGAGGATTTCTAAACAGAGGCCAGATGGCCATCTGTCAGGAGTGCTTTGATTGTTTGATTGGCAGGGGGTTGGACTCTTCCAATTCTATGTTTCCATGACTTGGTCAGGTCAAATGCACTCCAGCCAAGACTCCCCATATATCCATCAAGGGGGGAATTGGATTTGCTAGCCAAAGAATAGTCTGGGTAGAATTTGTTTGGGAGGCCAACTGTACCATTGGCTGTGAGGGAATGCTGGACCCCATCAGCAAAAGGACATGAATGCTTCTCTGCCACATACCATCTGCTGCATCATTTAGCACCAATAAAGCTTATGCGATAGCAGTAACCTGTGTCAGTACCAAAAGAACCCTCGGGGAGGTCTGGAACAATACACAGTGCCAGAACAAAACAGAGGCATACTGTTTCCGACAATGGATGTAACATAAGGCTCCCACTCTATGCTGCTTTGGTAAGACATCAGCTGGAATAGTGTGTCCAGTTCTGGACACTGCAGTTCAAGGATACTGACAAGCTTGAATGTGTCCAGAGAAGTGTGATTAAGATGATCAAAGGTCTGGAAACCAAGCCCTATGAAGAACAGTCCAGGGGGTCAGGGATGTTGGAGGACAGAAGACAGAGAGATGACATGATAACTATCTTTAAATATTTCAGTGGCCTTCACATGGTGTAAGGTTTGTGGCAGATCCACTCCTTAATCCAGGCCAGGCTTGTTAGAAAGTCCTGGGCCATTTCCGCACTACACTGTTATAGTGCTATTGTCCCAGTTTCAATATCCTATGGAATCCTGGGCTTTGCAGTTTAGGGAGGGACATTTAGAATTCACAGCCAGAGAGCTCTTTGGCCTCAGTAAATGAAAAAACCCCAGAATTCCATAGGATGTTGAAAACGGAATAATAGTACTATAGCAGTGTAGGGCAGAAATGGCCCTGGTCTAAGTGAACATACTCTACCTAGAGTGTGCCTGGGAAAACTGAAAGAACTAGAAAACCAGAGTGAAAAACCTGTGGTCAAGGAAAGAAACATAGAACAATAAAGCCTTCATGCTTTAAGCATTGAATGAGTCTTCATTATTACTTGGAAGTCCAGGCCTCTAACCACAACAATGTGGAAAAGGTAACAAGTTTGTTTCTAGCACTCCAAAAGATAGGATCTAAACCAATGGCTATGAAAGAGAAAGGGAATTCTTACTAAATATTAAGAACTTAAGATATTGAGAGCCACAAGTCAGGGGAACAGACTGCTCCAGATTCTCTCCTTCTCTGAAGTTTTTTAAGCAGAGGTTAGATGGCCACTTCCAAAGGATGCTTTAGTGGTGCATTCCTGCACTGCCAGGGATTAGGCTAGATTGGGATTACCAATCCCCCAACCCTGGACACCGCACAGCTGCACTCCTCCCTACAGAGATATTGAAGGATGATGTGACATATTAGAGATGATGTGACAGATTAAACATTTGAAGAGATGTTAGGCAGAAAGTGGGGGAAGCTGATTTTCTGCTGCTCCAGAGACCAGAACACAAATAAATGGATCAAAATTACAAGAAAAGAAATTCTACCTAAATATCAGCTGTTCAAGAGTAGAATAGAATGTCTCAAAGACCTCCTTCTCTGGAGGTCTTTAAACAGAGGTTAGATGTCCATTTGTCTGGAGTGCTTTAGATGTGTTTACCTGGAAAAGATCATAAAGGACCAGACTGCTTACAAACTCTTCCAACTCTGTGATTCTAAAAAGCCATCATCCATCACAATTACTGGCCACAAATGGCTTTGTCTTCCCTAATTCCTTCAAAACTATAGAATTGGGTAGCCAACAGTACAGTTTATGGTAGCTGATTCTACAGTTTTAACCATAGGCCGCACAAAGCACTTCCTATGCGAAACGTTTAGAAAAGGACAAACGTTTTAAAGAAAGTTCGTCTAAGAATATTTTAGGGACACACAGTTTAGTAACTTCTCTCCAACGGTGGCCCAAGCCCCCGCCCAGCTTTTTTTGGTGTGTGAATATATTTTCACATAAAAAGGTGCTGAAATAGTCTTGTTAGCCCATGTCACATTTGTTATTCAAATCTACCTCTCCATGACGAAGTGTTAATTAGCACCTACTCCAAAAGGCAGAAGGACACAGCCAACACGATTACTGTCAAATTCAAATGGGAGGGAGTAGAGTGGGGAGAAAACTGGATTCAGGTTCCCATTGAAGGGCCCCTCCCAAAAATTAAGAATAAAAAGTTAAAGAGAAAATTGAAATAGAAATATGTTTGATATCAAAGTAGCCATCTTAGCATGGTCTAATAATTGATAGTTTATTTATACCAATAGAAAAAAAAATATTGCCTTCAGATCTTCAGGAGACGCTCTTTTGCAAGTACATTTATTAGAGGAATTATGTTATGTGACAACTAGCATCAGCACAGCTGGATATTGAAGCAGAAGTCCAGAGTACCACTGAGGAAAATGAGCCACAGCCCTTTTTCCAAAATGCAGCAAGGTTGGCTTATCACGTTTTGAAGGAACAAACACTACCACCTGACAGTCCCTTTAGGACCATTTGGTGCCTTGAAAAGTTTGAAGATCTCTAGTGTGTGTGTGTAAGTGAGGGAGAGAGAGACAGAGACAGAGAGACAGACAGACAGAGAGACAGACAGACAGAGACCTGTCAACTTATGGTGACCCCATTTCATAGGGCTTTCTTAGGCAAGGGAGACTCAGTGTTGAAATATAGATTAGAGCACCCAGTATTTCTTGCCTCTTCGAAGTACTAACTAGGCCTAACCATGCTCACTTTCCAAAATCAGATAGGTTCTGGTGCTTTCAGAGTATTTAAGCCATTTATGCATGAGACTATAATTGAGGGTAATTCCTTCACCACTGCAGGTTGCAACTATTCCGCATCTTTATTTGTGTTCACAATTGGCTACTAGCCACCTTCTACCAGGTTTGTCAAAGCATCTTGGGACATCCACTGCTGGTGGGACGCATCACGCAATCTGGGAGACTGGAAGCCAAGCTCAAGGAACTTACTCAAGATGCCCTCGACAGCATCGTGCTGGACAAGTTTCAAGCTGGAGATTTTCACATTGGCTCCCGTACACTCAACAAAAGCATCTGCTTTCCCTCGTTCTTCTATCACTATGTCATCTGGCAAACCATAGCCTTTAGAAGAGAAAAAAAAACAGAGATGAAAAATTTATATTATAACTCTGTGAATTACTACAGCTTGGGATATAATGGAACTCCTTTAATGGGTGTGTTATTCCAATTTGGATGGGAGATGATGAGCAAGGACCAAGATGAGAATCTGAGATCTCCACATTCTAGTATTAACCAATATCTTATAAAAGACCACACAGATGCAAAGAGCTTTAAGAAGATTCTTTCCTTGTGTCCAGTTGTTGCTTTCAAGTAGACACCACCTTATGCTTGGTATGCTTTGTCCTATTAAAGAAGATATTCAACTATTATGGAAGTCTAATCACCTTTCAGTACCCTATTGTTTTCTCATGTGTATCCCTATGATATTTAACTAAATCTTCCCAGCCCCATGCACTTAAAAAAAAAAAAGACACAATGCTGAGTTAACTAAGCTATCTGAAATTGTTTACTCTGAACCACTTAGAGCAATTTACGAGCATGTAAAGATTTTATGGCTTGTCGCTAGCAAGAATAACGATAAGGCAGGCAATAACACAGATACCATTACAGCCACAAGATCTTTCTGGATTTTTTTTCCCTCCAAACACCCACAAACAGTTGTTAAAAGACAGATCCAACAAGTAAGCACTCCATAAAAACTAGCTGACTAAGAGGAAAGTTTTAGAAAGTTTTGCAAGAGGCAGCTAAAAAGGAGCAGTGGGTTTACTGTGAATCCACAACCGCTCATCTGTATTAAGGGAGAGGCCACTCTAGCTCCCACGATCCAGCATGGTGTGGTGGTTTGACTATGACTCTGCAAGACCAAGGTTTGAATTCTCTCTTGGCCACGGCAACCCACAGGGCGACCTTTGGCAAGTCACTTTCTCTCAGCCTCAAAGGAAGGCAAAGGCAACCCCTCTCTGAACAAATCTTTCCAAGAAAACCCTGTGATAGGATTGCCATATGTCAGAAATGACTTGAAGGCGCAGAACAACAATAATCATTCTTCTGAGATGAATTTTCAGCTACGTCCAATATTCTCTGCTTTCTTGCTAACTGCAGGATCACGTCTCTCGCAGCCTGGTTTTGAGACCAAATTCATACCCGCCAACTGTCATGTCTAGCTACGCTGTTACTCTTAAGCAAACAAACAGGTTTTGCCTGTTGCATTTAATACGGTACAGGATGCTTAGCTTACAACGGTTGCTGGAGTTAACGATTTACAAAAGTGTTACACACTTTTACACACTCGTGATGCCCATTGGTGGATTCTCCAGATACACTCCTCCCCCAAACTTCCAGTTTTTCCCCAAAGTATTGACTTCTCATACTTTGATCTTAAACATTCCTTCATCTCCAGCGTTACCTTTATCTCTTTTCTCTGAGAATCTCACGTAGCACTGGCCAGATGCCTCGTGGCCGTCTTGTCCCAGCCTATTCTCCTTGATCCCTCTTCCCTGGGCTGAGATTCCCAGACTCATTCCTTTGATATGCAACCCACTGTAAACCAGAGTTCTAACTTAGGTACTCAAAAGCTCATGTATAGTAAATCACTTTGTTGATCGCTACCACCTATAAGTAAACAAAGCCATTCCTAGCCAGCCTGGCTAAATACCCATTTACAGCTAATATTCAGCTGTTAACCCATGTCCAACATCAACCGTTTGGTTTCTTGTATCACACTTACTTATTCACACAAACCTTACATTAATAGCATAATCTACATTCATTTATGGCACGGAATATGCCCAGCGTGACACAGTCCTGGTTAATGCCCTGTTGTCTCATTTTCGCAACCGCTTTTCAAACATCCTGGTATCTCTCTTCTCCCATTTCCGTCTTTCATCCTCAGATTGAAGGCACACACCAACAACATATTTGTTTTATATTTTTAGGGATCATTAAAAGCTAGGAGCCTGGCAGATGGAGGTTTCCATGTTGCGAGGGGCAGGAACTTCCCTCTAGATTTTAATCCAGACATGAAATAAGCTGTACAAGGTATTCAACATGCCCAGGCAATGGGGCTCAGCATCTTCGACAGACCCTTTAAAGTTCAGGCTCCAGCCCAGAGGGAATTCACTGCCAAGAGGAACCATTTAAGCAACATGAAAATGGAAAGAAAAATATCAAAAATGGAAAATTTACCCTAACTGCATTTCGTTCTGCATAAAATTCCCCATGTTTAGCAGGGTCTGGTTTCATTAAAACATTATTAACATAATGTTTTGCTTAATATCTATATAATGTAAGGAAGGAGTGCATTATTGAGTTGCCATTTCTTAACAGATTTGTAAAATTCATTGCTTAATAAAGGCTTGAATGTGGTTAAATAGAAGCATTTACACCACACCAAATGGACTTTTAGTTGCTTTTTTCCCCTTAATCAAATCTTTTTGTTTTCTGACTTAAGGCAATTGGGGGGAAAAAAACCCTTTTCAGACATCGGCAATGCATGTAAAATTAAACACAGCATAGTCTTGCATTTAGTACGCACAGCACGGTTTCGCATTTAGTAAACAAAACTAAAATGACAGCTTGGAGCTTTATTTTTAAAAGCTCGCATGTTTAGTGTTACTCTTTAGTTTCATTTTTTTAATTGTCAGAAGCCAAAAGTAAACCCAACGATATTTTGGAAGTAATGAGGAAACTTTACTACATAGTTACACTCCCAAAAATCCATACCAACATCACACCTTTTAAACCAGGGGTGTCCAAACCGCAGCCCAGGACAGCTTTGAATGTGGCCCAACGCAAATTCGTACAAATCTCCCTCCCTGTGCTCATCTGTTATGGCTGCCTCGCACAATTGCGCGTGCAGGGAGTGGTGAGCAAGCGAAAGGGGAGAAGGTCTCGGCCCCTCCCCATGCTATTCTGCCACCGCTGCCCCATGCGATCACGGCTGTAGAGAGAGAGCAAAGCGGGGAAGCAAACTCTGTTGCAATGTTGCTTAAAATGACCACAGCTGCAATCTGACATTCAACTTAAAAGAAAAATTTGATCGTGTCTCTTTACCAGACTTTTATAAGACCTATCTGTCCAGAGACAAACACCCCTCGCTTCACAATCATTCATTCATGTCATTGCTTTCTGGCAGCACTTACCTCTGCGGGCAACTATTTTCAAGGATGAAGCACATGAAGAGTAAAATTAGAACCAAAATATCTGATGAGCACCTTGGGAACTCACTGAGAATTGGAACTACTTCCATCGAACCAGAGATTGATGTGTTAGTTTCTCAAAAACAATGTCAAATATCCCACTAGTGGTGCATAATTAGGATTATTATCTGAGGACTTTTTTTTTGCTTATCTGTGGTGGCAGATATCAAAAAATTGTGCACAGAGTTTTTTTTTTTTAGCTTATCACCTATTGTTAGCGTTAGTGTATTCTATGTGTGGCCCAAGACAATTCTTCTTCCAACATGGCCCAGGGGAGCCAAAAGGTTGGACACCCCTGTTTTAAATGTTATCACCATAATCACGTAGATCCCACTTTTTCCAAAGTTTGGGAGAAGCCATGGAGAAGGCCTTCTCCCAAATGCCCACCAACCATGCCTGTGATGGCAAAGGGACAGAGAGAAAGGTCTCCCGTGAAGGTCTTATAGCTCAGGCTGGCTAGTATGGAAAGATAACAGTCCTTCAAACAGGCTCCCACTTGTTGCATTCGCGCCTGAAATGCCACTTTGTTATGCCTTCTTTAACAAAAAGGCAGAAGCTAAGCCATTACAGTTTACTTATTTCCACATTCTGATTTCTTTACACAAAAGGCACTTCCCACATCATTAACGGCTCTTCCAACATCAGGAATAGCACGTGTCGTCAAAATGTCACCCCGTGCTTTTATTCTCCAGCTTTCAAAACAGGGACCGGCGGGGTGTGTGTGTGTGCGCAAAACCTCTCAAAACAACCAGCAATAAGACTTCCTGGCACGTGTTCAATCAGCGAGTCAACTCCATGAATAAACGAGAGGTAGGCTCATTGTTCCTTAAAAGCTTGTGGCGATGTCTGGTCTAGTATACTTTAATTTGCTTGCTAACATTTGCCTGACCTCTCTGATGGGATGCAGTTTGTCATAAATACCACCCCGCTGCGCCCAAACTATCTTAGCCTTGCTCCTACTGATAAAAGAAATTTATCGAAACCCCATATCCTGCAGGGGCATTGCACGTTGCCACGGATATCGGTATAAATCAAAAGGAGTCGAGCGATGGAAAGAAAAAGGGGAGGGGAAATCACCAGAAGAAAAAAAAATATTTTCTTTTATTTATGAAGAAAAAGAAACAAAAACTGCCAAGGACGGAGAGGAGGGGAGCAGAAAGATAGAGGCAGAACAGCAGGAAATTAAACCCTCGGCTCTCTTTCCATTAAGACATTTTGACAAGATAAAGACAGAGACCGGCAGAGGCAGAATGCGACAACAACCCTACAGTGGTACATGGTCTATTATATTAACAACTGTATGGGGGACCTGAAGATCTTTTGGGGAAAAAAAATTAACAGGCACCAGGATGCCTACAGCAGAGACACCACCAGGAGAGCTTCAAGGCAACCAGAAGACATTTTTCCCAAGACAACCCAGGAGGATTTTCATTGTAGAGTCATTTGCCTAGATGAGAACAAAATAAGCAGGAGAGCCATCTGTGCTGGATGACACCCATAGGGCTGTTGGGGATGATAGAAGTTGTCATCCAACACGTTCAAGAGGTACCCAGCAGGTGAAGATTCATATGATGTTGGTTTATTATTCTTTATGACTTGTGGCTAGGATCCTATTCAACTGCCAACACATGTAAAGCTTCAGCAAGGTACATCCGCTACTGCTAAAGAAGGTGACAGCTACTCCTTCTTCCACAGCTGTGCAATAGGAGCCAGAAAATATCCCGGTGGAGAGCCCACAGCCACATCAGGTGCCTTTGGACAGCCAGAGCAAAAGTATTGCAAAAGGAGTTACTAGAGACCTCCTTGTGCAATGCCCACAAAAGTGTCTATGATGGTGTAATGGGGATTATACCAATAGAGGTCACCAACAAGATTCTGGCTGAAGTCTCCAAATCACTTTGTACTATACTTGAAGTATTATAATTCCATTACTGGAGAGGAAAAGAAGCTGAATATTTCAGAATCAATAGTGCAAGGATGTGTATACTCTGGCTCCTTGTTGCCTCCTCCAGAGCTCCCCAGGACTGCAGTGGTACTGTCACAGCTGCCATTTTGGCAAACCAGAAGTGACATCATGTCACTCGCAGTCAACTTCTGAATTATTTGCAAAGGGGTCTTGCTGTTTCAGGAGGCTCTGGAACAACATCTTGTAATGCCCAAGCAATTTGAAGGGTCTTATTAAGCTGAAAAATGGGGTGGTGGGAAGATACGTATAAAAAACTGGTGTGGTCCCAAAGGACCACATATTTCCCACCCCTGCAATGGGGCACAAAGCAAACCCTCCAAAAGAGGACAAATAAGAGGACAGAATCAAACAATTTGAATGTGCTGCCATTGACCCCAAAGTTAAAAATAAAAATAGTTTCTACAAAGGCAGAGAGGAGTCAGCACAGCATGATCTGTGGCAGATCTTTGCCTCTCTAGGACCCTTCTTCTCCTTAACTTCAACATCTGCATTTTTGGCCTCCACATTGGAAAAGGTGCACCTTTGCAAACCAATGGAACACAACCTGTGGCCCTTCAAATGTGACAGGATTCAGTCTCCCATCAGCCCCAGCCAGCATGGTCAGGGATGATGGGAGCTGGAGTCCAGCCTCCAAGGCTTGAAAAGCAGGAATGGCCATCATGCATCCTTCCAGATTGCTTGATCACAGCTTCCAGCTCTCTAAGTGGTCTACAATGTGTTAGCTAATTTCCCCCAACAAGCTGGGTACTCATTTTACCGACCTGCGGAAGGATGGAAGGCTAAGTCAACCTGGAGCCCGGCAGGATTGAACTCACAACCTTGTGGCTGCAGTACCAGCATTTAACCACTGCGCCACCAAGGCTCCTCCTGTCTTGAACTGCTTGGAGTTGCCATGAAAACTAGAGAGAGGCATCAATCCCACCCCTTGTTTTAGAAAGAAAAAACACATGTGAAACGGGCTGCAAACATGAATTCCTACCTTCAAGTTCAATGGAGTCTGCAATATATAATGCCCCCTCAACAGTGTAATGACCTGGACAAACTATGATTCTGTCCCCTTCGTAGCAAGCATCTAGCGCAGACTGTGGATCACGGTGGAACTGCAGAGAGAGAAAGAGACACACCATAAAAGGCTGGTAAGGAAGAGAAACAGCCATCTTTTTCTTTTCCTATTTCAACCATGGTTTAGAGAGTAGGGCTGGGCTCTGCCTGGAGAAGAAAAGGTTAAGAGGTCACATGACAGCCACGTTTAAATATTTGAAAGGACGTCATGTGGAAGACGGGGCAAGCTTGGCACACATTTGGAGCCCCCCGAATTTTTTTGCCTCAAAACATCCCAAAACGCCTTCCAGGCTACAAGGAAGGCTCAAAACATGTCCTCATGACCCATAGAGGGTGTTTGGGGGATAACAATTTTTGTGTGTGTGGGGAAGTAGATGCAGCCCTCCAAGGTCCCCTGGATGGCAAATGCTCCCCTGAATCTTCCACAGCTGCCCACCCTCAGTTTAGAGTTTATATGCCCAAGCATCACACAGAAACCTCGGCCTCAAATGCAGCTTGCGCTGGGGAGGTAACTCCTTAACTCAAAGCAAGGACCTATAATTAAAGTAATTTCTTTCCCTACTGTAAAAGAAAAAAAGAGTATTCCTCTGCAGCCTCCTCCCTGTATTTTAATGTCCCGAAATTTCACAGGAATTATTTTGCAAGGGAAGAGGTGTTTCCGTGTGCAAGCACCCTTTTCTGCACACACACACACACACACACACACACACACACAATCCAGCTTGCTGCACAGGAAACCTATATTCTATGCAGAAAGCTAATTTTCTGTGCAGAAAACAGTTTTGGGGTTGTTGTGGGTTTTTGGGGGTTTTTCGGTTTGTGTTTTTTTGCAAAAATGTGCTTTTCTCCACAAAATAATCTCTGAATAACAGGGACATCAAATACCAGGAACAAATTGTACAGAATTTCTTGTGGGTTTATTATTCTTCCCAACATGGGTTCCTGATTGTTGGGAACCCCATTTTTTGAGAACAACAAATTATGAATACTCTTTTCATCCCTAATTTACACAACTGTGCAGCCTCACAGAACTTCCTGTGCTCATATCAACCTCCCTGAACTTTAAGATCAACATCAGAACTGCAGTTCTGAGGCATACCAGTAAAGCTATGGAGCAACAGGAAACTTTGCAGAGCATTTTCAGTGGTGGCCCTAGAATCTTTGGAACCTGATTTCCATTATCAAATATTAATCAAGTTAGAAAACTTTCTACTCCCATCTCCAGAGAACAGGGATGGGAGCACCCATCAGCCCCAGGTGGGCTGGGAAATGGTGATGCCTCTGCAGGGCTAGAACACTCAGCTTCATTTCCAAAACTTTCACGTAAACAATAAAATTAAAATTTAATTACTTAATTTCAAATTATATTACTGTTTAACATTAACAACTTATTGCATTTTAATGCATTAATGCACTATTAAATTAACCCATTGTTAATTATAATTATTAAACCTAACTGAATAAATTTCATTTTTAAGTTTTCATTTCTAACATGGTTCTGAAGATTTTGTAAGCAACTTACTTGGAAGGACCATTTCTTGTCTTCCACATTCTATGTGCAGAAAGAAAAAAAAATCAGGTATAAAAACAACTGCTGCGAAAAAGATATAATAACTGTACCTGGATTTCTATTTCTTCATTAAAGGACTCTGGGGAAAGTTTGTCCCTGAAAAGGCACTCCAAGAGACTTGACATCATGGTAGAAGATACAACGTGAGTCACTGTGGCGCCAGACGGACGGGCTCCCTTCGCTTGGAGGCCGCTGCGTTTCTGATAACCAAATACATATCTTCAAAAAGAACAAGATAGTCAGTCATGAGTGTTCCTCAACTTTCCTGGGATAACTGCAGTTCCTAGGCAGGTGTGGGTCACTTGTGACCCCCAGATACTGTTGGACTGCAACTCCCATTAGTCCTAGCCAAGATAACTAATGATAAGAGATTATGAGAGTTGTAGTGCAACACCTGCAAGTGCATGCATGCATGTTTGTACAGTCATCCCTCCACATTTGCTAGGGTTAGGGACACAGGACTCCCATGAAAATGAAAAAAACGTGAATAACTCTAGGCCCTCCCAAACCATATTTAACACAAAAAAAAAGTATGATCACCACATTCAACCCACCGTGGATTCCTCTGAGGCATCAGGGTTCCTTCACAAGGCAGAAGTGGGGGCTGGTGGGGCTTCCTGCCACCTCCACTGCTGCCCCATGCCATTTTTAATAGAAACTTACAAGCCTCGTTTGCAATTTTTCTCTCATGAGGCTTACAGTCCCTATTAAAAATGGCATAGCGAAGCAGCAAAGGTGACAGCAAATAATTCGTGAATCAAATCTGCAAAAATGAAACCCACAAATGTGGAGGGCTGACTGTACTTTCAAGTCACCTGTCAACTTATGGCAACCCCATGAATTTCCTAGGCTTTTCTTAAGGAATATTCAGAACTGGTTTGCCACTGCCTTCCTCTGAAACTACTTTTAAGAAAGAGATGCCTATTCATCAGCTTAAGGGCTAGAAATCAGGTAGCCTTGTAAGTGTTGTTGGATTGCAGCTCCCAGCATTCTACACCATTGGCTATGCTGGCTAGAGCTGCTGAGGGCTGTGCAATTTCTAGCCCAGTCTGCTTGGTTCATTCCACTGCATGGCCCCGTTTATGGGTTTGTGCCTTTAAGTCACCTGTCAGCTTAACGGTGACCCCTTGAATTCCATAAGGTTTTCTTAGGCAAGGAATATTACCAAATGGTTTGCCATTACCTTCCCCAGAAATATAGCCTACAACACCCTGTATTCTTTGGTAGTCACTTTTCCTAACATTAGCAGGTTAGATCCTGCATAGCTTCCAAGATCAGATGGGCTCTGGAGTCTTCAGGGTATTTAAGCCGCTTAGTCCAACACCTAGTGGACAATAAATTGGTCATCCCTGTACTAGTTGGGCATTACACTGGGAACAGGGGAGAACAGTTCTTATAGTAAATGCATGGTTGCATTTAACTTATTTTTTTTTCATTTAAAAATAGCACCATGGGCTGGGCTTCAATCAGGACAGAGACTATGGTGTGCAGGGGAGAAACAGTTAACCCATATTCAAACCACAAAGCCAACGAAATATGCCCCATACCAGCTACTATTTCCTCCAAGAGAGAATTTGCCATTCTAATTACTTCTACTCTAGGGATAAAGAAATTGCAGCTTTTGCAGAGTGGGGGGAAATGCACTATAACGAGCAAAGATTAAATCCTTTCCTCTTGATCACAAGACTGCTGTTTTTAAAGGAAAAAGATAAAGATTGATTAAATGCAGCATATAAATTCTTGTTTTGGGCAACAGCAGCCATTTAAGTCCAAAAGCTGTGCTTAAGCTTGGTGACCCTTGGAAACATTACTATATTGAACTACAACTCCCAGAATGCCCCAGCCTCTCAACACTAGCTGGGGCATTCTGGGATGTTTGGTTCAAAACAAGCAACTTTTCCAAACTTCAAGTCCCCCCAAGTACATCACTGGTCACTAGATCTCACCAGCTCATTACAGCTTTAAACCAAAGGGGAATCCAGAACTTTTACACAAAGTAAAAGTGTTTTTTTTTCCTTTACAAAATTATATTTTATTTTGCTTGTTTTAAATTAAATCCATACCACCTGTTGCTATGAACGTCACCTTTTCAACTGAAACAACTGACAATACTTTTGCTGATTAACATAAAACAAAAGATGTGGTGGCACTGAAGATCATAAAATATACAAATCTCACAAATATTTTAAAAAAAGATATTTTAGTAAAAATACTGTGCTCTCTTTTAAACGGTCACTTCCACAGGTGAGACTTTACCTCAACAGAGGATTTTCGATGAGCTTCAACTTTTGTTTCAGGTGCTCTATTTTTCCATAGAGCTCCATCCCTTCCACCACAGAGACATTTTCTGCATCAGAATCAGCTCCTGCAATGCTGTTCCTGAAGTCTAGGAACCTGCGATAGAGTCCTTCACACTGGGAAAGATGGCTCTGGTACTCAGCAACCAGTGCAGAGGGGACACGGCCTTCAATGATGTCGTAATATCTGGAATACAAAGTTGGGAGAAGGTTGATGTGAGGATGCCTGGAAAGCTTCTGTCCCAGAAGCCTTTCGAAAGCAAACTTAAGAAGGTGAGATGAGAGCATTGTCAGAAAGAGGAATTAGTTGAAGCGGAGAACTATACTGCACGGTGTTTCTGGCGGGGGGGGGGTCTATAGATCTACATAGAGACACATATTTGTATACACATCTACATACGTACATATTTTACTATATATATTATATTGTTGCAGTTGTGTGCCTTCAAGTTGTTTCCAATTTATGGCACCCTAAGGCAAACCAATCATGAGGTTTTCTGGAACTGAGACTGCAATGGGTTTCCCTGGGCAAGGTGGGATTGAACCCTGCTCTCTAGGGTCATGTTCCAATGCTCAAAGCACATTGGCTCTCATTATATTATTACTGTAATATGCATTATTATAAATTATATTACCATGTATACATATCTATTGTGTGTGTGTGTACACACACTAGCATATTTACCCAACATTGCCCAGGATTTTATTTTCTCATAGGTAATTCTTGTTAGAAATACCTTAGGAATTACCTTACCTTAGGAATACGATGCGGTTGAAAAACACAGATTTGAGATCCTGTGTCTCTAATTCCATTAACTTTCCCCCATATTCCCCAATCTGGTCCGTATTCAGAGTTATTAGCACGCAGAGTTTGGGTTCCTGAGGGAATACACTGCCCTCCTTCTTGCTGCTAGGTCTCGTCTCCATAGCAACCAGCCTGAGCACTCTGGTTGAGAACTCCTCCCTGAACCGCCAACCCCAGGATTCCATAGAATCTTCACAGCCAGCCAATCATATGAGATCTTTGCCTGCCTGACGCAGACAGACAAGCTCACTCACAAACTTTGACTTTATATAGCAAATATATAAAATTACACTATATACTGTATTATAAGTACAAATATTGTACATGAATACTGTAAGCGATCCACCGCCCACAATGTAAGAAGCACCTGAACGCAGACTGAACAAAGACAGCCCCCTGTCCAAAGAGAGAGGGGGGGAAAGGGTGCCAACCCAACTGAGAGATTGTGGACCGCACATGCAGTCCCAAGTGAGCATCTGTAATTCTCTCATCTCCTGTAGAAGAAGGCAAGAGGCGAAGGAATGACAAACGCCACAAGCCTACAATGTACAACAGTTGAAAGAGTGGAATCCTGAAAAACAAGTCATCAAAAAGCAGGGGATACCTGCATTCAGAGGAAGCGTGCCAGCACTGCCTTCCTCCGAGAGAGTGTGCTGCCCAAGCTCATCCAGTGGGTCTGTATGACAGAGCAAGGATCTGAACCCTGCTGTCCTTGAATCCTGTTCTAGTACTACAAACCACATCACACTGGCTGTTCTTTTTACGTGACTTCAAATTAATTCCCTCTTACAGGAATCCTCTTCTAGAGTCTTCTTAGCAAGATTTCGTTAGATTTGCCACTTTGTGGCTGAGAGAGTGTGACCTGCCCAAAGTCACCCAGTGAGTTTCCATGGCCAAGGGATTAGAACCCAGGTCTCCCAGAGTCCTTGTCTACCAGTCAAATTTCTACACCACATTGGCTCATTTTTTTTTTACCGCAACTTCCATAATCCCTCACCAGCTTGGATATGTTGGCTAGGGCTGATAGAGGTTACAGTCTAACAACACCTAGAGGGTCATAAATGCCCACTTTTGTGGTCCTATTCCACAGGTTGCTAAATGGAGATTAACTGTAATACTTCAAGCCAAGGGGAAGGGCAAAAAAGGCAGAGCTGTGCAAGAGGAATAATTTAGTAAAGGATATACAAGAGCAATAAAATTCTGCTTTATTCTCCTGCAAGAGTGAGGAAACTGCAGCCTTCCATATGTTGTTAGATTGCAGCTTCCATCATCCCTGGGCACTGCTCATGCTGTCTGGGACTGAGAGATTGGAATCTAAATCATCTGCAGAGTCAAAGGTTTCCTGCATCCATTCCACTGCGATGGGTAGACCTGAGGTATGAAGAAGGCTCAAACCATCTGATTTTATTATCTCAGTCGGACTTGCTTGAATTAAAAATTGCTTCTCCTGCCCAGAGATCCTACAAGCAGTTCTGTAGTGCCATCTGGTGGTAGGTTGATGCCATGCATGGCACAGAAATAACAACACATCCGGGACTCTACTGCATCCCATTTTCCATAAGACTTTTTTCTTCAAGACAGAAAGGAGCTATAGTGAGCCCACTCCCTTGTTGCAAGGGTTCCACTGCCTGCCAGTCCGTTTCTAGAAACAATTCAAAGTGTTGGTGGTGACTTACAAAGCCCAATGTTCCACGTTATCTGAAGAACCATATCTTGCTGTGATTGTCAAGATCTTCTGGGGAGAGCCTACTCAGGCGCATTGGACAGGAAAACAGGAAAGGGCCTTCTCGGTGGCTGCCTCCAGGTTCTGAAATTCCTTCCCTAGAGAGGGAACGTTTGCTGTCCTTTTGTAGGCAGATGAAGAGCTTTTTATTTTGGCAGGCCTCCGAGGGGCCGACTGTTCAGGCCAAAAAAGGCCTTTTTTTTGTGCATTGTGTTGTCTATATTTTTCTTTTCAATGATTATGCTTTTAACCACTTTTAATTTTATTGATAACTAACGTATATACCGGGCACTGCCCGGGATTTTATTTTCTCATGATACTTGTTAGAAAGATTTGAGATCCTGTGTCTCTAATTACCCAAACTGTCTTGTTCAGTACCTGTAAATTTCCCCCATATTCCCCAGTCCAATCTGTATTCAGTTATTAACATATGGACGTTGGGTTCCCGAGGGAACACACTGCCCTCCTCCTTGCTGCTAGGCCTCATCTCCATAGCAACCCACCCATTCAAGACAGACACAGTTAACTGAAGCCCAAGAGCTCTCTGGCTCAGAATTCTAAAGGCCTCTCCCTAAACTGCAAACCCCAGGATTCCATAGAATCTTCTTAGGCAGCCAATCATATGAGGTCTTTGCCTGACACAGGCCCTTTCCGCAACTCACCTTCTCTCGGCACTGGGGTGTGGGGATCGCGCGAGCAGCCTCCAGTGAGAGGGCCTCGCGTCCCCGCTGCTTCAGATCCGCATGAGCTGCCTGCTCCCGAGCAGGCGGCACGAGAGCCCTGCCTCTTCTTTCCACAGCGCAGCCTGGGAGTTTCCCGGGCTGCGCTGGGGCAGGAAGCGCAACCGCCACAGCTCCGGAGGCTCTGCACGCACGGCAAGTGTGCGCGGGGCCCCGGAGCAATGCGCGATAGCGCATCATTTTCAGCTGAATGCCGAAAATGAAAAAGTGCACGAGCAGCACCTGCCCTACCCTGGAGCGTCACGCGATTGTGAGCGCGTCGTGCAGATCGCTCCTCACAATCGCTTGACGCTCCAGGCGCCCTTTCGCACGGCAAATGCCATGTGGAAAGGGCCGCAGACAAACAAACTTTGACTTTCATATATTAGATTTAGTTATACTTTAAACTTTATGTTGTAGTTTCTCTCAGCTGTACCTGCTTTAAATTTAGGCAGATGGGAGTCGCAGTCCAAACACGGTTTGGAGGGCCATAAATGTATGCTTAACCTTAGATTAGACGTTTGCCTCGACTCCTCATCTCTTCAGTCTCCATTTATACTCCAGCTCGGTTCCTCTTTCTCAGATAACTGCAAGTGACTAAAAAACATTCTTCCTTGAGCTGACTTGCCTTTGGTCTCCTTGTCATCTAGGCTCCCTGCTACCTCTCAGGGACCCTGTGTTCAGTATTCACACGCTACCAACTGCGCAATGTCCCCTTCCCTCTCACAGGAGATGGATGGCAGAAAAGCTCTGTTGCCCTAGCAGCCGAATATTCCAAGCCAGCACACTTAATCTGCACCAAATCTATGTCACAAGCGCAACGCAATACAGTGCAGAGCCTGTGGTTTTAGGAGCAGAGACTGATCAGAAACTCCCAGCCCAAAGGCTCAGACATATCTTCAGGGAGAGGCCCTTACAATCTCAGCCGCGGTTCCACGCATCTGACAAAGTAATCAAAGTCGTCGTCGTCCTCTTCGTCCCAACTCCGCCAAATGTGCTTGTAGAAAAACCTGCAAAATGAAAGAGAAGGTCCAGCGGCCAATTTGGTCCTCGCACACAAGCATCGCAACGGCACACCAGAATCCCCCTTGTGACCCATCTTAGCTCAGCCTCAGGTCTGAAGTTTCCTTAACCATGATAAAAACGCTTCTCATCCAGTCTAACTTACTCCCCCACATTCTAGATCTGTGACTTTCCGTTTCTGTTTTCGAGGAACACGGGATGCTACGTTACACCAGCAAAAGGATATTTGCCTCCAGATCTACCAAAGACAGCCACCCTTGATCTAGCTCAGCGGGTGTGATAACTGTGGCCCGCAGGCCACATGGGGCTCCCAGGACTGTTTTTGTGCCCCCCAGGGTCCAATATTTTTTAAAAAACAAAAATTGAAAAAAGGAGAGTTGGGGGGACTTAAAAAAAATTCAGGATCTAACATCCGTGGGGGGGGCACTAATATACCCCTCAACCCAAATAGTTTCCTACTCCTATTATCTAACCCAGGACTGTCTGCTCTTAAGGATTTCCTGCGTGAGCTTTTTCCCATCAGCTGCTAACAGCTTCGTTTATTACTTGCACTCTGGACAAGACCCATATCCCAAGCAGAATATTCTGCCCTCTACTAAGAAAACAGTCCTGCTTTTCCAGGAGTTAAAGCACAGCATCGTTTCACATCAAGGGAATCTTGATACAATTATTTTAAACCACACACAGAATACAAAGCTAACTTAGCCATTCTGTCCCAAAAACTGCTTATCGTTGTCTGTGCTGGTTGAGTCAGATAGCTATGCTGTGTTGCAGAGCGCCTTGAATGAATTTCAGAGAGGTAGCTGAACCCACACGGAAAAACATCTAACATGAGGGAAGGGGGTTCAGGAAGGTTTCTGCCTTAACACCCCATTGGGGATAACTAGGGAAAAGCCATTGTAGCATTCTTTAGAGCAAGCTTCCCCATACTTCTTATTAAACAACTTGTCATCCCCAGCCATTATCAGGGATGATAAGGAGCTGTAGAAAAATTCCCCACCAGTGACCTAGAGGTTAGATGGGAACTGTGTAGCAGTCTAGATCTTTCTAGACTGCAACTCTCCTTGCACCATGACTACTCTAGTGAGGAATGACGAAAATTGTAGGCAAACAACACCTGGAGGGCCACATGATCCTCACCACCGCATTAGACCATTGCTTCTCAACCACTCGTCCCCAGATGGTTTTGCACTTCAACTCCCAGAAGCCTCAGCTGGCAGAGACAACAACCAAAGCTCTTGGGAATTGAAGTCCACTGCCCTAGAGCATGTTGCTTCAGCACTCCAAAATGGAACAGGGAAGACTTTCAGTTGATGTTTAGTTTGGCATCAGCCTTATGAACTTTTTCTCACTCACTCACACACACCCTCATGACATACCTGACGTGCTCAACAGCAAGGGCCGTCTGATCAAACTCCCCCGATTCGTCAAACACAACCCACAGCTCCTGCAACGGTAGCTGATGCGCCTTCAGCTCAAGCAGTTCTTGCATGCGCTCCAGGGTGAAGGTGCACTCATGGGTCTCACACAGGAATGGCTCACAGAGGCACACTACAGCTTTCAGAGCAGAGTACTCCACATCAACAACCTGGAGTGTTACAAGAGGTGAGTGAAGAGCAATGCACTGGTTTCTTCACAGCACCACCCCACGGCAGAATGACAGGTTCAAGGCTCCCAAAATCTAGAACTTGTAAAATTTACTTGGGGGAGACTACCATTCCCACAATTGTGCAGCGAGCATTACCAATGGCCCCACTGGCTGGGAAATTCTGGGGGGTTATACTTAAAAATAATCTTCCAAGTTCTGCAGAAATCAATACATCTGGTGGTACACTGGAGCAGACAGAAAAGGAGTTGCTTTCTATACAATAGGTGAATTACAGCAGATTCCGAGGACTGCTGAACCAAATGCTTGGATAAGGGCAAATAAAAATGCAAAAAAACAAAACCTTCTGTCTATTTGCCTTCTGTTATTTGCTTCTTTCTCTGCCTTAGTATTTCTCATTTATAAAATAGGAGAACTCACTGATTGCTTTTAGGCAGGTCAGTGTTCAAGCTCTATTGGCCAGTTTAGAGCATCATATTGAAGGAATGTGTTCTTTCATCCCTCATAGATAGACAGACATTTGTGTGACGTTCACGGGTAGAGTAGAAAATTCACTTCACCCTTTGAGCAACCATTTTCTGTCTGGTTTTCTGATCAGCTAACAATTGTGGTAAATTGTTTTTTGGATTAAAGTGTTAACATTAAGGACTGAAACAATTGTGGTAAATTCAGGATGGTGTAAAAATCCCGCAAAGTATTCTCAATGTTCCATATTGAGAGAAAGGTGGGATATAAAATTAATAAATAAATCCAGCAGGCCTTGAAATCTATCTGTCTTTCAGACATCTCATTTCTAAGAGCTGGGCAGCATTCTTCACATTACTTATTAAAGCCTGCACTGGATTAAAGTGTTAACATTAAGGACTGAAACAATTGTGGTAAATTCAGGATGGTGTAAAAATCCCGCAAAGCACCTCTGCTTAAGCTAAGCATCAACTGGTTTGTCAAATCTGATGCCACCAGATAGTAATGGCCACTAGCTTATATGGCATCATATTGAGATCAGACAAATTCACAAGCATTCTGTTGATATCTATCAGCTGTGACTTCTGTTGCCAAGTAAATCCTTCATATTCAGAGACAGCAACAATTTCTGGGAGGCAAAGAGCAAAGTAGAGGTCTGTTGTCTTAGTTTCTGGCTTTTTGGCTTCCCAGAAGCCACGGGCTAGTTATGGATGCTATCTGAACCTTTGGTCTGATATAATGATACTCAATATACACTCTCTCTGAAGTGTTGATTCACAGGTTGAAAGGACTGTTGCATCCACCTTTGTTGCTAGAGACCCAGCACACTATCCAAGTCAAGACACCAGCATATATACCTACCCATTGCTCTTAGAGACCCAAGAAAGGGCTTTTCAGTTGTAGCACCCTGATTGTGGAATACCTTCCCCTAGGAGGCCCACCCGACACCGACACTGGATTTCCCTTTGCATTGAGTTAAAAATCTCACTACCTTGGGGCCTGGTAAGATAATGGCTTGCAAAAGCATAGAAATGTAGAGTTAGAAGGGACTCCAAAGATCAAATAGTTCAATTTCCTGACAATGCAAGAAAACTGCAGCTGCAGCATCATTAACATTTTAAAACAAAAACTGGGTGGTGATCTGTCAAAGGAAGGATGGTAAACCATTTGCCAAGAAGGTTGGTTTCCCTGTTCTGTTTGGATTTGACTGAGGATGTGCATTTCATTTTGAGCTTATTTACTTCTTTAATCTATATCCCAGCTTTTTACATGAATTAAGAGAGACAGTGCATGAAGTAGTTGGAGTGCTGGACTAGGACTCCAGGAGGCCAAGTTCAAAGCCCTGCTTAACCATGAAAACCCAGTGGGTGACTTGGGGCAAGTCACACTTTCTCAGCCTCACAGGAAGACCAAAGCAAATCCCCTCGGAACAAATCTTGCCAAGAAAATTCCATGATAGGTTTGCCTTAGGGTCACTAAGTTGGAAACAATTTGAGGGCACACAACAACAACAACAACAACAACAACAACAACAAGAACTAAAATCTAATATTAAGTTTTTAAACAATTAAATAAAATACTTTATTAAAACATCAATACTTTAAGCCAATGTAGCATTAGTGACATTTCTTAAAAACTGGAAGCTCTTTATAAACTTTTTCCAAAGAAAAGAAAATGACTTGGTAACTTTTGGGTTGGACAATTAGAAAGAATAGGCTACCGAAACAAGAGAATATGCTGTGATCTTAGAGATAAAGGTACAAATAATTATATACATATATAACCACCAAAAGGAATATTGGAAGTCGCTTTTTCCTTTTCTTTATCCTTCTCTATTTTTGTTCCACACTTTTCATTTTGATTTTATTGCTATCTCATTTTATTTTTTAGTATCTGTAATTCTTAACGTGTTTTTTAAAAAATTCTTAATAAATCATGTTTTAAAAAACATACCTTGAAGACAATATAAAACCATTTAAAAACATAATAGAAATTAAAGTGCAGCAGAAGCACCCCAGTGAAGACCTTTCTGCCTAACCACTTAATCTACCTGTTAAAATAAAAAGGTCTTTAGCAACTGGTATAGGACAGCAGGGAGGGGAGAATTCCACAGCCTCAGAGCAGCCACCAAGAAGGTTTTCTCCTGTGTCCTCACCGGATGTACCTGTTCCGGGGATGGGACTAAGAAAAAGCCCTCCCCCAGGGAAATTAAAACTTACTTAGGTTCACATGGGCAAGTCTCATTCATCAGATAGTCTACACCCAAGCTGTGTTAGGCTTGATAGATCATAACCAGCACCAAGAATTCTGCCAGGAACAAATCAGTGAACGTGCTTCATCAAGGGAATTACATGTTCCTGTAACCACCTCCATTTTTAAATTGTTTAAAACGGTAAACAGTTCCTTTCACTGTTTACATTGCTTCAATCGTTTTAGATTGGTTGTAAAACAACCTGAATGATTCTACCTTGCCCTGAGATGTGCTGATCAAGGATGGGCTAGGAATGCATTGACAAATACCTGAATACATGAAGATTGGGTTACTGCAGTGTGATCAGTGTGGTTGGGGCTGCCCTTCAGGTTGATCCAGAAGCTGCCATGGGTGCTCACGCCACAAGGCCCACAGCTTTTGAGCACCAACCCAGGTCTGTCACCAGCCATTTCAGAAGCACCCCTTTTTTCTCCATCAATAAACACCAGCCATCCATGAAATGATGTTAAGAGTGAAGGCAAATTTCTAACTCAGCAGCACTTACCTCAACCAGCACCTCAAAGACGTTGGTGCGCCAGACTGCTCGCCATCCAGATGGTTCCAGGATCTTCTCCAAGTACTCTGCTGTGAATTCCTTCACTTCTGAGGCTTTACAGTCAGCTAGAAACCAAATTAACAAGGGAGAGAGGGGAGAGAAAAAGAAACCACACGTGCTTATCACACATATTTAATATTTCCCATATTAAACAATTGAGTGGAGAGCGCTTACAGCATACTTAAAAGGTGAATTGCCTCGCTTAAAGATCTCCAGGCTAGGCAATTCACCCTTTTTATAGACACAAAAAGATGGTCTAAGGAGTCTGGAGGTGTCAAGGGCCACAAAAATAGCTTTGGGGGCCATATGTGGCCCCAAGGCCTCACTTTGCCCACCCCAATCTAAGCCTTCAGGTGGAGTTCTGGGTAATTTGCCATAGCAGATTGCCAAGTATTTTTGATTCTCATTCATCCAACAGCAGCAACAAAAATGACTCTCCCAGTCCACCTGTGTACTGCTGAAATGAAGAAAGCTTAGGGTCACTAGGAGTAGACTGTTGGGAGGAAAGACTCTCAGCATTCCTCAGCTCTCCTACTCAAGTTCTCCTGCTCAAGATATGCCTGTCTCCTGAATTCTTTAATTCAACATGCATGCCTTTTGGATCACTGAATTTTAGTGGAAAAGGAACTGGAACCCACAGCTCCAGAGTTTGCCCATCCCTATTCTACACAGAAAAAGAAAAACCTTTTGATATCCTTTCTCCTAACATGGAACACCAAAAAATGCCAAGTGCTTAATGCCACAGTGAACAAACCAATGAAAAAGCAGTGCTTACATTAGCACTGCCCATGGCATAGGGAGCTTTTGAAACTAAGAATGTCCAATTGCTGCTAAACAGTATTAAAGAAGAAATTAAACTGTCAAAAACGGGCCATGCAAAGTACATGGACTGGTAACATGCTTTGTGAGCCTAAATACGCTAAAAGCACCAGACCCTTTCCGGACTAGGAAGCTAAACAGGGTCAGCCCTGGTCATAGAATCATAGAGTTGGAAGAGACCACAGGGGCCATCCAGTCCAACCTCCAGCTATGCAGGAACATCCATCAAAGCACTCCCAACAGATGGCCATCCAGCCTCTGCTTAAAAGTCTTCAAAGAAGGAGACTCCACCACACTCCCAGGCAGCATGTTCCACTGCCAGAGAGCTCTGACCATATACTTGGATGGGAGACCACTAATATGAAAGCAGATGCTGTAGGCATCTGAGAAAAATGAATTGAGAAAAATGAATTGGCAAAACCATCTCTAAGAAAAACCTATAAAACTCATGGGGCTGCCATAAGTTGACAGGTAAACTTGAAGGCACACACGGAAATACACACACAACATGCTTTGTAAACCAGCAGGAAAATGCGTCCTCCAGAAGGTTGGCAGGGTAGGTCTACAAGCAGGGACAGGAAAACTTTCTCATATTGAAGAATATTTCCCAGCAGGATAATCTGTTGAGGGCCACGTGCCAGCAATAAGGCAAGCTAAAGCCAGTGACGGATGAGACCAGAGCTAAAAATAGGCAGGCCTATCTCTCTTTTCTCTCTCTTTCCACCATGTTTTTTTTTCTTGCTTTCCTCAGTTCTGCCTGACAGATTGGTGGGTAAGGAAGAAAAAAACTCTGAAAGATATTTCAGCTCATGGCTTGTGAAGAAATTAGACTGAGGGCCACCATAAGATCGAGCACAAAAATGGGCCATTGCTTGCTTCCACCGGACGCACTGCTTACTCGTGCCTTGGGATGGCCTGCACTGCAGAAGCACAGGATCTCAATTCTGCAAGTAACACCTACATCTTAAGTAAATCTGGACTAACACTGGCCTTGGAAGTTACTTACCCAGCATGTAGTCCTGGTAGGCTTTGAACCGCTCATAAAGGAGGAGGTTGTTTGTCTGGAAAGTGTCTGGGAAGAGAACATTACTTTCCAGCCTGTGCCTCGGCAAAGCAGTCCCTGGCTTGTCCTGACTGCTATAATCACTGCAGCTGCCGGATTCACTGTCATCGCTTTCTTCACTCTCATCTGGGACCAAAGAGAAAAGTTGTTTAATGATTTAATTAAGGCCCATTATCCTAAAATAATTATTAGGGAAGCTAGAATGCCTCCCTCTTTGCTCTCCTTCTTCCACCAGCAAGGGAAAACTTCCCTATTCCAACAGCGTTTTGGATTTTTACTGATTGCAATTGGCTTTTAATGGTGCATTCTTCCCTTGATTTTTATATTTTCTTTTTTCTCAATGCTGTACTTATTTCAGTTTTCACACACTGACAAACACTTACACCAAAGAAAGAAGACGGGAAAAAAGAAGCTAAAAGAAAAAAAGTAGAAAGCAAAGCACATTTGCCAGAAACAACCCCCCAAATACTACTTTTATCCCTGCCCCTCCCACACCTCCCGGCGACTTCCCCTTCTTCATGACTGCAGTTGTTTAACATGCACAAATATTTTTCCCCTCTTAAGTTTTATCTTCTCTTATATATATTCACTCTTCTCTGACACCCAGAGGAGAGCTATATTCTGTCTTTTAAAGAGTCTTCAAATTATTTGTTTGTTGTTTTTAATATGTGTTCCAACTTTCTTTTAATTATTACTTGCTGGTTCAATTGTGTTTTAACTTTCGTATGCTTTTTTAACTATGTTTCCTTTTTTTAAAAAGTGCTGTAAGCCGCTTTGAGTCCTTCCGAGGAAAAAAGCAGGAGACAAATAAAGATGATTATGATCATCATCATGATTTAATTTTTTAAATACGGTTTCATTGCTTTCTTACGATAACTTTTGTAAAACAAATAAACATCCAAATAAATACTGCATTTGTAGATTTCTTCTTGAACAAGACAAAGCCTTTTGCCCTTTTCCATACATAGGCTTACCCCAATTAACAACGCCTGACAAAGAAGCTCCTTTTTACAAAGTATTTTTACAGGGGGCCAGCCAAGTTTCCCCTCACCTCTTTCTCGCCTTCCATCTAGCTGGCATTGGGAGGGTGGCAAAGCAGGGCTGGAGAAAGACAGACTTTCAGTGTTGGGTCGCAGCAGCATCTCTGAAGTATACAATGCAATAAAGTTTAAACTGGGAAAGAATGAGATTCTACTCCAGGTGACCCTGCTGTAACTATGTGTCCTTACGGACAACGCGCAAGGTAAACAGCTACCGCTGGAATCACTTATTGAGCATGTACGAAGAGCAAAAGGGAAAGAAAGGGGGAAAAGCAAGTCAGCCTGTCTCACCAGCTACCCTGGCATGTCGGAAATACATAGATCTGTAGGTTTTGCTACCCACAAGGAAACCATGAGAAAAGTGGAGGCTGTTGAATGGCTATCGGAAGAAATTTTCAAATGGCCTCTAGAAGATTCAAAGTGTTTTTGTTTACTTACGCAAGGCTTACCACCAGACCTAGTTGTTTCATTTCACTTGTGCCTAATGTTAATTCTAAGTAAACAGTTTGTTGGAAGGCATTCAACTCCTCCGGTTTTCTTTCACCAGCTTCCACTTTTCTCATGATCTCCATTTTGGTGGCCAAACCTTTCGATCTACGCTTCTTTAACACGCTGGGGGGAGCTGGTCAGACAAGACTTATTACCTTATTTCCTCTCCTTTATCCTTTTTGCTGTTCGCTCGGGCTCATTAAGGGATTCTGGAGGTGGCCGCCCTTTGCCTCACCTACCATAGGTGGACACACGTGGACAGACAGCACAGTGCGGTCACTTGCGTGGTGTGAGCTGTGACTCTCGAGACCAGGTTTCAAGTCCCCACTCAGCCACGGAAACCCACTGGGGGACTTTGGGCAAGTCACGCTCTCCCACCCTTAGAGGAAGAAGGCAAAGGCAAAACCCCTCTTGACAAATCTTGCCAAGAAAATCCCATGACGGGTTGCCAGAAGCTGGAAACGACGAGAAGCCACACCACAATAACAACAACAACACAGGCTAGCACAAAATCCATTCTTTCCCAGCTCAAGCCTTATTGCACTGTTCACTACAGGTATGTTGCTTGCTTGCTTGCTTGTCATAGGATATTGAAACTGTGTTTCTCTTGCAATCCTTCAAGTTAGAGGAAGAAACGATTAAGGACTGTATGACAACCTGGGCCATATTATAAAAATAATATCCTTTTAGAAGATTGGGAAAGAATATGGAAAAGCAATATGGTATACTCAAGATCTTACACCCTACAAGAAAATGTGCTGAAGATGGTATACCGTTGGTACCTTACACCCAGTAGATTAACAAGTATGAATAAAAATATGAATAACAAATGCTGGAAGTGTAAGAACCAAGTGGGATCCTTCCATCATATGTGGTGGGGATGTGAAAAGGCAAAGAGGTTCTGGTACACAATACGAGCCAACATACAAAAAATATTAGAGAGGAAAATTGACTTAATTCCTGAAATTTTTTTATTGGGTATTTTTGATGAATCAATGGACTTTTGTACCAAAAGATTAATGTGGCATCTGATTGTGGTGGCCAGATTAGTCTATGCCAAATACTGGAAATCACTTCACATTCCCACAGTGGAGAAATGGTTAGAAAAAATAACAAAAATAGCACAAATGGACAAACTGACTTATAAATTGGACAACAAGATGAATAGTAAATTTTATAAAGTTTGCGAACCATTCACAAAATTCTTGGAAAATAAGGGAATCGCAACGACAGGTTTTCAATCTTAAACAGTTAATTTATTACTATGATATATGATGATATATGATATACGGGAATAATAATTATTAATTTTAATAACGGTAATCACTGGTATTAGGGTGGAGGGAGGTGAAAATAAGAGAAGAGAAGCTGAAGTAAATGGTCAAGGTGCGGAAGAATAGGGATGTTAATGAACAAGAATTATTAGGCGGTATATGAAAAGTTTATGATAAAATATGAGGGCTAACAGGTATGTTAATGATAGCTAATTAAGGGAAAGTATGTACAAGCAGATATATAATTTGTTCCCTTTCTGATTTACGGAGGTTGATTTTTTTATATAGCTGACCTATATAAATATTTTATAGCTGTATCCCACGAAAAGGGGGAAGCATTTTACGTTTGTAAGATTTTGTAAATAATGCACGTAGTATGCAACGTAGCAATTTCCACATCTGACGTAAAGTCTGTAGGAAGGATGTAGTCTCTCTATATATGCATGTTTTGTTTTTTTTAGTTTTGTGTAAGTCTTGTGTAAATATATGTGGTTGGTTTGGGTTAGGTTTTTTTTGTTTCAACGCTTAATAAAAATGTTACAAGAAAAAAAGAAGAAACAAACTGTGTTTCTCCAGGCCTCTTCACTATCCTCTGAATGTCAAAGCGGCTAAAAAAAATTTGGCTAGAGATAGAATAAGGAAGGAAAGGGGAGGGGCTAGACAGACATAATAAGGCCCTAGAAAAGGCTTGGTTAATTGAAGCAGGCCTGTATAAAGGCGGGAGAAAGGAACAGCCAGCAAAAGGTGGGCCGAACAACCTCAGGCCGGTCCCAGGCCCCCCAACTGTCCAGATCTAGCAGAGGCAGTTCCGTCCAGTCCCCCCTCCTCCCGCTTTTCCGCCCGCTTCTTCGGAGCCCCCGTCGCTCTCCTCTCCTCCCCTTCCTCGCTCTGTTCCCAGCTGACGTCGGCCGCTGCCCAGGGCGTCCGAAGCGCGCGAGAAGTTTGCGCCCCACCCGCCGAGCGGACAGGGGAGGAAGGCGCAGAGCCTCCCCTGCTCCGCGTCCCCTTCCTCACGAACACCTCTCGCCCTCTCGGCCGCATTCCGACGTGGCCTGGCCGCACGCGTCCCTGCTTCCGCGTGGGAAGCGCGGAGGGCGTGCCCTCCCTCAGCCTAGACAGCCTCGCAGGGCTGTTGTGAGCACTCAGAGAAGGCGGGGGAGGAGATAGCTGACACTACCCGGAGCGCAAGGGAGGCGGGAGGGCATAAATCGATGGAATATCGACGACACGAGGGCAAATCTGTTAAATCGCGGGCCACTGCCGCGCTACACCGCTATACGAGGCCCCTCCCTATACAAACCCCAAGATTCTACAGGATGTTGAAAGCAGAATAATAGCGCTATAACTGTCCAGTGCGGAAACGGCCGCACTTACCGAGCTGAACGTCCTCGCCGGCTCCCTGCAGCCGGCAGTCACCGACTTCCGGGGCAGGTGGCCCGGGCTCCTCTTCCCGTCCGTCGCCCTCTTTGTCTCCTCGGGACTTTTCCTCCCGCGCCTCCTCGCTGCCCGCTGGCGGCTCGCTTCCGGCCCCGGCCCCGGCCCCGGCCTCCCCCGGCAGGGGCATCGGAGGCTCCGGCTCCGGCCGCTCGGCCATGACCGCGCCCGACGGAGGGGAAGCGCTGCCTTCGGTCGGAACCGCCCGCCCGCGCCGCCTCCGTTGCAAATTTCAAACCTTCCCGGGCGGGCGGCGAGGCGCTCCTCCCTGACGTCACGCGCCGGGGCGCTGCGATTGGTCCGAAGGGGGGGGAACTCCGAGAGCCGCGGAGCCAATGGGCGAGCGGGCAAGGAGGGTTCTGGAACGTTGATACGGGAGGGGCGTGGCTCCGAGGTCTGTGGGAAAGGGCTGGAAAGGAACGGGGTGAAAAGCGGGCGGATGATGGGTGTTGCCGCTTCGACCCTGCCCGGGTGTTGGACTATGATTCGCTCAGCTTAGATGTGTTGGATGGGACTTTTGGGAGCTGGAGTCCAAAAATTTGTAGAGACCGGTAGTGGGCCATTGCGATCCTAGTTCCCATCGCCCCGCTAGCGTAGAGCATGGTGATGGGAACTGCAGTCCAACAGCATCTGGAGGGCCAAAAGCTTCTCTATTATAATTTGTTCTTGCGTGCCACCAAGTCGACTCAGACTTACGGTGACTCCGTTCTAAGGTTTTCTCCGCGAGATTTGCTCAGATGAGGCTTGCGTTGCCTTCCTCTTGGGCTGAGACAGTGTGACTTGTCCCAGGTCACCCGGTGGGTCTCCATGTCTGAGAGGGGATGTGAATCCTGGGCTCCTGAAATCCATTCCAACACTCAACCAGCTCTGTTACTAATATGTAATACAAACGCTATTACATATATAATTATCTAAAAACAATTATCTAAGGATCTGCTTAACGTTATTGTTTCTAACTCAGGGCAAATGAAGAACAGACGGTCTGCTGGTAATGTTGCCAATGTGGGGTGTGAAGACCTGCGCTTAACAGGCCACTGGTGAACCAGAGTACCTACTACACTGTTTCCTGCTAATGGAATACTTTTCTAAATAAATGTGGATAGCAGTGCTGTTCTGGACCCAGTTTTCCTAAGAGTCGGTCCAATACAGTTCGGGAGGGCTTTTCAAAATTAGTTTTTTATGATCATGGTATCTCCCCTGCCAGGTAAGTAAGTAACAATTATTGTTTGGTTGCAGGTAAGATCTGCACAAATTGCAAACATAACAAAATGTAACCAAATAATTACTCAATACACAAGTTAAACAAAGGAAATACAAGATTGACTCCAGTAAAAATATAACTCCGTCTTATCTGGCCCCGTCTCTAAAAGCTATAACAAAGGGATCCCCCCCATTTGTCACCAAAATATATAGTCAACCCTTCACATTCTCTAGGGTTAGGGGCACAGGACTCCCATGAATGTGGGAAAACCGTGAATAACTCTAGGCCCTCCCAAACACAGAAAAAAAAGTATCATCACCATATTCAGACCACTATGAATTCCACTGAGGCATCAAGGTTCCTTCACAAGGCAGAAGTGGGGGGCTCGGGGGGCCAATGGCCACCTCCACAGCTGCCCCACACGATTTTTTAGAGGGACTTACAGGTCTGGTTTGCAGTTTCTCAGTCTCAGGAGGCTTGCAGTCCCTGTTAAAAATGTCATATAGAGACCGCAGAGGTGGCAGCAAATAGTCCGCAAATAATCAAATCCGCAAAAGTGAAACCCACAAATGTATAGCTGACTATATAATTAAATCTTCCCATTGTTTCTAAAGTTATCTAATGATTTGTCTTTCAGCAACATGGTCAACTTATCAAGCTATGTCGTATAATCTTGCACAATATCAGTGAGTAAATTAAAATTATCAATTCTCAATTGCAAGGTATTTTCAGATCTGTACATTATAAATGGGTACAATATTTTCTCTGGCTGTGATACAATAATATGAAAGTGTTAATGAGAAACTATTAAATATATGAAAAAATAAATTCATTTTACCGAAATACACATATAATTTCACCTTACGAAAAACATTCTCCATCTATATGTAACATTAGTTTACAGATATACTTCTGACTCTCCTTTGTAGGGTTGCTATGAGCTCGAGAACAGAAAGGCTCCTCTGTTAACAAATACACAGATTCTAGAGTCTCAGCGTTCTTATGCAAACTGTTATTGCGAATGTCTGCCTTTTTAAAGCTCAGCAAGACTTTTGAGAAGACATGCACAGACATTTATAGGTACACAGTCAGGGCTGGCTGGCTGCAATTCTGGGTGCACTTCTTAGATGTGAAGTGAGCCCGTTGGATTAAACTAAATTTGCTATTCCAGTGCCTTCAGTAGGTATGCATAGGACTGATTCTGCTTTCGTAGCCACCTTTTATCAGTGGCATCTTTTCTCACATTAGTGTGTATAGTAGCTTTTTGGACACTTGCTTAGCAAACTGCAGGCACAGAGCTCTCTTCCGCCATCTGAGGCAAGTGGTAGAGATAGCCCTGGGACAGTCCTGAGGAGGGTCTGGAGACTCTGGAAGGAACCCAGTCTTAAGCACAAATACTTTTCAGCAAAGCTGAGGGCCGTGTGGCCTCCCAGATGTTGTTGGACTGCAGCTCCTATCAGGCCTAACCAGCAGAGGCAATGGTGAAGGGCAATGGGAGCTGCAGTCCAGCAATCCTCTGAGAGTCGCCTATTGTTTCCCATCTCTGCTATAATAAGAATGAACCTGTTGAGAGAAATTTGGAATATGGCTTAATTCTTGTCACCACAAGGGGGCAACGAAATGTTTCAATCACGCAAGGAAACTTTCTGGTGCCAGCTCAAGTATTCCATTCATTTGTAGTTCTGCTCAATGCACACCAGTGTCTGCGTATGTATAACGGACTGATATGTTGGATCATGTTGCATACGGCTGATTTGTGGGTGCTGTTACAGAATTTGTCTTTTTCTGTCGATCTCATCCGAGAGGAAAAGCCAGACATTTAGTGAATTAATAGAAATTGCAATCGACTTATAAATAAAAATGTTACATACTGCCCAACTGGCAATGCCGTCACAGTAGTTTTCAAATATTCCCACCAGTGCCATTGAAGATGGTGCAATGCAGAAAAGGGGTGTGTGCCTTAAAGAATCTGCAGTCTCAAATTGTAGGCAAGGGAGGCAAGAGAAGGAAATGAGCAAAATGGAAATAAACAAGGGAAGGTTTTTATTTTTATTTATTTTATTTTGCATTTGTTTCAGCTCTGTAGACAAAGGCTGGATTTCAGTAACCCGTTTTGGATTCCATAACCGTTGAAGATTAAGGGCTGAAGTCTTAGAGGAGAGACTGAATTTGGAGGAGTGATGTAATGGGAAAGGGAAAGCTAGCAGTACGATGGTAGCCATTTCCACACTAGACTGTTATAGCGCTGTTATTCCATTTTCAACATCCTATGGAATCCTGGGGTTTGCAGTTTAGGGAGGGGCCAGGCGGCCCCTCTCTAAACTGCAAACCCCAGGATTCCATAGGATGTTGAAAGTGGAATAATAGTGCTATAACAGTCTAGTGCAGAAATGGCCGGTGTCCTGGGAGGTGGCTCCAGACAGAACAAAGGGCAACAAGTTTCCAAGCATATGGAGGTGCTGAAATCTAAGGAGAGCTACAAAAATAGCAAGACAAGGGTGCCAGTTCTTGAAAAGGTTTGTGCCAGATCTAGGATCAGACAGGAAGCTGGTATAGAAATTTTAGAAAGGGCCCCAATGCTGAATGCAAATTGAATGCACCTAACATGCAGCAGGGGTGGCCAGGTGTCTCTTATTATAAAGGATGCCCCTAATCTGAGGCTCAGAAAAGCTTGTCCCTTTTAGGGCTGGCAAGTGTGCCTTACTCTGAGGAATGTCTCCTCTTTGGAAAGCTTTACATGATACCAAGCTCTCTCACACACACCATATTTCCGAATTTGGGCCCTTCATAAAGACAGAAATGTGTGCATCATGTAATCTATGAATATACACAATATATTAATTTTTCAGAAAAACACATGTCTAAGTGAAGTGAAATCAATACAGTGGCCCCTCAACTTTCACAAGGGTTCAGGGCGGAAGACCTTTGGGAGAGTCAACTGCATATAACTCCCCGCACCGTGCAAGTGAGCGTTCACCCTCCCATTCTTTCCGGGGCTTCCTCTCACCCTCATTCGCTTGCCTATTGCCTGGGAATGCTGCCTTCCTCCCAGGCAAAATGAGAGACTGGAAGGGGACGGCCACACACCCAGAGAAGCTATGCGCACGCACCTTCCCCCCCGTCATTCACTTGCTTTTCTCCTGGGTGTGCTACCTTCCTTCCAGGCACCCAGGCAATAGGCAAGGGAATGGGAGGGGGCAACCGAGTGCCTGGAGAAGGCGAGCATGTGTGCCTCCCCCAGCAATTTGATTTTGTTTCATCTGGGCACGCTGTCTTCCAGGCACCTGGGTGATAGGCAAGTGAATAGGAGGAAGCACACATGTGGGGCTGCCGCCTGCCATTCACTTGCCTTTTGCCCAGGTCCGTGGAAGGAAGACACGGCACCTGGGCAAAAGGCAGAGGAATGAGAGGGGGGGATTGAGCGGGGAGGCAAGCGTGCGCCTTGGAAATAATCAAGTTTGTGAAGGTCAAACCCATGAATGTGGAGGCAAGACTGTACTTTCGTTTGGTATTAAGTCAGAAGACAAACTTACTTATGTCTTCTTTCTGATTCTCAACTCTGCATGCTATGAATTTCAACTGTCCCTTATGGCTGTTTTGAAAACCTAGCGACATTAAATCCAACAGACGGTTTGTGCAAGGGCCAGAAGTGATTTCTTGTTAAAGAAATGATTTCCAAGGAGGAGGCTGATGTATGAGAAATGGCAAGACTGCGACTGTGTTGAAAATAAGTTGTTAGCCTGTATAATGTGATGGTTGGTATCTATTCATACTTGTTTTCAGATATACAGAAGGAACCATATTTCTTCCAATGGTATGCAGCATTTTGGCATTGCCACCTGGATGAGATTTCTTGTTACCCTAGTTGACCATATAAGCTCTGTTTACAAGGCTGGGCAAACTCAGATGCCGCGCTGTTCCAAAGCCATCTCCTTCAGCTTCACGAGCGGGAGAGAGAGCCCATGTGTGATGGCCTCCAATCATTCTGTCACATTGTCATCTGTGCCTTTCATATGTTTGAGGGAGGGATTTGGAGCAAGGAATTTGCCATGTGACATGGCAGAATGTCCCAGCAAGGTTCCAGAAATGCCTAGAACCACAGAAAACATGCTAGATGGGGCTATACATTTACAAAGTTGGGTGCAGTGGTCATGCAGCAGTGCAACCAAGAGATGGAACCTAGGAAGTCCAGGGTGTGTGTGTGTGTGTGTGTGTATTTGTGTGTGTGCATGACGCTGAATATGTTCATATTTTTCCCAAACTGGGTGAGAGCACTAGGACAGATATATAATTTTTTTTTAATCCCCTACACTAATGATGTTGCAAAGAGGCAGCTGGCCTGTCTGCTCAAATTCTTGCCTGCTAATATGTTTTTCAGCAAACAGCCTTATTATGTTTGTTGGCAATTAAAAAAAAAAACACAACACTCGCAATTTGCAGAATAGATTGAGTATCTCATTAAACAGATGCCAGAAGTCATTCCACTCAAACCAATTAAACTGTACATTTTTCCTGAAATGGAAGTAATAGAGACCTTATTGGTATCCATTTGTCTCAGCCTGTGTCTGTTGAGGTTTTGTTTTCTAATTCTATTTTGTAAGTTACTCCTTCACCACAATGAGACTTAATAAACAGGGTGGGGGCTAGATTCCTATATCCAAATGGCTGGGGGTAAATGCCACTGAATTGGGTGTGATTTACTTCTGACTAGATGACTTGGACCAACCTGTTTGAATGCCAACTGATGGTATTTTCTCATACAAAGCTGCCTTGGTTTAAGACCTTTAAGGGAAGCATTTACTTTTGGTCTCACCAAAAATTTCTCATGTTGGTGGAGATATGAAACAGGGACTTAGTGGCTGATCCCAGGCCAGGGTTTTTAAAGTGTATACATGGACATAAAATATGCTCCCCAGTTGAGAGAAAATGTGCAGTTCGAAACTGGTAAATACACAGTCTGGAAAAAATGAGAGGGAAGTTAAGATATATGTTACATGTATGACTTTATGAAGAACTCAGTTATCTAGTTTTTTGGGGTACAGCATGTACCACAAATTGTATAAAGGTTAAATGCATTCTTGTCCATAGATCTCATCAGAGAGGAGAAGAAAGAGATGGACTACGAGAACTTTTTGACAAAGGCCATTTCTGCACTAAACTGTTATAGTGCTATTATTCCACTTTCAACATCCTATGGAATCCTGGAGTTTGCAGTTAGGCCCCTCCCTAAACTGCAAACCCCAGGATTCCATAGGATGTTAAAAGTGGAATAATAGCACTATAACAGTCTAGTGCTGAAATGGCCAGAAACTCCTGTTTTTCATCTCGTCTTCATGGAAGTAGATCACAATGTTTGAAACATCATTAAAGTACTCTGGTTCTCATGCCTTACGCCTGTCTCATATCCTATTTTCTTTCTTCTGCAGCCAATGAAAAACAGCTCATCTGAGTCCCATTCAACCAGTAACTACTATAATGGAGTACTGATGCAAGTTTTCAGTCTCAGGCCATTTCCACATGGGGTTTTTAAAACGAGGCAGAGCGTCCTCCACGGAGGACGTCTGCACCTGGGAGCGGACTGGGTCTGACCTACTTAACGTAGATCCGCACCCCAACCCGCTCCAGAATGACCCCAAGTGGTCGTCCAGCGTGCTTTTGAAAGACCGCTAAAAACAGGTTTTTCAAAAGCACGGAGCGCGCCAGTGCAAGCCTGCTCCCCTGTGCAGATTTGCAGGCTTGCACCAATGCGAGCCTGCGATCTGCGGGGGGCAGCCTTTAGGCTGGCGAGCTTCAGCGGTTGGTCGAGACCCTTGACCAACTGGAAGCCACCATTTTCGACACTGGAGCAGTGCGGAGCAACAAGCACGCACTGCTCCGAAGCAGCGTGGGCCAGACCAGGGAGCTGAAAAGTCCGGTAAGTAGCATCATGGGGTGATTCCCTTGCCCCGTGCAGAAATGGCCTCAGAAAAAGTTGCTTTGTGCCTTTAGTTCTGAGTACAACTTTTGTACTTACGAGTATGAAGGTGAGAGCTGGAATGATGTTCTCATACTTCTGAGGAGAAGACTCTCAAAACCAGGGTGTACATTCTTTTAGCAACCACAATGCCCAATATTTCTTTCTTACTCAGTCTCTCAGATCTGTGAGGATCAAGTCAGTGACCAGTGTGTTGAACACCTTCATGAGATCTACATCTGGGAAGAGAGTAAAGAATGGTTGGAGGACACTAATTAGTGTTGAGCTTTCCTTTAAGGAAACTGCTGGGTGTCTAAGGTTGCCATATGCTCAGCTTGGCCAGGTTTTACCCAAATTGTAGGCATGCCTCCCAGTACTCATATGGGGCTTTATCACACAAGGCAGATGAATCACAGTTACTGCAGTGTAATCGCATCTTTGCCTTGGATTTATCACATTACCTCATTCCTCTTCTATTGTTCTTCTGGTGCAAAACCATTTGGAAAGTGTTTCTTTTGCAAAAGAGGTCATTAATGAGTTTTTTTTGGGGGGGTGTTTATAAAGAAATGCTTTCTAAACAGTCTCCCACTAGGAGAACAACAGAAGAGGAATTATGTCATGTAATAAGTCCCAGCCAAAGATGCTATTCTCCTGCTGTATTTGTGATTCAGAGAGCCAGTGTGGTGTAATGATTTGAACTTTGGATACCAGAGTTTGATTCCCCGCTTGGCCATGAAAACCCATTGGGAGAGCTTGGGTGAATAGAATAGAACAGAATCTTTATTACGGTCACAGACCAGCACAGGAACCTTGGGTGAATTACACACTTTCAGCCCCAGAAAACCCCATGGGAGGGTCAAATAAGTCGAAATGACTTAAAGGCACACAACAGCAACAATCTCATTTTTGCCCTTTCAGTGCAAGACTGTCACATAATAGCCTCCACATCTCCATACTCCATAGGGACAGTTTAGATTAATCCTATGTTGTCCCATTTTTTCAGCAGTTTGTGAAATGTCCCATTTTCTCTCTGCTCCTCCTGATGCCAAACCTAGTGCAGAAACCCAATAAGCATAGCCCATTGCAGCCCAGAACTCTCACTTTCCCCCTTTGTGCTTGGCTTTCTTCAGTTGGTACAAACCGAGGATACATCCAGACTGATTAAAAAGACCAAAAAGTCCCAGATTTTTCTTTTATTTATTTACTTTTTGCCTTTCCTTCCAATTTTCTTTTCAAGATCCATATACATTTTGTTCGTCCCAGAATATTTTCTGTTAGATCCTGTTATGATCAGAGACTTTTCATACCAGCTACCTGGTCTGTTAACTTTAATCCAACATGATATCAGAAAGAATAGGAACAAAATCTGAGACTTTACAACCAGTCTGGAAGCACCCTGAGTTCAAAGTGTATTTAGTTAACTCAGCAGAGGGGAGATGAGAAGAGGGGATGGAGTCTTGCCCTGTAGAATCAGGCAAAATAAAACTACTGCAGCATCTCCTAGCTTGTGCATGCTTCCTGATGAATAACTTTTGCCATCTTGACAATACTCTAATGTTGCTTAGCTCCTGAAGTTGCGGTTTTTCCCTATGAGATGTTGGAGAGTATGCATCGCAGCCAGTTTTAAAAAGGAAACAAAATAATTAAATCACTTCCAGATGAATTTTTGGCTGGTTTTCAGCCCAGCTTGTGAGCTTTGTCGGACGGCCGGGCATGAAGGGAAGAAAAAACAAAACTGCCATTTTTGTGGGAAGGTTGCACAAATCAGCCAGAATTTTAAAAACATTTGGAGGAGGGCTGGGGCTTGGGGGAATTCGTGGAGGTCCAAGCACATAAAATGGGGTAGAGCCCATGGGTCACATTTTTCCCCACCCCTGGTTTAGCCATTCCCCCTGCAGTGTGGAGGCAAGTAGAGGCAATGAGACAGAGCACACAAACATACTGCGAGTGAATGATAACCCAGAATTCTCAGTGATTTTGAATTAGCATTACAGCTGAGCACCACCACTGGGACTTAATTGGGAGTAAATATACTCGGGGTTGCATTGTGCAGCTTGCTTTTATAAGCAGGTAGTATTTATCAGCCATTATTCTAGAGAACATCCTCAGATATAGTTTAAATTGGCCTTCAGAATGAGATCATAAAAGCATTTTAGCCCCATAATAACCATGAAGGACCAATTAAAACTAGAGTGGTTGCACACAGAGCAAAAAGGTTAATGGCCTGTGACTGCAACACTGGATGGCCTTTTTGTTTCTTTTCTACAAAAAGTACTCCCTTTTTTTAAAAAAAAAAAGGTGTTATGCTTGAATATAATAATATGCTCAGAATGTTATGTTCAGCAGTTCTGCAAAATATATATATATGTAACAAAACCAAAAAAAAGTTCCATGGCTATATTAGGTATCCCCAAGCTCTTAAACACAATCAGTGGTGCATGTTATTTTTGTTATTTTGTCTGAGCTCAGGGAACGTTGCAAAATGCCAGGGATGTAGACGCAAGTCGACTGACAATAAATGATGCACTGAGTTGACTGGAGACTTATATATTTTTAGTGACTGACGTGCTGCCCTTGGTTCAGTAACGTAACATATTCATCCAGAAACTTTACGACTTTGAACAACGCTTCCATCTCTTTTTGCCTACTGGTCACATGGCAATCTGTCTCAAGCCCAAAGTGTGGGTGAATTTCTCAGAGGGGAAAAGCAAATGGGTTAGACAATGGGCTTGAGGCAAGATTGAGGTCTGCTCAGCAGCATCTCCCTGCTACATATCAGAGGAACCTTCCAAAACTTTTCCTAAGAGCAGAAGGCAAGACTCACCTCAAGAGTGCAGGGTGCATTTCTCAGAGGAGAACAGCAAAAGCGTTGGGCAACAGAGTTGAGGAGGAAGGATCCTTCCTTCTAAAGCTTTTGAAGCTTCAGTAATGGGGAGTAAAAAGGATCCTATTCCCCACTTCCAAAGCTGTTGATGGCAACATGGCAAATATGGAGGGCTGATGCTGCTTAAATGGTTAAAACTGATTTTATTCGACTTTGTCCAGAACTGCTGGAATATAGGTTAGGATATAAAGTTGGCTCCCAGACATGAGACTTGACTTGAAAGTATCTTCAAGGACTTCAGACTTGGAGTAAAACACTTAAATACATCACTGCAAAATGCTCCTGAAACGTTCCATTTTGTATTAGTCCTTGTTTCCAATGGCCCCTGTATTTTGTTATCTGCCCCTCTGAATCACAGCTGCCTGCTTCATCCTCCAAGGTGGCAGTTCCCGTACTCCTGCTCACTTTGTTCAGCTGGAAAGAGACGAGAGGATCTGTGAAATGGTGGAAGGCATGGATTCCTACCACTTCACAGATCCTCATGTCTCTCTCAAGCTATGTCTCTCTCCAGCCTTGCAAATACAGTACAGGTACATACCATGTTGTAGTTCCAAAATTTTCAAATTTCAGAGCATCTTGGATTTTGGAACTGCTGATAAGGGCTACTCGACCTGTATATATCTGTTAATTAAGTTTAACAGAAAACCACATGAAATATTTCTATCCTACCCTTTGTCGTGGCATTTGAGGTCTTCACACAACACAACCTGTTTAAAATAATTCCGGATTAGAATTATAAATAATAGAAACAAAATAAACACATACTAAACAAAAGAACAGTTAAAATAGTTTTGAAAGCTACAGTGATTTAAAACCATGTGCATGTCTGCGTTGAAGTAAATTAGTCCCCAAAGGCTTTAATTAAAAGTAATGCCTGGCATCCTGTTTAGCAGTTATGAGAAGGCAAGCTGGACTTACCAGCTCATAACTGATGGGGATTCACATTTACAGTTCTGAGCAACCAAATGTGACTGTCATGCCCAAGTCCCAGGGCTCAGGTGCAAACATAGACAAGACCCTTCTCAACAGCCACAACAGAGAGATATGAACAAGACAATACTTACTGCAGCAAACAAAGATGAAAAAGAAAAAGCCCGGGAGAATCAGAGCATGCATATAGAGCAGACATATTAATTAGGCAAACAGCTGGGGGAGGCTCTCAGCCCATAAATACAGGGGAAGGGATCGGAAGAAAGCTGTTCAGACAACTGTTTTCCCCAGTAGAAGCGATTTGTCCTATGTCCGGATCCCTGACTGTGTTAACCTTGACCTTCACCGTGTGGGCTGACTTTGCTACTGGGAACTCCTTTGGACTGTCACTCTGAATTTATTACTGGCTCAGACTGCTGAAACAACAAATGGTAATGAGCTGACGAACTGTTGTAAATGCTGTCCACGGCTGCTGATAAAGACTCTAATTGGAGAGCTGTGAACCTCATAGCACAGTATGAGGCATAGCACAGTAACCTCAAACGCCCGCCTTTTCAACCTACCACAACCCCAGTTGAAGGGTTTCTGTGGCACTGCAGAGCGGGGCACTTGGAAACAACATTTGCAGCACTCTCCCATCTATGGCTGGGACCTACCCCGTGATGTCCTCCGTCTTCTGTTGTTTGCTGGTGGGAGACTGTTTGCAAAGTCCTTCTTTTATAAACACCAAAAGAAAATCTGTTAATTTACTTCTTTTTACACTTTCAAAATGGTCTCCTATGAAGAGAACAACAGAAAAGGAACGAGATAATGTGATACGTCCCAGCCAAAAAGTGCTATTATTCTGCTGTAATTGTGATTTACCTGCCTTGTACGATAAAGCCCTAGGACTCTGATAAGGTTGCCAGATTGGAGAAGGCAGCTGTACCTTAAGGGCCTAGATGCACCAGATCCCCTCTGATATTAGAAGCTAAGAAGGGCCAACCCTGGTTAATACTTGGATGGGAGACGTCCAGTGCTGTAGGCTGTATTTCAGAGGAAGGAACTGACAACACCACCTCTGAGTATTCCTTGCCTAAGAAAAGCCTATGAAATTCATGAGGTCACCATAAGTCAACAAGCGATGCAAAGGCGCACACTCACACACACACACACACACACATTTGTACCTTTAATAGTTGTGTGTAAGAAGGAAACTCAGTAGGTGTTGCTTGTTACATGGGTTCATGACAAGCAGCACTAACTGAAATTCCCTCTTCTACACTGGAGCGCTTGCCAGTTCCAATCTGGCAACCCTACTGGGAGACCAGGGTTTGAATGCCCACACAGACTGAGTGACCTTCATCAAGTCAGAAGATTAACAGCTGATGTAACAGTCCTCTGAATATTTCTTGCTTAGAAATCCTGGTGCCAGTGGCACCATGAATCAGAATCAACTTGATGGCACAAAACAAGAAGAATGTGTTCTTTTTAACACTATAAGTGAGTAATGACAATGAATCCCCCCCCCCTCTCTCTCTCTCTCTGTCATTTATATCCCAATGTGTCTGCAAAACTGGGACCCATTACCTATTCCAAGTAACTTTGCCAGCTTGGCTTCTGCCTCTGTGACATGTTCAGGGGTCTGCAATTTCAGAAGCATTTCATCTTGTAGCAAGAAATACAAGCCCCAGGCCAACAAGGACACCCACAGACAGCTAGCTGTGTGCCGCTTTTTGGACCCTGGCTTATAATGGATTTGTTCTTTGATACATTCTAGTTCTCAGCCGACCAGACCAGAGCTCGCTGATGTGTTGATAAGGCTTTCATTTTCGCAGTTTGGGCTTAGCAGCAGCAAAGGCTCTCATTCTCCCAAGATGACCCCCAAGCCTTTGTCGCGGACGGCAAGGAGGAAAATTGTCACACTTCTCTGCATGCTAAGAGCTGTTGTTGGAAGAAGAAGCAACCACCCACCAAGCAGTAGTTTCTGGATGGGCATTTGTTTTTGCTTTGATTTTAAATGCAGTCATCTCCAGCATTTCCCCAGAAATGTCAGAAAGAAAGGAAGGAAGGAAAGAAGGGAGGAAGGGAGGAAGGGAGGAAGGAGGGGGGAGTGTTTGGTTCTGAACCCTGGCTTGCAAACTGTGTGCCTCTCTTCATCTTTTCTGTGTCCTGCAAAAGCAATTCAGTGGGTGTAAACTATGTTTCCTTTCCGAACAAAAAGACACAGATGAACACATCTTTGGGTATATGTGTGTATGCATTGATTAAATTGCTTTTGTTGTTGTTGTGTGTCTTCAAGTCATTTCTCATGATGAACCTATCACTGGTTTTCTGGGGCTGAGAGTATGTGATGCTCCCAGAGTCAGTGGGTTTCCATGGTTGGGTGGGGAATAAAACCCTGGTCTCAATGCTCAGACCACTACACCATGCTGACTCCCTTACTTACTATAAATGTTGGGTAAGATCCTACATTGCTTACTTAGTTAAGAACATGTAACTAAGCATCATCTCATGGCTACCCCACCCCACCCCGCCCAATCTACCTTGTCAACCAGCAGCTAATCCAGATGATGGAAGTCTATTCTGCTGGTGATCGGGATGCAGCAGGATGAAATTTCCAGTCCCGTCCTGCCAGCCATCTGCAGTATGATGAGAAGTTGTGACACAGATCCTACTTCTGAGTGTTGCAACCTGGGCCACTAGCAGGAAAAGGCTACAGACCTCATCCTGCTGCAGCCCAATCACCAGGAGAACCGAGCTCTGTGGCTCGGAGCGTGTAAGGTGGCTTTTAGGGAGCATTTTCAATTCTGGCAGTATGATCATGAATACATAGTGTAACTGATATATTCAGTTACTCTATGTATTCATGATCATACTGCCAGAATGAATACAGTCATCCCTGCATATTCACTAGGGTTAGAGGTACAGGACCCCTGTGAAAGTGAAAAAAACCATGAATAACTCTAGGCCCTCCCAAACCATATGTAACACACACACAAAAATATGATCACCGTATTCAACCCACTGTGGATTCCTTTGAGGCATCAGAGTTCCTTCACAAGGCAGAAACAGGGGGCTGGTGGGGCTTCTTGCCACCTCCACTGCGGCCCCACACCATTTTTAACAGGGACTTGCCAGCCTCGTTCACAATTTCTCAGTCTCATGAGTCTTGCAGTCCATATTAAAAATGGCCTAGGGCAGCAGCAGAGCTGACAGCAAATAGTCTGTGAATAATCAAATCCGCGAAAGTGAAACTCGCAGATGTGGAGGACTGACTGTGTATAATGAATCTTAATAGGCTGACTCTGTAATACGTGATTATAAATGTATTAGACCAGAATCCCATATCAGCTACTTTGGGCTTTTCTGCACTACACTGTTATAGAGCTATTATTCCATTTTCAGCATCCTGTGGAATTCTGGGGTTTGTAGTTTACTAAGGCCCAAGAGCCCAAGAGCTCTCTGGCTGAGAATTCTAAAGGCCCCTCCCTAAACTGCAAACCCCAGGATTCCCTAGGATGTTGAATGTGGAATAATAGCACTGTAACAGTGTAGTGCAGAAAGGCCCTAAGTAACCTGTCCTGGCAGAGTCTCACCAAACCTGGCAGAATGGATCTCCTCATCACCACGCTGTGGAAACCTGTGGAAACAAATAGTCCATAAACAATCAAATCCACAAAAGTAAAACCCACAAATGTGGAGGGCTGACCCATAACTCTGGGTTACAAATCTGTAACTGCAATACAGGATGCCAGCGGTATTTTTTTTTTTTAGTACAATTCCTATCAGTCTAAGTTATAGAATCTGCCTTTCGCTAGCTGCAGATGTTGCATATGCAGTGCACGCTCTTAAAAATGACATCTTTGATACATAATCTTCAAAAGTAGAAGAATAAAGCTGAGTGAAGTGGACACAGTCTTGGATTACCACAAGGTAGATTCTCATTCAGTATCCCCACTAACCAAAGGAACATAGAGAATGATTGTGGACAGTGCTTTTCCTTCTTTTCCACTCACTAGTGCTATCTCTAGCTTTTTTCCCCACTAATATTAACCTACTTTATAGGGTTGTTGTGAGAATTCAAAGAGGAGTCATGTATTCGACCCTGAACTACTTGGTGAAAATGTAGAAATAGAACATAGTAACTCTCGAGATCATTGTTTACAACATACCTGTATCATGTTAGGTGCGTATCATGCTGGTAACATGCAGATAAGAAGTATTAAGCAGTACTGTCCAAGGAACTACAGTTTTCTGCAGAGTGTCGTTCCCTACAGAAACTATCAGAAGAAGCAATATTCCTCTGCTCCTAACAGCCTGGATAGGGTCCCTCTGGTTGTCCAGAGGTTGGACTCCATCCCCCATAATCCCTAGCCAACACTGCTAGTGGTTAGAGATAATTGGAAGTGTGGCACAGCAGCACGTAGATGGTCACAGGTTCTCCACCCAAGAGTATACCAAAATATGTCAAGCTTTTTGCGTCCTTTTCTAAAATGAGGATCCCAGAAATGTTTTTGAGGGGGTGCTCAACTCTGGCAGGCAGGTTGCTATTCATTTTGCCTACTTGCAAATGTGGTGGGGGGAGTCAAATGATTTTCTCCATCCACCGTCATCCCGAAATGTGAAGACGCTTACAAGCACCAAGCACAGTATGTACTTAGATGTCCCCTCCATATGTTCATTGTAGCTTACTTTCAAGTAAGTGTGCCTAGGACAGACTGCACGCAGTCTTTATTTTGTTATTCCTGAGAGGGCTCAGCAACAGTTGCTGTCTTAACACTTCTTAGAGCTTGATCATTCCGCAACCTCTGACCGATAATTCCTGAGCAGCTTCAGCTAGATAGACATCTAGGCCATTTCCGCCCTACATTGTTATAGTGCTATTATTCCACTTTCAACATCCTGTGGAATTCCGGGGTTTGTAGTTTTCTGAGGCCAAAGGGCTCTCTGGGTGAGAATTCCAGATGCCACTCCATAAACTGCAAAACCCAGGACTCCATAGGATGTCGAAAGTGGAATAATAGCACTATAACAGTGTAGTGCGGAAATGGCCCTAGTCAGTTGTTCCATTTTGTCAGATAATTAAGGAGTACTCAAGTCTTCCACCCAAGGATCATTTTGGGGGTCTCAAGCCCCCTTGCTGCCGCATTTCTTTTAAACTCCCTTTCTCAAAACATTTTTTGTTTCCACAGCCTTTTTTCCCCCTTAGTCTAGGAAGAGCAGCCTGCCAGAACTTACATATTTATGAAAGAAAACAATCTCTCACGGTGAATGTTAAGCTTGTTCTGTCCAGCGGCCTATTTTTGCATCAATGCGTTCTTTCTGAACACTCGCCTTATTTCGAAATCTCTCTTCCTTTCTTTTCATCTCCCTTCTTAATCATTGCATTTCAAAGCAGGCAATTTCCTATGGTTGGTCCCCTCAGGCATTGGCCAAATCCTAGGCAACGCAGACCTGGGAACAAAAAGGGCTGTTTATTTTGCCATTGGAGACTTTACTGAGAGATGTCAGACAAGATGATAAAATTTGTAGAGTGAAGGTAAAAAAAAGAATGGTATAAGCTGAGGGCTTATGTGAATGATCTTGCGATGATGACACAAAATCCGTTGGATTCAATGAAGGTTCTTTTTGGAAAAAATAAGAATTTGGAACATGCACCAGCTTTCAAGGGAATAGTGATAAAACAAAACTGTTGACTAAAAGCATGACTTCGGAAGAACAAAATAAGTTAACTCTTCTTTCCAATTTTAAAGTGCAAAAAGAGGATTAAATATCTGGGCGTTACAATTACAGAAAATAATATTCTGTTGTTTTGAAACATTTATGAAAACGTCCGAAAAGAAATTAAAAGAGGGGAAAGATAAATTTATCCTTTTTGGGGGGAATTGCAGTAATAAAAGCAAATGTTTTGCCAAGATTTTTATTCAACTTTGAAACAATCTCCGTCGTAAGAAATGGAATACCCTTTGTACTATGAAAGAAAAAAGTTTCCAGATTTGTTTGACAGGTAAGGAAAACCAGAGTAAAATTTAAAACATCGTACAATGCTAAAGAGAGAGGTGATCTCAAAATTCCTAATTTTAAATTGTGTTATAAGGCCTGTTGTTTTCTCTGGTTAAAGGAATGGATATTGCTTAGAGATGAGTGACTCTTGGAACTTGAAAGTCATGATTTGAGATTCAGGTTGCATGTTATCTTTGATATGACAAACCTAAGGCACATACTGAATTTAAAAATCATTATATTTGAAAGGCTTTTCTATGAGTGTGGTATAAATATAAACAGTTTTTTCCCCCTGAGATAATACTAGCCACCTCACGTAAGAAGCCTTTTTCAGGAAACAATGAGTTAAAAATCAGAAATGGTTGTTTTACAGTGGCCTGTTGTATTTTGAAAAGACAGCTGGGAGTTTAAATCAAGTGAGATGCTGGTTAAGGAAGGCAAAGATCTTAATTGGTTTGCTTATATGTAACTCAAGGATAGATTCAATCAAAATAAGAGAGATATAGCCATAGGGGTTAGAGAAAATGAGTTTTATTTAGAGTTCTGCAAAGATGATGACCATGTAATTTTAAAAAGGTACAATTGCCTTTTGAAATTAGGGACAGAAGTTGAACCTATTTAAAATGTTATGATAAGGTGCGCCAAAATTTTGGGCACAGCATTGAAATGGATGCATGGGAGGAAATGTGGTCTTCACTTTGTGTAAAAATTTAAAAGAAAACCTGTATAAAATGATGTATAGATGGTATCTAACCCCAAATAATCTGTTGAAAATGTCCAAGAATGTTTCAAATGAATGCTGGGGATGTCAAGATAAGGATGGCTCCTTTTTTTCAATGTGCAAGAACATGAAAAGTTACTAGTCTAAGATTTACATATTAATCCAAAAAAATTTAAAGGTGAATTGTCATCAGAAATGTTTTTGATGGGTACTATGAATAAATAATTGGATAGTAAATACGGATTACTTCTTTGTTATATGATAACAGCAGCAAGAATATTGTTTGCTCAAAGCTGAAAATGGACTGAAGTACCGACAAAGGAAGAATGGATTGTTAAGGTTGCTGAGTTAGCCCAAATCACCAAATTAATGTGGGTTTTAAAGGATAAATGAAGATTTCTTGAAAGAATGGAAACCATTTATGGACTTTTTGAGCAATAAGAAATCTAACAATGCAATAATTTGTGACTACGATTACTAATAATTCTAGTAGCATTATTTAGCTGGATCAGTAATGGTAGAATTATCTATCTATCTGTCTGTCTGTCTGTCTGTCTGTCTGTCTGTCTGTCTGTCTGTCTATCCATCCATCCATCCATCCATCCATCCATCCATCCATCCATCCAAATACAGTTTAGCTTGGGGGGGCAGTCAGTGCCCTTTAGTGTTTTAGTAAGTTAGCATTTAGCATTTTAGCTAGTTAGTCTTTAATGTTTTAGTTTAGTGTGTTAGTACTGTTTTTTTTCTTTTTCTTTTTCTTCTTTTTTTCTGCTTTTTCTTTTCTTTTTCTTGGGGGGAGGGGGGAACATATATTTGTCTGATTATGATTGTAACTTTGACTGTGAACTTGTTCGTTTTAAAATCAATCAATAAATATGTTTTTTTAAAAAAAAATAGGAACAAAAAGTACACACATAAGGCCGTCCCACAAATCACAGCATTTATCTTGTAACACAGCTACAGTGTCCTCACTTGTCTTTATATGTGGGTGTTAAATCAATGTCTGAAAATTCAAGTAGCATCTGAGGACATCCACTGAATCCCTGGATGTGTCAGCTTCATTTTGGGGGGGGGGGTCGCGCCAGCTCATTCTTCAAAATGGATGATTAAGGGAATCTCAAAGTGTTGACATATTAAGTGCCAGATGAATTCTACGAGAGTAAAAGCAAGTTGCTCAGAGGCATGGGATGTTTATTGGTGGTAGCTGTTGCTTGCTTGCTTGCTTTTTAGTTTACAACTCAAACTACAGTGGGCCCTCCACTTTTGCAAAGGTTAGGGGCAAAGGACCCCTGCAAACATGGACAAAGCATGAATAAAAATAAAAACCACAAATTCTATTTTTTTAAACCTGAGAACACTTCTCTAGGAATCTCTAGGCCGTCCAGCACAATTCTATGGTTAACTCCTGGTAGAAGTGGGCCATGAAGTCATGCTAGAAGACCTAGCAATGCCTAGAGCAGTGTTCTCTCTAGGAATCTCTAGATCTTCCACCATGACTTTAAGGTCCACCTCCACCTAGAAATTCCTAGCAAGAACATATTTTTTTCATTATAGGGGCAAATAGAGTAAGAATTTTTTAAATAAATAAAATAACCCACAAATAATCAAATCCATGAATGCCGAACCTATGAAAGTAGGACATCCATTGTAGTCTAAATATACTCAGTTTATAGCTGACTGTACCTACTTGGTGTTTCAGCAGCACCCATCCCTGACATCCCTCTCTCTCTCTATCTATCTATCTATTGCTAACCTCCTGTCAGTATGTTACGATGTTGTAAGTCTACCTTACAACATTGAGACTCACTTTTTTCAGTCACTGTGTAGGTCAGAATTCTTTTCCAACCACGCAAAGACTAGTGGGAATCTGGCTCTCAGGTCAAAAATGTTTTCCCACCCCGACAGCAGTGGGGCCAGCACTACTATGGGGACTTCCTCCTGGGAAACTGTTCTTTGTCCATGGTGGATCAAGATGCTGGACCATGACAGGGTGGTTCCTGGCAGCTGGGGTAGCTTCCATGGCAGTGAGATGGCGAATCCATTCTAGGTTTCAGACTGAATTTTAAAAAAGCTTTCCAATGTACTGAACCTTATTGAGGGGGTTGTCCTGTTTTAGAGGCCAGGCAGGGGTCACAGTTCAAAGCAGAGTCTGTCAGGCAGCGGAGACAGTAGCAGCCACAGAAGTAACCAGAAGCTTAGGAGTAAGTCAATTACAGTTCTCTGAGTTGAAACAGTCCAAGTCAACAGGGAAAGGCAATAAATCCTAGGCATCAATTCAAGTAGTGTGATCAGCAACAAAGCAAGATTCAAGGTCCTTCAGAAACACAAGCCAGGGATTTGGAGATGAGAAGATTGCTTCCTCCAGAAAGATTAATTGTCAGCAACAACCTTCTCATGGTAGGATTGGGATATTTATGGTCTAGCAGCCTCCCTCAGCTGTTGCTTGATTAATGAGTGCTTCATATAGAAGTGCTCTGAGCATCATAGAACCTCCCTTTGTCATCTACACTCAGTTGCAGCAGGTATTGTTGAATCCACGTCTGTGTGCTGTGGCTGCTGGGGAGGATTACAGTCTGCCCCAAAAACTGGCATGTCCCCCTGGCATCTCCCCCCTTCTACTTCATTATCTGTGTCAGAGTCTGATCGTGGGTCTTGGGACCAAGGCATGGCAGGGACAGAGTGCAGTACCTTGGGCAACTCCTTTAAAGATGGCACTAAAATCAGAAACAGCCTTGCAGACATGGCAGCCGACCAGCCTCCCCTGCCTTTCAGACTCACCTCTGCTTTCCTATTTCAGATCATTCTGGTTTCCAGGAGAGAGAAGCAGGAAGGTTCTTGTGGATCTCAGAGCCCAGGGAAAGTATTCTTGATTAGGGCTTCTAGAAGTGGATTCTGATGTGGAGTCAGTTTCAGGTGGATTATGATTCACACTTCCAAGCCATAAAACAGAAGTGAGAAACCTCAGTCAGTCCAGAAAGTGAATTCAGTGTCAGAGAAGCAACTGGTATGGGTGGACCCAAAGACCAAACAGGAAGAACCAAAAATACCTGCAGCCACTAGGCCTCAGGAAAGACATTTCAGATACAGGGTCCTTTCAAACTATCACTATCATTCCACTTGAACTGCCATAGGTATATCTTTTGGGAGCCTGGGATATGCAGTTTGATGAAGAACTAGTGCTGTCTGGTTAAGAATTTTTAAATACCTCTCTCTAAACTGCAAGTCTCAAGATTCCATGGGACAGAACCATAGCCGTTAATGTGGAATCACAGCACTGTCAGTGTGTAGTGTGAAACGACCCTTAAAGAATAAGGGCAATGATGCCACACAAAAATACCAAACATGTAGGGAAGCATAATCATTTAGGGAACCCCAGAGGATTGGACTGAGACCCAACAAATGCCAGGCTGGGGCTGAAGTTGCACACCCCACCATAAAACTTAACCATCACACTGGTGGGCTACATCAGGCACCTTCATGCACCACAGATATGGATGCAAAAAAAAAAAAATGCATCAGGATTAACATCAGCTTCCACATCAGCAATGATACACATAACTCATTGTACGGCTGAATGAGCTATTGGATGAAGACCAGCATGCTTAGCTATTTTCCAGCACTGTTTTGTTTGTGCACAGGTTGTTGATTGGGCACAAGTACCATGGAGAGGAAAGATACCATTGCCACTGAGTCTGCAGCGTGTTTACTGAGCAGCCTTTTGTCTGCTTTGCAGGCTGTCTCTGATTCCAAAGTCATCACTGGCAAGATTTAATTGATTTAGACGAGGATGATAATTAAACTCTTAACAAACACTCAGCGACTGCAGCCTCACAAGAGGTTGACTGTTTCTCTGAAATGACAAATGCAAGGAAGACATCTCTGGACCAGACTGTTTTTAATTCCAGTGCCTTCAAGGAATAAACAGCATTCTTGGCTCAACATCAGCGTTTCCCAATCTGTCATCTGCCAGATGTGTTAGACTATAGCTCCCATGCAGCTAGATGAAGGATTATGGGAACCAAAATCCAGTAGTCTAAAAGATAGAGATGTAAAGGAGATTCATGAATTTCCCAGTCATTATATACATATATATATATATGAATTCGAATTCATATGCTTGTGTGTGTGTATGAATAAAAAAGGCAGGATTCCCCACCAGAGAAATCTAGACACTGTGATATTTTTCATTATTCAGGACCTTTTCTGCTCAAAATTCAACCACACTGACACATAAGGTTTTCTTTAACAAAGAAAGCATGATTCACATATACTGCTCAGGAGACCTGTTTCTTTTGCAGAAAACCATGCTTTTAGCACAAAACCCCAGATTTTTTCCCACTCACAGTATGTAATTCTAAACAGCAAATAATCCTTAAAAAAATTGTGAAGTTTTTGAGGACTTTCTCGCAACGAAGAGAAAAATTATTAATTCATTTGTTCTCAGCTATGAGAATGAAATCAACAAAGATTTACATCCAGTGCACAAAGATTTACAACCAAGGGCATCAGTCTGGGGAAAGCTGCTGTAGACGACAGCCAATAATCCAAAGATGGAGCCAGTTACACACCGGGAGCAGCCAGACTTTGCCTTTGTTCAATTCAAGTCCCATTCTAAAGATGATGCTTAAGTATTGGGTGCTAATGCCCCCAAGTTCAGTCTGGCATCTTCTGTTAAAATGCAGTGAGCAGCTTATGGTTCTCCATACATTTTTGGATAGCGTTCCCCGGCAGTGCTTGGGATAGTTATTTCTGTAGACTATGGCTCCCAAAATCTCCCAGCTACCGACCATGCTGCCTGGACAATCCTGGGACCTACAGTCCAAAAAACTGACACTTTCAAGCTCTTTGCCCACCATCTTTCACCGTGATCTCTGCTGGCTGGGGCTGATGGGAATCTCAGTCCAAGAACATCCAGAGACCAACGAGTTGCCCAATCGTGCATCAGAAAGGTGAGGTAGCATGTGACATAGAAGCTCTCCACTTGAGACCCTGCACCGAATCAACTACAAACCATACTATTGTAGTATGTGGACACAGACAAACGGCGCCTCCCCACTTGAGGATGTTTTGTTGTCCTCAGCACCTCCAGGATCCTTAAACTGGTCTTTTTCTGGCCAAACAATGAGACTGAAGGACTGTTCCTGGAAGGCTCCAGTGCAACAATTTAACTTTTACACAGGTTGCAAGCCTCCCTGTACTATTTGATGTAAAAATATCCATTTCTGAGTACCAGAAAATGTACCAGTTAAGAGAGAGGCCTTTAGAATTCTCAGCCGGAAAGTTCTTTGGCCTCGGTAAACTACAAACCCTGGAATTCCACAAAATGTTGAAAGTGGAACAATAGCACTATAATAGTGTAGTGCAGAAATGGCCTCCATTAACTGAGGTTTCCCTTTACTTTAATTTTGGGATCTTACTACTTCTACAGACATACCATGGATGGGTGCATAGCTGTGATTTCTTACATCGGTTTGTACCTGAACCAGTATATTTACTCAAAAACAATGGACTGTCAGGACACAAACTTTTATACTTCTGAGGTTTGAGGTTCACTTGCCTCTGCCCCTGCATTTGATGTTGAGAAGTTACAGTTTGGACTACAGTTCTCCTGTCTCCCATACTGGCCTTACTGGCTGTGAGAGGCTGGGACCTGGTGCTTAAACAGTAACATTTTGGATTCATATGGGAAAACCAGCCCTAATAGATCTATAGGATCCTATCATTTGCAGAAGCAACATGTAATCCATCTGTCTTCCTAGGACAACATCAAGCGTGAGAGCCAGAGTTGGAACAGGGTGTCCCAGGTTCAAATCCTCCCTCACCTATAAAGGTCACAAGGCCTATAAGACAATAGGGACCTACTCGATTTTCTGTAGTCCTGGGCCCTTCCTGGACACCCCTGAACCAACCCCATCTTTATTCTCTTTTATTCCAACTGAAAATCCATTTTTGTTTTATTTTAATTTTGTTGTTGGTTTGTTCAAGGTGATGTGTCAGACTGGAAAGGATGTTCTAGTCCATTTTAGATTGTCAGAGAGAATCTTGTCTATCCCCTGGAAGCTCCTCAAGCCACGAAAATGAACCCATGGCCATGGACCATGTCTACCTCAATCTGGCATGACTTGCAACTGCTCCACAGAATTTGAGGCAAACATCCTTCCAAGTATTGTCTTACAATTGCTGTGATTGCACTTGTGGCCTTTTATATGAGCTCTCGCTGGTCTGTCTCTCAAAGCATGAGCTCTCACTGGTCTGTCTCTCAGCTGAAATAATCCCACAGGATTGCTGTGTAGATAAAGCAAGACAGAAGTACTTACACCATTTTCTCAGCTTCTGGAATGAAAGCAATATATAAACAAAATAAATCAATACCTGGTATACTAGCACTGGGCCAATTGTGGTTCCCAACTGCTGATACAGAAGCAAAACAGTGGAAGAAAGAGTTTCCTTTATACAATGAAATCCTAGTGTGTCTCTAAATCAGGGATCAGCAGCCCTCGAGACTGGTTTTGCTGCAAAGTTGCCAGGTTTCACAGCCTGGATCCTTTTTTTCACTATTTAACATTTTAAAAAGCCTTTTTCAAAGTCGTTTTGTTTTGTTTTTAGCACTTTATAAGGCTGTGTGACCCCTGGATATTTCTTGGGGCAGAACAGTGGCCCCTGGACCAACTGCGGTTGCCCACCCCTGCTCTTAGCAGTGCTTCTGAAGCACAGCTCTTCCCGCTTTGACATTTCATTTGTCACACTTGGACATGGAGCAGGCTTCTGTGCTATTATATAACAAGATAACAAGATATTTTGCTGGACAAAGGATGTTCTCGGGCAATGCTCCTGTTCAACTGCAGGCCAGGTCCTCTGACGGAACAGGAAAGGCACGGTGTTCCCATTAGCTTCTGAATCCGTTCATCAGCACAGTGCCTCAGGATTGACATTTCAGGCTTCATTGTATAACTTCCTCATCTCCTCTTCTACCTGGGTAACGTCAGCTATCGTCTGCTTGCCTACAATTGCCTGAGTCAACTGCAGTCATGCTGAGAAAATAAAGTATTAAATTTCTTTTCTTTTCCCCCCTTTTTTTCAGAAATTAGTTTTATTGGTTCTATTTTCCAAACTTTAGTCCAGTCTTTTTCAGAAATAGCGATACCCAGATCTACCAACAATCAACTTGGAACTAGTTCTTGCTGTTGTAAACATTTTAGAATTGTCCAACAAAGATCTTATCACCTTCTTGTAACAAGTGGCTAGACAAGAAAGAGTCAAAGCTTGGAAAATAGTCATCTCGTTGTCTCTGAATAGTTGATCTTACAGTGTTTGGGATCTACCCCTTTCGCAGAAACTCACACATAAGCTTTTGCAGCCACAAGTATGTCAAGACTCAACATTCATTTCGAGCAACTAGGCTTACTTTCATTTGCTGTGCAAACCGTGAATCATATATGATTCATGTCACCTTTGCACATTACATGGCCACATCTAGAGAAGTGCATTATAGATAATTATGAATTCAAACCATCTCTTACACAAAGACAGAATAACTCAGAATAGCTCTCTCATGCCTTCGTAGAGGTGTGCTGTCCTTGTTTCTATTGTTAATGCAATACTTTTGCATTGTTTTTCTATTGCAATTTGTAACTTCAATTAAAAATACAATGACAAAGAAAATAAAGCATTACTTGAGTTCCATTTTTATTTTCAAGGAAATAGCCATGTTAGTCTCCGGCAGCATAAAAAGGAAGAAGAGGGGGAAGTAATGTGGCAACACCTTTTTATTTTATCGTGAGCTTTCACGGTGATAAACTCGCTTATTCAGATGAAGTGATAATAAAGCCTCAGGTACAAAGCACATTTATTTGGTTGTAGGAATGGGATAGAATATAATAGGATCCATGTCCCTTGACTTAAATTTTCAAAGGACTGGGTGTGGTGATATGGGTCTTTCAGATCTTTATAGCGTTTGAGAGCTGAGGGAGAATACTTTTTTGGATTACAAACTTCAAAATCCCACTAGCCAGTATGGTCACTGGCAATGAAAACTGAGGATTCCCCGAGTTATAATGCCAAAGAGTAACTTTTCCAAGCTCAGTTTTATTTCCTTTCCTTCTCATTGCTGGTTGGTTGAGGGATACCTCTCTCTAGAATACACAGGAGCCTTATGCTACCAGATATCTTCCAGATGCATTAGACTACAACTCCTATCATCCTCAGCCAACACAGCCTCCCGCACCCTTGTAATCCTTGCAACATGCCAGCCAGCCCCTCCCACAACTGCAAACCCCAGGACTCCATAGGAGGTTGAAAGTGGAATCATAGCGCTATAACAGTCTAGTGCGGAAATGGCCACCGAGTCTATCAGCACAGTGTGCATTTTGACAGAGCTGAATATTTGCATTTGAGACGTGCATGTTTTTAACATTCACAGAAGAATCTCCTGTTCATTTTACCAGCTACTGATACATTTTAAAATAACATTCTAAAGGTAAAACTGGCTGGGGAGTTGAAATGAGCTGTTAAAATCTACCATGCCAACCTCAGGTCAAGACCTGACCTGTGGGGGCAGAAGGTTAAGATACCACCCAACAGATTGAGCAAGAGGGTTCCATCAGAGGCAGGAAAACTGGCTTCCTAAAATTTAGGGTCAGGGTCAAGGTTAGGGTTCACACTTTGAAGTCATGTGTATTACCACTGAAAAGGTGAAAGCCCCCCCCCCCAGCCACCTGAATAGGACCATGAAGTCCAGAGTCAAAAATTGCTTAACTGCATCTGTGAAACTGATTTGGTTTGAGACTAAGGCCCTTTCCATACTACACTGTTATAGTGCTATTTTTCTGCTTTCAACCTCCTGTGGCATCCTGGGCTTTGCAGTCTAGGGAGGGGCATTTAGAATTCTCAGCCAGAGAGCTCCTTGGCCTCAGGAAACTACAAAGCCCGGAATTCCACAGGAGGTTGAAAGTGGAATAGTAGCACTATAACAGTGTAGTGCAGAAAGGCCCTGGGACACAGAGCAATGGGTTCAAACTTCAGGAAAAGAGAGTCCAACTTCCTGACAGTAAGAACAGTGAAACGCACTGCCTTGGAGTGTGGTGGAGTCTCCTTCTTTGGAGGTTTCAAACAGAGGCTGGATGGTCATCCACCAGGAATGCTTTGATTGTGTACTCCTTCATGGCCTGCCATGGACTCGACGGCCCTTGTGATCTCTTCCAGCTCTATGATTCTATGATTCTCCGGGGTGAGAGTATGAACGGTGCTTGGAACTTGAAAAGTTACTTTTAAGAAAGATTGCTATAATGAGATGCCAAAGCCACAGGTAATTGCTTAGCAGTAGGTTCCATGGCAGCATCCTACCACTGCTTTACTGTGGATTGTTTCAGCATTTCATTGTATCCATTCTCTTTAAAAGTACAGCCCCTCTATAATAAGTTGCCCAGAATTTCAGATCTTCAACAGCTGCTGTGTCTCAAGTCCCACCAGACTTAGGGGCTATGCTGATGAATGTGCAAGACCGGGATTTCTTTGTGGCAGCCCTTTCATTGTGCAAAACCTCTCCCGAGGGAAGTCAGGTGGGCTCCATCCTTGCTGAGCTCCTGGCAGGCAACCAAAACTGGACCATTCTGTATAGGCTTTGGTTTGTAAAACCAGTTTTAAAAATTGACTCCATTTGTTTTTGAAGAATTTTCTTTGTTGCCTGTTCCTGTTCTGGTTGATAGAAAACCAATTCAGAAATCCTTGAAATTTATAAATACATTAGTAACAGTTACTGTAGGGGAATAACATAAAATAACTTCTCCAAGCTGTGTGTATAAAGTCACTTAGAAGTTTGTAATCTCTGCTGCAAACATATAAACTCTGCCCATGAGTAATTTTTCAAGCTTTGCTTGAAAAGCAGCAAAATGAAAAGAAAGACCAGAGAATAGTGCCTTTGACTGAACAGGAAAAAAATGCAATAATAGTGGCATCCCAAGCAATAAATGGGAATAAAGAGAAAGAACAAAGCTCTGGAAGATTCTAGATAGTTCTCAAGATCCCTTCCCGTGTTCATCCTCTGCCCAATGCAAGAATCGCTTGGCAAAATCATTTGCTTTGACTCAGAGCTTTACTGTCTGTTTTCGCCCATTGTCCTGCTGCTGCCATGAAGCACGCCTTGCTGGAGGGAATGTGTTCTATTATGTGTTTTTTTATTATTAAAGGTTACACTTCACACACAATGAAGGTCTGGGACCATGAGTACATATCCGGCAAGCTCATTGAAACCTCAGGCTTCTGCCAGTACTGTGCCATTCACCACCAACAAATCATCAGAAATTCTTGATTTTGTTTTTAAAGAAAATTGTAGAGATCCTTTCTTTTATTTAAAGACGTTCTTCATCGCCTTTCAAGGGAACAGATGCGATGTATGACAAAACAGAAACAAACAATCTTCTTTAAAAACAGATTAAGCCATTTTTAAACACCGGCTGCCTGTGCTTCTGCTCTGAATCCAAGATGCTGGTGAAGATGTCGGCCATTTATGGAAGGGCCAACCCCTCTCTAAACTGCAAATCCCAGGATTCCATGGGATGTTGAAAGTGGAATAATAGCACTTTAACAGTCTAGTGCAGAAATGGCCCTAATCTGAACTTCATAAATATTGGATGTGCTGAACTTTATGCTCCAAATAGGGATGACACTTTGGTCTGGACTCCTTTAAAGTTCATGGATTCAACTGCTCTCACTGACTTGGGAGCCACCAGCCATCCCTGAGGAAGACAAAAGGGAAATTAGGTATATGGAAAACATGCATGTTCCACTTTATAGATCTGTAAATAATTCTAGAAACACTTTCCACAGTTCACCATAATGGGGAAGATTGTGTGTGTCTGTTCAGCCTACTGTCTAGCTGGAGCTGGCAAGTATGGATGGGCAAATTTGAGGCACCTGCTGTCTTTTCTTTATTGCAAGGTGGGTCCCCACTGGCCCACGGGAGGGGATACAGGAGTAGACCAGGTTGCTCTGATTCTGGTCTCAAGTGCCAGACAGAAAAGGTCCACCCAGCACTTTGATCAACAGCCTTATGACATCTAGGGGCCCAGCCACGCTCCAATGCCAACAGGTTGGCCACACACATATCTCTGGCCAGCTGAGGGTTGGGAAATCTGGCCCCAATGCTCTTGTTTGAATTCCTCCCCCTTACATTAAGCTGTCGTTAAACCAGTTTTGAATTAGACAGTCCTTCAGACAGAAGTCACCTTCAGACAGGGAACTGTTAGAAGGTCAAGTATCCAAACAAAAGCTTCATAGATACAAACAGCAAAGAAAACCCTTGTTACCAACCCTGCTGAAAAAGTCTGAGAATTAGCATGCTCCCGCAATGCATAGATAGGTGAGGAGGTAGGGGAAGAGAAGAGGGTGAGAGAGAAGACTAATGGAAAAATGCAACTAAACAGCACTGTTTATAGGGAGAACCTGAATACCAGAGGGATTCTATAAAACTGGGGTAGATTAGATAGGATTATTAAAACAGATATTTGTGAAAAGCATCAAATGTTTCAGCTTCCATCTTCCTTGATTATGTCCATTGGAACTGGACAGATAGACAGTACAGTGACAGTTATAGAATCAAAGCATGACATTCAGAGGATGACTGAATTAAGGTATTTGGGAGGACTTCAGAGGAATCCATGAAATACTTTGACTTTTGACCAAAAAATTATTTCCAGCTGGAAAGGTACAACCACAGGACCCAGACTCTACCACATGCTAATTTTATTTATGGATAAAGTAGAATAGAGCATCCTCAAGGATGGGGGGGGACATACAGTATGGGGAAAATATAGTGATGACATCTTTACAATAGGAACCAGTGGCAGAGAAAGTCTGGATTCTTTTCAAACCATGTTAACATTGTTCACCCTGCCACTAAATTCACATACAAAACACCTTTGATAATCCACAAATCCTTTTCCTGGGAATTCTTTTAGCCATGCAGCATGACAAGTTTGCTACAGTTCTACTTCGTAAACCAGATGATGCTCTTGTGTATTTGAACTGGGATTCCTACAATCGCAAACATATTAAAAAAACATAGGCTAGAATCCGCTTTCACTGTCTAAGTTTACACATACCAATTTTATGCATACTTAGCTACGTAGGAGAGGTGCTAAGAAACACTGTTAGTGAATTGCACAGATATATTATGGGACACTGGCAAGATATCTTGATGTGCATCAGGCTCTACCCATACACACCAACACTTTTGAGCCATTGTTCGAATGTGCATCATTGTTGAGTTGGAGCTCCTCTCCCACCCAATGCTGACTTCTGTCTTTGAACAGGAGACAGGAGCTTCCCCCAGATTCTCTTAATTACCAGCTGCTACCACCCACTGAATTACCCCAAAGCTTCAGCAACTGGGTGGGATGTTGCCTGGGGAATTGCTAATCTCTCTGCTTAGAGATCCCTTTCCTTCCTCCACCCTCTCTTCTGGGTGAGAGAAATCCTATCTATGCGTGTTGCCAAGGAACACGTGGGAATGGAGAGGAAACAGAGAGGTTTTTACAGAAAAGTGTTTCTTCTAAGACATGCAGGGTAAACAAGAGAAATATTATTCATGAGAGGCTCCTCCTCCCAGGTACGCTTAGTAGTTACAGCGTACATAGATTGCTCAGATTAGGCAAAACTTCCAAAATAACAGAAAAGCCTAGTGCAGCTAACTAGATAACATTCTAAGCTACTCACATCGGTTGGTCATTTCTGAGATGATATGCTGGGCAGCCAGGAGATGAGGCCTGTGGCCCGCCTGCTACCGGCATATCTGCCCCTTTGTTGATGTCTTGGGTCTTTCCTTTGTTCTGGCTCTCGCCTCATGGTCCCACGAGGATTTTTATAACTTCTTCATTGAAGTACCTTGAAGATTCTTACCTTTCTCCCCCTGATTGGGCAACTATCTCTCGTGACCTATGATGCTAACCCCAATAAAACCTAACCCTAGCAATGCATTAACTCTTTATATGCCTGAAGGGAGAGCTATTTCCCTTAAACACTGCTACCTAGATAATGGGAAACCCCATTATCACAATCATCACTTTGCAGATCGCTCACTCTGCTGGCCCCCCTGCATAGTCATGTCATGGTAGCCTCTCGTTGCAGGGGGACGTTACGGAACTGCCCAATTGTAATTCCCACAGACTTAAATCCGTGTACAAAGAAGTAAGTCCACAACAGGATTGTGGGCCAATGTGTATAGTTTGGTGCTTAGGATGAAACATACATGTCACAATGATATTATCTAGCAACAAAGAATCCAGCAACTAAAACACCACCTACTATGGAAAGCATATCCCTCTTTTATCATTAAGTGTAATATACATTGGGCTGCTATGTTTACTACAGAATGTCTCCTCCGCCAAAAGAAAAAAGACTGTAAAAAGTGGAAGCAGTTGTGTGCCTTTTGTTGTTGGTTTCCACCCATTATTTTCCAACTACCCTTCGGCAATCAGAGAAAGCTGTCCCATGACAGCTAAAGCACCATCTCTTGCTAAAGCTGCTAATAAGCCTCCTATCATTGCTTTCCATAAATCACTTATTCTAAAGAAGTTGTTGGTGAGAGCCAATTTTTTAATATATTTTTATAATATATTCTTTAATATATATGTGTGTGTGTGTGTGTGTGTGTATTTACACACACACATACATACATATCTATATACACACACACACACACCACCTAATAATCCTGGATCACACCACTTGTGCATCTAAGCCTTGCATCAGTTGTTGATATCTTTTTGAAACAGCTTTTGAAAAAAGAAACATGAGTAAAACCTAGCAAAAGCCAAAAGCACATTGTGATGATACTGTTATTAAACTAGCCAAAGGGCACAAAATACATTACACAAGATTTCAAAGCTCACAGTTTTCTTCTCCAGGCATGGATGTTAAAAATCATTTTAGGGGAAGAAATGTGATGATGGAGGATGCATCTTTCTTGAAATATTAAAGCTGAGTTTAAGCTGGTAGGGAAAAGTGGTGTGAGGCAGGGAAAAGTCGTACCTCTTTTTGGGATGCAAAAACTGTACAGTGTATTTGGAAAGCAGCTTGTAGCCTCACACTGGACAGAGACAGGCTAGATCACAAAGGATCTGCCTTTGTTTCTAACACTGGAGGAAGAAAAATTTATCTTGGTTGTCCGCCCGCATCAAATCTCCATCCGCCACCATCTTAAACTCAGCTTAGAGAGGGGCCTTTAAGGCCCCTCCCTAAACTGCAAACCCCAGGATTCCATAGGATGTTGAAAGTGGAATCACAGCACTATAATAGTCTCGTGCAGAAATGGCCTTGGTTAAATATTGTGGATTGAATGTCATACAGGTTCTCTATTTTAGAATCTCTTGGGCCCTTTCCGCTCAATGCACCCAACTCGGCACGAGGACGGGAGAAGGACAGGACTGGGAAGACACTTATGCACGACGTCATCCTGGTGCCGTCCTTCTCCCATCCCCATCACACTACAAATCATTGAGGGGTTTTCCCCATCCATTACTGGTGATTGCGCCGTCCTCCTGCCATGCGTCTGCTTGCGGAGGTCCTGGAAGTGCAATGGCTGTGCTTGCTGCCCCCGCGCAACCTGGGACAGTAACTGGCCGTGCTGCGGCAAGAAGAGGTGTGGCCACTGTGGTTCCCGGATCCCGAGGGCAGCCGGTGCAGAGAGGAACACTCTATCGCACTGCCCTCCTGGGAGAGCCACTGCCACCATCATCACTGGACACCACCAGGACAAAGGTAGGGTGCAGAAGGAGCCTTGGTCTCTGCATTTAATTTTTTCCGAAATTGTTCCTGATTTATTTCAGTTATGTTCTGATGTGACTTTATTTTTTCTTTGTGTTTTTGTGATTTAAATTAGATAGACGTTTTAGAAATGCCTTTTTCCCAACTGCCCATGGTTTTGAAACCATATGCAAGAAGAGCACTCCAAAACCATGGGCAGCTGGGGAAAAGATGGTGTGACTCATAGCAAACTGACATGTCTAACCTCTGAAGGCAGATGAATGGAAGAGTGGGACACAGTGAGCTAACCAAAGTGTAAGGCTGCATTGTAGACTCCTACACGGTAAGGTCCTCTGAGTAGTCATTAAAAAAACAAAAAGTTAATTGAGGCCATATTTGAGCATTGGAATTCTGTGGGATCTATCGCGGCCCACAGAATGAATGTAACAAGAACAGAAAATCAGTTCAATGCCAGCTTTATTATTCGCCGAGTTTAGGTTTTGAAAAAGTATCCTCTGCTAATGAGTTCAGCAACCCTGGATAAGGGAAAGGGCACACAGTTTATGGCAAATGAAGTGATGCTTATCATCAATATGCTTTAACATGTGATCTCGGTATGTTTCAAGGATAGTATTTTTTCAGTTTGCTTAAGAGCTAGTCTTTCTTTGTTTATGCAAAACAAAATCTCTATAAAGCTAACAAACATCATACCATCCTGCAGTTTGCAGATAATAACGGGCCTGCTAAGAAGATTGAAGAACATAGGCTTGACGAAGTTCATGGTTAAACCCAAAACTTGGAAAAGTTACTTGTCTGGATGATCACTCCCAAAGTCCGGCAACTTTGGAAGCTGTAGTCTAAAAAGTGACTTTTCAAACCACTGGTTCAGCTACTACCATTGCACAGGTCCTGAGTGGGCAGTATAATGGGCATGAAGCATTGCATGATAACTATACCTGAGGCTTGCTGTACCAGCTGCTACAAGGGAAAAACCAGGAAAGGAGGGGGAAAAGGGAGAAAGAGGGGAAGAGGGGGAAGAGAGAGACGCATGAATAGAGATGGGGCCAGGAGAGGAGAGGAGAGGAAGGAAGCTCAATGAGGGCTTGCAAACTGCTCTGGCAGCTTTTTGAAAAATTCAGCACACATGAAGTTACCACAGTTTTTGTAAGCAGATCAATGATGCTGTGCATGCTTCAGAACATGGCTGCCCCATCCCTCTATCCTGGCTTCACATCACTAAAACAGAAACAGAAATCAGATGGCGAATGCTGGTGGCCGTGGGCCACTAACCCACAGAACAGAGGTACTGGCATGCTTAGAAGAACCTTGGGGCTTGCATTTAACAATGCAAAATGCAAGCAAGCAAGCAAGAAAGAAAGAAAGATAGACAAGACAAGACAAGACATGACAAGACAAGACAAGACAACTAAGGGGTCATTATAGAGCGATCTAAGCACAACTTTTTTTCTCTCTCTCTTTGAGGATCTGAATGTAAAAAAATGCATTGAGTCCCTGCAAGATGAAATGAAACAAAACACTGCTTCTGCTTGAAGAGCAAAGCTATTAAAAACTAAAAACAGACAAACAGGACATGCAATTTTGGTGGATAGACATCATTATGTCAATTATACAGTGCCCACAAAACAGGAAATCATGGGTCACATTTCCATGGAGACTCAAATATTCAGTCTCTACTGGCGTATAATGAGACAAAGGCAAAACAGTTCCACAGACAGCACTATAATAGAAGATGACGGCGAAGAAGAAAGCAGCAGTATGTGCACGAGCCAGAACTGATAACAAAGAAATGTTGAATTAAACAGCAGCTGATAACAGCCTTCACCAACCTGGGGTTTCCAGATGTGTTGGGTTATATGTCTTACCATGGGTCCAACACATCTGGATGTCAACAGGTTCAGGGAGGCTGATCGGCAGCTCATGGCCCTGGTGGGCATGGTTTACCAGAGAAAATCTACCTGAGGGCCAAACTGAATGTCAGCAAAGCCTGCAGGAGCCATGTTCCACTGGTGAGCAGGGCCAAAGGCAAAAGGGTGGGACCAAAAACACCAGCATATTTTAGTCTGAAGCTCTTCCTGCCAGGTACTAAGCCTTAGGAGAAGCACTACAACCTTTTAGAATAGGGGAAAAGGTTTACACAAGCTGGGAAATCACCAGATGCATACCCTCCAACTATCCTGATTTTGCAGGGATAGTCCAGATTAATCTCCTGTCTTTTTAAATGTCCCACTTTCTCTCTCTTCCTCCCACTTTCCCTCTTTGGCCTCAGCTTACTCCAGTTGCTCCAGACTGAATTTAAAATGCAAAAGTACAGGAGACCCTCCATAAATGCAGAAGTTCTGTTCTAGGAGCCTCAGTAAATAAGAAAAATGTTAATGCTCACATCCCATTATATTCAATGGGAGCGACATGCACACGGATGCTGCAGTGCATCCGTGCACACATTGCCGTCATTTTAGGTTTAGAGATGTGATGCTTGGCATGAACTGGCAATCACGCACAAGGGGGTGACAATAAAGGAGGGCCCACAGTAGTTTGCACTCAACTCAGCAGGGGGAGAAGAGAGAAAGATGAAATTTTGCCTTTCCCAATAGCATCAGGTAAAGCAAATTGCTGCATTCTCCCCTAACTTGTATTTTCTTTCTCATTAATAAGTTTTGCCATCTTGACCACATTTTGATGTTGCTTGGCTACAAGTGTCCCAATTTTAATCTGTGGAAAGTTGGAGGGTATGCAAATGTTAGAGAGCCAGCACGGTGTAGTGGTTTGAGCATTTGACTATGACTTTGGAGACCGCTCAGTCACGGACACCCCCTGGTTGACTTTGGGTAACTCCTATTCTCTCAGCCTCAGAGGAAGGCAAAGGCAAATCCCCTCGGAACAAATCTTGCTGAGAAAAACCCAGGATAGGTTCACCTTAGGATAACCATGAGTCAAAAATGACTTAAAAGCACACAGCAACGACAACAAAAGCACAACCTACTTCTCTTCAGAGCAAAGGTCGTTTCAAATTTACGGAGCCAAAATTTATTTTGATTTGTAGTAGACTGAATTGAGTTTACATTCTGTCCACACTAAAATCTACTCCTGCTTATTCCAAGCAATCAAGCAGCCCTGAAATTGAAGTTTCTGGAGTAAAAGCCGGCATTTTGCAGCACAATTCAGTTCCTCTACAAGTGGATCAGTGGGGCTATATTGCAAAGTGTATCATTTCAATCTGTAGCTATGATAATGTGAATGAGCTGAATTTGGAGGAACAATGGGAGTGTGGCATATGAATTTCTACTAGGCTTTCAGATCTTTCTAGGATAGACATGTTTTGCTTGTGATAGTAAGTTCCAAAGCAGGTATAAACACTTTACTATCTCTTACAACAAAGGCTGATGTCAGATCACAACTGCACTGAATTTTCTATTGTTTGGGATAACAATTAGCTTGCCATTCTATCTCATTTATGCTTGAGAACACTCACCACTTGGTTATGATATTTATCTTTGTGCTTTTAAACCATCCACTATCCAGAGTTCTCTGAAACGGCTCGAGTCTGATAAAAATACAAAAATTATGCAAGAAAATAAATGCCTGAAGAAGCAGACTGTAAACCCAAGATAACTCCCAGTGACAGAGAATAAAGCCATTTCCACACTAGACTATTATAGAGCTATTATTCCACTTTCAACATCCTATGGAGTCCTGGGATTTGCAGTTTAGGGAGAAGCCTGAGGATTCCATAGGATGTTGAAAGTGGAATAATAGCACTATAACAGTCTAGTGCAAAAATGCCCTAAGATATTTCAGCATATAAAACCTGCAGCATAATAAAAGTACACAGGTATGGAAGACATTGTGGTAGACAGTGGGTAAATTTGGAATTCCTTGGGTTTTACTCCAAGCTTTTACCATGGACTCCACCAAGCCCAAAATGGCCAAATGGCTCCAAGAAATTGAAGCAGCACAACTGGCCATGACTAGACATCCATTTCTAGTTTTGAATCGGTTGGGAGTAAGCTTGGAGGGCCCAGCAGTGTCTCCACTCAAGGAAAGCATTGTTGAATTGTCGCTCCCACCATTGGGAGTTGCATTATCAACAACTTTTTGAGGGCCACAGAACTCCCATCCCTGACGTACTAGTACTAACCTCCTTTTTTCGCTTTATGTTTTCAGCTTTCATCTTGTACAAAGAATCTGAAATAAAAAAAAGACACAGCAGAAATGTGTCTGGGAATGAAACACTGTTCCCAAAGGTGCGTGCCAGTACAACTCGGATGAAGCTATTCAGAACATTGCTTTGACACCGGCCCAAGATCACCACCACCACCACCACTCAGTTACAGCTTGACATTTCACAGTGCATCTCCTCCAAACCCACTTTTTATTGGACACTCACACCTGCCTTGGCTTCCAAATGAGCAGAGACATATGTACACGGGTGCAAGCATGCCAGGAAAGCAGGCTGGCATAAAATTGTGAAATTGCAGCAATTGAAGGCTGGCATTCCTGCCATAGTTTTGCCTCTGAACATGCTGTTACAGAGGAGAACATGCTTCAGTTCAGCTCAGAGTGGGTGGGTTCTATAAAAGGTACCGACCCACTGGTGCTACCGAGGAGTTGGCTTTTCACTGCATTTCCCAAGAGATCGAGGGTGTGTGTGAAGGCAACCACAGCGTGTGTAAGGGGACTAAATCCAATGTTCACCCTTACTTAAGTCCCATTTATTTCACTGGGCCTCCTCTGTTAGGTGGGATCAATACATTCTATTTATTTCAATAGATCTGTTTTAGGTAGGACTAATGCCGGAGTGAATACCCATAGATAGATACTCATATATTTTTAACATTAACTTTTATTAGTTTATTTGCAATATCAACACAAAATACTGACACAAAGGGAGAAACACAATCTGGAAGGATAAACATGAATACATCAGCATATGAGAGAAAGATTGTACTGAAAAGAAACTCTTTCAAAGGCAGAATACATTTTCCAGTAGAGTAAAAATATTTTTTTTCTTTTTCCAGTGAATAATCCTCAATTTTAATTTTCCAAAAAGTAAAGTGTCAGAGATGCCTTTTCAATATATATGCTGAAACCAATTAGGATATCATCTGTATTACCTACAAAAGCTATGAAAGGCTGGCCATATCTCGAGAAACGTCTCTATCCTAGTTTCCCTTCTAAGAACCTTACGCTTACTTTAACTTTTAACCTTTTTTAAACAGTTAATTTTTCATTTAACGCCAGATCCCACAGCTTCCTCAACCATGCAAGAAGATCCATTTCCTCAGCCCATTTCCAGCCTTTAGTTATAACCATTCTGACCAATGATAGTAATATAGATGTAAGACTGTTACATTGCAAATGTTCATTACTGTTTCTGAAAACAGACAGTAATAGTAGTCTATCATCGTTATTAAAATGCTCGGGTGTGATTTTACTTATTACTTTCAATGCCTGTTCCCAAAAACTACTTATTTGGGAGCAATATAGCCACATATGAATTAAAATTCCTCTCTGATCACATCCTCTCCAAGAGAAAGAAGATAACATTTTTGTTAATAAGTGGAAATCATAGAGGCAGCAAAATGTCATCTATATACCGTTCTATATTAACATCATTTTAGAGGTCGAAGAAGATTTGAAGGAAGCACAGAACCAAATGCTGCTCCAGTCTCGAAGACAGATATTCAAATATTGATTGGGACAGAGAGGAAAGGAAAGAGACAGACAGAGAGAGAGAAAGAGAGAGGGGTAGTTATAGATATAGATGGAACTGCTGAAAACATCTTAGAGTTTTAGCAAGCCTAGCTGTTCTTGTGTGCCTTCATGTCATTTCCAAGTTATGGAGCCCATAAGACAAACCCATCACAGGGCTTTCTCGGCAAGAGTTGTTCAGAAGGCTTTTGCCTTTGCCGTCCTCTGAGGCTGAGAGAGTGTGACTTGCCCAAGGTCAACCAATGGGTTTCCGTAGCTGAGTGTGGAGTCGAAAACTGGTCTCCAGAATCATAGTCCAAAATTCAAACCAATGTACCATGCTGACATTTAAAGGCCATTGAAAAGCATTCGAGAAGTTTACCAAAAAGTGTTTTCTGTTTGCCTTCAAATGTGTTGAAAGACCATCACTCCCCACACAATAGCTGCTACCTTCAGCAAACTGAAGCTAAAGGTAGATTGTCTTTGCATGTGGAGGTTCCATTTATCTCATATTGCAAATAGCTCTTGGCAAACCTCTTCCACCATCACTAATTTCTCTTATTCCCTTTTAAAGAAAACTAAAATATGAAGTCCCTCAGCTTATTTTGTGGGAGACACCAATGAATTATATAGTGTGCAAAGAAGTAAATCCTTATCACAAGATCCTTGTACAGTAGGTCATGTTTGCAGATTTGGGACCAAAACAAAGAAAAAGAGAGAAGAGAGGTTAAGTTTTGCCTCAGGCCACCTAGCCAGTTCCAAAGTTTCAATATGTTACTTTCTGAACGACAGGTTTCAGAATCTTGCAGACAGTGGCCTTCCTGCTGGGAATTGAGGATGCTGCAGTTCCAAAAAAGTAACTTTTCAAAGTTCCAAGTACTGGTTAGTTGGTTGCAGAGACAACATACAAAGCCTAGACTAAATGGAACGTCCAGCAGCAGAGGCAGTACGCTGCTGAATATCAGTGTACAATATTGGTTGAGGAGGCTAACAACAGAAAAAAGACGGTTGGCTTCATGCTCCACTTATACCAGAAGTATCAGGCTGCACAAAAAAAGAGTGCTTGAAAACACCAGCTTTCTCCCAGCTGGTCCCCTTTAGAAGTGTTGGACAGCAATCTCAACCTCACGCAGCCTCTGGCATTCTCCATGTTCTAACTACACGTCTCATGATCCCCAGCCACAGATATATTGAAGGATGATGTCTGACACAGGTGAAGGACATCACACTAGGGAAACTGGGTTTATTCATTTACTGTTTTTCGTCTCCCATCTTTACGCGCGCGCGCGCACACACACACACACGCACACACAGTGTTCAACAGCATCGCTGGAAACAAACAGTAAAACCATTGAAACCTAGGCCATTTCTGCACCATACTGTTATAGTGCTATTATTCCACTTTCAACCGCCTGTGGAATTCTGGGGTTTATAGTTTACTGAGGCCAAAGAGCTCTCTGGCTGAGCATTCTAAATGCCCTCCCCTGAGCTGCAAACCCCAGGATTCCATAGGATGTTGAAAGTGGAATAATAGCACTGTAACAGTGTAGTGCGGAAATGGCCCTGGTACTACTCAGATCTGATTCAGTTCTTCCTTTCTCTTCCCAAAATTTTCAGTGTGGTGATATTCTGGCTCCCTGTCATGATTCTGCACCTGTTTGCACGCCTGGTATATTCTTTCAAAAGCATACAGTTCAATCATCCTCAGCTATTCATATTGCAGGCATGGATGAGAAAGAAACTGAGATCACGTTGTTTGCCTGGAAATGACTAGAGAGCGGCAGAGATACCGTAACTACAAATAAACCCAGATGGAATTGAAATGTTAATTCATCCAACACAGCAAAGTAACCAGATAGGAAATGAGTGTGATAGATTTTCTCCAGCCACTTAATTAAATTTTGACTTCTACAATAAAAGCTTTTCATTTGGCCGGCTGATAAATCTTTAGATACATCCTTTTTGGAGGGTCTGGAATGAAGCTTTCCCCAATGACATTTATAGATCTTTTTTCTTGGTGCCCTGCAGGTGGCCAAAATGTAAGCCTCATCTTGGATTGACCTGACGCTCATCCTAAAGATTTGCAACGCATGGCCAAACAAATCCTAGCTATTTTACATTCCCACCCACCCACGAGGAAACATCTTCAAACACTTTCAATCAACTGCACATACATGCAAAGGTATCTCCTGCTGCTGGGAAAAGAATACCCTTTGAAAACAAAATTAGCAAAAATTTAGCATCTCGACTTCAGATCTTTGTTAGGAGTAATCTGCCCCTCTGGGCAGGGCAGAGGAAGAGGAAGAGTGAGAAGGGGAGTGAAAGAGAGGGTGATAAGGATGGCAGAAAAAGAAAACGGAGTGGCATACACAGCAAAGGAGAGAAGGAGGGATAGAGAGGGGGAAGTGGTAAAGTGTTGGGGGAACAAGATGGCAGATAGAGGGGGCAAAACAGCAGAGGCTTCCGTGTTAGTAGGGCGGTGAGTCTACTCCGGTCTTTAAAAGAGCTCTCCAAGGGGCTGCACTCTTATCCTAAATAGATTCAGCACCATGGATAGCTCCATTGTTGATCTTGCTGTTCTTGGTTTTCTTGCTGTCAAGTCAGTTTCAACTTAGAGTGACCCCGTGAATGAAAAACTTCCAAGAGCCTGTGCTTCAAAAGTACCGCTCAGGTCTTGCGAACTCGGGGCCACAGTTTCCTTGATTGGCTCCTTTAAATCTATCAAAAATCTGAAATAGATTCACCATCCCACCGACGGGGCCACCAGCCACCATTGCAAAAGAGAGGTGACAGAGATGGAGAAAGCATGGCAGAAAGAGAGAGGGAGTGAAAAAATGGAAGGCCAAAGAGAGGGAAATTAGAAATAGGAAAAGGGTGGCAGAAGCAGAGAGAGTATAAGAGGAAAGAGTGTCTTATATATATATTTGTTTAGGTATTAGTGTCAAATATCTGTATCTTTCTTTTCAATATGAGTGTATGTGTACTGCACAGCAAATTTCTGATTCAGTACAGATCGTGCCCATGTAAGACAGGAGTCTCTGAAGCTCTGACTCACAAGCCTCCGTACCGCAACTACAGTCGGCCTTCCGCAGTCACCAGGGCTAGGGACCCAGGACTCCCACACAAATGGAAAAATTACAAATATCAAAATGCGGGGACGAAAGGGGCCCAGGTATGGTGGGGAGAGCAGGCACCCAGGGTCCAAACCAGGTCGAGGAAAGAAGGTGTGGGTCAGCAATGTGGCCCTCTCTCTCACTCATCTCTTTCCGTAGGTGTGTGGTGGGGGCATCAGGAGAAGGTTTGTGATGCTGAGGAACTGGGCTATGAGCCATTCTCAGCTGGCCAAGCAGCGGCTGGTGAAGGAAGAGGAGGAGGACCGGAGGAAGGTTTTTAAAGGGTCGAGTGACCTGATCAGAAACACCGAGAAGGAAAGTTTTCTCAGAAAAGAAGCACTTGAGGTGAGGTGCAGGGGAAACAGGGGTTGGAGAAACTTGCCGGTAATCAAATCTGCGAAAGTTAAACCCGCAAATGTGGAGGGCCGACTGTATATGATACCGTAAGACTGCCATATTTTCTACTCTGTTTTAGTTAATCTTCAAGAACAGGGGAAAGATTGATTGTACACAGTCTGCGAAACAAGATGTTTATGTCACAGGGAAGGCAGATAATTTTTCCCTCATTGTTAACGCATATTACAGCCTCGTTGTGTTAGCAGTATAGGGTGAAGGGTGCTTTTCATTTTCAAATTTTGCAATTTTGCTCTGAATGAAAGCAATAAAGTTCCAAATGGGAGACGCAAGGAGGTGGCTTGACCTCCGCCTTGTTTAGTTTGAACTCTGCTGTCCCCCCCGCCGCTAGCTTCAGTCCTGCCTATCACTGGTATGCCCCCTTCAAGGATTGCCTCTCTAAGAGACAGAACAGCCTTCAATGGAGGAAAGACAACAGTGCTTCTATATGCCAGTCTCTTCCCTGAAATTCTTTATCCTTTTCTTGTCTCTGGATGAAGCTTCTTTCTCAACCGCAAAGCAGTATTCTTGACCTCCTAGACACGCACAGCGAATCTGATGTATTTTGTTTTTCCGTTCTACTTGCGTGTCATCCTGGCAATGTTTTCCAAGTTTTGTGACATGTACAATTTTACACAGCCGGGACAATGGCAAGTATATTTGGTGAATCAAAACAAGGCCATTCTTCCTGTAAAGGGCACAAAAATCTATGCCAGCTTTATTTTAAAAAAAAAATGTTGCTTTCCTTTCTGCCGCTCAAAACTCTGTGGCATAAATCCGGCTGCTAATTTCCAACAAGAACGAAAGGCTGAATCAACGTTTATCTACTTCCAATGGAGTCGTGGGTCTACTCCAGTCTAACACTTGGATTTAAGTCCATGACTAAAGACTGCTGGTTGGTGGCTATCCAAAAATCATTCAAAAAGGGGTTGTGTTATTATCTTACAAGGGATTGTGAGATAATATACCAGGAACAGCAAACCAGCAAACCTTCCGCCCGGCAAAGCTTTCATTTCGGTTCTTAGACTTCAGATTGTCCAAGACTCTTCTGTCTGCGAATGATGGATTGTTAAGGTTGCTGAGTTAGCCCCAGTTGCCAGACTAACATGGGTTTTATTTTTTAAAATAATCTTTATGAGTACAAATAACATATAACAAACATGTATAACATAAAACACATATTTTCTGTATTACAGCCAATATTTGTAATACAGACAATAATGCAAACATTAGAGACAATAGAAAAGAAAAAGGAAGAAGAGAAAAAAAGAAGAAAGAAGAAAAATACTCAAGATTAGAAGTCAACATAGTACTAAGACAAAGACAAAAAGAAAAATGAACAAAAACTAAAGAACAGCAAAGAAAGGTTTCTTCCAAATTTTCTCAAGCTGTAAATTCTATTTTGAATCCCATTACCTCCACTCTAACTAAATTCCTATTTTTAAATCTATCCTTCTTATACTAAAAAAAGATAACACTTATTCAGTTTTTACAAACCAAAATCTATTGTTGCTATGTCTCCATTTTGACTCCTTATGTGGTCAGTAAAAGGTTTCCATACTTTAAAATAAGATTCTCTTGAGTTTTCTTTTAATAGGATATTAACACGGGTTTTAAAAAATACGCCAGTTGAAGATTTTTTCAAATATTAGAAATATTATTACTGTTGTTGTTGTTGTAAGGACTCAAAGTGGCTTACAATAATAGTTAAAAATAGTTAAAAATAATTGAATACAACTGTTAAAAAACAAATTAAACAACTGAATAAGAATCAAAACAAAGTTAAAATACATAATTAAAACTCAGACTTTCATAAATTCTGCACTGCTGGCAATATCCAGCACCTTTTATCAGACAGGCCATAATCACACGTTGAACACCTGTCAGAATACAAATGTCTTTGTTTGACTGTGGAAAAAAAGCAGGGAGGATGACTTTTTGAATAAGAAACATAACAATGCAATAATTTGTGGCTATGGTTACTAATAATTTTGGTAGGATTACTTAGCTTTATCTGTAATGGCAAATAATATATTTTTCCTTTTTTATCTTTTTTTTTGTTTCATTACAGTTGGGATGGGGGGTCAGAACCTTTTTTTGTTTTAATATGTTCATATTTAGTGTTTTATTTTGTTCATGTTTAATGTTTTAGCTAAGTGTGTTAGTACTGAGTTTTAGTTTCTGGTTTTTTTCCCCCTTTTTTTGAACATGTATTTCTCTGATTGTCTTTGTGACTCTGCGAATTCGATTGTTTGTTTTAAAACTAACAAATAAATAATCAAAAAGACTCTTATGTCTGAATTTAAACTAAAAGGCACATTGTCTTTAGAGAATATTTCCCCATATGTGCTTTCAGAGAGCAACAGTTTCCAGGGGGTTGTCTGTAAGCAGATTTAAAGATTAAGTATGCCGTATCAGTTACTTGAGAGGCAGCGTGGTGTAACGGTGTGAAGGTCGGACTACAACCTTGGAGACCAGGATTCGATTCCCCGCTCAGCCACGGAAACCCACTGCACGACCCTGTCCGTGTCACACACTCTCAGCCCCAGAAAACCCCATGATAGGTGCACCTTAGGGTTACCGTAAGTCAAAAACAACTTGAACACCTCAGCAACAACAATCAGTTACTTAAGTTACTTAACCAAATAACCTCTCCTGGCCCAACCGCACCAACCCTGAAGGAAACATCATTTTCCCGCTCTGCAGGCCTCCTTCTATCCATGCAGCTGATGCTCTGTAAAATAGGTGGGGAAGGACTTACGATCATGTCAATAGTGCCAAAATTGTGACTAAATTGCAATCATGGACATGAAATAGTTACGGATGAGTTAACCTAGGCGACAGTTTTGTATTCACGATCACTACCTAGTCACAATTTTGACATTATTGCCACAATTGTAACTCCTCCACCCGTCCCATCCCGATTTTACCAGGTTTCCACAGCGTGGAGACGAGGAGATCCATTCTGCCAGGTTTGGTGAGACTCCGCCAGGACAGGTTACTTAGGGCCTTTCTGCACTACACTGTTATAATGCTATTATTCCACTTTCAACATCCTAGGGAGTCCTGGGGTTTGCAGTTTAGGGAGGGGCCTTTAGAATTCCCAGCCAGAGAGCTCTTGGGCCTTAGTAAACTACAAACCCCAGAATTCCACAGGATACTGAAAATGGAATAATAGCTCTATAACAGTGTAGTGCAGAAAGGCCCAAAGTAGCTGATATGGGATTCTGGTCTAATACATTTATAATCACGTATTACAGAGTCCGCCTATTAAGATTCATTATATACAGTCGGTCCTCCACATTTGCGAGTTTCACTTTCGCGGATTTGATTATTCACGGATTATTTGCTGTCACCTCTGCTGCCTCCCTATGCCATTTTTAATAGGTTCTGCAAGCCTTGTGAGATGGAGAAACTGCGATCGAGGCTTGCAAACCTCTCTTAAAAATGGTGTGAGGCAGCCGTGGAGGTGGCAGTAAGTCCCACCAGCCCCCCACTTCTGCCTTGTGAAGGAACCCTGGTGCCTCCAAGGAATCCACAGTGGGTTGAATATGGCGATCACACTTTTTTGTATGTGAAATACGGGTTTGGAAGGGCCTAGAGTTATTCACGTTTTTTTCACTTTCACCGGGGTCCTGTGCCCCTAACGCTTGCAAATGTGGAGAGCTTACTGTAGTTTCATGTGTGCATGTACATGCATGGAGAGAAATACAGGAACAGATACGGGGGTGGAGGGTGTCAGTGGAATTATATGCAATGAAGTCACATGGAAATGAAAGGCAAACAGTACACTCAATGGTAGAACCTAAAGGCATACAAAACTGGCAGAGTGATCATACATCATAGCAGTGATAGGTGATAACACAGTCAACTGAAACCAATGAATTACCATTTACTGGCAAATTTGTTTGGATTCATTTCAGCCTATCCAAACAGTTTATTGTTTTCTTTCCTTAGCATTGCCATTTAGCCTTGTGGTCAAGAGATGCCTTATGTAGAAGATCCAGTAAAAGTCCTCTCCCAGTCTTTATAGTAAGCCTTGAAGCAGACCACATAGCCTTCAGTCTTCATCAGAGCAGAAGCACTGGACCGGACGGATCACCTCTCACATACGCACAGATATACGTGCCATTTGCATTCCAAATTTCCCTATCCACAGGGAGAAGAATTTAGGTATTCGAAGGAAGTGGCTGTGAAGGAGAGGGCCAAAACGAAGACAAAATTCTAGCCTTTCAGTTCATCAAAACTTCAGTTCAGCAGCCAGAAATACAGTTTAAGCATCCAAAAAAAAAAAAAAAAGGGTCTGGCAAAGTTACACAAGGGAATGTGAACACAGCAAATAGAAGAGTTCTAGGTGTGAATTATTTTCACTGTCTCACTTTCTACTATGCTAGGCAATTGAGGAGTGAAGGAAAATTAAATTGTTGGGAGGCGGGATTCTTACTTGGAGGGCAATGCCCTCATTTTGCTCTCCCTGTAGCTACCGCCCTGGGTACCGGGATTTAGACTAGGGGAAATGGTTTGGAAATGCAGGACTGAAAAATGATGTGAAAACAGAAAGTAGCAGGAGACCGGATCATGAGTCCCTTCTTAGTAGGTGTAGTTTGGTCTTGAGACCTAGCATTGATCGGGTTTCCATAGTAACGGTGCAACGTTCTGCCTTTGTAATTGGGGTGCCAGGAGAAGGCACTGGTTCTTCGTCCTGTCTTGCCAGAAGAATTCTGTGAGAGCAAGGGTTTTTGATTCCTCTCCCTTCTTCTTTTGCCGTGAGCTTTTCCTGCTCATTAGGGTTGCCACACTGTAAGCTGGAGCAAGCTCTTGTACCTTAAGAGGTCGTGCAGAAGGGGAAATTCAGCAAGTCTTGCTTGACATGTAAACAAGCAAGATCTGCTGAAATCCTCTCTTCTACCCAATCATTAAGGGTCCAAGAGCCCTCTCCATTTTTACCCTGGTAACCCCACTACTCATTGTTTATTATTTTGTTGAAAATATTTATCAATTGAGAGCCAACGTTGTGCAGTGGTTCGAGTGTTGGGCTATGACTCTGGAGACCAGGTTTCAAATCCCCAATCAGCCATGGAAACCCACTGCTTGACCTTGGGCAAGTCACACCTTCACAGCCTCAGAGGAAAACAAAGGCAAACTCCCTCTGAACAAGTCTTGCCAAGAACACCCTGTGATAGGTTCACCTCAAGGTCAGCATAAGTTGGAAACAACTTGAAGACACACAACAACAAGAAACAGCAGAAACAACAACAATTTATCAATCTTTTTCTCTTTTTGACTTAAAGTGAGGTATAGCAAAATATGTTTCTAGAACCTTTAAAAAAGATTAAAAACAAAAAAAATGCATTTTTTGAAAAAGAAAGGTTTTATAGAATGACACAAGGTCAACTGCCTGGAAGTCAAAGAGAATGCGGCCAGCCTGGCTTTCTTGGGGAGGGACTATCAACATTTCAACCTTCCAATAAACCCGCAACCTTTTTTAAAAAAATTAAAATAATTTTAAAAATTTTAAAAAACTAAAAGAACACTGTAAAATACTTTCCAAGAGTTGTACAATCTGGTCTGAAGAGAGATCAGATTGTACAACAGTTTCCTCCATATCCGCCCCCCCCCCGGATCTTTACTATGTTTTGTGAGAAAGAGATAAGTTTACTGTCTTCCCTGTATGAAACCCTTGAGTGCATTGGGGGCAAGTAGGTGGTGCTAGAAGAAGCCCCAAGGTCTGTGGACCTCTCAGTGGCCATTGCCAGGACAAGCACATTTCAGAGAAGCCATCTCTACTTCTGCATTGAACTTACAGCAGGAATTCCAACTGGACATGGCCCTCTGTGTCATGGATCAGGACGAGGACTCAGACTTGGAATCTGAGGCTGAGGAAAACCCTGTGGCTCTCCCTGTGGAAGAGCAGCACCAGAAGGCACACAGCCGGGAGCCACCAACAGTTGACCTATTAGAGGAAGCAGCTGAGGAAGCAGCACAGCCTCCAAGTAGACTAAAAACAATCAATGAAGCTGCTTGCCAAATAATGGGAGGAGTGCTTTTAATTATGGGTAGCTGGCTGAAGCCATTTAAAGCCAGCTGGGGCTGGGACTCTTGCTGGAAACAACTGTCAGTTTTCCAGCTTGCACGCTGTGGTCAGCTACCAAGAAGGCCTTCTCTTGCCTCCTCACCAAATATGCCTGCGAAATTGGTGGGACCAAGAGAAAGCCTTCCCTTTAAGACCTCAAATATCAGGCAGCCTCAAAAGGGAGAGACAAACTGGTCTGGACCCGAATCTTATTGGGTGGGCAAATAATTGGGGATCATGGGGAAGTTGAGGTTTAAATCTCATCTTCTCCTCAACGTAATGGCCCTGCCCAGTATTGAACATCTGAAGAGCACCTGAGACTGGCCCTATTTTAATCAAGGACACTTCCCTGGGATTTCTGGGAAAAGATGCATTTTAGATCCATTTATATCTTCTCAGTTAAAAGACCTTTAAAAACATTGTGCCAGTCTCAGCCACTTAACAGATAAGCAAAACAGACTGATAGATCTCTGCAAAGTAAAATCTGTCCTTCCCTACGATCTACTTCCCACTGCTCAGTCAATGTTTCTAAAAGTAGCTGGATTGCAACTCCCATCATCCCACCACACTGATTATGCTGGCTGAGGCTGATAAGATTGCAGATGAATGGCATCTGGAGAGCCAGCATATTCTCCATTTCTGCTATGGAGAACAACTGAGGAGCCTCTTTCAGGCCAAAGGCCTAACTCAATTTGGGAGAAGTTCTCAGGGGCCACATTCTGGTGATGAGCAGAGCCAAAAGCAAAAGGAGTGGGGCCCACATAAGAGTATATTTTGACTTAAAGCTCTTCCTGCCAGCAAGCAAGTCTTAGAAGAGGAATCTTAATTTTTTTAGAAGGGGGGGAAAGCATACAAGAGCTAAGAAATGAGATCGAGAAGGAATAGTGACCATCTGGAGAATCTCAGAGGGATTCAGTTTGAGAGCCTAAAGGTTTCCTCCCATGCCCTGCAAGAATCATAAAGACAACTTAATGCAGGCTGATATCTTTTGGTGCATTTCAGAATGAAGAAAATGGCTAGACAGTTGGATGATGCTTTCCCCTAGAGAACCTCAGAGGCCTGGATTGGGACACAAGGAGGGTCATATTCTTAGGCTTCCCACCTCTTCTGTAGATACAATAGCAAGGGAGTGGTAGGTGTCTGTGCCAATGATTGTGGTTTGTTGCTTGATATTAATGCACATCAAGACGTGGCTTGCCGCACAAGACGCCAAAGTGAAAGAGGATCCTAGAGACAGCCACTCCTCTCCTCTAAGATACACTATTGATTTGTCAAATGCCAGTGTCAGTGCCTCATAGTCTGGCACGGCTTGAACAAAATTCAGATGCGTTGTGCAGTCTGTGTTGTTTTGTGGTGGTGGTGTGCCTTCGAGTCATTTCTGACTTACAGTGACCCTAAGGTGACCTCATCATGGGGGTTTTTTTGGCAAGATTTGTTCAGGAAGGTTTGTCTTTTTCTTGGGGGATTTCACAGTTAAGCGGGGATTCAAACCCTGGTATCCAGAACCACAATTCAATGTTCAAACCACTACACCACTTCAGTTACTTCAGCTCAAAACAAGCACACAGCAAAGATGTGCTCTGCACAGTGGTTTCCGCTATAATAACCAGGCAAAGCAGAAACTAATGGAATGATGTTTAAGCACACTTAACAGCACATAATAGAAAAGCCTTTAACATGCTAAGAACTCCAGTATCACTTTGGTTTCCCATGAGTTCACACCACCAACGCCATTCTCAGTTTCTCTCTCTGTCTCTGTCTCTGTCTCTGTCTCTCTGTCTCTCTCTCTCTCTCTCTCTCTCTTTCACACACACACACACACACTTGATCCAGGAAAAAAATAAGTATCCAGCTCCACACATCTCACTCTCTGAAACTGGAGACATTTTCCACTGGAGATTGGGCTCATGGTTTAAAAACAGCTTGGAAAACTTTTTTTAAAAAAAAGAAAACACAACAAAACTGTGAGGCACAGAATTCCCCAGCCAACCAATTTATCCTGCTTGAGTGAAGCAGCTGCCTTAGACCATATGTGCTCGAAGCAGAGCTTGGGAAAAGTTACCCTTATAGTCCAAAAAATGCAAACGCTTAGATTCAAGGTAGCCAACGGCCCTGGCTTTGCAAGACCTGAGCAGGGCTGTCGATAGCAGGCTGACTTTTGGAGATCTCTCGGTCACAGGATCACCACAAGTCTGAGCCAACTTCAGGGCAATTAACAACCGAAGTCCAAACAACAGCTAAGGTTTTCAGCTCCGGCGATACTCAGCAGAGCTCTGCAATCCGCAGAGACGAGAGAAAGCAAACTCCGAAGCAAGGCCCTCCCTCTCGCCCTGGAGACCGGGTAAATCCCCACCCCACCCTCCACCCCCTTCTAGGACTTGTTGCTGGGTGGAACCTTGACCAACCGACCGGGAAGAAACAGGAGGACCACCCAGCCTGTTGGTCCGGGAGATTGTTCTCTCCTTTTTCACAGCCTCCCCTCTGCCTTGCCCTCTCTCTTTTCTCGCTGTCCTCGCCACCCCCAGCTTTTAAGAAGAGGGAGGGAGAGCGGGGTGGGGGGGGATCCAGGGGCAGCTGACTCACCCCGGCCGCCGGAGTTCCAGCTGAGCCAGACGCTTCCTTCCTTTCCCCGGGGATTCCACGCGTGGCGCTTCTGCGGAGAGATGGAGCCTTTCTAAGGCTCAGAGTACCGATCTCCTCGGCAGTCTTTCGAAAGCCGCTGCGCTCCCAGCCTCCCCATCCCGCAGCGATGCCAGAAGAGCGCAACTTCTCCGCCTCGGCCGGCGGAGACTTTCAGCACCGCGGACAGCTCTCGGCGCCCGTCTCCGTCCTGCTGGCCGGGCTCATGGCGCTGGTGGTGCTGACCACCGTCTTCGGCAACGCGCTGGTCATCTTGGCTTTCGGCGTGGACAAAAGCCTCCGGACCCAAGGGAACTTCTTCTTCCTCAACTTGGCCATCGCGGATCTCTTGGTCGGTGAGTGAAGCCGGGGAGCGGAGAGGTTGCTCTGGGGCGTCGATTTTCCGGCAGCAAGAGAGTCTTGCGGTCTCCTTAAAAGGCGGACGGGTTTTACTCGGCGTAAGGTTTGGCGGACGCCAGCCCGCTTCCATTGAGACCCGGAGGGTGGGCCTGGTTTTGGTCGGTCTTCACAGACCTGCTTTGCAGGGTGGGGAAGATGTGGAGGAATGGAAATACGAAAAGGACTTGCCAATGATGATTTGAGCTGTGATTATTCAACTATAATTCAGAGGTGATTTTTTTTAAAAAAAAAAAATCTCCTATTTCAGAAAAACAGTCTCTTTCTTTGGAGGTTTTTAAGCAGAGTTTGGATGGCCATCTGTCGGGAGTGCTCTGATGTGTTCCTGCATGGCAGGGGGTTGGACTGGATGGCCCCTGGGGTCTCTTCCAACTCTATGATTCTATGATTCTATTTATTAAATGTATCACCTGCCTTGCCTCCCATGAGATCTTCCTCTCTTTTTATCTTCACTACAACCCTGTAAGGAAGGTCAGGCTGAGACTGACTTGCCTGAGGCACTGGGTCAGTTTCACAGCTCAGCATTTATTAGAACTCTGCTCTCCTGTTTTCTATTTTAGCAGTCTCTCTCTCTCTCTCTCTCTCTCTCTCTCTTTCTCTCTCAAAATACACACACACACACACACACACATACATGCACACATATACATATAGTTATTTTTCCCAATACAAATATTACTTAACTTACAGATATAACATCCAGTTCTCTCTTCTCTTCTCTTCTCTTCTCTTCTCTTCTCTTCTCTTCCTCCCCTGCCCTTAGTTAACAAACAAAATATGTATCATTGTCTAATACTGTAAACCTAACTCATCTTCAAAGTACTGACAAATATATATTACATATCGTTGTTAACATTTAAACTAGGCTTTTCCAGAAAGAAAAAAGGTTGGTCAGTTAGTGGGGTAAATCTAAAGTTTGCATGAATAAGGTAAGCAATATAGGGCTTCCAAATTTCTTCAACTTGGTCCTCTTTGACTTCTCATCTTGTTAATCTCATTTGTACCTTAGCTTTTCTGCTAGTGCCATAGTCCACACTTTATTTATCCACTTTCGTACTGAAATGCCTTCTGTTGACTATACCGCACTGGCTGTGTTACAAAGGCAGTATTAATATAGTCTGAGTGGACTCAGGTTTCAGAATTTTACATGGTCTCATGGTGTAGCTTTGAACTTTGGGGCTCACTGTCTGTTCCTTATTGGTAGTAAAGAGGATAATAAAAACAACCTCCGTGCAACATTTGATATTTAAAATGTGGACTTTCACGACTGTGAAGGTCAGCCAGGGAGAATCCTGTCTGAAGATCAAAGTTACTTGGAAGTCTCATTGATTTAACAAGAAACCAGGCCTTTTGGGTTGTAGCCCCACAGCCCTAGAACACCCGTCAGCTGGTGATTCTATAAACACTTCAATACTATTCTATAAGCAAGTGAAGGCAATTTCGTTTAGCCAGGCCTTTTGGAATTTATGGTGCAGTTTATACATGTTTACCCAACAGCAAGCCCCATCAAATTCAATTGGACTTACCCCCAAGTAATTGTGTATAGGTTTGTCACTCCTTTTTCCAGTTGTCCCCTGACCTCCTTAACCTAGTTTTGTTGGGTCAGCCTTGCTGCTGTTTTCAGTATTGCTTTTGGCTGTTTTGCAAAAGGTTATACATTGATATTTGAATTGCTTAATTATAAATGTGTGGCATATACCCTTAATTATTATAACACCATTAGTGTGATGCAGTGGTTATAGTTTGGGGCTAAAACTGGGAAGACCAAGAGCACATTCATACTACAGAATGATAAAGCTATGATTACACTTTAACTGCCATGGTTCTGCCCTGTGAAATTCTGGGATCTGAAGTTTAGGGAGAGGCATTTAGAATTCTCAGCCAAGGAGCTCCAGTGCCTCACCAAACTACAAACCCCAGGATTCTGTAGGATAGAACCCTGGCTTTTCAAGGGGAATAATTGTGCTATCTTTGTGTAGTTTGAATAAACTCCTGGACCCAAAGCCCCAATCAACCAGGAAGCTAACTGGAAGACCTTCAGCCAGTCTTAGTCTCTCAGCTTTAGCAACCTCATAGAGATGTTGTGAGGATATGGTGTGGGGAGGGAAAGTACCAAATGTGCTCCCTGGAGTAGGGTACAATTGTAATAGATATATCTACATGATGCCTTTAGGAAAGCAAAGATTAAAGCATTTAACAGCATGGATAGTTTCTATAAATGACAAGCAATACCTGTAGTCCAAGGGCAGACGGACTCCAGATTTGTCAGATCTACTTTATTTGTTCCTTGAACCTCAAGATTCATCCACTGGTGTCTCACGCAAAGGTCAATACACTTGGGACTGAAATTGGACTTAGCCCTAACTAGTGTATGACTGTTGGAATGACTGAGAATTGTTAGTCACCAATTACATAAGCTTTCTCGATTTCAATAGCTCTACTCAACTAGTGACAAAAATGGGATTCAGAGCTTAGACTGGAAGATTTCTGAAACCGGAGAGGGATGTATTTCAAGCGTCAGAACTGAATGGAACACACATTTCTTCACGCACATGAATTCAGACCTGCTTCTCCTACAAGCTTTCTTCTTTTCAGCAGTACAATTCAAAACATAAGCCAGGGGAGTTGCTTTTTCATCAAATGCGGTTAACCAAGAGTAACAGCAATACTTGCTGATCTGCTGGAAGATCCCAGATTAGCTTTTCCTTACTCCTCCTGCAGTCACAATGACACATGCACTTCTCTTAAGATAGTACCCCTTAGACTTTGCCTCTTTTCATCTCCACTTCTAGTCCTTATATACAACCTGAAGAGAAGCCAGGTCAAGAATTTTTTGTATTCTCAATATTGCTGTCTACTTAACAATTACTTTCAGGTGCAGTATGTCAATATTTGCAATTGAAATACACATTTTGTCTAGATATATGTGGGCTATCAGTTTTGAGTGCCTCAGCCACTCCTGTCGTGTTGGAAGCACTAGTGAAATGCTCAGAGAAACTGAAACCAATGTGTAGTTTATAATGTCTGTTGGAGTCATGTCGCATTGTGGGCAGGACCCCACAAGAGCGAGCACGGATGAGGTCAAACGGCCAGTCAGGGCTTGAAAGACAAGTAAACAAGGCAGGAAAAGCAAATACAGAAAGAGGGTCAAAAAGAGTGCCAAGTTTTTTTGTTTTTCAAGAGAGAAAAAAAAAACCTTGCTAAGAAGTTGTGTGAGCCAGTTGAGAAGGATCTGAAGCCACAAGCCAGGGTGCAATTTATCCTTTTCAAATAACAAACAAACAGGAAGATTCTAGGGGGGAAAGTCGAACACAGTCCAAGGCCAGGCACCATCGGATTGGTCATGGCAAGGTTTCAAGATGCAAAGGGTAGCAGACTGGGGTTCAGAAATGATGTTGACACAAACAGCTGTACTCTCCTAGAAACAAGGTGTTTAATGCTGAGCTACCCAGCCAGAGCTGAACTGCTGACATTCTGGAGTTTTCTTTTCCCAAAGAAGTTCTTAGTCATTAGGAGTCCTTCCTTTTAAAAAAAAAAATAGCAATTTTATTAAGAGTTTTCAAAATACAAGAAAAACAAGAAAACAAGAAGAAAAAGAAAGAAAGAAAAGTAGGATGTAGAAAGAAATACAAAAGAGAAGAAAGTGTGGCTTCTGACTTTCTTTTGGGTGTTATAAATACACAGGCAGAAAATAACTGTGTTGAGGGGGTACGGCAGAGAAAAGATGAGGATTGGAGGGGATTGTGGTCATTGCATGATTGGTAACCACTACGACCACAGCAACAACCCGAAATGCAAGTTATGATGGCATATGGTGGGCTTATACCATTGTAACTCACTAACAGGATGCCAGACACTGTTAAAAATCCAATAAAGAATAGAGGCTGGCATCCTGTTGAGTGAGCTGTTAGCAGTAGCCTAAGCTAAGCTTACATATTCATAACTGCTCAATATTCTTGTTTATGATTGAGGCATTATTGCCATGATCACAAATTCCACTCCCCTCTGCAAAAAAAAAAATACCCTACCTTAATAGCCAGCAGCCATACTGAGCGGCAGAGGTCTGTTATGCTGGGAATTGGGGCACAGCAAGATGATGTTTCCAGCCCCTTCCTGCCAGCGATCTGCAGCACAACCATCAGAAGCAGGACGCCTGCTGCAACTCCTCATCCCGCCGCAGATCACAGGTAGGAGGTGGCTGGAAATGTCATCCCGCTGGGCCGTGATCACCGGCAGAACAGACGCTCAGAATGTCTGCTGGGCATTACGGAAGGTTTGGAGGATCAAGATAGAAAATACGTAATTCAGTCTCCTTAACTACATCTGTAATGTAGGATTTCAGGCACGCTTTTCAAAATTGGATAGGGGAGGACGTCCCTCACAGGAAACAACAATAAAATCAGGAAGGATTGTTGTAGAAGTGATGTATAAATCGTCTACAGCAAATGATTCATTTAGTGTTAGATATATTTAATATTACATGAGTAAACTCATGACTTGCGATGCTAGCTAAATGGTACAGGGCTTGTTTTCCCCTCTCGGAGAGGACTGAAAGATGGCTTTTATTTTTCATGTGGAGTTTAGGGGATCTCAAAATCTAGGCCAGAGATAAACAATCCGGTACTCTCCAGTTGTTTTGATCAGCAATCCCAAATCATTGGCCATGCTGGCTGAGACTGATGGGAGTTATAGTCCCAGCAGAACGCTACTTTCCCTAGGTAAAGGATAGGATTTTCTACACTTAAGAAGTTAGCTGGTTTGTCACTTTCCATGTCCTACATGAAATCCCTCAGAGAGTGAAGACACCAAACATATGTTAGATGGCATCTTTTTGGAGCCTTTGGGTGCAGAACACTTCACCACACCGTCTGTTTGCAGCAGCTGACATTTCGGAGGATGCAGACCAAGGACTGACTCCCACGCTCCTGTACAAACAGACCGTGTGTATTTTGAGGCATCAGAATGGCTTCAGGAATTGGTTGTTTCATATCAACCAGACAGCTGACACTGGTATGTTTTCACCATACACTTTTCTTCAAGGAAAGACATGCACTTGGCTCCCGGTGTACACAAATACCTCCCCCCTCCCCATATGTGTGGTTGTGCATATGTAAACTAACTGCAAAGAAAATACGAAATTCTTTACAAACTACATCAACTCTGTTCTTCCTACCATTAAATTCATCTATAAAAGCACCCTTGAAGATCTACCAGTCCCTTCTAACCGTAAGGCACAAGAAGACTGTTACAGATCTGTTTTGCAAACCAGCTGGTGCTCACGTGAATATGATTCTTGTTGCCTAAGATACATACAAAGCAACATTATGTACGGTTTGGTACTCAGGACTGAATGTATATATTACAATGATACTGCATGCTAACACAGGAAGAAAAATACCACCTGCTCTGACGAGGATGCTCATTTTCTAACGTTGAGCACAACTTCCATTGGATTGCTATATTTACTACAAAATATCTGCTCTACTAGAAAAAAATAAGATATTGAAAATTAGGGACAGATAGAAATGTAAGGTCCTACACTTAGGCCGAAAAAGTGGAATGCACACATATAGGATGGGGGACACATGGCTAGATAAACAGTACACGTGAAAGGGATCTAGGAGTCTTGGTGGACCACAAGTTGAACATGAGTCAGCAGTGTGATGCAGCAGCCAAGAAAGCCAAACGTGATTCTTGGTTGCATCAATAGGAGCATGGTGTCTAGATCAAGGGAGGTAATGATACCACTCTATTCTGCTTTGGTTAGGCCTCATTTGGAATACTGTGTCCAGTTCTGGGCACCTCATTTCAAGAAGGGTATCGACAAGCTGGAGTGTGTCCAGTGCAGGGCGACCAAAAATGTTGAAGGGTCTGGAAGCCATGTCCTATGAGGAGCAGCTCAGGGAACTGGGTATGTTTAATCTGCAGAAGAGAAGGTTAAGAGGGGACACGATAGCCATGTTTAAATATTTGAAGGAATGTCATGTCGAGGAGGGAGTGGGATTGTTTGCTGTTGCTCCATAAACTAAGACAAAGAGCAATGGATTCAAACTACAGGAAAAGAGATTCCCCCTGAACCTCACGAAGAACTTCCTGACCATCAGAGCTGTTCAGCAGTGGAATAGGCTGCCTCAAAGTGTGGAGGAGTCTCCTTCTTTGGAGGTTTTTAAACAGAGACTGGATGGCCATCTGTTGGGAATGCTTTGATGGGTGTTCCTACATGGCAGAAGATTTGACTCAATGTCCTCTGTGGTCTCTTCCACGATTCTATGCTTTTATGCTCTGAAATTCTGGGAGATAAAGTCCACAACACTTGGACACCAGAGGCTGACAACTGTTCCTCTAGATCATCCATCTGAAAGTGCAGAGTTACTGAGGAATACTTTAATCGTCCAAACAAAAATGATCACACCAGTTGAGTGTGTGTACATATAACCAGTGTGGTGTAGTGGTTTGATCTGTGTGACTGTGATCCTGGAGACCAGGATTCAATTCCCCGCTCAGCCATGGAAACCCACTGGGTGACCTTGAGCACATCGCACAGACTCTGCCCCAGAAAACTCCATGATAGGGTCGCCATAAGTTGGAAACAACTTGAAGGCACACAACAATAACGACATATAGGGTCGGAGCAGTTTGTCTGTAAATTTGTTATCCTTCTGTGCCTTCCAGTTGACTCCAACTGACGGTAAACCTATCCTAGGGTTTTCTTGGCAAGATTTATTCAGAGGAGATTCTTCCATTGCCTTCCTCTTAGGCGAAGAGAGCATGACTTGCCCAAAGTCATTCTATGTCTTTCCGTGGCTGAGCAGGGATTTGAACCCTTGTCTCTTGGCGTCCTAATCCAACACTCAATGCTAGCTATGACTGTCTCCCCAAAACGTTGTTTCTTTGGTCTCTTTTCACAGGTGGATTTTGCATTCCCCTCTACATCCCTTACATTCTGACAGGTGAATGGAAATTTGGAAAGGGCTTATGCAAACTCTGGTTGGTAGTCGATTACCTGGTGTGCACGGCCTCTGTTTTTAACATCGTCTTGATCAGTTTCGACAGATTCATCTCTGTTACGAAGGCGGTAAGGATCCTTCCCTTTCTTCCGAAGGATACCTCTGACACCCTGCACTTCTTCAGTCCCCGTAGGTTCCCTTTAGCGGGTGTTCAGGTGCTTAATGAGAGAAGAGGGAGCACCAGAGCCCAACAGTGACAAAAGAGGGTAGTCATGTCAGCACATATTAAATCCCATTATTAGATTCAATTAAAACAGGCTCACTGAACCAACTGAATTCGCATATGTGTTGATTCGCCATTCAGCAATTGATTCTGTAGCTCCATACGTAGCTGGGACTAACTAAGAGGCTTCCAGCCCCAGTGTACATTCATGTCATCTGCCAGATAAAAGTAAAAGTTTGTCTGCGTCAGGCAGGCCAAGACCTCATGCGATCGGCTGTGTAAGGCAAGAAGACCTCATACGATTGGCTGGCTGTGAAGATTCTCACGGAATCCTGGGGTTGACAGTTCAGGGACGGGCGTTTAGAATTCTCAGCCGAGATCTCTTGGGCCTCGGGCCAGTTGCTATGGAGACGAGGCCTACCAGCAAGAAGAAGAAGGGCAGTGTATTCCGTCAGAAACAAAACCCTTCATATGTTAACAACTCTGAATACAGGTTGGATTGGGGAATATAGGGATAAGTGACAGGTGCTGGAATAGGCCAGTTACTATGGAGACAAGGCCCAGCAGCAAAGAGGAGGACACTGCATTCCCTCAGGAACCCAACCTCTGTATGTTAACAACTCTGAATACAGATTGGATTGGGAAATATAGGTAAAAGTTACAGGTACTGAAGAAGAGAGTTTGGTGAGTTCTTCAGAGGAAAATAAAGTCCCAGGCAAAGCCAGGTAAAAACGCTAGTCAATATATATTTATAGACCAAAGACACAAGTTTTGTGAGCTCTGATCCCAGTTAGCCAAATTCTCAAGTTGCACGATTCCAACTTTCTTTCGGGCTTATTCTATTATACAGAACACTTCCACCTTCTCCAAAGGCTGCCACAAAGATGCGCTCCTATTGCTTTGCTTTGTGACGTGGCTGTAAATTTCTTCTAAACTAGCATTTCAACATACACCGTCTCACAATGATAAGAAGTAGGTTTGATTTTTATTTGGGAATAGTAAATATGTCCTTGCATGGCATGCATGAATGAGTGTGCACGCACACACACGCTAGAGTTACTTAAGCTAAGCTGTTTAGACACTTACTTTTTGTCTACATGTAATATGTGTTTTGATACAAAGGCATCCATGAGAAGCCATATACTGAAGAAGAAGAAGAATTGTTTTATGTTATAGTATGAAAACCAGTAGCTCTTTTCAATTAGTCTGTTCTGGAAACTAAAATGATTAACCTCTTAAGTGGTGTGCAACGTACCACCTTGCACATACACACAAATGCACATACATTTTTCCAGGTTTCACGGTCTTGCTTACCATCTTGCTTGCTTGTTGTCTTGCTGCCTGCATTCTCCCCACCCCCACATTGTCAGTTATGGTAGGAAGAAGTTAGTAGACTGTGGTTAATGTTGTACTTGTGTGTTTTCTACTCATTTCTGACATATGGTAACCCTAAGGGGAACCTATCATGGGGTTTTCTTGGCAAGATTCAGCTTTCCTCTTAGACTGACAGAGTGTGCCTGGATTCCCTGCCTCCACCTTCTGTCATAATGCAAGAACTCCATGAGGCCACCCCGTGAAGATAAAAGGTAGGAGATTCAGAGCAGATAAAAAGAAGTACTTCTTCCTTTGTGGCATCTGCTGCTGCAAGATGGGTTGATGGTCATCAGCTTGGATGGCTTTAAAAGGGGATTGGATTGATTCATGGTGGATGGATCTATGTGATGGAGGTATATCTTTCCCAGTCTCTGATTCCAGCTTCTGAGGGACACAAGTGGGAGAGTGCAATGACACTAATGTCTTGTGGCATAGGCACAGCCGGCTCTCCATAAGCAACTTGTTGGCCACCATACTGGACTCAACAAGCATTTGTTCTAATCCAGAAGGGCTCTGCTTGTGTCCTTCCCAGAACTTCTATGCATTGCAGCTCTCAGAATCCACATGAGGTCAGAGAGTCAGGGAGCCATAGTAAAATAAATAAGCAAGTAAGTTAGCAAGTTAGCTTTTCCACATTCTGGGTCTTCCCTTCTTGTGTTAACCACACACCTCCTCCTGTCCTAAGCTCGATGTGACTTCCCATATATCTCTGTTCCGTCTGTCACAATCTTCATGCTATCTTTTCTTTAAGCCTCTGATTTTCAGTCTGAAAATGAATTGTGGTACACACATGCAAGAACTAACAACTAGCAGAGTGACTCAAACGAATGTTCCCACTATTCAACAGAGATTTTGCTATTGTATTCATCATTGACAGTTCCTCCTACATCTTTCCTCCTAGGTGAATTACAGAGCCCAGAAGGGGATGACCAGGCATGCAGTCATGAAAATGGTGATGGTGTGGATTGCAGCTTTTCTCCTTTATGGTCCAGCAATCATCAGCTGGGAGCATGTCACCCAACGCAGCATTGTTCCTGAGAAAGAGTGTCATGCTGAGTTCTTCTACAACTGGTACTTCCTCATGATTGCTTCCACCATTGAGTTCTTCACACCTTTCATCAGTGTTACCTACTTCAACCTGAGCATTTATTTCAACATTCGGAAACGGACACCTGTGAGAATCGAGAACCTCCCTCCAGGTGAAAGGGACTGTGAGATGTGCTCCCATGGGAAAAAACAAGAGCAGGCAATTTTTTTTATGAAAGTGAACAGAAAAAGAAGCAAAGAGAGAACTGAGAACCTCTCTCCTACTAAGTTGGCCATGTCAGGGCTCAGCAGCCATAAGCAGCATAACCAGTTGGTAGAATTTAACATCAACCAAGATCTTCCACCTTTACAAGTTGACGTTCGGTCCAAATCTCCATGGGATGGTTTCTACAAAGCTCTAGAGAGCATTTCCAATACCACTAGAAGGACAGAGGTTGCCAATACCATGGCTAGTCGATTTAGGCTTTCCCGGGATAAAAAAGTGGCAAAGTCTTTGGCCATCATTGTCTGTGTCTTTGCTTTTTGTTGGGCTCCATACACCCTCTTGATGATCATCAGAGCAGCTTGCCATGGGAAATGCATCCACCACGCTCTCTATGAGGCATCGTTTTGGCTCCTGTGGCTGAATTCAGCCATTAACCCCATTTTGTATCCTTTGTGCCATATGAGCTTTAGAAAAGCATTTTTCAAACTGTTGTGTCCCGGCAAGGCTAAAATTCACCCTAATATCTTGACGTGACAAGATGCAAGGTGAGAACAAGGCATTTTAACCTGGATGCATTCAGCATCTCAAATGAACTCTGACTATATGCTCATTCAGTTAGAAAAACAGTCTTGGAACATTCTACCCTTAAAACTGAAGTCAAAGCTACAGAAACATTTGTCTGAATCTTTTTGGCAATGCTACCGAAATTTACAAGACTTAGCTTTCTTTTGAAACTTTGCAACTACTATCCTACACTGGTAAGGTATGAAATGAATACTGACTAATCCATAATCCATAATCAAAGTCTGGGACATTTTTAAGGAAGCCTCAACTCATAAGCAAGTAAGAGTCCAAAATGGTGCCTTCATTCTTTGGCTGCAACCATCAATAAAATTCTGTTTCCATTGCTCAAAGACAGTATTAGTTGGACACTGTGTGTGCTTGCCTTTAAGAAACTGCTTAAAATAAAAATGCAAGGTTTCCTTTAAAGACAGCTTGTAAAGGTTTTATACTGTTTTTAATGATTGCATTTTATGGGAGAGAATGAAGGAAATGCAGTGTAGCACACTGGACTGGAAGTTTCCAAAGTGCACACAGAGCTTGTCCTTGCATGATTGCTTCTCTATGTGGACTATGAGAAGTTCCACATACTCTTCCCAATTGTATGTGCCAAAATACAGCCAGTATCAAAAGCCTGATCAAAATTCTGTGTGTGCAGCCTAACAAAGCTTCCATAGTTCTCCTTTGTCACGGTCTGGGAAGGCGTGCCCCCTAGGTGGTGTTGCACTGTAATTCCCATCACCCTCAGCCAGCATAGCCAATGAGGATGGTGGAAGCTGCCTTGCATCAGCATCTAGAGAGCTACACACTCCCCATCTTTGGTACAGACATTGATGGACTTAGCTGGATCCCTAATTCCACTGTGTATTTCCCTATAGGATCGGGAAATGACTGCACAATTTATTGCTACCCGAATTTGGAGAGATATCTAAAGATGATTAAATAGGAACTATAAAACTGTTACTATTATGTAGAGCTTTCAACTATAGCTGGGGAAATTTTGGTCCACCAGATTGATGTTTTAGACTACAGTTTCCATAATACCTAACCACTGACCACACTAGCTTTTGAGGAGTTAGATGGACTTTTGGAAGTTGAAGTTCAAAAAATTTGGAAGGATAAAAGCTCTACATCTCTATTTTGGAGTATCCAAAGAACTTCATGCATTCACTGTTATCCTTTCGACAACCTACTATACAAAAGCTTACAAAAATTACCTTTAGGAACTACTAATTCCCAGAACCCCCTAGCTAGGATAGCCAGCTAGCTAAGACATTTTGCAGGTTTATGGTCCAACAAAGTAACTTCTCTGGGCTGTGATACAGGCAGCACTGGGGCCAATAATAGTTTTCTCAAAGGCCTAAGACCCCATACACTTCTACCACAGTGCAGTAGTTCCCAAACTCTGATCTTCCAAATGTTTTCACCTTCAGCTCCCAAAAGTCCCAACCAGCTTGGCTGATGTCCAGAAGTTCTGGAAGCCAAAGTCCAAAACACCTGGATGACCAAAGTTTTGGAACCGCTACCATCATGTAAATATATTCCAGTATAGTTCTATCTACCGGATCTCAAAGTTGCGTAACTGACTGTGCTGCAACCTTGAACACGCCTATTACACAATGGTTAATTAGCTCCCCACCCATCAAGTCAAAAGTGAGAGGGCTGCATGTATGCTTGAAGAATGGTTGGCTGTAGCAGGGACTGCACTTCTTTCATTGCTGAGGAAGTATTTCTGCTTGTACAACTATTTTCATGCTTCTCTAGTGTCCAAACAGGATTGTGGTCAAATTTACCCAGTGAATTTATAGCAAGAGTGAACTGGGGACTTCTTGGATCTTACCTTCAGAATTAACATACATTCTCATCATGGAACCGGCCCTACTGTTAGGCAGGCAAACAGACATCTCAGACAATATATACTGACAGTCAGGTGTTGGGGGAGAGAGTTATGTGCTCAGCAGCCCACTCTCCCTCACCTAAGATAGTCTCATTCCTTCAAGGTGTGACGGAGGACCATCTTCCATCACCAGTGTTGAAAACAGATTCAGCTGCTGGTCCAAATTGGCTTTTATTTGTGGAATGAAAGGTGTGATCTTGTTCTTCACCTCAGTTTGCAGTGTAGAACTGTCCCTGTCCCTAACAGCAAGACAGGATGTGGGTCAACTTCCAATGTAGATCCGCTCAGCTAACCTCTCAACCCAGCAGCAAAAATGATGCTAAAAGTGTATGCTTTGCATGCTCATTAAATCCAGGCAGCCCAGAGTCTGGACACGTTTCTTTTATTAACTAAGGCTCTCAAGAACTCCCTAGCCAGTTGCAGTCCAAAAAATAACTTTTCCAAGCTCTATCCATGTTACCACCTCTTTTTATTTGTTCATCACCCCAGGAACCCTTATGGCCTGATAGGCAATTTACAGATATCTTAAATAAGTGAATAGAAAAAAATAGGAATGTTAGATACCAGATCCCCCCGTAAGTATTGCCATGTCAGCAGATTTCTACCCTATTGCAAATCCCCCACATGCCAAGAGATCACTCATGTGAGGGGTGAGTGGAAACATCAGGCTGCCACTTCTCTATCAAGAGGGGAACATATCCCCCATCAATCCCAGTGGCTAATTACTGTTAAGTGGTATTTGGGAGACATCCCTGGGGGGCCTATGTAGAGACCAGGAATACATAGCAGTTACAGATGCATACCTGTAGCATCCATATTTGTAATTGCGCAGCAGGATTCCAGCCCATATCTCTTTCAAATGCCCTAAATTCCAAATGTGCATCAGCCTGCTTGAGGATGAAAACTCATTTATTTTTATAGATAATTTCCCTAACATACACATTTGGTTTGAAATTTATATACACTTTATATACACAAATTTCTCTGGCGTACCTATTTTTCAGCCAAGATCTCCACTACAAACAAAATACTCATCCTTCCTCCAGTGAGCTCTTTGTTATTAGAAGTCTGCAGCACTCAGATAATTCGGGGAGAGAAAGCTGTCCCTTACACCCACTGCAATTTCCCAGCCCTGGCATCAACAACATATGCACATAGAAGACCTTCTTGTTGTTGTTGCTATGTGTTGTCAAGTCAGCTTTAGTTTAAGGCAATCCGATGAGCAACAGACCTTGAAGAAACCTTTTTCTTACTAGCCCTACCCAGGTCTTGCAAACTTGGGACTATGGGTTTCTTGATGTTATCAACCCAACATATGGTCTTCCTCTTTTCCTATTACTTTTGACCTTCCCAAGCATTACCTTCCTCTCCAACGTCTGCTCATGATGTGCCCAAAGTATAATAGCCCCCGTTTATTCCATTTGCCTTCTAGTGAGAGTTCAAGCTTGATTTGCTCTGGAACCCATTCATTTGTCTTTTTTAGCAGTCTATAACATCCATAGAACTCTCCTCCAAAATACATTTCAAATCAGTTTTTCCCCATCAGTGCTCTTCTCTGTCCAGTTTTTACATCCGTATATATTTATGGATGTAAAATTATAGATAATGGGTGATCCTGACTGCAATATTCAATGATATCTCTGGCAGGCTTTGGCCCCATTGTCTCTGCCCCAGCGATCTGTCGACTCATTGTCGTGGTTACATCTGGATCAACATCCAATGTTCTGGCCATGAATCGAGTGGAAATATGAAGTGGTACACTAATTAGATGAGTAATCAAAGACAGTGCTTATGCAGTCAGTTTCTCAGAACATACAGTACTTGGAATGGGGAAGAAAAACTCTGCCCGCTGCTGCCTTTTGGGTCTATCAGCATCAGGCTTTGACCTTAATGCCCCTTCCTCTTATGATTCATTTTACTGACTAAAACAAAGTTACATCAGAATGAGTTGTTGACATTCACCTTGGACTACCTCCCTGGAATCTTTCTGGCAAACATGTGAACCTACATTAGCCGGTGTTTGCCATCGCCTTCTGCAGTTTATTGAAATGGCTGCTTTTCAGGGTTGCTTTTAATGTCGTTTGTTTCTAATGTTATTTTTTAAAAATGTATTCTCTCCCTCTGTTCTGGGGAGAAAAAGCAGGCTATGAATAATGGCACTACTTACTTACATGGGGACTTTTGTGGCCATTTGCTATTAGGACTGGAGCTGTTTGCTTACATCAGGTAAGCAACCTGGGGCCATCCAGATGTTTCAAATTCCTCCCAGAAACCACCAGCCAGCACAGCCAATGACTGACCACAATGAGTTGGGCATCTGGAGAGCACTGGATTGCTTCCCCCAATTTATACTGTAGGTAGGGCAGGGAGAATACAGCTCACAGAGCACATCGCTTGGTCATTATGGCCCCTGGATTCCAAGCTTTTCTCACTAACTTATTTTTTCAAGAAAAAAGGGGAGTGTGGGTGCTGTGACTCTCATTTTTGTCAATCCAGGCAGCTTACGAAATACCAAAAGCAGAACAGATGAAAAACATACAAAACATGCTAGAAATCTAACAATGTAATAATCTGTGGCTATGGTTACTTGTAATTCTAGTAGGATTACTTAGCTGGTTCTGTAATGTAGAATAATACATATCCTTTTTTAATCTTCTTTTCTTTCGTTATAGTTTGGTTTGGGGGATCAGAACTCTTTTCTGTTTTCATAAGTTAGTGTTTTGTGTTTTAGTCAGTTAGTGTTCAGTGTTTTAGCTTTGCGTGTTAGTATTGTGTTTTAGTTCTTTTTCTTCTTTTCGAATGTATATTTCTGTGAATTTGATTGCTTTAAAACTAATAATCTTTAAAAACATACAAAACATCGCCAAAATAGAACATTATATATAGTATATATAGTAATGCATATATAATATATAATAAAATAATATAATAACAAATAATATTACATATAAGAAATAAAAACAAAACATGCCGTTAAAAGCCCATTGTAGTCAATGCCTAAAAGAATAAAAGAATCCACATATCTGGAAGGAGAAGATTTGTATATTGTTCAGAATAAGACAGCACCTAGATTGCATGAGCCATTCACTTGCATCCATTTGCTTTTCAGGAAACTGCAGTAAAAAAACCATTTGATCCTGTTTCTGCAGGAAAATTTACTCTGTTCAAAGGAGAAAATATTTAAGGCTGGACTACTGGCAAGTATCCTACTTGCCTGTCAGGCAAATATTTAACAAAGAAATTTTCTCTGATGATCCCTACATTATGGAGACAGAATCAGCCTTCACAGAGTATTCTAGCTTTACAAAACCTTGAACTCTCCACGTGTTTGAAACTACAATGCCCCATTATCCGGGCTAGCTAAGGCTGGTGGGAGTAGTGAAAATATCTGGAAGGATATGGATGGCGAGAAAGCAAGAGGATGATCTTATTCATCTTGGGAAACACAATGAAAAGGTACCTGTCTGCACCTTGCTCAATCTTGAAAGCAAGGTAGGGAATCTCAGCTCCTGCGCCAAGTCCATCCCCATGGACTTCTCCCAATGACCATATTCCTTTTCTCCATCACAGCATCATTTGGTGGCTTCCCAGATTTCACAGGACTTCTTCTCCTAGTTCTGAAGCCTTGAAATGTCAACAACAAGGCTTAGCTTATTGTTATTAAGAGTACTGACAACGTGGTGGTACTTTTGGTCCCTCCCATCTGCCTTTGGCTTTCCCCACCACTAAAACACAGCTCCTGTAAGCTTCTCTGAAGTTGAATTTGGCCCTTGAAAATGAAGGCAGCCACCCCCACCTTGTCATAACCAATCATTCGATGCAACAAGAGACATTCAGAGCCAAGTTTGTTAATAGCAACTTTTATTGTTTCACTGGTGCAAAGTCATGGTAGGAAGTAGAACAGTGTAATGCATTTCCCCCTAATTTTACAGTAATGGTTATACATATACTATATAGACCACAATCTATTACTTTTTCTTCCTCTTTGTCTTCTTAATACTATCCGGAAACAAAAATTATCTCGATAAATATGCCCTGCACACATTAATCGGCCCTTTTACTGAGTGTCACAGAGCCCCCATATTGAAAATATAGTTTCTGGATTTCATTTTATTTTTTTACTTTTTTGAGCATGGTGCTTTACAAGTCCAAAAACATGCATTAATATATTCTAGTTATGGGAATGGGTAAGAATTCTGGGATGAACTTGAGTGGCAGCTTTAAAAAACAAAAAGATGAAGCAGTATCCGACGTACAAGAAAACAGAATTTTTTTCTGTAAAAATAAACTGAACACACACACATACATACACACGCACACACACCTAGAACACTTGCAGATGGAAAGCCAGGCTAGACGTTAAAGGGCTCGAAGGGGAAGATGAAGTGATAGAAGAGCAACAGAAAGGAATCAGAATGCAAAGGAGCAGAAGACACAGTTAAACATCACATGAATTTTAAGAAGAATGGCTTCAGTCATGCTGTTTTCTGGTGGTATCTATCGCACTGCTGGTCCAAACAGGATTTGGTAGACGTAGTCACTGTTAAATGTTTGGAAATGCAGCAGATAACAACTTGCACACTCACATGAAAAGGACAGCAAATAGCCTAACTTGGCACTTCCAAAAGGCACAAATCTATGAACTCTAGCATAATAATGATAACAACTTAAAAAAAACAAAAACTCATGGACTTGGTTGTACATGGAAAGGTAACCAGTTGGATTAGCGACTGCCCAGAGCATCCTTTTAAATTACCAGCCCTTCGTAGATTGGCCCTTCGGATTCCGGTGACTCTCTCCTCAAACGCAAGTGCTCCAGCGTGTTGTGAAAGTGTTTATTGATCTGTTCTGTTTCCTCAGTCGATTCAAGGTTTGGAAGGTCTTCCCGGATTTTTTGTATCAGCTGATTCAAAACCTGAATTGTCACCTGCACGTATACGAAAAAAAAAGCACACGAAAATAAATCAACCCTGGATCAGAAAGGCCACAGAGGAGAAATGGCAGGCATCAGGCCCTAACTGTTATCTGCTGATGCCTCAATTCAACAGGAGGGCCTACAGTGCTGACATCTGTCCCAGAAACCAGAAGTAACAACATTAAAAAGACCATCGTTACTTGCTGCCTCTTCCCTGTTCAACCACAGAAACCCACTGGACGATCTTGGGCAAGTCTCAGCCTCAGAAGGCGGCAATGGCAAACCCCCTCTGAAGAAGTCTTTCCAGGAAAATCCCATGACAGGGTTGCCATACGTTGGAAACAACTTGACAACACACTGGCACCACAACAAACGATGGGCAACAAGGTTGCATTACGATGTCAACAACATTAACAATGCAACTCTGAGTAACAACTAATGTTTATTGCTTACTTCAATATGTTATTGGGGTAATTTGCAGGACTTTTTGCATTTTTTTTAAATAACACTTTTAAAAAATATTGTTTGAAATCAACATAGTACTAGAGAGCAGCGTAGTGTTTTAGACTTTGTCCCCAGCAAGTAAACGCTAAAGAGCCAGTGTGGTGTAGTAGTTCTGAGTGTTCAGTTACCACTCTGGAAACCAGGGTTCAAACCCCCACTTGGCCACGGAAACCCACTGGGTGATCTTGTGCAAGTCACACTCTCTCAGCCTCAGAGAGATGCAAAGGTAAATCCTCTCTGAACAAATCTGGCCAAGAAAATCTCATAGTAGGTTTGCTGTAAGTCGGAAATCACTTGAAGGCACACAACAGCAAGAAGCGTTAAGATCTTTGGCGGAGGCACTTCTCTCAGCCCCGCAGCCTTCCAGGCATATCTGGCAGACATGAGGGAGAGTGGCTGTTCCCAGACTTTGCAAATCCCATCCTAGGAAGACTCTCTCTCTGCTCCCTTTCCGTTGGCACTGAACAAATCTTGCAAAGAAAACTACATGACAGGTTCAAACGGCACACAGCAACAGAAGCTAATGATAAAAATACTCATTTAAACAGCTCATGATAGATGCTCATTTAAAAGGAATGCTAATGGGTTAGGCTTGCAGCAAATGTTTCAAAGTTCTGCCCTGTGCTACTGCCCACCTCCTGGGGCTTGGTGGTGGCAACAGCAACCAGCAATTTTTGATCTCCCAAAATGCTTTTTGTTGACATGCTGTTTCAGATCATTACGAGAATTTAAAATAGTGGAAGCAGTCATTTAAATTCCTCACAGTGCCCCAGAGAGATTGTGCAGTGAGTATTCTGGGTAAGTTAAAGCTGTTTTGTTCCGAAATGCTACTATCAGGTACAAAAAGAACTAGAGGAGCCCCACGTTTAAGGTGCCCCCACTCAAATCTGGAGTAAGCCACGTTAGACAAAAGTCTCTTGTGCGTGTTTAGAAAAACCCATCAAGACCTCAAACTTTTCATCATGTTTCAAACAAGGAGTACTAACGGAACCTCAGAAGGGGCCACAGCACTGTCGTAGAGGACTTGCTTCTGGTGCAAAATGCAAAATGGTGCAGCACTGCCAGTTCTAGACCTAAGGAAAAATTCTTGCCTGTAAGCGACTGTTTTTCAACACTGACAATACTAAACTCAAGGAACCCATGATCTGATTTGGTTTAACGCTGCCTCCTACGTAGGCTTCTCACACGGACATCTGAACAGGCCACCAAAGTGAATAGCCCAGTACCTGGTATTCTGGGTATCTGCCAGTTAAGAAACCACAATTTCCCTGAAAGACTAATTTGCCTGCCTCTGTTCAGTTTTCCCTGCAGGGCTTAAAAGTAAGAGGCTAACTATACAGGGCTCTCCACACACATACGGACTGCATCACATTTGCACTGACTATAGAAGAGGTGGACGTTACACTCTTCCACTGCAGTCTCAGGTCAGAGCAGTGCCCTGTTGCAATTTGCATTATCATATACACATAACCCTAATGGCAAATTTGGCCACAAGATGATAATTAAGTTTCTAACTCTTAGACGAGCATCCACACCAACACATTTCACTCGACCTCAAAAGGCTGCACCGTCCTTATCTTCTCATTTTAAAAAAGAAGAAACTCAGACTGCCACTCCACACCCCTCAGGGAGCAATTCTGCCAGTTACTGGCCTCCAGGAGTGGCCAGTGAGAATCAGTGACGTCATTTCTAGTCTTAAAAAAAGCCCTCAGCTGTAGCCTAAAATAGCCCAGGGGGACACAAATGTGCCCTCCATAAACTCTAGATAGCCCAGGAGGACATTCTTAACGATAAAATGGGGTGGCGGTATACCTTAGGTGGCACAAAAGCAGGCAGCTCCTAAGCCATGCTGTTATCACGCCTGTCCTAAGTCAACTCCGTGCACAAACACATTTACTGTATTTCAGCCCCAGAATGTCACAGCAATACAGATTTACAAGGAAGTGGGATTATTTCCTACCTGTAATGTCCCCAGTTACATTGTCTGTACTGTCCCAGGCTACCATCTGTAGTAACTAGAACCCCCAACACGTAGAAGCAACAACTTAGCAAGAGGGGACCTGTGATATTGAGGGATATGCTGTGTCCCAGCACTGTGGAGCTTTCCCTTTGGTTGGGAGTTATAACCCACATTAATTACATCTCAGAAGAATCCATGACAGCCTCAAACATTTGTACAAGACTAATTTATATTCCTGCAACATGGAGTCTAATGGAAGGATAGTGTAACTGACTTCTTCACACACTTACAGCTGCAAAGTGTCTCTTACTTCAAAACCAAGAATACAAAAATACTCCCTACCTATCTTCCAATGGTCTTAAGGATCTCCTGGTCCTATCTACATCTGAATGCAGAATTATCCTTTCCAGGCAGATACTCCACGTGGAGTCATGTGGTCTGATTGCATTCATTTACATGCTAAATATATGATTGTCTGATCCTTCTTAATATTTTTGTGACCCGATTGTTGTTCTCATTCATCCTCCCCTGCTTTTTTTCTGTTATTGTATTTGCAAAAATACATAAATAAATGAAATAACTTTTTAAAAGTCTTATAAACCATATTTTAAAGAACTACACAGGGAAGTTTGGAGAGGAAAAAAACTCTCCCAATCCAATTCAACCCCTCTGCCTACTTAGAGATGCAGAAGGCAGCTGGGCTTTTATCATGCAAGTTCACATGTCATGTTGATCCAGACAACTAAGACACAAGTGCTGTTGTGATGTGCGGTACTGTTCCACTTACCGCGTCATTCTCCTTCTCATAAAAGTAGATGTATCTGTTCAGGATTTCTATGAAGAGCTGAACTTGGAGAGAAGGATCCATGCACTGATTTGCTATCTTTAAGGCTTTTTTCAAGCACTCCATGACTCTTTTTCCTCCATGAAGCTAAGCAGCAGAACAAGGAACGCCAGTCAGTACTCCAGTATCAATACATATTTGCACAGATTTCACAAGAAATTTCCTAAACTTCCACATACTCAAAAAAGAGGATGGGAAACAAGATGGAGCAAACTCAGACTGAGAGCCAATAGTCAAAGACCGGGTTAGGTAAGCCAGTACTTGAACTGAGCATCACAGTTCAAGAAGAATATTGGTAAGTTAGGATGTTTCAGAGGAGGGCAATTGAGATGCCAAAAGGTCTAGAAACCAAGCCCTATAATGAGGAATACCCTAGGGAGCTGGGAATGTCTAGCTTGGAGAAGATTGAGAAGTGACATATTTAGAAGACAGAGCAAACTTGTTTTTTTCCACTCCTGAGACTAGAATACACACCAATGGATTCAAATTACAGGTTGGACCTCCCTCCTGCTTATCTGAAATGCGTTGGATCAGAAGTGTTCCATATTTCAGATTCTGGAAGATAGGACCTTTTTGGAATAGCCTCATATCTCGTTCATTTGCTACTTGTGTTGTGTATGAGATATGATGCTGGAGAGAGACTGAGGATCTGTGAAATGGCAGGAATCCAAGTGTAGTGCTTGGCATGAATCCACACTTCCTGCCATTTCACAGATTCTCAGTTTCTCTCTTTTTGCCACCAGCTGCCCACTTCTGCCTTCAAGGTGGCAGCAGGTGCCTGGCAGCAAAAAGAGAGACACTGAGGATCTAAGGCCATTTCCACACCGGGCTTCTGTAATGGTGCAGAGCGACCTCTCACGGAGGTCTTCTACACCGTAGAGTGGACTGGCGTGGACTACTTTTTGTAGTTCCACACCAGAATCCACTCAGGAGCGGCTGGAACTAGCCGCGCTGCGTGTTTTTTAAAAACCTCTTTTTCAAGGTTTTTAAAAAGCACGGAGTGCGCAGCCCCGTGCCGCTCCGTCGCCCAGCTCCGACGCGGATTTGCAGGTGCGCGCAAGTGCGTGCCTGCAGATCTGCCGGGGGAGGGCTTCCAGCTGGCGAGCTTCTCCGGTTGGTGGAGAGCCTCCACCAACTGGAAGCCGCCATCTGGGATGCCGGAGGACTGCAGAGCAGCGAGCTCGCACTGCTCCGCGTTGCGACGGACTTATCCGGCTGCAGGTAAGCTCCGTTTTTGGGCGTTTTTGCCCATTCCCCCCCCACACATGTGGAAAGGGCCTAAGAGATGAAAGGGCAGGAGCACTGCAACTGCTGCCTTGAAGAGAGGAGCAGGCAGCTGGTGGCAAAAAAAATTCAGTTTATTGGAGACGTTCAGATTTTGTATTTCTAGATAAGGGAGGCTCAACCTGTCCAAGAAAAAAGGATTCCACTTAAACATTAGAAAGAATTTCTTGATTGCAAGAGCTGTTTGAGTGGAATAGACTGCTTCTAAAAATAGCGGAGTCTCCCTCTTTGAAGGTCTTTAAACAGAGGTTGGGTCATGGTAATCTTTTGGCAGTGCTTTAGTTACATCTTCCAGCATTGCAACAGTTGGACTAGATGGACCTTGTGGTCACTTCCAACCTATGATCCTAGGGTTCTGGGGATGTTTGGGACAAATCTCATGTGGCCAGAGTGGCTGGGGCTGATGGGACTTGCAGAACAAAGCATCTAGAGGATTCCAGATTGCCTGTCCCTAGACAATACCAAAGTGGCAAGCAGCAAAGCAGCTCAACTAGTTTGGGTGATATCAAAGCTCTACTTAGACGTTAAACACTGACGTATATTCAAAGAGACAAGTGTGTTAAATCAAGCCCTTCTGCCTCTAGTTCTTATTAAAAAAGCATCCAGAAATCTGAAATAGACAGCATCCAATGATCTACAGGAGCTCTCCACATCTAGGAAGGTGATGAAAGCTGGCCAGATAGTGTACTCCTCCTCCTCATGTGTAATACAGATGCTTGAAAAAGGCTCCTACTAAGTAGCAAAACCCTCCTTAAAACTGCAGGGTCATCTCTCCAGCCCCTTCAGCCCTGTTCTCACCTCTTCTCCATTCTTGTCTGTGTTCCGGCCAGACCAGAAGAGATGGGCGCAGGTGCTGACAGCTCGGCACTGATCCGGCTTCTTCAGCAGTTTGGAGGCCGCCAGAGCACACTGAGTTCGCAAGGGCTCGTGGTTCTCCTCGCCAAAGCATTTCATCCTCTCAAAAGTCCCAATTATCAAGGTGATTGCGGCCAGCTGCGCTTTTGAATCACTGATTTCGTCTTCATACAGAGAGAATGCCTGATTCGGAAAGGAAAGAGGAAATTGGAGGGTGGGAAAGGGAGGAGGAAAAGATGATCATCAGTAATTTTGATTGCTGTATTTTTAATTGGCCTTTTTTCCCTTCTGCAGAATAAAAATAAAGATAAATTGAGCTCCCACAAATTAGCCTTAAATTTCTTTCGGGGGGGGGGGGACAAAGAACATATTTCTCATCACATTTGAGAGAGAAACTGCCCAGGTGGGGCAATCTAACAAGGAGCCATTTCTGCAGCTGCTGGTTTAAGTCCTCCTGGGGACTTCTGGCATGCAAAGCAAGGGTTCAGCCAGTTGCCTTCCCCAGCTTCTCTCCCCCAAACTACTGACTCCTTGACAAGAAGATTCTTGCCAAAGGAGAATTGGGAGGAAGTGTTTTAGGGGAGAAGCGGCTAGAAAACAACGGAGCGCATGTGCCTTGCCTGCAGAAGGCCGCCAGTTCAGAGCCTTGCATCTCTGGATAAAAAAAAATTTCTCAGGTAAGTGGTGATGGGAAATCGACAGCTGCCAGAGCTCAGGAGATGCCATTTGGACCAAATAATATACAGCTAGAAACGGGACCAATGGGATAAACTAGAAACAGAGTGAAATTGATTTTGTTTTTCTACAACAGTTTCCAGAATCCTGCAGCTGCCAGGGCCAGGGTGACTAGGGAATACTTCGACCCTGTAGTCAAAAAAATATTTTTCTTCCCAAAGCTCTGCAACTCAGAAAAACACAGCTTCCAATGTTCAAATATAGGAGCTGAAGCAGCCTCTCTCAATGCAACATCCTCCAGATATGCAACTCCCAGCATCACGAGAAAGCCCTAGCTTAATGGGAAGGCTGACTGGGGAATACGGACGATGGGAGATGAAGCGTCACATACCTAGAAAGTGTCCAGGTGGGGAAGCTGTACTGAATTTTATTTTTAAAAACTCACATTACTTTTCAAATATCTCTCTGTTGTGTGATATGAAGCTCAGTTACAGACATTTAATTCAGTCAAGGTTTCAACCCAGAGTTGAAATCAAGGGGATTAATCATGCCTACCCTAAACCGCGGGCTACATTTTCAACTTATATGTTACACACACACAGACAGACACACACACACACACACAATTAAAGGAGGAAAATGTGCTGCCTCACCTGGGACATGAACTCATAGGCCACCGTTTCATGGTTTTCAAATCCAATTTCCCCAGCTGCCAACGCCCCTTGGAGGAAGAGCCGGAGAGGAAGCTCTGCCAACTCCGCTTTGATCAGAGCGCTGATTGTCTGGTGTGCAAATGTGAAGATCTTCTGGCATTTCTTTTCCCATTTGTCATCCTTTTTATAATGGAAACAAAGAAAAGTCAACATAAGTCACAAGTCAACAAAGACAACATAAGACACTGGGCCAAAAGCCATAACAGAAGGAGAAACAAACTTGGAATTTTAAGCTGGGTACAAGACTGTTTAAGCAAGAACAGACAGACAGACAGACAGACAGAAAGATAGAAAGCAAGAATGGTAGATGTGCTCATTCACTCACCACTTTAGAGTTCTCTTTATAGCGGAATGCAAGCTGGTATGCAGCAAAAACCAAGGGTGGCAACGTAAAACGAATACGTTGGTTTCCACCCGCACCAAAATGTTTCCGGGCAGTGTTTAAAATCTACCAAAGAAGAAAAACCACAGGCTTTATTATTTACTTTTAGCTCTCACGGTGACATACAAATAAAATTAATTTAAAGAAACTTATAGCAGCCTTAAATGATATAACTACATAGTTTTGGGCTTCAGCAAATGTACACAGGGAGAGGCATTCTTTCAAGTACTCAGGTCTCAGGTCACTGAAGGTTTTACATGGCATCACTAACACCTTGAATTCAAAATGAAAGCATACTAGTGGGCAGTGTAATTACTTTGAAGCCCAGACCACATGGCTTCTGTAGAACATTCCCATCAGCTTGATTTCCATAGGATGTTCCCATCAACAATCTAGCCGCTGTATATTGCACCAGGTGTACTATCTGAGTTATTTTCTAGGAGAATGCTACCTAGACCCCATTGCAGTAGTCAAACTGGGAAGTTACCAGTGCAGGAACTACTGTGGTCAGGTTTTCCCACCAAGCAAAGCAGTATTCCTAAAATATGCACCTGTTCAATCCAGGGCAAATCACCCAACCCAATTTATAGATCATGAAAATTAATCCACAGAGTCTGCTTCTTCCTGGAATTTAATTTCAGTTTACTGGTCCCCATCAAGCCCACTACAGCATCCAGGTGCTGGTGCAGCACCTTCACAGCCCCTGTTGCCTTGAACAATAAGCAGAGCTCAGCAACGTCAACATACCAACGACAGCCAACCCCAGACCTCTTAATTACTCCACATAGCAGTTTCATATAGATACTAAACATCATGGGGGATAAGTAGGGTGCCAAATGGTTCTAACAGTCATTGGGATGATCTGGAGTTCTCCCTATGCCACTCTCTGAAACCAGTGTCATGGAAGGAACAGAACCAATATAATATAGTGCCTCGCTGCCTCTTGCTCCCAATCCTCAGTATATATAGTCCCATATATCCTGAGCTCCTGAGAGACCCATGGAATTAACAAGGCAGCATTCCGCTGTGTCAGCAGCAGGCTGTTGATAAGAATAACTAAGGCTGTTCCAGTACCATTGTTCAGTACCATAGCCAAGGTTGAAATGGGTCCAGATAATCTGTTTCCTCCAAGAGTTCTAGAGCTGCTCAGTCACCACATACACAAGCAGCCTGCCCAAGACAGAATCACAGAGTTGGAAGAGACTCCAGGGGCCATCCAGTCCAACCCCCTGCTTTGCAGGAACACACATCAAAGCACTCCCAACAGATGGCCATCCAGCCTCTGTTTAAAAACCTCCAAAGAAGGAAACAAAGAAGGAAACTCCACCACACTCCCAGGCAGCATATTCCACTGGCGGACAGCTCTGACCGTCAGGAAGTCCTTCCTGAGGTTCAGGTGGTATCTCCTTTCCTGCAGCTTGATTCCATTGCTCCTTGTCCTAGTCTCTAGAGCAGCAGAAAACAAACAAGATGTTTGCATACAGCTGACAGACAGCAGTTATCATATACCACTGGAGGTCTAGGGAGGTCAAGCTTACATGCGTTGGGACAAACCAATTCAAGGGTCTTTTCAGCAGCATCATGATTTTAGCAACAATGAATGAAAGACTCTGGATTACAAACATGTGTTTCAGCTTGCAGGATTCAGCAGCATATTACTAAAGTGTGGACAGACAGGCACAGAGATTTGGAGAAGAACTGTGATAGAAACTTTTGCACACATAAGATTAGAGACTCTTGGCCCAAGTCCCCAGACAGCCAATCAGAAGAGTATATCCAACCAGATGGACCAATAGCCCAACCTATGACAGCCTGTTGTATTCCTAAAGCACACAAGACACGCACACAACAGCTAATCCATACCAGGTTTATATAAGTACATGTGGTATACCAGCTATCCTTCAGCCTGGTGACAAGGGTGGAACTAATGATCCAAATCACATGTCTCAAACACAAGGCCCGCAAGCTGATTCCGGCCCACCAGGCCATTTCATATGACCCTCACACCTCTCCTGCAGCTGTGGCACTCCCCCACTGGAGAGCCCGATCTCCACATTGCAGGCTGCCGGTACTCTGAAGAGGGGCCCAGCAGCCAGCACTTGCGATCTACTTCTACTTCTGACTGCTCCTCCGTCCAAGTCTCACGGTCAGAGCACTGCTGCGGTTTACCATGGCAACACTCCAAGCGGCTTGTGAGAGTTGGACAGCCTGGGGCCTGCAATGTGGGGATCAGGCTCACCAGGTACAGGACGGGGCAGGGGGGCAGAAAGAGGCACAGGGGAGTGGGGAGCAGAAATCTTACAGTATCTTACAGATGCTACTGGCCCTTTGACGGCAACCATAATGCTGATGTGGCCCAAGATGAAATTGAGTATGACACCCCTGATCTAGATGTTCTTGCTCTACCAGTCTCATTTGCCCATCAGTATGATAGAATCTGTGGCCATTTGGAAGACAACAGGCGAGAAGGTGGCCCTGTTCCAGAGTCAATCAAACCTAGCCTTGTTTTTCAAAAATGGATGTTCGCCAACAATACATGAAACAGGTTGATTCACATATTTGTTCAGTAAGCTATTTCTCCTAGCATTCAGGGATATACTGTTCCTGAACAAAGAAGCTTCACTTAGCCATCATGGCTCACAAGAGCTCACATATCTTCGTCCAAAAAATACAAAAACCCTTCTCACAGTTTTCTGAGATCACAGCAGACTGCTATGCTACACAGCAATGAATTCAGCAAGCTAATTATGCATGCTGCAAAGCACCATTGTTTTCACTTATCACTTTGAGAGCTGCCTGCATTTGTTTTTCACACCAGGAAACTCACAGCATGACACACCATGATGTTGCAAAAAGCAAAGCCAGCAATCACTTCCTGGACAAGTCAACTGCCTTTCAGCCATACTAGCTTGTCTTCCACAAAATGCAAGGGTTAGAAATGTCTTCTAACTTTCGGAGGCATACATTGCCTTTGGAGATAGAGGTTCCACGTAAGCAGTCAGAGATGTACAGAAGGTTACAGTGGTGCACTTACTGGATGACAAATGGATGATGATCAATGTCACATCACCTATATGCATGTATTATTCATTATAGGTGTCAGGAAATTATGGACTTGCTTGTGGTTTTAAAAGTTCTCATTCATGAATTTTAAATAATTCTCAATGTATCTTCTGTATAGAAAATGTGTTACAAATCCAAAGCAGACTGTATTTCATTTCCTTTTATCTTACCATGGATTATTTTTGTTATGTCAGATATCAAATTGCAATGGCCTTTGGTTAAATGCAACTAAAAATTGGCTATTCACTGTGACTGATAAAAGGATCCAGCTGAATCCTCGTCTTTTTCAAGTGACAACTGCCTGCGCTATTAACCAGGTGGCATGCAATTTGCATTTCTTAGGATTTCATACATTTCAGCTCACATAGATGATTCCGGAGCCACCCATTTCTTTCATTATTTAAAGCCAGCATTTTTCACAAATTGTTCCTGCAATTTAACAGAAACATTAACAACTCACTGTGGTAGAGGATGATTGAAAAAGTCATTGTGCTTTCCCACCCTTTCATTTCCCCTTTTCAGTAACTTAGGAAGCAGCGGAAAAGCAACAATGGACAGTGACTTGCAGGTCTATCTGCAGCATGCATTATTATTATTACTATTATTATTTAGAAAAAGAGCCATCTGAATGCAGTGGCTTAACAGTCACATTTGAGAAGCCATGATTGCTTGGATGTCTTAGGTCTACAAAGCATCTCCTCTATAGAAATTTTAGCACTCTCTGGCCACATTCTTTACTGGGAACCAGTGGAGTATAAAGTTCTAATACCATACTTAAACAATGGTCAGGACTCAGGGCAATGGAAAGGAAGGGTAGGGGTAGCCAAACATGTAGTGATGATACATGCTTCCCCAGTGCACCCAGACAGCCAATTAGTAATTGTTTTGGTTAAAAGGGTGATGCAATGCCCAGACATTGTTCTGCAACCACTGCACTGTCTAGCTAAACTGTTGCGTAAAGAGGCACTGGATACCTCCTTGCGCAACACTGGGAAAAAACAACTTTAGAAGTGTAACTACTTCATTACATCAGCATAAAGGCTCAAGAGAATTCTGACCATCCATTACATGGAGTTGAGAATGAAATTCTGTATCCATAAAGATTTTACTTTTATATCAATTTGTTCATTTGGAGAAAATTCTCTTCACTAGCTTACTTTGCACCATTCATTTCATTTTTATTGGCCATGCAATGAGAGAGAGGCTATGTAAAACATCAGAATTTCCTCCCAGAAGCAGAAATCTTCAGCCTGTAAGCTTTCAAGCACGTCTTCAAAGAGAGAACTGCAAATCACAGCCTCCTAAGCCACCACAGCCAATAGTGAGGAGTGCTGGGAGTTATACTTCTACAACACCTGGAAGGCCAAACTTTGCCTGCCCTTGCCATAAGGACTAGAAACTTCTCTCTTACAGAGAGAATGGATAGAGGTAGCTAGGAAACCAAACCCAGAGACCTAAAGCCCACTTCCTGCAGAACTCTGATACACACCTTACCTTGGGCCACACAGAACAAGCAGAAACTTTAGCAGGAAGATTCCACATTTATGACAAAAGTGAAGGCAAAAGAAAAAGGCAGGGCTAATAATACGATCTACACATACTGGATTCTGTGCTTTGAGTTTGGTTACAAATACACAAGATACACCCCCCCCTGATTAGACTAGCACAAAAATCACTCCTTAGGTTGGGTGGCAAACAAGCCGTCTGCAGGTTGTGCATGATCTCCCGACACGGCCATTTTGCAGCCTTTGCAACCCGCATGCCTTCATTTCCTGCCACTGCTAAAACTACACTGTTTCTCTTCTGGAAGGAAAGGAGATGCTTTGCCCTGCAAATTAGCATGACTCTATGGTGCGAGAGAACCCTGTGACACAGTCATACACCATAGAAAATAATTGCAATTGCTGCCAGATTTCAAACAGCAACAGCCAAATATCCTTGCTGCATCTCGTGATGGGTTATGAGTGGTCCTGTCATCCTTCCCCATCCCCGTGAGAGGACGCTGCCATCCCTGCTCTACATCAGAGGTGCCGTTTGGATACACAACACTTTCGACTATTAGAAAAGCCATACCAGGTACTGTTGATTGGGATCATCTGAATGAAGGAGGTGAATAAACCTGCCCACAAGGCCCTGCTCATCAGCAAAATCTTCAGGGTCAGGATCTTCAGCCGGTTGATCAGGCTGGTCCTGGATCAGCGTTGAGACGAGGTTCATTATAGCATCCACCTGTGAAAAGCAGGGAATACAGTAATGAGTCTGGTTCACATTAATCAGGGTTCTGAAGACAAGTACAACAGTAACAAAAACACCAACATAGTTCAGAGAATTACAGGCAAAACCTTTGCACTACTGCAGCCCCAGAAATGTCCCTCCCTGGAGAAAGTAGAGAGACCTTCTGGACAGACACAGAATGTGCAGCAAAGGCAAAGTATGGGGGGCATCTATGGAAATTAGGGAAGAACATCTCCTGCCAGAAAAAGAAGTGCATGTGTCCTCTATTCTCTGTTGTCTAAACAGGCCCAAACAGTATAACTTACTAAAGACAGTGCTTTTGGATGCAATGCCAATCACCCACAGGTAACCCTGGCACATACATAGTTTGCATGTAAAAGTAGGGCAGATCCAGAATGCCACCTCCTTCTACCCCACAAATACATGATTTTCATGGAAAGCAGAGCTTGGAAGAACTTTTTTTTTTTAGCTTGGAAGAACATGACAATCTAGCCAAGCCCCAACAACCCAAGACACTCACAACCATCCATCCTCTGTCCTACTGCTTCAGGCACTGAGCCTCACACAAAAGGCTAGTATTCTGTCTACAGTTAGATCAGACATCAGGCAGAAGCAAGCAGGCAGAAGAAGCCTAAAGAGGACTGGACTCATAATCATCATCAGTGATTCCAACATGGTCCACATCCTCTTTCTCCTCTTCTTCCTCTTCCTCCTCCTCAATTGCCACTACCAGCAGTGATTCCAGTATTTGACATGAATGGAAAAGGAAGAAGGGCCAGCTCTGCAGAGGAAAAAAAAAGGCTCTTCCTATCCCCTCCCAATTCCTTCTCTCTTTTGTGTTCCCATCCCCTCCCAATTCCTTCTGTCTTTTGTGTTATGTCTCTTTGGAAAATTCTCAACATACTGAGGGGAAAAAAAATCTCTGCCATTCCCCATCATTTAATAGCTTAAGAAGCACTACTCCATAAAGAACACAGAGGATTTGCTTCTGCCCAAAGGCCTAGATGTCCTTCATCTGTCTTGCAAGAACCAGAAGAACTGGCTTCCAGTGGATTTAAAAATCAAGACAATGCTGACAAGATGGAATTTTATTTATTCATTTATTTCTGGCTCCCACCTTTCTCTCAGGACGGGATTTCTCTCAGCCAGAACAGGCTTGAATTAGTCATGAGTCACCTACATTCCCCCTCCCCCGACATCTCCAGATGTCCAAGCTTGGACTTTAGTAATCTGAGTGCAGCTTCTGAGCAGATGGCTCAAGCTGCTCAGATTTGGTGCTTCTATACACTGGGCTTCTGCACTGTATTTCAGGTTGCACGTGAACTTTACACCGCACCATGGACTTTTAAGGACATGAGAGGTAGGGAGGAGTGGAGAGGATATGCATGTTTTGGCACCTCTCTCCATGCACGTGAAAAGATAATTGTGCCCACGAACTGCAACTGTTTCTTGGAGACTTGTCACACATGGGCAGCCCACAGCTCACAGACCAGCACCAGTCCACGGACCCTCCCACTCTAAATAGCACTTCTCTAGAGGGTCACCAGCACCATTTGGTGCTTTCTTGGCTTTTGTGCAGCATGTTTCTGTTCCAGAAAAATCAAAATGCCAAAACATAGTTACTTAGCATAAGAGCTTTGGAGCTAAATATGCTTGTATTCTAGATACCACCTTTTTTTGCCATTGGTTCTATTCACTGCTTAACACAGCCCCAAAAAACCTCTCTGGAGTTGAATTCCACCTTTGGACTGAAAGAGGTTCCCACTCTTAAGATTTTCTAAATGGATTTGGAATTAGAAGAATTTAAAATGACAGACATGTAATTTTCAAACAATTCCACATAATGAACAGCCTCTTGATTATTGGCCTGTTGTCGTACCTGGTCTTGGGAGCCAATTTCCGTATTGTAATCCAGTACATTGCTAAGCACGTAACAACTCATGCTCTTCCTGGATTCGTAGTCAAAGTATTCAAACAGCGGGTGGAAATGCTTCAGTTTCAAGACAGTCAGGATGTTGTTGTAGGTATCAACAGGGATCTTCAGAAGCCTCGTTAGTTCCTTTGAAACAGCGCTGCTTGTAGCAATGCTAGAACGATAAAAGCAGGAGATAATGGGATTGGCAAATATTATGTCTCTTACACTTAGGTCCATTTGCTTAAAAGCCATCATCTTGGGAAGCAGAAAATAAATATCAGAGCAAAACAATCTCTGTGCATTGCAAACATTTACAGATCCAGTTGTCAAGCTTGAAATCATGCAACAGCAATCCATTGTTAACAACATTAAACAATTAAACAAATCTCAGACATTTAGTTAAAGCCAGCCTTTTGACTAAAATCAGGCAGGCACAGCTTATCTTCGTTCCGCAGTTAGCAGAAGATACAGCCTTCTATGCTGCTAAAGAGAGGGTATTCACTTACTGTTCTAGGTTAAGCTTGTTGAATATCTCCACTGTCGTCTCCAACACTTTGTCTACATAGTCAACCCGATCCGGGTAGCATTTCATAGCCAGATTAATGAGAGAGACTTGTAACGATACCACATCCTCTGAAGGCATGTCTTGCCTAGACTAAAGTGTGAACAATGCAGAAAAACATGTAATTTTCCACACTACTTTTATACTGTGTTTATATTTTCTTTTCACCCCAAAACACAACTCAGGGCTGCATATATGAAGGAGTGAGAGTGCTATTTTACATTGGGGGGGCACTACTTAAGGAGAATGAGCATGCTGGTCCTACCCTTTCTGTTACCACTTCCACCCCGCTCATTTTCTGAAGAGGAACCTCCTTTATGTGCGGAGGTTCTCAACGCAATCCAGAACTGTGATTTTCCAGCATTCTGGGTTGTGCAGAGAGCCTCAACAGACACTGAAGGCTTCAGACTGTCTTCTCGCATGTTTAGCACATACACTTTTCGTTAACACCTGAACAGGGCTAGGGTGAGCGACACATCAGACAAGCAACAAAGGTTGCCTTTATTTACTGAATGTACATTTTCCTATTTTCCATGACTGACTGACCTCAAGGTCACATGGGAGTCCTCAATCCAACCTGAGTAGGAGCAGACCTATTTTGCTTCAGCCAGCTTACGTTATGAACAGGCACTGCCTCATTTTGAGATGATTTTAAATATTACTTTACCACCCTGACTCCTGGGAAAACACACTAAGCCAGTTTTCTCTAACCTGGCACTGCCTTTCCCCTGCCTGGGTTGGACTACAGCCCACTTGGGCAGCTTCCTAAAGTTTCCCCTAAAACTAAAAGATCATTGTAAAGGAAAAAGTCATAGGCTATTAGGCACAGTTCTAAAAGGTTTGGGAAAACACAGAAGTTTTCAGTAGTGTTGAAAAGATAATGAGGAAGCAACAGGTTGCGCCCCCAGGAAAGGTGCATTTCAACAGCATGGTGTTACAACCAAAATGGCCCTTTCTCAGATCACCAAACACCTATCTTCCCATAGCACAGGCACTCTGTGAGAGGGCATCCAAAGATTATCAGAGTATGCTAAGGTTTTGTTTGTTCTTATTTTCATTGAATACACAGACTGTAAAGGCCATGGGCCAGCAGCTAGTGGTGGCCTCCATTTCAGCAAGGTAATAAATCTATTCCAGTTGTTACTTTATAGAATTTGTTTTGGGGGTAGAGTTCAACACCTTAGACAGCTTCTTTAAAGTCTGGGTTAAAACCTGGAACAGATTCATCACCCAAGTAAAATGAGAACCACCAGTGACTGTTGCCATAGGCTATATGCCCCCTCTTCTGTGACTGGGGTCCCCAGTCCTTCCCAGATTGAGGGAAGAGATGGTCCAAAAAGGAAGAAAGTTTCCCCTAGAAACCCCAAGGAATAGCAAATCTTCCAACAAGCATAGAAATTTTAAAAACAGTTTTGAAGTGTGTATTTTTTGAAGAAAGGACTAAAAGTTAACTTTTTTAAAGAAAGTCAAACATTTTCAGAGGGGATGCAGGCCAAAACTGACCCCCCAGAGACACCAAAACTGCCCACCCATGATGTAAAAAATTAAGGAAACCGACAAGCTGCCAGCATCTTACTGCTTCCATGCTTCTGTGCAGTGTGCTGTAAGGTGAGAGAAGAGACTCTGAATATCTGCCCATTTGACTTGGACCATGGCAATGGTCAAGACCCAAAGACAAAATCACCACTGGAAACTGCCCCTGCCCCCAAACTGCGAAATAAGTATGGATTTTTAGCACCACTGACCAAAGTCTCTGCACTCTCAACTGACCTGTATGACAGTGGCAACTTGCTGGGAGAAGATGTCAAAAAGTTTTATATCAGCTGGGATGCCTGGTCCGTCCTCTCGGTGAGCAAAGAGGGCAAGCCTAAAGCCAGAAGAAAGAGTTTATTTTTAGAAAATGCAACTTGGAGACCCATCCTGGAGTTGATGACTCAGAAGCAATTCTCTCCCACAGATCAAGGTACTCAGAAAGGCAACCTTAGCATCTGGTTCAGAACAAAAACTAGGACTCCAGTGGGACATGTCTCCTCACCTTTGCATACCTTACATATGTATTCTGACCTTTTTCTCATTACTGAACACAAGGAGGCATACATGGTGGTCTCCCACACCTGTGCTGACTAGACCAAGACCCGCTAGCTTAACCACAACTGCAGCACTATATGCCAACAGACTGTACCCAAGGTCCCCATTCAACAGCCACTTGCAAACTTCTCATGTACAGAATTAAACCAGCAAATTGAGCAATGGGACCATAGACAATCAGCTCTCCACTTAAGTTTCTTTGAGGAACACAGAGGCTACTGCAGGGGTGTGGCCCTCCAGGAGATGGTGGACTGAAACTCTCATCATCCCTCACATTTAGCACAGCTAGTTTGAGTCAATGGGAGTTGCAGTTCAGAAATACTTGGGTGGCTACAAATGGCCCTCCCTTGTACTGGGGCAAAAGGAGGCTGTTTTCACCTACTCTCCTCCTTCTGCAGCCCTTCCTTCTCTAGATCTGTCTTCAGATAGTGTTTGGTCTAAAAAAGGAAAAATCTTTGGTCTTAAAATTCACATTCAGTACAGCCAAATTGATGTTTTGGGTATATTCAACACTATTATGCCTTTTTGGAATGACACTGTCTCTCTTTCACTAAATGTTGATGTGATGCAGACAATGCTTCTTTGTGGCACATAACTTGGGCACTTTCAGCAGTTACTCCTTTTCGGATTCGATGTATTGCAATCTATTAATTTTGCATCAGGAAAGTCACTAGCATTTCTAGATGCACGTGTTCACTTGAAGATACACCTGTGGTGTGGAATTTAACTGAGGGTCAACGTGGTTGGCTTCTGCATGCTTTTAGTGTTGTTAAAAGACTCCAGAGTTGGAAAGATAAACATATATCCTCTGTCATTCACAGGTCAGATGATTTTGCTGCTTTAGCTACACACAAAAGTGTTTCACAGACATCAGCTTTACGCAACATATTTTTCAAAATATGGTCAAAGTATACCGCTAGCCTTTGTTTATATCCTATCTACTCCCCCACCCCACCCCTTTTTTCCTTTTCTTTAATTTTTTTCCATTTCTTTTCTTCAAAATCATTTTTTTAAAAAAAAAAAAATTTTAAAAATTTACCCATGTCAAGGCACATTTTTTTAAAGTAACAAAATACAGGCAACTCAGCAAGTAATGCAGAGAAGGACAAAGTGCAGCTGCACATGGACTCCTAAGGCTCTTATAAACTCTGATCACCACCACTAATCGAACTTCCTTTTCTTTCTGATAAAAAAAAAGGTGGATTGTCTCTGAGAGCACCAATTTACCTTTAAATAGGTTGCAGCCTCACTTCACACACACACGCCACTGCTTAACATACAAAGCTATTTCTCCCCAAAAGAAGAGATAAGACTTCTGACCACTTCCAAGATATTTCTTTTGTACACCCCCCCCCCCCTTGATAACCTGTGTATCTCTGCCACTCCAGGGAGGGAGTCTGGGACAGAAAACTGGGCCCCCAAACCCACTGCTACTCCTTGCTCCAGAAGTAATGAAACAGCTTACATTTTAGCATCGTAACAAGTTTACTGTGCCAGTGTGGTGTCATGATTTGAGTGCTGGAGATCTGTGGGAGCCAAGGTTCAAATCCTCACTCAGCCCTGCAAACCCAGGGCCTGGTCTGTCAGGGATTCCAGGCAGGGAACCCTGGGAAAATAATCTGTGGGGCTGAAACTCCTATCATCCCCCAACATGGTCTTGCATCCATCGCACTCTCTCAGCCTTAAGAGGAAGGCAATGATAAACCTTCTCTGAACAAATCTTGCCAAGAAAAAAAAACTCATGATAGATTTGCCTTAAGAGTCACCAGATGGGAGAAATGACTTGAAGGGACACAACAAAGCAAGTTTACTATTAAAAAGTTATTTTAAAACTCTGTAATGAGTAATAAGTTGAAACGAATTTTATGAAGTTAACAATCCAAAATCTGGGAGGAAGGGAAAGATGGAGTAAAGGACAAATCAACAAAAGGTGCCCGTATTTGGCTTTTGCTGATGCAAGCCTCTTTGAATCAGCAGGGGTTTTCTTTGGTGGAAGAGGAACCAAGCCTGACGGCAACTTTCACTGAATCAAAGAGCCTTCTAACAGCCGAGGGATGCCATTAGACAAACCATTCTCTCTGTGCCACAGATGATTATAGTGCACGTCAGCACAAACCAGGGGAATATCTATTCAGCGTTACACCTGCGGTTCTGATTTCTAAAGAAAGATGGATTGTTTGCACCCTCAATTCTCACTAGTTCATGCTGCCTGGAGGACTGGATGTTCCAGGGGAGAACTGCAGAAGAAATCCAAGCATGAATCAGAAAGCCACAAAAGGTTGCTTCCTCCACATCACACAATCGTCACTTTCAATGGCTAGGTAAACTTACATGAGTCAGAGTACTTTTTTCCAATTCAGAAATACTCCCAAACATAAAAGCATGATTTAGGTTTGCATCAGGCAGCTGATTCCATATTTCCTGAACACCCAGAGACAAGACACATTTCTCTTCCTTTCTTGAAATTGATCTTTTGCTCAGATTTGTTAAACATACAATTCATTTGCACGTATACATATGTATCGAATTACACAGAAGGTGGGAATCACATGGCCCTCTAGCTGCTGTTGGACCGCAACTCCCAGCATTCCTCATCGCTAGGTATGCTGACTAGGGCTGCAAGGAGTTGCAATCCAACACCAGAATGGAACACAACACAACACAATTGTGGAAGGCCACACAGTTACACAGTATCCACACATAATAACACCATAGTTTCTGTTAACTATGGCACACTTAAGCCACAAATTCCATGGCATACAACCAACCAGACCATGGCTTGTTCTTCCCCATTTCTGGTTAGATTCTTACTTGCCCTTTTTGTCAGATGTTTCAAAGTGGTTTAGCCAGGTACAAAACACAGTTATACCTTCATAAGTCACAATGAACTACAGTCTCAACAAGCCAGAGTTCATAAGCCAACAACAAATCATGAGACTGTGGTTTGTGGATGCTTAATAAAACATGGCTTGTTAGCACAGAAATACACACACATCAGAGCAAACCAAATTTCAACAAGTTACACAGGTACGTAATGACATGCAAACATACTCAGGAAATGCAAACAGATCTTTGAAAGAGTACCAATGAAAACGACCATCTAACCAAAACAAAATCACAAGAAGAGAGTAAGGTCAGTGAAGGGGTAGCTAACAAAATCTGGTCGTACTTCTCAACAGGTAACAGGGGTTACACACAGAAAAGACTTGGCTGGCCAGGTCAAATCAATGTGGAATCCTGCAACCCAATTCCTCTTTGCTTCCCATCTCACTTGCCACCGGTACAAACCAAAGCACATAAACGATCACTCCCCACCCTTTTCCAACAGCACATTATTGATCTTGTGCATATAGTCAACCTGAACACAATTGTGTCGGCAGCATCCCAAGACTACAGCTTCCTGCTTTCCATATCAGGGACAGGAAATGTGGGAGCCTACAGATGTTGCTGGACTGCATAACCCCCACTGATCATGCTGGCTAGGTTTGACAGAAGCTGCTGCCCAACAATCTGAAAGCCAGACATTATCCATCCACATCCTTCCTGCCAACATACATCTCCTCCCATTTATAGATATAAAATTCTCATCTACTCGCTTTTCTTCTTCATTCACATTTTCCTTTCTGCAACATTTGCTCATCCTTTATTTGAGGTCCCTTCTTTCTTAATCTGCTACCTCTTTATTATCTCTCCTTCAGCCACCCCACCTCTTCTTCCTCTGTCCACTCCATCTCCCTAAACATTCTTATTCCTTGCTAACAGCACAAATCTTCCTGTAACCTAAAGATACAGCTTTCAGATCCTTTCAAACTTGTCCTTCCCTTTCCTCAGATACTCCTCTGTTTAAAATGTCATCACTTCCAACCTTTGAAAAGAAGGCTTACATGCATTCTGTGACATCACAGAAGCTCCACCAGTCACTGGGAGAAAGGCATCAAGAGTAGGTTTTTAGCTTAGAGTAAAAGAATAACTGGGGGGGAAGGGCATTGAAATCATGAAGGGAGAACAGGAAAAATATGAAGTCTGGTAGATACAGTATACATCCAGATTACCAACCCATCCCCACAGAGACATTCTGTACTCACCTATCGATTAATGCAATAATGATATTTTTCACATTCACATTTTGGTGTAATTCTGCACATGCTCGTAGAAAAGGATTCAAGGTCTGCAGATGGAATTCATCTGGGAAGACCTAAAGATGGCAGAAATGTCAATCAGAAGGAGATGGGTTCATCACACACATCATGTGAGAAACACAACACAGTAGTTATGGAAAGAATATTCCAGAGATAAAACTTTGAACAAAGGTCATTCTGGTCTTCTACCCTTTGTTACACTGCTCCTGCTTCCTACTCAGACTTATACCACTATTCCCCCACTCCCAATTTTGTAAGCATAGGGAGAGCAACGCAGAGTTAAAAATTGTGCCTTGTCCAAGACTAAAACTCTGCCAAGAGAAAATGTGTCACCTAGTCCTGCATTCCTGTTTTAGTCATCTCAGGAATGCTGGCAGCCTGGAAAATATTACAGCCATATTCCAAAACAAGCTAAGGAGGCTTCCTTCCCTTTCTGCAAACATCTTGTTGCCTGACCACCCAGGAAGTGTTCCTACTCAGCACAGCCAAGTAGCTCCCTGCAATTCCAAGACAATGCACAGCCTTTCACTCTTTCAGCGCACTGATTCTGAATGCACTCAGTGCTCTACAGAGAACACAAGGGTGCCTTTTTCAGAGCAAACGTACATTCTAATCAGTCTAGCTCTCTTCCATTTGATTTAGGACAGGCAAGTACCATTATTACCACTACTCAAGACAATGCCAATTATCACACAAGGACTTAAATCAATGCCCTTGTGCTTTACAGCAGAGTTCAAGTCACTGGATTGTACTGGTGGCCTGAACTTATTTAAGGGTTACACCCATCTCAAGTACCTCCATCTGAAAGCAGGTCTGGAGAATACATGGCCTTCTAAGTGTTGCTGGACTACAATCCCCATCAACCCTAGACAATGCCAGCAATTGGGATGGTTGATGGGAGTTTCTGCCCAACAAATTCCCCATCTCTGCTCTAAAGGAGGAATGGCCAATCTGTTACCCTCCAGGTGTTTTTGTGCTACAACTCCCATAATCACTTGGCTATGCTGACAAGAGCTGTAGGCCAGAAAAGTCTAGGATGCCTCAGTTGCCCATTCTTGCTCTAAAGAGAAATTACAGCTTATACAAAGTTTGCCTATTAAGAAAAAAATTATTCTGTGCCCTGGAATTACTTAGGATGTTACATGAGCACACCTTCTGAGTAATGTCACCAAGTAGATAACAACTTGGCTCAGAATGTGCCTCTGCAAGGCTTAATACTCACTTATGTCCTTCCACCCTCCAACCAGACTAATTTTGGCTCTCAATTAATGTGAGGTGGGTCTAATTTCTCAGCACTTCTTTGCCACAGCTGATGCTGGGAATAACATTTGGGGGAAGCACGTGTAGCAATATTAGGAGATGAGAGAGAATTCTCCACCAACAGAAAAGCACTTTCCAAATTTATATGCCTGCCAAGAAGGACCAGGTATTATAAATTAAACTGCAAGCAAATAGGAGCTCACATGTGTCTGAATCCAACTGCAATCCAACTACCTCAATGTTGTGGATTTAGGAGCAATTCAAAGTGGGGAGTCCCAAGAAACTGATACACTGAAAGCTGAGACTTGCTGTCATTGCAGGTTAACCACGCCATCATTGCAGCTCACCTGTATAATACATTCCATGAGATATTCTTGAGCTAGGGCATCCCTGCAGTTCACAACTTGCTCCAATATGCCAGGTAAAACAATCTGGGAATAGGAAAGAGAGCTTTATATTATTTTCACCTCTCTCCTGGCCTCTGAAGCCTTGTCTGCTCACAGTACTGTAGCAATCTATTCTCTGCAGGGCATCTTGGTTCTGCTTCTTTCCATCTCACCTGCTTGTATCTCTCCACATTGACACCTTCCAACTGACTCAGACGAACCAAGTTGGTGCCCACTAAGATTCTCAGCTCCTGCCTCTCACGCTCTCTCTTCTCCCGGTCTCGACTGTGACCTTGATGCTGCATTCGCACCCAGAGCTTATTCATCTCAGCAAAGTTCAGCAGCACAAAATCCATGGAATCACTGATGTCCCCAGTTGTTTCTTCACTGTAAATCAAGAGAAACAAAGACAGGCCTCTTAAAGCACAAAAAGGACACAAGAGGATTATTTCTGAGGACATGGATCTTGCTCATCTTCACAAACAACAGCCAGTTCTCTGCGCCATGAAAAACAATGCTCGTTAAAGAGTTCTCTTTGGACTAAGCTCCGAAGCTTGAAGAAATGCTGGCAGGATTTGACTCCTGTTCTGAATTAAGTCCATTCAGAGGCTGATGACAGATTAGGAAGAAAAGCTGTAGGACTGAACATTTCCTCCCACCTTTTTCAAACCGAAATAGCTGAGGCTGCCTTCTTTCCAGAAGGCAAGATATGCAGTGTAGCTTTTCCTACTTTATTCCACTTACGCTTAAAAAAAACCTGTTCATTCAAGACATTTTCTGCACACACCACCAACACAAGATTCAGCTCAAAATTGTGCTCTAGTGAGTTAAATACTTTAGTTCCTTACAACAGTTGTAAGGAAGCTGTAGAGCTTCTGCTATATAATATTTAACTACCTGGGTAGCATCTGGTTTTATTGGTGGGCTATCCTGAGTTGAAGGCCAAATTTCATTTTCCTTTCTCCTACTGAACAAGATTCCTGGAAAACTTAACCTTCACCTCCTTCCTCAATTCCAGGTCTTCCTCCACCTAGAATAGGAAGTAGGGAATATTTGGCCAAAGAGGTTTTTGGACTTCAGCTCCAAGAATCCCCATCCACTACAGGCAATAGCAACAAAAGAGGAATGCAAGAGTTGTAGTCCAAAACATCTGGAGAACAAAAGTTCTCCCACCCCTGGCCTAGAACAATTTAGTCAAAAAATAGGGGAAAAAATAGGTTCATACAAAAGAAAGGCTTCTAACCATCTCCAAATCATGGTCCCAATGCCATCTTAGAACTGACTTGGTGGAAAAGAGAGGCACTCCAAAGAGGCTACATTTAACAGCATCTCCCTGATACTTGAAGTGGACGGAGATGATAAATGATAACATTAGTATAGCACCACTGTATCTGTACATCATACATAATGTTTAGTATTCATGTTCATAAATGCACATACACATTTATACAGGACTAATGATATAAGCTTAACTTATCATAATTATGGTCAAGACTCTACACTCTCAAGAGTAGCACATGAATTCTGCATGTGTAACCACACTATAGCCCCTGCCAGCACTCACAGTTGTGAGACAGAGCCTCACTCCCACCATCAACACACACATTTCACTGCTGGTAGAGAGCAGGGGGGAATCGGCTATGTTCCAATAGCCAGACATAGACCGAGGACATCTTCCGCAGATATCCACTGCAGTCCTCCAGGAGTCTCTGCAAATGATGTCATCAGTCTACATATGGCTACAGGAACATAGCCAGATACTCCTCTGATTCACCTCACTCTCCACCAGCAACAGAATGACTGTGGGGAGGATTATCACAATACACTGGTGAACGAGGAGCGGTGGATGCTGCAGGGAGAAAAAGAGAATATCAACTTCAGTAATACACAGGCATAAAATGGACTCACACTTGCATATGTCACTAACAGGATGCCATCCTATGATGTTTTTCCCATGCTGGGATCCATATGCAATACAGCTGAATGCAAACAACCATCCCAGGGCCCAGGACCTCCGTGCAAGCCTTCCTACCACTTGGCTAGGCAGTTGTTTTCAGCCTTCATGAACAACAAGAATGCCGCCACTCCTTTCTGACTAGCTGGAGAGACGCAGAGGCCTGAATGTAATATATGGGGTTGTGTCCCTTCCATGATTAAGTTAGCACATGCCAGTTAATCCAGTGTGTTCATCCAAATAAGCCCAAAAAGCAGGGATGAGGACCAACTGGCCCTCTAGATGTTGAACTGCAATCCTTTCCCCCACTGGCTATGTTGGATAGGGCTGATGGGAGCTGTAGTGCGTCAGTACCTGAAACACCATGTATTTCTGACATTAAAAAGAAAAAGGGAATGTTCTCCCTTCTCTTGCTCATAATTCCTTTTCTCCACTTCACCCCGCTCCCCAAAAGCTAATACAAGAGACAGAGAGAAGAGAGAGAGAAATGCTGATAAGCCTGTATGTGGCTCTTACTTTGGACTATTTATTTAATACGCTAGCTGAAATGTACCTGGAGCCGTCTAGGTACACATCTAATGCCTTAAAAGAGTCCAAGGGGACCCTGTTTTCCTGCTCCCCACCACCTTTTTTTTCCTAACCTCGAGAATCTTACAAGTTATATCACTCCAGTTTTTAAACATAACACATCAGTGCCTCAAAGCATCCTCTTTTTCTTTTCTTTTCTTTGCTTTTGCATTTGTGTTTGCATTTAGGAATCCCCAAGTTTGGAATTTTGACTTTTCAACTTAGCACTGGACACCATCACATGAACACACACCCCCACCAAAAAAAACCCTCCACTGGTCTAATTCTGAAGTGTCAGCCATGATTTCCTGATAAGTTATGACAGTTCCACCTCGTTTTTCTTTTAGTGATCCAAAATAAGCACTGAAACTTGGATAACAGCCAAAAACACTGTATTCTCATGAGCTGTGGTTTCTACAGGGAAGCAGTGTCTCACACACACAGTCTTATTATTAGAGATATTCTTTTTCACTCTCATAGTATCCAAAACAGGGTTCCCAATGAGTTAACCTTCCATGCACTGACTATACCCACCCACTTGGTTTCACCAAGGCTGTCGCATTTCATTTCTGCAGACCATGAACAACAATGAGGCCGTTTCACTCGAATGTCTGTGCCCTAACAGATGCAATGTACTTTTCTTTTGGGAAAGCTAACACTTTCACCCCATCATACTCTCTCTTACTCTGTCTGTTCTCCATCATCAGGTAAAATATTCCGTGTGCACTGAAGGAGGTAGTTGCGAAGAAACAGGCCTCGTAGAGGATGCTGGACACCGCGACACATTTCCACCAAATCTTTTAAGATGTCTTTCCTGGATTGCGGGAAGGACTTTACGTAAACAACCCCAACTGTTATTAGCAAGTAGCTGGGAAGAGAGACAAAAGCAGTATTAAGAACAGTCAGTCAGTTTAAAACAAACCAGGCACTGTACCTTCCATTTTCAACATCCGCTAGGTTGTGAATGCTAAAGCCAAAATTATGCCATCCTGACACAAGAGGGAGGTGTGTGAGGGGTGAAGTCAACTACCTTCTGCTCTCCAAAAGCCACACACAGGGCTGAATCCAATTTCAAGTTCCAATGAGACTAAACCCACTTCATTAATGAGATTCACACAACTGTTAAACTACCATGCAACAATTAATTCAATGAATGCACTCTTGGTAGGACTAGCAACTGGCATTAGCTGTTCACCCAAATACAAATCTCCACTGGTTACTAGAGATCAGATCCCAGACTATAAAAGAAAACTCTAAACGTTACTGACATGACTACATAGACAAAGAAGAAAGCAACCCATTAACATTCACATTTTACAGTAAGAAAGACTAAAAATCTATCTACACTACACAAGTATAGCAGCTTGATACCCCTTCAGTTGCTATAATTTCATCCTACTGGATTCTGGGATCTCTTTCCTGAAATATTTTATAAATTTTGGCTAAGGGGCCCTATTGCACTCCCCCAAACAACTGAGCTGTTAAGCCACAAATCCTAGGGTTCTACAATATGAAGCCACGACTGTTGAAATGAGATCAAACTGCTATGGCTATGTAGCTGCTGAGATTAAGACATGACCAGTTAATGCAATGCATAGCTGAGATTGTTTTTAATCTTTCCATTTCACTCATTATTGTTCCAGCAGGTAAAACACTCTTCACTCTCACCAACATGTAGCTCAGTCATCTAAAAAGTCAGTAAGCCTAACTACCAACCAAACCTGCCTAACAAAATAGAACTATTTTTTTTAAAGAAAAAGGGGAAAAATCAATCTCCCAAAACAGAGAATGACATGAAAATGACATGAAAAATTAATGTATCTGCAGAAAGATGGCAAAGGATAGATGGACACAGAGGTCAGAAGACTGTATGTACTGGTTCCTGATCGTGCATGAATAGCACCATTTTGGCAACTAGAAATGATGATTTTGGTGATGACTGCATGGTTTCCACCCCTGAAATAGATATGTAATTACAGAACAGAACATTTCACTCTAGATTCAAATTGACTTACAGCCGTGGAATGATGTTTCCAGCATACTGGACCAGTTCATAGAGATCAGCTACTTTCCTTCCCTTGGCAAATTCATCCGTCAGGTACACCTCCAGGTAGTGCAGCTCATCAGAGATAGCCATATCTTTTTCTTGCGATTAAGGATTGAGACTGGAGCAGCACAGATGTGTTGTGTGTGAGTCTTATCACCCCACAATACGCAGAAGAAATCAATACCTTGGAAAACTCAGAATCTAAAGCAGCCAGCGCAAACAACAAGGGAATGGAGCTGACATTTCAGAGCGTAAAAAGGGATTAAGCCTGCAAGCAGAGATAGCAAGGCAAGAGGGAGAGGGATAAACTTTAAAATGAGGCCTGCTGACAGATGTCAATTGAAAGAATGTGCAGCAGTCAGGCTGTCCATGAAAGGCCAAATTTTGGGTTAATAACTTTATGTCAGCAGCACCCAGGGAAAAAGACAAAGCAAGCATTAGGGTTCCAGAAAGAACCTGATCTGCCTGTACAAATGCAAGTATGTTTCCCATACTTCCTACATGCATCATCTCCTCTGTGGCTTGGGTACCCAAGTACACGCAGCTACTCTGCATACAACTGTAAAGCAAGAATTGAGCAGACTTCAGCCTTAAAGAATCTATTTGCTTTACCTTTTCAACAGAAGCTCCGATACACCAAAAGGAGCCTGGTGCAAAACTTAAAGATTCCTGAATCCAAGAACTTGTATTGTGTGCAAGTGCAACACCAAAAGCCTATTTACTTCACTCAGCATTTACATATTTACTTTTTATTCATATCATATATGGCAGATTTTGCTGCTATGCTTAAAAAAAAAGAGAGGGGCTAAAAATTATTGATGATCTTACCAGGGGAGAGAATTGAGAGGTCTAATCTCTTCCTACCCTTGCTACAAAAGGGTTCTGTGTGGTGGTTGCGGGCCTTCAAGTCATTTCTGTCTTATGGCGACCCTAAGGTGACCTTATCATGGGGGCTTCTGGGACTGAGTGTGTGTGATTTGCCCTAGAGCACCTAGTGGGTTTTCATGGTGTCCAGGGTCGTAATTCAAACCACACAGGTTCTCACAAAAGCAGTTCTGCTGTCTTAATACCAAGATTTATGCTGAGTTCTTGGACTAGATCAGGAGGGGAGAATATTCAGCCCTCTAGATGTGTTGTCTGTAATCTCCACCAGCCGCATCCAGAATGAGTAAAGTGAAGGGACTGTAGAAATCGTAGTTCTCCAGATCTACACTAGATACTCCTTAGACAATGAGTAGATAAGAGGGCCAACAAGCTCACATCTCAGCAATAGATTCTCCCTTTCCTGCCCCTTAGCGGTACATGCACAAGAGGCGTAGAACGGTATTGGTTCTTCCATCTGGCGCAGGTGACGAAGTGCCATCTTGGCTTCCACACCCCGGGGGGTAGCATCAAGGACAGTAAACTACAGTCACTGAACAACAGGATGAGACCAAGTACAAGAGGATACAGAGTTCATAATAGCTTTTTGGAGACAGCATGGAAGTCCGTAGCTCACCAAGCATGTTTGAGGCGTGTTTCAAGGCGTCCATGAGCTTGTTTTTATCCTAATGAAACACATTAAGAACAGTATTATTGACTGTATCTGACTTTGCAACAATTCAGTAATGTAATAATATTTTACTTTTCTTCCATGGAGCTCAAAGCAGGCATAGCTCAGTTAACAAGCCTCTAATAAAGAAGTTCTTTTTTACAAAGTCTTTTTATGTCCACCCACTCCAACCTTTTCTTCCTTTTTCTCTGTTTAGATGGACTATTTTTTAACAGCATCAAAATTGGGAGGATGGCAAAGGTAGGCTGGGGAAACATAAACTTTTGGTGTAATGTTGCAGTAGCATGTCAGAAGCAAAAAGTCTGAGCTGGAAAATAATAGAATGGTACATCAGTCAATCCTACTGTAGGCAACAGGCAAGATAAACAGCAGCTGACTCCATAATCCCTCACTGAGGATGCATGAACAGCAAAAGAGAGAGAAAAGGGGAGAGCAGATAAGCCTGTTTCACCAGCTACACTCGGTAGTATGTTAAAAAAGCATAGACCTATACATTTGACCAATAAAACAGATTTAATAAGGAAAGTGGAGATTGGGAAAAAATCCACCCTGTAGCTATTTTGGTAGAAGACTTCAAATGTTCTCTAGAAGGTGTAAAGCTTGCCACACCTGGTTGTTTCATTTCACACGTGCATATTGTCAGTTTTAAATCAAAAGACTGCTGAAACATGTTGAACTGCTCTTCTTTTACACGGTGTAAGAACCCATCCCTGTTCTTTCCATGCTATTTCTGCGGCTAGTACCAAATTTTCTGTTAAAGAAGTAATGCCTAGGAACACATCAACTTTGTTAAGTGATGTATACCTGTACAGGGCTTTCTCCAGCACCACACACATATACTTTATCCTGACAACAGCCTAGTGAAGTAGGACTGGCCCAAGGACTGATTTTCATGGCTCAATGGGGTCTAGAACTTGGATCTCCAAATCCAACACCCTAACCACTTCATAGAATCATAGAGCTGGAAGAGACCACAGGGGCCATAGAGTTCAACCCCCTGTTATGCAGAAACACACCTTAAAACATTCCCAACAGATGGCCATCCAGCCTCAGTGTAAAAACCTCCAAAGAAGGACACTCCACCACACTCCATTGAGGCAGCAGATTCCACTGCCTGACAGCTTTGACTGTCAGGAAGTTCTTCCTGAGGTTCAGGTGGAATCTCCTTTCCTACAGTCTGAATCTATTCCTCCTTCTCCTAGTCTCTGGAGATCTCTGGATTGGACTGTCTCTTGATGCTTTAGCAGAGAAGATGAGCTATTGTGTTCTCAATAGCTATCCACTGTCAGGACAATTCAGTAATTTAAACTGTCAGTATCATATCCCTGTATGCCTCCTTGGAAATGTTCCATCAAATTATACTCGCTGTCTTCAAATTTTTCCACAGGTTTTTAAAAAATTGGAGTCAGAAATCTGTGCCAATCTTACAGAGGAGAGAACAGCAGATCTGGATTAACTTCTATCCATTCCTGCTAAAAGTGATCTTGCTGACTTCCATGGGAAAAATGGAAAAAGCTCTTTAATGGGAGGTGGAGGTAGGGAGAAGAGAATGTACCATCCCTCACCCAAACAAATTTCAACCTTTTTCCCAAGCCTTCTCAACTCAAGGTTTAAATACATGCATACCTGAAAACAGGCCCAACACAAGCAACTGGCCCATTACAAAGATATAGCAAATATTAAAAGCAAACAAATCCTTACAAAACCTTTTTGTCCACTGAAAGAGGACAAAAGAACCGAGTCCCCCAAGTCTTACCAAACATCGCTTCATTTGGAAAGACTGGACCTTGACAGCCTGAATGGCTTCATCCAGGAGCTTCTCTTGTTCATCTTGAGGAGACTGCTGTGTCGTCGGCTAGAAAAAAAGAAGAAGAGGAGAAGAAAAGATGCTATCATCATCAGGAACATAAACAGGAGTTCTTGTTAGATCACACAAAATTCCACCTGGTCCAGCATCTCTCTTCCCCCAGTAGCCAACCAGATGTCTCCAAGAAACTCACGCAGAAAGGATATGAATGCTAAAGCCTCTCCTACTGGGGTCCTTTCACACTACACAATTACAGCTCTATGACCCTACTATAACTGCCAAAGTACCATTCCACTGAATTCTGGTAACTGTAGTTTAGGAGGTTTATTTAGGATCCTTATCTAGAGACCATTAGTATCTCATCAAACTACAAACCCCAGGATTCCATGGGAAGTTGCCACAGAATTTTAAAGTAGAATCCCCATGCGATAATTGTGTAACTCGAAAGAGACCTAGTCATTCCAGAAACTCATATGCACAGGCACGCCAACTTTGAACACAACTGGTTTAAGATAATCAGCACGGATAATTGGCTTCCACTTGATTCCTCTTCCTCTTCTCTGTATTTACCTAATCCTCCTTCTAAAGCCATCTGAGCTTAGCTGTCACCATCATATCTTGTGGTAGCAAATCCCATAACTTAATTATGCATCTTGAGAAGAAGTGATGCTTGCTTCTCTCCTGGACACAACATGACTGCCCAGACTAATCAATAAATGCAGTTCCATCCTCAGCTGCCAGAAAGCAGAGTTCTGTAGCACCAAAGCATCCGACTTGTTAAATCAATGGAACTTCTCTAAATACTGAGTTACTAAGCTTCCACTGATTCAATGGTTCTTCTGGCTGGGACTGATCATTGGAATTATATCAGGGAAGGGAATTGTGTGGCACTCTAGATTACGATGGATCACAGCTTCCATCAGCCCTTGTCACATCGCCAATGGTAAGGAATACTGGGAGCTGTAATCTAACATCTGGAGAGCCACATGATTCCTACCCTTGCTTTAAACCTGTGGAACTCAGGTGTGAACATCAGCAAGGGCGGGGACTGAAGATGTGGGAGATAGCCCAATGACTCAAGGCCACTAGTGAGAGCATTCTCACTTCCCAAGGATATCATCCAAGGCAAAGGGAAGACCAGATGGTCCTTATCCACCCAGCAGAAATGCAGCAGCTGCAGAAAGCTTGCTTCCCTTCCATCCATGCTAGAAAGAAATCAGTCAGCTGTACTGGGACTGCAGAAGTGAGGAGAAACCTCCCTCTGGCCCCATTCACTGCCCAAATGTTCAAAACAGGTGTGAGGAACCTTCCCTGTCTCAGATGTTGATGAAAAGTTGCATCTACCATACCTCACCATTGGCCAGACTGGCCGAGGCAGAGGAGAACTAGAGTTCAGCAACATCAGAGCCACACTGATGAAGGTTTGCAAGGCTATACATAGGGGAACTGTCTGCTGAACATTACTACAATACAGTGGACACCTTGAAGAGCACCCAACCACAACAGGTGAAAGTCTTTCCAAACTGTCCAGATGTAGAATCTCTTTCTGTGACAGTCCAAATCTTCCCAAACATTTGTGTTAGCATATAAGCCACCCGTACTTAACTGGTTCTCAGAGTTCATGCTATTATGCCTTATTACAATTTCCCTTGTCAGACATTGGTGCATCAAGTCCTCAATTGCTCTGTAAATTCAAGAGTTTCAACAGGAGGTTCCAAAGTCCACACTCTGATAATGCCTTTATTAGGCCAACAAAAAAGGCACAAAATTATCTGTATGACCCCAATATAGACTTTGGAATTTTTGGAATTTTTTTTCTTATGGTCAACCTTCATTTTTATATCAAGAGGAGATCGGAAGAAAAGCATGGAGCTCCCATAAAAGCACCCTGAGACACAGAAATGAAGGGAAAAAAAGTTGCTACAAGGAGAATCACACAATTATGCACTAAAACAAGAGAGCTGTAGTTTCATTAAGTTCTCATCAATGCCACGGAGAACTTCAATACCATTCAACAGAAGGCACAGCTGTGTACCTCTCAAGTAGTACTTCTAACACTATTGGTAGTAGCCACTAGATTACAAGCTCACTAGCCAGACCTTCAGAAGTTGGCAACTGCTCAGCACTGTTTCCCTTACCATTACGATATTTTTATTTATTTACGAAGTCTTCTCCAACACAACACTCTCAAGATGTGCTGGCCTCCAACCACCAATATTTCTCCGATGGCCCTACACTTCCTCTCTTATCCATCTCCTTCCTTAGGTGTGTGTGGGAGGGCATCAGGAGAGGGTTTGTGGTGCTGAGAAACTAGGCTGGCCTTAGTTGGCCAGGCAGCAGCTGGTGGAAGAGGAGGAGAAAGAGGAGGAAGTCCAGAGGTGCATTTTTAAAGGGCTGCATGGCCTGATCTGAGTGGCCGAGAAGGAAAGTTCTCCCAGAAAAGAAGAACTTGAGGGGACAGGGGTTAGAGAAACTTGCAAATAACCAAATCCATGAAAGTTAAACCCACAAAGGTGGAGGACTGATTATATATCACTATGATTCTACTTTAACTGCTATGGAGGCATCCTATGGAATCCTGGAATTCGCAAGAGGGGCATTTAGACAGCTCAGCAAGACAGCTCTAGTTCCTCGCCTTACGAAACCACAAATTGCAGGATTCCACATGGCAGTTAAAGTGAAACATATACAAATGAGCAGTGTGAAAAGGCCCCCAGATCTACCTTCATCCACCTCAATTTAAAACAATGAAACTAACTAACTTGTTTTTCCAGTTACCATAGGTATCAAAGATGTCAACATTTTTGCTGTTTTACTAAGGAAGGGCTTCTTAATCTGCGCTCAATGAACCCATAGGAGGTCCGTGGGCAAGCTTCAGGTACTACACAGACTAAGTATTAAAAATAACTTCTTTATTTTTATTCCTTCCCATTAATTTCAAAATTGCATCCAAAAGCATTTTTTTCTGGAGAACAAGTCCATAGCATTTATCCAACTTTCAAAGGGATTCATGACCCCAAAATTGTTAAGAAGTACTGAGATCATTGCTTTTAAAATCCTTGTGCAAAATTTGACCGCTCACATATTCAACTACTGGTAGGACATTATTGGCTTTATAACCATCATTATGACTACTATTAACTTCATTTATATCCCACCTTCTTCCCAGGGCTGAGACTCAAGGTGGTTTAACACATTAAAAAGGTTACTTTTTAATAATATTTCTCATCCTGTTAGCTCTGGTTATCGTACAGGGTAATAAGAAACTTTCACACAAAGAAATATCTTGGTCACTTCCACTGTATTAATGGTACATTCACCAAATTATCCTTGCCCAAGCGGGTGTTCTCCACATGTGCTGAACTGAAATTGCCATCATCATTCCCATTCAATATGGATGTGCAGCCCAACACATCTGGAGGGAAACAACTTAGAAAAGGTTGCACTGTGTCCACTATTGATACCAAAGCATATGTCACTGAGATGCTGAAGTGGGAAACATGCAGCTCTCCAGATGCTGTGGAACTGCAACTCCCAGCAGCTCTAGCCAGCACAACCCACTATGGCTATGTAAGGAAGAGCACTGTGAGGGTCACAAGATTCCCACTTCTAATGGTTTGTGTGTGTACAGAGTTCACACACATTCCATCCAGCAATTCCCAACACCAGCATCAAAACCCAGCCACTGAAAGAGAGATGGTAGGTTGTGACCCCTTAGCCATCAAAATCCCCAGGCACAAGACTTTAGTCTTTTCCGCATTAGCCACAATAACTATAACTCCAGAACTGTATACACAAGGGGGAGGAGTTTGAGCCCTCCAAGCATTGTTCATACAGTGGACCCGTGATATCCAGTTTGTGGATCTGCAGATTTAACCAATCATGGATTCAAAATATGCAAAAAAAAAAAAATACAGGAAATCTAGTAAAGTGATCATGCTTATATATGGAGGGAGAAGAAAGGAACTCAAGTTGTCCTCTCCCCATGACTCCCCCTCTCTTCCACACAGCCTGGCAGAGTTCAAGGCCAAAGCCCACTAGGCAAACACAGTGCAACCAGGAAGCAGAAGAGGTGGTGGCAAGTCCCAGGTATTAGGCACACATCCCCTCCCAGTCCCCCCCTCCACCGAGGAGCCCGCCTTACCCCACTGGAAAACCCTGTCCCGGGGTCTACAATTTTGATATTAAAATATGATTCCACGTGCCTGAGAGGTCGCCCAGATGAGCAAGTAGGCAGCAACGGTCGAACGATCAAAAACCAGGTCAGGTCAGTAAAATCCCCCATCACGTAGCCCCATGAGACCTCAAGCTGTGCAAACCCACAGTAGACAAAGGGTCCTCAGCCCCTGAGGAGCCAACTTGAGGGGATTAGCATCTTTTCCCCAAGTTGAGCACTAATAGCAATAAAATCCTATCAGGCAAGGACATAAATTCACACCACAACCCAATGCAACTTAAGATCCTGAAACTTTGGCAACACCTCATGCAAAAGGAGTTGCCATCATGAAGCTTCATTTCCGTTGCAGCACCCATTGTTCTCCCTGGGAAAGGATTAGCCCTCCAGGTACCTTTTCCTCTACAAATAGTCCCAGTTTTTGAGCGTTTCTTTGGATCACTCCCAGTCATCCCTGTAGACCATTTCTCCATCCATTGAGTAATCCCCTCAGCCCTCTCCGCGCTGAGCTCCACTTCTCCGCTGTTTTTCCCAGACCAAAGACGTCAGGAAAAGGTGCAGTATTACCCCAGCTACAACCCCTTCAATATTTCCCTATCCAATTTCCTCTCTTTTGCTTCTTAATAGGTCTTGAGTGAGTGTGTGAGTGATTGCGTTGGTGTGTGAGACTTTCATTCAATAAAATCATTTATTGGACATTTTGGTTTGGTTTCTGGCTTGGCCTGACCCCATAAAAACTGGGTAAAAAGACCCCGCTAGTTTACCCTGCCTCTCGCATTCCTATTGCTTGTGCTCTGGCTAGTTTCCATTCCCCCATCACGTGGAGCACATTGAGGTGTCCCCCAAGGGACTCCAGAAATCAGGGTAACACCTGTCAGCCACCCTCTTCTGCCTTTGAGCAGCTTCTGCAGGGACATGGTGATTGGTGGCGGCACTCCTGCTCAGTCAGTCACAAACAAACAAGCAGAAGCTCTACCACCACCAACTGCAGGGCAGTGAGCAGCTTCCACAAGGACATGGACATTGGCAGCCACAGTGCTCCTCCTTGGTTTTTTAGAAACGAACAAGAAGGAGCACCACCACTGCTACCAACAATCGCCACGTCCCTGCAGAAGCTGATCAAAGGCGTATGTGAGCACCTGGCAGGCTCTCCAGAGGTGGGAGAGAATGCGCACCTGGTAGCACGCCTGGCAACCAGAGCTTGAAGTTCTCTCTGCTGCTTCCCTATGTAATTTTTAACAGGAATTTGAGCATTTGCGGGTTTTGGTATCTGTGGGAAGTCCTAGAACCAATCCCGCACGAATACTGAGGTCGCACTGTACACTCAACTTCCACCAGGCCTAGTTATCATAACCAATAAGGAATGGTCTAGTATAAGATACTGTAAGACTGTGGTGTCCAGATGAAGGGAAAAAGTAATCGTGCCATTCTACTCTGCTTTGGTCAGACCTCATCCGGAATACTGTGCCCAGTTCTGGGCACCACAGTTCAAGAAGGATATTGACAAATTGAAATGTGTCTAGAGAAGGGCAACGAAGTTGATCAAGCGTAGGGAGCTGGGTACATTTAGCCTGGAGAAGAGAAGACTGAGAGAACATACTACAGCCATCTTTAAATACCTGAAGGGATGCCATCTAGAAGATGGAGCACACTTGTTTTCTGTTGTTCCAGAGACTAGAACACAAGACAACAGATTCAAGCTACAAGAAAAAAAGGCCTTCTTTGGAGATCTTTAAATAGAGGTTGGACGACCATCTCTTAGGTGTGTCTTAATCGTGTGTTCCCGCACAGCAGGGGGTTCAGCTAGATGGCTCTTGTTATCCCGTCCAACTCTATGATTCTATTACAATGTGAGGATGCAGTGCAACATGTTTAAAATGTCACTGCTTCCTTTTGGAAGGCCACACATTATCCAGGCTTGATATGGGCGGTTGATCTTCACTATGAGATTTGGGCATTTGCTAATATTGGAAAAAGAAAACAGAAATTCATTCATTCAAAAGAAAACAGCCACAGGGTGAGCATTTCCTCTGTTTTCTGTCTGTCAACAATCCTGCTCACCGAGAATCACTCCTTCTTGATCACACTACCAAAGATCAGAGTTCAGAAAACTTTGTTTTAATACAGTTCCCAGAATCCCTCTTGACCACGCTGGCTGGAGTATTCTGGGAGTCACAGACACCCCCTCAAAAGTAACTTTTCCTAGCTCTCCCCATGTGTCATGATGCGCTAATCAGCGCAGAATCATAAGAATTTTAATTTACATACTTCTTCTCTGGCAGGACTCCACTAATTCATTTTGGGGAGGCAATTAAAACCCAACACGGAGATCCAATGCAAGATTAAGGATACTAGGCAATTTTTTTCCCTGCCTTTGGCCACTGAAAGTCTAGGTTCTCTGCTCTAGCAGGTTCACTTTTGGAGGAAGGTTTCCTCCCAGAAACAACTGCAATTAGCAACTGTTGACCAACGAAGTAAATGAAAGAGGCAGAGGATACTCTCAACTCCCATTCCACACACCAATGGAAAATAATGATTTCTTCAAAAGGAGATACCACCCCTTTGCAAAATCTCTGCTAGTGCAAACAGAACACCACCCTCTGCACACTGACACCAAGCTAACTGCCACTGTGTTCAGGAAAGTTTATTCCTAAGTAAAACTTTGAAAACATCTTGCTGACACACCAGAAATAAGTATTCTAAACAAAGGAAATGAAATTAGCATGACCAGGACGGGACTCCTAGGGCCTTTCTACCCTACGCTGTTATAGTGCTATTATTCCACTTTCAACACCCCGTGGAATTCTGGGGTTTGTAGTTTCCTGAGGCCAAAGAGCTCTCTGGTTGAGAATTCTAAAGGCCCCTCCCTAGACTGCAAAGCCCAGGATTCCAGAGGATGTTGAAAGCGGGATAACAGCACTATAACAATGTAGTGCGGAAAGGCCCCTAGAGACAAATCACGTTTACGCTAAAAGAAAGTCCTGTCTTCCACGACGGTCCTTGCTCTTAAGCGTGCAGAAGAACACGGCCCCGTAGCATTCGCCCTACGTGTGCACGGGCACATCTGGATCCCACACGGACAACAACTGCACGTGGCTACGTGGAGACAGACCCCGCTCTGCCCAGGCAGATCGCGCGGGGGTGCGAGGGTGGCGCGGCCCGCCCCCCACCGCGATTACTCGGGAGTCACTCCGATCGCGCTCCACGGCGCTCGCGCCCAACTTCCACCAGGGACGGGGCTTCCCGAGGCCACGCGGGGACATGCACGCCTCCGGAGGGCCTGCCCCCGAGAAGGCCCCCAGAAAGGCCGGAGGCCTCCAGCCGCCCAGGGAGCCGCACCTGGGCCGCTTCGCGCTTCCCCGCTCCCGCTGCTGGAGGAGGAGCGGCCACCGCGGAGCCACCGGCCAGGCCAACAGCCTGCCCTCCCCCACCCCGCGCAGGGCCACAACGCAGGCAACACACGCCGGGCGGGCCGGGCGCCCCACTCTGCAAAGGGGGCTCCGCGCGCCCGTCTCCGCGCCCCCGCTACTCACCATGGCGGCCCGTCACCCACCGCTCTACAGCCGCAGCGTCGCACGAACCAGCCGCCCGCTCTTTCCCTGCCTTGACGGCCGCCCGCGCCACTTCCCCCTCCCGCTCCTGTCATGTGACGAAAGGACCCCCTCCCCACTACCGCTTCAAGAGCCCGCCTCCCCCTGCGTCTCCTTCTCGCCCCTCATTGGCCGATAAGAAGAGGCGCCTCGAGCCCTCAACAGCGGTTGGCGACTTTTCCGAGACGGCTGCTCCTCCAAGCCAATGAAATCTCGGATTTCCTTCCTGACGGATTATACGTCTCCCCGCGCAGCCTTTCGCGTACACGCACGCCCTTCCTCTCTAAGGAAGAGGGAGGGAGAAGACTCGGCGGCTGAAAGGGAAGAAGGAAAGGGCGTGGCCAGGGCGGGGCCGGAACGCCGCGGGGAGCGCGAGCGTTCGGAAGGGGCGTGGTCGGAACGCCGAGCGTAGCCGGCGGAAGCGTCGCGACGTTCGAAGCGCGCGGGAGTTGGCCGCGCGGAGCGGATCGGGCGGGAAATGGAGCGCGAGGGGCTCCAGCGCTTGGCGTCCAAACTGGGAGTGGCTGCGCCGGCGGTCATCCGGTAGCTGCTGGGGAGCGCGGGGTGTAAACGTCCTTTTTGTACTAGAAGGTCCCCGGATCCTCGGCCGGCATGGCCCGTGACCGCACTGGCTGGAGCATTAAAGGCGCTGTAGCCCAGAAAAAGGAACTTCTGCCACTTCTGCCGGGACTTGCTCGGAGAGAGGGGCGCGCGTGCGCGGGGGAAGGTCGGCGCAGACCTGGCCGGTGGATCGGGCCAAACTCTAATTCTGAGGCCGGGAACTCCGTGCGACCGTTCGGATGGTTTAATAGGACTGCGTTTCCTATCATCCCCGATCATGGGCCGTGTTGTCTGGGCTTGGGGGGGGGGTCTCAACAATACCTGGAGGGCCCCGCGTTCCCCCGGTTTCGTGTTGCCTGCGAGCGAGCACGTGCGGGATGCGGCTTTCCAGAGGCCTTCGGGAGGCTCGTGTACAAGACCCGGAGACGGCGAGGCCGCTTCCGCACTCCACTGTTATAGCGCTATTGTTCCACTTTCAACGTCCTGAGGAATCCTGGCGTTTGCAGCTTAGGGAGAGGCCTTTGGACTTCTCAGCCGGAGAGCTCGTAGGCTCTCAACCCCAGAATTCCACAAGAGGTTGAAAGTGGAATAATAGCGGTATAACAGTGCGGAAAGGTCGAGCGAGTCTTCTCTGCTGCTTTTGCCTTCCAGCAACAGCAAAGAGGAGGTGAAATGCGGACGTTGCCCCCCCCCCATTCTTCCTTCCAGTAAATTTTTCCTCTCTTCCCCAAATTTCTAGCATTGCAAAGAGTGAGATTCTGGAAATTAGTCGCACCTGGAATGCTTCCCTGTATCCTTCGTGTCGCCTTTTTCTTTTGGAGGCCTGAACCGCTGCTCTAAACGCTGGACTGAAGTTTGCAATGCTAGAAAGATGAGGGCTGGGGGAAGTTTTCGTTGGAGGGGCAGAATTCTTACGGGGGGGGCGTTGCCTTCGCTCTTCCCTCCCCCATAACTGAACCCTGATAGACTGTCCCTGACTGTGGAGGTTCCATTGGTCGCGTGGGCAGGTGTTGGCAAACCGCTACAGATTTTTTCATTCTTTATGGTACGGGTATGGTATACTTTTGGCTGCCTAAATTTTACTCTAAAGGCACCAGATCCCCTCTAATACTGGAAGCTGAGCAGGGACAGCCCTGGTTTGCGCTTGAATGGGACAGTGGAAATAATCACCTCTCCTCTGTGGGTCAACAGAAAAGCTGAAGAATATCTGCGCCTGTCCCAAGTGAAATGTGCCCCTTTGCTGGCCCAGATGACTGCCACAAGTCCTATTGTGATCTGCCTGGACTTGGCTGCTGCCTTCACAAAGAACCCTGTGGACAAGGTAAAAATAATTGCTGCTATTATTATTATTATTATTATTATTATTTTCATTTATATGTCACGTTTCTCTCGGTAATGGGACTCAAGGCAGCTGACAGCAATACAAACTGAAAACAAAACCGTGCTGTAAGTTGGGGAGGAGATGTGGCTCAGCGTGGCATAGGTCCACACATTGCACTGAGAAGATGTTGAATTGAGGCCGTTGAATTGAGAAGCACCGTGGATGAGGAAGATGGTTGCGGCTGCAGTCACCCAATTCGGTGGTAGCATAAGCCCCTAATACTGTGTCTATGGGTGTTAAGTGCGGTGGGTCAGCCGTGTTAGGCCCCCTGAGGTCTTTCAGCTCAGGCTTCTGCCCCTTCCCGCTAGGTTTTGGAACCAGGCGAAAATGCTGGTGGCACCCGTGCTGGCTTTGAAGTGGATGTCACAAGTTCGTGGGAAATAGTTCTGTCACCAGTTATTGGGCATGAATCTCTGTGTTCAGAGCGGACATTTCCACTAGATACAAGTGACTGGTGAAACTGGGATGGTGAAACCGGGATGCTGAACTGTGTGACGGTTTTGTTCTGACTCAGCTGGGCGCTTCTTGTTACTACCGAGAGCATGTCTCATTCTTCTGTAGTGCTAAAAGAACAGTGGAGCTTACCATTTGTGGCAGTAAGAGCATAAAGAATGTAAATTTCATTTAGCCAGCCAGATACAAGAAATGTTTAGGCCACAGTTTTGAAAGTAGGGGTTTTTGTTATTTTCTTTCCTCCTAGATCTTTGGGATCTACCATTTAGAAAAGTAATGTTTCTATATTCTGGTCTAAATACACAAGTTTGTGGATGTTGTATACTCTGCATTCTTTGGCCTGAATTCAGTTTTAGTCCTGGCTAAAGTAGATCCACTGACTCCACTAGATTTATTTGTATGTTGACCACCATGCCCTGGGATTGCCCGAAGTCAGAAATTCTTGAAGGTATATAACAACTATTGTAGTAGGGAGTCGTTGTCTGACAGCAGAACTGTCGATTTGTTTTGCTGGGGTAGCATACCTATCCAACCTGTGCTTAAAATAGCTAACGTTCAGATGAAAGCAGCTTTGCCAATAGCTCTGTAAAACTTAAGACCACAAAAGTGGTTCCTGCATTTCTTGTAAGCAATTTGGAAACATTTTTGTTAAGCTTCCCTGCTTGGCTGCCTGGATAAGAGCCTTATATGCCCCAAGTGACTGGAAGAACTGTAATTTAGAGACCTGGCAGAGAAACATTTGCTTTTGCTTTTTTTTTTTCCCCTCTTAAAGAATTACTTAGTGACACTCTCTGGCTTGAACAAGACGACTTACCAGAGCTCCCTGAGGTCCTTTGAAAGCCTGCTTGGTGTGCATTCCAACCTTGGCATCCGAGATTTGGCCGTTCAGTTCTGCTGCCTGGAGGCAGTGAATATGGCATCAAAAATACTGAAAAGGTAGGCATCATTTTTAAGGTAGTTTCTTGCCCAGTGTTAACCTTGTTAAGACATTCAAATGGGGTCTGAAAAAGTACTGGTTAACAGCCAGCCACGCCATCTTCTAGGATATTCTATTCTGTTCCTTTTCTCTCACTTTTCTCTCAATAAACTATTTTCTATTCTCTTCTTCCCCTTTCATCAATCAGATGGCTCTCCATTGCCTCCGAGCATGCTCAGTTCTTACTCAGCTGATTTAGATGGGTTGTCTGGCGTGAAGCTTCCACCTACAGATGGCGGTGCTGCAATTTTTAGTGTCCATCTAAGCCTGTTGATAGCCTGTCTTGTGCATGGGTGGTGATCTGGTGTAGTCCTTTCACGTCTTTAAAACTGAGTTACCTCATTGCCTTAATGCCCATCAGTTTGTTTTTACTTAAACTGAGATAAAATAAATTGTTCTTCATTTTTAAAAATTCCCGAGGGGATTGTTAAGACTCAAACCAAAAAAGAAGCAGCCTCTGAATATGTTTGTGTATCTGCTCAGAGAAGAGGGGTTTATATGGTGAAGCTGGGCAAGACTGCCATCTCATCTCAGATTTTGAAATAGATTCTCTCAGACTGATTCATGCCATACAATGCTCACCAGCCCCAGCCAGCACGGCCACAGTGCAGTGGTGTGATAGCTTACGTCTGCTTCAGGTTTCTTGTTTATCAGTGACTGCTGCCTCCCTGTGGAACTCTCTTGTGGGGGAAAGTAGACTGATCCTTTCACTTTTGTCCTTCTGGCAGCAGTTTAAAATGTTTTTATTCAGCAAGCTACCACACTGTAGTTTGTTGAAATCTGGCTTGTCGTGATGTTTATACAGGTCTGTGCTAGCAAACCATGGTTTATTAAGCAGCCACAAACTACGATCAGCACACATGGGTTGTTATTGGCTTGAAAACTTTGACTTGGTGAAACCATAGTTCTTTGCAACATATGATCCCACAACTATGTTTGTTCCTGCGTTAATTGCCTTGGCCCAGGAGGAGAGAAACTAATCAGAAATGGCAAAGTCAAGGCATGGTTATGTTTAATTGCATGCCATGCAGTTTGTGGCTCAAGCAAGCCACAGTTAACACTGACTATGGCATTGTGATACATTAGCTGTCTAATTTGGGGTTGGAAGTTTGTGCAGCCTTCCAGATGATGAATTGCAATTCCCAGAAGCCATAACATAGTCAAAAGCAAGGCATGCTGGGAGCTGCAATTCACCAACCATTCCAACTCTTGTTTTTGATATGATGATTGATGTAATCGAGTTTTAGTTATATCTGCTTTCTTTCTTTCTTTCTTTTTTTTTTTTTTTGGAGTCCCTGGCCTTGGAGAAATAAATTGGGGGTAGGAATCAATTAAATTCATACGCTTATTGTCAGTTGCACTCATGATGTTCCCTACTAAGAGATCATGTACTACAAGGTTAGAATTAACTTTTATTGGAGTCGCTAGAGCAGAGGATTTTCAGCTGTGTTCATAGCAGTACTGCAAAGACAAAAAGATGCATTTATTTGAGCCTTTCCAAGATCATGTTGAAATTGCAGATTTTCTGTTTCAGGTATGAATCCAGCCTACCAGAAGCTCAGCAAATGGATCTTGATTTGTCCAAACCCTTATTCACAACTGCAGCATTGTTTACCGCTTGCAGGTGAAATTATTTTATAAAATAAAAGTATTTTATCACAGCAAGAGGGAGGTTTGGGAGAGAGGGAGGGAGAGTCAGTAAGAAGCATGTGTTTGAATGTGCACACACACACACACATTCATGTCACCTGTTGACTTATGGCAACCCCATGAATTTCATAGAGTTTTTTAATGTAAGGCATACTCAAGAGGTGGTTTTTCCAGTTCCTCCTTCTGAAATATAGCCAACAGCATCTGGTATTCGTTAGTGATCTCCCATCTACGTGCTAGCTATGGCTGAACCTGCTTAGCTTCCAAGTTCAGATGGGGTCTGATACCTTTAGGATATTTAAGCCTTTTAGTAGGAGCATAGAAAACTGTAAGACCCGTGGACCCTTCCACAGAGGTGACACATTTGAAGCCAGTTGCAGGGTCTTGGTTTTGAGAGGAAATTTTTTGAGGAAAATGTGGTATTAATACCTTTTACATATTGAAAGTCATGTTATTTTAAGAACATAACATATTATGTATAACTTGGTTGCATGTAAAATTATTAGTTAAACTCAAAAATGCAATTTATTCAGACAATAATTACAAGTGAATTTTTTAAATATATACTACATATTTTTATTGTTATAAATGGAACTACAAGATCCTAAATTATAAAAAAACACCTGATGTGCGGGGAACCTCTTTGATATTTCCAGTTCATGAGGAACAGGTGAAAAAGCAATAAGAACCAAAGAAACCATAAGGATTTGTGGGGAGTGATTATTTGTTATTTATCATTCTAAAAGGAAATATTCCATTACCCTTGTTAAATGTTTTGCTGAGTGAGAAAAGGTTTTGGGAAAAATTGCAGAGGGAGGTTTTTCTCTGAATTTTTCTAGTGTTTTTTGGGCCTTCACTTCAGTATATGTGTGTGCACATGTACATCTTCCAGTTACTTGTTGACTTATGGCAGCCCCATAAATTTTGTAACCTTTTCGCAGGCAAAGTACATTCAGAGATGGAAGAATTGTGCTACCCCCTCTTTTTTTCAAACTTTCATTTTGGAAAAGTCTTGGGAAAACTTGCATTTACCTGAAAGAACTCAAAAGAATAGGACACATGTGGAAGCGAAGTGAGACAGGAGCTCAAGTAATCAGTGCCATCCAAATTAATTTGCTGGACTATTTTTTGCCTGTCTGGTAACTTGTGGTCTTCTTATCAAAACTTGAAAATGTTGGCTTTTTTTGAACTACAGTGCACAGAATCAGCTGTACACTGATATGTTCCTAGACTTATAGTCCAAATAAACCTCTAGTTCTTACCTACCATAGGTGAGCAGCAACTGGCAAGCATGTTGGGTTTAAATTAGAATCTTGATTTTTTTTTATTTATTTTTTTTGAGTGCATGGTGGGGGGAACATAATTTCCAGCAGTAGAACTTTCTTTACAGAGTCCTTCCAAAGATCATTTTTCTCCATGTTGCAGATGTTTGAAACTTAAAGTGGATAAGAACAAGATGGTGGCTGCGTCCGGTGTAAAGAAGGCCATTTTTGATCGTCTCCATAGCCAGCTGGAGAAGATTAGCCAGCAAATCAGCCGTATGTATTTTTCCCAACCTCCTTTCAGACTAGGGCCTCAGAGGCCCCTCCCGAAACTGCAAACCCCAGGATTCCATAGGATTTTGAAAGTGGAATAATAGCAATATAACAGTGTAGTGCAGAAATGGCCTGAGCTCCTTGTTTCCAGTGCAGGCAGGTAGGCAATCAGTTGTAATTTCCAGGGAAGCATAGCTACCAAGAGAGGTGGGAGAAACCTAGGCAGTGCTTCCCCCAATAAGAAATCTGTTTAAATATTTGAAGGGATGCCATGTAGAGGAAGGAGAGGGCTTGTTTTCTGCTGCTCCAAAGACCAGAACAAGGAGCAATGGATTCAAGCTGCAGGAAAGGAGATTCCACCTGAACCTCAGGAAGAACTTCCTGACGGTCAGGGCTGTCCGGCAGTGGAATAGGCTGCCTCGGAGTTCTTTGGAGGTTTTTAAGCAGAGGCTGGATGGCCATCTGTCGGGAGTGCTTTGAGGGTGTTCCTGCATGGCAGGGGGTTGGACTGGATGGCCCCTGGGGTCTCTTCCAACTCTATGATTCTATGATTCTATCTGCGTCTCTATGAAATTTTTCTTCACTCCCCATGTTTCTAGCATGGTAATAACTTAAAACACTTAAATTAGTTCTGTTTGAATAGGAAGGGTAATTAAAAAAAACTTCTTATCAGATTTTAAGCAGAAGTTTGTTTCAGTATATTGTATAAGACATTTCAAGTCCCATGTAATGGGGTATTAATTTTTTAAAAAAAAAATAAAAGCTAGCTGAACAATTTTGAAATGATTATGGTCTCAAAATAGAGGAAAAGATGACATATGGCTGCTTTTATTTTAAACTCCCAGAGTGGTCCTCTCATTACAATTCCTTTGCCTCCAACACTGGAGTAGTGTTGGAGCATGCCCTCCCCATAAGAATTCTGTCCACCATGAAATTTTCTGTCAGTCTCCATGTTTCTAGCATTGTAGTAACTTAAAACTTTATCATTTAGAAATATAGGTTAGGCATCCAAAGAAAAAGGGCCAAGCGAATGCAAAGACAACAAGCAGAAGAGTTCTGGGCGTGAACAGCTTTCCACATCACTCTGCAATGCTAGAAATTTGGGGACTGAAAACTTCATGGGTGTGCAGAATTCTTTGGGGGGGGGCAAATGGCCTGGTTTAACACCCTTCCCAGATAGGTATACCCCTGGAAAACAGTAATTTGTCATTTATCTTAGAAGCCCTAAGAGAGGGAAGGGTTGTTTTTGTTTCATAAATCTGTTTTATAACATTGCTTTTCTGCATATTGAATTGAGGAAATGGGACAGATAATGTCAACACAATCCCACTTTTAAATGTGGGAGAGGAAATGTAAAACAAATCAGCAGTTGTCAAATGGGGTAAAGAAACCTGTGTATACTATACATTTTTGATGTGTTTATTTCTGGCCAGCCCCATCAGGGCTGGATACAGCATAGAACACATGTTAAAGAGTAAGTTTTTTTTTAAAAAAAAGGGAAGTAAAGAATAGCCTCAGGAAGAGGAAAAAACGTATCTGAAGACTCATTCAATTGGATCCAGAATGAGTTAAGGCAGTCCCTTGGAGGCTTCAGAAAATCCTATAGGAAGGATCAGAGACCTTGCCAAATTGAGTGAGCCATTATGGGAAGGAGGCGAACAGATTCTTCATCACACCCTCAAATCAGGCAGATGACCCTTCGTTGAGCAAAGCATTCAGAGGGGGATTTTGTCCGCGAGCCATTGCCAATTATAAGCTTAGCCCCAGGCCCCTTAAAAAAAGAGGAAAGAGTTTTGTAGGGATGTAGTAGGTACTCAGATGCTCAGGTTACTATCTCAAACTTTGAGTATACTACAAATGAAATAATGAAGACTGGTGAGCAAAATACGGCTTACTGGATATTGGTGGGCTGTAAATCCCAGCAGCCCTAGCCATCATAGCCAATGATGGTGGATGCTGGGAATTGCAGTCTGACATATGGAAGGCCACGCTTTCTACACTCCTGAATTTAGAGGTTACACACTGATAACTGTGTATTATTAAGACAGGCTTCCTGGCCTGAAGGGACAACTTCGTGTAAACTGTGTTTGAAAGAGTTGTTTTATCTTATTTCAAAGGAGAAGGTGATCACGTGACAGAGGGGGCCCACAAAACTCAGACCTTTCTGGACAGCCTTGGAAAGGAAGAAGGTAGGTGTTACTTGAACAGTCTTCCTTACTTTTCTGCAAAATAAAATCCTTTAATGGTCGGCTCCTGCAAGTACTCAGTACAGACACATGCTGGAAAGTATTCAGAGCTATACTAGATAAGTCTTCAAACTGTGTGTGGAAGAGAGAAATCAGCAGTAGGGAAAACAGATGGTCTTGGACTGCAACTCCCAGCTGCATTCATCACTGGCTATGTTGGCTGGGGCTCAGGGCGCCTGCAGTCCAACAACTAGAAAGCCAGGTATTCTTTACCCTTGGAGAAAACAAAAATCATCTTGCTGTGGGTTTTAGCAGAGCAGAGACTCATAGAAGGTAGATCTTAGAACAAGCTGGAAGAGATCAGCAAGGATTTCTGACTTCCGGTTGTTTAATAATAGCAGCATCAATGGGGCTGTCCCTTTGTGCTCTAGTGACAAATGGAATGAGAAACACAGCAAGTAAGAGTTCTAGGCATAAAGTTTCAGTGTCTCACTCTCTGCAAAGCTAAAACTTGGTGATCGAAGGAAAATTTCATGAGAAGGCGGAATTCTTGTGGGAGCAAAGCCCTCATTTTGCCCACGCCCAGTAGAGATATCCCAGTTTGCCTACCCGTGATATAAATATGCTGAAGTTAAGTGGTATGGGATAGCATAGACGTGGGGAAAGTTTGTCTCCCCAATATTGTTGGACTACAACTTCCATAGGCCCTAGCCCCAGCACAGCTATTGTTGAGGAATGATAAGGGTTGTAGTCCAACATCAGCAGGAAGGCCACACGTTGTCCTTCCTGTAATAACATTAGTGGTCCTTTCAACATCAGCAAAGGTTCCCTGCAGACCTGAGAAATCAGTGGCCCTCTGGATGTTGTTGGATTTCACCTTCCATCAGGCCTAGCACTGCAGCCATTAGCCTGGAATGATGGGAATGGGGTCCATCAGCTTCTGGAGAGCTACAGGTTCTGAATTGTTGCCTTCAAGACCTTTCTACAGTGCTTATCTGCTTGCAAAGTTTGCATTCTCTTCTGTCTTTTTTTCCCCTCCCCCAAACAGCTCTGGAGACAGATGTCATGGTCCCTCGCAAGCGTGCAAAACCCAAGACTGAAGCAACAGAAGAGTATGGAGAATGGAAACGGAGAATTCTAGAAAATGCTGCAAAATCACAGAGGGAGTGTGTGTGATTTGAGTGTATCCAAAATACAAACATTCTTTCTGGGTGTTTAATCCTGTATTTTTAAACCTGCAGACTTGTGGTTTTGTTCAAGGTTCTGCTTAAGCACCCAGTCAGGACGGTAGGAATTGGAAGTCTGTCTGATGAACGCAAAGGCCAGCCCTGCCAGTTGGTCAGTCTGGGGCATGCAGCTGAAACTGCCTGGCAAAGTTACTTCAGTTATCATTATCATCAAGGCATAGGTGGACACTTGAAGAAGATGGACATCTTTTTGTAGCAACAACTATGGTGCTGTGGATTGGATCCTGAAGTTGGAATCCAGGGGATTGTGTCTTTTCACATTGAGGGTGGAATATTTTACAGTGCAGTCAATCATAACTTCACTGTCTCAGGAGTAGACTCATTATTTTCAGTGGATATTATTTCCATGTGGAAAGTACCTACTACTAATATCACTCCCATATCTGTTCTTTGAAAGCTGCTTTGGTTACCTAAAGGGAGGCTAAAACTTAAGTGTTTTCACTCCCATCTTTTTTCAGAGCAAGGATGGGCAAGGTGCACCCTTTCGGTTGTTGGACTGCAACTCTCATCAGCCCTGGTCAGCGTGAGGAATACTGGGAGTTGCAGCCCGACATCCTGAGCGCTATGCTTTGTCCACCCATTTCAAGGTTGGTCTCTTAACAGAAGTTTTTTTTTATTGTGGCCTTGGGATAAAACTGAAATCCTCTCAAGAAGCAAATAAATATTTTTATTTCTCTCCAGTTCTTGTGCTTAATTTCTTTCATTTTTCAAATGCCACAGGTGAGCCAAAATCAGAGTGGTCATATTTCTTTTCTTAAGGTCCTGGTAGTCCAAGGTTACCTGTTGGGAAATAGGAGGCTGCACCCCCTTTGTAAAACTCTCATTTTGGCCTCCATGGTTCATTTAAGAAGACTTTCACCCAAAAAGTGCCAAAAAAAATTCCTGTGTTTCAGGATTTAATCTTTGTTGCATTCTTATTTTTCAGTCCTGTTTTTGACATTTTCATTCTTTGCCTCGCCTGTTACCAGCCTTGCAGTTTGGCCATTTTGTCATTTTGGTTGTGGCAACTCATTTCACATCATGTGTGCTATGCCAAAAAAGGACACACAGACACACTGCCAAAAAAAGGAGTAAGAAGGGGGGGGGCATAGCAGCATTTTTAGACTGTTTTTTTTTTTAATTTTCGCATAGGCTTTCATGGATATAAACCCACTTCAGATGCAGTGCTGCATCCAAAGAAGTGGGTTTATATCCACAATGGCTCATGCAAAAAAACCCCAAAAAACCAGTCTTGAAGTTTCTACTACATTTCTTCCTTTTTCTCCCCTTCTTTACTCCTTTTCATGCTGCAAGAGCACAGCATAAAAACTCTGCCACAAAGATGACTGACAACGATGTCATGCTAACCACCACATTGCTCACCAAACCCAATAGGAGCTTGTCCCGTCTTAAAAATTGTAGACAGGTGAAGGAAAGGGAAAGTGACCTCAAGAAACAGCTACAGTGGAGGGGGAGAAAGGATGTTGAATGGCAAATGTTTTGCAAGGTATGGTTTTCCACACTAAGATACTGCATTCAAAGCAAAAATGCTCCACACAGCCCTGGCAATGCCATCTCACTTCTAACTACATGGGGGTTTCCATCCCTCCCCTGAGGTTCTGCAACATGAAAGATCATGGCCATGATTCTGTATCATTTGCTTAGCTTAGATATGTGGCCAAGGAATGTCTCCCAGCCCGCCCACCTGAAATCCTCCCTTGCCAAGCAGCAGCTGCTAGGAGTGCTGGGGATCTGTTCCCCCTGTCGATCAGGATGCAGCTGACTTGACATTTCCACCCCCTCTGTGGCAACAGGGAAAAGCTAGGTCCCAGTTGCAATCCTAGCTTGCGCCAGAGATTGCTCATGGGAAGCAAGGTGGGGATGTCAGTCAACTGCTTCCCACTCAATCCTGTTTATCATAGTGGTTGCTGCCCAGTAAGGGACTTTCATAGTCCCTGCGTATTCCCTAAACCAGTGAACATGTAGGGATTATAAATGTGAGTCACAGATGCATAACTAGGTCATGCATTTGTAACTGCCTTAGTGAATTCTGGCCCATATTAAAGAAAAAACAAGTCTCAAATCGTTGCTAATTGCTAACATATAATTGAAGAAAGGAAGGAACAAGAGGCATAATTTAAGTCTTTCAACTTCCATGACCCCCCCGCCTTCATGGATGCAACCAATTTTCTTCTACAGACCATCCCATTGTATCCTACTAGGCCATTTCTGCACTACACTCTTACCACACGATTATTCCACTTTCAACATCCTGTGGAATCCTGGAGTTTGCAGTTTCGGGAGGGGCCACAGGATGTTGAAAGTGGAATAATCATGCTGTAAGAGTGTAGTGCAGAAATGGTCTTTGTCTTGAAAACTGAAACTGAAACACACTTTGTGGCTATGTACTGGAAGATGAGGAAATCTTATTGCAAAGCAGGTGGGGAGTTAGGTCAGTTGCTAAAATCTTCAAGTTTTTTCATGTTTCGCTGATCTACAACAGGTTACGCAGGACTTTCAGACATGCTTGGGAACCTTCTCAACCTGTTGGCCGCAGCAACCACATAGAAATGCTTCTGTAAAAGAAAACGGAAACAGAATATTAAACTATGAGATACACACACACTCCAAGTGTCCCAATTTGGCAGAGACATCCCAATCAATCCTCTGCCATCCTATTCTTTCAGCTGCTTTGAAAATGTTCCAGTTTCTCTCTCCCCCCCCCTTGGTTCTCAACTTCTGTTGCTGCAAACTGAGTTCAAAGTGCAAAAGTAGTATGTACTCAACTAAGGGCCTTTCCACACTACACAGTAACAGTGTTATTATTCCACTTTGAACATCCTATGGTATCCTGGGGTTTGTAGTTCAGGGAGGGGCCTTTAGAATTTTCAGCCAGAGAGCTCTTTGATCTCAGTAAACTATAAACCCCAGAATTCCACAGGACGTTGAAAGTGGAATAGCAGCACTATAACATCGTAGTGTGGAAAGGCCCTCAGTCGGCAGCTGGGAGAAGAGAGGAGGGCCAGAATCTTGCCTGTCCCAGGAAGCTCAGGCATGAGCAAACCAATGCAACCTCTCAGAGCGTGTGTATTCTTTCTCATTAACAACTTTGGCCATCTAGACCACACACGTCCTAGTTTTCATCTGTGAAACGGTGAAAGGCACGTCTATATATTGTTAACGTTAAAGCGAAGGGGTATTAGGAAACAGTCGCAATCCAGTACTAGGAATCCAGTTGCAATGTAAGTTGGCTAAATGCCTTGCAGCGCCTTTCTATGTAGCAGGGTTGGGCAACATCAGGCTCTGGGACCAAAGCTACCCATCATCCCGATATTCCAATATGGCCCTGTAAGGTTCCCCAGAAGGCCACATGCATGAATTTCACAGGGTTTTCTTAGGCACGGAGCGCTCAGGACTCGCAATGGCAAGCCCTCTCTAAACAAAACTGGCAAGAAAACGCCATAAGTCACCGTCAGTCAGAAATGATCAGCTTGGCGCTCTCATATCCCACTCCGAATGCTCTTTCTGCTCGCTTGCCTGTGTGCCTAGGGCTTCCACGTAGCTGCCCTGCCCGCTGCTAATTGCAACCATTTGGGGGATTCAGGGTGTTGACGTGATCAAAGAGAAAGGCGGCAGCTGCCCGTGATCTCTGCCATGTTGCTGACAAGGAAGAATGACACTCGAAACTCCCCTGTGGAGAGCTGATGACATTCTTTCTTTATAGAGCAAGTTCCATCAGAGCCTGTGGTTCCCGGAGAGCCAAGGTGCAGCGTGATGGGCTATACACTAGGATTCTCAGTAAGTCACTGGGTGATCTGGGGCCAGTCGCTGTTTCTTAAGCCTAATCTACTACACGGGACTGTTGTCAGGGCAGAACCCCGAAAGAAGGCCTACGTCTGCTATTTGAAGCTCTTTGGAGGATACGACAGGTTGTAAACGCAAGCAAGCAAACACTATGCGCTGGTGGTTTTCATGGGGATAGTGAATCCACTCTCACTTTTAGTCTGAACTTTAAAGGAGCTATTCAAGCTGCTGAATCCCTTTGGGGGATATGGTTCAGCAATTTGGAGAGCTCCTTCGAAGTTCACGTTAATATTCAGGGTGGGTTGACAGCCCCAGTGACATATAAGTCACCCACCGCACTGGCAGGTCTGGAACAAAGGCCTTTTCCTCCCTGCACTGTTATAGTGCTATTATCCCACTTTCAACCTCCTGTGGATTTGTTTGACATCTGGGGTTTGTGGTTCAACATCTGGGGTTTGTGGTTCACTGAGGCCAAAGAGCTCTCTGGATGAGAATTCTAAATGTCCCTCCCGAAACCGCAAACCCCGGGATTCCACAGGACATTGAAAGCGGAATAATTGCGTTTTAACAGTGAAGTGTGGAAATGGCCAAAGGCAGTTTAAAAAGCAAAGAATAACAAGAGCCATATGGTAAATGCTGGGTTCAGACAGCACAGCTGAAGTCCTGCGGGAAAATAAGCCCTGTAGGATCAGACCACTGGTCCATTTAATCCAAAATCTTGTTTTCTACAGTGGCCAGTGCGGTGATGCCTTTGAGAAACATACAAACAGGATGTTAAGACAACAGCCCTTGCCTCCTGTAGCTCAGAGGCAAACTGCTCTGAGATGGAGAAACCGTGTACAACTTGTAGTCGTCACAGCTAGACATCCTGTATGAAGTCAACAATTCTAAGTCCCCTAGGCCAGCAGTCAGCACTACACAGTGGTGGCTTCCGCATCAACGAGGTTGTGAATCCAGTCTGGGGTTTAGTCTGAATTTTAAAGGAGCCATACAAAATGCCAAATCCAGTCCCTAAAACACATTGGCTCCTGTAAAATCCAGGTGAATCCGCATGGAAACCTCCAGCTGCCACGTCTATCGCATTTCCACCAAGTTAGGTAAGTGAAACGGAAGCTCAGAGAGGTGACCTGTATCGATGAAATGTCAATAAAAATTATTCAAAAAGAAAAAGAAAAAGAGAGAGGTGACCTGTATTAAGCAGCATGACGGCTCTCAGCACATGCTCATCATGGCAATTTGTGTTCAGGACTCATCAGCTCTTTCCACACAAAAAAACTACTCGTTCCACAACCTACAAATGTTCTTTCCCACGAATCAATCTTTTCCCTTTAGGCATGGTGGAGTACATTTTAGTTTTTAGACAACTGAAGTCTGAAAACCTTGCCAATTCTACTGCAAATCATCTGGAAATCTACTGTGGGTGTGTATGTGACTTCAAGTCACCTGTGGACTTCGGGCAACTCCATGAATTTTTCCGAGGGTTTTCTTAGGCAAGGAATACTCAGAGTTCCTTCCTCTGACATACATCCTAGAGCGCTTGGTATTCATTGGCAGTTTCCCATCCAAGTATTAACCAGGGCTGATCCTGCTTAGCTTCCAAGATCAGACAGGATCACGTGCCTTTAAGGCATTTAGACCCTTGGAAATCTACTAGCAGATGCCAATCAGCTTTCTGTCCATTCCTGCTCTAGCTTTTTCAAATACAGAGTTTACATTGGGATCACAATTGCATTTGCACTTCAAATTACCTTTTTGGACCACCGTTCTCAGAATCCCCAGCATATCCCTGCTGGCTGGGGGATTTTGCAAACTGCAGCCCAGAGAAATAACTTTTCTAAGCTCTGTAATGATAGCAGGAACTGGCACCAGCAGCCTGGGCTGTGTTCAGGAAAGAACAGGGAAGCCAATGTAAAGCTTACCTTCCATTTGCGCTGAGCCATATAACGCTGTAGCAGCAGCTGAGACTTTAAACGGACTTTGGATTTCTTGGCTTTGGCAGGCAGGTCCGTCAGCCATTCATGTTTAAGGCAGTTGGCTGCACTTATTCTGCCACTGTGAAGACAGAGAAAGAAGGGAGGAACAAAAATCTGTGAAAGGGCAGCTCAGACTGAGATTATCAATGATACAGCCTGAGCAAAAGCTTCAAGGATCCATTCGCACTGCACAATTACAGCAACGTATTCCGCTTTAACTGCCATGGCACCCTCCTTTTGAGTCCTGGGATTTGCAGTTTAGAGAGGGGCACTTAGAATTCTCAGCCAGAGAGCTCTATTGCCTCCCCCAACAAACTATAAACCCCAGGATTCCATAAGATGTAGCTGTGTCAGTTAAAGTGGAACCACAGTGCTATAATTGCATAGTGTGAATGGAGACAAGGACTATAACGGCCTTTTCAGACTATACAGTTATAGCACTATGATTCTACTTTAACTGCCACGGCAACACTCTATGGAATCCTGAGCTTTGTACTTGGGTGAAGCACTAGAAATGTTTGGAACAAAATTCTAAGGATCACACCAAACTACAGACTCCACAATTACATAGGATGCAGTCATGTCAGTTTAAGCGGAATCACAGGCCAGAATCCTGTCGGTTATTCCCAAGCAAAGTAGAGCCTTGAGTCAATGGTTCAGCAGTGAATCAAACACCAAGGTGAATTCCACTGATTCAATGGGTTGACTCTCCCTGTAAGCCACCTTGAATCCTAGCCTGGGAGAAAGGCAGGATGAAAATCAAATTAAATTAGTAGTTGTATATATTAGTGTGTGTGTGTGTGTGTATGCAGTATGAAACCTCTCTATGGTCTCTACAAAGCTAGAGGGCTATTTCCAGTGACGATATAGTGTTTGGGTCGGCTCATATGGTGGGCTACAAATCCCACCTCAAGGAAATGCCTACCTGGAAATTCGTGTCCATTTTTACGCTTTTTCCTAAATGGGCATATTTTATTTACACATTTTGCTTAATGCAGGGGTGAGAAAACTTGTAGAAGTCTGGAGGCCATACATGCCTCCTCTTGGATTATGCAAGTCCACCCACCCTCCTCCTGACAAAGGGCATGTAGGGTCTTTCAAGGTTAAAAAATTAAAAACTGGAGGTGTTATGGGGTCTGGTCTGGGAGGACCCCTATGCCCACCATTGATGCAGTGTGTGCATTTTTCCCATTGACTCAAACAAGTTTTTTTTTCTGGTGTGTGCATTTTAAAATCTACACACTGTTTTCGTGTATGCTATTTCTCTGAAACGTCTCACAAGCCCCACCAGTGTGTGGATTTTCAAGGTGTTCTGAGAGGTAAAAAAAAGTCTACTTTAATCAGAACTGTCAAATTCAACTAATTTCTTCTTCATTCCTCATCTTGACACTCCTCACTCTGATCAGCCAAAGTCAGTAAGAATAGTGAATATGTGGAAGGCACGTATGAGATATTAAAGGCAATTTCATGAGATGTTCATGAGAAGACACAGGAAGGCTCAGTTTACAGGTGATTCTAGAAGGTTGGAATGGGTCCATCAAGAATATCAAGGGCCAGAGACAGCTGTGAGAAGACCCTCATTTCAAACATGACACCCTGTACCTTTTTTCCTTTATGAGGAGTCGGGACACAAAGTCTTTGGCCTCTTCTGACACTTGTTCAAAAGATTCTGCATCAAAATCCCAGCTGCAATTGACAATGTAATTCATGGTCTCTGTATCCGTTTCTCCAAGGAAAGGCGATAAGCCGCTGAGCCTGAAACAGAGCAAAGGAACTGTATGTGGAGACTTCTTATCATGTCCATTACATGCCCACAGGTCCTTCATAGCAACGCCACTGAACAGACAGTGAGCTGCATAACCTTTCCATAGGTCTAGTTTGGTATGATGGAGGACTGGGCAAGGTGAAGTCTATAGGCTGCATGTTGGCCTCCCCTACCAGCACTGAACTTCAGTCTTTCAGGATTTTCCCCGTCCCCCAACCCTCTTGTCCAGTCACTTCCAATTTCTAAAAATGTTTTTTCTAGTTAAAAACTTGGGAGAGGGGAATTATATCTAAATGGTAAATATCACCCCTTTCCAAAGTTTCTGGGGGCCCAGGTTTTGTGTGTGTGTGTGTGTGTGTGTGTGTGTGTGCGTGCGTGCTTGCGTGCGTGCGTGCACGCCTTCAAGTCATTTCCAACTTATGGCAACCCTAACCTATTATGGGGTTTTCTGGGTCTGAGAATGGGTGATGCGTCCAAGGTCACCCAGTGGGTTTTTGGAACCCAAACCCAAGAGCCCAAATCTGGTTTAGTCTATCATCAAGGATTCTGGGAAGTCAAGTCCAAAGCATTTGGAGGGCCAACAGCTGAGAATCATTGCTAAACACAGTCTTCATGGTAGGTACACCCAGTCTCTGCAATTCCTTTTGTATAACAGTGGTCCTTTCACAGCTTAACTGCCATGGAAATATCATATGGAATCCAGAGGCTTGTAGTTTGGTGAAGCACTATAGCTCTCTGGCTAAGAATTCCAAGCATTCCTCCCTAAGCTTCAGTGTAGTGTAATGGTTTGAGTGCTGAACTTTGGAAACCAGAGTTCAAATCTCTGCCATGGGAATCAGTTGGGTGATCTTAGGTAAATCACATTCTCTCAGCCCCAGAGGAAGGCAAAGGTAAACGCCACTGAACAAATCTTGCCAGGAAAACCCAAAAGCCATTATTCTATGCAATGTTGCCCTGGCAGTTGAAATGGAATGGTGGTATTCTAATTGTTTAGCAAGAAAGAACAGCAGCTCTCATAAATGTTGGCCACGTAAGACCCGCTGTCCTTATGTGTGGAGTCAATGTTGTCATAACTAAAATCCTCCCTTCTTTTCTCCCTCTCCGAAGGTTTACTCACAGCATATATGCTATGACGCCTACACTCCACATGTCCGTTGGGAATGACACAAAGTCATAGTTCACCACTTCAGGAGCCAGGAATTCTGGCGTGCCAAAATTCACTTTCAGCTTATCACGGGGTTTGTACCTTAACCAGAAGTGAGAGAAAGAGAGAGAGATGACAGCAATGGAATGATGCCCAACAAGCACATGGCATATACACGGGACTGAAACTGCTCAAAACATTCATAAAGTCTCCAATTTTTTTAAAAAAAACTCTTTTTTTAAAGGAACAAAGTTTCTAGACCTTAAGACCACAAAGACTGGCTTGAAGTACAGCTCACAAGGATGAAATATTGTCCAACAACCACCACATAAATTAAAGTTTACCCACAAAAACAGAAGACCCATGATCAAATAGGGAGGTGCTATTAGCCCCTTTTGAATGTTACAAACATGAAAGAGATCTTCACAATTAAATTAAAGAGATCTGCCCCTGACAACACATGCATTGCTGGTCCATTTCCTCAGTTTCTGCACTTGACAGATAAATGGCTCTGACTTAATGCTTAAAAGAGTAGGAGCAAAATACTCTCTTTGAGGAAGGTTATTCTAAAGTTCAGGGGCCATCACAGAACAAAAGCCCTCACATGGCAACTTGCCTACTTAGCCTCTAAAATAGGGAATATAAAAGAAAAGAGCAGCCAGGATGCGGATATAAAGAAGACTTACCTCCGTGCTAGTCCAAAATCAATTATTTTAATCTGGTTTCCCGTATGATTCACACATAATATGTTCTCAGGCTACAAAAGAAGAGAGCATGTTTAAATCAACATTTGCAGTTTTTTCAGAATGTGATGTTAACTTGCAGCATTGCAGGTGCAGTGCAGAGTGATGGGTTGCAATCAGGTGGACTGAAGTCCAGATCCCCTCTTAATCTTGAAGCTCACTGCCTGACCTTTGACCAGTAACTCTCTCTCAGCCCAGTCAACCTCACTGAAGAAAGCTCACCAGGCGGATAAAATAGGAACAAGACAAGAGCCACCTTCCCAACACCCTGAGCTCATTGAAGGGAGGGAAATATATCAGTGCCATTGTTGTTTGTTGTCATGTGCCTTCAAGTCAATACCAAATCATGGTGATTCTGGTACATGGTTTTCTTGACAAGATTTATTCAGAGCAGGTTTGCCATTGTTTTCCTGAAAGGCTGAGAGTGTGATTTCCCCCAAAGTCACCCAGTGGGTTTCCATGTCTGAGGCGGGAATTCAAACTCTGGTCTCCCAGAGTCCTCCTCCAACGTTCAAACCAACTACGCCATGCTGTCTCTCATCAGCCATGAAGTATTTAAGTCTTTTACTCCAAGTCTCAAGTCAGGCCTCAAGTCTCTACCTTCAGGTTTCAAGTCCTTGAAGATACCTTCAAATCAAGTCTCACGTCTGGAAGCCAACTTTATACCCCAAACAAAATTCTAGAATTATTGGATAGACAGCAATAAATTCAGTTTTAACAATTTAACCAGAGTCAGCTCTCCACATTTGCAATTTTGTCATCTGCAGCTTTGGAAGTGGGGAACAGGATCCTATCTTACTCCCGATTACTGAAGATTCAAAAGATTTAGAAGGAAGGATCCTTCTTCCTCAAGCCCATTGCCTAACACATTTGCTGCTCCCCTCTGAGAAATGCACCCACACTTTGGGCTCGAGAGAGATTGTCCTGTGACTAGTAGGCAAAAAGAGACGGAGGCGTTGTTCAAAGTCTAAGGTTTCTGGATGAATGTGTTACGTTACTGAACCAAAGGCAGCAAGTCAGTCACTAAAAATATACAAGTCTCGAGTCGAGTCAGTGCATCATTTATGGCTGAGTCGAGTCACTGAAGCGACCTAAGTCCGACTTGAGTCCGAGTCTATCGACTCAAGTCTACATCACTGCTCATCAGTGCAACAAACAAACATAAGGCCCACTTTTTTCAGTGCTTTAGTATTTATTAAGGTATTCCCTCATTTTTCAGACAAAAATGGTCTTCCACAGCAGCCACTCTGGGATTTCCCTTTGTATTTCAGCAAACTTTGGGTTTCCTGTAAGCCTTTTGGTGCCTCTCCATCAAGCACAGGTGGTCCCAGTTTGTCTAGAATAGATGTGCACAACTATCAGGGTTTGTGGGACCACACTGACCCTCCACGTGACTTTGAAGGCCCATACTCCTGTCACATTCCCACCAAAAATATTGTTTTTACTTTTTCTTTCCTTTTTTTTCTACTTGTTTCTGTGCTACAGATGCCTCAGCAACCCCTTGTGTTGGGTGTATGTAAATGTTATCTTTTGAAAAATGCAATTTTAAAATTTGGCGACTACTCAGCTGGGCCCCAAGGCTTCAAGACAAGAAACTGGGGTGACTTGCAGCCCATGGACTACCTCTTCCCACCCTTGGTCTAAATAGAAGGATTGCTTAGGCTATAGAAAGTGAGATGAACTTTCCATCACCTTCAGGTCCAGATGAAGGATATATTGTTGATGCAGGTAGTGGATTCCTTCACATATTTGCTTGGTGAAAAGGATAGCATCCAGTTCAGTAAGGTTGTAGTTTTCATCTATGATCCGGTCAAACAGTTCACCACCATCCACACTTACAAAGCAGAACATTGAGAAGAAAGAAATATCTCTCATTAGCTCAATTCATTTAGGTACATCAGGTTGATTTAGATACATCAGGTTGATTTAGGTACATCTACATCCGCAGAAAATAACTACCTGAATGCAAGGTTATTAGCCCAATCCTACACGTTTCCTCAAGGAGCAAACCTCACTCGGTGCAATGGGGCTACCCAAAAGACTTGTAGCACTGGGAAATCACAGGCCCATCTCCTATTGTTGAATGAATAGAGGAACTCAAAACCCTTTCAAGCATTAGAAAGTATGGCATACAGACATCAGCTTTATAAGGATACATATATGCCATACATGATTCCCCACTGCTAAACTTTCACTTAATTGCATTCTAGATTATTATTTTTAATTCATTTTCTTTCACTTTTGAATTTGTTATTTTTCTTCTTAATTTGATTTTTACACATCCATAAATGCTGATTATTAAACACAGGGCCATTTCAAAAGCCTAGCTGGCTGTGAAATTTACTGGGTAAGATTGGGTCAGGATTATCTTTCAGCCTAATCTATCTCATGCTGTTGTTCTGAAAATTAAAATGTGGCAGAAAAGCAGGTACACTACCCTTGAGCAATTTGGCAGAAAGGTAAGATGTGAAAATGTAAAAAACAACCACCACCACCATAATAATATCATCACCACAAAGCAACAATATCAGCTGCTTAGGGAAGCAGACACTACTGCACAAACAACAAAAGGGATCTCTTCAGAGGACGTTTTGATCCCAAGGGAACTGACTTTTGGTAAGCAGATTCATTACTTTCACACATCAGTACTAACTGCATTGTGTACTGCTTTTATGGATTTTGTGTTTTGTTTTATTTTGCTGTATGGCCAACACAGGTACCCCTAAATATAATTTTTTTCTGGATTCGAAGATGCCAGATTTAGCCGCAACAAGAGAATCCTAAACAAGATGGAAGTAAGGACAGGGACTTCACTCTTTGGGGCTTCTATCTGCAACATAGGTAAAACTTTCTTTTGGACTATAACTGGCTGAGTTTTACCTATACAGCACCTAAAAGTTTTTCCAGATGTAGCTGTGCAGAGATCTTTTGAGAAATTCAGCATCCTGTGCCTAAAAAAGGGGTCCGTGGCTTCACAAGAGACAGTGGTATCCTGAATCCCCAGAGGAGTCGCTTTATTGCTGCTAATCGAGTTGAAATATTACTGTCCTTTGTCTTGGTCCCCAAATGGCCAAGAGGGGAATGGCCTCTGCCTGCACTGAGATTCCTCCAGATCAACCAAACTACAGCAGAGACATCTGATACAAAATGTAGGCCTACAACACAAACACCCTCACCCTTTTCCTCGCTTTTTTCCTTTCTCCTGAACAATTTTTTTAACATCTTTTGCCTGATGAAGAAGCCAATGGAGCCTTGAAAGCTTGCATGATGTGTTCTCTGCATTTTGGTTGGCCAAGAATGGTACAGCTTTTTTGAGGATTTTGGATTTTGTTTTAATATACTAACTGAACACTGTAAAGATCTGAACGATTTGTATCACCTCATGTAGCCCTCCGAAGAATTTGGGTGAGAGTCACAATTTGAATCTTTCTGGATCCTATTCCCTTCTATCCCACTCCCACAACTGTATAAATACGCTTAATAACCTGAGAGTTTAACATTACTCTGTATTGCAACTGAAGAAATCCACAAAAGCTCACATTAAAATAAAAAGATAGGTTTCTTTTTTCTCCCCTTCTCTTTCTCCTTTTTATTCCATGTCAGCCCTTTCTAACTCCGGTGCTCTCCAGATGTTTTGAACCGCAATTCCCTTCATCCCTAACCAGCACGAGGACTTACTATTCCATGATTAAGGTGAGGTTGTTCTTGGATTCAAAAGCATCATAGAGCTGGATCAAATTGACATGGTTTAGTTGATTCATGATGTTGATCTCATTTTTCACTTCCTCCTGAAGGATGAGACATTAGACATATGACATTAGAACTGACATATCTCAGTTTTAACGCTCAGGAAGCTTTCCCATGTTGCCAAAACCTCCAGATATCAGAACAGAGTCCATGACAAGTTGAAGAAAAGGGGAGATGCAGAGAAAACTGACTTTTTTTCTTTCTATAGCTAGTTCTTTGAGTCAGGAGGCACTTAGGAATATGCATTACAGCCATCCCTCCACATTTGCAGGTTTAACATTCACAGATTTGATTATTTGCAAGTTTCCCCAACCTCTGTCCCCCCAACCTCAAATGTCTCTTTTCCAGGGGAACCTCCCCTCTCAGCAGTTCAAATCAGGCTGCACAGCCCTTTTTAAAAACCAGCCTCAAATACTCCTCCTCCACCACCAGCCGACAGCCACTGGATGGCTCGCAGACCAATTTTGCAGCACCACAAACCCAACTCCGATGCCCTCCCACACCCAATGAAGGAGGTGAGCGAGAGAGAGGAAGTATAAGACCACCATGCCAGACCACCCCTTTTTCCTCTCTCTTCCTTGACCCAGTTTGGACGCTGGGTGCCCACTCTCCCCACCATGGCTCAGCTCTCTTCCCACAAACACACACACACACATTTTGATATTTGCGGTTTTTCCACTTTTGTGGGGGTCCTGAGCCCCGAATCCCAGTGAACGTGGAGAGCCAACTGTATATTGGGATGGGGAATGTATGGCCCTCCAGACGTCATTGCACTGCCGTTCCTGTCATCTTTTACCACTGGCACCATTGGCTATAAGTAAGGAACTGCATTCCAATCACATCTTGCCACACATTCTGCACTGCCTCCCTTATATGAAGTCAGACCATTCATCTAGCCCAAGATAATCCACTCTGATCTTTCACACTACTTCCTGCTTAATCCTTTTCATTTCTGTTTGTCTTCAGCTGGAGATGCCAAGGACTGAGCTTGGGACATTCTATGTACATCTGTTCAAATGAAGAATACCAACTCAGTCTGGGCACCATGATGAATAAAAAGGAGACTGATTTTTTTTTTTTACGCCTTTTAAAAATTACTCCTTGAGATCAATGATGAAGGCCTTCCTCCCTCCACCTGTTTTAAAAGAAATTAGGAATGAACTCTAGAAATATGGGGCTACCACCAAAAAAGCCATGTTCCTGGTGTTCATCAGTCAGCTATCTTTGGACACAGACCAAAGAGGAGGCCCTTTATCATTGATCTTAATCCATGGGCACAGGTATACGGGGCAAGTGGTCCTTAGAAAAGTCAAATGCCAAAACGTTTAGAAATTTAGAAGATAAAATGAGCATTTTATGTTGACACAAAAACAAACAGGCAGTATAACAGGTACAACCACTGGTATGTGGACAACTCCCTTTCTCATAAGTTCCCCAAGAGTCAACTTATTTTGTCTACAAATGCTGAGACCCCTACAGGGTAAAAACAACATATTTAGAATAATTCATTCTATGCTAATTCTCTTGGGGCTTTTTTTAATTCTCTTGGGGCTATTTTTTCTTGTTTCTTGCCAATGAACACCACCCAGACTCTGGAGGTCCCTCTACAAGAAACAATACAATGGATGGCTAATGTAATTAATGCGCTGTTATGCATATCCCTTGACTAACAATACAACCCTGGGGTATATCCCATTTAACAATAGGCCATAACACATGCAAATTGCTCCCTCCCACCCGGGGACTATACAAGTATACTCTGTCTCATTTCCATGCCATCAAATCCTCTGAAGATGAGAGCCACAGATGCAGGGGAAACGTCAGGAGAAAATACTAATAGAACATGGCCTCAAAGCCCGGAAAATCCACAACGACCTGTGGATTCTGGCCGTGAAAGCCTTCGACTTTACAGCTGCACAATAGTTTGAGAGGTACAGTTCAGGTCATTCAGGACAAGAAGTCAGAAAAATCAGATTCCTCAAGATTCTCTGACCAGAGGGATTCTTTTTGCTGCTGCATTTAAGTATACTGTTGAGACTGAACTTACATGGAAAACTAGCAGAGCTTATTGAGTTTCAGAGCTGGACTCAAGCCAGCTGGGGCTGATGATGAAGAGGACAAAGATGCTAATGATAATAACATATTGGGGCATGACCATCTGTAGAAGCTCAAAGAACTGGACTGGGCCCCTGGGAGCAAAAAATTCTGGGTCTTTCCACCCTACACTGTTACAGTGCTATTAATCCACTTTCAACATCCTATGGACTCCTGGACTTTGCAGTTTAGAGAGGGACATTTAACAATTCTCAGCCAGAGAGCTCTTTGGCCTCAGTAAACTACAAACCCCAGAATTCCACAAGATGTTGAAAGTGGAATAATAGCACTATAACAGTGTAGTGCAGAAAGGCCCCTAGTCCCAGAGCCTGAGACTCCCCAGCGGTCCATCATCTGCCTACCAACAGGTATACCCAGGAACCTGGACATGCCTGTAGTAGGGGCATTTTATCCACTTGGCCCAGTATTGTCTGTTCCAGTTGCCAGCTACGCTCCAAAGTCACTATTTGCCATATAATTGGAGATGCCAAGAACCGCACTTTAGATTTTATGAATGCAAAGCCTACGTTCTGGCACTGAGCTGGTCATCCAGGGAATCCAGGGGGCTTGATTGAGATTCCATTTGGGTTAGACTCAGCCTCAGGGCCTGAGACCCCCTAGGTCTGCTTTCGACAATGACCTGCCGTATCAATCAAGCTTTCGTCCTGGGAAAGCTGAATATATTTACTAATCTGTTCTCATTCAGCAACATCTGATTATAAATGTACTGTGCTGGAGCAGATAGTAAGAGCTGTCCACATCACTTCTTCCCAACAGAAAGTTCAGCTGGTGACTGCTACCAAGACAGAGAAATGATAAAGGCTCAAGTCTCCAATGAGCATAAAACATAATGGGCCAGTTGCTCACTCTTAGCCTCATTTCCCAAGCTTGAGAAAGTTACTTTTTTTTTTTTTTGACTACAGCTCTCAGAACTACCCAGCCAGTGGATGAATAATTTTAACAGCCATAGTCCAAAAAAGTAACTTTCTCAAGCTTTACCTAATTTACAGAGATGTTGTAAGGATGAAATGCCGGAACATACGTCACCTTTGGCTTACTGGAGAAAAAGCAGATTATAAATGCAACATATACAATTGGAAACAGAGCCACTGAGAAACAAGAGTGGAGGATATCAGCACATCAAAAGAACCCTGAGATCTGAAAGAAAAATTAATTGAGGGGACAAAAGGAAAACAGTATTGTGAAGGCTACGTCCAGCAGCCAAGAAGACAGAGTGACTATTGGAGTAGGAAATGGGGTATGTGTGAAATAGCAGAATGCCTCTCTGAACCCTGGACAAGAATACAGTTTTTCAGAGCTTTGAAAAGTTATCTTTTGGACTACAGGTCCCATAATCCTCCACCCAGCATGTGGGGGGGGTATTGAGCGTCGGAATCCAGAAGAGTAACTTCTCCAGGCCCTTCTCTTTCTATAAGGGAGTTTACTTGCCAACATTTTATCCCACCACCTGGACCTCTTTTATTTTTAAAGAGGATAGAATTACCCTTTCTTTTGCTGCTTTCACTTTGATGATTTTGGCCGCAAGACACAGTCTGGTTGACTTTTCGGTGCACTTGTGAACTTGACCAAAACGCCCCCTGTTGAGAGATGGAGAACACCATAAATGAAGCCTGAAGGGGAAACGGCTTAGCAGACAACTCCCTGCAGACGCCTCCAGAGACCAACTATTCTTATCATCAATTAAAAATAACCTGGTACAAAGAGAACGGAATTGGGAGGTCAGGAGTCCAGGAGCTCCTTTTTCTCCCAGCTTAGGAGGGATTAACATTGATCTTTCCATCCAGTTGTTCAGTGCTTACATTAAAATATTACACCCCATTTATATTCCTCCATTTCACAGTGGAATGACGACCTGACAGGGGTCTCTATTTGATTTGGTAACAGGACACGCCTGGGCGGCTGCCCTTTAGCAATGCATTTCCAAAGCTCTCCTAGAAAGTGAATTTGCTACTTTCTAAATCAGGAATTGGGAAACGAAATGGAAATTGAGCAGATTCCCTCTCCTCATGCCCTCCACAGGCCAGATTCTGACCTTCTGTGAACCAAACAAGATCTACAGGCTGGAAGCCCTGCTCCCAAATTATGCTAGTCAATAACTTCAACATTACAACCTCTGGATCAACACTTCTCAGACTAGGGAGGCCACCATTTTTTCCCCTCCAGTTCTTACATGTTTACCGTTACAGGGAATGAAACAGTGAAAATTGTTCACAGCTGGGACTCGGCTGCGTTCACATCTCTTGGTATCTGCCTCTTTGCTTTGGATGTACTTCTAAATGCTTGACTGAGCTTTTAAGTTATTAAAGTGCTAGAAATTTGGGAACTGAAGGCAAATTCCCTTCGGAAGTCATAGTTCTTATTGGGGGCAAAGAAGAATCGCCCACAAGTAGAACTGCCCCATCAAATAAGAGCTATATGGGGGCTGGGGGCATTCAACACATCCTCAATCCTGGCTGCTGTAGAGCCAAACATTCCACTCATCTTACCTCCCCTTCAGGTTCTGGTACACTGTTTTTGTTGTTATTTGCCTTTAGGCAAATTGCTAACACGGGGTGGGGGGTTAGCAAGATTGACTCTGAGGAGTTGTCATTGTCTTCCTCTAAGGATGAGAAAGTACGATTTGCTCAAGGTGACCCAAAGTGTTTCCTCGGCTGAGCAGGAATTCAGATCCTGTTCTTCCAGAGTCCTAGCTCGATATTCAAACCACTGTACCACACTGGCTCGTGAAATACCCTGTCTTCCAACCATCCCACCAAGGGACCCATATTTCAATTTGGGAAGTACGACCTTAAGGGGGAATCAAACCTTCGTATTTGTAAGTGCTCTTAGGACAGGCCTGAAGAACAAGTCCAGAAAACACTAACAGCTTCATATGATATTTCCTGGATCTTGAAGTTAAGGAACAGTGATTCAGAAAAAGCGACTGTTACTGTTAAACCTACCCTCCCAAGACTTCGTGATGGCATACTGAGTAAGCGGCTGTTAACTCGGTTTGCTTGATGCTCACAATGCGATGTTCGAAAGGAGCCGGAGGAGGAGGGCTGTCATCTAAAGGAGGAAAAAACAGCTCATGATTGCATCGATTTTTCTCCGCAGCAAACAGCTGGGCATCTGATTCAATTTCTCTGGCTTACACTTTTGCATCCCTAGGTGGAGATGCCTCAAAATGCCGGTAAGAACATTGACCAAACACAACCACACTGACAAGCTTCTCCAGAGGCTTAGCAGATAGCATTTTCTCCACTGACGTAGGCATCGTTCCAGTGAGGTGAGGAATACAGGGAAGAGATCCACAGCCATCTCCCACAAGGTTCACGCAGATACATAGTATTAAATTGTTAGCACTTAAATAGCACTTTATAGACATAAACGTCACTGGCCATACCTTCTTCTTTTAATTTCCCTCTGACCTCACTCTGTACAGTCCCGTTCCAACCATGCTGTGTATATACATCTGTTGAGTCAGAGGAATTTTCGTGCCTCGGATGAAATAGGATACAGTCCAAGAAAGTTCATGAAATAATGCACACGTCAGTCTTTATGGCAGCACAGAAGTCTTTGTCATTTTAACACAATGGGGAAGCAAAAGCATTTTGATAACAATGAGAAACTGCACAGAGCTACCCACTAACTACTATTACTAATTTTGTTGTTCTTGTTCTTGTTCTTGTTAAAATATTTATACCCAACCCTATATCAAAGATCTCAGGGTGGCTTACAGAAAGCGTTGAAACAAGTTACAAAGTTTAAAACAGTAGAATAATTAAAAATCTTAAAACATATTAAACAGCAAAAATAAGTTTCAAACAGATTTTAAAGATCTGAAACCTTGTAAAACTATTACAGTACATCTATATATGGGTTGAATTTATGAGTTCCAAAGATTTTGATGGACTGGGCAATTAAGAAATTCTCACTACTATAGATGCAGAGAGTCTCATAGCTCCTTACAGTCTTAAAATTATCAGAACTTTGGAAAAGTTACTTTGCCAGAGTACAAAATCCCCCAGCACTGACATTAACCCTAATTAACACTGAACCAGTGGCCACATTGTTGCACATTCTCTGACATTTCACACAAGAAAACTAGTACATGCATGACCAAGCAACAATCAAGTGTGGTCAAGATGGCAAAAGGTTATTAATGCAGAAGAACACACAAGCTAGGGGAGGCTTCAGCCAGTTTACTTTTGCCTGAGCCTACTGGGAAGGGCAAGATTTCTGACCCCACCTCTCTTCTCCCAGCACTGAGTCGACTGCAAGTTACTTTTCCACGCTGCGTTCCTCAGCAATTGAAGCAAGCTGAGGGCAAAGGGGGAAACTGGGAGGAGGAGGAGAAAACTGAGACAGAGCTAAAAACTGAAGCAGGTCTAAAAAATGGAACAACAGAGGATTAATCCTCCCAAATCAGAACAGCTAGAGGGTATGGCATTGTTTTTCCAAGCACTGAGATTTATTGTGACACAAGTTTTCATGAACCAGAGCTCACTTTTTCCAACGTATTGTTATTCTCATATTGCATATTAGATAAATATATATCACACGCGGGTACAAAGAGAGCAACATAAATGGTGTGAGTAAAGCACCAATGAAATGTAACATGCGTATCTGTTTATTTACATATAGATATAGATATAGATATATAAAAACACACACACACAAAATAAGGACAGCGGCAATTCATATTATCTGTCTACCAACTCAGAATCTGATCTTTCATGCGCTTGCTAAAGCCCATTCTAATCTGCAACCATGAGAAGGCTGCAATCCTATAGAAATTTACTTGGAAGTAAGCATCACAGAACATAAAAAGACTAGCTTCTGATGCATATATTGTAAATCTGTGTTACGTCTTTAAGCCAGCTGTGGACAACCTAAGGCCTTCAGAGCAAAGCTTCAAAAAGTTACTTCTCTGATCTATCATCCCCAGACCCCCCACCAACCATTCTGGCTGAGGGATATTGCATATTGTAGCAATGCCAAAAACAATCTTTTTGAGATAGCGTTGGTCCTCCAGAGGTTGGTAGACTGCGATCCCCATCAGCTTTCACCAAACACAACCCATGGTGAGGGATGATGGAAGTTGCATTTCCCAAAAATCTAGAGGACCATAACTTGTCAGCCTCTGCTTACTGTGCTTACCGGCTCCCTGTTAATCAGGAGGCAATCTCAGGAATGGCCTCAACATCCCGAAAGTGCTAGATCTTGTCTGATATTGGAATCTAAGCAGGTTCCCCCCCTGCTTAGTACTTGGATGGGAGACTACCAAGGAACACTAACTGATGTAGACTACAGTCAGTGATCCACATTTACAGATTTGATCATTTGGGAGTTTCTCCAACCCCTGCCCCCTCCCCACTTCAAGTGCTTTTTTTCTAGGGGAACCTTCCCTCTTGGCGACTCCAATCAGGCCGCACAGTCCTTTACAAGCCCATGTCTGATCCTCTTCTTCCTCCACCAGCAGCTGCCTGACCAGCTAAGGACAGCTTGAAGCCTGATTTCTCAGCATCACAAACCTTTCCAGATGCCACACACACACTCAAAGGAGGAGATGGGTAAGACATGCCAAGCCACCCCTTTCTGTCTCTTTTCCCTGACCTGGTTTGGACCATGGGTGTCCATTCTCTTTACCATGCCTCATCCCCCTTCCCACAAACACGCAAACACACATTTTGATATTTTTGTTTTTTCTACTCTTGTGTGGGTCCTGTGCCCCTAATCCTAGTGACTATGGAGGGCCAACCGTGTATATTTCAGAGGAAGGCCTATTCCTCTGAAATATATTCTTTGCCTAAGAAAATCTTAGAAAAATCCACGGGGTTGCCATAAGTCAACAGATGATTTGAAGGCATATTTGCACAACCCTGGGAATATTTGCTGCCTTTTGGCAGTGTGTGAACTAGACAAATAATTTGCCAGTACTATCATTAATGTTGCTTAAGAGCTAGCCAGCACATGGCTCAGTTCCATAGAATACAACCACCTGGCTGGAAATGAGACAGATCTGGGCCAAAGCAGCCCTAGAATGGGTGGCAGCCACTAGCTTCCATCTCAGTGGTGGAGTGAATCCACTCCAGTTTTTGTCCAGCCTTTAAAGAAGCCATCCAAGGGGCTGAACCTAGTTTGGGGGAAAAGACTTGCACCTTCAATAACTCCTCTAAAATTTAGACTAAAACCTGGAACCAATTCACTGTCCCACTAACACGAAAGCCACCAATTAATCTGTGTGTTCTGGTTTTGTTCAAGAGTTTATAACTTTTTGCTGATTTTGCATTTATTGGGGTTACATGCCTTCAAGTTGACTCTGACTTATGGTGATCTTGTCCTGGGTTTTCTTGGCAAGATTTATTTAGAGGAGGTTCGCCACTGCTTTCCTCTGAAGCTGAGAGAGCGTGACTTGCCCAAGGTTACCCAGTGGGTTACCATGGGTGAGTGGAGATTTGAACTCTGGTCTCCTAGGCCATTTCCGCACTACACACTTATAGCGCGATTATTCCACTTTCAACATCCTATGGAATCCTGGAGTTTGCAGTTTCGGGAGGGGCCGGCCCCTCCTGAAACTGCAAACCCCAGGATTCTGGCCCCTCCTGAAACTCCAAACCCCAGGATTCCATAGGATGTTTAAAATGGAATAATCGCACTATAAGAGTGTAGTGCGGAAATGGCCCTAGAGACCTAGCCCAATACTCATACCACCACACCAACTCTGACTTTGCACACCAAGCCATAAAATGTAGTTGCCAATGACACCCCTTTTTTTCCCCCCACTTCTGGCATGCTTTCTGCCTCCTCCAGGCAGATAGACCCAAATAACCCCCCATCCTTTCCTGTTTTGCAGTAAGAAAGGAAAGTGTGGGGAGGCTGCGGGTAGAATCAGCCCCAGACAGTATGTTGTCTGAGATAATGTCCAAGATGGCACCCTCACCATTCCACATATACAAGCCGGCTAGACTGGAAAGCTGAATAAGGCCAGCAGCAAGATGACATCTTCAGGCTAGTAGTTTAGGAGATGCAGGGCAGGCCGTGGGGCACACATATCTCTACCCTCCAAGATGAGAGAATGACCACAGCACTGGGAGAGACAAGAGGCTCCCACTGCTGCCCTCCTAGCATCTACTGCCCGACACATTTCTCTCACTTTGACTGATCCTTGGACTGCCCCATTTTGCCCACCTGGCCTCATAGATGGTGAACAATCCCCAGTCTTCCTCCCAACACTGGAGCTGGAGAGATAGCAGGACAGCTGTGTAACCTCCAAAGCACCAATTATCACAGCTGCCAGATGGAAGAGCTACACTCGCTCCAGCAAAGGTGACAAATGGAAATGTTGATACACGCCCATGACGGAAGAAAGGTGGATATCTTAGACACTACGTGGATATAGCATTGCTGTGGTCCATCCTATGGAAACCTGGGATTTGTAGTTCAGTGAAGTATTTAGGGCCCCATGACACTACACAGTTAGAGCACTATGATTCCATTTCAATTGCTATAGCAACATCATATGGAATTTTGGATACATACGGTGTAGTGTAGTGGTTTGAACATTGGACTACACCTCTGGAGACCAGGGTTTGATTCCCCATTCATTCATGGAAACCCACTGGGCGACCATGGATGGATCACACATTCTCAGTCACAGAAAACCCTGTGAGAGGTTTGCCTTAGTGTCGCCATAAGTCAGAAATGACTTCCACGCACACAACAACAAGAAGTTTAGTGAGGTACTAGAGCTCTCTGGCTAAGAATTCAGAATGCCCCTGGCTAAGCTGCAAATCCCAGGATTCCACAGAAGGTTGCCATGGCAGTCAAAGTGGACCCATTGTGTGGGATGAAAGGGCCCTTAATAGTTCTCTGCCAGAGAGTTCTACTGCCTTGCCAAACTATAAATCTCAGGATTCCATAGGCTGCACCAATGCAATTAAACTGGTAACAAACTGCTATAGCTGTGTGCTGTGAAAGAGACAGGAAAGTTCACCATGATAAACTCTTAAACCAGCATCTGAGGTCATGGCTGAACATAACTGATATCAGATCCTAGTTAAAGGGGAAATCCTGGTTAACCTCACCTGAGATTAATCCCAGACTGACAAACCTTTCCCTTAACGTACAACATGGGAACTTTTTCCATCCTGAAAATGTGTTTATTACAAGATAAATAAATAAATAAGAAATCAATCAATCAATCAATCAATCAATCAATTCCTTACTCATAGGAAGTTGGCTGTCAGGGTTGGGGAAGCTTTGACGTAAAAAATAAAAGTTTCAAAACAACGAGGCAAAAAAAGCAAACATATCCAACACACACACACACATACTCAAGATACTGTTGCAAGGACCCAATGATTAGGCACCCTTCTGACCCATGAGATGCTTTAAACTTTAACTTCCAGAAGCCCCAGCTCCTATAATGTTAAGTGCTGTGGGAACTGTAATCCTAAAATTTGGAGAGGGCCAACCCCTTCCTGCTTTATGTCAATAATTGTTCCAGGCTAGTATTTTCTCTGATATGCTCGCTTTCAGTGAGTAGGAATTTTATTGATTAATTCATTCATTCATTCTTGAAAGAAAAACATTCAACTATATTGAACCCACTTACAGATGGAGGTCATATAATCCAGATATATGTTCACTACCTTGTCTCCTATGAGAGGCAGGTTTGAAGGAAACACAAATGGAAGATTTGGAGGGAGTTGGCAGCCCATGTAGTCCAGTCCCTAACTTGCTGGATACAGTTTAGATTTCGTTCAAAATACCTGTGGCACAGACATGAGCTGAGGGGGCTCAAGGAACAAAGGAGAGCATTACTTACCAATGACCACTTCCTCTGCTTTGCCAGCTCCTAGCAATGGAGCATTTTCAGATGGTTTCTCTGTCCTCTGACTGGATCTGCTCTCCCGTCTCCTAAACATCAGGCTACTCGATTCCACGCCTTCTGATTTGACATCTTTCCCACAGTCTTTCATTTCTGTTGTTGTTTCCTTTGGACTCTTCTCTGGGCTTCCGGCACCTTTCTCAGTGTCCTTTGCCATGGAAGTCGGGCACGGCACAGTCTTGCATTTGCTCTCCGCTTTTTCTTCTGCCTTTGTAGACGGCACTGCTGATGGGCCCTGAGCTTTTGCTGCCTGCTTTTCGCCTGGCTTATTAGAAGGCTTCCCTCCTTTTTGTTCTTGTGCGGGTTCAGTCCGGCTGCTCTTAGAGAGCAGTTTAGTTTTACAAGGCTCGGGCAAACGTTTTGCTCCTTCGCCTACTGAAAGCGAAGAGACAGCAGCTGGCGCTTCAGCACTTTTACCTCCAGAGCCACTGACTGTTCTTTCTTTGCTTTTTAAAGTCTTGTCTTGAGCATCAGTCCTTTGCACATTGATCGAAAGCCTATAAAGAAAACATACGTTTTTCAGACACTTCTTTGCGGCCCTGTTGTTGCTGTGTGCCTTCGAATCATTTCTGACTTATGGTGACCATCTATCATGGGGGTCTGGGGGCAAGATTTGTTCAGAGGGAGTTTGCCTTTGCCTTCTTCTTGAGGCTGAAGGAGCATGACTCGCCTAGGCAGGTTTCCATGGCTAAGCAGAGAATTGAACCCTGGTCTCCAGAATTAGTCCTAATAAAGATGTACCCTACTACCTGGATGAGAAACTTGTGGTGTTACAGATGTTGATGAACTACTGTTCCCGTCAGCCCTCACCACAGGACATGATGGGAACTGAAGTCCACCAGTGCTTAAGTTCTCTAGCCCAATACTGCTCTTATTCTGATTTTTTTCCAAATGGTTTAAAACAAAGATTAGTACCTTCTTTCAACCCAAGAGCTGAATTGGGTATAAGCAAGTTCTCAGGAACCCCCATGACAGTAGCGGCTGGGAGTGGAGTGGCAATGGCAAAAAGATGTGACTAGAAATGCCAGCATATTTTAGCTTAAACATCCTAACTACCAGTATAGGATGGATATTCCGTGCTTCTAAAACGGGAGAGAAAAACATGCAAAAGCTGGGAAACCACCACAGTCTTATCATTGGGAAGGGAGCACAGCCCTTAAGTGAAGCTCAGAGTGCCACCTTGAGACCCCCAGGAGGATCAGATTCAGTCCCAGGGCCTAAGGTTGCCTACCCCTGGCAAAGAACAATGGAAAATGTATACCATTTGTCCATCAACTGCCTGTACTCAAGGAATTAACATACTTAAGGTAGAGTTAGGGTGTAAATATCCTAAAGATCCTATCTGATCTTGAAAGCTAAGCTAGGTTAGCCCTGGCTAGTATTTGGATGGGAAACTGCCAGTGAATACCAGGTACCATAGGCTATATTTCAGAGGAAAGAATTGGCAAAACCACCTGACTATCCCTTGCCCAAGAAAACCCTATGAAAAAAAATCAATGAGGTTGCCATTAAGTCAACAAGCAACTTGAAGGCACATACAGACACACACAGAGGGGGAGACGGAGAGAGAAAATAGATCTGTTTGTCAACTTTGCATAGTTGGCGCTCTGGCATCCCAGGTTCAGGATGAGGTCCTACGCATCCCATGCCACCTAATCCTTTTAATTGGAGATGCCCAGAATTAAACACAAGACCTTCTGTATGCAAAGCATGTGCTCTGCTATTGAGCTACAAACTCTCTTGGCACAGAACCAATACGGTTCTTTCGTGATTTTTGTCTGTTATGGAAAATGCCTGCCCCTTGTCTAAAGAAAGGACTTTGCCTAGGGGGAGATCAACTCAGAACTTGGAAAGATCGGTTTTGGACTGCAGCTCCCTTAATCCTCCAGTCAGCACGCTGGCCAGGAGACTGTGGGAACTGAAGTTCAAAAAATTAACTTTTCCAAGTCTTCCATCCACAAGAATAATCTACTAGGCTTGGTTTCTACTGACTCTCTGCTTGGAGCCCTCCCTAAAATTAAACCCACATCTTTGCTAATAGAAGGACTACCCTGCTTCTCTATTTTTCAAACTTCTGCTGCCTGCCTCACAAGGGGCCTGAATCGATGCTAGAAACCAATCTAAATCGATGCTGGCTTTTATTTTTTCAAAGGACTGCTCTTCCCTGTCTGCAACAAGCACAGCCCTGTCCGATTAAATCTGTACAACATTTCTTCCACCTCTTTCTAGGACAACTGCAAACTGCAGGCAGGGACTTTCGCAGCATGGCCCCAAAGAGTTCAATATGATAGGAACGTAAGATGACCTATTGAATGCAAGGTTTGAATGATGCGAGGCCACTTAGTGCAACACCAACACAAGAAGAGGAGGAAATTTATGATATAAATTGGGGGTAGGCAACTGCCAGGGCTTAGGGGGCTGCATTGGACACCTTTACCCCAGACACCTTTGGAGGGCTGCACCCTTTTGAAAGGCCATTTCCGCACTACACTGTTATAGTGCTATTATTCATATGGAATCCTGGGTTTTGCAGTTTAGGGAGGGACATTTAGCATTCTTAGCCAGAGAGCTCTTTGGCCTCAGTGAACTACAAACCCAGCGATGTTGAAAATGGAATAATGGCACTATAACAGTGTAGTGTGGAAATGGCCAAAATTTCTTGAACTTTTTCTGTCCACAAATGCTCGTCATACCCCCGGGGCACTTCATATTGGAGAAAAGAGCTCTCCTGCAGTTAAAATGGCCTGAGAGGCCAAAAACTACAAAAGCACACCTAACAGAGGTATTGAGGAACAATTCTGCTCTGTTTTTTGGGCTGTTTTAGATCCGGGAGAGGCCTTTGGCAACATTAGGTGACTGAAAAGTTGGAAAATTGTCCCCTACATCCCCAGGGGGTGTTGGGGGGGGCTTTGGAGGCTAAAAAAAAGAAAAAAGAAAAATTGGGCCCTGAGAGCTTCATGAGGACCCACAGGCTGCATTTTCCCTGCCTCTGATTATAAATGCGTGTTCTGCTTTATGTGCATAGATGGGCATTAGCAAACAATTACTATTATTTAAATCGAAACGCAACACACCGGCAGGCTGTGACTTTATCTTCGGTCTGCTGTGGAGGAATTAAGTGTCGAAGGGGCCCCTGCTGCTCTCCCTTTTTGTGGTACCATAAAGTTACACTGAACTTAAACTCGACAGCCCTTTAGCCGGAGGCCTGTCTTCTGCAAGGAGGAGATAAAGACGCCCTGTTTGTCCGTGTACTAATGCCTTCTGCTAGACATCATCTCTATGAAATCTAGCCAGGAGTTGGTCATTTAATTTGAACTGCTCCTCCATTCATAGTGAAAATGTAAAATCTTTTGTTCTAGTGCTTGGGTGCTGCTAATCCAAAACTGGACATAGTGAAGATGACGTCCTCCCTCATCTCCATCCCAGAACCTTGTGATTTGCCAGCTTCGAAAAGCAGAAATATAAGAAATTTTGGGGAGTGGAAGCGGCTGTGTCCATCCCTGATTCTCTTGCGTATTTGCATTTATCCAAATGATCTTCCTAACGATGGGCTAATTGCTTGCTCTGTTCTAGAACCCCTTATCAGTCAAGCAACTGAGATCTTGTCCAGAGGTCCATTTTGATCCAGCAGCTCATGTTCTGGGCAAGATTCTAAGACAGCGGAGTTTGATAGATCAAAACCAAACTAAATTAGGCAGCAAGGTGACTCAGAAGTATTGCAAGTCAAGGAATAAGAAGGTCTATTAATTTTGAAATTTATATTGGTTTGATGAAGGAAAGATATAGATAATGTAGCACTGATACCTTGAGTTTCGGTAAAGGGGGGAAATTTAAGGGAATTTATGTTTAGTTTTTAGAAATATATGTTTAGCACGTAATGCATATGTTCGACGTATAGGTTGATAGACTTAGAATGTCTAGATAATAGGAGGGAGGGGGATTTCTAAGGTAATATTCATGTAATGTTAAGGATAAGAGGATATGTCTTAATCTTTTTTAAAATTAATGTGGTAGAATAGAAGATGAGAAGGTTTTTTTTGTTTAGGTTGAGTATTGTTTATGTAGTTAGAAGTTATGTATTAGACGTTTTATGTTTAGGTTGTGTATTGTTTATGTAGTTTTTTTGTGTGTTTTATGTTTTGTTTTGTTAGGAAGTATTGTGTTTTATGTTGTGTATGTATTTTATAGAGAATGACCAATCAAATTTATTAAATTAAAAAAAAAAGAAGTATTGCAAGTCACCAAATGCCTTGCACAGAATATAAGTTGTGTTGCAAAGCTTTTGTTCATGACATAGCATACCCAGAATGTATACACATTGCATAATTATGCCAGTTTGATAGCACTGTAACAGTCATGGCTCTTCCCTATAGAATTTTGGGATCTGTGGTTTGGTGAAGGACCTAGAATTACCTGTGTACTACACCTCTGTCACAGAGAGTTCTTTGCCTCATCAAACTACAAATCCCAGCAACTGATTCACCCAATACAGTCAAGACCAGCCAAAAAAAAGTACCCAGAATGTCATTAATTTCTGGAATACACTACTCTCAGATTCTGGGTGATGGTCCCGGACTTTAAAATGAGATTAGCTAAACCTGTGGAGCCAGTGGCATCTGTCCATAGTCATCTGACTATAACAGCTAAATGAAAAATCAGTGCTAAGTGACTACAACTCCCAGAATCCCATGGGCAGTGTGATCACCATCCAGATCTTATTAGATTTTAACTCCCATCCTCCTTCACCATCATCTATGTTAGGTAAATCTAATGCACATTGCATCCCATCAGTTGTTGAAGCCCCACAGGACATCCACTACCATCTTAGGTCCTTCCTGAGGGCTTCCCAGGAACACCAGGGTCACAACTGTGAGATGCAAGATGGTGGACCACAGTTTGGTCAGAGCTTGGAAAAGTTACTTTTGAGGACCCCAGTTCCCACACTTCCCCAGGCACTATGGCCAGTGTGGATTATGGGAGCTGCAACTCCAAATTCTGTTGCCAAGCTCTGAGGTGGGCCTCTGGTCCAATTAAGTCAGCCACCTTCTCTTCTCAATATCAAAGAGTAGCAAACAAAAAAGAGAGACCAGGTCATTACCTTGTCCGCACAACTTCACTGCCAGACTTCGAGGTGGATGGGTCAACATCCCTGGCAGGAGTACTGAGTCGGGAGGTATTTTTTTCTGTTTCCTTTGACTTTGGACCAGGGTGCTTTTGAGGAAGGTCTTCTGGGGGTGGGGAGGTTTTGTCCATATTCTGGTTTCCTGAGGGATTGCCACTGCTTATGCGGGATACCAGTCCACTGTTCTGGACCTCAGTCTTGGCACCAGCTTCCTTTTGCTTTGGGCATACTTTGATGCTCTTCATCTGTCCAGACGTTTCTGTTTTTTCAAGCTGGGCCATCCTCTCCTTGACATGTAAGCTGGAGTCAATTTTGGGAAGGACTGGGGCAGCTGAATTCACCTTTTCACATCCTCCAGCACGTTCATCCAATTTTTTCTCCCTTTTGTTTTCTAGGGATAGAAATGGCATTCATAGGGAAATTTTTTCAAAAGCATACATCAGAAGGAACCATTCAGGCCAGGGAGTAGACCTTGGAGAAGTTATTTTTTCAGCCACAACCTCTCAAATCCCCAAGTGAGCATGTCCAATGGTTATGCTGCCTGGGGTATTCTGGGATTTGTGGTCCAAGAAGTACGCCACACACAGTCCAAGGGTTGCTTTTTGCCCAACACTCAGCGAGAGATTATTGCCTTTCAGCAATGGAATTAAACAGAGTTTGGCAACGTTACCTTTTTGGACAACATAGGCAGTTGGCCAGGGATTGCAGAAGGTGAAATCATCACTTCTCTTTATTATTAGACAGCCAAAGTGAGCAATTATACAAAATAAAATTATTTACAAAATACAAGGACAACTTGTCACCTAAAAGCAGTAGTGCAAAAATGTAACTTCTCCACCTTCCGGTATTAAGCTCAGATAATGAGCCAAGCTATCTACATGACATCAAACATTAGAATAATAGCTACAACTTTGCAGATTTCTTCACTGGAAAATATTTGAAAGTACCTTCCAAAGAATTCTTGCCTTCTGCCTGGATCCCTTTGTTGGCAGGTGCATGCTTCCCTTTGGCACCTTTCTCTTCTGGCTTATCTTTAGTCTAAAGAAAAATTCAAAAGGGAAATTACTGGCAACGGCTGAGTTGCAGACATTTGCTTCCCTCAGCCCTGAGAAGGAACTGAACAGGCAAGAAACACAAAGAGATGAAGGAGGAGGAAAAGATCCAGATAGGCTGGCAAGGAGAGGAGTTATTAGTGGGCTCCCATTTAGAAACAGTGGCCGTCATTTAAATCCCAGTCCTAGTGCTGGCCAGGCTTAATAAATACCTTTCTAACAACAAGGCACCAGTTTCTTCCCACTTTTGTTCAAGCCACCTCTCCTTAGGACCCGATTACCAGTGCAAACGTCCACATGGCTCCTCAGAAATGAGACCTATTGAACTCACAGCAAGTGTATGCATCATTGCAACCTCATACCGTCCAACTGTCTCGATTCAGCAGGGACAGCCCCAGTTAATGCTCTGCTCTGTTTCCATTTCTCTCCTCCTCCTCCTCCTCCCACTTTGTTGCTGAAAACTGAGTTCACAGTGCAGATTTGGTTTCTGCTAATGGAATTCAGCAAGAGGGAGAGGGACAGTGTCTCCCCCTTTCTAAACTCAGTACATACATTTCAGAGTTTCTCTGTTTTTTCTAGTACAATAGATCACCCATATCCATGAGCAATGTATTTCCAGACTTAAGGCAGATGGCAAAAATGTGCATGATACCAAATGATACGTTTTGATCCCCAGGCAGGGCAAGGTGGTGAGAGGGGGGTCCAGCTCCATCGCCCAGCTCCTTCCTTCCTGCCTGTCTGCCTGACTTCCTTGGCGAGAATCCCCCTCCCTAGGCGCCAAACCCTGTACAGGACCGTGTGCCTCTCTCAGCCAAGGAAAGAGAGTCGGTCAAGAGAGCCACATGGCTCGTCAGAGCCAGGCTTCCCAGGCTTTTCTCAACCGAGGAAGGAGTTTCCTTCTCCTCGCTTGGCCAAGAGAGGTGCGGGAGGTGGGGGTCTGTGCATCTCTCAGCGAGCGATGGAGAAAGAGTCCTCTTTCTGCCTGGAGAGGCACAAGAGCTGTGCAAAAGAAGGACGTTGGCCAGCTGCTGCAGCCATGACTCTGAAGCAACTCATGACACCATGGATACTGGTCTAGCAGATATGAGGGACCCACTGTAGATTTGTATCTTTTTCCTCATTAATTGTTGCTCTCTTGTTGACTGGCCTCATGCTTTTGACCACACGGTGATGAAGCTCAGCCACATGCGTCCCAGTTTTCACCCGTGAAACATAAATGTTGGAGGCCAGAAAAGTGGGGAGGGTGAATTGCTTCTGGTGGAAGGTTCCCGAAGCGGCAATTCCCCTTTGAAACAGATTGCACAGGCCCATGTACTGTTAAACATTTACCAATATCTGTTTTTCAAAACCAGAAATGACTCCTGTCCACTTCTTGTTTTCTTGATGTTTTAATTTTGGGAGGGGGATTAATTTTGTATTTTAAAAACAAACAGTACACTGTTCCTTCACCAACAATTGTGGGATTAGTACAGTCAACTATCACAGTCGTACACATCTTCCACCTAGCACATTTACATCAAGTCCAGACACTGCTCAGAGGTCCTCTTACAAGTTATAAATCACTATGTCACAAGGTACAATTCTAAAACTCCAGTTGATTTATTATTGGCCGTCCATATGCTGAATTCAGATCCATAGACGTTGTTGTACACCTTCATATTATTTCAAGTTTATGGTCACCCTAAAGCAACTGTATAGAATCATAGAAACAAAGGCCATTTCCGCACTAGACTGTTATAGTGCTATTATTCCACTTTCAACATCTATGGACTCCTGGCGTTTGCAGTTGCTGTAGCCCCTCCCTAAACTGCAAACCCCAGAATTCCATAGGATGTTGAAAGTGGAATAATAGCACTAGAACAGTCTAGTACAGAAATAGCCATAGAGTTGGAAGAGACCACAATGGCCATCGAATCCAACCCCCTGCCATGCAGGAACAAACACTCAAAGCACCCCCAGCAAATGGCCATCCAGCCTCTGCTTATTTCTGCATTATGAGCAGGTTTCTTGGCAAGATTTGTTGAGAGGGGTTTTGCCTTTGCGTTCCTCTGAGGCTGAGAGTGTGTGACTTGCCCAAGGTCACCCGTTGGGTTTCCATGGCTGAGTGGGAATTCCAACCCCAGTCTCCAGAGTTGTAGTCAATGCTCACACCATTATACCATGCTGGCTCTCTCAACAGGCCTTCAAATGAAGGAGACGGTCACTTGTGGGATTCCAAATGTTGCTGGGCTGCGGCTGGCAGCATCTCTCAGCACTAGCTATGATGGCTAGGATTGCTAGGAGTTGCAGCCCAACAACTTGTGGAAATGGGTTATTTCCCTTCCCTGAAACTGAGGATGCCTTCCAACAAAGGCAACTTCCAACAAAGTCTATAAAATAGGACACATGGCTAGGCTGATGGAAAAGCTTCTGGTTGGCACACAGAGCAGTGCCTCATTCCTCTCCACTATTCAAAGGTTTCACTAAACTATTTCAAACAGATCCTGCAGAGTTGCAAGCATCTTGGATCTAGGTGTTGTTTACCCTGACAAGCTCACTTGAACAAGAGGGAATGTTCCCATGAAACCCAGCTGTTTGTGCCTTTGTTTATTTGCCTCAAGCTTATCTGGCCTTTTGAGTGATGAGAGATCCATCACGGCTTGTGAAAAAAAAGGAGCCATGTTCCACTGGTACATGTCTGAATCTTTCCTCCACTAGTTGATAAAAGCCTGAACTATTCAATGAAAAACATGGCATCTCGGCGTTCAGCAACTCATGGGAAACCAGTGGTTCAGTAACTGCTTTGGTTTTATATCCACCCCCCAAAACAGTCACACACAGAAACACACACACACATCTATATCTCCAGATGGAGATATAAATACCAGCAAAAGGGGGACAAGATGAATAAAAAATGAACAAAAATAAGGAAATTTGTGCAAATGAATTTACCATGCAGAAAAGTAACACTTTCATATCCCAGGGCTATTTCCACACTACACTGCTAGAGTGCAATTATTTCACTTTCAACATCCTGTAGAATTCTGAGGTTTGCAGTTTAGCAAGGGGCCTTTAAAATTCACAGCCAGAGAGCTCTTGGGCCTCAGATAAACTATAAACCCCAGAATTCCACAGGATGTTGAAAGTGGAATAATAGCACTGTAACAGTGTAGTGCAGAAATGGCCCAAGTTTCTCTCCCCCAGCACTGGGATTCGAAGTGACTCAACATAATATTACAAAAGCAGCTGCAAGAAAACACAAGCATTTATCATATTATTGTATAATGCAATTAAAAGAGTAATAATATCAAAACACAAGTGAAAAGCAAAACAAAACTAGACCAATTTTTAAAAGCACAGTTGTTACTGTGGGTTTTCAAGTAATTTTCAACTTACGGCAACCCTAAGTCAAACTTATCACAGGGTAATCTTTGCAAATTTTGTTCAGAGAAGGGCTGGCATTGCCCTTCCCTGAGAGAGAGAGCGTGTGTGACTTGCCTAAGGTTATCCAGTGGGTTTGCATTGCTGAGCAGACATTCAAACTCTGGCCTCCCAGAGTTCTAATCCAATACCCAAAGCTCTATATCACACTGTCTCATAAGCAGCTATCCATCAAAAGAAAAAACCTTCCTCACCTGCCTGAAGGTGTATAAATTGTGCGTGAATGAAAAAATCTTGGCTAGTGACGGAAGGATGACAGGGAAGGAGCCAGCCCAGCTTCCCTTAGAAAGGAGATCCACAGCTTTGGAGCAGTTACCAAGAAGCTCCTCTCTCGCATCTCCACCAAATCTGTCTCTGAGGTCAATTCCACACTACACTCTTATAGCCCGATTATTCCACTTTCAACGTCTTGTGGAATTCTGGAGTTTGTAGTTTACTGAGACCAAAGAGCTCTCTGGCTGAGAATTCTAAATGCCTCTCCCTAAACTGCAAACCCCAGGATTCCATAGGATGCTGAAAGTGGAATCATTGCACTATAAGAGTGTAGTGCGAAAATGGCCTCGTGAGGCAAAATCATAAGAAGGATGTTATTCAGCCCATTTAAAATATGGTCCTTCAGATAACTTAGAACCTCTTCACACTGCACAGGTATAGTACTATGAATCCTCTTTAACTACCATGGCGGAATCCTGTGGAATCCTCTGATATGTAATTTGGTGAAGCATTAGATCTCTCTGCCTGAGAATATTAAGTACCCCTCCCTCAACTGCAGACCCCAGATTCTGTAGGCTGGAGCCACGGCAGTTAAAGTGGAATCATAGCACTAAAACTCAGTAGCGTCAAAGTGCTACTAGACCTGGATCCTATACACTTGTTATACACACTTAGTACCTTAGGCATTTCTCACACGCTTATGGACATGCCCATCCTTTTGTTTGAGCGTGGAGAGGTATTAATTTAGTCTACATTTCTCCAGTTGCTCAGCACAGGGATATTTTCACTCAGACACCTTCACTTACATACTGATTCATTTTTATTGTTACCTATCTACATGTTAATAAACAAACAAGCAAGACTCCTTTCTGGAATTCACAAAAGAAGGTATTTACAATTCTAGAAAGACTTGAATTACTGTATACACAAAGATATTTCTTTTTTTATTTCAGACCAGAGACTTGACGTTAACCTTGCAAACTTCAGGAGTTGCACTTCAAAAGTTTATTTATTATTTTACCATTTATTCATTTATGTATTTATTTATTTATTATATTTGTAGACTGCCTTTCTCCCAGAATGGGATCCAAGGCAGCTTCCAACAATTAAATAAATAAATAAAACGTTGTACCATATGTGCCTATTTTCTGCCTTCTTTTCCTCTCTTGGGATGCGTCCAGTCTGCACAATTATAGAGATCCAATGCCAGTTTGATTTTCATGACACCTTACTATGGAATCTTGGGATTTGTAGTTCTGTGAGGCATTCAGAATTCTCTGCCAGAGAGATCTAGTCCATTCTGTCAAACTACAGCATGAGAACTCTCTGGCAGAGAATTCCAAATACTCTGTCGAATTATAAATCCCAGGATTCCATAGCACAAGCCACGGCAAAAGGACAGAGCAGCTTTTTCAATTTTCAAAAAAATTGGGAAGTAGAAGATAGCTAGTCTTGCACACCGTAAAAAAAAAAAGCTATATTTACCTACATTTTTTTCCACATAATTATTAATGATAACATTGCCATATTTTTCTTTCAGTTGTCCTTCCCTTCTCATTGCCATTTGTTTAAAATAACAAAAAGAACAAGAAAATAGCAAAAACAGTCTGAAAACCATTTTAGGTAACACCAGAAACCCCTGTGGGGCCCCGGTCTACCAACTGACGTAGCTGGATGACCATTCCCATCATTCCTGATCACTGAGCATAGCAGCTGAATGAGAGCTTGAGTCCAGAAACATCTGGAGGGCTGTAGATGGTTCCAGAAAATAAAACCATGCAAAGGGAGTCTAAATGGTGTTACAACTTAAATGAAGGACATGGCTAGTAAGGAGGAGTTGAAGATCTAAAACAAGGAACAAAGGGAAGAAACTAACCTCTTCTAGGATTTGAACTGAACTCCCTTTCTGCCAAAGAAGTCCACCCTTCAGAATAAAGTCCACCACCTTAGAGTTTCTAAATGTTTCTCCCAAAAATTTCACAATTTTGTCCACCGAATCCACCATCGTCTCTATCTTTTCGATCCTGGCCTTGTATTGTGAGGTATCTTGATGTGTCAGTTTCATCAGCTTTAAGATCTCGCCACACACGCTATGAGCATCCATCTGAGGAACGCCATCTTCAGATTTCAGACCTTTTTTAATACCACTGTCAACCGCAGGCATTCGTGAAAGAGTTAGCTTCTGAAGGCCCTTCCCCAAGTCATCAATCCCTTGATTCACTTTCTGAAGCTTTCCTGTCAAGTCTTCCTGGAAATTTAGGAGCTTGTCTACCTTTTCATTGAGGAGGTTCAGCTTTTTGTCCATTGTGCTCAAAGTATTCCCTTTGGTAACTCGTGGCTTGTTCACAGGCACTTCTTCAGACTCCGGATTATTTTCAAACATTTTGATGAAAATAGATTATTTTGGCCCACCTGTGACTTGCTTGGATTAGAAGACAGCTCTTTGAATCTCCATCTCACTTTGGATTGCAAGGAAAATTCGAGAACATTCTGGGAGAGCAGCAACCATGAGCTGCTATGCAAAGCATTTCTGGTTTCATATCACTTCTTTTCTTATTGCATGCTTATAATGATGATGGTAACTTGGCAATGGGTTGGTGGGTCCCTTTACCACCTCCTCGCACCTTCGCTGGCCTCCCTGACGTCACAGAACCATTTAAAATTCTTTCCTCAAGAGGCTGTTGATAACCAAGCATCTTAAGAATTGGCAATGACTGTATAGGAGGCATCGGCAAAGAAGAGAGAAAATTCTGACACTTTTTTCCTTTTTGGCTCTTTGGAGAAGATGGGCGTATATGTGTGTGCGTGTGTTTCTTTTTTGACCCCAGAAGAAGTAAGATGTAAAATTAAGTTGACTATATTGTAGTAAGGCTCGAAAGAAGACGGTATTGTCGAACGTCAAGTGACACACAATGGCCAACGCACACGCCTGCTGTGCTTAACGTTGGCCGGCAGTAGGGATTTAAAAATAGACAATGTAATGACAATGATATGAAGCACATATCTAGCACCAGCATACCTTTGTCAACTGAAACAACTCAAACGACATTCTTTCTCGGGTGCCAAGAGAGCCCCCAGTGTAAAAACAAATTTTATTTTTAAGAAATGACATATCAGAATTGTTTCCACAATTAACAGCAAAATAATTAATCCTACAGTCTTTTTTTTTTTTTCCTTTAGGGATTTTATGTCCAACCACTTTGTTTTTCCAAATGATTATTCTGTGCAGGAAGTGAGAACTAATGATATTTTCTTGAGATGCCAGAAATTGTATCTCTTATGTTGGCTTTGTCTATCAAACATTATCTATCTTCACATGAACAAGGGCCACAACCATTAGACAGAAAGTGGAATCAGAGCTTGGAAATGTAACCTTTTTGACTATAGATCCTTCAGCCAGAAAATTTTTTTCTCCCATTTGCTGCAAGGACTTCTCTTTACGCTCAGAAGGAACATGAAACTCTAAGAATGATGGCAGACAAAGGGCCTTTCCTCACCACACTGTTATAGTGCTATTATCCCACTTTCAACATCCCATGGAATCCTGGGGTTTGCAGCTTAGGGAGGGGCCTTTAGAATTCCCAGCCAGAGAGCTCTTTGGCCTCAGTAAACTACAAGCCCCAGAATTCCACAGGAGGTTGAAAGTGGAATAATAGCACTGTAGCAGTGTAGTGCGGAAAGACCCAATGTTGTGACCCCTGCTCATAAAAAAGTCTTGGTACTTGGATCCCGTGAGCCCTGGCTCCACTACCGCACCGCCAGTACGTCTTTCATGCACAAATCAGCATCTTTTTCACACTACCGAGAAGCCTTTGCTGCATAACAGAACCACGGCCTTCCCTCAGTAACACCAACAATATCTACCCAGGCAAACTTGGAGAGCAATGTCCCTCTGACACCTGGGTCTCCCAAAACAATAATCTCACTGTGTGTTCTCTGGCACCCAGTTCTGCCAGCTTAGATCTCCGTGACATTTTCATTTGACGTCATTCGCACATACAAGAATAATTTATCAGTTGAGGAAAAATGGTATTTGAAGCTTCGCCACACCATCATCCAACAAAAACAGCAAGGCAGGCAGCAGCAAGCAACGTGAGTAGGGGAGACAGAAATCTAGAGGCTGGTCAGCAATAATCCTTTGATGCTGAATGTTCAACACACTGCGCACGTACTAGCTCGCCATAATACTCATAACAGTTCTGTAAGCTTTTTTTTCTTTACAATAGACCTCTAAGGTAGGTCCAGATTAGAATTCCCCTACTTGGAAGGGAGAGGAACTGAGGGCATTTCCACACTACGCCATTATAGTGCTATTATCCCACTTTCAACCTCCTATGGAATCCTGGGGTTTGCAGTTTAGGGAGGGGGCTTGAAAATTCTCAGCCAGAGACCTCTTTGGACTCAGTCAACTACAAGCCCCAGAATTCCATACGGTGTTGAAAGTGGAATAATAGCATTATAACAGTGTAATATTGAAATTTCCCGAGACTGGGAAACCATCTGTCCATTTTTACTTTCTTCCACATGTGGATTAAAAAAAAAATCTTAAATCCTTTCGATTAAATTTATGAAGAAATTACTAATCTTGGAAAGTTCTTCTCCAAAACAAACCAAATGAAATTCTTAACCATTTGCATTGACCATATTTAATAGACACAATTGTTTCCAGTGTAGGGAGGATCACATCGAAGCCATGTAGCTGTTAACGATGAGGAGCCTATCAGGAAAAGAAACGACGTGATGACCTTAATTCAGCACCAGAAAAAATGGCAGAATACTACACAGGAATTTTCAAAGCACTCAAAACTCTGCGGCTGGCTGGATGAACCTGTCAGTTTCACTTTCGTCCATATTCGACTCAGGAAAAAAAAAATCTGAAAATATCTTTCCAGCAGCTTTATGACGATAAGAATTTTCCAGAAGAGAGACTTTAAAAAAAAATGAACCAAACAAAATTGTCATTCATTTCTAGCCAAGTGTGACGTGGGCAAGAACAGCGAGTGCATCTGAGATGAAATTTGAACCAGGAAATTTTGATTCCTTAATCTCTTCACCACCAAGCTATACTAGTCCAAGCCACTGGCATGACGCCATCCAATAAACCAGCACAGGTTTCATCACCACAATTAAAGTCACGGCAGCTCCATTTACACGAACAAGAGCGAAAATAGTCGCCCTCTGGGAATTACTCTGACTCGGGTTGCATGGTTTTACTTTTCTCCTTTCTTCCACAAGACACAAGAACACCTAATCTGGGTGGAAGATCATGTGCCCAAAATGAACCGGACACAGCAGGGAAGAAAAGTTGGGCTGCTTAGGCCATGAAGGAGTAGCAATTCTCCTTTCTGGAGGAAAAACGGGCAACAGGGGAAGACTACAAAAACCAGCAGGAGTCTTATGTCAGTCACAGACCACATGCAGCTGATTCCTGTCCTAAACTAACCTGCCAGATTCAGGTGTGGCAGAAGATGCTCTCCCTTCACCGGTGTTGCTACCTGGCCAGTTGGTTTTTATACACAGAATGGGACACCACACCATCTTGGCCTTTGCTCCACAAAGCAAAATGTCTTGGGCTGCCTCTGCTGCAGGGGTACAGCTACCATGCTGGGGAAGCCAAAATGAGGGCACTGTGTCCCATAAGAGTTCACCCCACCTCCGAAATATTCCTTTGGTCCTCACATTTCTAGTTTTGGAAAGAGTGAGACACTGAAAATGATTCACACATAGGAGTCTGCCATTTTCTGCGCTTGCATTCCTTTGGTAACTAGTAGTTGTTGTTGTTGTTATTGTGTGCCTTCAAGTCATTTGTGAAATATGGCACCCCTTAGGCAAACCTACCTCAGGGTTTTCTGGGGCTGAGAGAGTATGACACACCCAAGGTTACCTAGAGAGTTCCGTGGCTGAGCAGGAAATCAAACCCTGGTCTTTAGGGTCACAATCCAGTGTTCAAACCACTACACCACACTGGCTCTTCGGTTAGTGTGCCTGCCCCTTTTCTGTGCATGCTTAAACTATGGGCCTTTCCGCCCTACACTGTTATAGTGCTATTATTCCCCTTTCAACGTGCTGTGAAATTCTGAGGTTTGTAGTTTCCTGAGGCGAAAGAGCTCTCTGGCTGAGAATTCTGAACACCCCTCCCTAAACTGCAAACTCAAGGATTCCATAGGATGTTGGAAGTGGAATAATAGCTCTATAACAGTGTAGTGCGAAAAGGCCCTATATCTCCAAATGCTCAAGTCAACTTTCATTGCACTGCTAGAATTTGGGGACCCAAGGAAAATTTTTGTGGATGAGCAGAATTCTAATGCAGGGGCAATGTCCTCATTTTGCTTTCTCTCCCCCACAAGTGCTACACCCCTGCACTGCCACTTTCCACAGCAGCCAAGCAGACACCTCCAAAAGACTCTGAACATAATGCAAAGTGAGCAGTTCTCCACTCCTGTTCACCCTTGCCCTTGCAACAAGTGTACCGTGGCTTATACCTTTTGGACACAGATGTGCCATTTAGCAACCACTACTAATAGCTGCTGATAGATTTCTCCTCTGTGAAGCTGTCTAATTTCCTGGCCAAACTTTGAAAGGTCAATCAGGACACACTTGTCTCGTTACTTATTTCCATTGCAGTCACAAGTCATCGCTGCAATGGAAAGAAATAACTTGGACAAGAGTGGGTGGAGGAGTATCACATTTTTACAGCAGCTCCCATTCCCTCTCCAAAAATTGCCATTTCCGTCTGACAAAAGACAGGGTATGTGGATCCATGGCACCCCAAGAACTTCTGAACTTTGAGGAAAGGCATTTCAGATCTCCATTCTGCTGAAATAATGCCACCGCATATTGGTGCCCTTTGACATCTGGAAACAAATTGGATCTTGCTGGCTTGGGGATTCTGGAAGTCTTAGTCCAGCAAATCTGCTTTTCCAAGCTGTGATTCAGAATGATATCCAAAAAGTAGCACACCTGGCCTGTCACTGCTGAATTTTTTTAGCTTGTTGTTCTGTTGTTGTTGTTGTTGTTGTTGATAATGATAATGATGATGATGATGATGATGTTGGATGTTTGATTTTGTCAGCCAATATTTATAATAAATCAATATCTTTATGAGGACCAACCAAATCTCACAAAATAGTACACACGCTTTGAGGTTCTTCAAAAATTAGACTATGTTCTAACAAAGCGGGGTGTTATTTCAAATTTCTTTGCAGATTCGTAAAGTGCTGCTTCCTTTTTAAGATGTATTTTTGTTTCCCTTCATGCAAGCCAACATCTAAGGGTTATCTTCTCAGACAAGATTGGGTACTCAGGACTAAAACACAGGGTGGAAAGAACTACCACAAAAGTTTACTTTTTTAGATTACACAGAATTGTAGAATGATAGAGTTGGAAGTGATCATGAGAGTCATCTAATCTAACCCCCTGCCATGCAAGAATGCACAGCTAACTACTCCTGAGAGATGGTCTTCCAACCTCTATTTAAAGACCGCCAAGGAAGGATAATCCATCACTTTCCGAGGCAATCCATACAGCAATTACAGTCAGGAAGTTCTTTCTAATGTTTACGTGAAATCTCTACTCTGGTTGGTGAGTCTTGGAACTGTAGCCCGAACAAGTAATTTTTCCAAACTCTGCTTTGGACATGTTATAAACAAATTAGGAAATATGACCAAGTTACACAGTTTGCTTAGGCACAGTTTGCTTAGGATCTTTAGCAAGTTCTTTTTTTCCTCCAAAATAAAGCGTACCCTGAACACCTACGGGGCAGGCTGAGTGAAGGGGAGGCAAACGAATGTTGCTTATATTTCAAAGAAAAACAAAACAATACAGGAAGAAATAATGATCAAAACAATCAAAATTATTTTGAAACAATTGCAGTTAAGTTCTCTGCTGGTCAGGCTCTAGATCCTTTGTTTTTTAAAAACTGCACGTCCAGGACAAAACAGCATACAGAACACAATAGTTTACATGAAAGCAGTTCTAAAAACTTAAACAAAAAAATTATTCCCTCACCGTGAATGCCTTTACGTAATCGGAGACGCAAGATCCTCCCACGCTCAAACGAAGTGACTTATGCAATGCAGATCCGTGATATAGCGTTCCCATTTCTCCTTCCCTTTTGGCCTTCTTGGGCAAAACCCCTAGGGCCGCCTGCAGCTTTTGACTGAATCAAGCATCGAAACCTCAGCAGGAGCTGGACAGAATAGGCATCCCAACTTATCTGCCACTAGACTAGGCATTTCATCCACTTCCTTATCTCCAGGTTCTGGTTTTTATCTCTATTCCTACAGCTCACTTCCTGAACGGCCGATAAAGGACCCGGGGGCTTAAGCAGAGGATGCCGAAGTGTCTAAACTGGAGTCGGTATAGAGACCGCTGCCTCCAGTGACTCTCCTTTTGTAATCCGGACACACAAAAGTAGTTGCCATAGGAATGCTGCTTTCAGGACAACAGAGCCACTAGTCTGGCAGGTGGACGAACGTGGACTAAATAAGGTCTCAAGGACGAGCTTTTCAGGTAGACCAGGGCATGTCACTTTCAACCTGATTTTCATTCCTCTCCCTTCATGGGCATCAAGAAGAGGGATGTGGGGCAGGGCTAGGGAGAGGGGGTAAAATCCCCACTGCAAGCTTGCCCATGAAAAAAACAAACCAAACAAACATTCCACAATAAATGTCAGCATCTCCATACCTTGATTTGGCAGGGACAGTCCTGATTAATTCTCTGTTGTTCAGTTGCAATTAAAATGTCCCGGTTCCTTTTCCTTCCACTTTCCCCCTTGGTCCTCAGCTTACTTCAACTGCCGCAAACAGAGTTCAAAGTACAGAAGTAGTTTGCAGTCAGTTAACTTAGAAGTGGGGAGGGAAAGGAAGGCCACAATCTTGCCCTTCCCAGTAAAACAAACTGCTGCAGCCTCCCCCAGCTTGTCTGCCCTTCCCCACCATTAACTTCTGCCATCTTGATCACATTCTGGTGGCCATGCATGTCCCAGTTTTAGCTATATAGCACGTATCTCAGCAATCCAGAGAGCGGCTGTAGTATCTGTTACCAATTTAGGAAAGAGGGCCCAATCACGGTTCGTGCCCCAAAAACCCAGTGTCAGCTCTCCACGGGCTTGTGTGCAAAGGCACTGACACACACCCCCACCTCTCAAGTTCCCATACGATTATTCTTCACAAGCTATAATATCCACTTGTCTTACTTTTCAAAGGATTGAGGTGTCACAGACACAGTGGGGTCATCCAGAAATCCAATCATAGCTGCAGAGTTTGGAAAGAGTGCTTTTTTGGATTGCAACTCCCAACAGCATGGCCATTGGCCATGTCACCTGGGAGCTGTAGCCCAAAAAAGGGTAAATTTTCCAAGCTCCTCCATCCAACAGAGTTCTAATCTTATGCAACTGCATGGGCTCAAATTCATTCCACCCCACGCTTGTCTCTCCTTTCTCTCCCTCTTTTCTTTCTCCGTTGTCTCTTTGACCTTGAGGATCCTGTCTATTTTTGTCCTGTAGGTGATCACAGACACTGTTGGATTAATTAACAATACAAGAGCTTGTGATCGGATGGCTGCTTAAACAGCCCTCAGACAAGAGAAACAAGAAAAAGTTTCCGCCCTACACTGTTATAGTGCTATTATTCCACTTTCAACATCCTAGGGAATCCTGGGGTTTGCAGTTTAGGGAGGGGCCTTTGGAATTCTCAGCCAGAGTTCTTTGGCCTCAGTGAACTAGAAGTCCCAGAATTCCACAGGATGTTGAAAGTGGAATAATAGCACTATAACAGTGCAGTGTAATCTTTCATCTGGCTTTAAGCCGAACAGTTTTTATTTTCTCTTTAGGGCTTGGGTGGGAATTGTGTGGCATTCCAGATGTTGCTAGACTGTGGCTCTTGGCCGGCATAGCTAATTGTGAAGAATGCCAGGAGTTCAACAATATCTGGGGAGAAGTTCAGTTCCTACCCCTACTTTGGGGGATGAAAGGCACTGGGTAACCTTGGGTGTGTCGCACACTCTCTGCCCCAGAAAACCATGTGATAAATATGCCTTAGGTTTGCCATAAGACGGAAATGACTGGAAGGCACACAACAACAACTAAAAGAAGGTTGTACAGTTCTTCAAACAGAGTGGGAGACTACAGCCTTTCTAAACTCAAGGGATACATCCAGTGTTGCCAAGGAGGCTGGGGGTTACGATTGCCTGCACGCACAGCCTCTCTCTCTCCTTCTTAACACCAGGATGTGGCATCCAGAGCTTGCAACCATTAATTTAAAAAAAAAAAGCCTCCCGCAATCACTCTGTGTCAAATTTTGGAACTGCCATGTGCCGAGGAATTGTAAAGCCCCTCCTCAACAGAAACTTAGGGTTGTGCGGTCAAGACTATCCCAGGCCCTGAGATTTCAGCATCAAAATCTGAGATTTTAGGAACGTCCCCAGAGAGCAGATCCTGGTGATGCTGCAAGCGTGGTGTCACCCGAGGTAGCCCCTAGCTTTCCTACTTTCATTAAGTAGGAAAGCTTAAACATCAACCACTGTTGCACCGTGTATGCCATGCAAAGAAAACAAATCTAACACATGAGGAAAATATGTACAAGCTTGCCTTTCAATGCAGTGCTCTCACCCTGAGATTCCTTCCTATAACTCTGAAGCCTGGATCTGAGAACTCTAGCTTCCATTCTAAGTAGAGCCAGAACTGTGTGTTTATGTGCCTTCAAATCTCCTGTCAACTTATGATGACCTCATGAATTTCCTAGGGTTTTTTTAGGCAAGGAATGCTCAGAGGTGGTTCGCCATTGTCTTCCTCTGAAATTCAGCCTACAGCACCTGGTTTTCCTTGGTGGTCTCCAATACAAACCTCATATTAAGGATCGTGTTGACAGCCTTTCGGAGACTCCTCTTAAAGGAACAAAGGGATTTGTGGTTCTTTGATAGGTATTTCTAGTAGCCAGGACTGGCCATAGCCTTAGCGTTCCTCAGCCAACATGGCAGTGCCACGTAGAGTTATGGAAGTTGTAATCAAACATATCTGGAGCGTGCCAAGTTGGGGAAGGCTGCACTGGCACAGGGGAAACAACAAATGAAAAAGAGGAAAGGCTAAACAGGGAAGTAAAATGCAATTGTTTCTAATTGCTTATGTGATCAAACGCTTGATAGTCTTAAGATTTTATATGTATGTATGTATGTATGTATATTTGGTGACTAAGACTGATGCAAGGGACAGCTGATCAAATTCGTGCACAGCCATGTTCTGAAAAGTGAAAAAGCTTGTGTGCAAAAGATCCTGGGGCCAATTTTCTAACATCACTAAATAACAGCTGGAAAAGTCTGTCTGAAACCTTGGAAAATTGCTGCCCATCATAGGTAGGTTTGAGTATACGTTAGCCTCCTGCTGCTGCCAACTAATGCTATGTCTGTCTGTCCCAGAGCTTGGAAAATTATGTTTTGAACTACAAGTCCAAGAGTTTCCCAGCCAACATGGAAGTATATTCTCCAAATTCACTTTTTCCAGTTCTGCTATCTCCTTCCTTACTATGTACAGAAGCAAAATTTGAGCAAGGGATTCCCTGACTCTTTGTACAGGCTCTTAGCTACTAGGCAACATAGGCAGAAGGATAATCCAGGCCGAATTTATTGAAGGAAGGACAAATGGGATCAACAACTACATTTAGGTGGAGTAACTTGAGCCAAGTCAACATTGTTTTCCGTCACCACTTTTAACACACTGTTTGCAGAAGGGATGGCTCCGAGAGAGCAGCAAAAGTACTCAGTGCCCAGGCAAAGGAAGAAAAGGAGAAAAAGGACAAGCTTACAAGACAGCAAGGATCCCCGCAAGGAAATCTGGCAGCTGGACTGGAACAAACCAGGTTCAACCAGCCATCTTCCATTAGCAGCTCTAAATCCAGAACAGCCATGTAAAAGGACAGCTTGATACTACCTTGTGTTAAAATGCAATACCCGAAGATAATTCTGTTATCCCTCTAAACAAATAAAACAAACACATTTAAAATCTATAACTAAAAACTATATAAAAATACAACCAATTAAAAATGTTTGGTTGAAAACCACAGGGTGATGCTGACATTTCCAATTCAGAAAATAATAATTAAAAAAATACCTGGGAGTTAAAAAAAAAAAATGAGTGGCTCTTACAGGAAATCAAGCCTGAATTTTCTTTCAAAGCCAAGATAACTAAACTGAGACAGTCATCCTTTGGACATACCATGAGAAGACATAATCCATTAGAAAAGACAATGAAGCTTGTAAGTGGAAGTCGTTAGAAAAAGGGGAAGATCACACCGCAAGTAGGTTGAGTCAACCAAAGCCCTGACTTTGCAAGACCTAAATAAGCGTGTTGATAACAATTAACAATAATATGTATAGGTCTTCAGCTGACAGCAGAAACAGCAAGCACTGGGATCCCACCTAATGTCCATAGGAAGATCATTCCAAAAAGTGGGCACCACAACAGAGAAAGCCCTGCTTCACATTTCGACCAAATAGACTTCACTAAGCCATGTAAACAGTGCCCCTTATACACACTCTAAATGCAAATTAACTCTGAACCAGAAGACTGGATGATGATGATGATGATGATGATGATGATGATGATGATTTTTATTCCTGCCTTTTTCCCAGTTTGGAACTCAAGGCAGGTTACAACAGTTAAAAGAGACATAGTTAACAAGTATACCAAATGCAAAAGTTAAAAATATAATTAAACTATCCCAAAATTAAGACCAGTTTTAAAAAAAACTATACAAACAAAATGTAACTTAACAACAGTTGCAAAACAAAAAAAATCAGGATTGCAAAATAGGGTCTGATCTTAGTTACAGGGTTCAAGAAAAATCAAACCACCAGATCCAAGGTAATCTTGCAACGACTGACGAAAGGAGCTTCACTCCAGAAGAAGATCACACAAATGGAAGGGAGCAGGCTACTTTCCCCATGAATTCCCTCTTCCCTCTACGGTCCTTACAGTCTTTCCCATGTAGAGCAAAGGGGAAACAGAAAAAGAAACAAAAAAAACCTCTGCCTTCTCTCCATTCATAGGAAGCAAGACTACTTCATTCTGTAAACAGAACTCCACTCACCAGTCTCTGGATGCACCTTGTTATTTTCTCTTATTTAGACACTGCAGCCAGATATAGTTGGAAGAAGCAGAAGACGGTGGCTCCAGTGTCAGCACAGTGGGGATTCCGCTAAAGGTGTTTAGTCCAGACTTTAAACAAGCTATCCAAGGTACTACAACCCTAACCTTGGAACAGGTCCAGCACCTTGGACAGCCATTTTAAGGTTAAGACGAAACCCAGGACAGAGTCACTGCTCCACTGACACGGAAGCCGGCATCTGCCATTGGTTGGGAGTGGCTTAACTGCTGTGTAGCTGCAATCAGAGGAGGAAGTGTGCGAACCTGGTACTTCTTCCAGGCTAGTCTCATAGCTCTCACATCTAACCAGGAATGGGCAGCTGTGGAAAGTCAGGGGGCCAAAAGTGCTCCATTTTCTGCCTTCCCCATTTCCCCCCAAAACCAGAAGTGGCCAGATAGTCACAGTGGAAAATCATGCTCACAGGAGGTTTCTGGAGGACTAAGTTCTCAGTTCCAGCATTGGATTTCTTAATGTTATTTGTTTATTTATTGCAGTGGACTGCTCGAAAAGTTGGATCCATGCTGAATTCTTTAGTGGGCTACCCCTGGAGTCTACACTACATCACTATAGCAGTCTGATCCCTCTGACTTCCATGGCTCTATCCTATGGAATTTTGGGATCTGAAGTTTGGTGCGGGAGTTAGAATTTTCTCCTAAAGTGTTCCAATCTATTCCCTGAATTATAACAATAGAGATTCCTAGCAGAGAATTCCAAAGCCCTCTCCAAAGCACAGCTCCCAGAATTCCAAAAGATTCCATAGGATGGACAATTAAAGTGGGATCAAATATCTGCAACGGTGTTCCGTAGATACACTCCTAGCGTAACCCATGTTTTGGAATTCTGTCTGAATTGAGCCAAAGAGTATTGTCAGCCAAATTAACGGACGTAGCAGATAACTTCCAACATTAGAAACAAGCTTCAGCCATCCCAGCAATTGGAACACCCAGCAAGAAAACATGCCCTGTTGCTGTCAAAATGAGATAACATGTGGCAGTTTCATTCTAAAGGGTGGGAACAGATGGTACCAGGAGACATCCTAGTAAGAAACTACAACAAGCAAAAAACTGCCCCTTTCATATTCTCTACCTAGAACCATTTCAAGTTTTGTATTTAGCCATTTCTGTTTGGATCAGCTTTCAACTGCAGAGAACAGTACAGTTTTAAACTTCCCAATCTAGCCACGTCATTGTAGCATCTTGATTACTCCTGGGGTCTTCTTTTTATTTTTAATGTCTATTTTCTTAATGCATTTGGCATCTGTTTCCCCAAACGTATTCTAAATTAATTTTGCTCCTGGCAACTTTGATGGTCACATTTGGTGGCCTGTTTTGAATACTGATTATATGCAAAAATAAAATATAGCGGGGCACAGTGAGTTCTCTAGCGCTTCTCTTCCTCTGATCCATGACAATGCTTAGCATTACTTCATTTACTCAGTGGTTCTCAAAGACTACTTCTTGGAAAGGTTATTTTTTTGGACAACCATTTCCACTACCTCTTTGGACTACAAAGGTCTGGCTGAGAGATTCTGGGAGCTGTAGTCTAAAAATGTTACTTTTCTGAGCTCTGTATAACATATCACATCCAGAAAGCCCAACAGATATGCCAGAAAATCCCACAAACACATTGACAGCACCTACCCTTTCATTTGTCTTCCAACCATGCAACAAAGTAGAATTGGATACCAGCATATAGTACTTTCTCAGGGATAAGAGCAGGAGGAGATGGAAAGCAATGTATCACACTGAAGCCTAGGAAGAAAGAAAGCTGGGTTAGTCACTAACAATGATAAAGCAAGAATAATGTCAATTCCAAAGCTCAAATTGGAGCAAAAATCACAGGAACAAACAGTTAGGGATCCGTGAACATCTCCTGCAGAAGACACATCTCCAACAGCCGGTGTTTCTCTGTCTGCTTTCCCTGGGGACAAGCATATTTCAATAGGTGCTCCACTCCAAACAGATTAGAGGAAAAGGTCAGGGTGCCACCGGCCTGCCCCGCTGTACTAATTCATATTTATTTTGTCTCCAGTATCTCTTAGGCAGAGTAAGGAAATCTCTCAAGAGCAGGAGAGGCTCTTTTGATCTGTCTTCAGGAGTTTTTTTAATGGCCACTCATCTGTCCCCCAATTAATATTGCTGGCAAGTGTGTATTGCAGGCTGTTTCTGCACAAGAAGGAGAGGGGCCGGGAAGAGAATCCAGCTAGATTTCCCCTTTGGAAAATGTGGTTTGCTAAAGTCAAGGCTTGGAATGGTTATTACTGGGACTACAACTCCCAGAATCCCCCAGCAGCAGGACAAGGTTTGCACCTGAGATGGGTTTGGTTCAAAACCTTCCTGATGTTGGTATGGTTTTAAACCATAATGTAATCATTTTAACTTGTTAGCTACCTTGAGTCTAAAACCTGGGGAAAAGGCAAAGTATATAAAGTCTTTCTCTTTCTTCAGCATCATCGTCATCGTCATCAGTGCACTTCTGACAGAGCTCAGAACCTATGCATTAATATCAATTATGTTAAATTAGAGCCACCATGGTGTAGCGGTTTGAGCGCTGAACATTGGACTACAACCCTGGAAACTAGGGTTTGATTCCCTGCTCGGCTGCCGAAACCCATGGGTGCATCACACACTCTCAGCCCCCAGGAAACCCCATGATATGTTCACCTTAGGGCCACTGAAAGTTGGAAATGACTTGAAGTCACACTACAACAACAACAACAACAACATTAGGGAGGTAAGAGGAATTAAGCCAGAATGTGCCCCCCCCCCCCCCGTTTAGGCAAATCCAAAGAAAAAGTGCAAGCAAAGTTACCAAGGGAATGTGAACACAGGAAATATGAGACCTAGATGCTCTATGCAATGCTAAAAATTTGGGGAGGGAAAGGAAATTGCAAATTTGGGGGGGGGAGGAAATTGCATTGGGGCAGCAGATTTCTTATTTGAAGGGCAATGCCTTCATTTTGGTCTGTAACCCCATTCCTAAATCCACTACGGCACATGTGTCAAACACAAGGCCACGGGCCAAATCTGGCCTGCCAGGCTATTTCATGTGGCCCTTCCTGCAGCTGTGGCACTCCCCCTACCGGGCGAGCCTGATCCCTACATTGTGGGCCCCCGGCTCCCAGCATTCTGAAGGAAGGCCCAGCAGGCAGCACTTGTGATCTACTTCTACTTCTGACTGCTCCTCTGTCCAAGTCTTGCCGTCAGAGTGTTGCTGCGAGTTACCATGGCAGTGCTCTGCACAGCTTGTGAGAGTTGGACAGGGGGCAGTCAGAAGTAGAAGTAGATTGCGGGTGCTGGCTCCTGGGCCCTTCTTCAGAATACTCGCAGAATGGGACCCACAATGTGGGAATCGGGTTCACCCGGCACAGAGAGGGTCTCGGGGCAGAAAGTGGCACAGAGAGGGTCTGCGGGCAGAAAGAGGCACAGAAAGGGTCTCAACTGGGACCAATAAGTTAAACAAAATGTAATAACCAGTGCTTTGTAGTAACTGTCTGATGATTAAAAAAAGTAACTTTCTGTTTTCAAAACTCATTTTTCAATAAATTGTACAATAGGTGTACACTTGAATATCTGCTTGCCATTATTTTTCCTAGACTTCTAGTTTCAGAGCCAGTTATTACTAAAACCAGTAACAATTGAATGCGGAGGCAATTATTTACTATGAGAAAAGAGCAGATACGTTTGCGCCATCTTACAGATACAACCGGCCCTTTGAGGGCAACCGTAATGCTGATGCAGCCCAAGATGAAATTGAGTTTGGCCCCCTCGCACTACGATAAACACTTCACAACTAAAAGCCAACCACCCCCCACATCCATTTCTGGCTCAGACTGGGATTTGGAGTCACACCTGCCCCTCACCGCTTCAAGTAACGGGAAGACAGGTTTAGAAAAGGACTCTAACGGGAGTGACCCTTTTGCATTCCACTCACGCTACGGCCTCCGAAGCAAAACACAGGCGGAGGGATTAGCTGTTTCCTCTCTCTGGGCCAGCCCGGCCGAGTCAACCACTTTTCTTTACTCGGAGTCATTTCTAAAAGCATCGGCTCATTTTCACAGCTCTGTACTCACAGAGAGAGGTATAAACAAGTATCTTTGGTTGCTTGCAAGCAGAAGAGGTGGTGTGTAATAGAAAAGTGTTATGGCCGGATGGGAAGCACAGTGGGGAAAGGAAAATTGTTTGGCAACAGAATTTTATACCCTGCCACCTTTCAGGAAAAGTGAAAATGACATTTTAGCATCATCGAACTGACATCATGAAAAGACCTATTCCTTGTGTTTCTGCAGACCTGGGGGGAATCTCCTACCTGTCAAATTACCTGTCCGTGAGCGGCCAGCCAGACCTCATATGTCACTAGTCACAAACAACAGGTTACAAGTAACTATTTCCCCCCCCCCATAACTAAGTCTGAACTTAGTTCTATTAGGATTGTAACATGAGAAAAGATAACCTCATTTAAAGTGTAACTAAAACTTTTTTTCCTTTTATAGTGTGTAAGCTGTTTTGTGTCACAGGCCAACAGCTTATAATATTCTGGTGTTTTTTTCTGAAATAACTAAAAGTTATTATTGTGTTATTTCAGGTATGCAGGTATTATCAGTTCTGTACTCCGAAGCCAGTCCTGAAATGTACACGTTACCCCCTCTCACAATGGCCTTTAATTAACGTATTTTTTAAAAAACAAACAAACAAATAAAGCTCCCCAGATCTAGTTAAATTTATGCTCCGGTGCTGGACATACCTTCCAGAATTTTTTTTTTTTTTAATTTTAGCTATCTGAACCTGGAACGTCTCACAGGTAAAAGCATCAGGGAGCTAGTTCTAGGAGCAAGCAAGAAATAAGCTAAGAGCTAAGTATACCTTCCTTCCTTCTTCTATCAGAGTGAAGAAACTGCCTCGAGTAGAAAATTTAATGGAGCAGAGATGAGAACTCCGCACATGAGCCTATCCCAGGACTTCTGAACCAAACTGTTGCTTCAGGTGCTGTGGGAGATGTTATCTCATCACCTGTATTAAAGTACAACTCAGATACCAGCCTGGCTTATTACTGCATGTAGAATTGGAGATGGAGATTGGAGATGTGTGCGCTACCTTTCCTTTGCCTCAGGCAGCAAAATATCTTGGGCGAACTCTACTTCCTGTCCTCTTCTCCACCAAAAGCTGCCCCTCCCTGAGGGTTATTCTTATAAAGGACAAAGGACTATCCAGGGCTATTGGGCTGCAATAGAAACGATTTTGCTCTTAATAGCTTCTATGCAACAGCAGAGGTGTATTTTTTTTCCCTGGGAATGCAATGCCACCTAGCTAAAGAAGCTGGGATAGCATATTAGCCAAGTTGTATATTTAAGCAAAGGGAGCCTAATTCCCAGTTAGGTGATTCCCAACCTGGGGTACATGTACCCCCAAGGGATATGAATGAGGACATTTAGGGGTATGAGAAACAAGATTTAATAATGACCAAAAAAAGGGATAAAATATAAGCCATTCTTGGAGGACGTCACAACTCGATGTGGTTCTTGATTGTCCATGGTGTCGGCGTTCCTGTCCTCGAACCTTAAGGGACGGACAGAGGAATCATAAAGAGAAGAGAAACACACAAGCCAACCTTCTGGCTGCCACTGGCCCACAAACTTTAAAGAGTCCTTCTCACACCCGTATGTACGCGCAGCCTTCTGTTTGATTTGTCGCAACCCTAGCCCTGCCCCTACGAGGTGTCTTTTCCAGCCTTGCCAGGATGTCCTCTTCTCTTCCTCTCCTTTGTGTCCTTCTCCATGAAGAGAGAGTGTGCCCAACAGAGACGTCCAACTCGTCCCTCAATCCGTCTGAGGATGCGCAGCACTGATCGCTCCTTCCTGTGCCTTCGGTTGGCAGCAAACCAGATCCTGAGCCCACGGAGAACATCTAGGTGGGTAACAGGGCACAGTGGGATGGAGAAGCCCAGGCAGGGTGGCTGGCTTGACACCTTGTTTTTCCTCCTGTGGGTGTAGGGACACTTTATTATTGTTCACAGAAGCTTCCTGATAGGACCTTTTCCCCCTCAAAGAAAAGAGGTGGCATTTTGTGGGGTTCAATTTATGGAAATGGGCTGCCAAGCGGGATGCAAGTGCAACAACGTTTGGGAAGCATCGTCCTACAGAATTAACCCTGCATTTGGTCCATTCTGGTTGACAGTGACGTATTAAAGTTTTTTACTCCAACTTTCAAGCCAAGTTTCAAGTCTCTACTTTCAAGTCTCAAGTCAAGCCTCAAGTCCTTGCAAGGTACTTTCAAGTCAAGTCTCAAGTCCGGGAGCTAATTTCTGAAGCGTGGAATAGGACTCTTCTTACTTCCCATTACTGAAGCTTCAAACGTTTTAGAAGGAAGGATCTTTCCCTGTGCTCTGGGGTCAAGTCTTGCCTTCTGCTATCGGGAAAAGTTTCAGAAACCTCCTCCGATATGTAGCGGGGACAGGCTGCCGAGCAGATCTCAATCCTTCCTCAAGCCTGTTGCCTAACGCGTCCGCTGTTCTCCTCCAAGAAATGGCCAAGCTTTGTGCTTGAGACAGATTGTCACAGGACCAACAGGCAAAAAGAGATGAAGCGTTGTTCAAAGTGGTAAGGCGTCCAGATGAACGCGTTATGTTACCGAACCAAGGAAGTCAGTCACTAAAAATATACAAATCTCAAGTGGAGTCAGTTCATCGTTTACGGCTGAGCCAAGTCCAAGTTCAATCACTGAAGTGACTTGAGTCTGAGTCAATTGACTTGACATCACTTCTGGTTGGTTGGGAAGTTGGGTGGGTGGTGGGATATGTTAAAATGACTAGACCTTACTTGCTGTCCCCTCTCCCCCCCCCCCAAACACTTTGTTGCCATTCCAGATTTCCCACCTTCACTAGCAAGAAGAAAGAAGAAAATGAAATGAAGCCACCGCTTCAAGAAGCAAATTCTGGAGGAGGCAATATTTCGCGGCCCTTCACCTGTCTCTCTTGAACCATTAAAAAGACAAGGAGCAGACAGCATTTTGAGCTATTTCTCATTAAAAAAAAAATAGCTGTTGAATTGCATCTCCTATGAGTTCTTGCTGGCACACAACTAATGAGGAATTCTGAGAACTGCAATTTAATATTTGAAGGGTCACACAACCCCGACCCATCTTATAGGGAGCCAAACGATCTTCCAGTGAACTCACAAAATTATTTTAAATCACACTCAGAATTCAAGAACCAGGTGCTTACTTTTCTGATAGGACTTTTTCCCTTTGTTTACTGCCTTATTATTCCTCATTGAGAAAAAGTTTTAAAAATTGCTCTGAGAACTTCGCTGAGTGTGACACAAGCTTATCAAATTAACATCATGGGTTTGTTTCCCTCCTGCTATTCCAGGAGGGAAGAGTTACTTCCTGCAAGCTATCATCTCCCACTCCCAGGTGGGCTGGCTGTCAAGTGATTTGGGGGAGGATCCTATACATTTACTTCAAGGGTAGGAATCACGTGACCTTCCAGATGTTGTTGGACTGCAATTCCTAGCATTCCTCACCATTAGACCACTGGGAAGGTTGCACAAATTTCCGTCTGATCTACCTCAACTGCAAGATTGTGTGTATGTGCGAGCGTGCACACCTGTAGGTACCTTCAAGTCACCCGTCAAGCTTATGGCAAGCCCATGAATGCGATAGAGTTCTCCTAGGCAGGGAATACTCAAGAGATTTTCCATTGCCTTCCTCTGAAATTTAGCCTACAGCACTTGGTAGTCATTGGCGGTCTTCTGCCAATGTACTAACCAGGCCTGACCCTGCTTAGCTTCCAAGATCAGATAAGATCTGGTGCCATCGGCGTGTTTATGCCTCTTACAAGATGACATATCCCATAGTGGAATGGCCACTAGTAAAATGGTATACAGAAAGCCTTTGCCTTTCCACACCCGTTATCTGATGACTCGCTCTTTTGACACTTCGAAATTAAGGACAAGTTCCATTAATTCGATGTGGTGTATGCTCTTTTGTCAGTTCTTCTTGCCTAGGGAAAGAGCAAATCCTCTGGTCAAATTAATGGAACTTGTCTGTATTGCAAGCAGTTGGCCCCAAGGACTCTCCATAAGTCCTCCATGTTCCCTACAGTAGATGGGTTCTGCTTTTTAACCAGTTCTGCTTTCTGACAGTGGTCCAGTCCATAACCTGTCAGATAAGCAGGGGAAGCCCACAGTAGCCCACCAAAGCCAAGTGTTTCAAGTAAGGTCAGTGCAGCTGCTATATCAGGAACGGCCAGCAGACAGCCCAGCAACTCAGGCTGAGCCTCTGGAGAAATTGTCATTCAACCCTGCTACTCGCCTAAATTTTAAATATTTTTATAGCATCTCTTCAGTTATCTCATATACTAAGAGCGGATTAAATTTTGCGCATTGTTGTTTATGTATCCCAAATGGCCCCACATAACAGGAGAAGCAGCTCTCCGCAGAACGGAAGAAGGATCTGCAGAAATATTTTTAAAATTCTCTAGGAAAAACCACAGGGCAGAGAAGCAGCACAGAAAGAACCGAGCAAGCTCAGTGGGCATGGAATGCTAAAACTTGTAGAAGGGGAAAATGAGAGGTTGGTGGAAAAACAGTACGGAAAGTAGCACTCTGAACAGAAGCACTCCACTGCTCACTTTGTTTCAGATTTCACTTCTTCTCTCTTTGTGATGCTTCGACATGGATGCCGTTGCTGTTGTAGCACAAACAGTAATATAGATACAGGTTGTCAGAGTCAAAACTGGAGGGGGCTCCTGTACCTTTACTGATGGTATAGAAGAGAGAATTTGAGCATTATTACCTGATTGTGTCACAAGCAATATCTGCTGAAGTTCCTTCCTCTAAGCCACTATTAAAGGTATAGATGTTTCCAGTTTTCAGTCTATGACGATACTAGAAAGAAAACCTAAAACAGACCAAAGTAGACTGAACTTGCTCAGTAAACACAGAATGCTGCTTGAATATTTTAATATCTTTTTAAACATGTTGTATAAAATGTCAGAAGGCATTCAGCCACATTTTTGTGCCTTCCTGAGCTGCGTGAGGCCCAGGAGGGGATTTTATTTAACCAGGAAGTAAAGCAGAAATTGACACACCCAAAAATAGGAGTGAAGGATGGAAAGTGCCTGAGTGAACCTTAAAAATGGTCTTGTACAGGCCCCTTTGGGGTCCTCAAAAATGCTCTTGTAGGGTCCCATATGGTCCACAAGGCAGACTTTCCTCACTCCTGGTATAGAGGGGAGAACAAAGTGGCTGACCAGATCACTAAATAGTACCATTCCATAGAAAATATTCTGAGGACAGATGGATTTTTAAGATCCAAAGGTGATCATACCAGCATTACATGCCCCCCACAAAAGCACAAATTGCTCTGACGTGTGTTTCAAGAGGACAGGCACAAAATATTCAGACCAGAGAAAGCAAAGCAAGAACAGGCCGATCGAGAGCCTTGGTGGATCAGGAAGTTGGCACCAGCGAATTATCATGAGAAAGGCATTCCACAAACAACATGGCTCCACAGGACATGTTCCCATGGTTGCCAGTCACCTCATCTGAAGGTGACAGACTCAGAGGACCTCTGATGTAGATCTAAGCTGGTTCCTCTGAGGTTCCTTTCAGCCAAGATGTACGGTAAAGGTTTTCCAACAGTTGTTTGGAGGCCAGCATTTTCTCATAGTAACAGAACATTCTCATTTTTTCCACAGAGAAGAATGTTGCCTCTCTTGGACTTTGTAAGCATCATGTAAAATGTACATATTCGTATGTAATGCTACATCTCAGGAATAGAACGGACGCCTTCTTAACGCTGGTGATGCATGGAGTTTTAACAAGTGCAGAGAAGGAAGGCAAGCACCCGGGCGAAAGGCAAAGAGATGGGGGAGAGGCATGAGCGCCTCCCTCCCATTTCCTAGCCTCTCGTCCTGGCACTGAGAACCCATGCCAAGGCAAAAGGTAAAAGAATGGGTGGGAGGCATACGCATGCCTGCATTCTCCCCTCTGGAGCTCCCTCTCTCACTTCCTTTCCTCCAGCCCCAGCATTCAAAAGGCAAGGAAATGAGAGGGGACCAGAGGGAGTTATTTACGTTTTCTTCCACTTTTGCAAGGGTTCTGCACCTCAAACATGAAAGTGGAGAGACCACTGTAATTCATCACTCACAATTTGTTAACACATTTCCCCCAAGTTCTGGTTTTAGGATGCACACCCGCTGTTTTGCATCTATATGTTCTGCAGCAAGCACCAGCGTATCTGTGAACCCATGACAAACGTGTTCATAAAGGAGCAAATGAGAGCACAGGACTGGATCCAAACTAAGGCCATTTCCACACGGGGCGAGGGAATGGCCCCGTGACGCTACTCACTGGACTTTAAGGCTCCCCGGTCTGGTCCATGCTGCTCCGGAGCAGTGCGTGGCCGCCACTCCACACTGTTCTGGGGATGAAAATGGCGGCTTCCGGTTGGTCGAGGGTCTCGACCAACCGCTGAAGCTCGCCAGCCTAAAGCCCGGCCCTGGCAGATCGCAGGCTCGCAGCCATGCGAGCCTGTGAATCTGCATAAGGGAGCAGGCTCGCGCTGGCGCACTCCGTGCTTTTGAAAGACCTGTTTTTAGCGGTCTTTCAAAAGCACGCTGGACGACCACTTGGAGTCGTTCCGGAACGGGCTGGGGTGCAGATCTACGTTAAGTAGGTCCGACCCAGTCCGCTCCCAGGTGCAGATGTCCTCCCTGGAGGACGCTCTGCACCGTTTTAAAAACCCTGTGTGGAAATGGCCCAAGTTGAACTTATGTGTCACTGAAATCAATGGGAATGCTCAATCATGATTTCACTTAAATCCCACTGATCCCAACCATTACATGTATTAGTTTTAATAAGTTGCTTTATCAAGTAACTTAGTCTGAACCCATCTCATGGAAAACTGCCTTCTGGGCCATTTAGTTCCACAGTGGACCAGACGTCTAGTCCATTTAGCCCCATACTTCCTACTCTGACTGGCAGCAGCAATCCAAGGCTGTAGAACATTTCCTATTCCCTACTGTCTAGGGTCATACGCCAGCACAGCATGATGCTCAATCACTTAGCTAGGGCCTTTCCACGTTTAACCCAGCAAACTCTGGAGCTTGTTGCAGCTGCTTTTCCCACTATGCTTTACTGCCGTGAGAGGGCTGGGCATATCATTGTTCAGTGCCCTGCTCTCCAGCATCTCAGAAACCCTTTTGCTGGTTTGGGGAGCTGCCTGGCTTCAAAGGTAGGTTTTGGAGCAGACACAGCCATGACAATGGAGCTCCTCTGCTGTAGTTACATCTTCGCATTCAGGATCTCAACCACTGCTTTTACAATCCAGTTACCTGTGCCAAAATGCCGACTCCAACCTATTTGTATATAGTCTTTTCAAGCCAAAAGTTTAAAAAAGCAAAATACTGTGTTTCCATAACACTCACAATGACTTTTCTTGTTTTGCAACCCGTAGATTGTAATAAAATAACAGAATATTGATTTATTAAAAGGGTTAGCTGAACTATATACACAGGTAAGCTTCCATATAAGCTGAAAATCTGGAATCAATGTTGTGAAAGACATTTAAATTAATTAAAATATTGCATTTTAATTGCAAAAGTGTCAAAAGAAACAGTTCTTTTTAAAAACTCTGCCGAGTTCTTCTAGAAGCCATCTTTGTATGATTAAAAGATTTTGCTTTTGATCTTCTCTCCCCTGTGGAAAGTACCGGTCATTTTGTTTCTTGACAACAAGCTGGAACGCCAAGTTTGCAGGCTTCAAAAACATCAGAAAAACAAAAGAGCGAGAGTGGCAGAGGTAGGAAAAATGTATAGCCTCATCTGATGCAGGTGACCAGATTAACTGGTCAAGAGGCCACCAAATGTTCCATATTCACCACCTGACTTAAACAGCAAGGCATGCATACGTCCTGATCAGGTAATCAGAGGATAAGTCTCTGGTTGATAATTTTTCTGTTTATTTCTGCCAAAGCCACAGAAAATACAAAAGCCTTTTCGTCAGACAGGTTTGCATACATGTCCACTTCTTTTTCTTGTTTTTCTGCAGAAGAAAAAAAAAAAACACAGCATGAGCCAAATTTCCTCCTTTTTATGTGGCTAGATTGTGGGAACTGGGGCACTTCAGTACACACCTTTAGTACAGGTTACATTATACATAATTATATAACTGTTGGAATGCAGTATGTTATGAGAAACCCTGTTCGATTAGGCAATAGGGATATGCAATGGATCTGAATGCAACACAGAGATCTGAACAGAACTGGATCCCTTCAGTGTAGCTGTGATGCCTTCCTACAAGGGCAACAGAACCAAAAGTGCTACAGTGCATGGGAGAAGGTGTGTTATGCTGTATTAATATCCCAGTGCAAGTGGACACCATGGCTACAGACAGATCATATCCAAATATAATAATTGGCATGCCTTGTTGCTAACTGGGCGAAATCCACCTTCTAAGCCAACTAGAGTTGATCTACCAACATCTATCAGACTCACCTGCACACTAATAGATCCCATTTCTGTCAATGAATCTACCCTATAGTTGGAACTAAAATGCGATTTAGCCCAGGAAGATTAATTAGAAGTCCTCTTCAACTAGTAACTGAACCACAACTGAGCCCGAGTTTAGAAACATTACTTTTTTGGGGGGGGGGGGGGGGACTACAGTTCTCAGAATCCTCTACCCAGCACAGAACTGCAGTCCAAGGCACTTTTCCCAATTTCTGCAAATCTCATATACAGAGATTTGTCTCTCAGAACATAACTTTTATTCAAAAATGCTTTACAAAACTGAGCATCTAACAACAAAGCAGTTCATTAATGTACATCAGATTTACACCAAAGTAGGAAGAAAAAGAACCTAGTAAGTTCCTTAAATTTTGAACCCATCTAAATCTGCAAAAGGAAAAACTAGGAGCAATGTTCCAGGTGGGAAAAAAACAAACCTTCAAAAGCTGCTAAGGACAAATCTTTAAACTGCTGCATCTAAAATATTTTGTATAAGAATTTTCAAAAAGAAGAGTACTTACAGCATTCACCAAAGAGATTTTCCAGGGCACTTTTCAGATCGATAGAATTGTCTTGATTTTATAATTAATATCATTCAAGCTTAAAAATCAAGGGACCAAAATTTGAGGCTAGCTTAGATAGTTAAGAAGTTCTCTAGGATCCTGTCTTCCCCCATATCACCAATTCTGTGTAGCTCATCTGCACACAGTAAGAGACAATCTCCTCCTTTCCCTCCCTGACTCCTCCCTCTTCATATTTGGAGCTAGAAAGTATGGTGCGATGCTTGCTGGTTTGGGCTGTTCCACCCACTATCCATTTAAGTGTCTAATGGTAGGGAGAGCTAAAGGAAATATTAGACCAACCTTAAAGACTCAGCAAGTTCATGAGATGCCGAAAAGCAGCTTATGAACATTTCTAGACTTCGTCAAAGAAATGATTGTCTTCTCAGTCACTTCACCATGACAAAGACATGATCTCAAAAGCAACCTTGAAGCTGCATTCATTCTTCCATGCAGAAGACAAAATGAGACATAGTCCACATGCTTTTGCAGCCTTTGCATAATATATTAAAACCAGCAAAACAGATTGCTCCATTTCTCATACCTCTTTCTTCTTCATGCTTTTTAGCTGTGGCAGTCTTCGGTCTCCCTCTTCCTCTTCTGCTGTGATCTGAATGGCTGTTGGACCTGGATCTTCTCCGGTTTTCTAAGTCTTTATTTACCACAGAGTTTATCCTCTCTCTTTTGACTCTCTCTGTTCGTCTTCTCTTAGCCTCACTTCTGATTTCTGTTCCAAAACATCACCACCATTATCATTGTGCTATGAATTGTAAGAGCTAGTCTTCTGGTTTAGTATTTTTATTTTTGTATGGCGATCCACAGTTTTCCCAATCTGTTTTATGACTACGAATGTTAAATAATTCACCAGTAATAACAGAAGGGAAAACACCCACAACAACAAATTGATTGTTGACAGAAGACAGCAGCCTTTAAAATGTTTTCTCCCTTTACCTTGCAGGTAAAAATATAGATGGAATTTATTGACAATTTGGAGATTTTACTATGTAATTCTTCATAACAACAATTTACACTGAAATCTCTTTTCTATGATTTGAGAAAAATCTTTGCAAAATCTTGCTACACAGGTCCTTAATTATTTATAAAATGAAACTGTGTTATTATGGTATAAAATTCAGGTAGTTTAGCTTTATTTTAGCTTTACTTTGAACCAGTTTATGTGAATTTGTCAGTATTTCTGCCATGCCGATAACATTTATAATTGTTCCATCAGAGCTTTCCTTCTACTCTAGTAACTCCCACTCAGCTTTTGGGGCTTTTTAACGTACAAAATGTTAAGTTGTGAAAATTAAATTAGAAATCTTTTTGTTTCCCTTCAAATCTAAAACATACACATTTCAAAGTTACTAGAACAAAATAAACCAGTTCCAACAACAACAATAAAAATCAGCACCCAGCCCGGCCCAAACTACAAAATCTCCCCCTCCAAAAAAGATAGAAAAAGAGAGAGAAAGAGAGAGAGGAATTTAAAAAAGGAAACAGTAGATGGAATTGAAAGTAAAACAGAAAATATTCAACCAACAGAGAGGAATATAAGCAGACTTCAGGTCTGCAAGATATATTTTGGGGTTTTTTGCTAGAATCCTGAGAGCCACTTATTAGAGACGAATGCAAAACGGCATACAGGTAGAATTAAAACACTCTGGGCCCAACAAGTTTTTTTGAGTACCCAAACTAAACCAAACACATTATCCTTCCGTACTATTTCTGGTTTCCCTAAGTCTGATTCATCAAAGATAACGGGGAGCAGGGTGTCATTTTGTTGGCTGCTATTGTTAATATTTAGGACTCAGAAATCCTTACTGATCTGCTATAAATCATTCAGAGATTTACCAAAACAATCTAATACAAAGCACCTATGCCTGACTTGAAATTTGTAAAAATATGAAAATAAATGTAACAGAAAACAGCTTGGAAATATGACTTTTTTTCAAACTACAGCTCTCAGATTCCTGCCAGCTGGTATCTAATTCTGTGAGTTAAGTTTTCACATTCTAGGAACACAAAAGGGAGGGGGAGAAGTAGAGGCCAGGAACGAAAAGGGGAGAGCAACTTAGACTTTTGTGCTGAAATAAAGAAATGCTATCAAATTAACATATCAGGAATGCAATTCCTTATATAAATCATTTTATTGGAAACAAAATGCGTACAGCCATGCCTCGCTAATACAATAGGTTAGGTTCCAGACCATTGCTTTAAAGTGAATATTGCCTTAAAGCAAATTGCAGCCTTTTCCCCATTTGCCAGTGCATATAAAAGCCTAAAAACATATTCATGCTATCCACTATTAAGTGCACAATAGTGTGAGGTCTAAAAAAAGATGGAAAATTAGACATAGTAATTTTTTTAAATGGCCAGAATACAACATGGAGATATGAAGTGCACAAATCCTGTAAAACTGATTGAGTGCAAATAACAAAATGGTGTTGTACTGTATAATTGAAAAGCGCTGTATTAGCAAGCTATGCCTGTATTACACACCAAATACAGACAGTAAATTCAACCTTTTCTGAAATGAAGGGACGATGATCAGAGGATGCCACAGGAATATCAAGGAAGGGAATACTTGATCTTTCCCCTTCAGCTGGTTTTTATTTTTATCTTACTAGAAGCCAGAAAGCAATATTCTCATTGCATGGAAATAGCAGAAAAGGCATCAAGTGGAAAAATACCTGCAGTGGGAGGCAGCCTTTCAGATCGTTTAGCGTTCAAGAGTTTTCGACTGATAAATATATACCCACATGGACAAGATTTGCATGCAACAGGAACCTGGAAAAGATAGGGAAAAATGTGACTTAATTTTAAAGGACCGACACAGCTTTATGCTTTATCTGTAAATGAAAAAGTGAGCACTAAGTCCAAATAGGAAATTAAGGGCTGGAGTCCAAGACTGGAGACATAATTTTTTTTTTTGGATTACCACTCTCTGGTTCCCCAGCCACTCTGCTGGCTGGTAGATTCTTGGAACTGTAGTCCCAAAAGTAACTATTGCAAGCTCTGGATTAGTCTAAACAAGCATCAGATAATGTAACAAAACTGCAGTGGGGCTGGACTGCAGGTATAAGACACGCATCTATATGCTTCTCCTATGTAAGCAGATACACTTCACATACAAAGAAAAAGCAAGCAGAAAACCAGAATATTAGAGAGTAAAACAGAGAAGAATCCTTCCCAACACAGTGCTTTCTACATAATGGTACTGTTTTATCGGCATAAGCAATTCATTCAATCACCCATTCACAGCAGTATAGACAAGGAAGTGTTTTAATATGACATCTGTTATTTGTGCAGACTGCTTGTTGACTACTTTGAAAAATGCAGATTAAAGCTAAATGCCAATAGCAACATACTTGGAGTAAACTATAGTGAACTCAATGGGATTTACTCCTAAATACAGTGGGCCCTCAGTTTCTGCTAGGGTTTGTTTTCAAGACCCCATGTGGATACCAAGATTCATGAATGCTTAATTGCCACTGTGACCAATGGTATAGCAAAATGGTGTCTCTTGTATAAAATGACAAAAATCAATGTTTGCTTTTTGGATTTTTTTTTGGGGAGGGAGGAATATTTTCAAGCTGCAGTTTGAATCTGTGGGTGAAGAATTTGTGGATATGGAGGGCCAACTGGACACATGGGGAGAATCATACTTTATTCCAGAAGTGTAACTTATGCAGCTATCCCAATGAACCTGGACTGCAACCCCCAGCAAACCTAGCCAACATAGCCAGTGGTAGGGAATGCTGGGAGCTGGAGTTTGACAACAACCAAACAGCCACATGATTCATAACCCTGCTGTAAACCATCTATACAACTCATATTGACTTAAGCGTTATCTTAATGGTGAATCAACTCAGCTATAAGACAGAGATGTCACTTTCAGTGTTAACAATTAATAGCACAGTAGAAACAGCTACTGCCCAGCAACCATATGCATTATTTCAACAAGCTAGGCATTGATTACATGTTCTAAATATAGAGTGGCGAGCACATTACAAACCTATGTTGCTGGCTGTCACAATTTTTACTGCTGCAACTGTCAATAGTTTTAAGCCATTTGTATATTTAATGCAAGATCAGAGTTTCGTTTGTGCAAAAGAAGGTCTGGTTCATGAGCTAACATCACCAGAATAAATACAATTCAGCATCTACATTCACTTGAAAAGGAAAGGATCTTCTACTGTGTGTATGGCACCAAGTTATGACCACTGCCAGAGGCAGGGCTGTATTTCCTGTGCAATGCTTCACACAGACGCACATTTATGAGCAGCCAGCCTTTGAACAGTGGATGATTACTCTTCAAGTTCACAGCACATCTCTGCCAAGACTTCATGTTATTAACAATGGAGCCCATTCACTGTTGTGCATCTGAAGGTGATTTAGCTGGATGGATACCCCAAAGCAACTTGCACTGATAATCCCATTCACATAATCTTCTGAATAGGGTTTTTTGAAGCTTTTTTTTTTTTTTTGCAAGAACGGCATTACGCCAACGTTATTCACAATTTTTAGCATACACCATGGTTTTTCCCCTTGCACAAGTTAACAGTCAAACTGTAGAGTTTCCATATTCAGTAATGCTGCCACAGTTCAAATTCATGACATGCAGGGTTGACAACCAGGAAGTAGTTATTTGCAAGTTTGTGTTCTCTCTAAATACCAAAGGAAAGCACTGATTCCAGCTAAACCAGTCATGTGTATCTCTGTAAAACTGACATATTGTCCACATTAATACATTATATGATGCACACATGAGCCCACACCCCACAATACAGGATTTTTTTGGCAGTCTATATCAAAAGAAAAACTTTCCAGTCCTCAAATTGGGGGCATGCCTGATAATAAGAGACACTTGCCAGTGGTGTAGTGGTTTGAGCACTGGACTACAATTCTGGAGACCTGCGTCCAAATCCCCACTTGGCCGTGGAAACCCACTGGGAGACCACATTTTCTCAGTCCCAGATGAAGGCAAGGGCAAACCCCTCTCAACAAATTCTACCACGAAAACTCCATGATAGGTAAGTCACCATAGGTCAAAAATGAATTGAAAGTACACAATAACAAGCCTATCCTATAAGAAGCTTTCTGGCCCTCACATAAGGGACACTTGACAACTAAAACATCAAGAGAAGTGCACAGGAAGAGGTGTTCTCACCCCCATTCTCTGTAAAAAAAAAAAATTCAGACACTACTACAGATATTGCACAAAGAAAAGAACCAGTTTTGTTGCTCATGCACAGATCTACGCCTGCATGCAAAAAAAACCCCTCATTCTAATAGAAATGCTGATTCTTAGTAATCTATGCTATCATTTCCAGGAAAACATCAGCATTTTTCAGCAACCTTTCTCACTCGCATCCCATGGTTTTAACTGCTTTTGATCACAGCCTATTGTACATTTGCTGGTTGCTGTTTTTTTTTACATTTATAGTCAAGCAACACACCTCATACATCACTTCTGCTACCATGTACCATAACCAAATGGTTTGTCCAAAAATGTTTTGGACTGCAATTCCTATCAGTCTCCTCTGGGGCATCTTATCATGTAAATGTTTCCCCTCAATCTGTGTTACCTGACACTGTGCTCTTCTATATATTCTCATATAATAAAGGGATCTGTCGCTCTGTTCAGAGAGCCAGCATGGGGTAGTGGTTTGAACACTGGACTACGAACTAGGAAAACCGGGGTTTGATTCTCCACTCAGCCATGGAAATCCACTGGATGACTTGGGGCACGTTACACACTCTCAGCCCCCAGAAAACTCTGTGACAGAGTTGCCAAAAGTCAAAAACAACTTGAAAGCACACAACAACAACAACAACAACAACAGCTCTGTTCAATCACATTTCCATTTATTTTAGTCTTTTTCCAAACTCTGAATGGTGGCATCTGTGGAATGCGCTTCCCAGAGAGGCTCATGAAATTCCTATTTTATGGTCTTTTTCAGCACCAGATGAATGTCATTTTTGACCCTAAATTCTCCAAGGCTTCTTTTAAATTTCTCAGTTATCAATTTTAGTGCTTTTAGGTTTTAGCATTCTTTTACTTCACCCTGACTTTAGGCACTGCTGCTGGCTTTATTATGTTTTGACTTGTTATTTCGTTGTCTGTATTTTATGTGCTAACTGCATTTTAGTCCCAGCCTAAAGAGATCCACTGAAACGAACAGGACCTGTTAGCATTCATTTATATCATTTCCACTGATTACAAACGGCTCCATTTTAGCTGGGTCTAAAATGAGATTTAGCTCTTATGCTTTTAATTTATCATGCACCGCTCAGAGAACTTGGCCTACTGCGCAGCCTAAAAGTGAAATAAATAAATAAGAAACACAGTATTATAGCCAGTTAGATTCTGCTTAAAGTTAACAAGGGGAAAGAAAATACCACATAGGAACAGTATTGTAGAATAGCTCTCCGTTTGGTGAAATCTATCATTTGATTACATAATTTTTTAAATGTCAATGCCACTTTTTAATATTCTGGCCATTTTATTTTGAATTAACAGAAAAGTGGATACATACTGTGAAAGTACAGGAATACTGGGAGTTACTATTAGATCTGTAATATACACATGCATAATGTACAAATTTCCGTTAAACTAGAGTCTTATACAGGGCTGAGCAGATGGTAGATCTATTAGTGTTTTGCAGTAGACCAGAAAAGGACTCCTGTTTCACAATAGCAGCAATGACTTTACACACACACACACACACACACACACACACAGACTGTAGAAATGAAGAAAGTTTGAGGTAACCAAGAACAGATTTGTGTGCAGAAGGTCAGTGAACGCCATTCAGTTTATGCATTCTAACTCCTAAGCTCAGAATCATTTAATTCTAAAATCTATACATTTTCCACCAGTCAGCTGGTAGACTTCAGAGCTGTAATGGGAAATCCCACAGATTTTCCATCCCAGTAATATGTCTCATTCAGTCTTTCTCAGTTCTAAATCCGAAACTATTTAACTCAATACCCTAGTAATGAAGTACTTTTACAGATGCTACAGTATTTGATTTTACTGTTTCATCCCATCAACACTCTTGATTTTATTGGGGAGGAAAAGAATATTTGAAAACATTCAAAAATAACTGAATATTTCAGTGTGTTGTGATGAATTGCATCCTGGGTTTGGTAAGTGACCTCATTAGGCTGAAGTCTGCATTTGGAAGCTGGAGGAGAATTTCAGATGTTTAAGACTGTTTCTACTTTAGTTAGTACCCCAACGTTTTCTACCATAAGAGCTATCAACAGTTCCTCTGAAACCCTTGCTATGCTTAAAAGTACAGCTGCTCATGAAGGTTACCCTAAAAAACAAAGAAATAAAAGTGTTTGGGGGATAGTGGGAAAGGGATAAATAAATCACAAGATCCTTAACAGCACATTCATGTTACCACAAAAAGCTTTCCCATTTTTTGTTTTCTTTGGGCAACATCCAAGACCCCAAAAACTGCATATTTAATTTGCTTTCTCCAGGAACACAATTTCATGCCCAGTTGAACTTGTCAGTATCATGTAACAGCAAGCACAGTAAAACATGAAAGGAAACAGGCCACTAAACCCAACCTTTAGCACAGAGCTAAAAATATAACAGTTTAACGGTGCAATCCAAATCATGTTCACTCAGAAACAAGTCCCTCTGTTTCCAATGAGACTTGCTCTCTTGTAAGTTAAGTTTAGGACCACAGTTTTATAGAACAGTATCAAGTTCATCAGTGAGAGGCTCCCAGTCAGATTCAAAGTTTAGTCCCAACACAGAAATCTATTAATTGGGAATGCAAGACTAATCGCTTCCCGACAAGAATCAACTACTCATGTTAATATGAATACTTCAGATGCAATTCCCTGCAGTCTTGGGTGTAAGCAGCTGCTTGGATCCATTTCAAGCTAATTTCACATCTGGTTTTGGAACAGCAACAGCCTTAATTGATGATATGCACAGCAGTAAGTCACCTATTACGGCCACTACATTTCTGAAGTGGTGGAACTGCATGCTCTTCAGAGGCAAGAGGCTACGCTGACAGCAGCAATGCTCCTGGAAGGGTCTCCCACGTCAGATAGGCTTTTGTGGAGAAGCCAGACTTACGGCTTTTCCGCACTACACTGCTGCAGTGCTATTATTCCACTTTCAACATCCTGTGGAATTCTGGGGTTTGTAGTTCACTGAGGCCAAAGAGCTCTCTGGCTGAGAATTCTAAACACCCTTCCCTAAACTGCAGATCCCTAGGATTCCATGGGATGCTGAAAGTGGAATAATAGCACTATAACGGTGTGGTGCGGAAAGGCCCCAAATGTGCCAAACTACTACCGGGCAGCAACAGTAGTGCAGGAGACACTGACAGAGGATCTCTCAGAGACAACAGCAGCGGTACCAGAGCTAACACTTGTTAGCACTGTGCGGACAGAAGCAACATAAACTCCTGTTAAATATCTTTTACTATGAGACAATCCAAAATGAAAGAAGAGATAGCTCCAGAAGTGGCAATTCCCAAGTTGGATGGCACTCAACAAGCTACTGGCATCCAGCAGAGGACAACTAAGAGTGGCACTATGGCTAATGACACATCTGAACTTAAGCTGAAAGGCTGTCTTTCTTTATTTAATTCATTTATTACAACCTTTCTCTCAATGAGACTCTAGGCAGCTAACAACATATTTAAAAATAATACAGATTAAAACTAAACCTTCAACAAAAGGGTAAATATTAAGTCGCTCTAAAAAGCAATTAAACTTGACGTGCTCAGGGGTGAAAGGAAAGTCCAAAGCTGTTCAACAGATATTATCGGAACATGGAGATGCATGAATCAGAGGAAGCCAGACACAGTAAAATAGGAAATGGAATTATAAACATTGCAATGCTTGGGGACAGCAAGCTAAAGCAAACAGTAACAGAACATTCTGTGACAGACGATTATAGACTGTTTTACTCAAGAAATGAAAATCTAAGAAGAAATGTAGTGGCATTAACAGTGAAAAGAGATGTAGCAAAAGCAGTCAAAGGATATAATGCAAAGTCTGACTCAATAATTTCAGTAAGACTTTAAGGAAAATCCATCAATATAACCATTGTCCAAATTTATGCTCCAACGACAGAGGCAGAAGAAGAAAAAAATGAAAGATTCTAATGCTGGAATCCAAGAGGAAATTGATCACACACCAAAACAGGACTTCTTGTTAAGCATAGACAGAATCATAGGAAAAATCTGGCCTTGGGTCAAGAAATGAAGCAGGAGAATGAATGACCGAATTTTGTGAGGCCAGCAGTTTGTACATCGCAGACACATTCTTCAAGCAATACAAGGGGTGACTGTATACATGGACATCATAGAATCATAGACTTGGAAGAGACCACAACGGTCATCGAGTCCAACCCCCTGCCATGCAGGAACACACACTCAGAGTACCCCGAGCAAACAGCCACCCAGCCTCTATTTAAAAACCTCCAAAGAAGGTGACTCTGCCACACTCCGAGGCAACATATTCCACTGCCGAGCAGCTCTCACTGTCAGAAAGTTCTTCTTGATGTTTAGGTGAAATCTCTTTTTCTGTAGGTTGAATCCATTGCTCTATGTCCTAGTTTCTCCAGCAGCAGAAAACAAGCTTGCTCCATCTTCAACATGACATCCCTTCAAATATTTAAACATGGCTATCATGTCACCTCTGATGGCCAGTACAGAAATCAAATAGACTACATAATTGGAAGTAGAAGATGGAAAAGCTCCACTCTGTCTGCAAAACCAAGACCAGGACTAGACTGTGTCACAGAACATGAACTGCTAATATCAAAAATTAGAGTAAAGCTAAAGAAGAACACTAAACCAACCATTGTGGCAAAATACAACCTGAAGGACATCCTTGGAGAATTTAAATACAATGCAAAAAACAGACTTGCACTATTAAACCTAATAGACCGGGAGCCAGAAGAACTCTGACTGAAGCCAGGGACATTGTCAGGGTGGAAGGTAAAAAGATGCTGTCTGCAGACAAAAAGGAAGAGAAGCCTCAATGGATAACAGACGGAAGTCTTCAAGGAGTTAGGGGCAAACAAGAAGCAAAAATGAAAGGATACAGGAACAGAGCCAGTACCCTGCATGGAGAGCTATGATAATAATCAAGGCAGAGAAATAGAAGATGACAACAACAACAAAAGGACCTCTTCCACAAGATCTGGGAAATCAAAAGGAAGTTCAAGCCAAGAGTGGGGATGCTCTACAATCACCAGGGGAAGACATTACATGACCAAGTAGAAAAAGAAAAAAGAAGATGAAGCAACACACTGAAGAATTATATAAGAGATGAAAGAATGGCAGATTCATTCAAGGATGAACCTCTTGAAGATGAACTTTAAGGAAGATCCACTGGCCACAACTCTTTGTGGGAAGAGACAAGCAGACTGTGTTAACCCCCTTTAGGTAGTAGCATGTCTCACATTCTCTGGTGAGGATTTCACATCTCCTAGAATTGTTTCTAGTGTGCCTTCTAAACTGTTGATTTATTGATTAGTATTATTTTGTAGCCTCTGTTTCTTTGTTTAAAAAAATAGTTCAAACTCACAATAACAAACACTGAACTTATCACAAATATACAACAGGATTAGAGAGTACATGTGTCTTGTTATTTTTGTAAATGTATCCTGAAAATAGAGAAGAATGGCAAGGGGGGACTGAAGAAATTTTTAAAACAAAAAGTAAATATATTTATTAATTATAGGAAAAATGCAACCGTGTCCACAAGACCACATCCCTTTCCACAGCTCCGTATAAATAAAGGCTTATACAAATCTCTGATTTGGCACCAAAAATTCTCCCACATAATCCAATACTTGCCTATTAACAGCATGACACAACAGTATCATCCCAGAAGGAAATGAATAAAACTGGCTAGTCTGGATCTACTGTATTGCTACATATTTAATAAATGCTGGGAGACACATTAAAAATAATTAGCTGACTAACACACAGTTCATAATAAAACAAAATCTGGTGACTATATGTGATATATAGAAGAGCAACTGACAAATTAGAACTTGTGTTAATTTCTAAAATGATTATGAGAAGCAAAGAACAGAAAATGCAGCTAGCAATGGCTAGTAACTCGTGACATATCCCTCTCAACCTTCCTTGGTCTATGCTTCGATCTCATGGTGCAGTGGGAGGGCCACTTTTTCAGTTTCCCTTCTTACACATTTGCACTTTCACGGATCTAGATCCATCATCCTTTCTCCTTAGCATGCTCCAAGATTTCCACTCCTGTCTGACCCACGATAGGTAAGGTCGCTACCCTGTTATGAGGCATAACTCACCAAAAGAAGATCGATGAATTCTACTCACTCTTTAATTAATGTTGGTTCTCCAATAGCTGTTAAGTCAACTGTTTTCTTTTGGAGTGGTGATAAAGATGCATGCCATCACTATTTGGGGGGTCATCACTTTGCTTTTGCAGCTGCACCCTGCCTGGTCGTGCTGGCTTGCTTTTGCCTCTTGACCTAATGTCTCTACGAAATGGGCTGATTGAGAAACCAGGGATGGTGAAATCTACTGGAGAAAGGGTTTACCTAGTCTTTACCAATGGCTGTATAAATGAGCAATTAAAAAAAAAAAAAAACCAAACCCACAGTAGGACAATACCTTTATGAGGACCAACTCAAGCATCACAATATGTTGAACAAGCTTTCGAGTTCTCCAGAACTCTTTACCATATCAAAATGAAAAAAAGCAGACTGGCTTCGAAGCCATAAAGTCTGCAATGTCACTGTTTTTGCTCCCTGCTTATAAAGAATCTTGTGAGCCTTACACTGGATAGAGATCATTTTTCAGGTTTTCTTGGGAAAATCCATTTTCATAGCGTGAGAATCAAAGTCTAATGGACATGGAGAATTTTACAGAAATTTGGTTTCCCTTTATTCACTGATTAATCATCCTAGGGACACAAGGAAGCAAGCTTTCACGACCCATGGAAACATTTGAAATAATGCAATGAGACAAAGTAAATGATATTTTTTATACCTAAATATTCCAATATCATCTAAACGCCTCGACACAGATTGTGCCTTTTTATTCAGTGTTCATTTCTGTAACTGTATTTCTTGATCATTTTAATTTAATAAACAATTAAGGGAAAAACAACGTTTATTGCCTTTCATTACTTTTCTTGTTCCTCACAAATGCAGAGGCCATTCAGGGTGATGATGAGCAAATCTGAGGGACTGAGCATGTTGACTTATGATGATTCCACGAATATCATAGGGTTTTCTTAGGCAAGGTACACTCAAACGTGGTTCTGGCAGTTCCTTCCCCTGAAATATAGCCTAGAGCACCTGGTATTTATTAACAAGTCTCCCATCTAAGTATTAACCAGGGCTGACCCTGCACAGCTACCCTGCTATTATATCTTAGTATGACATGCAGACTGCAAATTTAAGATCAAGTCGTTTCTGCTACCACTCTCTTCTCCAGCTTGTTTTTTGTAACAACTTGCCTGACAAACAGGCACAGAGGTCTGGAAAGTTTGCACAGATTTTTGCATACACAGGGGGAAGGTTGGCCTAATACATATTGGGAAAGCCAGCAAATTTAGTGGTTTGGACTAGGATTCAAGGAGACCAGAGTTCCAATGTACTGGCCCACCAATTACATTCTCTCCATTTTAGAAGGAAACAGTAAACCTCCTCTCAATTAATCTTGCAATGAGAGCCCTATGATAAGATCACCATAAGTCAGAGTAAACCTGAAGGCACATGACAAAAACAGCAAATAAAGGTATTACCACAATACAGATCTTGGAATTCCCCTTAAAACAGAGTGCACGAAGAGGTCACAGATTTTTACTTCTCAGGTCTACAGTTTGCTTGTTTTTACTATGAAATGAAAAACAAAAATCACGTATTATAGAATATTTGGGGTTTGGGTTAGTGTGTATGCATGTGTGTTTGCTAAATAAAATAAGTTACTGTTACCCAGGAAAATAATATACAGTATTGCTACTGACATGCAAAAACCACACACAAAGAACATAGATTTCATTTCTTACACTCACACACAAGACAGTTTCAACATTAGGCATATTCTACCACAACGGGAAAATATTTGCCTTGTGTCTTGAAGCAGTTATTTAGCATTCCAGAATGAGGACATTCTACTGTTCTCGAAAGAGCTCCTGCTTCCAGGCCTTTAACAAAATATGGTATCGACAAATATTTTTGAAATTACAACTGCAAAATGAGTCAGCAGCAAGCTAGCATGGTTGTTTTCTCAAAGAGAAAGATCAGGAGTCCTTTGAAAATTAACTCCCTCCATACTTTCTAGCTGTGTGCCAATAAGTTGTATAAGAAAAAGAAATTCTTTCTCAGTCTGGCTCAACAGCTCTTCTGGGGCCTGGAGGCAGGCATCCTAACACTATGGCTGCAGATATTTAAGCATTCACAAATCTCTTGAAAAATATTAAGTGTCATAGAACAGATGTAGACAATTTAGAGAAACTGAGCACACAGAAATAAGCAATATGTAGAATTCACTCTAAGTCAGTCCCATCTTGTGCAGTGAGAACAGATGACAGAAAAGGATTCTTTTCAAAGAGAGGGACTAGATGGGAAATGGGAACGCGTTGTCCTGGTTTCATAAAGCGTAGGATCAGAAAGGGGACGTGAGACACAATTCCAAGTTACAGCATCCAAGAGAAAAAACAGCTGGTTTTGATGCAAGCCTCTTGCCTGATAAAATAAACTCTCGAGCCATTCTCGGGAGGAAAGCGAAACTGGACCTTATAGGGCCACAAGAGATCACGTAACCACGTATGGCTGTGCTCTCTCAACAACTTTTCCAAGCTAGATGAATCACCCTTCATTTGACAATATGAAGAGTGCCTTCTTGAGAGGAAATGCACAGCAGTGGGAAGTTGCAACAGGCACATTGCTGCAACGAAGGGTAGTTCCACACATCCCTTGGAAAATATATTTGCTGGCATTATTATATGCACAGGACACAAGCCACACTCAACGGTACACACATTTAGGAAACGTGGCCAGGTCAGGTTTTCCAAACATAGACTGCGGTCTCATCATGAGTGTATACATACATTTCAGTGAATAAATATATTTTGTCCACATGTTGCATATTTGCTACAGGAAATATTAGCAAGTAAACATGTTTGCCACAAAATGTGAGGCTTGAAAGCACCAAAAAAATGTCTAAGCAGACTTCCATGGAGGTCAAAACCAATATGAACCAATATGCAACATGGGGTACATGCCCTTGAACCCAAAAGATCCACGCTGAAGCAGACAGTAGATTCAGACATGGCAGATAAACCAACTAGAAATATCCATCTTGAAGACAAAACAGTCATGAAGAGGAAATACTGCAATCTTCCCATTCACAGAGTTTTAGTTTTAGACTCAAACTCAGATTCTCATTCAGTGAAGCTTATGGTGTAATTTTGGAACTGTCATCATCTCTCACATGGTCATTATAAGTATGAAAAGAAATGAGGAAGTCTATGTACATCACACACTTTCCCAGAGGTAACAGAGGACAGAAATGTAAAAAAAAAAAAAAAATCCATAAAAGTCCAGGGTTGCCCCACACACGCACCAGCCACATTCACACATGCGTTTTACTCTTTTAGGAAAAGTGAACTGCAGTGCCTTGACCTTGAAGACGGTTTCCGAATTACACAGAAAATTAAAAAATAAGCAGTCTCAAAAACAAACAAAACAGCATGATTAAGAGGAAAATGGCAACTGGCAAGATAAAGGACCATCTCACACTATAGCACAACATGTGGGAGTAACAAGAGGGAAAAAGAGGACGCTGTGTTCTTTCGACAAGATGCAAACTGCACATTTATTTTTAATTCTCTAAAATTTGGGGGCATACCAGCTTTTGAGTGACTCAGACCTCTCTGCCTGATCGAATGGAAAAACAGTTTACTGCCAGATACAATCCAGGACTTCAAATAAAAGCACATTTCAGGTAGCAAACTGGGCAGCCATGGGCCACCTACAGCTTTAATCCTTCAAAACCTCCCCTATATTTGTGGGATGGGATGCTGCCAGATCAGAACCTGATTGACAGGAGCAGAGAGAAAACCCACACACATGATTTAGGAAAAGTAAGCTACAATCAATATTTCTGGGCATATGCCTCATGCTAATTTAAATTCTTACCCAAAGCCACCCAGACTGCCATTCAATGCACAAAACATGTATCCCTGAGAGCCAAGATTTACTGCATGCCTAGGATTGCACTGTCAGCCCCTAATACTGATCAGCCCGTTGCAAGTTGGATGTCCTCTTATTTTTCCACTCTTTCAGCACTGCAAGAGAAAATGCTGGATGCTCTATAAAAGCACCAGAGTCCTGTATTTGAGGATGTATACGATCAGCAACCTATAAACCCCTTCACCTTATCTCACTAAACAAATCCAACTGTCAGCCCTTCAATGCAATGGAAGATAACATTTTTAAGCATCCTAACAAGTCAATGGGGGGGGGGGGTTGCCTTATTATTTTTTTCAGTGAAGGGTTTTAAGCAACAAGCCAATTTAGCTTTTTGCAAACCGAGTGGCATCCTCGTCCTTCTCGGTATTTCCAGGTGAGCATGCATGCAACACACCTGTATGCATCCGGACAAACAATAAAACTGCAAATTCTGGAGGGATGAAAGAACTGCGGGTGGGACAATCATCCCCAGCAATGTGATCCAAAAAAAAAAAAGAGAGAGGAAAAGGCGTATGATTGGCAAGGCTCTCCCATTGCACTCTCTCACCTGCTGGTCACACTCCGGGCAGGACTTGGTGGCCATCTTCACTTTCTTAGCCCGGCCTGCAGACATGCTCCCTTGGCGGCTCCGATGCTGCTGCTTTGGCTTGCAAAAAAAAAAAGGGGGGGACCCAAAGCGCGCGCCCCGCCCCTCCCACTTCGATAGAACGAAGCCCGGAGAAGAGAGCCAATAGGAATGCCGCCTCTCTCGCGCGCGCGCCCGCCTCCTCCAACCAGGATCTCAGCGCTCGGCCAAGTAATAGGCTCGCGCCCCCGGCGGCCGTCCGCGCTCGCCGGCCCGCTTTCGAGGCTCGTGCTCGCGGGCCCGCTGCGCGCGCTCCCGCCCGCACAGAGGCTTTTCAAAAGGCGGAACCGAGAACCAGGAAACTGTCCTTTCATTCTCCGGCCCAAACCACACCCCCTTCTCCCTCGACAAGGAGGGACGGGGGGGGTGGGGCTTATGCCGTGACGAAAGGTCTTTTTCGCTTTGGTATTGGCTGAATCGATATGAAAGACGGGCGGAGGGCGGCGAGGCGATGGGTTGCTTTAATGACAGTTGGAGGGGAGGGGAGGAGGCGAATAGGCCTGAGGGAGGAAAAGGGCGGGAAAATAGGGAGCTGCACATTTTTTTCCACATTTTTTCAAAAATAAATCTCATTTTCATAAGGCAAATTTATTTAACATTTGAATGGGTCATAAAGCTGCAGTTGGGATACACATGTTGAGTGGACAGCAGAAAAAAAAAATTAAAGTTAAAAAAATTAGGGATGCTATGGAAATAGGAAACACAGGGCCTTTCCACGCTACGCTGTTATAGCGCTATTATTCCACTTTCAACATCCTGTGGAATTCTGCGATTTGTAGTTTACTGAGGCCAAAGAGCTCTCTGGCTGAACATTCTTAAATGTCTCTCCTTAAACTACAAATCCCAGGATTCCATGGGACATTGAAAGTGGAACAATAGCACTATAACAGTCCAGTGCGGAAATAGCCAGAGGCTTAATCTGGACAGTGGGAGGTCTGCAGTTACGCGTCTCATTCCTTCTATGTTTTGAAAGCTTGAAGTGTCCACATAAGTGTCCTTCTACCCAAATGGGAAATGGAGAACACCAGTTATGAGACAAAAAACTTGATAGGACAAGCTTGAGCTGGAATCGTCCTAGTCCAGAAAGGTGCATGCTAACCGCCCATGGAGAGGGCCTCTTTGATTTCTATTCTTTAAGGAAGAAGTGTTCATGGCAATGCCAACTCCTGCTCCCCTGTGACTAGAGGCGGATAGAAGGGGTTGGAAGAAGCCGGTCTGCAAGCACCCAGGACTACGGGCTTCTCCCACTTATCCGACAGGTTAGAGACCAGAGCATTGTCAGTGAACAGAATTGGTTAAAAAGGGGAATCCATGTACCATACTGTAGGCAGCATGAAGGGCTTGTGGAGGTCCGCTTTGGATCCACCGTGCGCGGGCTGCTTGCAAAGTCTCCGAGCCAGCTCGGCAGCCTCTCAGCTCGCTTTGCAAGAAGCATGTACGCACGGTTCCAAGCAAGCCTCCTTAGGCAAGAAGAATTAACGAGAGAGCGGCACCCCTGTCAAATTAATGGAGCTTGCCTTCACTTTGGAAGAGCAAGTCATCAGAGAACAAGACGTCTAAAGGTGAGGGCTGCTTGTATTTTTTGGCAGGCAGGTCGTTATGAATTTTGAGTATTTGCATCGATGGCCCTTTCCGCACGGCGCGGCTGCCCTCCAGTCGGGACACGACGGCAGCGCTCTGCAGGTTGTGCTTCTGCACGGTGTCGCGGTCCGGCCGCTGTCGGGTTCTCGTGCGTTGCGCACGTGCAGTATTTGGAAAAAAATGGGGGGAAAGCCATTTTACACCTACCATGCGCAGCGCTGCAGTCCTTCCTGGCCGTGCAGAATGGCAGAAGCGTGCTGGTGATGCTTCCTTCCCCAGTGCAGCAATGGCAAATGTCCAGCGGTGCCGCGGAAGGGAGAGGTGAGGCCAACGTGCTCCCTTTCGCAGCAACGTGATAAGGTGCGGAGGGGAGCGTTCCCAGCGTGCTCCTTTCCCTGCCGGGGCTGCAATGAAATGACATGATGGATCATCATCGTGCGGAAATAACCTACGTTTTTACAAAACAGCAAAAACTGAATACGGTGGATAATAATACCTACAGCAACTAAGGCCATTTCCACACTAGACTGTTACAGCGCTATTATTCCACTTGCAACATCCTATGGAATCCTGGGGTTTGCAGTTTCGGCAGGGGCCACCTGGCCCCTGCCGAAACTGCAAACCCCAGGATTCCATAGGATGTTGCAAGTGGAATAATAGCGCTGTAGCAGTCTAGTGTGGAAATGGCCTAAAGCAGTTAACAATGTGACCACTGTGGAGACAATAGCAAAATAATAAATGAAACATAATAAAATTGTTCAAAGGATAAATGAATAGCTATAAGGACACTTCTGATTGGTATTTCCTCAGGGGGTTCAACTACATAGAAGTCTTGATAGTCCTGATCCCTGGTGCCTTATCTTTTAAATTGGGGCTCAACCTCCAATCTAGGCTTAGGAAGGTTCAACCCCTTCATCCTTCCCCTATTCCAGGATCTCTGCTGGTCTGCACTGTACGGTGATTCTAAACTTATATTCTTATTGAGTGTTTGCTTTGTTGTTATTATGGTTCTAACGACAGTATAGTTTTGGTTTCTCTCTTCTGTTTATTCAAAAAGGATGGAAATTCCCCGAAAGAGGGTGGAGTGGGGGAAATAACCTTTTGATTTACTGCAAAGATGCACCCTCCAAAGCAAGGAAATTTGGAACACAAATCAACCCTCCTGTAATGCTAGGTCAGAGCATGGACAAATGGACAGACCCTTCTGGTACCTTAAATTCCACCCTAAATAAGCACATGAGGTACATTCCACTCTTTGATTCCCCCAAAGTAGGGATGGGAATTGAACATCTCTCCAGATGTTGTTGAATTCCTAGCATTCTTCACCATTAGCTATGCTGGCCAAGAGCCTCAGTGGAACAACATCTGGAGTGCCACACAATTCCCACCCAAGCCCTAATCTGGTTTAAAGCCAGATGAAAGACTGGTGGGGCTCTACCTCCTTAAAAAGAAATTTGCAACATATACTCCTCCCCCAGAGAATTCTAAACACAGGAAATATATATTTCCTTCAGTACCAGTGGCATTGTGGCTCTGTATATCAGTAATTGGAGAGCATTAGAGGATAGGGTGCTCTTTGTAGGCTTCCCAGAAGCATTTTGTTGATCATTGTGAACAGAATATTTTATTAAATAACTTTTTGATCAAGCCTAATTTTTCTCAGGTTCTTAACAAAGATCTTGTACAAACAGATTTTATGCTAAAAGCATAGAATACAGGTTAATTTTAACATTTTTCCCCCCGCACGTAGGAACACATTTTTTCATATCTGTGAACACAAAAACCCACACAGGCTTCATTGTTCCTTATTGCTAGTGTGAGCTTGTCACACTTCTCTGCTCCTGAATATATAGCATTGTAATTGACCTAGGAAATGAATTGGATAAATGCCGTCAGATGTGAATTCCTTCAGTTAAAAACAGTGTAAAATAAAACCTCTGCCAAGTAAAAAGCAAGTTTAGTCTTGCCTACAGCTCCTAAATTACTTCTTTATGCATCCAGGTTTGCTGCTAGGCCTTGTGAAAAGGCTTTTTTTTTTCATGATTGTTTGTGCAGAGCTGTCGTCTTGATGATTTCTCTCTGTGAAAACAAATGTGCATGTTATTCAAGGACAATGACTTTTACACATTAACTACTTTCACAGTTGACTGCTCTATCAAAATACAAGTAGGGGATCACAAAAATAAAGGACATTAACAAGACACTTTAAACTTGAGGACAGTGTGAGGAATATGGACCAATCATAATAGAATTTTGAGAATTTCTTGTTTTCAACAAACAAGCAAATGTCCCAGGTTACTAAGAAAATAATGCAGAGGGGGAGAAGGAGTCTTTATATTGATTGTCCAAAACAATCATAACTGGGGATTATTGCGAACTGGGTATTTGCTATTATATACATTCCCTATATTTTAATCCTTGCAAAACATCCCTCCTATATTTATCTGCTATTAATTTTAAGTTATTTGTTGAACAACTTAAATAACCCCTTGTTATTGTTGTATGCCGTCAAGTTGCTTCCAATTTATAGCAACCCTAAGGCCAACCTATCATGGGACGTTCTGGGGCTGAGAGTGGGTACTAAAGTCACTAATTGGGTTTCCAGGGCCAAGTGGGGAATTGAACCCTGGTTTCCAGGGTATAGTCTGATTCTCAAACCACTATACCACACTGGCTCTCCCAAATGACCCCTACGGAACGCATATTTTAGGACATTTTCAATGCTGTTATTCCACTTGCAACATCCTATGGAATCTTGGAGTTTGCTGTTTAGAGAGCAGCATTTAGACTTCTCAGCCAGAGAGCTCTTTGGCCTCAGTAAACTACAAAGCCCGGGATTCCACAGGATGTTGGAAGTGGAATAATAGCACCGTAACAGCGTAATGCGGAAAGGGCCTCAGTTTATCAGTACTCTACTTCTCAACTTTTTTTAACTCTGGAAGAACTCTTGAAATAATTTTCAGGTTTCAGATAACCTCTGCATAAAAATTATTATTTCTACAGCCTCCTCCACCCCCATTTTCCCCCCGAATCATAATATTTTGCAGAACCCCTAATGACCTCTTTCACAACCCTCAAGTCCCAGACAACCCTGGTTGAGAAGCCCTGGTTTAACAAAATCATAGCTTTTGTGTCTGTTCTTTTCATTCTCTTTCCACATTCACATGTTCATCTCCAGGAAGGGAAGGAAGGGAGGGAAATCACTTTGACAATGATTATTTCAGTCATCCCAACAACATCACGGAGCTATACGTGCAATGCTCTCTCATTATGTTTGTCAGAAAGTGGACAACAAAACTAGATTTAGTAGCAGTACACTGCATAAGAGCAGTGGCAGACTTTAGGTACTGCTAGGTAAGTAAACTATTGTTGGCTTAATTTATTTTTATAAAATGATCTCTGGAAGATAGATGTCATGCCAAATCAGGCATGCTTTTTCCATCACGTATATAAAATTACATGGATGGAGACCTCTCTTCTCACAATCCTACAATTTCCTGATCTCTCTGTATCCGGACTTATTGTGGAAGCTTAAACATCAACATCCTTGCCCTTCCTCAATTTAGCAGCTTTTCAGAGTTCAAAATAATGGCAGATGTGGTAGAGATTACAATAGAAAACAACGCTTCTGTTAAGGAATGCTAACAATCTCAACAGCTGTTTCTAATGTTCACCATTCATTTCAATTATCAGCTACTTTTCCAACCTGGTATCCTCTAGATCTATTTGACTACAAACATATGGCTCTCCAGACAGTGTGGAATTGCAACTCCCAACATCCCTGGACCATTGGCTATAGGCTGCTGAGAGTTTCATTTCAGCAAAATCTGTAGGGCCATACAACTTTCACCCCCATATTATACCCAGTATACCTATAGGATAATGGGAAGTGTCTGATGAATCATTTAAGGGATGCACTTATTGCCGGACGTTAACTCTCTCCATCTTGGAAAGGAAAGAAAAAACAAGGGTACAGTGACTACAGGAGAAGAAATGTTTATTATTTGGACAATGTATTTCTTAGGTTCTTAGATGCTTCATATGAATTGCAGTGCAGGCAATAGAAAAGTATTTTGCTGCTTGCATCAGCTACTATCTTTAAGCACAAGAGGGCAGCATAGAGACTTGAACATGGAGAGCTCTTTTAGTGACATTAACTACTGGTGCAGTGGAGAGCACAGATCTGGATGAAACTGAGGCCATTTCCACACCACACTGTTCTAGTGCTATTATTCCACTTTCAACATCCTGTGGAATCCTGGGGTTTGCAGTTTAGGGAGGGGCATTTAGAATCTGCAGTAAATGCAAATCCCAGAATTCCACAGGATGTTGGAAAATGGAAGAATAGCACTAGCGCAGTGTAGTGCAGAAATGGCCTGAATAACACTTTGCAGCAAGCCTTTCTGAAAGACTGGTGCGATCGTCCTTTTGAATTGCAAATACGGAGACCGAGGCAGAGAAGCAGGGCTTCATAGAGCCACCGAGTGAGCTCCTGATTGAGGTGAGATTTAGTCTACTTATTAAAAAGACTGTCGCAACTCACATCTTTTAGCACACAGGCTATAATTATAGACCCACTTTCTGACATAATTAATCTCCCTCACACCACTCCCCCGCCATCTCCCATCAGGTGAAATTAAATCATCTCTCCAGGATAAACGACTCTCCCTTTTAACATACTAGATGCAAGCTGTAGCACGCTATTCAAACATCCTTCCAGCTTGTCATATGTGTAAGAAATATCATCTTTGTTCTAAACTAGGATTGTAGCCAAAAATGTTTCAGCTGAATTCTGCAGACATTAAAAGTGTTGGTCTTTTAATAAAAATAGGATTCAGTGACAAAGAGGCACTTGTTACAACAGCACTGGAATGTTGCTTTTTTTTTCTTTAACCAAAGAATTTCTCACTACCTACGCCTTCAGTACTATTTTATCATACAAAATTTACCCTGATTAAGAATGTTGCAATATATATGTTGCTGTCCTCCAGAGAAACAAATCAACAAATTAACAAATCAAACACAAATCCCACCCTTGCACAATGCAATCCTATGCTGTTTAGACTGACTTGGAAATAAGCAGTTATAAGGTTGTGACTTTAAAAATAGAAAAGTCAACTTTCAGTTTGTGGAACAAAGTCTTGAATTGAGATTGGTGTTCTGTTGTACCAATTCAAAGACATTCTGCAGCACATATTAAAATGAACATTATTTTACAATAAAGAGCAAATTATGAAGGTGACATATATTCAAATAAATATTCTTGTACAATAAAGAATAAATTACTAAGATCTACTGACCTTGGAAGAGCCATAGTGGTTTGAACGTTGGACTGTGACCCTGGAGGCCAGGATCTGATCCCTCACTTGGCCACGGAAACCCACTAGCTGTCCTTGGGTCACACACTGTCAACCACAGAAAACCTCATGATAGTTTTGCCTTACGGTTGCCACAAGTGGGAAGTCAGAAATGACAACAGCAACAACACCACAATCTTATCTAATATATAAAAGTCAGGTTTGTCTTTGTCAGGCAAAGACCTGACCTCATAAGATTGGCTGTGTCAGGTGAAGCCCTCACACAATTGGCTGCTTAAGAAGATTCTATGGAATCCTGGGGTTTGCAGTTTAGGGAGGGGCCTTTAGAATTCTCAGCCAGAGGGCTCTTGGGCCTGGCTGGTCGCTACAGCGACGAGGCCTAGCAGCAAGGAGGGAAGGCAGTGTATTCCCTGAGGAACCCAACCTCTGTATGTCAATAACTCTGAATACAGATTAGATTGGGAAATATGGGGAAAGGCTACAGGTACTGTATACAGACACAGGATCTCAAATCTTTCTAACAAGTATTACCTATGAGAAAATAAAATCCTGGCCAACACCGGGTATATATACTAGTTGTAATATATATCCTTACTATGTTTTGGGCAGAGGAACAGAACAGAAGTTTGTTAAATAACAAATTGTCCTTTCTCTCCCCCTGCTCTTCCCCCACACACCACAGAAACCACAGAAAACCCAATGATAGGGTTGTCTTATGGCTGCCAGAAGTTGGAAACAATTTGAAGACACACAACAACAACAACAATGACAACAACAAATGACCTTGACCATGTTGCATAGTCTTAGCTGCAGAAAATCCCATGATAAGTTCACTTTAGGGTCGTTATAACTCAGAAACAACTTGAAGGCACGCAACCTCAACAATACTACTCTTTACTAAAGTCTATTAAATAGCGGTAATGTACCATCAATGCTTCACTGATCAGCTTTCTTTTTCTCTCATCATGCCCTATAGTTCTCCGTCCTTCATTTGCTTAACGTTCACAGTGTAGACAAATTTGTACAATACAGATTTGTATCAACAGGTTTTCTATAAGAAAGGAGAATGTGAAAAAATCAAATACTGTGGTGAGTATGGTTACCAGGGTGAAATCTGGAGAGAGCGCCTGTACTTTTAATAATTGTGTAGAAGAGGGAATTTCAGCATGTGTTGTTTGTTATCTGCTTGCACAACAAGAAACACCTATTGAAATTGCCTCTTCTACACAACCATGAACGCCCGTCCGGTTTTCACTCCAGCCATTCTAGCCGGTTATGTGTCACTGGAACAGATAGAGAGGCAATGTGTCCCAACAGTAATGTGGTTCTCTTTGTATATTTTAATCTTAAACTGCACTCCTTCCTTTGTGTGTTCAGTTATATTGTTGTCCATTCCCAGATTCCACTCTCACTGTTCTCTCCCATTTAAAATACAGCGCTATGTACACTTAGAAGAAAGTAAGTCCCTTCAAAATCATGTTTTAGAACTGTACTGTAATAAGCTGTGTGCTTACTTAGGAATGAATCCTATTGAACTTACAGGATCCTGTTATTTGTTAATATATGTATAACCTGCTCTTTGATTTAGATATCTCTGGGCAGAGTGAAATTTTATGAACTTGACCAGCTTAAAACAATGTAAACAGAAAAGTTTTGGATGGAAATACAGAATATGGTTCAAAGAATTTTGAAAGATCAAGTAGTTAAGAATCCTGAATTGTTCTTATTAGGAATTTGGAGAGATGCTATTAATATTGATGAACAACAACAGAAGTTACTTCAATATATGTTACTGGCAGTGAAACTTGCTTATGCAAAGTACTGGAAGAAAATGGCGATCCCAACAATGGCTGAATGGCTTAACAGGTTGATGATAATTCTGGAGATGGTCAAGTTGTCAGCTAAACTGAAAGGAAATTTGGAAGAAGAGTTTACTTTGGAATGGAGATTTTTAATGGATTATTTAAGGGGAAATGAGGATGAATGGATGATTTTAGGGTTTTGAACTTGCATGTTACTGTTCCTTTTTAATCTTTTACTCTATTGTTATCATGAGAAAGATATTACGAAAATCAAATATGATTAGAGGTTGTTGTTATTTCAATATTTTTAATATAGGTATGGTTTGTTTAATAGAGGCAATAGATTTAGGGAGAATTAATCAATGGTCTATGGAATTAAATAATAGTATTTTGTATTGACTAACAATGTTGATATTTAGTCTGAAATAGAAATCTAAGAAACTTAGAATTTAAAGTGGTTAACCAATATAAATATAATGAGCAACAAATTTAATAGTAATTTTAAGTAATAACATTAAGTTAAGTACATTTATGTAAGTGGGAGCTGCTTGCATCAAGGGCGGGGATCTCTTTTAATTATTTGTGGCCTTTTTTCCTTTGTTTAGTTTAGTTTAGTCAACTTTGTTAGTTTAGTTTACATATGTCTTTTTTTTGGTTCAATAATTGTCACAATGTGTGTAATTTTTAGTTTAATTATGTCTCTCTTTTTTTCTGGATGTATTTTTCTGACTGGTGTTTATGTTTTTTGTGTTTATGTTTAAAATTCTTTAAAACTTTTAATAAAAAAAGTAAACAGGGTAAAATGATTTTAAGAGACTAAAAACATACTAACATCTTACTTCCAAGAGATAATACAGATTTTACTTCTGAATGTTTAGATCTGAGTGACTTATGGCTCCCCAGACATTCGAGGACTACAACTCCCATCAGCCTTAGCCAGCATATCCAGTGGTGATGGAGAATGGAATTTGCAGTCCAGCAACTTGGGGAAGAGAATGCACAAGCTGCCCATCCATGGTTTAGATTATTCTTCACATGTTTCTTCAAATCCCATTGTGATGACAAAGCTTACAGATAAAATCTTCCCTTATTGAAGATACTGTATATAGATGTATAGTCCTCCGAGATGTAGTGCTTAGCTTTGGTAATAGCATGTGTCGCCTATTGATATTCCATTTTATTATATCCGCTTAACTCTTTCACACAGCAAGACTACCAGACAAATGCTAGTCCTGCAATTACTGGCACACTTAATTATGTGCCACAAATTAATCTATAATCTTACACAGTAGCATCAAACTTGACGGACCATTATTTCCAGATGCATCCAGATTGCAGAAGCACCCAAATGTTTGAATGAGGTGTAATACCACTTGAAAACCTTTGGAATTTATAGTTTTGCAACAGTGTGACGAAATTATTGCTAGAGATAGGGGAAGCTTTCAAAAAGTTGTGTTTTGTCTCTTTACTCAGTGGCCTGCTTTTTGTGCAACTGTTCAGCAATTAGGTCATTTTAAAAACTGGTGAACACAGGTTGTTTCCATCAGCATTTTTCAAAGGCCACGTCAACGTTTGTAAAGCAGTCTGATGAAATCTAAGAAAGGATGAACATACACTTCAGGGCAAGAGTGACCAGAGAAATTTTTGTTAATGACAATAAATATAAAGATGCCGTTGCTGTGTCACAAGCTTAGCCTTAAGCCTGGCTCCAGTATTTACACAGTGTGTTTCTAGGTGAGACTTATTTTTATTGTGCAACTGCCTGACCTCATTTGTTTGTTGAGTTTTTATACAAGGAAGATCCACATTACTGTGTCTCACTCCTCAGTTTTCTGACTGCTTCTGCATTTTTTCTTTCCACAAACAAATAAAAATCTGTTAAGGAGGAAAAGACCAAATAATTTCACAGTATGTTTTGACTGGTAGAACTAGGTGCCTTCTGTGTGGAAGTGCAAGCTTACTCACAAGGTTAACAAAAATATTTGGAAAAATTGTCTGTACATCCAAGTATTCGTAGGTAAGCCTGCCTCAGCTCTCTCGGAGGCCGGCACTCGTTCCAACCATCTTCAGAGGTACGAATGAGGACACAAGATAGGGCTTTCTCGGTGGCTGCTCCCATACCCTGGGACTCCTTTCCCCGGGAGAACAGAAATGCCCCCACCTTACTATCCTCCCATCAGCAGGTAAAGGCATTTATTCCAAGAAGCTTTTGACACCTGAGCGTTTTTAAAGAAAGGGATTTTAATCAGTCGAAAACCGCTTTTAATTGTACAGAGTTTAAACTTTGTTGTTCTTGTGTGCCTTTAAGTCGTTTCTGACTTACAGCGACCCCAAGGTGAAGCTATCGCAGGGTTTCCTTGTCAAGATTTGTTCAGTGGGGCTTTGCCTTTGCCTTCTTCTGAGGCTGAGAGAGTGTGACTTGCCCAAGATCAGCCAGTGGGATTCCATGGCCAAGCAGGGATTTGAATCCGGTCCCAAGAGTCATAGTCCCATGCTCAAAACACTACACTATGCTATTTTAGGTGCAGAAATCTAAAGATTCCTTCTGGCTCTCTGGTTTTTAAACTGCTTTCCATTATTGTAATGGCATCTTTTCAACTGTTTTTAAAATTATTGACAGTTTAATTGCATTTTAACATTAACCTTTTGTACCTTTTCCCTATATCGTATTTGTTTTAATTTGGAAACCACCTGGAGTCCACACTAGGGGGGAGGAAGGCTTGTTTTAACTGAAAATTATGAGAAGACAGAGGGCGATGATACATAAACGGTTTGTGGATCACACTGCAGCAGGTGAGAAGGCCGTTTCGGACCCCTTTAGTTTCTCACGGGGCTGCGCTGATATATCCAGTGGCAACTGGAAGTGACTTCAGAGCGGCAGTGGGCAATGGCAGAAGAGGCAGGTGCCCCCCCAGTGCCCTCCTGGTGGGCTCCACCAGCTCATTTGGGCACATCAGGAATGATGTAGTGTCGCTTCTGGCTGCCATTTTGGCCAATTTTGGACCCATTTCCCCCTTTTTCAGGATTTTGGGAGGCTCTGGTGGATTTGGGGAGGCTAACTACTGCATTTGCAAGAAGTTATGGGAGGTGGGTGGGCTTCTTTTCAGATGAAAAATGACCTGAAAATCCACCCCTCTTCTGGGGGTTTTGGGGCACATGCAACCCACTGGTCACACTGCCCATCCCTGCTTTAGATGACCAGAAGTCGCTTCCAGTAACTTTCTGTTTATTTCATTTTATATGCTGGTATTTTCAGACCAAATGGCTTCTCTTGAGTCTGTTTTCAGCCACGAAACCCCATTTTTATCAGAAATTGAGGAATGGGAGGCCAGCCCTCATTGGAACACCCCAAGGACTACCTAATTCCCACCAGTGCCTTACCAGTGCTTCAAGCCGCAATGCTGCCCACATACCCTCCAATCTTTCACAGAGAAATACCAGGACACACGTGGCCACCAAAACTCCACCAAAACTAAAATAGCATCAATTTAACATGCATCCATTTACAATAGGATGTAATTTACAGTGGCATCCATTTACAATAAAATGCAACCATAATAATGTATGAGTACCGTAATATTAGCCAACGATTATTTCTGTAATGTATATTCCATCTCGTGTTATCATTATCCATGTAGTTTCCTAAATATGGAATCTAGGTATTCAATACCTCATTAATCATCATATATTACTTCCATACTTCCCCTAGAGTTCTTCCTTCTTGGGGTGCTTTTGCATTTTTAACTCAGACCGTTTCCACACTACACTGTTATAGTGCTATTATTCCACTTTCAACATCCCATGGAATCCTGGGGTTTGCAGTTTAGGGAACAGGAATTCAGAATTCTCAGCCAGAGAGCTCTTTGGCCTCAATAAACAACAGTGTATTATATACAGTGTAGTGTGGAAATGGTCAAAGTTTCTCTCTGCAGAACTCCTAGAGGGTATGGGGATAGGTTTTTGAGCAGTTTCTTAATGACAAAAAGGTGGTGTGGTCCTCCCAGGTTGGGGAGGGGGGATGACCTTTGGAACTGGGGTCATTCTTCACCCTTCTATCCGCACCTAACTAGAAGCAACTTTGAGCTCAGCGAGACCTTCATCGGAACAGATAGACACCAGATGACACTGCGTGTTATCAAAACAGCCCTTTTAATGACTGAGAAAAATTAAGTGTTCTCTCTGCAGTGTTGAATACAAACAAATATTAAGTATATACATGAATTTAATCATATTGTAATTAAGTAATAATCTGGCTTATTAAACAATGTCCTGGAGTGGTGTCGTACAAGAGCATCTGCAAGCTTTCATTATTCTCTTTGTCAAAACCTGCTGTGGATCAGCCCGTAAAACTGTCATTCAAAGTCAACCAAAGAACAGCATCAGTGTTCTCTTCGCTTGTTTGACCTCACAACACACACCACTCCACACATCACTCAAATGTCTGCATAGGTGGAAAAGACCACACAGTTATTTTCCATGTTCAAAAAAAAAAAAATGACCATGATCAGTGGAAAAACACTGATATTGAATAAGTCCAGTTCATTGTGTAGACGCCGGCTATGTTCTTATCAGTGGTGGTAGCCCACATTGAGTCAAAAATACAGTTTATTGTCGCAATTAAACTGATTGCTACGTTTCTTTTTCAGCCTGAGGTCTAGATTCTAAACAGTTACATGATGGAAATTCCCTATGAAAAAGCTTCTTGAAAATTGGAACAAACCATGGCTGCAAGCTTCAAATCACTTCATGTACGGTGTGAAAACAGTTTACTTGTTCACTGATAGTGAAACAAGGTGACAGGCTAACCTTGAGTTGTCTAGGTGTTGTGTGCCCTCATGTTGACTCTATGGCTATTTCCACACTCGAGTGTTATAGCACTGTTATCCCACTTTCAACATCCTACAGAATCTTGGGTTTTGCAGTTTTGCAAACCCCAGGATTCCGTAGGATGTTGAAAGTGGGATAACAGCGCTATAACACTCGAGTGCGGAAATGGCCTATATCTTCCAACATTTTGCAGATGGAAAATAGAACAAGAACAGAGCATGGTCAAAATGGCAAAAGTGATTGATGAGGAAGAACACACGAGTTAGGAGGAACTGCATCAGTTTGCTTTTGCCCGAACCTCCTGGGAAGAGCACTAGTTTGCCCTCTTCTCTCCATTCCCCCTGCTGCATTAGTTGAGTGTGAACTACTTTTGCACTTTGAACAATCTTTGTAGCGATTAAAGTAAGCTGTGGGCAAAGGAGAAAAGTGGGAAGAGGAGACAGAAACTGGGACATTTCAAAAGCAGCTGGAAAAAGCGAGATCACAGAAGATTAACTGGGACTGCCCCAACCAAACTGGGACAGTTAGAATGTATGTCCCTCCAACATACGATGTTCCAATTCTAGACTTTTCTCGTTCCTCTTTGGATGAGAATGTGTGACTTGCATCATGTGACTCGGTTCATTTTGATGGCTGAGCAAGGATTTGAACCCCACCAGCCCAGAGTTCAACATTCAAACCTCTATATCATAGTAGCTGAAGTCTCCTAATAATATGGCTAGCAGTATTCCCAGATTAGCTGGTGGAGGAATACACAGCCGATATCAGGAAAATGGTAAGATCTACTGTGCATGTTTATTCGTTTCAGCTCAGTGGAACGTAAATCCAACCTATCTGGATTACTGTAACATACTGTGGGCCTTTCCACACTACACTGTTACAGCTCTATTATTCCACTTTCAACATCCTATGGAATCCTGGGGTTTGCAGTTTAGGGAGGGGCCTTCAGACTTCTCAGCCAGAGAGCTCTTTGGCCTCAGGAAATTACAAACCCCAGAATTTCACAGGATGCTGAAAGTGAAATAATAGCACTATAACAGTATAGTGCGGAAAGGCCCTAAGTGACTGCACACACCCAGTCTTCACTGGATGGCTGTGGTTAAAAAGAAAAACATGGGTGGATTTGCACCATTAGCTTTATTTCTCCTAAGAAATATGGTTTGGTACACCTACAGACTTTAGGATTTCCCCAAGTTGATGACAAATTGGCCATAAAAACCACACTGTATATAATATTTACATATATAGTTTCAGCCAGAGGTGGGCAGTTTCTGCTGGTGTTGGGGTCATACTCCATCCACACCTACAAGTAGTAGGCAACCCAATGCTTCCCAGATGTTATGAACTACAACTCCTGTCAGCCCCAATCTGCAGGCCACTGGTCAGGGAAGAATGGGAGTTGCTGACCAAAATACCTAGAGAAATCCAGACTGCTTACCCTGAATATTATTCATGTTTGCTAGGAAGCAAGTCCCACTGTGCTCAATAGGGCTGCTCGCTCCTTGGAAAATATTATCTGAATCCCAAAACTGATACAATCCAAGGCTTAGGGTTGTGTCCATCTTTCCATTCAAAATCCAGTAATGCAAATCATTTTTTTTCCTTATTTGATGTTTTCATGTATCTTTATCAGTTGACATCAAGGGCTTTAAACATGCCTAACTTTGCACAGTGAACCCTTTCTGTTTCTTCTGTTGTACTGTACAGAAGTACTTGGCAAAAGCACCAAATTCTTTGAAAATGTCAGTTTTATAAGCAGACCATAATATATACATATACAGGCAAATACATTAGCATTCAGCATTTCAGAGGTCTGGCATAGATCTTACGATAGTTTAAGGTCAGTGATATCAAATGAGGCTTGTTTGAGTCTCTGAGTTGCAGAATGACTTGTTTCTAATGATATTACATTCAATTTTGGCTGCGTTTTCAGATCTCACTACTGTAAATTAAGAAAGAGAGTATACTTAATACTGCTCAGAATATTTAAAGGCAGGATATTTATAGGTCCGATTATGGCCATTTCTGCAGTAGATGGTTGTAGCGCTATGATTCCACTTTCAACATCCTATGAAATCCTGGGGTTTGCAGTTTAGGGAGGGGCCTTAAAGAAGCTAGCTAGTAAAATGCGGGCTGGACAGGGCTACCGTTAGTTGGATTTGTAATTGGTTGACCGACTGAACCCAAAGGGTGATCACGAATGGCTGCTTTTCATCCTGGAGAGAAGTGACTAGCGGGGTGCCACAGGGTTCTGTCCTGGGCCCAGTGCTGTTCAATATCTTCATCAGCGACTTGGATGAAGGAGTAGAGGGCATGCTCATCAAATTTGCAGATGACACCAAATTGGGAGGGGCTGCTAATACACCAGAGGACAGGATCAAAATTCAAAATGACCTGGATAGATTGGAGAGCTGGTCCAAAGCTAACAAAATGAAATTCAGCAGAGAGAAGTGTAAGGTCCTACACTTAGGTAGAAAAAATGGAATACAGAAATATAGGATGGGGGACACGTGGCTGGATGGCAGTACATGTCAAAGGGATCTAGGAGTCTTAATAGACCACAAGCTGAACATGAGTCAGCAGTGTGATGCGGCAGCCAAGAAAGCCAATGCAATTCTCGGCTGCATCAATAGGAGCATGGTGTCTAGATCGAGGGAGGTACTGGTCCCACTCTACTCTGCTTTGGTTAGACCTCATCTTGAATCCTGTGTCCAGTTCTGGGCACCCCAATTCAAGAAGGACATGCTCAGGCTAGAGCAAGTCCAGAGGAGGGCAACCAAAATGGTGAGGGGCCTGGAAGACATGCCCTATGAGGATAAACTTAGAGAGTTGGGTATGTTTAGTCTGCAGAAGAGAAGGTTAAGAGGGGACTTGATAGCCATGTTTAAATATTTGAAGGGATGCCATGTCGACGAGGGAGCAGGCTTGTTTTCCGCTGCTCCAGAGACTAGGACAAGGAGCAATGGATTCAAGCTGCAGGAAAGGAGATTCCACCTGAACTTCAGGAAGAACTTCCTGACGGTCAGGGCTGTCCGGCAGTGGAATAGGCTGCCTCGGAGTGTGGTGGAGTCTCCTTCCTTGGAGGTTTTTAAGCAGAGGCTGGTTGGCCATCTGTCGGGAGTGCTTTGAGGGTGTTCCTGCATGGCAGGGGGTTGGACTGGATGGCCCCTGGGGTCTCTTCCAACTCTACATTTCTATGATTCTATGATGTTGAAAATGGAATCATAGCGCTATAACGGTCTAGTGCGGAAACGGCCTGTGTAATCTTGAGCCACATGGTCCCTGAAAATTGACCCAGCATCTGCACCGTTAAAACAACTTTTCCCTTTGTTCTAACCCTTCCACTTGCTCTTCGGGTTCAGACTGGACTGCCAGTGCTTCCAGAGCTGAAGCTCAACCTCCTCCTCCTCCTCCTCTAATTCCATGTCCAAGGCATGCGTTTTAATCTCTCACTCGATTTCTTCCTCTTTAGGACGTGACAACCGAGCATCGCTCCCTTAGGGCGGCGGCCACCGGGACTCTTGCACCCAAGTCGGCGTGGTGCAAGGAAGCCACTCAAAATAACCTCCCTTTAAAAATCAAATTAATCAAAATCAGGCCCCCTTTCCCCGCGCAGGACCGCACTTTCCGCATGGCGTGACGCATCCCACCTTCGCACAGCCCATGAAAAGGCACGTTCTGCTCCCAGCTGCTCGGAGGAGGAGGAGGAGGAGGAGGAGGGGATGCTGGGCGTGGTAGTTTCCTCCGCCGCCACCTGGCGCTGCGGAGCCGGCGGAGGCTTCGCAGGGGAGGAACTACAGGCCCCAGCAGGCAGCGCGGCCGGGTCCGCTCGGCTGGTGCAATCCTCCACCTTCATAAAGACCGGAGGGCGCGTCGGGGCGTCGAGCCGGATGGGCATCCCGGCGACTTCGTCTCCCGGCGGGGGAGAGCTCTCCGGCCTCTGAGGGTCGCGATGCGCCTCCTCGGGGCTTCTCCCGGGCTGGGGTCGTCCTAGATCTGGCTCGCCGACGGCTCCCCGACCCGCCAGGTTCCTGGGAGATTTGGAGCGGAGAAAGAAGAGAGAAATGCCAGGCGTGCGCTTTGGGCAGCCGGGCGCGGCGGCCCGTCCTCTCCCCGTGGCTTGACTCCATGAGGCGCGCTCGCCTTTCTGGAGCGCCGTTCCGGCTCGCAGGTTTGGAGGAGGGCGGAAGAAAGCTCGGCGGCCCGGTCGTTTTTTCTCTCTTCCCCAGAAAGGGGGCTTGCGCAGCGGGGGACGGGAGAGCATGCACCGCTTTTCGGGGCCGGCCAGAGAAGCCGCCGCCCTCGCCCGGCCGCCGGCGCGGTGGAAGAGCGCCGCCAAGGCCTCGGCGGTGCCGGTCAAGGAGCCGCGGAGCCGCGGGAAGATCCTCACCCTGGAGTCCATGAACCCGCAGGTGAAGGCGGTGGAGTACGCCGTCCGCGGGCCCATCGTCCTGAAGGCCGGGGAGATCGAGAACGAGTTGCGGAAGGTGAGAGCCGGCGGCAGCGGGAGGCCCCGGCGTGCGGAACGGCCGGCCTTAGTTGCGGTGGTCGTAACGCGGGGGCCCTGATAGTTGCAGTGGCGATAATAACTGTGCGATGCAATGGTAGCAGGATGCCATGGTAATAATAACTGCAGCGGTAATAATAATTGTGCGATGCAACGGTAGCAGGATGCAATGGTAATAATAACTGCAGCGGTAATAATAATTGTGCGATGCAACGGTAACACTATGCAATGGTAATAATAACTGCAGCGGTAATAATAATTGTGCGATGCAATGGTAACACGATGCAATGGTAATAATAACTGCAGCGGTAATAATAATTGTGCGATGCACTGGTAACAGGATGCAATGGTAATAATAATTGCAGCGGTAATAATAATTGTGCGATGCACTGGTAACAGGATGCAATGGTAATAATAACTGCAGCGGTAATAATAATTGTGCGATGCAACGGTAACAGTATGCAATGGTAATAATAATTGCAGCGGTAATAATAATTACGGCTCGGGGAGGAATGAAGCCGGTGGCTGGGCAGAGAGGCTGCACGAAGCGCGCGCTGTTGGGAAGCGACCCGTTCTTCCGTTGCGGCGGACGGGGAAGGGCTTCGCGCTCCTGCAGGGGCCTCCCTGGGGAGCAGTTGGGGTTGAGGAGGGGGCGGCGGCGGCGGCGGCGCTGGTTCGCCGCCCCTTTCGCTGCCTCCGGGTCTGCGTTCCTCGCCGCCGGCCGCCCCTCCTCCGGCTCCCCGCCGGGCCGCGCCTCCGCCGCTGCGGCTCTTGATTGGGGCAGGCGGAGGAGGCCCGGCCGGGGCAGCCGGCGTGCGCAGGAGGAAGGGAGAGGGGCCGGGCGGCGTCCCGCAGCCCCGGCGGAATGGGTCGCGCCCGGGGGGATGGAGAAAGTTACGGGATCTCGGGTTACAAATGCCCCTCTGTTGTTCTAATATTTTTTTTCTGGGTAGCAACTCTTTGGCCGTTTCCGCGCTGGGCTGTTAGAGCGCGGCTGTTCCGCTTTCAACGTCCTATGGAACTGCAGACCCCAGGATGCCGTAGGATGTTGCAAGTGGAATAGTAGCACTGGTGCGGAAATGGCCTTTGAGTCTTCTAGCCACGCTAGTTGCTGCGGGTTTGGAGGATTCTGGGAGATGTGGTCCAGAAAAAGTAACCTCCCGGGTCATTATTCCCCACACGCACGCACGCTGTCGGTGTGAGGCAGCTGTTCCCGAGAGCTAGGAAGCTTTAGGCTCTGTCCATTTCCGCACTACAGTGTTACAGTGCTACTATTCCACTTTCAGCATCCTATGGAGTCCTGGGGTTTGCAGGAGGGGCCCTTTAGAATTCTCTCAGCCAGAGAGCACTTTGGCCTCAGTAAACTCCAAACCCCACAATTTCACAGGATGTTGAAAGTGGAATAATAGCAGTATAACAGTGTAGGGCGGAATTGGCCTCTGCTGTGGCTTTCAGGTTGGTCCCAATTAAGATTTATTAGGCATTTTGGCTGTTTTCTTAATTCCTTTCATGGGCACATCCGACACATTGCCAACTGTATGTTTTCCACATCTTGCTTTGTTTCAACTTTCAGTAGTGGTCCAGGGAATTTGCACAGTTCTGGATTGCTTTGGGATCGCTTCCCTTTGTTTTCGTACAGTGCTGAAAATGTTGGTTGCTCTTTTTAAATAGACTTGGAGGAGACATGGCAGGAGCTTTGTGATGCAGTCAGAAAAGCGCAATGCATGGTCTCCGCAGATTTAAAAAAATCAGAAAGTTAGTATGGTAATCTTCAGACTTCATAACATAATCATTTGCATCTTCCTCTACTGCTTGATAATTTGGACAGACTCTTAGCATACACACAAAAACAAACAGCCACCTCCCACCTTCTCTGTCATTACATTGCTTAAGAATGTGAGCGTATATTTCATAAAATAATATTTACTTTTCTTTTGTCTCTTGCATTCTGATGAAATCAAGGATCCCGTTTCCTTATGTAACAGGGTAATGAGTAACCATTTTTCGCAACCTGTTCCAATAAAAATTAAATCTTATTAATCTTTAAAGCACTGTTTCTCTTTTTGTCTTAATTTTTTGCCAAGAAATGGCTCATCTACTGAGGCTAAATTTCAGAGATTCTTTATCATTAACTTGGAGTTAAGCTTTACCATTAACTTGCAAGAAACTTCCACATATGAAAAAAATCAACAAATCGCTCAGTTCTTGATCTTTTTCACAAGAAGCATATTGTAAGATATATGCCCAGAGTGTTTATACCAGTAGATCCTCAGAATAATAAAAATATTTAACAGTTCAGTGGTGCTTATTGATTGTTCAAAATGTATTGTAACCCCTGCTTTACAGGACTGTTGTTAAGTCAGTGTTGTTATGCCACTCAGCGTAACGAAAACAGAAGTACTGGGGCTAAAAGAGGGTCTTTTGCCTCTGTTCACACAGTAAATTCAAAGCAGAAATGAGATTTGAACCCGGTACATTCTGATTCTCTGCTGCTTTGTTATGACTCCCTGATTTAAATTGAGTCCCAGTTTGGGGAAAAGTTGAATTTCCTTAATACCTCCTGCATTACTTGATACAAAGGCACTGGATTTAATTGATCTTTGAGCAATTTAAGGATTCCTGGTAGAAATTTCCAGTAGCAGCCTTGGGTCAATCCAGCACAGCAGGTGTGTGCATTCATGACACAAACAACTGGACAAGAACTGCAGTAAGAGCTCAGGTATGAAAATGATAGTTGTCCCTCTTTATCCATGGATTCTGCATCCACAGATTTAACCAACCATGGCTTAAAAATACTTATAAAAAATCCAGGAAACAAACCTGTGAGTTGTTCACCATTTTATATAAGGGACACCACTTTACAACACCATTGTATATCATGGGACTTGAGCATCTGTGTATTTTGGTATCCTCAGGAGATCCCAGAACAAAACCCCAGTGGATGCTGAGGATCCACTGTATTTATTTTGATAACAGCTACCATGCAGGTAGAGGGGGATTTTGAGAGTTGTATTCCAAAAGGAAAAACCAGCATGATGTAGTAGTTTGAGTGTTAGACTGGGGAAACCGAGGTTCAAATCCCTGCTTAGCCACCGCAACCCACTGGGTCACCTTGGCCGAGTCATACCCACTCAGCCTTAGAGGAAAGCAATGACAAACCTATTCTGAACATGTTACCAGTTGTCTGGTGGAAAAGATGGTTCCCCCCTCATCCCTTGTACAGAAGACAGTTGCACTAGCAGTTATTTCAGTACTGCTCTGCAGGCAGGGAGAATCTGGGGGCTGTAATCCAAAATATATTGTAAAGCTCTGCCTCTGTTTCCTGTGAGAGAAGTAGACAAGTTTAGGAGGCATAAGGCAGATTGTGTGATAACACAAAATTCTGTTCTCCGGCACTTTCGTGGTGGAAGGGTACAAGGGATGGCGACAGGCTTCCAGAGGCCCTGTCATACAACACGGTTGTAACACGAGGATTCCACTTAACTGCCCTGGTTCCATCCCATGGAATCCTGAGGTTTGCAGTTTAGGGGGGGCTGTTTAGAATTCTCAGCCGGAGACCTCCTGAACTTCCCCAATCTGCAAATACCAGGATTCCAAAGAATGTTGTCGTGGCAGTTAAAGTGGACTCATAATGCTATAACTGCGTAGCATGACAGTGACCCAAGTTCAGTTGGCATCTGTAGGTAGACCTGCACAAGATGTGGTCTAAAACTCTGGATTGCTCACATTGGCAGCAAGCTGACTCAATGTAAACCAATTTCCTATGTTTATCTTTGGTGCCTCCCAGGGCTTACCTCTTGAGGTGGCTGCCTCAGCCTGCCTAATGGCAAGACCGGCCCTGACCCTTCTCTCTGATGTGTCACTTGTCTTTGGAGGAAGGATTGACCCTTGAGCTATGCAGTCTTAAGACTGGTTTATCAACAACTGCCCACCCCACTAATGCTCTTTCAGATATAGTTTACTTTAGTTCTCTTGTGTTTGCTTAGGATTCAGGCCTGTAGGTGCATGCATACACACACACACCCATTAAACAATGAATAATCCAGGTATATGCTGCCAGAAGAGGCTCTGTGTGTGTTTCAAAATGTATTAAGACCAACAAGCATCTCTAACTTCCTTGAATTTAGAAAATGCCACATTAAGTTTTAGGATTAAGCTTTAGGATAAATGTAACGTAACATATCTTCCAACTGTCCTGATTTTAGCAGAGACAATTCCCAATTAATCTTCTGTTGTCCCATTTTTTTCAGCTGCTTTTAAAAGGTCCCCATTTCCCTTTCTCTTCCTCCTACTTTTCCCCTTTGTCCTGACCTTACTTTGGTTGCTGGAAACTGAATTCAACGTGCAGAAATAGTTCGTACATAATAACTTTAAGAGGGGGAAAGTGGATGGGAGGAGAATCTTGCCCTTCCCTGTAGGCTCATGCAGAAGCAAACTGCTGCAGGCTCCCCTGGCCTGTATGTTCTTTGTCATTAATACATCTTGACCACACTCTGATGTCAGTTAGCTCACATGTCCTGGTTTTCATTTGTGAAACCTTGTAAGGCATGGTATTAATGAAATTCTCCGCCTTTACATTAACCCAGCAAAATGTAGTAATCCACCTTTGGGCTGTCAGTGTATAAGGAAAATAGAATGCATGCACCCCACTTCAGATGGGTGACAGCAAGGTTGATTTGTTTTAAATCAAATTGATTTATAGCACAATTTAAGTAATGATTTAGATTGTTTCTCTGATTTGGGTCTCAGTTTGCAGTCATCATTTTTAGTAGATGTACATTATTGTTAAATATAGCCTTAATACATATTCAGTAATGTAGGGTTCGTTAGGACATGTTTATATCAATTTTCAATTAATTAAAATCACATTTGTATCCACACTGCTTTTCCTTGTTCAGATCTACTCCTTTCTCCCAAATTTTTTGTTCACAGATCTTGTCTATCTTTGTACTTAGAGAAAGAGAGAGAACTCTTCAGGTATACTTCCTTCTGAGTAGGATTGATCAGCGTATCTCCCATCCCATCTCAGTGAACTGCCATTAAGATATTCATAGAATATACCTTGAAGTTTTCTATTCTTTAACCTAGACTGTTTTATAAGAAAAAAATAAAACCAATTTAAATTTTTGAAACTCTGGCTTTTAACTTTTTTAAAAAATAATTTTTACCAATCCTAGCAGACAAAGAGGAGGGTGTGGCAGAAAGTTGACTGAGTTTATTTGCAAAAGCATAATGCAAGCCTCATAAAGCAGATAAACTCACTTTGTCACTGTTTTGTTCAGGTTGGTTGTCCAGCCATGTTCTAATGTAAAACTTTGTGTGGCAGATTTTGTCAATGTCACATGTTTTTCCATATCTGTGATGCAGCTTAAGGAAATCTCTCTTATCAAGTGTGAGTAAGCATGCGCCTGTTTACACACTCAGAAGACTGTCATTCATTCTAGCAAAATAACTTTTGAGTTTGCCAAAGGCTAAGATCGCTTCCGTATGTGTTCTAGACAAAGATGTTCTTTCACCTTTGCAGTGAGGTGCTCTCCGTATCTCTTCCTGACTACAGCACCCAAGGCAGCTGGGGATGATGGGAACTATAGCACAGTATCTCTGGAGAGTTCCAGCTTGTGGAAAGCTAGGTTGCACCCAGGTGATCAACTGTTCAGAAGGTGCACGCTCAACCATCTCCGTGTGCTCCTCCTCTACCATGTCCTACCCTCCAACATTTCATAGATGCAGACCAGGGCACATGGCCTTGCAACATCAGTGTGTGGTCAAGACTGGAAAAGTTATTAATGAGAAAGAGCAGGCAAACCAGGAGCAGCTGTAGCAGGTTGTTTTTGCCCGAACCCACTGAGGAAAGCACAGTTTAACCCTTTCTCTCTCCCCCTGCTGAGTTAATTGAGTGCAAATTATCTCACATCCTTTGAACATAGTTTTTAGCATTTGAAGTGAGCTGAGAATAAAGGGAGAAAGTGGAAGGATGAGAGGGAAATTGGGGCATTTGAAATGTCTCAAAAGCATCTGGAAAAGAGATGACAGAGGATGAATGAGACTGTTCCTGCCAAATCGGTACTGTTGGCGGGTGTACGATGGACGGCACTGGAATGTTCTAAGCAACTTAAAATTGATGTGGCATCACTTCCAGTTTTGCTTTGGCTAAAAATCAGCCTTTTTTCTGGAATTGGTGGGCTGTAGGGGTTGCAACCTGACTTTTTCTGTTTTTGAGCATTTTTGCAATGGTTTGAACCATTTTCAGGCAATTTCTTTGCCAAAAAAACCCAAACAAACCCTTGGGCAGAATCCAGAGGCTGGGATTGGTTTCTTGGGACAGGGCTTGGGGAGCTACAAAAAAGAGTCTGGATTCATGTGGTGGTCTGCTGACCATGCTTTCCCCAGCCCCAAGACCCTTTACACTACATGGTTATAGCACTATGATTTTACCATAGGATGTTGGTACTGCCATGGCGACATCCTGTGGAATTCTGGGATGGGAAGGACATTGAGGATTCTAATCCAGAGAGTTCTAGTGGTTTAACAACCTGTAAATCCCAAGATTGCATATGATGCAAGCATGGCCATTACCGTAGAATCATAGTGTTTTAATTGTGTACAGTTGGCCCTCCATATTCCTGGGGGTTAGGGGCTCAGGATGCCCATGAAAGAGGAAAATTGACAAATATCTCTAAGCCCCCCTGCAACCTGTACACCACATCAATCAAAATGTCTCTGTGTGTGTGTATATCTGTGATAAGGAGGCTAAAGCATGGAAGAGGGAGTAGGCACTGAGCTTAAACCAGGTCAAAGAGAGGAGAAGGGAAAGGAGTAGGTTGACATGGTGGCCCTATCCTTCCTCTCTCTCACCCATCACCTTTCTTGGGTATGGTTGGGAGAGGGTTGTGATGCTGAGAAATTAGGCTGAGAACCATCCTTAGCTGGCCAATCAGTGGCTGGTGGAAGAGGATGACCAAAGGTGGGTTTTTAAAGGACTGCATGTCCTGCCAAGAGGGAGTGTTCTCCCAGGAAAGAAGCGTTTGAGGTGGTTTGGGAGTGGGATTGGACAAACTCGTGAACAATCACATTTGCAAGAGTTGAACCCACGAATGTCAAGGGACAACTGTAGTGTGAAAGACTCAACGACGCAAGACTCGAGTTGATCGACTCGGACGCACGTCAGATTTAAGTCGCGGCAGTAACTTGACTTGGCAATACAAGATGCACTGACTCGATTTGACTTGTGACGTGTATATTTTTAGTGACTGACTTGCTGCCTTTAGTGCAGTAACACGGCACATTCATCCAGAAGCCTTATGACTTTGAACAATGCTTCTGTCTCTTTCTGCCTACTGGCCACGTGGCAATCAGTCTCGAGCCAAAAATGTGGGTGCATTTCTCAGAGGAGAACAGCAGACGAGTTAGGCGATTAGGCTTGCGGTGAGGTTGAGGTCTGCTCAGCAGCCTGTCCCCACTGCATATTGGAGGAGCCTTCCAAAACTTTTCCTAAGAGCAGAAGCAAGATTTTCCCCCAGAGAACAGGGGAGAATCCATCCTTCTAAAGCTCTTGAAGCTTTAGGAATGGAGAATAAGAAGGATCCTATTCCCCACTTCCAATGCTGCAGGTGGCAAACTTGCAAATGTGGAGGGCTGACCCTTCTTAAATTGTTAAAACTGACTTTATTCAACGCTGTCCAGAAATTCTGGAATATAGGTTGGGGTATAAAGTTGGCTTCCAGACTTGAGACTTGGTTGGAAGTATCCTGCAAGGACCTGAGATTTGAAGGTAGAGACTTGAGACTTGGCTTGAGACTTGGCATAAAAGAGTTAAATACATCACTGGAAAGACTACAGCAATTGCATGTCGCTTAGCTCAATTCATTACCAGCCTCCCTACCACCACAACCCTACGTGGAACCATGTAGAGCTGTCTAAAACATCCAGAATCTAAATAACTACAGTTAATTCCATATATACCCCATGGCGTTAATTTTTCCCCTAGTTGTTATTATTGAATGGTGGCCTTTCTTATGCCCCATGGCAGCTGTTTTTGCAACTGATAGGCATTTTTAAAAAATGGTTATTGTAGAGCATGGGGGGGGGTCAGGTGTTTGATGAAACACTATCAGATATTAACTAGTCACACTCCAAGTGGGCAGGCTTACAAACTTTTGACCCATGGTTGTGTTCTATTGAACAGGATGTAGACCTGATGGAGGTGTATTAAATCAGTTTATGGGTCTGCCCTACGTGGCAGATACGCTTTATTTAACTTGGTCAGATGCAATCTGATCAGCATCCGCTTAGAAAGCTTTTTGGGCCTTTGCCAGTGTGGCGAAACATGAGGTGTGTGTGTGTTCTGTAATCAGAATCCTCTTCCAATTTGTTCCCAACACTCTCAACATGCAAGGTGTATAATCAGGCTAGACTTACAAGCTGAATCATTTCACCAAAGCTACATAATCTGGATCAGCTTATGCCTCTCCCAGCAAAACATTTTATATTTAACAGGTCTCCTTTCTTCTGATTTTTTTTTCTTAAGTCCTTTGAGCACACGTGTGGCGATGGGCCAAGGACACGACACAGTAAAGATCCGGGATCCTTTTCCTGGATCTGTACCAGCAACATAAAAGTGGGTGTTTGCTTCTGACATGTTCCCTAGGTGTACAGTTATGACTTTACCTTCAAAAAGTGAATCTGTGGCCAGAAAAAACACCATGTTCTAGGAAGAACTTTCAGCCAAGAGCTGTTAAGGAGATAACTCCTGATAAATCTCTGACTGACTTGTACCAGATAGCGAGAATTTGTGAGTTCCAGTTGTTTAACAGAACAATCCGCTTTCATTACCTTCAACATTTCACAGGTGAAAACTGGGATGCATGTAGCCAAGCAACATCAGAGTGTGGTCAGGATGGCAAAAGTTATGAATGGGAAAGAATTCTAGGAGAGATTGCAGCAGGTTGCCTTTGCCAGAGCCTACAGGGAAGGGCAAGATGCTCTCCCCTACCCCTACTGATTGAATTGAGTGCAGGCTACTTTTCCACTTTGAGCTCAGTTTGCAGCAATAAGCTGATGATGAAGGGAAGTAGGAAGACATTTTAAAAACCACTGAAAAAATGGGACAGCAGAAGATTAATCCAGAGTATTCCTGCCAAATCGGGACAGTTGGAAGGTGTGCAATCTATATGACTAAGAGTAACAATTCTTGGGGCAAAGAGGAAGGGATTGTGAGATAAATCTCCGGCCTCATGGGTCTTTAATCATAAATGTATGGGCTTTTTGTAACAGGCTCTGGTTGGTAAACTTTGAGCTTCCTGGAAGAAGAAAAGTAAATCCCATCGGCTCAATATCTTCCCACCCGTAATGCACAATGACATCTCTTTAGTATTACGTAACGTGTTAAATGTAAAGCCATGTCACAACTACATTAATAAGCTACATTTCTCTGGTTGTTTTTTTTTCCCAGGCAAAAGGTATAATTTGCACTTATCTTTTTGCTAAATTATAGTGATTTGCACTATACTCCGAGCTTATTACCTCAGGCTTGATCTTGTGAGGAAATTCCTTCCAGGCCTGTCACCTAGTTTTGGAGAGCTTGGGGATGCATCAAAACAATCTAGTGCCATTTGAGGTTAACATCCAGGACTATCAGCCCCCTTTGACTACAGCTCTTGTCAGCTTGAATTACACACAAGTTGTACCAGCACAGCCTTTCAGACCGTGTGACACACAGGGCAGCTGCAGTTTTCAGGGAGCCTGTTTGATAACAGGAGTTTGAGGCTGCAAACCTATGCACGCTTTCCTGGGAGTAAGCCCTACTGAACTCAGTGGGATTTATTTCTGAGTAGACAGGGATTCTGCTTCAGTTTGCAATCCTACACATTTAGCTGAGAGGCTGAGAACAAGTCCTGCTGAATTGAATGGAGCTTACTTTGGAGTAAACTTGTCTAGGATTGCATTCTCAGGGTTTTTGGAGCTTAAGAGCTGGCTATCTTTAGGACGATTTAAAAGAAACACAGTTGGGGTATGCTTTCTGTTCCTGCTTCCATGTGGTTTTCCCTTATGGGCAAACAAGGCTGCTTGGTCGACGTGCAGCCCAGTCCTGTGTATGTTTACTCAGAAGGAAGACCCACCGAGTTCATTAGGGCTTATCCCCATGGGGAAATGTGTAAGGGGCTGCAGCAACTTCACATAATTGTCTGGAAGCTTTGGAATGTGTTTTGCAATAAGGATAAAAGCGTGCTTTGGCGTTGAGATTCTACTGAATATGTTCCTCGGGGAAATTTTGTCTCCCTATCTTGTGACTTAGCTATCTCCATCCCCACGTCAGATGAAGGGCTGGTTGTTTTTTCCCTAGGGCGGCATTGTGAATTATGCAGCTCTCCACCTGTTTGTAGGACTGCAGCTTCCATCAGCCTTAGCCAGAATAGCCAGTGGTGAGAAGTGCTGGGTACTGCACTTCAACAATATCTGGAGTGGCACACAATGCCCACACGTGCCTTGGGCAAAAGGGGCCCTGCATTTAAATGGTCAGTTAATGCACGTTTGTTCTGGAATTACTATTTTTTGTTAGTTTTCTTGACTGAACCTGTCCGTTTCTAGCAACTGTCATGTTAGCAAGATTTTTTTTTCTTGTACTCTGGAACTTTGTGAAGAGATTGTCTGGCAGAAAAAGTTTGTGACCCTACTGTGTACTGCATTCAGAAATAACGAGTTACTGAAAAGTGTAATGAAATTACATTTCAGGAGTCATAGAATCACTGGGGATGGTGTTATATTCCTAGCAGAAAGAGTCATGTTTTCTCATTACTTTTAAGGGCACTGTCAAGATACCTCTGAAAACACTTTTACAACCCACCATTGTTGATCAGAGTTAATGCTGGTTTTTTTTTAAGTAAGGAAGAGATAGTGACTAACAGAAAGAATGGCAATGCACAAGTTACGGAGCGGAGAGAGATCTTTTCAACTCCACTATATAATGCCAGTGCTCTACATGTCAAGGAAGAGAGACCACTGCTCTCAAGTTCTCCTGGGTCAACGAAATTAGATCTGTGAATATTTGACATCTGCGCTGAGTTTCTAGGCAGCCTTCACACTGCCCGTACTTTAACCAGAACGGGGAGTCTCACTTCACCGCATTGCATGAGATCTTTAACCTCGTATCCATGGCAGCCTTGGGTAGCCATTCAGAATCTGCTCAACATTTTTCTTTGAAAAGGAAACATCGGCATTCTTTTAATTCTGACCTTCGTAACTCTTGATGGGAGACCAAGAACGAACTTGGTCTTTGGATAATAAATGTCTTTGCACATGCTGACCAAACACTGAGAAAGATGCATCTTTTTTAAAAAAAGAGAAGACATCTCTACGCTTAACAAAATATTTTTAGCATGATTCTTATTGTTAACATAAATAAGGCTAGACTGCAAATCAACACCCATCAAGCATTTGTTCTCTTTGTATGGTTAATGCTCTTCAGAAAGGTAACTCCTTGTCCAGTTCAAGAAAATCCACTGATGTTGTAAATTGCAGAGATTAAGTGGCACATGCTGTGCTCTCCTGAGTGTTTTGTAATATTTTTAATATCAGTGTCCCTTGGAAATCTCCATTGTGCTGAGCACAGAATGAAACTGAGAGGTTAAAAGGAAGCAAAGAAGTTGTAACATATATATGTTGGGGCAGCTATAGTGAAACAGTGTTCAGCTATGTAGCAAAAGCAATAAATCTGAGAAATACTCCCGTTTTTTCTGTATCTTTTTTGGAAATTGTCCAAATTTCAAATATTCTGTGGTTCAGATTGGGGTTTGCCCAAAATGTGCCCCAGTATGCCTTGTTTACGAACACATATAGAAGCTCCTGGGAGCGTGTTCCTACTTGTAATCAGGGTACATGGATAGCATGCATCTTGGTTTAAAAGAGAATCAGCCTTTTTTTTTTTGCAGCCATCACCCCTGTCATAGCAAAAACAGTTGACATAAACATAGCCATGGGCGTATCCACACCTCCTGTGAAGGATGACACATCAAAACATTATGGCCTCATTTGCCCTGGCTGCATATAAACTGCAATTTACTACTGTTACTCTTTTTCCTCTTAGGGAATCAAAAAGCCGTTCACAGAGGTCATCAAGGCCAATATTGGGGATGCACACGCCATGGGACAGCAGCCCATCACCTTCCTTCGCCAGGTAAGAGAGTTCTTCAGCCAGTGTAAATTCTCCAGCGTTCCATTGTCTGCTAGGATGGGATGGCAAAAGGCAGCCTTCCAGATGTTGTTAGAGAGCAACTTCCAGAACTTCTAGACAGTGGTGGGAAGTGCTGGGAGTAGTATTCCCAGCAACAGGTGGGCATCCATCAGTGCTGCCTGAGCAAGGCAAGTCCTGCTGACACCCAGGTGGGAAGAAATGCACTGTTTCAGCAAGATTACCAATTGTGACTTTCAGTAGCTATAATAGACAGGCTCCTTAGATCTTGCAGATGGCTAACAGTGATGGGGAAGAGATAGGGTAGGGGGATAAAAATTTGGGCTCGTGGAACAAAAGTTAGCTAGAGCAATAAGTCTAGCCAAGTGGCTAGGAAGAAAAAATATCTCCAGAAGCAGCAGCTGATGAAGCTCTTTATATCAAAAAGCTAAATATTACCACCCAAAGGTTGGTCTGAAGAAGGAAAGGCAAATCTTTGGTTCTCCAAGTGTTTTGGGCTGCAGCTCCCACAGTTCTGTATCATGGGACTTATGGAATCTGTACGCCAAAAGGAAGATTCCACACTTTAGATCTGCAGACATGCCATGCAGAAGCTTTGCTGAAGCCTAAGGCTGTATCCACGCTACACAGTTATGCAATTTTGATGCCACTTTAACCATTTCATACCATCCTGTGAAATCCTGGGATTTGGAGTTTGGTGATGAAGTCAGAATGCTCTGCTGGAGAACTCTAGTGCCATAGTTCAGGAGAGTATGTGAAATAATTCTAAGTAACTCATGGAACCACAAATCCCAGGATTATAGGGATATCAAACTGCTGTAACTGTGCAGTGTGGATTTAGCCTGAGGCAGACTGGGTTGGGGTTTTGCCTGGAAGGAACACTGCTGACAGTCCTCTGTATGTCAGTGTGGCCTTCATGGAACTAAAAATGAGATACAAATGTAATAAAAAACTGTAGTTACTGCAGATTAAGCAGATAATAAAGGGAAGGCCAGAGATTGCTGTAACTAATGGTGTTTTGATGTTGGCATGAAGGCCTTGGGAACAGTAGCGAAGTGTGATACGGACTAATCAGATGTCATTGATCAATCCGAAGTTATCAGGTTCTGTGAACAAATCCTGATACAAAGCTATTTAGTCACACACAATTTCTTGTAGATTTTTTTGACTTCAGAAGAACTGGGCAGCACCCATCCTCCAAATGTTTGAGTTGCTTGGGTTGATGGAAAACTTTGAAGCTCTCCCTAAGGTCAGGGCAATGTTCAGGGTTGTTACATATTAAAATGGTAATGTCTGTAAGTAGTACATAGCAGTGATCCTTTCTTGTTTTTTCCCCTCTGGGCAATATAGGTGGTTGCTCTTTGTACATACCCAAACCTCTTGGACAGCCCAAATTTCCCAGAAGACTCTAAGAAGAGGGCAAGACGGATATTGCAGGGTTGTGGAGGAAACAGCTTAGGTACTCTTCTAATATTGATTTATTATATTTGCTGCTGAAATGACTTGAATTTTGGGGGATTGTATGCTAGCACACATGTGTATCGCCTTATTTCTGTGGGCTTTAAAGATGACTGAGAGCACATCTGGATGCCTTAGTTTTATTTTTGGATATAATGTGTGTGCTTTTTGCCATCTGTACCTCTACTATCATGTACAAATATCTTCTTTTTCCATTTTTTTGGTTATTCCAGCTCTGATAATGGTGCTTTTTTGGAATTTTCTCCCCATTTAAGTTCACCAAGCCTGACCACTGTATTCTTCTAAGCATTTGACTAAGACTTGGCTCATTCAGACAGCACTGTCACAGCTTAAAAAGTGGACTACAGCTCCCAGAATCCCCGTTAACATAGTCACAGCTCATGTTGGATGGAGATTCTAGGAGCTGTAGTACAAAAAAGTAACTTTTGCAAGCACTACTTCAAGTGATATCCAACAGTATTTTTACAGTATTGTGATTTGCTTTGTTTTACTGTTAACTTTGCTTTTTTAAAATAATCGATGACCTGAATCCTGTATAAGCTTATACTTAACTGAGTAACTTCTCCTAGCCCAAACCTGCAAAACCTGACTGAAACATTATTCAGCTGTCCCCTGATCATCCACAGAATGGCTCTCCTTCCCATGTAGCTGATGCCCATTAAAATAGGTTGGAGAGGAGAGTTATTATCATGGCAATAGTGTCAGAAATTATGACTAAGTTGTGATTGTGCGTATTAAAAAGTTACGTAGCCACAATGTTTTCATGTTCACAAGTGCTGACAGCTAATTCCAGATATGAGTGTGTGCATAAAATGGTAACCTAATTCAACCCAGGACTCGAATTCTACCTCTCCTCCACACACACTGCACCTTGTTGGAGAAATATTTCAAGTTCCTTGCTCTATAGATAGTGTCTTTGCTGTAGGGTATTGCAGAATCTGACAGCCTTCGTTAACTTTCTCTCTCTGCCTAGGAAGAAAGCAATGTGACATTTCTAAGGGCGTAATTAAAGTAAGAGAACAGTTTCCTCCCAACCCTCTGGGTTGTGTTGTTTTTTGTTTTTTGGGGTTTTTTTATGATTAAAGCTCCTTTGACATTTGGCTGGACTTGTAAAAATCCGTGGGGTAGAGCATAATATCACTGCATTGATTAAGACTTCATTCGATGCTACGTCAAATTTCCTTTTTTGACATTTTAAGTTGAGAGCTACAATTTACTGGTTTATAGCTTAAGGGCAGAATAAGTTATCGCCCAGATGATGTTGCCAGATTGCGATTTCCATCATCCTTCCCAGCTGACAGTGGTGGATAGAGATGGTGGGAGCTGAAAGGGAACAACACCTGGAAAACCACAAGCTTTCCATTCCAGCTTTAGGGTTATATATAGTGGACCTTCAACTTTCATGGGGGTTAGGGGTGCAAGATCCCTGCGAAAGTGAGAAAACCGCCATTATCTCTGGGCCCCCAAACAGGCATGTAGAGACTCTGCTGCTGCAAAAATCTCCAGTTTCATCCTTCTTGAAAAGAAGGAAACGAAGACACTGAAGGAGATCTTTGTGGCAGCCAAGGCAGGAGGACTCTCCTCTCCGTCTCCTTTCCTGCTCTGCCTGTTACTACCTTTGCAGCTTGTTCTCCTCATCCTCTCCTTTCCTTGTGACAAAACACATGAATGAGACTGGCATGTACTGAGACAACCTCACTCATGTGTTTTGTCTCTCAGTGTGCTGTGTATCTCTCGGGAGCAGAGTTACTGACTTCCATGTGCACAAGTCCCTTTTTGGACAGTCCTTCATGATCCCCATTTCTGAGGAGCAGAGTTATTAACTTCTATATGCGGAAGCCCGTTTTTGGACAGTGCATTCCATTTCTGGGCAGCATACAGTGGACAGGTGAGTCCCAGGTGAGGAGGACCAGCTGAAAAATCTCCTTCAGTTTGGTGAAGAAGAGGCAGAGGTGGGAAGGCTTGGAGTGGAGGAACAACACAAGAAGGAGAAAAGCACAGCCAACAGTACAGTTCATTACTGTACAGTACCATCACCACCCACAGCTACATTGCTAGTCAAGCGGCAACTTCACAAAAATTAAACCTGTGAAAGTTGAGGGTCGACTATATTCACATCTCCTTGGCTGTGCATCAGCCAGCTGTTTTCCGTTATGGTTTTCCTATGCCATCGCTCATGGATTCTTGTGCATTGTGGGCTCTAGCAAACCAGCCAGTTCTGGATTAGTTTATGGTCAAAATTAAGCAAGTCGGAACTCAGTCATGGATGTATCAGTTCCTAGGCCATTTCTGCACTACACTGTTATAATGCTATTATTCCATTTTCAACCTCCTGTGGAATCCTGGGGTTTGTAGTTTAGGGAGGAATGTTAAGAATTCTCAGCCAGAGAGCACTTTGGTCTCAGTAAACTACAAGCCCCAGATTTCCACAGGATGTTGAAAGTGGAATAATAGCACTATAACAGTGTTGGGTGGAAATGGCCATAGTTTAAATATGGCTAATTGCCCACTGTGTTATTGCTCATAGCTTCTTGCTTACTGCTTTTATACACAGGAAGGTCACCACTGGCCCCAGGCTGGTGTTGCCTGGATCCAAACTCTCATTTGGATTTTGTTGTAGAACAAATGGTTTCTGAATTTTAGTTCTCCAGTTCTTCAGAATTCCTGGCAACCACTTAAAAACACACAGAGATGCAATTTTCTTGTGGTGTGATCTCATAAAGTTATAGTATGTGTTCAGATATGGGAACCGTGCACAAAGGTGCTGTTACACGGATTTTTCTAACCTTATGGGATAGCAGCCATGTGATAGATCTTACCTTTGTTGCTCCAATATTTTATTTATGTAATTAATTTATATTCTAGCTTTTTCCCAGCACGTGATCCAAGGTAGCATACAGTGCTTTGAAATGCAATTTTGAAACTCTTAATATAAAAGCGAGAACATCATTAAAATTTTTATTTAAAAACGTACATGTTAAAGACAAGTGAAAAACAGCACTTAAAACAAGGGAAAAACAGCATTAAGAGACATTTAAAACAATAAAATAAAAGCATTATACCCCTATTAAAATCTCCATCTGCTACAACACACTAAAAACCAAAAGCTTCCTTAAATAAAAAGGTGGAAAGACAGCAGGAAGGAGGCCAACTGGACCTCCCAGGGAAAGGAGTTCCATTACTTGGGAGCAACCACAGAGAAGGCTCTTTCTTGTATCCTCACCAGCTGGTTTCTAGGAAGGTGGATTGACTGAGGTCTTCCCAGCAGGTCTTAGAACGTGGGCAGGCTCATATAGGCAGATACAGTTTAGCACATCCTAGAACCAAATGGGATCACCTCACAGGACGGTGACTTCCAGATCTCTGTGCATGTAAGAAGCCTACAATTCTGGTTAGCAGTTCTGTATCCATGTAGTGTGTATGAGTTCTTGCATTTCCCAGAGCCTTCACTGTAGCACTCATTGCAGAAATATTTTTAAAAATCAATTCTGAGGCAGTTCTGAGTCATAGCAGCTTGTGGAAAGGCAGCTTCTAGTTGTTTTGAACCTGCTGATGCTAAAGATTCCCATGTCGCTGTGAAAAAAGACAGTCTCAGAAATGTGTGCGCCCAGAGAGTGAAACAGATTCGTTGGAGAATGGCAGTACAGTCCTAGCCATGACTACTGAGATGTCAGTTCCCTTTGGTTTGTGGACCTTACTTCCAGACAGATGTGCATAGTCTTTGACTCTGATGAGACATTTAGTGAAATACTAAACATATCCATTCCTGCCTAGTCATCACAAGTATTTTTCTTCTTGTGAGAGAGATGAACAGTAATTGCTTCGCAGATACAGCAAGGAATCTTAAAAGCTGCACAGTAGAAGTTGCATGTTGCTCAAGATTAATTGAATCTAAACTTGAGTGGCACTAGAATAATCCAAGCCTGGGCTGATTTTAAGGTACAAATCTAGTTGGCTGTCTTTCTGCTTATGATTGTATTTTCTGTCTTCCCACTCACACCAGCACATAATGTCCTACTGAACTGTAAAACTGTGCCTATAATGATAGAACTTGCAAACTAGTTCAACAAGAACTACAAGGAAATGTCACCAAGAGGAAAATAAGCCAGTTCCCATATCTGCTTGCTATATAATGTGGAGTCTTGGTGACCAGTACAGAAACAGTCATCTGAGCAGAAGTATGAATTTCTTTGTTTTATTTACTTTGCATTTGTAATCCCTGTGATCCTACAAAAAACAATTATTTGGCACGTTGTGTGAGCTCTCATAATATGGCTGAATAAGCACAGACATTATTTTATTTGGTGGAGCAAAATAAGGCTTTTCATCAGCCTTTCTGAGTTTTTATTGGGACCACGTGTTGCAGTCATCACTTTGGAATCATAGGGAGGAGGAAGTTCGTCATTAAATCCGGAGGCCTCAAGATTCAATAGTGTCAGCAGGGCTATACAAAAGGGTTGTAATCTCAAAAGTTCTTCTATGTATCCTGCTAGGATGTGGCTTGTGAAATGTATAATGTGATGCTCACAGGGAAATGAACCTGAATTCCACATAAGCATTACCTCTCCTGTCAGTTCCAGTTCAGAGCCATCTTAGTACTCACTGTTCTGCTTCCTCTAAAAGGTGGGTCTTTTATATAAGACTATGTGTGCTTGCAAAAGGAGAGAAAGGCCTACAATGTTCTCAGAGATTAACTGTGAGAGTGTCAAGCCTGAGGCTGATAAACGCTGAAGAGACAAGGATGAAGCTAATTCGGACGACTGCAGGGATTTTCTTGGCTTGACTGCTGGAGGGAGGAAAGTATTTGTACCACATTGAGTCTGTCCCCCTCAATTGTATGTTGTTAATTGACTTGACGATAAAATTGAACAGTCAGAGGTAATAAAAACAGCAATTGTGACAGTTCTTTTGGGGAAGACGTACACACAAATACATTAAAGCTGTGTGCTTAAGATGCCTTCCAAAATTAGCAAAAAAAGAAAATGATAGTAGTAGTTTTGGTTCTGCAAGGAGAAAGCATATCTTACATGAAAATATTAGGGTTCCCAGGCCTCAGGGCCTGGCCCTGCCTCTCTAGTTTTCACAAGTCATCCCCAGGTAGGAGATAGGGGTGCAGATTCTCCAGTTTTGGTGGGCTCAATTCCAGAGAAGAGGAAAAGATGCACGCAGACTTCCAGCTAAGCAAATAGAGCAGCAGGCTGCTCCAGTTTGCAAGGAATGGTTGATTTCTTGCTACAGCTTGCAAAGACTCCGTGGGGGAGGGTGTATATGTATTTGCTTAATTTCTTCCTTCCCTCCCAGTTACTGAGGTGCCAGCACTTAACTGTCAGCTCTGCTCTGCATCCACCTTTTCGCTGGAAGCAAGTAGGCAAAAAATGTGCCTTATCCCATCTCCTTCAGCAAGTGAGAAGAAATAATCCCTTGTTTCACCTTGGCCTGGGAACAGCCCCTTCAGCTAAGGTTTCTGTCTTAGTTTTCAAGCAGAAAAATAAGTTGCGTGTGTGTTTGTCTTCGAATGACAAGCTGTGAGGAACCGTGGTTGCTACTTCATGCATAATGCTTAATACATCACCAGGGACCTTCCTCAGGTTGCAGGTTTTGGCCTGGGAATCTCAGAGCTTGAGATGACCCTGGATTAACTATTCTAGAAAATACTGGTGACAGGGTCTAGGCCTATCATTAGAAAGAGCAGGGCAACCACTTCAGGCAGTAGATTCTTGGGGGTGGGTGGGTCATGTTGCCTGAGATGTGGCTGCCTTGGTCTTGTTGCCAGCATGAAAGGCAACTTCCAGTCCACTCACCTGCATATGGAGTTGAGGTGTCACCATCTTATTCTTCACTTCAAACTGGTAAATATCATGGGCTGCCCTGACTGGAGATGGACCTCACCTGTCCTGACTTGTGATGGCATTTCATTCTTCTCTTGCAGGTTCTTACAGTGCCAGTCAAGGGGTGAACTGTATCCGCGAAGACGTTGCAGCCTACATTGAACGGCGAGATGGAGGGGTTCCAGCCGATCCAGATAACATCTACTTGACAACCGGAGCTAGTGATGGCATTGCTGTAGGTTTTAGCATGTGCCTGATGCGTAGGAACAAACTGCAGCATCTATTAACTTTGCTTTCCCAACGAGGGTCTCCTCCAGATGTTTCCCACTGCCGCTCTCAGCAGTCCTGACCATTGGCTGTCATAACTTTGGCTGATGGGAGCTGAAGTCCAAAATATCTGAAGGACATCATGTCGAGGAAGGTTGTGTTATGCACTGGAGAATGCAAGTTGTGTTTACACGGGGATATTTGTATTTCTTCACAGTGTAAGACTTTTAGCCAGGGATAACAGAAATCAGGGGTCAGTTTCCTTGCCTTGGCCCTCTGTTCTATTGCCATTTGATATCTTTTCACTTTAGAATTCCCCTTTCTATCTTAAAGATTCCCCAAAAGATTTGCAAATCCTATAAAACTCCCGATATTGTCATGCACCTTTAATGTAGGCTGAGTCCACTGAGATGTTCCATAATTTTACTGTTGCTTATTCAGAGCAGTGATTTGGGATCATATACACTCAGAATAGAAGTTGGAAAGGTTACTTTTATAGACTGCAATTCCCAGAATCTCCTAGATACTGGGCATATGTTAAAATCACTGCTCTTAACAAGAAGAATAAATTTACCAGCAAAAGGAGAGCAAAAATGAAACCCATAGAAGGAAGAAGTGATGCATACCAAGATGCTCAGAATGTGGCCTGTTTATTAGTAGAAAAGCCCAACACATTTTGGCCTATATGCAGTCATAAGGCCTTATTCAGGGGTTATAAAATTATAAAAGCACAATAGGGATAAGGAAATGGAGACCCTTTTTTGTATTAATGACAGTGCTCCCTTGCTCTATGAAGAAATGGGCAGACATCTTCCTTATTTATTGAAAGGTGGGGAGAGGTCTACTTCTTTATTTTATTATTTACTTGTTCTATATTGCGATTCAAAGAATCAAGGCCTTTATTCAATAACTGCTTAGACAGAGACCCAAAATTCAGCTTTTCTGTCACAAAAAAGAAGCTGATTTCACAAACAGGGCGTCTTCTGGAATGGGCTGGTTTTGGTGTTCTTTGCATCACCTAGCTGCTCTACCACCATACAAGGTCTGCCACCTGGAATGCATGAACTGGACTTGAACCAGAGCTGGCCCTACCATTAGACACAGTGTGGCAACCACATACAGCAGATGCTATGAGGAGAGCAATGGCAACCAAAGCTAATCCACTGGTCATTCTCAGAAGATGTAGTTGTGTGTGCCACACAGTGTGCCCTGCCAACTTATATTAGCCGCAATTCCTCTGAAGTGTGGTAGAGAAGGATGTTACCCTCTTGCTATTGTCAAAGTACAATTCAGTGGTGCACTCAGCTTCCATATGGGGATGTTTACCCAGTCCAGATTAATCCTCTGTCTTCCCACTTTTTAAACCGCTTATAAAATGTTCCAATTTCTCTCCACCTCCCATTTCCCTCTTTGTGCTTAGCTTATTTCAGTTGCCACCAACTGAGTTCAACATGCAAAAATATTTTGCTCACAACTAACTCAGCAGATGAGAAGAGGAGGTGGTGGTCTCTTGGCCTTCCCAGTAAGGCCACATGTGTCTTGGTTTTTATTTGTGGAATGTTGGAGGGTATGGGAACTGCCATCTTTTCCTTTGCCGGAGGCAGCATGTCTGGAGATGGCCTTGGGAACATTATGTAGAAGTATAGGCATCTGTCAGTGCATGGAACCTATGCTTCTGAAGCACTTGAAGGACTGCAGTTCACTTCTAAGAGCATTTCTTCTTCTTCTTGTGTGCCTTCAAGTAATTTCTGACTTATAGTAGCCCTAAGGCAAACCTATCACAAGGTCTTCTTGGCAAGATTTGCTTGGAGTGGGGTTGCCTTTGCCTTCCACTGAGGCTCAGACTAGCCTGAGGTCACCTTTGACCAGCTTGATATGACAGTTCCTTGCCTACAAATTAGAACCCGGTAATGGAGAAAATCTGGTTCAGCATGCTAGGAAGGAAGAAAAAAATTGTGTGAACCATAGTTAAGCCTTGCATCTCTTTTTCTCTCTTTAACGTTAGGTAACTCAGTAGGTCAGGGTGAGAATTCATGCTGCCCACCAGAAATTGGACTGCAAGTCCCAGGAGCCCTAACCAGCATAGTGGTGAGGAATGCTGGGACTTGCAGTCCAGTCCTTCTGGAGGGCTGCATGATTTCCCAGCCCTGCAATACCTGCAGCAATGCCAGTCCTTCAGTGGGAAATCCTTCTCAGCTTTGGTGTTCACAGTAGCATTTGTGAAGTGTGTTGCTTCGAACTGAGCCTGCCACTATCTGTCTTGGTGTCCCTAGACACCCTTTTCACTTAAATCTAGTCAGGCATTTTACTTTAATTTTTTGCTGCACTTGCAAAAAAAGAGAGAAAATGGAAAACCTTAATTAAAATGCCATCACCTGGCTTTGTTTGGTAGTGCAGGAATCTTATATCTGCAGTTTTATTGATTCATCCAGTGTTCTCTTGGTCTTTCAGCTGGCAGTTGTTTGGGGATGGATGCAGAAGCAATGAACAGTGTAGGTAAAGCATTGCCAGAAAATGCACACAATTGCCATAAGTAGCTGCATTTGTTCCCTCTCTTTCTAATGAAAAAGAAATCACTTCGTTAGATTCTTTAACAGTAAAAGCCAGCAATTAATCACGTTCATCCAAAGCTGGCAGTTGCAGTCAGAGCTCAGCTGCGGGCCAGTATTTTAGCAAATTTGTCCTGCTCCATCTTAGGAATCTAAGAAGGTTGCTGCTGGATCAGAATGAAAGCCAGTTTAACCCAGTGTCCTGTTTCCCACAGTGGACAGCTGCAGTGGCATACTGCCCCTGGTTTTGGAGGTTCTACATAGTTGGACCCGGCTAATACAGGTGCTGGGAGGTATATTGGCATGTGGCTAATGCTCCTTTAAACCCATTTCAGCCCATGGCCATCACTGTACTGATTCTAGGAAGAATTATACAAACCCATAGAAGCTAGTAGCCTACAAAAATGCTTGCTAGCCTCCTTGCCCTTCATTGGTCTGGGTTATAGCCATTCATGACCTTAAAATAAAGATAAATTTATCATTACATTTGTTGTCCACAGACCAGAGTGAATTTATATTCAAATTCCCCCCCCAGCCTATCTCAGTTGTAGCCAAGTAGCAGTCAGTTATTTTCCCGCTGCCTTTATTACCGTGTCTGCTTCTTGAGAACATGAGAAATGCATCTCACTCAAGATTAGTGAGATCTTACGTAATTTTTAAACCAAACTATGTCTTGTGTGTAGATATGTGTCTTCAAGTTGGCTGAACTGCATAGGGTTTTCTTAGGCAAGAAATACGCAGAGGTGGTTTTGCCCGTTCCTTCCTCTGAAATGTAGTGTACAGCACCTGAAACAATAGGTTATAATAAAAAAATGAATTGCCAAGGGCTTTGTAACCCCCACCACCACCACCAGTTTTGGTTCTCTATGTGGGAACATAATGGCTGACATTGTATTAGTAACTTACGCTGGTGTAAGTCTTACACCTGCATCAGGGTATTTTTTTGGGGGGGGTGGTATTCCAGAGATTGTAATTCTCCGCTGACTCATGCAATGACAATCCGCATGTACCTTTTAGCTACTGCAGCAGCTACAAAATGCCAATTCACTGACTTGTGCATAGTGGGGTAGTAGCAAGGGAAGTGTTCAGTTATGTCACTGTAGCATTCTCTACAGGCTCTCCAGGGATCCTCTGGGAGCCCTGGGAGATAGCATCAATCCTGTGCATCCGGCTATTGCTCAGGTGGACAACCGCATGGGGGCTAGAAGCCAGTTCCTCCCTCCCCGATTCCCCCATAGGCTGCACCCCACACACGCACACAGAGCAAGTCCAAATACTTCCATTTCCTCTGTAGTCCCTCTCAAAATGGCCAAAGGAAGTGACATTGTATCTCTTCCCGTCACCATTTTGAGAGAGACCTCAGAGGTGAATGGAGGTTGGGTGTAGGGTAGGGTTTCTGGGTTGCTTGTGGAGACATCGTGGAAACATTTTCATGTGCTTATGGGGGCTTTAAAATAGGGGCTAGGAGGATCTCCAAGATCCGCAAAAGTAGAGTCCATGGGCTGCAAGCTATAGGAATGTCGCTGGACCCTTTTTGGCTGTCCCCAAGCTCTTCCCCCAAATTCGTGTTTTGGTTGGATCTGCTGCAGCTAACTTGGATTTTGACAGGGCGAGGGGAAAACATTTCTTAGTTTTTCCTGTGTGCAGCGTTATCGTATGCCTTTATCTGGGATCTCAGCCAATATTCCGCATGATGTGGAGAAGGAGATATTTTTCTCTACATGTCACAATTCTAGATTCTTTTGGGGATCAAACAGTGAAGCTGAATGAAATCTTTTTGTCAAACAAAGGGAGATGCATCTTCACAGGATGCATAGTTAATCAGTCACCCTCACAAGCAGTCCCTAAGACGTAGCGATGACTACCGTCTTACATAGTTTTAAAAGGGGGATTAGATAAATTCGTGGAGGTTAAGCTATCGATAGCACCTAGTTACGATAGTTATACATAAGCTAAAGCGTCAGAGGCAGTATACCAGTTGCTCAATAGCCTGAGAAGGAGAGAGCTATTCACATATCCTGCTGATGGGCTTCCCAGAGGCACCTGGTTGACCATTGTAGGAAGAAGAATACCAGCATAGATAGTCCTTTGGCCGGATGCAGCAGCGCTCTTCTTATATTCTGATGTCATTGGCAGGCCATTCTCAAGTGAAGCAACCAGGCTGAATATTTGCTGACAATACTGAGGCATGGCCTGACTGTGCATTTCACTATGTGCTTTGTTAGAAAAATCTGGTGGTAGACTAAAGTCTCAGAATGTTGTCTGTGCTGGTTGGGGGATTCTGGGAGCTGTAGTCTAAAAAAGTAGCACTTCAAAGCTCTGGGCATCTGTTACCGGTTCTTCAAAGGCCAGTTGTTATTTGAGGGTAGATCACAAGAAAATGTTGCAAACCTGATCTGGAATGCATATGAAGGTCAGACTGTTTGTCCATCTAAACCAGAATTGTCACTGACAGGCAACTCTTCTCAGATGTCTTAGGCCATTTCCACACTAGACTGTTATAGCGCTATTATTCCACTTGCAACATCCTATGGAATCCTGGGGTTTGCAGTTTCGAGAGGGGCCCACCAGCCTCTCTCGAAACTGCAAATCCCAGGATTCCATAGGATGTTGCAAGTGGAATAATAGCGCTATAACAGTCTAGTGTGGAAATGGCCTTAGTTAAAGGGCCTTTCTCTAGGGATGAAATCTTTTGCTAATGTTTTTTTGGGAAGGTAGCAACAAGGAACTTGACCTGTTTTCTTCTTGCTGTGACAAAACTCTTTGGAAACTGTTTAGTTTTTGAAGGTTATTCTCACTTCAAGACTCATTCTGTGGACAATTCACACGTGGTTGTTCTGTGCAGGAAGCAGCATTTTCTGCACAGAGAACTGTATTTTCTTTGCAGAAAAATGCTGTTTTCTGTGCAAAACAACTGTATGCAGATTTTGTGTAGAGTAAATCTCAAACTGCAGAGTTTGTTGTCCGTCCAGGATTCTTGTCATCAGGGTTTCTTGACACGCAAGAAACATGTTTTTGGGCCATGTTCTGGAATATTTTCTAACATTCTTCCCATCCATACTGCTACTTGATCCTTTTCACTGACAACAGAATCTGGGGCATTCTGTGTGCAAATGTGCTTTCTCTCTGAGCTATGGTTTCTCTTCAGTACGTGAAACCCATCTTTTTAAAGAAGGTATTGTTGATGGCCTTAAAGTGTCAGGTGGGTGGGCATGCCACAGGGTACCTGTTCATCTTTTATTATCTCAGGGAGGGGCCCAGCAATTGGCACCATTAACCCAACTTGTGGGGCATGGTGAGGTACTTCGACAGGGCCTTCTCTGTCATGGATTTTTCTAATACCTTAGAGAAGGAAGCTTATCATTACTCTTTTCCCCCAATTGTCTTTTAAAAGTGTGAGAACCAGCATGATGTAGTAGTTTGAGTGTTAGACTACGACCCTGGAGACTAGAGTTTGGTTTCCTGCTCGGCCATGGAAACCCACTGGATGGCCTTGGTCATGTCACACACTCTCAGCCTCAGAAAAATGATAGTTTTGCCTTATGGTTGCCATAAGTTGGAAGTTAGAAATGACAACAGCAACAACACCACAATCTTGTCTAATATATAAAAGTCAAGTTTGTCTTTGTCGGGCAAAGACCTGACCTCATATGATTGGCTGTGTCTGGTGAAGCCCTCACACGATTGGCTGCTTAAGAAGATTCTATGGAATCCTGGGGTTTGCAGTTTAGGGAGGGGCCTTTAGAATTCTCAGCCAGAGAGCTCTTGGGCCTGACTGGTCGCTACAGAGACGAGGCCTAGCAGCAAGGAGGGAAGGCAGTGTATTCCCTGAGGAACCCAACCTCTGTATGTCAATAACTCTGAATACAGATTAGATTGGGGAATCTCAAATCTTTCTAACAAGTTTTACCTATGAGAAAATAAAATCCTGGCCAACACCAGGTATATACACTAGTTGTAATATATATCCTTACCATGTTTTGGGCAGAGGAACAGAACAGAAGCTTGTTAAATAACAAATTGTCCTTTCTCTCCCCTTGCTGTTCCCCCACACACAGACTATTCTAAAGATCCTCGTTTCAGGAGGAGGGAGGTCCCGAACTGGAGTGATGATCCCAATTCCCCAATACCCCTTGTATTCAGCTGGCATTTCGGAACTGGATGCCATTCAAGTGAACTATTACCTGGACGAAGAGAGCTGTTGGGCCCTCGATGTGAATGAACTACGCCGCTCTTTGAACGAAGCCAAAGCATATTGTAATCCAAAGGTTCTTTGCATCATTAATCCAGGAAATCCCACAGGTATGCGGAAATCTTGCTTCTCAGCTCCTTTCTTGTTTTCCTTCTCTCTGAAGCTTTCAAGACTCAGGACCCAGAATTTTGCTGGCAGATATCTAGTATATGATGGAGGGTTTTTTTTCCTCTCTCCTTAGTTAAGATTTAGAAGTTTACACATTATGCATGTTGGGTGCAATCCAGCCTCCCCGTAGCACAGTGTAAATATCTGCATTTGGAGATACATTGCAACAGCACTGTCATCTCCCATGCATGATAGTGACATTGCACAACACAAGTTGTGCTGCCATTGTGCAATGCACAGCGCACAACCACAGGGTGTAGTGTTTATCCTTGCTGTGTGAAAACTCTGCTCCTGCTGCTGTAAGCAGAATACATACGTTCCACTGTATGTAATGAAAACTTGGTCCAAGCACAATGTGTGCGTGCAAATCTCGCTAACAGAATGCCAATCACTGCAGGGAGTTTGTTGTTCAGGTAGTGAAAGTTTTGCTTAGAGTGACTCCACTGCAGGTAACTGGTGGATTTTCAGCACAGCACAATGGATGTCTGAAAGAAAAGCATTTTGGTGCTGTGGGAACTCACTTGGCACTAACAGCTCACTCTGTGGGACAGTTTAACAGAATCTTTGACACAACTTCCACGTAAATCAGCTCTTAGTTGAGGAGTCTGCAACCTCCAGAGATCCAGGGGGCTGGAAACACCTTCCTCTGGGTCTCAGAGGGCCAATGGCCGCTAAAATAAATCCAGTGCCCCCTTGTACCTCCCAATTTTATTTGACTTTAAGGGCCTGTAACGCCCTCTAGCGAGAGCCAGAGTGGTCTAGTGATTTGAGTGTTGAACTAGGACCCTGAGACCCAGGTTCGAATCCCCATTCAGCCATGGAAACCCACTGCGTGTCATTATGCAAATCACACTTTCTCAGCCTCAGAGGAAGGTAGTGGCAACCCTCCTCTGAACAAATCATGCCAAGAAGCTCCTGTGGTCTCCATAAGTCGGAAACAACTCAATGGCACGCAGCAATAATATATGCCCTCTAGGCACTTCCAGTTTTGGGGTGAAAACAGCCCTTCTCCGTGGTCTAAAGGAGGTCAACCAGAATGTGCTAAAATCCTCACCGTGCCACCTAGAGGATCCAAGGTCCTTTTTGAAATTAAAAATTGGAGGTTTTAGGGATAGTACTGAGGGTCGCATGCAGCTGAAATTGGAATTGGAGGAGCCACTCTCTGACTGCCTTGATTTTATTTATTATTTATTTGTTCCTTGCATTGCTCACTTTTCTCCCAGCATGGGTCCAAAATGGGTTAAAACAAAGTATGATTAAAAACCTAGCAGCAAGAATCAGTGGGGTATAGCAATTTGAGCATTGGACTCTGACCCTGAAGACCACAAGTTGATTCTCCACTCAGCCCACTGGGTGACCTTGAGCACATCGCGCACTCTCAGCCCTAGAAAACCCCATGATAGGTCGTCCTAAGGCAGAAATGACTTGAAGATACACAGCAACAAATAAAAAGTTTTAAAGCCGTTAAGACAGAGCTTTCCAAACTTTTCATGTTGGTGACACACTTTTTGGACATGCGTCATTTCGTGACACAGTAATTCAGTTTTACTGGGAAACCAGAGGTTAAACTAACCCCTTATAAGAGATAGGGACACATACATAAATTGTAGTAAAAACGTATGGGGACACAACATATCTCATGAAAACCTTTCATATATTTTTAAAAACATATGATTTGTAAATAATAACATACATTTCCAAGATTGGAGGCGGCACACTTGCACACTTCAGGTGACACACTAATATGTCGCGACGCACCCTTTGGAAAGCCCTGCATTAAGCAAACAACCTTAACAGAACTTTAAAACAGTTTAAAATACAGGTAAAGTGTAGAAGATAAAAGAGAAAGAGAGTGTGTACACTCTGAAAGAGCCTCCTCTTTCTCCCTTTAAAACGTTGAGGTCAAGCTCCTGTTTTCGTTATTTGATTAATTTGGAACCATAAATAGGTCTTCTGGAGGGAGTTTATCTTTGGATCAGTAGCACAGTGTATAATGGCCACTATTCTCAGAGTAGTTTCCGTGTTTTTATTGCATGTTTGTGATTCTTCTTCATGTAATCTGATCTTGTCCCTAAAGCCTGCATATGGCCCTTATTCTGACCTGTTTCTCGTTGAGGTAGTAAAACTTCATGTCTGGCCTGTACCCATTAAGACTTCAGGAATGTCCTTCCCTCTTTATTGTTACTGTTTAAAATAATTCAGCATAGAGAAGGTCAGGCATTAATTGTTCACCCTGGTATCTAACTTTCCTGATGATTTGCTTTGCGCAGATTAAATTAAGTTGCACGCATCCCCACCAAGATTGTGAAGTATTATAGCCCAGGCAATAGGGGAGAACCAACCTCTGAAAGTTTTGTCCAGGTGTGGGCAAAAGTGGTGGGTTTACAGATGACATTGGACTGGAGATTTCATCAGCCCTAGCCGGCATAATCAAAAATAGAATTGTGCTCCATCTAGAAAGCAACTAGTTGTCTGCCTCTGTCTTTGAATCCAAGTCATGTTCTGATCTTGGAACCATCCAGTGGGTTACATTTAAACAATGTTTTTTAAATAAATCATTTGTTTGCCTATACAAGACTAAACTTACATTCTTTTTTTTTTTTTGCTCCTTTCTACATAGGTTTCCTGTATCTAAATATTCTTATAAGTGTTATACATATGAAATAATATAGGATACCTCAAACTGCTCCATTTTGTTCTTTCTATTTATATGATTTTCCTGTTTAGTTTGACTAAAGTATTGGTGCTTTTAACAGTTTTTTGAATTATAGCAGTTTGTTTAAAAATAAAAATAAATAATTAGTAAAAAGAAAATAAATTGTTATCCCATGTTTTCTTCTTGGCAAAGCTGTGACCACTTTTTTTATTTCCTTGCCTCTATTGCTATGCCTACCTTTTGCAAAATTAGTGGGAATCTACCTTTGCAATTTCGGTATCTTTTACTATGTCAGATTTTACTTAGATAAACAATGGGCAGCAATAGTTATTTTTTGTTGCAAGGGGATTTCTTCCCTATCCCAACTTTATTGGTTTCGAGATTGAAAATGATCAGTTTTAACAATTTTAATGAGCAAGAGAGTTTTTTTTCCTCCTCATCTCCCTACCCTCAAATTTAGGTCAGGTTCAGAGTCGAAAGTGCATTGAAGATGTAATACATTTTGCCTGGGAAGAGAAACTGTTTCTTCTAGCTGATGAGGTAAGAAAATCACCACTACCATATATGTTCCTTATGTCTTTTGGTTACTGCACAAGCTTGGTGTTCGTAAGTAAAGAGCAATTCCTGGGTTTTCTGGTGTTACAGGTTTATCAGGATAACGTCTACTCAGAGAGCTGCCAGTTTCATTCGTTCAAAAAGATACTTTACGAGATGGGGCCAGATTACTGCAACAATGTGGAACTCGCTTCCTTCCATTCCACATCCAAAGGATATATGGGCGAGTAAGTTTTTCTCTCTACTTTTTTCTCTTTATTGTACTCCCCCCCACACACACTGTCTTCATTCTGTTACATCAAGGAACGTGAATACAGGCATACCTCACTTTAAGGCGATTCGCTTCAGAGGACTTTGCTAATATGGCACTTTTCAATTACACAGTACAGTACGTTTTGTTACCCACACTCAGTCTGCTGACAGCAAGTGTGCACTTTGTGTCTCATGTTGTCATATGATGGCAATTTAAAAATGGATTAATTTGCATCTTTTTAAAAAATGCATTTTTTTGTAGGCCTGGCACTATTGCACACTTAATAAAGGATAGCATAAATACGATTTTAAGCTTTTCTATGCACTGACAGGTCTAAAAAAAGGCTATGTTTTGCTTTAAGTTGATATTTATTTTATCATGGTGGTCTGGAACCAGCATGGTATAGTGCTTTGAGCATTGGACGGTGAGCCTGGAAACCAGGGTTCAATTCCCCACTCGACAAACTGGGGGATTTTGGGTACATCACATCCTCTCGGCTCGGAAGACCCCATGATAGATTTACCTTAAGTTTGGCGTAAGTTGGAAATGACTTGAAGCCACGTAAGAACAATCTGGAACCTAACCTGCCTTATTAGCTTGTATATCAGAGACTTCCTACTGTACTTCACCCTGATGAGGCTTGTTTGGTTGCTGTGACATGAAGGATCTTTTCTCTTATGGTGCTCCTCATGTGGAATGATTTTTCCATGGAAACTAGATGGGCTCCCACGGTTTGAATTTTGCACTGTCGATAGAAGGGTGGCCTGTTTCCCTGGACATGCTCCTTATTGGCAACTCCTATCTCCCCTGTTTTTCTTTTGAACAGTTGTGTGGATTTTGTCACTCTTATTTGTACTTACTGTTTTATCGCTGCATCCGTTTAGTAACCATTTTATTGTATCTGTTTTTGTTCTGAACTGCTCTTGCTTTTTTTTAAAGTGAAAAGTGGTATGTAAATGTTGAAAATAAATAAATTGTACATTTATATATGGCTTCCGACCACCACGTAGTTGAGGAAAACTTGGATTTTGATTTTAATTTTAAACAACAAAAATGGCATTATATTATTGCTGTATTTTTATATACAGTTGTTGTTGATGTTAATCGTATTGCTGCATTGCTGAACAGACAGACTGTTTTTAAATAGAAAGTGCCTTGCTACTTCATTTTATTTAAAAAACAAATATTTATTTATTGGTTGGATTGTATCCCACCTTTCCTCCAGCTACAGTTCCTATCATCCCTGACCATTGACCATGTTAGCTGTGGCTCATGGGAGTTGTAGCTCATTATCTGTCTGCAGTGCTGAAAGCTCTAATGGTGGGTAGGTTGTTTCACCATCATTCCAAGAGTTTGACCGTATTATTTTTTATCTCTTCACTCTGCCTTGACATTTATTTGTCCGCTCCCCAACTACCCCATTATTCTCAGGTGCGGCTACAGAGGGGGCTACATGGAAGTGGTTAACTTGCACCCAGATATAAAAGGGCAACTTGTTAAACTTCTGTCAGTCCGCCTGTGTCCTCCAGTTTCGGGTCAAGCTGCTATGGACATTGTCGTGAACCCTCCGGTACCCGGGGAAGAGTCCTATCCACAGTTCATTAAGGTGGGTTTGGTATGAGTATATTTAAGAGAGCGAGAGAACAAATGAGAGGAGATGGAGAAGAAAGGTTGTTCTGTGTCTTCTGCATTTTTCAAAGCAAAGAGCCCTTTAAATAGACGTATTTGAACCCTGTTAAACTGTGTTTTAACTAGTTACATGTTTAATATGCTTCTAACCTTTTAAAACCACAGTAGCTCCCCCGTATCTGCAAGAGAGATGCTCCCAGACTTAACACAGATGGCGAAAAATTAGGATAATACCAAGCTATATTTTGACCTACAAGTTGGGTGAGGTGGTGAGGGAGCCAGCCAGCTCCGCCACCGGACTCCTCTTTCTTTCCTGGCAGGGCAGGGCACGGCGAGCAGTCCCTTCCCGGGGAGCCAAATCTAATGGGAGGCTGAGCTTCTCAGAGCCATGTGCCTCTTTTGGCCAAGAAAAGAGTGCGTCTCCTTCCTTGTCCAAGAGAGGTGTGGCAGGAGCCATGGGGGGCATCCTGTGCCTCTTTCAGCTGAGAAATTAGTGTCCTTTTTCTTCCTCAGCTGACAGGTGCATGGTTTCGTGGAGCTGGGCTTCCTGCGTTTCTCTTGGCCCAGAAAGGAGTGTCTGTCTCCTTCCTTGGCCAAGAGAGGAGTAGGAGGCTCCCCACGTGCCTCTCTTAGCCCAGCTGCACAGAGCAAGGGCTTTGGCTGGCGGCAGCAAGGGAAACTGTGGATAACGGTCATGCAGCAACGGGGAGCCTTCTTAGTCTAATTATTTATACTATTGTAAATGTGCTAGATGGCTTTTATTATATGCTTCCCTGAGATCTTTGGCTAAAGGGTAGGATATAAATATTTCAGTAAATAAATACAACGAATATTAGTTTTAGTTTTTATTTTTTTGTATTAGTTACGTATAAAGCAAGTATTAATTGCATCTCTATCCTGCATCTGTACATTTATATTTTCTGCGGTGAGCTCAAGGCAGTTCACAGAGCTCCCTTCCTCCTCATTTTTCCCTCCTAATAGCCCAGTGAGGTAGGTCAGGCTGAGAAAGTGACTGATCCAAGGTTACCCAAGTGAGTTTCATGGCTAAATAGAGATTGGAGACTGGATCTCCTAGGTCCCAGGCCCACATTGTAATCACTAAAGCACGCCGATCACTAATAGGAACAGGAAGAAAGGAGGAAATTAAAAGGGAGGAAAGCAATTTGAAATTCTACACTTCCAAACTACTGAAGGGCTCCTTTGAGATTGGATGTATGAATCAGTTTGCTTATTTAAAATTATTCTGGCTTCCGGAAAATGCCTAAGGGTGAGCAATATCTAAAGCCACCTAAAGCAATGACATCAAAGCTAATATTGAAACAAAAACATTGGATAAAATCCAAATACCAGGCAGCTTCAGAAACAGAGGTGTCACAAGAGTTAATCAAATAATGGATTTGTGCAATTATGTATTTTTTTCTCATTACCTACAAAGCAGTTGAATTGCTAAAAATACCAAGAAGGTCAACCAAAAATACCAAGAAGAATTAAAATAAGTATCTGTACTGAATATAGATTAGGGCTTCTGGATGAAAAACAGGACATGATAAAGGGCCCCAATGCAGAAAAGGGAATTTCAGAGGTTGCTGCTGAAATTCATTCTCATACACAATTCAAGGTATAGGAATCCTGTTCCTTATTTTACCTGGCAACTCTAGCATGGCTATGCAGTAGTCAATAAATTGAACAGAGTGAACACTTGATTCATCTGAAGATTTGACCTGTTGCCTTTTCAGCTACATTTTAATAACAATATTTGGTCCCAGCTCTGCTATGGGTTCTGGAGGTGATTTGTATTATGCAGAAATAGCTTTAAAGGGAAATTAGCAGTGGTGAGTCAACTGACTCAGACTCAGGTCAGACTTAAGTTGCTTCAGTGACTCGATTCAGACTCGACTTGGCAATAAATAATGCACTGACTCGACTTGACTTGAGACTTGTGTATTTCTAGTGAATGACTTGCTGCCCTTGGTTCAGTAACATAACACATTCATCCAGAACACTTACGGCTTTGAACGACACTTCCGTCTCTTTTTGCCTTCTGGTCACATGACAATCTGTCTCAAGCCCAAAGTGTGGACGCATTTCCCAGAGGGGAACACCAAACAGGTTAGGCAATAGGCTTGAGGTGAGGTTGAGGTCTGCTCAGCAACCTGTCCCTGCTATATATCGGAGGAGCCTTCTAAAACTTTTCCTAAGAGCAGAAGACAAGACTCACCCCCAGAGAGCAGGGTGCATTTCTCAGAGGGGAACAGCAGGTGTGTTAGGCAATGGGCTTGAGGAGGAAGGATCCTTCCTTCTAAAGCTTTTGAATCTTCAGTAATGGGGAGTAAGATAGGATCGTATTCCCCACTTCCAAAGCTGCAGATAGCAAGATCACAAATGTGGAGGGCCAACTCTGCTTAAATTGTTAAAACTGACTTTACTCAGCTGTGTCCAGAAATTCTGGAATATAGGCTGGGGTATAAAGTTGGCTCCGAGACTTGAGATTTGACTTCAAAGTATCTTTGAGGACTTGAGACTTTATTTGAGACTTGGAGTAAAAGTCTTAAATACATCTCTGGAAATTAGATGTGATATGAAATATGTTTTTGCATTTACAGTTGGCCCTCCACTTTCATAAGGTTTAGGGGCACAAAAGTGGAAAAAAAGTGAATATCTTCCCCTCGCTTGCACTTGAGTGAATGAGTGAAGGAATGCACGTATGCACCTTTCCCTCTTCTGATTGTCCCATCCCCTCGTCCCCCACCCACCCAAGCGAGAGAGGGAGGAAGTGCACGTTTGTCCCTTCCCTCTTCCTGCTCCCCCACCCACCTGTGCATGTAAGTGCACAAGAGAAGTAGAATCATCAGCAAATAATCAAATCCGTGACGGTCAAACTAGCAAATATGGAGGAACAATTGTATTCATGTGCATGATTCTTAAAACAAGAAATTATTTCTTCCCCAAAGAAAATGTTAGATTCAGAGCAAGGGCTTTCCTTAGAAGGAAATCTCACCCTTTCAGCTGCCTTTGAGATCAGCACCCTTGTGCAGATGCTGTTTCACTTTTAAAAAACACGCACACTGAAAAAAATGTGTTTAATGCTGTGCCTGGTTTGGCGCATAAACTTTAGGTCCTCGAATTGGGTTAGATTTTAAGGTCAGCTTTTCACCAAAATACCATTAAATACTTGCAAAGGGATCACAAGCCTGAGGACTCCAGGAGTGGCACAGCACTACTAATCCCCTGTGAGTCTTTCTGAGTGATAGGGATGGGTGGTTTCTGTGCCCTAGATCTACAAACTGGAGCTTGGTGCTAAAGATACACATTCTGAATCCAGGAATAATGAGCCAAGGATGTACTAGAAGGTTATAGCACAAATCATCCAGAGAAATACCAGAACAGAAGTGAGCAACTTTTTATGGCAGACCTTCCACTGTAGCACAGATGAAAACTAGGAGACCTATGGCCAAGCAACATCAGAGTGTGAGCAAGATGGCAACAATTATTAATGAACAAGAACACACAAGCTAGGAGAGGCTGCAGCAGTTTACTTTTGCCTGAGCCTCCTGGGAAGGCAAGATTCCACCTTTTCCTTTCCTATCTGCCCCCTCAGGTTTACTGAGTTGAAACTGCTTTTGGACTTGGCCTCAGTTTGCAGAAATTGAAGTAAACTGAGGACAAAGAGGGAAAGTGGGAGAAGAAAAGAGATGATCCAAGAGTCAATGTTTCACTGCTAAGGTAGAATCATAGAATCATAGAAATGTAGAGTTGGAAGAGAGCACACGGACCATCCAGTCCAACCTCCTGCCATGCAGGAACACCCTCAAAGCACTCCCGACAGACCACCGACTGTATCAGGCTCCAAAAATGTGCAACTAGGGAAAAAGAAGCAGGAGGTAATTAGAAACAGTGACCCACAGGCAATGTTTCACCTACTCATGTACCAAAAGAAACAGCTCTCCCTTCTGCCCACTCCTGCACTGGGAGACCCCATGTGAAAACACTGCAAGCAGCAAAAGGAAGGGCTCCTCATTTCCTATCTTTTGAGTAAATTCCTACAGTGGCATGGCAGGCCCTGTTTGCAGACTCTGGAAGAAGGATAACAGAGATGAGGAGGAAAAGGGTAGCTCTTGCAAGTAAAGTAACTTCTGATTTTCTAATCTTGCTGCACGCAAGAATCTACACACTCCCCACCCAAAGTGATGGGTATGAAAGCAAGGGTAATCAGTGTGAGAATTTGCTCAAAAAGCTCTGTTAAGGGATAAAATGGGAGCTGCAGAAGAATACAAGCACACATCCTCCAACATTTGACAGATGAAAACTGGGACACCTGTGGCCACTCAACATCAGAATGTTGGAAGGGCAAAATTCCTCCCTGTCATGTATTTACTGAATGTAAACTACTTTTGCACTTTGAATTCAGTTTGCAGCAATTGAGGTAAGCCAAAGACAAAGAGGGAAAGTGGGAAGCAAAGTTGGGACGTCTTAAAAGCAACTGAGAAAGTGGGATGACTGAGAATTAATCAGAACTCTCCCTGCCAAGTCAGAACAGTTGCAGGATATGCCAGCATGTGATACAAAACGTGGTTCATTCACTTCCTGGGTGATGGTCATTGTGTTCTTCCCTTGAAAACAGGAAAAGGAGTCCGTTTTGAACAACCTTGCAAAAAAGGCCAAACTAACGGAAGACATGTTCAATCAAGTACCAGGGATTCACTGCAATCCGCTTCAAGGAGCCATGTATGCTTTCCCACGAATCTTTATTCCTTCCAAGGCTATAGAGGTATCCAAGGTGAGCCTTCCTTCATGTTGCTTTAATTTGAGCCATTCTCCTGATTTAGGGCAGAGGTAGGCAAATGCCAGCCTTATGGAATCTGCTTGGTTTTTTTCCCAGAACCACAAGATCCATCAAGCATAACTGTTTTTAAAATGTGACTCAGAAATGGGGTGGACACAGAGGAACAGAGCATCCTCAGCGCTTTGCTCAGCCTAGAAGTTCATTTCCAGTGTCAGAACTGAGTTCACTGTCTTTCCATATGCAAATCCATTCCCTTTTTTCCCCAAGTTAGGTCATTTTCTGCACTAGATTGTTATAGTGCTATTACTCCATTTTCAACATCCTCTGGAATCCTGAGGTTTGCAGTTTAGGGACAGGCATTTAGAATTCTCAGCTGGAGAGCTACAGACTAGAAACCCCAGAATTCCAAAGTTTGTTGAAAGTGGAATAATAGCAGTATAACAGTATAGTGCAGAAATGGACCAGGACATGCAAGGCCAAACAACCTCAGAGTGTAGTCACGATGACAAAAGTGATTATTCAGAGAGGAACACATAGTCATAGAGAGGCTGCCACGGTTTGCTTTTACCTGAATCTATTGGACAGGGAATGATCCCCCCACTGCTCTCCTCTCCCCCCTGCTGAGTTTATTGAGCACAGACTACTTTTACACTGCGAACTTAGTTTGCAGTGACTGAAATAAGTTGAGAACCAAGGGGATGAGTGGGAGGAAGAGAGAGAAACAGGAACATTTTTAAAGCATCTGAAAAACTGGGATGACAAGAGGATTTATTGAGACTGTCCCTGCCAAATTAGAACAGTTGGAGGGTATGCCAGTGTGATGCTTGGAGTATTAACCATTTTAGCTGCAGGAAGTGAAGATGCCTTCAGCTGCTGTGAAGAACCTTTGACAGCCAGATGCATGAATTAAATGTTTGAAGACAAGTGTATGTGTGTATGTTTATAGGGAGGAACATGTAACTTTCTTTGCACCATCATTTCAAATTACTCCATTGTTTTCTCTCATCAGGCCCATAAAATGGCCCCTGACATGTTCTACTGCATGAAACTTCTAGAAGAAACGGGCATCTGTGTTGTTCCAGGAAGTGGATTTGGCCAGAGAGAAGGAACTTACCACTTTAGGTAGGCAAACTGTTCGATAGCCAATACTGTGTGTAGCAGTGACCACTGAATTTTCTATCTTAGATGACAGTCTTCGTGTTCTAAATTCTAAAATACTTCTCTTTTTTCCTAGGATGACTATTCTGCCTCCGGTAGAAAAGCTAAAAATATTGCTGGAGAAAGTGAAAGACTTCCACATAAAGTTTCTGGAAGAATACTCTTAAGCAAAACAAAGACTTTCCTTTTTTTTACCTTCCCAGAATCTGTGAATCTGGAAAGTGAAGCAAAAGCTGTGATTGGAGGGAAAATATGCTTTTTTGGCTTATTTAATGACATCTACAACTGAGGTACTACAGCCCAGCTCTGAGGTTTTAAGTACATCCAGCCCAAATGTCTACTGTAGGAAATTTGATTACACTTTAATTTTATGGAAAGGGATGGAAATAAGGACAAGAATTTTACAAAAAGAGTACAATTTTGTGCCTTGACCAGAAATTACAAAAATTGTATAGCTGGCTGTCCTGCTAAGATAAGGTGGCTCTTAATCAGAATTGCCGGCAGTGTTACTACTAAAGAAATACTGACATTATGATAGTTGATTTTGCTCTTAGATATAAAAGCAAAATTTGGCTTGCTCAATCTGAAAGCTCAGTGTGAATACAGACAGCCTGCTGTAGGTAAAAAAAATAAGTTAGCAAAACATCCCTTTCTACGTATTCTGTTTTTAAAACCTGTACAGTTGTTGTATTTGGGGCAATGTAGGATTTCTGTGTGCTCTTTTGCGACTTCCACTAACTTTGGCGAGGCAGCATGGGAGAGGTTGTTGTAGAATGTGCCCCTTGTGTTCAAACCCATGATTTGAGCATTATGCCACACGGCGGTCAGAAACCATGACCTAAATCTTGTTATGAGTCCTGACTAGACTAGACCTGTTGAATCAATAGGATTTTCTTATATGTTGCCTGCTCATGCAGCAGTTGCGTCAACAAGTCAACTCTAATTAAGATGAACCAACAGGATTGCAGCCTAAAGAGGTGGAAGAACCTGTCAGCCTCCAGATGTTGTCGTACTCCATCTCCCAGCCTCCACGGTCATGGAAAATGGGAGCTGTAGTCCAACAGCTTCTGAAAGGCCACAGGTTTTTCACTGTTCATTTAAGAAATGGCCAGAAGCTACGCTTTGACATCCCAATGCCTTTGTCCCTCAGTTAAGCTAGTCCAGCATGTCAATTGAAGCATCAGGGTCTTTGCATGGGGAAAAAAAAATGATGCCAATGTATTTTTCTGTTTATGAGCACGAGCAAAGAATAATAGAAAATAATAGAAATAAGAGCAAGGTGGAGGACAGATACAAGCATATTGTCCTACTTCAGCAGTTCCCTACTTTTATGGCAAGGTACTGCTTTAGGAAGGAGATCTCAAGTAACTTAGCAAAGCAAAGCAGGACTTTTTTCTGTAAATTCAGACTCCATCCTACCATGATGGAAAATGCCGGTGTCCAAGGAGCATTTTCCTGTATACCAAATGAACTGCCAATGTTGCTTAACGTTGTTGTCAGTAGAAGAATATTGGTGCTTGTCCACAAATAATAAGAAAAGGGCCTAGAGTTAAAGGGATGTAGAAACCTAACAGTAAGAAAGGAATTATACTTGAAGGGTCAGGGAATACTCGGCAGTAAAGGGGGGTCCAAACAGTGAGGTATTGTTCACTCATGTCTGAATATTCAACCCTCTTTCAAGGCTGCAGTTTTAACCGGCTGAAAGTTCTTGAGGAATGCTGTTCATTGTTGCCTGTTGCTAGGCTTCTGAAAGACTTAAGAAATTCTCCAAGGTATTCAAATACAATCTTGTGTAATACATCAGTTATGAGTAATCATCTTTTAGTCTCTTTAATTTAGTAAGCATAGCATCACACATGGCAATGTCTACCCATGGGGTAATGGAATTGCTTTTGTGATGTGTAGGAGCAAAAACACAGCAGCAGCGAGTAAGCTTTTCACGTGGCTAGACAGAGTGGATGAAACTTCTTTCATGACTCACTTTATTACAATGCAGTAGGAATTCTTCATCTTGATTCAACTGAGATTCATTTTATGGTATGGTGGAAGAACGGTATTTTCTTACTGGCCATATCTTAGGATGTGGCTAGACTATATAATTATAGCGCTTTGATACCAGTTTAGCAGCAATGTTCTATCATATAGAATCCTTCGATTTGTAGTTTCGTTAAGTATTTAGAATTCTCTTCTTGAGAGCTATAGTTTATATGGGGAACTGTGTGTAGAGAACTTTTAAGCCCCATCCCAAATTACTAATCCCAGGATTCCATAGGATGGAGCCATGGAAATTCAAGTGGAATCAAACTGCTATAATGGTACCGTGTAGATACACTCTCAGGCAGGTAAAATACCTCTGGCTTAATATTTTGGTACTTGACCAAAGTTCCCCTGAATAGAATAAGAGGAATGAAAGTAGTCTGATCCATTTGGTTGGAAATTGACCAAGCATCCTCGCTTATCTAGGACTGTGATCCTTTACCAATGTAAACGTAAGATCCACTGAACTCACTGGAGCTTGCTTCTAAATAGACATGAAGACAACTGCACTGTAAGTTCCTGAGCTGGATTTGAAAAACAGTATCTTATTGATGGCATTAATTCTTAGTGGGCGTATTTTCTGGTATTATATATTGACCCCAGGAACAGTAGGAACAGACCTTTTGGCTGAAATTCTGTTGGTAGTCCCAGCTAGAGTAGACTCAGTGAATCAATGAGATTTATGCAAGGGTTGCTTTACTATTCAACAATTAATTCATTGGATTTACTTTAGTTGGGACTACAAATAGATTCAGGCCTTTATGTTTTTCTTCCCGGATCCCGCCATCCTCATAATACTACATAAGAAGGCAAGTATGGGAATGCCCAACCCTGAATGTACAGAAGACTGTGTTCGATGGTACTCTGTATTTGGCATGATTTCTTAAGCAGTGATTGCAGAAGCAGAGCAAATCTAAGCTATAGTAACTTAAATACGCAAAGCTGTAGTAACTTCCGCTCTTGGAACATTTTAGTCAAAAAGTAGATCTCAAAGCGATTGCACTTTTTCTCAAATCTTTAGGCTCGCTGCTTGGGAGAAGCTGCCATCACTGAACATGTAGTGCTCTAATCATGGTAGTTAATGATATATTTTTTTAATATTTTTGTATGTGAAGTTTTTTTTCATGGGTTTGGGAGGGGGGAAGGATAATATTTATAGTCTTAATAAAACCAATGGGTTTTATATTTACCTTGTGTTTACATCTAGTGTTCCTCAAAAAAAAATGCAAGGTTTACATGTTTCTAAATAACACTTTTGCAGGGGGTGTTTTAAGGTTTAGTTCTTTCCTCCATCCCCTTCTGTCTTTTAAAAACAAGGGCAGCAGTCCTTAGAGTTTACTTTTAAGTCAGGGATACTGCCCTTACCTTCCATTGTGTTTTCTAAAAAAAAAATCTTATGGTGCCTTTTGCTTTCTGATACTGCAAGAGAGAATGTATGGGGTACTTTTTTCTTCATCTCTTTGAGAACGGTGTGTAATACGGTCGCTTTACCACACTTGTACGTACTGTAGATGAGGTAAAAGTTTAATTCGGTTGTGCTTGATATAAGACTGCTGGCCTCAGAAGCCTGTTCCGGAGATGATTTCAGTGGACTTAACTTCCCAAATAACTTATTTGGGGACTTCAACCTAAGAAACTTGGGGAGGGGGATGGCAGAGTTATTACACTGAGTCTGGATGCATTGTTTTGTTTTGTTCTATGTAAGTCCTTGAATAATAAAGCAATCTTAACATTGTGAATGCATGCTAGTAGGTTTGCGTTTCCTACAGGTGCTCCTCATTACTGTACTTGGGTGACTTTTTAAATGTACCTACAAATTCAATAAATAAATGAGCTCTTGGAACCAGCTTGATGGTATGAGATCTTCTGAGAACTGATGGTGTAGCGGACAACATGGACGCACCTGGCAGGGTGGACACACGGTACGTTTAGATCAGGACACCCTGTGGCTTGCCAGAGGAAGGACTGCAATTCCTACTATTCCTCACCATGAAGTCCCAACCACATATGGAAACCCATAAGTTGCCCACAGCTGGTCTAGATCTGCTAGTAGATCTTTGGGTGACTTGTGACACAAGGCTTTCTGACCTCCATTTATTGAACAATGGCAACAGTAAAACCTTCAAGCTCTAAAATGTATAATAGAATTTTTTTAAAAAAATACAGTAATCAGGGAAGAATTCGAGTGGAAGAACTGTAAGTTGGGATCAATTGTACTGCTGAAAACCAACCCTTGGGCTCAGCAGTCTTAAATTCAAAGTATATATCTTTTGCAGATGATTCCATTTGGTGGATTTCTGAGTTCTTGTAAAAGGAATTAAAATAGATCTTGCAAGTCAGAGCCCCTAATATATTTCATCTCAAGTTTTCTCAAGAATGTGTTCAGAGAAATTGACCAAGATGATCAAGAGCCAGAAACCAAGTTTTATGAAAAAGAACATAGGCAGCTGGGCACATTTAGCTTGGAGAAGATTAGAGATGATACGATAGCCATTTTTAAATATCTGAAGGGATGTCATGTAGAAGGAGCAAGCTTCTTTTCTGCTGCTCCAGAGATCAGAACATGAACCAATGGATTAAAATTACAAGAGAAGAGATTCGACCTATACATCAGGAAGAACTTATTTACTGTAAGAGCTGTTCGACAGAGGAAGGCATGCCATAGAGGGTTGGATGGGTGTCTTTCAGAGGTGCTTTAGTCGCATATTCCAGCATGGCAGGGTGTTGGAATAGATGGTTCTTGTACTTTCCAACTCTGAGATTCTATTATTCTGTTCAGTGATTCTGTTGATTTCTCCAATTGTCATTTTGCAGGGTTCTTATTTATGGAATGATCAACAATCAAAGATAATCTTGGTTAATGATAGCCAATTTGCTTTATTATATCACATTTGGGGGCTGGGCTGGAGGAAAATAAACTCTTTTCTTAATTCCCATAGAAGACATAAAGATGTAGCATTATCCCAGGCATGTATGCATGATGTAATCCTACCTCTTCACAAACCTGTCAATTGTCTTGGACATCTTTGTAGCAACAGAAAGGCAAAGTAGAGCTATAGGGTGGATCATAGTGATGGTGAACCAGACTAGCCACAGGATGCTGCAATTGTGAAATGGCTGATGGTATAGAGAAAGTGGATAGCTATCCCAAATAGAGAACAGGTGAGAGTAGAACTTTACACAAAGACCTAAATTCTGTTGTGGTCAGAATTAGAGTAGAGCCATTGCATAAATTGGGTTTACCTATGTGTTGATTTCCCAATTAACAATCCAGCTGAATCAATTGTTAATTGGGAAATGAGCTATAATCCCCATTACTACAATGGCATTTTCACATTCAGAGGCCTTGCTGGGTCAGGACAACCTCTCTCACTGAGACTTCAGGGCCAAAACTTGAGACCTTGGGATGTCACAGGGAGCAGACCTTGGTGATGTTAAAAGTGAAAGTCCCTAGTAAGACGGGTGTGCTTCTTGACATCAGTTGTTGAGGAAACCAAGAAGAAATGTGCTCTTGTGCTTGTGGGCTTCCCAGAGCATCAAGGTGACCACAGATGAAAACAAGGGCTGCACCAGCCAGGTCTTGAGTTGGGTCCAGCACCGTGGTTCTTGTGTTCATAATTCTCACAGTGATAACTGCTTCCAAAGACTGAGCCTGTGGCTTTTGATAGGCCCATCCTGTCCCTTTGAAAAGGAACCAAAGCAAACAACCGCCTTTAAGGTGGAAAATCATCTTGCAGCAATTTGGTCTTTCCATCCTCTGCTCTCAGAATAAACCTCACTGTTGTAGCTTTTAGATGTGTTCCACCCTCCCGGAAAATACGTTTTCTCACTCTCTCTTTCACTCACTCTCACACATAGGTCTCCTATGTTTTTAGCAACTACGTGCAAGTAGAAATCCTAGAGGTGAAGCCCCTACACGTCTCACTTCATTTCTATCTTCAAAATAACTGCACCTGATGGATATTCAGAAAGCAGAGAGACTCTGGCAAGAAAACAATGAAAGGGAACCAACTTCTTGGGGGTGGGGTGGGGAAATAAAAGCAAAATCTTGCTTCCCAGTAGGCAAACTTCAGGCCTAGAGGATCCATTCTGTTGCTTTCTTGAAACTTTGAGATCTGCCCTCTGGAGCTAGTGCAAGACAGAGGCTCATAGAAGGCCAACAATTTTGAGCCCATGGATCTGTTTTGGAGAACTGGAACCAAACTCACAGGCTTTCCACACAAAAATCCACATCTCTTTATTCAGAGATCTACAAATAGATTCAAAGCCACCTTCTGCCCACACATCCTATGGAAAATCTTGTTTCAGTAATTCAGGGAAGGGAAGAGCTGAGATAACCCTACAGCAGGGATGAGTGACTGATAGCCTTCCAGATGCTGGACTGCAACACCCATCTTCCCTTACCACTGGCCTGGCTGGTTCTGGCCAAGCAAAGTTGTAGTCCCAACCACATCTCAACAGTTGCATTTTGTCCACCTTCGTTTCAAGGACAGCCAGTATGGCAAGGCAGTTAAGTATAGGACTGGCACTTAGGAGACCCAAATTTTAGCCCCCGCTCAGCTGTGAAACTCACAGCCAGTCAGACACACGCACAACCTGATCTACATCACAGGGTTGTCAGGAAGAAAAGAACCTCATAAACCTCCTTGAGTGCATTGGAGGAAAGGCCAATTCAAACACTAATGAAGCAAAGAAAGGGAACAGCTGGGGGGATCGGGGTTTTTTCACCACATCCAGACAGCTGGTCTCAAAGACTGAAGAAAGCTTCTCCATATCAACAGTGTGAGTTGCTCTCCTTCCAGTCTGAATTCTCCCTCACTCCTGTCCTCAGTTAGGGTGTCTCCAGCCTTCCCTTGGGGCTCTGCATTACAGCCACCCTTCTCATTTTATGCCCGCTCTCTCTTGCCTGCATTTTAATTTTCTGGCAAGGTCTAAGTTGTCTTTTCTGGTGGGCTCAAACTGGGACCCAGTCATGGAGCTCAGGAAGCATTTGGAAGAGGTGAAGAAGCGCGGAAGTGACTCCGGAGTGGGACCAGAGCGGAGCCTTCTGAGCAAGGAGCAGAGAGACCAGCGGATCAGTCTCTTTCTAAGGGATTTCGACCATCAGGGTAAGGTTTACAGGAGATGGGGGAGGAATGTGATCTAACACACACAGGCACACATAGTCCAAAGTCTGGTGCTACTATTCTGCACCTAAATCTCAGAGGAGGATATATTTTGGGGTGAAGAGGGAAGGAACTGACTGAAGTTACTCCATTTCTTGGGGTTCTATCTTCAGAGCTGGAAAAAGGGTACTTGTTAGACTACAACTCCCAGAATCCCCAGCATACTTCGTTAAAGCATTTGATAGCTAGAATTCCACAGGATTCTGGGCATTACAGCCCCCCAAAGTAGTGTTTCCAGTTCTTCCTAACTTCTGGGAACAGGTCTCTCCCGCTTTCTTTTATTTCAGTTTCATTTACTACTTTTTTCCTGCTTCTGCTACTTCACTTTCTTCCATGCTTGTCCAAGCCAAGGAAAACCTTCAAGAGATGAAGAAAGAGCTGGCTTCGCTTCTACACACAGCCGAGAAAGCGTTTCGGGTGGAGTTGCTGACGCTGCCTGTGGTCATGCGCAAAATGAGGCGGAAAGATTTGATCAGTAAGAGCTGAGTTTGAATGATGGCCACATCTCCTCCTTGCCCTTTCCTGCTGAAACCTCCTCCTAAGCCAGGGCAGTAGAACCACTAAAACTTATCCTTAGGACTACAACTCCCAGAATGCCCACTGGCTGGGAGATCTTGGGTGCTTCAGTGCAGAACCATCACACATCCAAGCTCTGGGCCAGAGCAGGGAATTGGACCTCAATCTTAGAAGATCTATTTCATTTTTTTCCTAGGTCCTCCAGACAGGTGTGTGGGGAAAATGTATTTTTAGGGTGCAGATATAGAGTGGCTGAGAAACAAGGAACTGTAAGATGGTCCTGTGGAAGACAACAGGGATCCTGTACCTTCAGTTTGTGGACAGAGCGGATTCAGCAGGTGTAGTTTATCCTACACGCTTCACCTGCTGAATTCCCTTCTACTCAGCGATTACATATTCTTCAACATTTTGCAGATAGAAGCCAGGACACGTATGGCCAAGCTACATCAGAGTGCAGTCAAAATGACAGAAGTTCGTAATGAGGAGGAATATGCAAGGTAGCAAATGCTGCAGGAGTTTGTTTTGCTGAGTCTACAGAGGAGGGTAGCATGGTGAGAGCCAGTGTGATGAGCACTGGACTACCACTCTGGAGACCAGGTTCAATCCCCACTTGGCCATTGAAGCCCACTGAGTGATCTTGGGAAAGTCACATTCTCTCAGCCTCAGAGGGAGGCAAAGGCAAAGCTCCTCTGAACAAATCGTGCCAAGAAAACCCTGGGATGAATATGCCAGAGGGTCACCATAAGTCGGCAGCACATTGAAGGCACACAGTAACGGGGAAGGGCAAGATTCTGCCCACTTCCCTCCTCTCCCCTTTGCTGAGCTGATGGAGTGCAAACTCAGTTTGCAGCAACTGGTGTTAGTTGAGGCCAGAGGAGGAAATTGAGAGGAAGGAAGAGACAAAAACTGGAAGGTGATGAAAGCAGCTCGAAAAATGGTACAACAGAGGAATAATTGGGACCATCCTGCCAATTATTCCCAGTTGGGACAGCTGGAGGATATGCTATTAAAGGGGCAAGAGCTGCCCAATCACGCAGCCTTTTTTAAATGTGCCCGTCCTGTACAAAATTAGGTTCCTGTGAAGGCCCAGGTGGGCCCTTCCATTAGGTAGAGTGAGGCAGGTATCTCAAGCAGCAGACCTCTGTGGTCAGAAAAAAGCAAAATGATGAGTTTTATCTCATTGTTACTGGTTGGGACCCAAACTATACCTACTTCCTATCCAAATTCTGCCCCTGTAAAATCAAAGTGCACCTTGGATCTCTCTGCTGCTTAAGAGTGTTTGAGGTTATCAGACTGACGACGTTAGTTAAAGGGTCTTGGAGTGGGTTTAACAAGCAATGGGAGAAGGTTGTAATGTTTCTAAAGCCATTTCCACACTGGACTGTTATAGTGCTATTATGCCACTTTGAACATCCTATGGAGTCCTGGGGTTTGCAGTTTAGGGAGGGGCTCCTAAACTGCAAACCCCTCCTTCAACTGCAAACCCCAGGATTCCATAGGATGTTGAAAGTGGAATAATAGCACTGTAACGGTCTTGTGCGGAAATGGCCTAAGAGGCATTCAGCAGCAGGATTTGAATGACGTGGTTAGAAATCCTATTGTAGAACATTGCATTTCCTCTGTCGTAGCATTACTGCATTTAACAAATATAAAAGAATAATTATATTACAAGTATAAATGTAGTTAGATTTTATATAACCAGTTTTGTAGATTGGGAATAAGGTTGTTTTGTTATACCGTAGTTATTTTATTGAAGTTTGAAGAAGTATTTTAAGCAATCATAAATAACCACTCTCTGGGGAGCTGGAAGTTATGTTTATGCCCTTTTTTACTCTTTTGGTTTTACCTGATCTATTGATCGTAATAATAAATAAATGTACTCTTTTGATGGCTTTGTGTTTGTTAGCCTGTTTGTTTGTTTAGACAGTAGATGTGTAGGTTTCTTCTTATATATTGGTTTATATATTTTTTTAAAACAATGTTGTTCATAAAAAATTTTTTTTTAAAAAAAAGAGCATTTGAAGTTAGGTGGGTAGTGTCATTACATTTCTTGAATGTAAGAAAACTCCTGATGGGACTTTCTTCTGAGCAAGCATGCAAAGGGTTGCAATCTCATGGAGAAGGACAGGTGTTCTATTTAACTGTTGATGCCGTGCGTGCGTGCGTGTGTGTGTGTTTGAATCAGAAACCAAGGCTGATTTACTGCAAAGCTTTGCTGATTTACTACTTTGCTAAAGAGATCAACCAATCTATTTTTTGCTAGGCCTTGCTTTCAGGGATGTGTGATCCTTAGGACGCAAGGCACTTCTGTTAATGAGTTACCAACTTTTTTCACTACGTTTTTCTCTTTCTGTGTCATAGACCTGAAAGAGGAGGAAGCCGCGGCTGCTGCAGTTGCTGCCAACCTGGAGGCGGTAAGTATCTGCCTATTGCAGATGTCAGCTGTTGAAATACTCTATGGGTGGTGAGGTGGGCATTTCTGCTTCCCTCTCGCATCATTGATTTCTAGCATCAATGCCCTGCTCTACAGCAGGAAATGTTGGAATATGTCATTTGTGTTTTAAGACAAGGCAGTTCTTCCTGTTGGAATACATCTCGTATTGTCTCGTATTATCTTGTATTGTGTTAAGACAAGGCAACTTCTCTTGTTGCATTTACAGTTGGAAAGGGACATAACACAAAAGGAAAGGGTCATGGGGATGGGAAAGGAAAACAAAGGAAACAAGGCACATATTCTTAATGTTATCAGCTTCTTCAGCCTGGTGTAGCATCTGTTGAGAGACAAAGGGAGGCAAAATCTTCCATAGAAGCCTAGATAGGGGATCTTTGGTGGGTGAATTGCGTTCACACAGTCATTACACTGAGAGCCAACATGGTGTAGAGGTTTGAGCATTGGTCTATGACTCTGGAGATCAGGGTTCGGTTCCCCACTTGGCCGTGGAAACCCACTGGCTGACCTGGGGCACGTCACACACTCTCAGCCCCAGGAAACCCCATGATAGCTTCACTTTAGAGTTGCCATAAGCTGGAAACAACTTGAAGGCGCACAACAGCAACAACCCAAAGAAAAGAGGCAGGCAAAGTTTCCAAGGGAATGCAAGCAAAACAAGTAGAAGTCTAGGTATGAATGGTTCTCAGGGTCTCACTCTCTCCGCAAGGCTAGAAATTTGCAGACTGAAAGAAACTGTAATTCAGAAGTTCTTATTTTGGAGGGGAGTGACACCGCAGTATAGTACTCAGTAATATGTGTTCTGATCAGCTCCTTAGATCATAGCGAGTTACCATTTGTCTCTAGCTGCATGTGCAACATGGTACCAATATGAAGTTCCAGCTTGGCCCTGCTGTTGGGCAAGGTGAGGCAGTGACATCAGCAGCTTTTGGGGGTCCCCTGAAAAGATAAGAAATTGTTGATGTCTCAGTTTACCTGTGTCATGTTCTACAGACAGGGATGAGGAGAGGTGTTTGTGGGTTTTTCTGCTTCACATGCATTTGCTGGCTTTGAATACTACACGTGTTGATGGACAGGTCCTACTCTACTTCAGGCATCAAAATGTCTTGGGCTGGCTCTGATTATGTTCCCCTTCTCTTCCTTCTGTCCCAACCTATCTACAGGACGACTGCTGCGTGCGGGAGCTCTCAAATCTCAAGCTAGTGAGGACAAACAGCAAACGAGGTAAGCTGGTTTCCAAACTTAGAAGAACCTTTGGAAGTTCATTTGACCACCCTTTTGGAAAGGAAATCCTTCTCCAGACTCTTAACAATGGCTGATTGAGTCTCATCTTGCAAATACCGCAAGGTTCGTGTGATCATCTTAGAAATCCAAAACATTGGTATCAGGTGGTGCTGCCCGGTGAAATAAGGGACAGGGCCCGTGTTCCTTTAATTGTTGTAGAGAAGAGAATTTCAACAGGTGTCGTGTAGAAGAGAGAATTTCCATCCATCCGTCCGTCCATCCCTTTATTTATACTCCACCATTTCCTCAAACTGGAAAGCAAGGCAGCTTACAAGACAGAGAGATGCATATGGTTGAAAACATACAATTGAGATTAAAACATTGTTGAACTAACAAAATGTAAACTATTAAACACTTTAAAACAGAATAGAAATAGTACAGTATTTACTTCTAAAAACAATTTGCAAAAGTTTGATGGAATAAAAAGCCTTCACATGCTGACAAAAACAGAGCAAGAAACAGCCATCCCACACTCATAGCGGTTTTGCAAGCAACATCAGCTGACATTCCCTCTTCTATTGAAACCATTAAATGAATAGGATCCTTGTCTCTTATTTTGCCTGGCAACCAAGTAAAATAATCAGGGGTGATAGCTTCATGGAGAGGGCACATGCTATTCAGTTTCTGTCATATCTGGTTCAGAGGATTGGGTAGCAAGGGGTGGGGAAGACCACTTGCTGAAAGCTTGGGAAGTTCTTTCCAATTAAGATAATTGGGGGTAAGGAGTAGGTGGTTGCCCCTATATTGTAATGATTCAGTGTCCGTAGCAGGCCTTGCCAGGCAAGGATGATGGGAGGAGAGGGTCAAACAATATCTGGAGGGACACAGCTTTCTCATCTCTTGGTAGGCAGGTGGACAAACTGACCTGGTACAAAGCAGCTTCATCCTTCTTTATACAGAATCATTGCATCTGGGGGCTGAAATTCAAAATACACACAATGACTCCTTGCACAAAGCAGGAGTTCTTCAGGCAGAGAGACATACAGCATGCATGCACAAGTGTGCACGTACACACACACACACACACACACACACACGTATATATATATAAAAAATTGGGATTTGACCCAGCTTGAAGTGTTCCTGTTCACAAAGCAGTGGTCTAAGAAGTGGTCCTTTGCTGGCCAAAACTTAAAAAAATAGAATGTTAGTACAATGCACCCAAATTATCACAGGCTTATATCTATAGGGAGGGGCAAAATGAAAGCATTGCGCCCCCATTTAAGAATTTTATCCTCATGAAATTTCCTGCAATGTCCAAATTTCTAGCACTGAAGTAACTTGAAACTCCAGTTGAGCATTCAGAAACGCAGTCTAGACATCCAAACAAAAGGGGCAGCCAAAGTCACCAAGGGAAGGCAAAGACAGCAAATAGAAGAGTTCTAGATGTGAACAATTTTCAGTGTCCTTTCCCCTGCAATGATAGAAATTTTGAGGTTGGAAGGAAAATTTCCATGGGGTGGGCAGAATCTTAGTCGGCCATGGCTTGGCCCACGTGTCCATGCCAGCCTGGGGATTCTGAGGGAGACATCATCAAGAAAGTTGATGTTCCCAAGCAATGCTAGTAACACTTGACTAACGTGCCCCTTCCAGTGAAGGTCACCACCATTGTAGAATATAAAGATGGGAAAGAGGAAAATGGAGCACAAGCTAAGAAGATGTCTCAGAAGGTAAGTGTACAAAGGCTCTGGCCTACCCCCAGTGTGGTTCTCTCTTCAGATGTTTTGGACTATCATCACTAGCTTCCCAACCGTTAGCCATGCCAGCTAAGGCTGATTTCCAGAGGAGTTAGTGAAGCAAACAGAAGCCAATGAACTGAAGCTCAGGCAAGAAAAGACAAGAGTGTGTGTTGGTGGGTGCTTTGGGCTAGGTTTGTTCACCACGGGAATTGCAGTGTCCATTGAAGGAAAAAGTTTCCCATCTGAAGATGCTACCTGATCTATCCTCTTTATTGAAGAACCAGATTTTCTCTGTGACATGGTAACCTATATTTCAACAGAGAGAAGTGTAAGGTCCTACACTTAGGTAGAAAAAATGGAATACAGAAATATGGGATGGGGGACATGTGGCTGGATAGCAGTACGTGTGAAAGGGATCTAGGAGTCTTAATAGACCACAAGCTGAACGTGAGTCAGCAGTGTGATGCGGCAGCCAAGAAAGCCAACGCAATTCTTGGCTGCATCAATAGGAGTATGGTGTCTAGATCGAGGGAGGTACTGGTCCCACTCTACTCTGCTTTGGTTAGACCTCATCTTGAATACTGTGTCCAGTTCTGGGCACCCCAATTCAAGAAGGACATGGTCAAGCTGGAGCAGGTCCAGAGGAGGGCGACCAAAATGGTGAGAGGCCTAGAAGCCATGCCCTATGAGGATAGACTTAGAGAGCTGGGTATGTTTAGTCTGCAGAAGAGAAGGTTAAGAGGGGACATGATAGCCATGTTTAAATATTTGAAGGGGTGCCATGTAGAGGAAGGAGAGGGCTTGTTTTCTGCTGCTCCAGAGACCAGAGCAAGGAGCAATGGATTCAAGCTGCAGGAAAGGAGATTCCACCTGAACCTCAGGAAGAACTTCCTGACAGTCAGGGCTGTCCGGCAGTGGAATAGGCTGCCTCGGAGTGCGGTGGAGTCTCCTTCGTTGGAGGTTTTTAAGCACAGGCTGGATGGCCATCTGTCGGGAGTGCTTTGAGGGTATTCCTGCATGGCAGGGGGTTGGACTGGATGGCCCCTGGGGTCTCTTCCAACTCTACATTTCTCTGATTCTATGATTCTATATAACTAGGTACCCTACAGATCAGACTAAAGTTAGGACAAGTTGTGAGTTTTTTGGTAGGGGCAGGTTGGATTAAGTCTTACAGAGCCCCAGCCATCATGGGATTTGTAGTCAAGAAAAGTAATTTTTTTCCAAGTTTTGGGTCAAACTACTGTAAGCCTTTATATTGGGGTTGCCCTTGAAGATTAATCAGAAACCTCAGTAAGACTGAAATATTGTTTTGAGGCTATTAACTAGGTCTGGGCATCATGATAACACTAGCTCCTACTTTGTGTATAACTACGTTTCAAATATTAGCCTTTGAAAATCTTTGTGGCTTAGGACCGGGGTATCTGAAGGAGGGATCTTCTCTGTCTGTACCTACCTGTACTGTTAGATCTGTAGCAAAAGGCTGCATTTGGGCATTTTTACATGAGGACAGGAGAAAGGACCTTACTTGGTGGTGTAACACTAAGTAGTATTTATTCTGTTTCTTTCCCCATGTTTCTGTTGGAAAAAAAAAGGCAGCCAGCAACGCGAAAACCAAACAGAACAGTTAAACATTAAAATCATAGCTACAGAACAAGTTACACAGGGAAACTATCGTAATCGATAACTGGTAAACATTGTTGCTTCCTTATGTCATTACTTTGTAAGGCAACCATTTGCTTTGTTTCCTCAGGTATTTTTTTTTATTCCATTGTCCCTTTGCTTTTATGCTGCCACTTGGATTTTCTGTTAATCCAAACCCCCCTCCTCAGAAGCTGCTGAAGTGTGAAGAAGAAACAAAATATTTTAAATGTGCTGCCTAATTTTTCTGCAGATATTTAAAACCAATTCGTCAGCCTCCTCGCCTTCTGTCATAAAGGGCAAACCAAGCACTCTACCCAGGTGAGACTAATCCAGTGTTCTTGCTACCTTTCCCATTGATTCCAATCAATCAATCAATCAATCAATCAATCAATCAATTTAAATTTCACCTTTTCCCCAAAAATGAGCCCCAAGGAAGCTTACAGGATAAGAAGAGATGGAAGTAAAACCACATATAGCTACAGGAAACTTTTTTTAAAAAAAATAGAAAAGGTAAGGATTAATACAACATTACCCTGTCCGTAGAATTAAAACGATCTAAAAATTAAATTTAAAAGCATGCATCAAAAGCATTACAGCACTGAAACAGAAAGCCCCATATACAAAATAAGCAGTTCCCAAATGTCTACTGGAATAGTAAAGTCTTAACCCGAGATGCCAGCAAGAAAGGAGGCTGCCTAGCTTTCTTAGGACAGGAGTTTCAGACTGTAGGAGCAGCCATGGAGAAGGCCTTCCCACCTGACCTGCTTTTGAAAGTGGTGGGATTCAGAGAAGTGCCTCCCTTTAAAGTCTTACAGTTTGGGCAGGCTCATACAGCAAGATGAGATACATCACCCGGATCTGCGCTGGGGAGAGCTTTATTGGTCGTAGCCTCTCCAACTGTCCCAACTTGGAAGGGACAGACCTGATTAATCCTCTGTCTTTCCTCTTTGTCAGCTGCTTTTAAAATGTCGCAGTTTCTCTCTCGTCCTTCCCCGTTCCCCCATTGTCTCCAGCTCCCTTCAGTTGCTGCAAACTGAGCCCCAAGTGCAAAGTTTTCACTGCAGGGAGGAGTGGATAGCAGAGGTGGAATCTTGCCCTTCCCAGTAGCCTCAGGCAGAAGCAAACTGCTGCGACCTCTTCGTCGCTTGTCTGTTCTTCCTCATAAGCAACTTTTGGCATCTTTATTGTGTTCTGGATGTTGCTCGGCCACGCATATCCTGGTTTTGTTCTGTGAAATGTTGGAGAGTGTGACAACCAGCGCTTCGAATTGTGCCCAGAAATGGACTGGCGGCCAGTGGAGCTATTTTAACAAGGGAGGCATCTGCTTCCTGTAACCAGCCCCTGTTAACAATCTGGCTGCAGCAGTTTTGAGCTGGCTGAAGTTTCCAAACATTTTTCAAAGGCAGCCCCCCCTTTCCCTTTCATCCAGCGCCTTGAAATTTTTATTTATTTATGTTCCTACTCCCGAAGTAGGTCAGGCTGAGCAAGCAGGATTCATCCAGGGTCATACTCTGCAGTACAGTTCAGCGGAAACTTGAACCCAGATCCCTACCAAGTCCCTGTCCTACACGATTAAGTACAATTCTGCACTGGCTCTTCCACAGCATTGGGTGTACTTGCTACACAACTTCACTTCTAATACTTCTAATTTTCGGAGGAGGAAGCCTAATTTCTTATTTTGAACGTTCAGTGGAAAATGTGTACACTTGGTTGGTTTTAAAGTAGTTTCAGTTGTTTTAAACATGAAATTCTGTGATACTCTTAGTTGGTTTACGTTATCGCAAATTTGATCAAAATTTTTTAAAACTGATTTTTACCTCTATGCCTGTAAGACATAGGAGATGCTGTGATATGTGACAGGATATAAATACAGTTAGCTCTCCATATTCACTAGGGTTAGGGGTGCGAGATCCTACAAAAGTGGAATAATCTCAAATATCAAAGTGTGTGTGTCTGTCTGTGGGAAGGAGGTTGAGGCATGATGGGGAGAACAGACACTCAGGGTCCAAACCAGGACAGGGAGAGGAGAGGGGGTTGGCACAGTGGCCCTAGACTTCCCTGGAAAAGAAGCATTTGAGGTGCTGGGGATGGGGTTGGAGGAACCCCCAGATACTCAGATCCATGAAAGTTAAACCCACAGATGGGGAGGGCTGACTGTACATTAATTTTAATTTTATTTTATGTCCTGCTTTTCTCCCACCATGGAACCCAAGATAGCTCACATTATAGGTTAAAACTAAATCTTTAAAACAAAGCAAAATCACAGATTGTTTGGATGCTAGACCAGGTTGGCTTTTGGTGGGATCCAAAAGTGTTAAGTATTATTTTAGGTTCAGGCATGCTAAATATGCTTCTGGCTCATTAACTTTAAGAGGATACCCAACCAAACATCCCTGAAAAAAAATCATTCTGCTTGGAACTTACGTCTTCCACAAATGGCCCAATGTGTTAAACTGAGTGGTTTCGTGGCATCCATTTGCACCTAAGGGCTGTCTGTGATGATACAATGTGTGGTCATTATAAAACAATATTAAGCTAAAATTCCAAAAGCTTTGGAAAATCAAAAAGTTTTTAATTGAGACTTAAAAATAATGAGGGAAGGAGCAGTCTGCAAATGTTCAGGAAGGCAATTTCAAGAGTATGGAGTGGAAAAAGGACAAAACCAAGCCAAGGAAGAGGAGACCCGTGGTTGGGTGAGAAGCCTGAAGATCCTAGAATGCAGATCTTGAGCAGGCTGGTAAAAAGAAATACGGGCTGAAAGAGGATGGAGAGCTAGGAGCTTGGTTGTGTGGGGCTTTGAACATTAAAACAAGAAGCTTGTACTTTGTACTAGAAGGAGTGGGTAACCAATGTAGAGATATACAATGAAGAGATACATTGGAGCACTCTTACCAGTACTGGGGTACACAACTGTGCAGCTCGCTAACAGTGTCATTGCGTTTCTGCCACGTAGCTACGGATTCATAAAGTTACAAAATGTGAGCTGTGAAGCAGGATCTCAGCCAGGATTTTTAACACAAAAATGAACACCTAATCTTACCTCAAGCTCGGTTGCTGTTGACTTCTCCAGAAGGATCTCCACTCACTATCTTGGCTGATAAGCAGGTCTGTACAAAAACCAAGGTTTTGATCTCTTTCTGAGGAAATCAAAACAAAGTGAACATGAGAAGCCTTTAGTTCTTCAGGAAGGGGGCCACCACCGTAAATGCTCCTCCCGTTGTTCTTCCCCTGACGTTGGTATATGAGATCTCCAACCGGTAGACCTCTGCTTAATAGGACGATTCATGCAGAGCGGAGGTGAGGAATTGTTGGCTGTCCGAATAATTTAGATTAGAACTTGCACAATCCCTCACCATTCTTCATTTGGAGTGGAGTTTCTGGGACTATAGAAGCAAGGGTGAGATAAAAACATGCTCCAACCAAACCCATTTCATTTGCTTTTGCGTTCCATCAGGTCTGCTTCTGCATTCTGCACTCCAAAGGCAAGAAGCATCGAGCGATCTGCCTCTGTCCGTGAACGGTCAGCATCTGCCTCCAAGTGCCCCCCTCTGAGCGCTAAAAGGTCAGTCTGCTAACTTCTCAGAATATCACCTCCTTTCTGCTGCGTTCATTTCAGAGATTACAGGCCAGAATACTGTTAGTGACAGACACTTGCATCATCTTGTGTTACGCGCATAGATGTCCCTTTCTTGATGTTGCAAAATGAGGCATTCAGTACCTCTTCATGTGATGTCCCTTCCACATACACTAGGTAGTTTCCATGTGCTTAGGGCACACTGTCATGGCCATTCACTACTATTCTTCCAGAATGTCCCAGCCCTATCCAAGCCAACTTGAGAATTCTAAGAACTGTAGCCCAGAAAAAGTGACTTTCATAAGCCGTGGAAGGGAGTTGTGTTCCAAAAAGGTAACTTTTCCAGAGCTTTGGTTGAACTGAGAGAACAGGCTGCTTCAGTCTCCTCATTTCTGAAATCTTTAGGTCAGAAGTGTAGAATTTGTAGGCTGGGGGTCGCCATATGCTGTATATTAATTTGCCAAGCTTTTAGTCTGACTTCTATTGAACTTTGTATTCTGTTGATGCTCTTTCTTTTTTTTTTAAGTAATTTTTATTAAAATTTTAAATGAAAAAGAATAAAAAAGCCTCCTCCCCGCTTCCAGACATCAATTTTCCCAGTTGAATCTGAGTTTAACATTTCATTCCGTATAGACATTCCATTCCATATATTATCTCTGTTTAACAACAATCACAAACTATTACTTTTAACTTATATTTAACTATTTACATTTTATCTTTTACCACCTCACTTTGTCTTTCACCTTTCTCACAATCTTTCTTTCTTTTCCGATTCAATACCTCTCTCCATTCTCTTTCAAAGCCCTGGATTGGCTTATTTTTGAGGGAAAAAGTTAACTTCTCTGTCGCCACCATATCCAGGACTTTGAATTTCCATTCTCTTATATCAATATATTTTCCTTCTTTCCAATGTTGAGCATAAGTCAGTCTTGCTGCAGTTATTATATATAAAGCAATGTCTTTTGATGAGATCTTATTTCTCTTTGTTGCCCTAACATATTCAACAAATAGACTTCTGGCTTCATTTCAAAGTTAAAACCATACAGTCTTTGAATTTCATCATGTATTTCTTTCCAAAACTTTTTTGTTATCTTACAGGTCCACCACATATGGAAAAAAGATCCCTCTTTCTCATCACATTTCCAATATTTTCCATTCCCATTTCTTGTTATTTTTTTCAGTTTTACAGGTGTCATGTACCATCTATATAATATTTTATAAAAATTTTCTCTCAAATTCAAACTTGGTGTAAATTTTACATCTCTCTTCCATGCCCTCACCCATGCATCCATGTGTCCTATATTTTGAGCCCATCTAACCATGTTATTTTTAACAATTTCTGATTCCATCTCTCTTTGTAGCAATATTTTATAAAATCTGGAAATTCTCTTTTTCTGGTCCCCTTTCATCAATACATCCAGTTCATTTTCATTTTTTTCAAACCCATATAATTTTTGATCCATTTTAAATCTCTCTTTTAATTGTCTCCATGGGAACCAGTTAAATTCATCTCCTTGCTCTTTTAATTTCTCTTCTGTACTCATTCTTAACTTTGTACCGTCCTTTTTCAACAACTCTTGATACGTCAATAATTTTCCCTGTTTTGTTGGAGCAATATTAAATGCTTCTTGGGGTGAGGTCCACAGCGGAAATCTTCTATAAAGTTTGTGTTTTATTTGTATCCACACTTTCAATAAGGACTTTTGGATACAGTGATTGTTAAAGTCTTTATTCACTTTTACTTTATCGTAGCATAAGTATCCATGCCATCCAAATCTATTTTCTATTCCTTCACCTTCTTTTGTTGTTGTGTTCTCCACTTGAATCCAATCTTTAATTGTTTCTAAGCAGCATGCTTGATAATAGATTTTCAATGATGGCACATCAAAACCTCCTCTCTCCTTTGCGTCTTGTAATGTTTTAAATCTTATTCTTGGTTTCTTACCTTGCCAGATAAACTTTCGTAGCCTTTTTTCCCATTCTTTGAAAATCTTTTCTTCTCCTATTATTGGCAAATTTTGGAAAAAAAAATTAGCTTAGGCAATAGAGACATTTTAAAGACATTTATTCTTCCTAAAAGAGAGAGATTCATATTTGTCCATTTTTCCATTTCGCTTTGAATCTCCTTCCACGTCTTCACATAATTGTTATCAAATAATTCTTGATTTTCATTTGTTATATTTATTCCTAAATATTTTATTTTCCTTACTATTTGGTATCCTGATCTTTTTTCCAAATCTTCTTGTTCTTTTTTTGATAAATTTAATGTCATCATCTTCGTCTTTTCTTTATTTATCTCATATCCTCCTATTTGTCCATATTTTTGCAAGATTTCCTTCAACCTCTGTATTGAGTCTTGTGGTTCCTCAAGAAATACTATTACGTCGTCTGCAAAGGCTTTGTACTTCATTTCCTTCCTTTTTGTTTTTAATCCTTTTATTTGTGGATCTTCATTTATTGCTAACAGCAATACCTCTAGTACTGCTATAAATAACAGCGGTGATAACGGGCATCCCTGCCATACCCCCTTCTTTATTTCAAAGCTTTGTGTTTTATCTCTGTTTATTAACTTCGCTGATTGATCCTGGTATATCTTCTCCAACCAGTTACAAAATACTTCTCCCAGGCCACTCTTTTAAGGTACTAGAAGAAGGCTGCCCTGCCACAGCAGTTCCACTGGCTACTGGTCTATTTCTGGGCACAATTCAAAGTGCTAGTTACGATCTATAAAACCTAATGAGATTTTGGTCAAGACTATCAGACAGACCACATCCGAAACAACCTTTCTGAGTCCTGAGATCCTCAAGAGGGGCCCTTCTCTCAGTCTCACCACCTTCATAGGCTCGACTGGTGGGGACACAAGAGAGGGTCTTGTCCGTGGTTGCCCCTAAATGCTCGATCTCGCTTCTTGGAAGGGCAGGATGCCCCTTCCTCGCCGTCTTTCTCTTTGTAGGTCAAAACTTTGTCATTCCAACAGGATTTTAGAACCAAAGGTTTTTCTTTTAAAGGGCTTGGAAAAGGTGCTGTATGATTTGAATTGTACTGTTTTGAAGTGCTTTTATTTTCAAGGAGATGTTTTGAGTCATTTTAATATTGTGAATAGTTTAATTCTAATTTAATGTAGATATTTTGTATGCTTTTAGCCATATTGTACTTGTTTTAATTTGTAAGATGCCTTGAGTCACATTTCTGTGGAAATGATAGGAGATTGGTAAAGATGATTAGAATTGTATTGTGAGGATGGTGGTGGCAATTAGTAATAATAATAGTAATGACAGTAGTAGTAATGGTAAATTACTTCCAGAAGCCTCTTGAAAAGTTGTTTTTTTAAAAAAAAATATATACACCAATGCTTTGTCATTTATTTATGTTATTTCAAAAGAAAAAATGGATAAATAATTATTTAAACTTCACAATAGAATAAGGCAGAAACAGAGTTACAGGTTTCCCAACTAAACTGACAATACAATACACCTGATATGCTCCGAGGGGGGAATATGTGAATTTATGTCAAATATATTCACATATTTTATAGAACGACCGGAAATAAGGGTGGGCTATTCAAACATGGTGGAACAAAAGTCCATTTCAAGATCAGTTAATGACTTTGATATGAGTCAGAAGATATAGAAGTTTCCAAATAATGATAGGAGTGATAGAACTACTAAAGCTAATTCCATACTAAGGAAGGAATACAAGAGGACTCTTTCTTTTTTTTCCCTTTCTTTTTTTTTACATATTTCTTTGTTTATATAATTTCATAAAATACATACGAGCACATATTGTATGTATTTTTACTTCTGTGCATATGTATTTTTACTTTTTTTAAGGTATTCAAAATTTTAAAGGCCAATAATACAATAGGATAGCGTCATAATGTTTAAAGTTTAAATTAGTAACAGTGGAAGATGGCAGATTAAGGATATATCGGTACCGTTTAGTTTGACGAGTTATTCCTCATGTGACTCTTCTTGTTTTATGTTTTGTTTCATGTGTATATTTAACAAAAATTATCTAAAAAAATGGATAAATAATAAGCATACGGCTGAGAAAAGTCAGCCTGGAACTGATCAGTAGGATCATAGGGTTGGAACAGACCACAAGGGCCATCTAGTCTGACCCGAAATAGTTCAATAAAATCAAGCCATTCCCCATTCCCATTCCCAGGGCGCCGCAGAGAGGGCTCTCCCAAAGCGTTTCTGCTTCAGAGAGGACTCGGGCTGCAACTCTACGGAGCTCCTCCATGCCCCACGAAAGATCTGTCCCCTTCGTCAACATCCCTCTGGCTGATGGGCAGGTATGGTACCATCCACTGGTTGCTATAACAGAGCTGCGGATGCTCGATGGTTTGATATCCTGTTGTTGTTTAATGCTATTTTAATCTTAACTTTGTACATTTTTAACTATAGGTGTTTTCTTGTGTTCCCTTTTCGTAAGTGAGCTTAAGCCCCAGCCTTGGAAGTAAGGTGGGATATAAATAAAGGAATGGATGGATAAATGTGAAGATATCCAGGTTCTAAGTTACTCTGAGTTTAATAATCAAACTGTGCATGATTCTAATCCCTGTGAAGGAACGATGGAATGAGGAGGTATCTTTTAGTCTTGCAGTGGCAGGCCTCCCCTTCTGTCACTTTCCAGTGACTGGCATTCAATGGCAGAAGAATACCATTGAATCCACTGAGGATCTGTACATGTTTAACGGTTGTCATGATTTATGGCCATTAACTGGTGGCAGCTAGAGGCTCCCGTGTCAGTCGGTCAAGATCTGGTTGAAGCCTGAAATTTAGGATCTCTCCAGGTGCCGAACCTACTTTAAAGATATTGTTCAGTGCCTTGGACAGTTCATTTTAAAGTTTAGGCTGAAACCTACAATGGATTCACTGGTCACTTTCCCTTGTCCAACTTGGGAGCCACCAAGCCATCTCTGCCACTGACCACTTGTCCCTTCATTTATCTAATTTTCCTTCAAGCCATTTAAGTCCATGGCCACAGCCTCAGCTGCCACCTGAGACCCAGTCCCACTAGACAATTACGGTGCCATGATTCCACTTTAACTGCCATGACAACATCCTGTTGAATCCTGGGATCTGCAGTGTAGGGGGGGGCATTTAGAATTCTCAGCCAGAGAACTCTAGCAGCTCACCGAACTGCAATTCCCAGGGTTCAACCGTGGTCGTTAAAATGGAATACTAGTGCTGTATCTGTGTAGTGTGAAAGAGCCCTGGATGTAGGTGGTGATGGCAAAAGTTTAAAAAGGCTGCAGGTGCAGCAGCTGTGGAAGAAGTAAGGCACTTTTCACTGCCACGATTCAGTCACAGGAAAAGTGGAATTTTCAGTGGCCTAAGTCTTAGTGGTGGCATATTGTTTCTGCGCTCTGTTCAACAGGGGTTGTGCTCAGCAGGTCATAGACGTGCATGGAATAAAGTCTGATGGAAGAGCTGCCTCCCTCCCTTTCCCACAGTAGCGTAAGCTGGAGAGAAGAGCTCTCAACAGGGTTGAATCTTGGCCTAGGCACACTACTTTCATGACTGCGAGCTGCTCTGAATATTGTGAAAACACTAGGAGGGACAGTTGTACATTTATAAACCAGAGTTGGTGAAACATGCAGGTGTAATGTCAGATTCCACCCTCACATGTCCTTTAGTGGTCGTGTGGAAGAAGGTATTTGTTACCTCTTTTGCTTAAGGATCCCACCTATGGAACTGACCTGTCTCTTGTCATTTAGTGGCCGAAGTTGGAAGTGCAATCAGCATCTGACCAGATGCACAAAGAAGCTGTCATCTTCCAGGATCTCTGGACAAACCTTGGCAGGTCCCAGAAGATATCTTCTCCACCATACAGAGCTGGGTGCTGCTTTGCCAACGCTCTTCCACTGCTAAATGGCTATGTCTGTGGAGGTGGGAGGGAAATAGCAGGAGACAGATGGGTTCCATGACTGTGGATGGGGGCAGAGAGTGGACTTTTGTGTGGTAGAGTTTTATGCTCCAGCGAATCCATCTAGGATCTTGGCCATTGCATGTTTCAAGTGTGCGTGTCTTTCTGCCCTTGTTCAGACTCTCTGCTCAGCTGGTGATGATCTCCAGAACATCAATGTGGAGTTATTAAATGATGACACTGTTCAACATATCCACACTCTAGTGGTAAGTGTGCAAAACAAAGTTGTTTTTTTTTTAACTTGGCAAACCGTCTCCCCACAAAGAGAAGGCTGCACATGTTGGAAGTATTCTGTTTGGGAACTTGCTGTTCAGTTTCTCTTTGCCAATAGTGCCTGGCTGGATTTGGAAGTCTCTTTCAGTCTAAACCAGAAGTGGGAAGCACACAGCCTATATATGACATCCCACCTGTTTTTGTGTCATGGATAATCTCCAGCTAACTTTCCATGGTCAACAAAAAACTTTGGCTGAAAAAAAAATGCCTCCTGGATCTCTTTGTTTTTGTAATTTGCCATCAGATTGACTTTGACTTATGGTGACCCTATGAAAGAAAGATCTCCAAGATCCCCAGACGTCAGCTGCTCTGTTCGGGTCTTACAAACTCAAGGCCACAACGTCCTTGGTTGAGCCAATCCATCTGTAATGCAACCTCCTCCTTTTCCTACTGCATTCCGCTTTACCAAATATTTTAATCTTTCTCAGTGTGCCGCATCATCTCATGGTACGTCCAAAGTATGACAGCCTCAGTTTAAGTCATTTTCACTTCTAGTGAAAGCTGGAGTCTCTAGCTTTGAAGACTCTCTTTGAAAACAAGTCTCCACCTAGAGGAGTTTTTTTGTTAGCTGGGTCTAGCAGTTAGGATTCATACCAATAATTATAAAACAGGGTCCCAAATCCTGCAGTGTTACTTTATGCTCACAGAATTACATCTCAGTTGCAGTGTAACATCTCATTACAGAATTCATAGAATCTTACAGTTGGAAGGGACTATAAAGACTGTCTAGTCCAACCTTCTTGCCATGCAAGAATACATAACTAAAGCATGCAACTTTTTAAAAGACCTCCAGAGACCTCCAGGGCAGTCAGTTCCACTATTAAATTACTCTTACAAGTGAAGATGTTCTTCCTAATGTTTAGGTGGAATCTTTTGTAATTTGAATCCATTGGTTCATGTTCTGGTCTCTGCAGCAGCAGAAAACAAGCTTGTTCCATCTTCTACATGATGTCCCTTCAGATATTTAAAGATGGCTGTTATGTCATCTCTCTGTCTTCTCTTCTCCAAACTATACGTACCCAGCTCTCTAAGTCATTCCTCACAAAGCTTGGTTTCCAGATCATTGACTGTTTTGGACATTCTTGTGATGTTTCACAACCACGAACAGTGATGTGAAATATGCAACATGCAACTATGTGCAACCACACAATCGATGCACAACAGTGCACAATGGCCACATGCATAACTCTGATTTTGTAAGCTTCAACTGAATATGTGTGTTATGCGTTGGCCAAAAATGTCCGTCCACTTCTTTAGGGAAACGTAAGCACACATAAGATAGTAAGAGGATGCTAGTCTATATGTGATAAACATTTGCAGTTTATTGTAAGTTTTAAGTTACTTTCATATTTACAGGGTGTGACTTCATTAAGTTTCAGTGGGAGATGAGTATTGGTTCAAGTGCTGGCTCAGACTGTAACCTGTTCTGTGTTGTGGGTGTTGAAGCAGTGATGAGAGGGATGGGAACACAGTCTATTTTGTATCACATGCTAGAAGCTTGCAGCATTCAAGGTTGTGTCTAGTGATCAAGCACTACTTTGGAAAAGCAAGAAAGCTGAGCTATATGTTTTTAAAAACTGCAGTGGTAACTAACTAGGTTTTGGGGCCTCAGAGCTGCAACTGTAATCGATTATTCCTAAAAGTAACTTTCCAGACTCTACCTATTGTCTATATCTACTGTGTCTCTTTTTCTTCCTCAGAACCAGTTGACAGTCCTTTGTGGAAAAGCAACAGTAAAGTCAAGTTGATGGATGTATCGTTCCCCCCACCAAGTTCTTGCATCTAAAATATCCTACACTTAAGTTACTTATGATGTTGTTGCCCCTACAGCGATGGGCAACTGGTTTTAAACAGTTCTTACACTGCATGCTTAATGTCATATTTGTCCTATAAATAAATCTGTTCACTTCATGGCTGTGACTTAAAATTACAAAAACAGACTTCTGATTTATGATTAGAGTTTGTGTTCTAGGCAATCAGCTTGTGAATATTTACACAGCCATGCAATCATCTTCCTGGTTAGGGACCGTATCAATTTATATTAAAATCTAGCGCATGTATGTGCAAGGGGGAAGCAGGATACCCCCTTGGCCAATGGTACAGTATCCCAAACAGGACTATACCTTTTAGCTTTTAGGGAACACTTCTCTATATTTAAAACCAATTCTGACAATGATCTTTGTCAAATTGGACCCAGGTTATCTTTAGCTATATACCCGATTGATTTTAATGGTTCTTCTCCAAGCCTGAATCTACCCCAGTGGCTAGAATCTTGTTGGTGGTGACATATGCAGATGTAAACATTTATTACACTTGTGTATGTGCTTTGTGTAGTGGTTTGAGCATTGGGCTACAACTCTGGAGGCCAGGATTTGAATCCTCCCTCAGCCATGGAAACTTGCTGGGTGACATTGGGCAAATCACATTTGCTCAGCAGGCCAAGTCCAACCCCCTCTGAACAATTCTTGCCAAGAAAACCCTGTAATACATTTGCCCTAGGGTTGCCAAAAGTTGGAAGTGACTTAAAGGTACACAGTGCGCGCGCACACGTGTACTTTGGAAGATCTTTATAGAAGAGGTACCAAAACCTCGTTCACAGGATGGTGGAGATTTTACCTCGAGCAGACAGGGTGCAATATTTTGGCCATGCAGTTTGGTGTTCTCCCCTAACAGCTCTCGAGCCTCAAGAGGGGTCCCTGCTGCTTACTAGGGGGAGTGAATGAGAATGGAAGATGAGACAAGTAAGAAGCAGCTGGTCTCAGCTCAGTGGAAGGAAGAAATCAAGGTACCGTCTCAGATGGAGTGCAGTCTCTTTTCCCCTCCCATCAGAGCCCAGAGCAGCTGCATCATGGTGGTCTGAATTGCCTTTCCCCACTGGTAAGCACCAGCAGAAACGAAGCTGGATTCTGCCTGGGAACTCCAAGGCCTCTCTTGACTGGTGAATGGATGTGGTGGGCACGCACCGGCAGGTGACAGGTAGAGAGGGTGCAGTTATGCTTGGTGGAGCTTTATACTTAACTAAGCCAATGTATGATCTCTGCTTGTGTTCTGTGTAAAACCTCTGTCTATCCAAGCTCACTCTACCTTTAGAATTTTTTAGCACAGTAGCGTGCGTGAATTGTACAAACGTGTTACAAGACTGAGTGTTGTCCTTGGTTTTTCGGATCTAGGCCAGCGGTCTGACCCTAAGCATAACTCCTCGATGACAGCAGAAACTGTTCTCTCCACTGTGTTAGCTCAGGGTGTCCCCGGACAACCTTGCTAAGTCAGGATGAGTGACTGGAGGGAGAGAAATGTGCAAGCTATTGTGTGCTGGCCACTTGCCAAGAACTTAATGGAAGCTTTGCAACAGCAGTGTTTACATGGGACTTCTAGTTGCTAAGTTTAAGATGTTATCACAGTCCCATGTCTCTTGCTGCGTCCAGTCAGCACTTCCTTACGTTAGCATGCTACTACAAGAGGGTAAAATACTAAAGGTGGAGTTGAGGGGACTTTGGCTTTTCACATGAGATTTTGAACTGCTGTTTCCGTAATTTCTTACCACTCTCTATGTGGGCCGGGGCTTCTGGGAGCTAAAATCCAAAATAGGCTAAGGTTTTCACCATCTCTGAACTAAGGCAAGGGCTTTATAGGAACCAGTCCAGTCAATATCTGTCTTTCTGTGACTAACTGAGTTATGACTAATTTATCAAATAGTCACACTTGACTCTATTGGAAACTAACAGCAGCAGACACATAGTCACAATGTTGTGGCTACAATCTATCTCCTGATATAACCCCTGAAACCACTTTGAAATTCAGGCAATTGTGGTGAGGACTGGAGTTCGAGTTTGGTGGCACTGACGAGCGGAGTGCCAAAGGATGATAACACCCTCCCACCAGAGAGCGGTGGTGCAGTGTGGAAGATTAGGGACCCCTGGAGGGTCCTGTCACAATGCTTCGTTGCACCTGGTAGGAGGGGGCTGGACACACCATCCTTCAGCACCCTGCTTGTCGGTGCTGAAGAACTCAGTCCCAGCTGCCTGGATTTTAAGGTGGGTTTCAGGGGAATTTGCATCCGTGGCAATGATGCCACAATCATACATGTGCATACTGAACAGGTAATTAGCCCAGCTTATGGCACTGCAATTGTCTAACAAGACACCAGCCTAACATCTTTTTGGAGTGGAGCCACAATCTTAATTGTTTTTCCTCTTGCATGCATGATGCACGGTGATGATTCAAAAATTGATATTCAGAGCAGCCAGCAGAAATGCAAATAAAACAAAGGGGGCTGGTTGTAGAAACAATTTGCTAAAGCAGAAGATCATCCTGACTCTTCAGAATAATTATGAACTTTATTGAATACTTCCAACAATAAATTTGCTTTTAGCCCTGTAGAATATTACATTTTAGGCTCACAGTGGTCTCCTATGAAGACAAATAAGGCAATTTCTCTCCTCCTTCACAGATGAAATGGTAGTACTTAGTAATCACGAAAGCTTGCCAAAATTATTCTTGGATTTCAAATGCCGGTCTCTTCCTGGTATCACAGCCAGTAAGTAACTTTTCCAAGCTCTGATACTGATGGCAAGCAATATGGTCTTGGCCATGCAGGTTAAAAGACTGCTGCTCAGTGGGAACAGAGCATGGACATTGTTTGGGAGCTACAGTTATTGGAATCTCAGACCTTGTAAGGCCATTGGCCATGCTGGCCGAGCCATTCTAGGATTTGTAGTCAAAGAAAGAGCTGTTTACAAGCTCTGAGTAATAAATCACAAGCATCATATCTATTGCCTGTCTCATTAAACAGTATTGACTATGCAAAGAAATCTCTTCCTTGGACTCCAGAGAGCTTCGGCAAATTAGGTAAGGCAAGACTGGTCTGGATTGACTAACAGTCTGACTTCACAGGGTTGGGTGGCTGGGTTTTTGAGTATTTAGTGTGTCACTTGCAATGAGGTTGTTGAAATGAGAATCCAGATTATAAAAGTCATTGAACTTGTTCTCAAGACCTTGTCAGAAATGTTAGATTAGGTGATTCAGTAATACTCCAAATTCATTGGCTTTTAGGAAATTTCCTTGAAATGGCTAAACGGCATAACGGTTGCAACATTTCATAGCTTTCAATTTTCCCAATTTGGCAAGGGCAGTCCTGATTAATCTGTTGTCCCACATTTTCGACTGCTTTTAAAATGTCTCAGTTTCTCTCTCTTCCTCCTACTCTTCCCCCTTTGTCCTCAATTTGCATCAGTTGCTGCAAACTGAGCCCCAAGTGCAAAATTAGTTTGCAGTCTCTCTGCTCCTCAGCAGTAGAGCAGAGAGGAGAGGAGAAAAGGGGCCAGAATCTTGCCCTTCCCAGTAGGGTCAGGCAAAAGCAAACTGCCATAGCCTCTCCTAGCTTCTGTGTTCTTCCTCATTAATAATTGTTGCCACCCCTAATGTTGCTTGGCTGCATGACTGCAGTTTTAATCTGTGAAATGTTGGAGGTCCATAGGTCTACATTCACCATCCTGAGCTTTAGCAATCGCATACCAAGGGCTAAGCTTGCACTTCTGCATTTGGAGTTAGCCTTAACTTTTTACCAGAAGAATACACTTGATGAGTAGTGTTTGTGGAAAAATCACATTGAGTTTACATCCCTCTGAAAGGCAGAGGCTTACACTGAGAGTCTTTTTTGAAACACAACATTTTGTCACATTTGTATTCTCACTTGGCGATGACAGTGTAACTTGGCTGTCACATTGCAAAATCTTGCATTACTTTCTGTTGGATTTTTCTCATGCCACCCTTCACATTTACAACAAGCTTAAGCACAAAGATATTCCAAACACACCTATACTGAATAGTCAAAGGTGAAATACTGGAAAACTTGATTTGACAGTAAACTGTTGTGTTAGTTTTCTTTTTTAAAAATGTCAGCCTGGAAAGTGACTGTGAATACTGCTCGTGTTGATTCTGTCAGCCGGCACAGAGATTTTTGAAGTTGGTTCTGAAATCCTGATGCAGAAAAGACTTTGACATATAGCTTACCAAGCCTCGAGGGGAAAAAAATGGAAAGAAAGAAGACAACAATCTGAAATTGCTCTCAGGTGACTCCAGTGAGTACAGTATAGGCTGTTGCCTAAATGAGCCTTCACGTTTCTTTTGCTTTAACAACCTAACTACCCAGGCCTCACATAGACAGATTATGACTGGCCTAGTCAAATCTTTACACAAATTTGGGCCAGAAATAGTATTCCCTCCTGTCAGAGAGGAAATGTGTAAGCTGTCAATTATGTTGTCCAATTCGTTTTTCTACCATAAGTATTTGAGTTTCCCTTTCTGTTTGCCTTTGATAGCCTCCCTTCTAGAAATATGAAAGTGCCACTAATATCTTATCATTCAAAGGAGGGTTGAAGCACTATAAAAAAAATAATCTGAGCTTATCTGCAACTATGAGGTTAAGTAAGGGTTTGTTTGCAGTCTTCCCTACAAGCTTCCAAATCAACTCTGATTTCCGTCCCTATCCTAGGGTTTTCTTGGCAAGAGTTATTCCAGGGAAGATTGCTATTGCCTTTCTCTGAGGGTAAAAAAGTGTGACTTGCTCAAGGTCACCTAGTGGTTTTCCACGGATGAACAGGGATTTTAACTTTGGTTTCCCAGAGTCTGAGTCCAACACTCAAACCACTTCCTTTTATCCTAGCTATTGTGACTCTACCTTAGACTACTTGTATTGGGGGGTGGGGAAGAAAATCCAGCATAAAAAGTTGCTTTGTTTCATGCATATATAATTTGTCATACATGATGAGAATTATAAAAGAGAATTATGGAGGAGAATCTCTTAACTTCTAAGGTTAGCCCTTCTGAGTGCACATTTACCTAAGGTGGTATTTATTTGTGTGTAAACATTCAGGATTGTACTGTCAATGATGAAAGCCATGCACCGTATTTCTTATAATGGGCTTTCTAATAGGCCACGAAATGGCATCCAGGGTCATGTAATGCAGGGATATTCATCTGTAAGACTTCTGAAGCCCATCAACTGGCGCAAGGGGCAAAATAAGGGTTTATGCTGACGGACGAGCTAAGTATGAAGACTCTCTCAGAATATGTTCAACCCCTGAAAGCGGACGTGCTAGAACCATGCTCAAGAAGCAAAATATCCTTTTTTCAGCGACCAGCTTTAGAGAAAAGGAGCTTTTTAATTATTGCTAGTGTTTAAATGAGAGCCAGAGTGGTGTCGTGGTTCAAGTGTTTGATTACAACTCTGGGATACCAGAGTTGAAATCCCTGCTTGATCATGGAAACCCACTGGGTGACCTTGGGAGAGTCACGTTCTCTCAGCCTCAGAGTAAAGTAATAGCAAACTCCCCCTGCAGAAATTTTGGCAAGAAAATCCCATGATAGATTCACCTTAGGGTCACTGTAAGTTGGAGATAACTTGAAGGCAACATCTAAAGAGAGTCACAAAAATCACAGAATGATCTACATCTAGAATGCAAACTGCTTCCTGCCTACCCGATTTTGCACAGGTTTTACAATCTTACTTTATGCCCTTCACCTACTCAAGCTCTGCAATGTGTTCAAAGTATTTTTGATGCTCTTGAACAACAGAATACATTTCCTTTCCATCTTGTAGAAAAAGAGGGTTGCTAAGTAACAAGCCTCTCTGGTTTCTAGACATTTCAGGAATCTCACAGAATGCATCTTTACTCAGAATTAAAACCTCGTGTTGTTCGATGAGACTTGCTTAAAAGCAAGTGTTTACAAAATTACAACCTGATGTTTTTCATCCACCATTTGTACTGCTTACCACTGTGTACATACGGTCTAACCAAATGGCATCTCCAGTTTGGCAAATAAACTTCTACCATGATAAAAAGTTCTGGGGTCTTTCAAATTATGCCTCAACTTGTATGAAGGCCATTTCATTACCGTAAATAGAATGGTAATTTGCAATCAGAGCACACATTTGCTCAGGTAATAGAAATTTCCTGCATGAGATTAATTCAGCATTTCTTCTCTTTGAGATAGCTAGACTTAAAAATTCATCCATGTTGGCACTAACTGGAGAACAAGCAGCACACAATTACAGCTACTGTCTTCAGTGTTGACAATACTGTATGAGTTTTTCCATCTTCTTCCAAGGACTTCAGGAGACATGTCTGGCTTGTTCTGCAGTAGTGACCAGCTAGGAAGACTCCAGTGACTCCATTTTCAGCAAAAGTGGCCAATTTAGGTTTTCCATGGGCAATTTATTTTCCAGGGAAAATAACTGGAGTGGGATAAGTTTAATGTATGTTATGCTCTGGAATTTGTTTGAATTGATTTATTGATAATGGATGGACTGAGATCCAGAATTGTATTGAAGCAAGAGGACACTCCAGTGGCTCATTCCAGCAAAAAATGTTTCCAACGTAAAGGTACACAGATTGCTGTTATGGAGGGCTGCTATTTGGAAAAGCAAGTCTAAGGCCACAGTCATAAACACGCTTACTAATGTTTTAAATCCTAATGAAATCACTTACAGAAAAAAACTTCCATAGGATTGTAATGCATCACTGCCTTGCGTACAATTATGCACAATGGCTGATCACAATAATTCATCTAGCAGGACAACTACCACACCATAGCAGTCCATCTAGGCTCCATTTCTGACTTAATAGCTACCTAAAGGCAAACTTGTTGTGGAGTTTTCTGGAGCCGACAGTGTGTAATGCACCCAAGGTTATCCAGTGGGTTGCCGTGGCTGAGCAGGAAATTGAACTCTGCTCTCCAGGGTCATAGTCTAATATTCAAACTATGCTATGCTGGCTCTCTTTACAACTCTTTAATTGTGGTTCTGTCTTCACTACAAGATGCTAGAATGGCAATTTAATATATCAATATAATGACACCCAAGTCTTTTTCCTTCCCACCTGATTTCAAGGAAGCTGTCTCAGTACAGAGTCAGTGTCTGCTGTTAGTAATGAACTAGATGAGGACAGACACTGAAACTTAATCTAGGCAAGCGAGAGGTGCTCCTGGCCAGTCAGAAAGCAGGTAAGGGAGCAGAGATTCTGCCTATGCCTGATAGGGTTACACTCCCTGTCCCCAAAAGCTCAGGCTTGCACCTTGTGGCTTGGGTGGACTCCTGGACTTAGATTTTAGCCTGGATACCCAGGTTTCAGTGGCAGTCCGGAGTACATTTACACAATTAAGACCAGTGCACCAGCTGCATCTGTTCTTTGTGAAGTCAGATCTGACCATGGTAAACCATGACCTGATTATATCTCATTTGGACTATTTACTGCAAGGCACTCTACATGGTGCTGCTTTTTGAAACTGTTTGGGTCCCAAATTCTGCAGCCAGAATACTGACTGAGCTGGTCAAAGAAATTGCTGTTATTAGTTTGTTTCTGAGCACAATTCAAAATGTTGGCTGAAACCTATAAAGCCCTATGTCGCTTAGGTTCAGAGTAATTAAAGGTTATAGTTCCCTATACAAACCCACTAGTCTTAAGATCCTCGGGGAGGATCACCATCATAGGCCTGTCTGGTGGGGACCTTTTGGAATTCCCTTCCATGGGAGGCTAGGATAGTCCCCTCTCTGCTCTCCTTTCACCAGCACGAAAAGAGCTTTTTTGCTCAAGCAGGCTTTTAATGATTAACTGCTTTTAATGCCTGATTGCTTTCATATAGTCTTTTTATGAGATGTGTGCTCTATTTTTAATTCTTTGTGCTTTTGTTTGTTGTGCTTTTAAAATCTATGGTTTTAATGTGATGATTGTTTTTTTACTTGTGCTTTAATTTTCAGTTAGGTTGTAGCTGCTCTAGTTTGTGAGCAGCTTGGCTAGGGTCCCACAATAGGAGAAAGGCAGCATATAAATACAATAAATACTTTCAGCTTAAGATTAATTTTGGATATGAATTTATAAAAAGGAGATTGCAAGGAGTATCATTATACACCAACAGGTTTTATTGAGTTTCCGAAACCTTTCACAAGATGGTAAAAAACTTTTACAACCACTTCTAATTTTTTTTAGTAATGTTCCATGGTTCCCCATCAGTTCTATCCCATTCTTGTGCCAAGCCCATTTACTTACCATGCATCTAAAGTGATAGATACAGGCTATGAAATTCTTTATTCTATTTGTAGCAGCTTATGCAGGTGCAGCCAAATACCAAGCCTTGGGACAGTTTTACACAAAACTTTACAATGTAGAATTTGAATTTAAAATATAGAACTTAAAATCTACACAAAAACTGGTAAAAATCAAGCACAAGTACAAGGACTGAAACTTAACCCAGGTGAAAAGGAGAGTCTCATCTTCCTCTGAAGTGCATTTATTCTGCTACAGAACAATCAGTCAAAAAAAAATGGATGTAAGCTTTTCTTTGTGGTTAGTTTAAATTATACACTCTGTATATACTTATGGACCAATTTAAAAGTTACACATACAGCAACAGATGTCCATTGGGCTTGTGTGGATTGCTTGTACAATCCCTCTGGATTGCTCAAAACAAGTCAGGCAAAATTTGAAGAGAAAAATTTATGTGTAACTTCCCCCTCCCCTCCCAGACAAAACTTTTACTGATGGGCACACTGTACCCCAGGTCCATGATGGCCACTTTCCTCATCAGAACTATCATTGTAAGCTTCACGCCTCTGGCCACCACTTGAACCACGAGTGGTATCAAATTCTTGGAGATCTACCTCCTCTGCATCGCTAATTATGTTGGGGACATCTGGTCTGGCAGGCAGCAGATCTTCAAGTTCCTACAAGATACACAATGGAGAAACAGGGATGAAAAGGCTGGAATTTATACACACACAACTTTCTACTCATTACTTGGCCAGCACACCTCCTTTCTCTTCCCTTCACCCACCGAACAATTGTGCTTTTATGTATAGTGTGCACTTTTCCAATGTGAAGGTATGTTCTAGTCTGTGTTTGTATTTAGGCTAGCTTCTTCTTAGTGATGTAGATGGCAGAAGGTGAATTATTTTGGTTGTTGTGGAGGGAGGAATTCATCACATTCCTCCCAGATAAGACTCCCTCAAAACTCACCTGCTGTTTGTAGAGGGGCCTCACAACATGTAGCAGCTGCTGGAGTGGGGCAAACTGGAGAATCATTTGCCTATGTCCCTATAGCTGGGCACACAACCTCATCCTCTGGGATATTCTTTTGTCATTGTGTGTCTGGTTATGGGGACACAAGTGGATATTTCACCAGCCACTAAATGACCCTGACCAGGTGGAGGGAGAGGAGAGAAGATGGAGCAGAGTTCCACCTGGGTAGATATTTATGCTCTGTCTTCCCATGCAGCAATAATCTTATGAATACGCCTACAGAACAAGAACGGGGGGCAACCAGGTATCCTTGGAAAGTCAGAACTCCCAACCCCATGTTTCTCAATGCCTGGTATTCACCAACACAGAAGTATTCAAACAAACATGAAAGTTATATACAATATCTGATTAATAACTACTGATAGGCCTCTTCTCCAAGAATCAGTCTAACTGCTCTAATGCCACCACATCACGTGGCAGTGTATTCCACAAACTTGCATTTAGCTGTTTCTTTTGCATGCGATAAAGCAAAGACCAACTGTTCTCTCCACATAGATAGCATCTTCACATTGCCTTACAGTCTGTTTCCAACGCATAGTATGCTATAATCCTTAAAGATTTTTTTAATGGTACTAATTAAAGTCAAATCCATCCTCTTAACATTTCTGCTCAGGTGTGCTTCACTGGTGCCTGATATGAATTTGCTATCAAGATCTACTCTTAACAGATGGTTATGATCACATCCCTGTTGTTGTTGTTGTGGACCTTCAAATCATTTCTGACTTATGGCAATACTAAGGTGAACCTATCATGGGGTTTTCTAGGGCTGAGAGTGTGTGGCATGTCCAAGGTCACCTAGTAGGTTCCCACGGTCAAGCTGGAAATCAAACCCTGGTCTCCAGAGTCATATTCCAATGCTCAAACTACTACACCAGGCTGGTTACCTACCTAAAAACTCAACCAAAAAATCTGCATGGTATGTTAACAAATGCAATGGAGATGGAAAAACCTTGGCACTTTCCTAACAAGGTGTGCACAAGATGAGCATTTTAGACAGTCATCTTGGGATACTTACTGTAAGCTTTTCTGGGCTAATCCAGTTATTTTCAGGAAACTGCACATCAAACTTTATATAAAGATCTCCCTTCTCAAAGGGATTGCGGTACTGAGGCATTCCTTCCCCTCGTACAACACGGACACAGCCTAGGGTAAGAGGAAAAGACACAGGATACTTAGTTTCCCTCTGTGCAAAGCTAAAGGTACAAATATCATAAGCTAAAGATGGGATGATCACAGCCTTCCAAACACCTCCCTCTGCAAAAACAAAACAAAAACAAGAACTATCAAGTCTTACCTGGTTCAATTACTTTTCCTGGGGGGTATTTCACCACAATCTGACGTCCATCAAGGTGCTTAAATGTGAACTGAAAGCCACATAGTGCTTCAACAAGTCCTATCTTGTGTGTCATGTGCAAGTCATTTCCATCTCTCTGGAACACCTTGGAAAAGGGGGAAGGAAAATAGATTTAGACACAATGGGGACAGATTTATAGAAAGGTGTGCTACCACAGAAAAAACAAAACACCTCTAACCATATTTCAAGTAGGTGGAAAGGTCAGCTTTGGTATATTTTAACTGTTTTAACCAATCAGTTTGTGCTAGCCTCCTCGATCTAACTGTTCAATCCCAGGGACATAAATCCCCAGGAAAGCTGGCTTACAGGAAGGGCAAATGGGCCAACACAACAGGTGCTGGGAGCACAGCTGTATCTGTAAAGTTACATGTTATTTGTAAAGATTACATGTTAATCACAACTCTTCTTAGAAATGGAGTCAAGGCAATTTAGTCCATGTCCGTTTTCTAGGAGAATTTATCACTGGACCTCCTGCAAAGTTTCAGAAGTCACCAATACTTGCACGTCTGCATTTTTAGCATATGTTTAAGCTGCAGGGAAGTGGCTAGAAGACATGTGTCTAAACTGTGTGAATACACACTGCTGAATTTGAGCTGAACTCCAACCAAAACAAAATGTAAATACATCTAATCATATGTGTGTACACTCTTCCACTCTCCTCTTACTCCCCTTTCCCATGGTTAAAATCTTGAATCATTCTCACGCCAGCTGAGTTCAACCAACACTTCATGAAATAGCCCGAGAGGAAGAGGAGATGGAGATACCTGATCCTACACAAACTTACTTGAACATCAGTGAAATCCAACAAGACTTACTCCAATGTAACACCTCAATGGATTCATGACCACTGCCCAGCTCATGGGGTTGTAGCTGGAGCAGAACTCAACTATTAGAGACTAGAAGGGCAGGAAAGAGTGCTCCAGGAATTTCTCATCCCGCCTGAACCAAGTAAAAATCACAATCCTAAAATTACATACATTAATGAACACAAAAGGACTTGTCTCTGAATAGTAATGAGAAGGGCTATACAAGCACACCTCAGCTAACTCAGCCTGCAAAAATCTCTTTTACATTTTTTTCTGACACTTGCCCAGCCCTCTCCCATTTTTTCTTGTCCTTTGTCTAATTAGGTGTTCTTTTTCTTAAGCAGCACTGCCAATGAGAGATGAAGGAGGGCTACAGAAGCACAGATTTCAGTTTCAGGTTACAGCAGTGTATCTGCAGTGAACAATGTAATAAAGCTTGAATTGGAAGGCACAGGATTCTACTCTAGTCAATCCTAATATAGCCATGTGTTCCTGCCTATAACAGGCAAGGTAAACAGCAGCTGCCTCCAGAATCTTTACTGAGCATGCATGATCAGTGAAAAAGAGGCAAAATTAATCTGCCTCACCAGTCACCCTTAGCATGGGTTTTTAAATAACAACAACAACCACCTATAAGTTTGGCCACCAAAATGGAAATCCTAAGAAAATTCAACCTTGGTGAAACAAACAATAATTTTTGGGTGCATTTTTGAAGCATTCAAGTGGTCTCTAGAAGATTCAACCTTTGTTTTTAATGTGAAACAATACGTATTTAAGTGGCTTGAGTTACAACCAGAGCAGTTTAAGACAGCAAAAATGTGAGTGTTCACCACTGTTAGTTCTTCTGACTTCCAAAGCATGGTTAAATTGAAAATTTTCTAGGTACCCTTCTCTAGTGGATGAGGGTTTTTTTTTCTTTTGTATCCAACATGAAAAAGTAAAATGTACTGATTATATACACAGATTAAGAACAAGAGACCAAGCCTGCAATCTAAAAAGGACACCACACAAAGGGACCAAAGAAAAGAGGTGGGCCGGGGGGAGAGGAAGGAGGCAGGCAACCATGCTTGGCTCCTTTTGGCCAATTGTTGCTGGGGTGAATGCCAGGGTTAGACAGGGCTGCCACTCAAGCAACTGATGGCACCTGCAAACTAGCATAGGATTCTGGAACTGGGATGGACAGCCAGGCTCTGAGAGACAGGCCATCAGCTAAAGCCACTAAAGATGGAGGATTTCCTTAACCAACCCTAAAACTAACTAGCCATGACAGGACGGAACAGTGGCAGGCATACGGACAGGAATCAGAAAAATTCTATTCATTTAATGAAGCATCACAATCCCAAACCTCAGTATTCAAGAACTCTGACAGCCTCCCAACAAAATGTGGCTCTGCACCTTCAGCAACAGATTTACCTCATGCTCCTTTTCTTGAAGCAGGAGAACTATGTCACCTGGCTCCACACCTGGGGCTTGATCAGCTTCTCCAGTAAAGGTGATTCTCTGTCCATGCTTCATGCCTTTGTCTACATGAACTTCAAGGATCTTTACTTCTTTTATCACCTTCTTCCCTTCACATTTTTTACAGCGATCTTTTTCATTAATTACTTCCCCTAGAAAGAGACAGCATGTTACAACCTCTCAATCTGGTTTCTTTACTAAGCAGCGAGATGCTGTTGTCCACAATCATATAATTTCAAGATCCTACTGAGCCTGTTTTTCTACTTCATCACTTAATGGCAGCATGTCATCACAGTCTAGCCTATGCAAATTAATGACTTCTCGTTCACACAGTTTAAATTTCATGTAACAAAATTAATTGGATAGCAAAACACTATTTGATATACCTACAGTGTGTGTCTTCAAGTCACCTTTCCAATTATAGCAACCCCACGAATTCCATAGGGTTTTCTTACGCAAAGAACACTCAGAGATGGTTTTGCCTGTTCCTTCATCCTGAGATACAATTGATAGCACCTGGTATTTGTTGTCTCCTATCCAAGTACTAAGGAGGGCTGACCAAGACCAGAAGGTATCTGGTGCCTTCAAGGTTCTGTACATCACCAGAAAAGAACCAACTCTTATTTTACAAGAACATTTTTTCTGCTGCTCCCTCATGCCTCCATTGCATCTTGATTTGCTAACAGGAATGCAGAAACCATCTGGGAGAGAGATACAAATACCTCTGATGATGGAATAGCTATTTTGGAGTGTGTGTGTATGTGTGAGTGTGTGTGATTTTGCTATACTCTTATACTTGTGCAGCAGCATCTATACCAAACTCCCATAAGGTAGGAATTAGGCTTAAGAGTAGTGCCATATCTGGGCTGTGACTGAATTACCAAAGCAGCTCTTTGAGCTCTTTTGTTATTTTCCTTAAAATGTCACATTGCTATTTGTACCATTACCGTAAACAGTCATCACAACAGCAAAAGCAAGGGGAAGAGCAAAACATGCTGCCAACTTGTCAAGGCAAGGCAAAATCATCTCACAAAACTGCACCCTACTTCTGAAGGAGACATCATAAAATACCAAATCTGATGGATGCTTACTTGACAAACTGGGATTCATCCTGCCAAGATACTTGGGGGAACTCTGCCAATGCTGGCAGACGAACTGGTTGACTTACCTTCTCCATTGCAGTCAGAACAGACAGACTGCATCTGCTGAACCATCCCAGGAGCCAGCTGTCTGATCATAATACGCACACCTCTGCCCCGGCAAGCTGCACACTTCTGAACCGCTCCAGATTTACCCCCTTGACTGGATCAAAAGTTGGTAAACATTTATTAGAAATCTAAAAGCAATTTTTTAAAAAAACATATTATGAGTCCAACTAGTGGCCTGGGAGCATGCAAGTTATAAGAACTCCTAAAAACTAAGCATCTGGTCCTGCTCTGGATAGGAGAGCACTATGGAGACCCAGATTGAAATGTAAATTGTCAAGGTTGAAGAGTACTGTTACCAAAACCGACTGGGATGCCAAAATCACACACACATTATCTTATTTCAAGAGAGGATGAACCTAAAAACCTAAGCATGCAAGATGAATTCTGGTGGATTTTACTTTTTTTTTTGTTAGCATTATTATGCCACAGGGCATTGTATTTTTAAAATAACTGCTCAGCTTTTTTTCAAGGGTCAAGTCATTAATCTTTAAAAACAGATGACTTATGCAACACAACTTACCCGTTACATGAGCTACAAAGGACATTCTTGCTAAGTTGTAGTTTGGTAGTCTTTCCATTATATAGATCTTCTAATGAAACTCTAAGGAGGGAAAAGGGGGTTTTAGTCTTGCTATAAGTAACAAGGGGGAAACTATGACAAATGCTAAACCAAGAGGCAAAAAGGTATCTCAGACAACGAAAAATAAATGTTCAAAATTTTAACATTGCTGGTTTTGAGCAGTTCAGGAAATCCAAGAGTACATGTTGCTGGATGAGCAACAAAATGGAAAATCACAGCTGTGCACCATCTTGCTCCCATCACACTGTGGTTCTGTATTCTCTCACTAAAAGATCAGATGCACATATGTAAATTAAAGCCTATGTTCCCATAGCACAGCAATTTGTGAATATATTTACATAACACTCTTCCTCCTAAGAGCTCAGGGAAGTCACGTGGCAGATATATCCATTCACTACATCCTCATACTAGCCCATAAGGTAGGTTAAATTGGTGGAGGGAGATCTTCCACGGAGGTTAGCAGTTGATAAAGATGACCTCAGCGTTCTAACCATTGTATACCATTGTGTTACTGCTGTTAAGATCTTCAGTTAACACATTGCTATTCTGAGTTACTACTAGCAGCTATTAGGATGTACATCTAAAAATCCCCGAGCTCAAAACCAGACACCTTCAGACATTTGAGAAAGTTACAAAATCCCTAGAATCCTCCTATCTACATAGCCAGTAACCAAGAAGACTGCATTTAGGGAGCTGTAGTTCAAAAATGTTACTTCTAAAAGTTCTTTTCAAGATAAGTATTTAAGAAAAAACAGAAAATGCAGCACTTCACAAGCAACAGTAGCCGCCTCTAAATTTTCTGCAGTTTAAAATAAGAAATAAACCGCTGCCTCAATGTAATTTCTGTATTGCAACCCATATAAATGAGAATAGTGAAAGTAAACTGGCATTTTATATAATGTGTTCTGCTTCTGTGATATACTATTTATATGTATATTGTGCCTTTTTGCATTAGGCTCCATGAAACCTAGAGAGCAAGTGGTGAGTAGCTATAAGAAAATAGTAAGCCTATCTCTGGCCACCATTATTTTTCTCAGTGTCTTGTGCATATATTTCTAAACCTTTGTAACTCTTAAAGAGTATCTTTTCTCTCTCTCGATAAAAGATATTTAAATTGCTCAAGTTAATGCATCCATTAATGCCTCCTCAGCCCATTTGCAGATTAAGGCCCAACTACGGCAGTGCTTGCCACATTCTGGATGGAGGGAGGCTGGAATTCTGAAGCCTGTGTCAGCAATTTCCCACGTCTATTTGGAATAACTTGTGTCCCAACTTGTCTGTTTTTTATTGTAAAGTGCAGCTGAGCAACTTGAAGTCCAATAATTTGAATCACATTGACTAGGTAGAACAATAGCCTTGGGTTTCCTATGATCTGCTTATAAAACAGTTAATAAGTGGGTTTGCTGCAGTGATTCGTTTGCTTCCTTCCCAAACTTATCAAGTCACCTGAAGCATGGGTGAGGCAGCAATATTCCATTCTTTGATAACTTAGCAAACTTAGCAAACAAACTCTCTTGTTTTGGTACAATTAAAAGTGCATAAATAAAAGTTTGCTAAGACTCTTCTATGCTGAAAAATTAAGACTTTTTGCCATTTGTTAGTTCAGTATAAAATCTGTGTGTTAGCACTGTACAATGACCAAATTCTTAAAAACAGTAAGTCCTGAGTGAATAATACCACCCATGGACAGCAGGATCCTTACATTACTTATTTTATTGATAGTGATTATTTTCTTTGCTGATCCACCAAAAATGCATGTGGGAAGATTTCCAGCACACCTTGCAGAATCTCTGGTTTTCCAATCAGAGGAAGATCAAAAGGATCCCTCCTTCCACACTCCCTGCTGCTTGGCCTCTTTTCACACTCTAATCAAATGCTAGCTTTGATCTTTAAAGCTTTCAACAGGGTGGGACCAAGTATTTTAAGGACCACTTTCTCCCATTTTTGCTTGGCCAGTTTCTGAACTCTTCCTCAAAATCCCTCCTTCCAGTGCTTCAATCTTGAGAAATTAAACAGGTGACAACCTACAACAGAGCATGTGCAGTTGTGGCAGCCTAATACTGTTATGCACTCTCATATAGAGAACTGCCTGGCAGAGGCTCTGGTGACTTCTTGGTGCCAGACAGGGAATTTTGTCTAGATTTTTCTCTACCTTTCCCTTAATCTAGTTTATATTACCTCTGTTGCTTGTGTTGTGTTTGACTGGCAAATAGAAGCTTAAACCATTAGTTTTAAGAGGCTATGATGTGAAAAAAGAGATACAAATGTTTAAAAGATATTTTAGTATACTGGCAGTCCCTGAAAGAGGAAGCTAGTGCAACTCCAGCTTTTCATCCACCCTTTGGTTTCCAACCCAAGGCTCAACCAAAAATGATCTTCGAACTTGGAAGATTCAGGTTCCAGCTGAGCTAGATTCCTTATTGCACCACACCGTTATACTGTCATAGCAGTGGTTTGGTCCTGCTTTTGTCTCAATCTTAATGCATGACACCATGCTGCTGTGCTACACGTTCATTGGTAACATGACTTCTTTCATGCCAAAAATAATCTGTTAATGACCCCATTTCTTGCTATGATTCAGTAGCCAGTTTGAGTGTAGATATTTCATTTTACTTCTCTGTGAGAACAACCGGTTAGTGAGTGCAGTCTGGTTGTCACTCCCTTGGGGATTCCCTTCAGCAGGGAAACCTCTGGCTTCTTCTTGGGCAAGCAGGACAAAACTTCCAGAGGGACTAGCTGTGTTTTCTGTGGTCTATGCTCCTGAAACCTTTTTCAAATTTTTTTTTCCTATTTCCTTTTTATACAGAGTTTGCCCTGCAAATCTACTAGGCTTAGGGGCTCAGGACTCCCACAGAAGTGGGAAAAATATCAAGACGTGTCTGTCTGTCTGTGGGAAGGGGGCCAAGGCACAGTAGATCCAAACTAGATCAGGGAAAGGAAAGGGGCCCTACACTTCCTCTCTTTCTTCCATCTCCTTCCTTGGATGTGTGTGGGGGCATCAGGAGAAGGTTTGCGGTGCTAAGAAACTGAGCTGTGAGCTTGCAGTGAAGGAGGACCCGAGGCAGGTTTTTAAAGGGCTGCATGGCCTGATTGGAGCCATCCAGAGTAGAGGTTCCTTCAGAAAAGAAGCACTTGAAGTGGGGGCAGTAGTTGGAGAAATCTGCAAATAATCAAATCTGTGAATGTGGAAGGTTGACTGTATATGGTTTTCTCTTATATGCAATAAAACTGCTATCCTGACCTGTCAAACCATTTAAAGTCATTATTCAGATGCTTTTACTATAGGGGGGTGGGAGTCCAAAGATTTCTCTAACTGCTTTTCTGTGGCACCACACATGACGATGATGGTACCACAGTGCTACTTTTTAAAAATCATTTTTATCTTTTTAAGCCATGGTGTAACAACAATAACATTATGCTGTAATAGTGTTGTTATGGCTTAATGAGTAAAAATCAAGGTTTCTCAACAGGACAATCTGAAACAACTGACTAGCATGATAAACACTTTAGTTTTTAGCACAAGAAAGATATAAAAAATATCAGGGGATGGTGTGGTCTGTTTTTCTTCCTGCATCACTTCTCACAATGCAAGATCCGGGCAGTGATGGGTGCGCTGTAATGATGTAGTGCTGGAATAGTGTTATTATGGCTTAATGAGTATGAGTGAAGCAGTTTTGAACATGACAGCCTGAAACAACTGATTAGTGTGATAAGCACTTTTCCTTTTCATAGGAGAAAATGGAAAGGGGGTTGGTATGGTTTGCTTTTCTTTCTGTGCTACTTCTTGTGATGACAGGTTCAGGTAATAATGCTTTAACAGTGCTGTAATAATGTTGTTATAGCCACACACACACACACACACACACACACACAATCACATATTGAAACAAACCAATAACAAAGCACAAGGTGGGACAAATGGGGTGGTGATAATGGCATTAATGCAGATGAAAAAACTGTGCAATCACACTATTACAATGCAAATGTGGCATGGGTGTGATACACAGTGTCAACAGTCAGCTGTTACTGCAAGTATCGCTGAAGTGGTTTTCAAAGAATATAACTCAATGTAAAAGCGTGATGTGATAAGGACCTTGGAGAGAGACTGATGGGAAAAATATTCTGAGTATTTGAAATATTTTGAGTACTTTCTGGATGCATATCACAGAGGGCATCATTGGGCCCCATGGACATCCAAATTAATCATTATTTTAAACAGCCACAGACTATCCCCCAAAGGGGAAACAAAGAACAAAACAACCATACAAGTAAAATAGAATGTTATACATGTTATGTTGATAAAAGTTGTAATTTAAAAGATCGAAGGTGTACCTAAAATATGTGTGTGTATATGTGCCTTCAAGTTGACCATCAACTTACAGCGATCACAGGAATTTTACAGGGGTTTCTTAGGCACGGAATACTCAAGATGTGGTTTTGCCAATTCCCTACAGCACCTGGAATTCACTGGCGGTCTCCCAACGAAGTACTTACCAGGGCTCACCCTGTTTAGCTTCCAAGATCAGATGGGATCTTGTGCCTTTAAGGCATTTGTGCTGCTACAGTATTAATACTGTAGAATATTAAGAGTAAATAAAGATCTTAAGTAAACAACATGGCCAAACTGACCATGTAAGCTAGAAATTATGGTTCATAAAAGCAGCAGCAAGGCAAAATAGTTTAGGTGAGTGTGAGTGTCTTTGCAGGTGAGTGTGTGTTTAGGTGAGTGTGTGTCTTTGCAGACAGAAAGAGAAACCTTCTGTTACTTTGCCTGTGTCCTAAAAGGCAGGCCAAATACTACTCAGATCACACAACTGGAAATTTCAAGAGTAATCCGATCCAATCATTTTTATCGAAAAATTACAGAAGAACAAATGAGCCAGAAATTCTAAATCCCTCTTTCTTAAGGCGAAAAACTTGTTCATTGTCAGGGATAGCCCTGAATCAGCCATCTAGGACAGTGGACAGTAAGGAACTGAACTTAATTCTAGCAAAAATCAAACAGCATTAAGAAAAGTTAAGATATTCCAGGTAACATCATCTCCTGAGGAGGCAAAGGAGAAAACCAGACAGAAAGGTGAACAAACCTTTGATGCTATAATCATAAAATACTGAACATCAAAATCTTTTATCAGAGGAACAGCAGACTTTGCTTGGCAAGCCAAAAATTATGGACAAACCTAAAAGTTTTAGTTTATTATTAAGATTTCTGCTGCATGAACTAGCGTACAATTCTGCTGGAGGAGATGCAGAAGTTCAAAAATGTATCAGCAAATACCAGCTTCAGCCAAAACCTATGCTGTACTCTCAAAAGAGGAATAATCAAGCTCTAGGCACAATATGGGTACAGATAAAACATCTGATCACACCATAAAGCAAGTATAAAAAAGAAGAACACATTTGATGCTAGAATTGAATATATTGGAAGGGTTTATGTTCTCTACGTATTAATGATGAGTCAGGTGTGCCGCAAATTTTACACAGATTTGGAATCAAAGGTTTTGTCCACAGTTCAAACCTCTCAAAATACTGGATAACAACAGCTACTTCTGTATTTAATAGCTTCAGCTTCAGTTAGATCTCAAGCATAATTCAAGTGTTTCAGTTTGTTCTGAGAGAAAAGAGGGCAATTATGTTTTCATGAGCTTTTCCGAGAGAGAATTAGCTAGGTACTTACTTAAGTGGATGCATCATATCTTCTCCTCTTCTCCTTCCATTCCGACTTCTACTCTGATTACCCATGAAACTGAACAGCCCCCCACCAAATATGTGGGAGAAAATATCGTCCATTCCGCCACTTCCACCACTACCTTCTCGGAGGCCTTGTTCTCCGTATCGGTCATACAATTCACGTTTCTCAGGATTTGACAAAACTTCATAGGCAAAGCTTATTTCTTTGAACTAAATGGGGGGAAAAGAAAATGAAAACCTTGTTCTAATATGTCTAGTGATGCTGCGATGAAATGAAAGGCATATTTTGTGATAACCATCCATTTTTGTTACAGGTACCATTTTACAGGTGGATACACACCAGTCCACCCAGTTTTCTAGGCACAAATAGATGAGTTGCCTTTGAGCATAAAACTTTTTTGTATTCTTCTAGCAACCTATCTAAGAGGCAGGTCTCTCGTGTGTCAATGAAGAGGATGCTGATTCACTCTGTCCTATATAGTTGTGCCATACCTTTGACATCTCAGCCATCTTAATAGTTGTCATTCACAATCTCTCCCCATCACTCATACTGAGATGCAACAAGCATGTACCCATATCAAAACATAGGCAACTGACAGTTTTGATGACCACTATCTGCATCCCTTTGGACACACAGAAATTATCTTGTTTTACTTTGCATCTCTGAAATACTGATGGTTCTTAGTGCCTGGCCTAGTCGGCCTTACAATCGGGCACATGTTTGAATAAGCAAATCTCATCACTTCCAAGATGAAATCACATTCTGTCTCACCTATACAACCTCTTCATCAGCATGGCCACTTATTTCCCACAAATAATCCTCTTTTCAGTTCTCCACAGCTTGGACTTCTACTTATTTTGCTCAGTAACATGTCTACTTAATTTTGAAGTGTAACACCTGGGCTTTTAGCAGCAAGTTGTATAAGATGACGCTTACCTTGTCTCCTGCATTTGGATTCTTATCAGGGTGGTATTCCTTGGCAAGCTTTCGGTAAGCCTACAGGGAAAAAGAAGCCAATATAATCAGTTAGCAGACAAGAATGCAGCTTTGGACATTCAAAGGAAACTCCACATTACTACTACAGGTGAGACTTCTGAAATTAAAAAACTCCAGGTTTACAGCCATTGTAATGAAGCCGTATCCAGTAAGCCTGAACAGCTTCCATTACAGATACTCTCACTGAATAGATCATGTCTCTTTTTGCAGTATATTGACTTCTGGGCGCAACTGGACCTTCCATTTGACAGGCAGGAATTAAAAATGCATGGACTACAACCTGCACATCAGAATTACAAATGCTTGTCTTTTCAGATCTACAAACCGTCCCTCATCTGCAACAGGGCCCTTACTTTTAATTGTTCTAGTGCGTATCTATGATGGGCAGATATACAGGAAGGAAACTGAGCAGGTGCAGCCTGTCAAGCTGAAATTCTCTTCATAACAGAGGGAATACTAATAAAGGAATGCTGTCCTTTAGCTTTAAATTATCTCCTAAGTGTTTCTCCTTTAACTCTCCTTCAAAAAAGAACTAAACCATATGGTGGTTATATTGAAGGAGTGGGCAAAATGTTGCCCAGGGGTTGCACGCGGCCCCTGGATCTCACCTTTGTGGTCCTCAAAGCTCTCCAATCCTCCCAATTAAAAAAAAAACACCATATAAGATATGATTTTCAGTCAATTTTTGTTCCCAAACTGCACAGGGAGTCCCACAAATGCATGGAAACAGCAAAAATATCCCCAGCTCCAGAACCTCATTGTTGCTGTGGGGCTTCAAGTCATTTCCAACTTATGGTGACCTAAGGGGAATCTATCAAGGGTTTTTCTTTGCAGAATTTGTCAGGGGGCGGGGTCCCTTGCCTTCTTCTGAAAGTAAGAGTGTAACTTGCCCAAGGTCACTCAGTGGGTTTCTATGCCTGACTGAGGATTCAGTCCCTGGTTTTCAGTATCATAGTCCAACACTCAAAGCACTGTATCATACTTGATCTCTCATACTAGCTCTGGGTTAACTTTGTTTTCCTCTGCAGTCCGTCTGGGCCATCACTTCCTGTCATCATACTGAAAGGGACTGCAGAGGAATTTGGGTTTGCTGCTGGGTGCAGCCCATGGGGGAGACTGGGAGGAGAAATTAACCCACGGCACTTATGCAGTTGCCAGTCCTGTTGTGCTGGGATTTAACTAGGGTGGGCAGATGCAAAACAAAAGACACAAGCGCCTTTGTGTCAAAGAGGGAATATCACTAGGCATGCTTTACTCTACAATTTACACTTGGTGAAGTTCTCCTATCTCTACAAATACTGAAGGCGGAAGACCTGTCCTCTTCTGCATCCAAACACACCAGCTAATACATTCTACCAACTAAATGCTAGTGTTTTAAGAATTAAGCCTGCAGTCCTCAACCCTCTATCATAGCCAATTATAACAGTGATTCATCACACTGGTAGCACCAAGACTGGACTACTGCAATGTGGAGTTAACCTTGATCCTGGTTTGAAAACTACAGCTAGGGCAAAACGCAGATGCTATGTGGGTCATGCACATCTAACTCCTACACAATAAACTAGGAATTCACTGCCAATTCACTACTGGTCCAGGTTCCAGGTATTACACATGGTTTATAAGGTCCTGAACAGCTCTGATGATCTGAAAGATCACAGTTTTTACAATCTAAAGAGGACTGTGCTTACCATACCATGGACTTACTGACATTTGATTGTGACACCTTCTGTGTGGAATGATCTTGCCACTGAGACTAGGTGGATTCTTAATATAGGATGTTTCCACTGGAAACTTTGTATACTAGGCATGCAACTTTTTCTTATATTATGAGCTCTCTTTAAGCCACTTTTTCCTGCTGGCTCTTACAATTTTTGCATTTCTATCCTTGCTGATCCTCCTTCAACCCAACTCCACCCCACTAGAGTTCACCTTGAGGTTAAACTCTGCTTGGATTGGACAAAGACTTTTCATTACCATACATGTGTTAATCTTCTTATCTATGCTGAATTGACCTCTCAATGACTGTTACATGAATACCATTAAGACCACCGCTTGGTGATACATTCCACATTCCTTCACCCACACACCTGGCCATCATGTACAGAAATATCTACCAACTCGGCTCCATTCCATATATTTTAGGAAGTGGTCTGGAGTCCATAAAAAAGCTTATGCCAAAAAAAACTTGTTAGCCTTTAACATGCCATTAAGACTTTTGCTTCTGCTGCAACAGACTAACATGGCAACCCACCCTGGTAACCGGGGACTTCTCCGCCCAGCCATTTTCTTGCCAGCTAATGTTGTCTGGGATCCCTCGTAATCTTAATGAAACATTTTACTGCTTCACTGAGTTTTTAATCACTTGATATTATTGCATTTTGCTCAAGTAACAGTATTAAAATGCAAACAAACTGCAATAAAAACCAGTCACAATTTAGAAATCTTCTTCCAGTGGGCACAAACACTTACACATAGGTCCTGGGGTAGTCCTAGGGCACAGCCTTCCCATTCCATGTTCAAATGGTGATATAATGAAACCAACACCAAAGCTTGGTTAATTCTGCCCCTTCCCCATAAACTTTACTTGAAAAGGTCAACAGATCACCGAACTTCAAATTTAAATTGTTAGCAGTCATTTACAAGCTCAAGCAACACTTTTGAGAAAGAAGATAGGAGAAAAACAGGTACATAACACAATCTGCTTTCAGTCTGCAACAGAGATCTTATTTTCCTGTTGACCTCTCAGAATCTTATGTTGAGTGCTTCTTCCAAGACATTTGCTGCTACAAAAAAGAATACCCGGTACAAATAAATTAAGCTATTAGATGTCCTGATGAAGAAAGCCTATTCCTCAGCAGCAACACCCTTCCTTCACAAACAAGTAGAACCTGATAATCATCCAAATGAAGGTTCTGATGCAGGATGGTGTTCGCCAAGAATGAGTAAGGGACAGAAGCGGGTCAAATCATGGAAAGAGGTAAACATTTGGGACAAGATTAAAGTTATATACCCTAAAACTCTTAACCTCACTCTTTTAAAAAAAAACTTTCTTCCTTCCATAGTCTGAGTGAGAAAGAATCAGCTATAGATGAAACAAGGCCCTGAATGAAGCCTGGGCTTTGGGAGGCAGGAATGGATCACGCTGGAATGAGATTACATCTAACTGGGAGTAAAATAATAATGAGGAAGATTAGGGGTCAAGTGTAGGGTGAATATTGCCAGACTACAACTCACAGCATTTCTCGCCATTGCTTATGTTGACTAGTGCTGGTGGGAGATGCATTCCAACAGCATTTTGCCCATTCCTGGTATAATATATGGTCAAAATCTTATTGTTAATCCCAAATAAAGTAGACTCAATGTATCAATAGCAATTTGGTAACTCAGCAGTTCCATTAATTACACTAATCAAACTAACAACAGGCTTCAGGCCTGTGCTAACCCCTTGTTATGAGCTTCCTCTTGGGAAGAACTGACAGGTTGTAAAGGACTAGAAATGAAAGGAAGGAAGAATAGAAGCAAAGGTGAAGAAAAACAAGGTGGTATTCTCCAGGAGGTCCTCCTTCTCATGAAGTAACTCTTGATCCCTGTGATCTGGGGTGGGTGAGGTGGGAACTCCAGAAAGGCATGTGCCCAGGGAGTGGAGTGGTACTACCTTGGCAACTACCCAAACAAGGAAAAAAGGATGAAGAAAGAGTGGCAAACTTATTTCCATTATCACTTGGTTAACACCCTTGAATAACTCTAGGAGGGTTGAACACTGGAAAGGACCTCTTACCAATAAAAGTTGTTTGACAACGGAATCTATTGCCTAGAGATTTAGTGTGATCCTTTTCTCCGGACATTTTCAAAAAGCAGCTACACAGCTGCCTACTGGAGACTGGAAATAGCTGGATTTCCTAAGCAGGAGAAGTGGTAGTGGGCTTGATGGCCTCTGAGACCCCTTCCAAATCTATGGTTCCATGATTCTACAACTCCACTAACTACAGCAGGTGGTGGGTGTTAGGAAAAGAAAAACAACCACAAACACTCTACAGGTGAGGAGAAACTCCACTGAGACAGTATGAGGGATTACCTTTTCTTGCTTCCCACCCTAAATAATTTTTAACTAAGAACTGGCAGTTATCTTAGTCTGTTGCAGTACAAAACACCAGAAGAGCTCTGTGGTACCTTTAAGGCTAGCAGATTTATAAAACAGGAACTCTGGTGGCCATACAGGCCATTTCCCCACCTAAACAAAGAAAGTTCATTCTGTAACATTAAGCCTTAAAGAAACCACTGCACACCATCTGTTCCGGCTGAAGCAGACTAAGGGCCTTTCTGCACTACCCTGTTACAGTGCTATCATTCCACTTTCAACATCCTATGGAATTCTGGGGTTTGTAGTTTGCTGAGGCCAAAGAGCTCTCCGGCTAAATGTCCCTCCCTAAACTGCAAACCCCAGGATTCCATAGGAGGTGGAAAGTGGAATAACACCAGCACTAGTACAAGGTAAGGCAGAAAGGCCCTAACACGGCTTTCCCTTTGAAATAGGTGGGAATTCCGTTTACAGCGCAAGGCCAGGCAGATGCACTCACCATCAAACGCCGTTTAATTCAATGGTAGCAATACGGTCCTAGGGTACTTAAAGGGCTCGCCAAATTTTATTCGGGCCAAGCTTTTGGGGGCTGCAGTCCCCTCGCACCACATGCATTTCAAGCCCGTAGCCCACGACAGCTTAGGCCAAACAAAGGCCATCTGCACACTAGCCTGTTATAGCGCTATTATTCCACTTTCAACATCCTATGGAACCCGGAGGTTTGCAGCTGAGGGAGCGGCCTTGGGAACGGCCAAAAGGTGGTTTCATTTTTTTCCCTTCCCAGGTGCCTGGAAAGGCTGCTGGCTTTGCCTCCGGCCCCCCGCGCCGCCGCCGCCGCCGCCGCCCTCCTCCTCCCCCGCCGGCGGGCCTCCTCGCCTCCCCCCTCGCTCGCTCGCTCCCCTCAGCCGGGGCCCCCACCCATCCCCGGGGCCTCCTCCTCCGCCTCCGCCCGCACGCCGCCTTCCAGCGCCCGGCCTACCCTTCCGCTCCTCCGGCCGCCAGGGCCGCGGCCTGCCCGCTCAGCGCCCGGCGACCGTCTCCAATGACCCCGTCTCGAAGGCACCCAGGCCGCGGCCGGGCGCGGGGGGCCGGGCGCGGGCATTCTCTCTCCCCGCTCCGTCCCCCACTGCCGGCAACCCCGCTTTCTCTCCCCCTCGGGGCCTCCGCTTCCCCTCAGCCCTCCCCCGCCGCCTCGCTTCGCTCGGTCGTCCGCCTTCCCCCGCCGCCTCGCTTCGGACCTTTTTGAGCTCGTTGTCGGAGGCCCCCGGCGGCACCCCCAGGATGTCGTAGAGTTTGGTGTCGGCCACGTTCGCCATGTCGGCTCGCAGGGGTGTCCGGGAACGGGAACGGGAAGGCGGCGGCGGCGGCGCCTGGTCGGGTGGGCCGGGGGAAGGGAGAGGCCGCGAAGCGCCGGGCGCCGGACGGCCGTGTGAGAGGAAGCGAAGAGGAGGCGGCGGAGGGGGAAGCCAGGGCGAGAAGGGAAGGCCCTCGCCACGCACGCCGACGTCAGCGCGCCGCGACGGAGGCACGCACGGCCGGAAGACGGGACGGAGTGGGGGCGGGCACAACGGCCTCCTCTGCGACGGGCGGCCCTTAGCGGGGGGAAGCCACGCCCCCAGGCCACGCCTCCTTGCGGAGGGAGGACACGCCCCGCTGTCCCGCCCTCTGGGGAAAAGGGCAGGCAAAGCGCGGGGAGGGAAGGAGAGCGGGAAAACCCGGCGGTGGATCGCCAGAGGAAGGGGATCGGGATTTCTTTTTAGTTTGTTCTGTGCTAGAGGGGGAGTTCTTTAGCCCACCCTTTTGCTCTTTTTTTCTTTTCTTTTTCTTCTTATTCTTCCCGTGGAATCTTGGGAGTTGTAGTAACACAATATATATATATTGCGTGTATGTATTATTTCTATTTTATACACACACACACACACACACACACATACATATACGTGCATATACTTATATACTGTATATGTGTGTATGTGTATATATATGTGTGTGTGTGTATACAGACATATATATATAGAGAGAGAGAGAGTATATATATATGTATGTATATGTATGTATGTGTGTGTATGTATATGTGTGTGTGTGTGTGTGTTTATTATGAGAAAACTAGGAATCTCCAACAACGGATTTTCACACCTTTCATTTACCAGCATTCTTCGTCAAAAAGCATCTGGCCGCTCTTTTCTCTCCAACGCCATGGGTACACGCACGCCTAGATTTTTTTCATTTCACGTTTGTTGAGGATGTACATTTATGTACGTATGTGCAGATAAAAATATAGCTATAGCAGCATATGTAGAAATATTAGCATTCTCTTCCTTCCCCTATTTTTTTTGCGGGGGGGGGGACCACCTACGCTGCTCGGTCTGGAAAAAACGAAAGCGGGCACATTTCTGTGGCATTTTGATTGGTCCTACTGAAACGAGGCTGAGAATCGTGTGAACCCCCAGACGTCGTTGGACTATATGTCCCAGCAGCATAGTCAATGGTGAGTAAAGCTGGGAGTTGCAGTCGAGCAATATCTGGAAGGCTGCATGATGGCCACTTCTATAGTAAAGATATTGCTGACTGAGAGTTTTGTCAATACGCTTAGCTATGAATATAACACTGTAAATTGAAATCACGCGTAGGCTAGCAAACAGGCAGAAACAAGTCGAGTGCAGAAACACAGCAAGAGTCCTCTAGGGTACAATTCTGCACCTTTTATTCTCAGGTCCCACTTTTTAAAGAGGCGGTCAGGCTCGAAGCCATAGGAATTTAGGTCCTGGTGCGTTAGGTATATTAGGGAAACCGTCGGAGGGGCCTCTCAAGTTTAGTCCTGTCATGATTGTTCCCATTCCGGCCTCCCAGTATAGCTACGTTTGTTGTTGTTGCATGCCTTCAAGTTGTTTCCAAGTTACAGCGACTCTAAAGTCATCGGATTTCTTGGGGCTGAGAGCGTGTGGCTTGCCCGAGGTCTGTGGTCGAGCGGGGAATTGGACCCTGGAGATCAACATTCAAACCACTACATCATGCCGGCTCTCTAATCCACCAGCTTTTCGCGAATGAAAACTGAGACACAGGGGACCAAACAACGTCGGAGCGTGGCAGGACGGCAAAAGCGATCACAGAGGAAGAAAGGACCGGCCGACAGAGAATGCAGCAGTCTGCTTTTGCCCTGAGCCTGCTGAGAAAGGAAAGGTTTTGTCCTCTCCTCCTGCCCATAGTTCTAATTGAATGCAAACTCCTTTTGCACGTTGAATTCAGTTTCAGCTGAGGGCAAAGGGAGAAAGTGGGGAGAAGAGAGAGAAACGGGGACATTTTAAAAGCGGATTCAAAAGTCAAATAACAGGAGATTAATCGGGAACTATCCCTGCCAAATTGGGACAGTAGGACAGTATGCTTCTAGTGATAGTCCAACACTGTGGACCTTTCCGCACTGGGCTGTTATGGCGCTATGGTTCCACTTTCAACATCCTATGGAATCCTGGGGTTTGCAGTTTCGGGAGGGGCCGGCAGGCCCCTCCCGGAACTGCAAACCCCAGGATTCCATAGGATGTTGAAAGTGGAACCATAGCGCCATAACAACCTCGTGCGGAAAGGGCCTGTGACTGCTGATCCCTTCCGCCTTCCTGTGTTTATGGAGTGATAATCCCACTTTCATTCATCGGAATGTGTCTCTTGCACAAATAAGGAACCGGGGGGGAAAAGGGAGCCGACTTCACCCTTGTGAGATGGTAGAAGCGCCACTTGCTCCATTCCTCCCCTGCCCAGTCTGTTGAAGACAAGTTAACTTCAACAGCTCTGTAATTCTGCTTTTTTTTATTTGTTTGATGGCTTTATATCATGCCTGTCTCCCAAAACTGAGATCTAAGGTGGCGACGTAATTGCCCTGGAAGTATCACAGTGAAATCTGGCCTTACCTTCAGGTGATGGTCGGATGTCAGTGGAGTGTTGAAGCTGCTCTACGTTTTAGCCTGAATTTTAAAGGTGTTTTCTGGAGTGCTGAACCTGTTTTCAGGGAAAGGGTTCAATACCTTGGACAGCTCCTATGAAGTCCCGACGAAAACTAAGCGCACTACGTTGTTGTAGTGCTACTACTCCACTTTCAACATCTTGTGGAAATGGGGTTTGTAGTTTACTGAGGCCCAAGAGCTCTCCGGTTAAGAATGCCAAAGGCCTCTCCCTAAACTGCAAAGCCCAGGATTCCAGAGGAGGGTGAAAGTGGAATAATAGCACTATAACAGCGTAGTGCAGAAATGGCCCATGAGCAGATTCACTGTCCCACTGACATCGCAGCCATCATCAGCTACCGCTGGTGTAGACACCGCTGGCCTTGAACTGGATGTTTAATAAAATGGGACAATATGTTTAAATCCCAAGGGATATTGTGTTGAATAGTATGCTTGAATCCCAGGGAAAGTGTCGGCTATCTGTTAAGGAGTAGGCCGTTGTTGCTATTGCATGCTTTCAAGTCATTTCCCACTTACGGTGGTCCTGAGGCAAACCTATCATGGGGGCTCTGGGGCTGAGAGAGTGTGATGGATCGAAGGTCACCCAGTGGGTTTCCATGGCTGAGCAGGGAGCTTGAATCCTGGTCTCGGAGGCTCATAGTCCAATACTCAAACCCCCACACTGTGCTGGTTCTCTCACGGAGCAGACTGGGACACCAGAAAGCTAACTGACCTTTGAAGAGACACCATCTATTTTTGTACTGACAACTGTTCACTATTAGGTATTTCTGTCCAGGATCCAGGGGATTTCTGTGCGGCAAGGAATGTTCTTAATTTTTGTCCACTTCCGGTTGACTTTTCCTCCCCCGTTTTTGTTCTTCTTGTGAAACCCTGGGGTTTTTTTTATTGCCGTTAAGGGTTTTCTTCTTTTGAGTGTATCTTCTTCTTTTTCCTTTGACCCAGATTTTCCAATATATAAATTGATACTCTTTACAAGCCTCCCTGGGCTGGATTTGTTGGGCCCTTTGCCATGGTTGGGAGAGTTTGCTGTTTGCATTTTAGAGTACAAAGGCAATAACTGCTCATGCTGCAGCAATTATGTTCTTTTATCTCAGGTTACCAGGAAGGAAGTTGGGGGAGGAAAGAAATCTTTGGTCTTAGCAGAGGGGGAAAGTAGTTGTTCTTTTCTTTTGTGACTGCATGGTCCTGATCCTGAGTACGCCACTGTGTATTGATTTGTAGCCAGCCTTTCTTCCCGTGTAGCTTACATGAATGGAGAGCCATGGAAACCCACTGGGTGGTCTTGGGCAAGTCATACTCTAAGACCATTTCTGCACTGGACTGTTGTCGCGCTTTGATTCCACATTCCACATCCTATGGAATCCTGGGGTTTGCAGTTCTGGAAGGGGCCGGATTTTGTACATGATATTGTATTGTACATGATATTGTACATGTTATATTGTACATGATATTGTACATGTTATATTGTACATGATAAAGACAGCTCGAACTGAATATGCCAAATTGTGGAAGTCTCAGCAAATACCCACAATCGAACGATGGTGGGGGACATTTATTGGGAATAGAAATGCGGATATTGTTTCACAAAGATTAAAGGGGAAATCGGACGATCAGATAAAAGCAGAATGGCAAATTGTAATGGGTAATTGCTGGGAACTGCCAAGTGAAAATGTCTGAATTATGGTTGAAATTAAAGAGGAATAACTGTAACATAACAGGAGTTGATGAGAGAAATGCAAGATCGAGCACGTAAGATGAATATGGAATTGTGAGGCATAATTTTTTATATGTGAGTAGATATCTAGCAAATGAAAACTAGATCAGAGTGGAAGAACAAAAACATTACATGTAAAAGTACAATTTGAGATGATTTTTTTTTATTTGTGAAACTTAATAAAAAATATTTAAAAAAAAATAACAGTCTAGTGCAGAAATGGCCTAAGCCTAAAAGCAAGGTGATGGCAACCCCTCTTTGAGCAAATCTTGCCAAGGAAACCCCATGATGGGTTCACCTCTGGGTCTCCATAAGTTGGAAATGACTTGAAGACACACAACAACAAAATATAGACGGACAGCCTCATGTTCAGGCAGATGAAGAACTGTTCAGCATCAGCAAGGTTACTTGGAGGCTACCTTTCCCACCTTGTGCCATGATGGGCCACCACCAATCCTGTATCTGGGACCTCCCATGAGATGGGATGGGAGTGCCCCTGGGAAGGCCACTCTTTTGAGGGCTCTTTCAATTTAGTTGGACACCCAGGGACGGCTGGTGGCTCCCTTGCTAGCAGAGCAGTAAATCTGTTCTGGATTTTACTCTAAACTTTAAAGGAACTGTCCATGGTGCTGAACTGAGTTGGGGGGTAGCCTCAGCACCCTGGCCAACTCTTGGACCAGAACCCAAACCTCCATCCATCACTGTAGACACCCTATTATCAGAGGTGGTCTCCTAACACATGGGTTGGACCAACCTACTGCAAAATTTGGGGATATTATCTTTAGATTACAGCTCCCAGAATCCCCAAACCATGATGGCCATTCTGGGAGTTACAGTCCAAAGGAGCAACCTTTTTCCAGTTTGGCCCTCTTGTTGCTACATACACAATTAAACAACAAATAAACAGAATCCATCTTGGATTTCAGTATTGGGCATGGGTACCCTAGAGGGCTCAGATGGAAAAGGACAGTGCTGCTGTACATTTTATAACTACAAAAAAGAGGAACATTTAGCAGGTGCCATAATAAGCCACATCTGCTGAAATGGCCATTTCTAAATAACTTAGAGGTACAGGAGCTCTGTCCCTGATTGCATTTGCTTACCCTCCTTTCAGCTATACCTAGAAGCTGTAGTTGATAGAATTACAGCACATGCCTATGCGTTCAAAGAGACAGCCCTTTTAGTCTCTTTTAGCATAAAAACACATAAATGAATCTAATAGCATCTCTGAGACTAACTAGGAGCAAGGCATTTCTGGCAGAGCTTTTGTGGACTCCGTTCACCCCATCAGATCTCAGTCTTAAGAGTTAGTCTTAGGTCTTTTTAATCCTATGCATGGCTACTTAGAATTAACGCCTTTTGAGTTAATTGAAGCTGACTTCTGGGTAATTTACCTGCATTTTTGATCTGAGTGGATATACCTGTGATTGGACGGCTAGAATGATACTGGCCTGAAACTTTAAGAAGATGTTAAAACATTCTCCTCAAATTCTTCAACAAGGAAGCAAAATGTCAATGTCTTAATGGTGGAAAGTACTAGATGTCTGTAGCATGAAAAAGAAGAAACATGATAGTATTTTCCAAATATCTGGAGGACTGTCACACATAAGAGTACTTTTGTTCTCTTTTGCTCCGGACAGCAGGGCTACAGCCAGTGGGCAGAAATGGCAAAGAGGCGGAATGTTTCTGCTAAATGTTTGGAGGAAATTCCTAATGGTAAGAGCTGTTTCAGAGTGGAACAGACTGTCTTGGGAAATGGTAGCAGGCTCTCCTTGGTTGCTTTCATGTTTCACAGCTACAGCAATGTGATTCCATTTTAATTGTCATGAATCCATCCTCTGGAATCGTGGGATTTGTAGTTTGGTGAGGCAGTACTTCTCTCTGGCTGAAAATTCCAAACTTACTGCCTTAAACTGTGTATTTTTGAGCCCCCGTATGATCTGGCAGTTTCAGAATTGGTGTAGGACTCTGGCAGACTGGGGTTCAAATCCCTGCTCAGCTGTGGACACTCATTGAGTTACCTTGGGCAGGTCACACTCTCTCAGCCTTAGAGGAAGGCAAAGACAAACCTCCTCTGAGCATATCTTGCCAGGAAAACTCCATGATGAGTTTGCCTTAGGGTTGCCATAAGTTAGAAACAACTGGAAAGCATACACCATCAGCTGCATCAGCAATAATAACAAAATCATTGCAGATCGCAGGACTCCAAAGCATAGAACCAAGGCGGTTAAAATGAAATTGTAGAAAATAGCTGAGTATCCCTTATCCTACATGCTTGGGACCAGGGGTATTTCAGTATTCTGATCTTTTTGGATTTTGGAATATTTGCATATATATAATGAGATTATATACTTTTCTTTCAATGTGGGCCCTACTCTTTCATCGGTTCTTCTATTTCCTTTTTCCTATAGGAAACCTGAGGGAATTATGGAGGTTCACTTGGAATTGTGCCCACACGTTGCTTGCAAAGTCCCTCTATCAACTTTTTGCTTTTTTCCCCTCTCTCAGCTTGCTTTGGACCATGTGTTCATGTGGGTGGGCTGCTTGCAAAGGATGTTGAGAGAGGAAAAAGGATGCTGAGCTGACTGAGAGATTTTGCAAGCGGCACACTTATGGTTTCACACACGCCTCCACAATTCCTTCATGTTTCCCACAGGAAGAAGGCTACATTCTGCTTTCCAAAAGTTTCAGATTTTGGAGCATCGCAAATTTCAGATTGTTGACTCTGCTGTAATTGTATAATGTAAAAGAATCATAGACAAACCAAGACTATACCGTGGTCTGTCAATGATGCCACAACTCATGGTGGGCTACATGTGTCCTACCACACCTGTTTCTGCAACCTTCAGGGGTCCCCCACTCTAGGAGGGGGTTGCAGAGGAATTGTGGAGATGGTTGTGATAGTAGGAATTACAGAGAGAAATAGAGAGAAAGTAACCTCATGGTTTTCCACAAAGAATACTGGGAACTGAACTTTTGATGATAAGTGCTTGAAAATCCCATCTGATCCCGGAGCCTACTCATGGTCAGCCCTGGTTAGAACCTGTATGGGAGACCACAAAGGAATGCCAGCTGCTGTGGGCTATATTTCAGAGAAAGGCAATGGCATACCACTGCTGAGTTTATCTTGCCTAAAAAACCCCCTGTGAAATTCATGAGATCAGCAGTCGGCTTGGGGGACTGCAGAGACACCCAGCACAACAGGATTCTGGCTGAGATTTGATCAAAACTATACATTACACTCTCTTGAAGACAGAAAAAAAAACAAGTGCAGTTAGCTAGCTTTACACTCTGGATTATACAGCCCTGCCCTTTAAATAGTATTTTGTATTACTTCACTTACTTCAAAATGTGCTGTGGCAACTTTTCCAGATTTCAGGAGCCTTCCTTCAGCGGGAGTGACAGCTTTCTGTCCCAGAATCCTTCTTTCTTGGTGTCACAACTCGAAGAAAAGCCTGATTGAGTTTCATGGGAATAGTGTCTGAGTAAAATACCCTAAAGGCACTAGATACAGTCTATCTTGGAAGCTAAGCAGGGTCAGCTCTGGTTAGCACTTGGATGGGAGAAGGCCAACTAAAACTGAGTGTTATCCATCCAGGGAAGAAGCTGGTAAAACCACCTCTTGCCTAAGAAAACCCTGTGGAATTCATGGGGTCACCAGAAGTCAAGAAGTGACTTGGAGACTCTTACACACACACACACACACACACACGGGCGCTAAAGCAATGCTACTCAAAGTGCTTGGCTGATGTACTCCCATTTCCTGTAGCACACAAATATGGTTCTAGTTCCTGGCGGACTGAATTGTCTTTCTGTATCATCAGTGCTTGCTTTAAGTAGGATTGCTAATTTTCTTGTGAATTTCCACTGGGCTCAACAAAAACATGAAAAACACTAGAGTTAACATGGCTGCATATACTTTAGTTAGACATAAAGTCGGCGTTGACATGATAACTCAGCCAAGAGGCCATTTTGCATTTTTTGGATTTGTTGTTTTTTTCAATTCCAGTGAAATGAGGACTTTGCTTTCCATAGAGGTGCTTTTATTCTTTGTCTCTGCTGGCAAAGAAACACAGTAAAACTCTTTTTAAAAGGTCACGCTGGCTGTTCGTCTCCTCAAATATTAACAATGTTTGGTTCTCAGGCCCACTGTGCTTTATTCCTGAGTGGCGGGTGGGAGAAAAGACGCAAATGTCTGCGGATCAGATGGTCTTTTCAGAAGGTTGCCAATAAAAGATGACATTCTGCAATTGGCAGGGGCAGAAGCCCAGGTCAAGGACTGTATGTAAGGCTGGGGTGATCTTGACACAACACTATATAGGCAGCTACTTTGAGATGACATTCAAGGGGAGAACACTTTAGACCAGCATACCCTTCAGCTGTCCCAATTTTGCAGGGACAGACCCAGTTAATCTTCTGTCATCCCACTTTTTCAGCTGTTTTTAAAAGGCTCCGAATTCTCTCTTCTCCTTCCACTTTCCCCCTTGGTTCTCCACTTACTTCAGTTGCTCCAAACTGAGTTGAAAGTTCCTTCAGCTGAGTCAGCAGCCGGGAGAAAAGAGGAGAGGGGGAAATCTTTCCCTTCCCACTGGGCCCAGGCTAAGTCAAACTGCTGCAGGCTCTCCTAGCTTGTGCGTTCTTCCTCATTAATAACATTTTCCATCTGGATGACACTCGGATATGATTTGGCCGCATGTATCTCCGTTTTCATCTGTGAAATGTTGGAGAGTATAGACCAGAGGTTGAGAAAGCATGTCCCCTGGGCTGCATGGAGACCTTTCAAAGCCATTTTAAGCATGGAAGGACCCCCCAGCATCTCCAAAAATTTTTAAAAAGTGCCTCCACAACCCCAGCGGCAGCTGGAGGTAGTTTCATTCTTTTTTTGTCTCCCAAGGTTGTTGTAAGCTCAGGGAAGGCCTTTTTTCAATAAGAACTGATGTTCAGAATGTTGAAGGAGAGCTGCTCCGTTAAGTGTCAAAGTCCCAAGCCATTTAGGTTTTTGAATGTTGCCGCCAGAAGGTTGAATTCAGACCAGAAGCAAAAGGCCCAAAACTTGTTGCTCAGGCAAAAGGCAGGAGAATTGAGGGGGGAGCCTTGGAAAGGAATGGGAGGGGAAGTGGCAGGGAGCTATTCGTGGTTTTCTACTCAACTGTATTGTACTGTTCATGCATGTTCTGGAAGCAGCTGTTATTTGCCATACCTGTTGTAGCCTGGCACACATAGCCACAGTAGGACTAACCAGACTAGAATCCCATTCTTTCCAGGTCAAACTTTATTGATTCTTTTACTGAAGACATGCAGCTACAATCCAACATCGGAAGCCTGCATTGCTCCAGACCCCCTTCACTATCCTCCCACTACCAATGCTGCCAAACAACTCCCAGCTGGAATGGGAGGATGAGAAGAAAGCAGAGTTGGACAGGCAAGGAAAAAAAAAAGACTTCATAAAAAGGAGTTTCTTTGTCAGAGGCTTATTAACTGAGATATACTTGTAATAGGTTTCCTCCAAGAACATTTGAAACCACCAAGCTACTAAGCACCTTTTACATTTAATTACATTTTTGAGGGCAAAAGGAACTTTGTTCTGTCCTCAGTACCCTCCAAAGAAATGTGTTACAGGTAATGTTACTTGTAAGATGATAACTCCAAGCTTTGAAATGCTGGTACGTTGCCTTTAAATCAAAAAGCTCTTCTTCAAGGAAAGAAAGGAAATATTTAAAATATTTTTAAAGAAAATCATTGTTGGAACAACCCAAACCCACAGGCAATAAAATAAGTTGTATGACAAATATCTGAATATGTTTGCTGACTGTCTCTTTGGTGGTTGCTCTGGAGCAACATCAGTTTTTCTAGAGAAAAGAAAGGAAAAGTGCTGTAGCTCCATGACATAGGACTCGCCGTGAGCGCTGGCTACACTGGGCTGGATATCGAATTATGGGAGTTGTAATCCAATGCTTCTGGAGGTCACAAGGTTGGGAAAAGCTGTCTTAAGAAGATGTTGCAACCTACCTTTGATGTGGACACCAGAGGGCGCCTTTGTTTGTCAGATGATTTAATGCACAATTTCTGTTACTTCTAGTGTAGATGCAAAGAAATAATGGGGATATCAAGAAGGCAAAGATGCAGTCACACAGAAGAAGTAGAAGGGAAGGAAGAAAGACGACATAACTGCTAGTGCATGTTGAACCCCTTGCCATTTTCAGATGGAATTAAAGTTGTTCGTTTGTTTTTGGGTTTTTTTTTGTTTTGTTTTTTGCTACTCTTCAGTGTCAGAGCCGGGGCTGAAGGTCCTAAGTTCATACCCTGCAACCAATTTGGCAGAGACAGTCCCATTACATCAGGAGTCCTGTGGAATCCTGGGATACGCAGATTCTTGGATTCGTAGTCCAAGGGCTGTAGTGCTTCGCCAAACTACAGACACCTGGATTCCGCAGGAGGTACAGTCACAGTGCTATACTAGTGAAATGTCAAAGAGCTCAAGGAGAGTCCACCACCATTTCCCAAGACAGTCTGTCCCACTCTCAAACAGCATTACCATGAAGAATTTCCCCCAAACATTTACCAGAAAATTTAGCCAAATTCTCTTTCTTTGCCATTTCTATCCACTGGCTGTAGTTCTGCTGTCTGAAGCCAAGGAGAACAAGGCACTCCATCTTGGGTGTCCTTCAGAGGCCTGAAAAATGCTATCATGTTTTCCATGTCACATACATCCAGTTCTTTCAAGAATTATCAGTTTGGATTCTAAACTTTTAGCATTATTTGGTGGCTGCTCTGTAACTCCCTTCCTAGGGGAACTGGAAGGGCCCTCTCCGTGTGGCCCCTCTGTCAGTGGACAAAGGCTTTTCTCTTTACGGCAGATTTTAGAGAACTGAATGCTTTTAAAGGAGGACTTGTAACATCTTTCAGTGTGTTTAAACTTCCTGTTGTTATGTGCCTTCGTGTCATCTCACACTTGTGGTGGCCCTCTGGATTTTCTGGATAATATGTTTTTTTTTTAAATTCGGAATGGTGTTCCCATTGTTTTCCTCGGAGGGGGAGAGAGTGTGACTTGCAGAAGGTCATCCATCGGGTTTCCACGGCTGGGTGGGGATTCGAACTCTGGTCTTCCGGAGTCCTAGCCCAACATTCAAAGCCACTGCACACCACTCGCTGTGTTTAAACTGTTTTTCTCATTTTTAAATTGGTTTTAAATGTTATTGAAAGTGCAAATACTTTTTAACGTTAGCCTTTTGTATGCTTTGGCTTTGCAGTATTTGCTTTCGTTTATAAGCCCTTTTGATTTAGCCTTTGGAGATAAAGGCAGAATATAAATCAAGGTAATCAGCAGCAGCCCCGGCACTTCAGCATCCTGATCGTCTGCTTCTAGAAACACTGCCAGTGTCGTTGCCTTTCTTAAAGTACAGCGACCAGCACTGGATACGGTGCTCAACAATTGGCTGTTGCCATTATTGCATACCTTCCGACTATCCTGATTTGGCACAGGCATTCCCGATTAAGCCGTTGTTAACCCACTTTTTCTGCTGCTTTTAAAATATCCCAGCTTCTCTTGCTTCCTCCCACTTTCCCCATTTGTCCTCAGCTTACTTCAGTTGCTGCAAACTGAGTTCACAGTGCAAAGGTGAGGTATACTCAATTAACTCAGCAGGGGAGACGGGTGCGGAGAGAGTCTTGCCCTTCCCGGTAGGCTCAGGCAAAAGCAATCTGCTGCAGCCTCTCCCAGCTTGTCTTTTTTTCATCATGAATAACTTTGGCCATCTTGATCACATTCTGATCTTGGTTGGCCACATGTGTCGCTGTTTTTATCTATGAAATGTTGGAAGGTGTTTATTTAATTGGATTTATATTTGATTAATTACACTGGACTGTTGATAAATCTAGTGAACCCTTGATACTTTCTTGATATGCAAGAAAGTGGCTATTGAATTATTTTCTCTCGATTTTCCAATGTATTCTTATATTGACTTTTAATTAGACATGATTATTTGAATAGGATTCCTCCCCCCCCCCCGCCCCGGTTGACGCTTTGGGTTTTCTGTACAAAAGAAGATCAGATGATGAATATTGAGTAAAAATGAAATCAAAACTAGAACTGAGTCTTGGTGATTGCCGTTTGTCAGAGGACAATTGGCACTTTTAAAAAGAATTCTTCCAAGACACATACGTTTAATTCATAGCCGCGTTAGTTAGGATCAATATATAAAGGGATTATGGTAGCATGTTTGGGACTGAGAGAAAGAAGGTTGTAACATAAGCTTTTGTAGACTGAGGCCATTTCCACACTATACTGTAATAGTGCTATTATTCCACTTTCAACATCCTGTGGAATTCCGGAGCTTGTAGTTTCCTGAGGCCAAAGACCTCTTGGGCTGAGAATTCTAAAGGCCCTTCCCTGAACTGCAAACCCCTGGATTCCATAGGATGTTGAAAGTGGAATAATAGCACTATAACACACTGTAGTGCAGAAATGGCCTGAGTCTACTTCAATAGAAGCATCTGATGAAATAGGCTTAGTCTGTGACAGCTTATGCTACAAACTTCTTTCTCTCAGTCCCAAAGGTGCTACAACATCTCTTTGCATGCAAATTTACAACAGGAGTGGGTGATGTGGCTCTTCTGATGCTGTTGAATTGCCTGTCCTAGCAGTATATGGTGAAGAATGCTGGCAGCTGCAGTCAAATACCATCTGGAGGGCTGCATGATTCCCACCACTGCTTTAAAAACAGCAATCCAGCTTGAATTCCGTTTTTTTTCTTTTAAAGATATGCTCATGTGCTCTAGTTGGGCAATATGTATTACTTCTGCTCTCTGACACGGGTACGGGACAGTCTTCTTGGGGCCAAGAGACAGGAGGAGGTGAACTGCCTGCTGGCATCCCGGTGATTCCCAGTAAATGTGCTATCCATCTTGCTGCATGGTGGACAGCAGGAGCAAGGGAGGCGGCCATATGGCAGAACACCGGAGCCATCTGGCTGCTTCCAAAGCTAAAAACTCTCTCCTAATGGAAACAGGCGCCGTCCTATTAACATGGCAGAGTTGTGCTTACAATAAGCTGGTGACAAACACAACTCGCTTAGGAAATGGCTCTTTGGCAGGTCAAGCAAACCTATGGACAGCTTGCAATCCTAATAAAAGTGTGGAACATCTCACCAACATGTCCTTAAAGTGTTCCCAGGGAAACAGGATTGTATCACAGAAGTGGTGCATGTAGTGCATATTTGTGGCTATATTTTTAAAAATATTTTTAAATATTTTTAAAAATATATTTCTCTCCAGTGAGATATAAACAGCTTCAGGTTGCAGTTCTTGGCGGGGAAATGTCTCTCTTGCTGCTGCCTTGAATCAGTTCTGTGTATAGCCAATGTCCACTGCTCTACAGCTGCCCAACTGCAATGGGGGCTCAGCTTGCCACCTGTGTAATGTGCTTGGGAGAACACCTACCCTGGGCCTTATCATACCATACCTTAATCCCACATTATTCCATTGGAATCCCACCACAGCCACCCCCGGGATGGCATCAGATTATTAATGCTCTCTATTGCACCTTGTCGACATCTGAGGATGAGTAGCATCATTTGCACTGTTCTTCCCTCTGCATTAAAGTGTCATGCCTGAGTCCTTTCCCCTACCCCACACCTCATTCTTGATCTGGAGGTTACAGGGCAGAGATCTCCTTGGGAGGAGATGAGGGAGGGACAACCTGGGAACACCCAAATGATGCCCACTACTGGATCACCTGTGGAAGGAAACTCTACGAGGAAACCGCACGCCCACAGCTAACTGGATTGTTGCAGGAAAAGAGCTCATTACAGTATGAAAAAAGGGCACATTTCAAATGGATGGCAATGCAATAGCTATTGTTGCAATGAGCAACAACATCATGCGATAGGACGGATCCTGAACCAGGACTAACGCCTTGCTCTGGTGGTACGTCACCGTTGTGTGATAAGGCTCCTTGTCTCCACAGCCACAATATGTAGGCAATAGACCTTTGTGAATTGATTTGTTTGGAGAGCCAGAGAGAACTGTCTCTTGCAGCGGACAGCAGTAGCACAACCGTTATGAGTTATTGACTTGAAGATTAGTGGTTTATACTCTCTGTGACTAGTTGGCTGGTTAGCTGCTGGTTTTCCTTCTTTCTTTCTTTCTTTCTTTCTTTCTTTCTTTCTTTCTTTCTTTCTTTCTTTCTTTCTTTCTTCTGCTCCTAATGAAGAAAGTGTTGCAATATTTGTTGCTCAAATTTGTTTGTTTCTTTTTTCTTTTTTAATGATCAAACTATGTTTAGTTGTCCCAGATTAACTTTTTGGCAATTCCTGGCACCAGCTGCAATGCCAAGTAAATGTGTTTTTAATTCCAAGGGATATCTCTTCTTTTTCTCTTCTGAGTTGTTGCGTTACAGTGGTACAGTGCATTTGTGAAATGGTACTTTTCCATTTAACTCTGTAACTGTGAAAATAAAATTAAAAAAAATATCCCTTCAAAGCATTTGAAAACCTCGATGAATCGTGTCCTTTTTTTAAAAAATAAAAACTTTAGAAGAAGCCTAGTGCAGATCCAAGGAATCAGTACAAACGGTCCCCCAGAAGGATGAGACAAGTGAATGTAGTGGCAACAACAGCTGGAAAAACCTGGTTAAACCCTAGATCTTCAGCTTCTTTAGACCAGTAAGGAGTATCCCTCTCTCTGAAACATTTATAACCTACTATCCATTCAAAAAAAGTTCTCCGACAGGCTTACAAACAGTTAACTTCACCAGCTCGCCACCTAAGTAAGTCACAATACATAAGGGAAAAGGGATAGAGAGGCAGGAGGGGAAGAATTAAGCTCTGTAGCAGTGAAGTACCAACACGAGGGAAGTGGGCCTGCCTGCTCTTCTCCTTTTATGTCCAAAGTAATGCCAGTTAGAACCTGGAGATTCTCAGTACCGGCAGGACCAAGACATGCTGACGGTTGAGCTTGACTGCTTAAATATCCTTTACTTTGCTCTAGCGTTAACTGCTTGACTATTGGCTGTATTGAGATAATGTCCCTCCCTGCAAGGTGCACAGTATGGTTAGAGGCTGTAGGAAACAAATTTTTCTTCTTCCTCTTCTTCCCCTCCTCCTCCTCTTCCTCCTTATTTTGCCTGCCCAAACTTGTTGCAGCAACAGGGGAGGCCTTTTTTCCGATAGGGACTGATGTCCAGACTGATGTCACGTAGAAGAGGAACCATCTTGTGGGCCTGACACTTCAGACAGGCATATATAAGGAGAGGTGCTCCTTTAAGTATCTAGTTCTGAGCCATTTAGAATTTTGAGTATTGTCACCAGCAAGCTGAATTCAGAGCAGAATTACATTGGCAGCCATTGCAACTTCTTTGAGATTAATGTTGTGCAATTTCTGTGTGATATTCTGGTCAGCAATCTAGCTGTTGCATGCTATCCTGGCTGGGCAGGACTTCCCTGCAAGGGGTATAGTATGGTTAGAAATGTTACTCTTTTGTGCTACAGTTCCCAGGATGCCCTTAGCCAATATGGGCAAGATCCATGCTGGCTGGAGGATTCTGAACATTCCTGACTGAAAAAGCAACTTTTCCCCCTAGTCTTTGGGGTAGCGGTTTTGTAGAACATGTGGTTCAGTGAAGCCCCTGTCACCAAGGTTGGCTCAAGACATTTTGCTGCCTGAGACGAAAGAAGATTGCCCCTTCCAGAGGTTGACTGGACTGGCAGTTGAAGGGATGGCATTGTCTACCAGACCTGAGGGCACCTGGGCCATGTGGCACGCACTTCTCTGCCCACCACCTGGCAGGAAAACCTGGGGAGCTCAGGAGCAAAGACACAGGGGGGTGTTCTCTCTCCACCCCCAAAGAATTTGAGATATTTGCCACCCTTCCTTTCCTTTCATTCCCTTCCTTGTTCTTTGGGAGTGAGCTTTCTTGGCAGAACTTCAAGCCTGTTTGCTAGAGAAGCAAGCTTGGAAGCACTCATCCCACTTTGCTTATCATTATAAGTGTGTAAGGCACCTTGTACACAAGATGTAAAGTGCCCAGACTGTAACCTCTCCCTGAGGAGTTTATTATCATTAGCATGGCGCATCCCCCATGTCTGTAGCTCAGAGCTCCTCGGAGAGAGGGAGGGAGGCAAAGGTGGCAAATAGAACAAGAAATATAAAGTACCGTCTTGCTAAAAATGGTGCCGTGATGCTTAGGGAACAACAACAACTATTATTGCTGCTGTTGTCACTGTTTGTTGTTGTTAAGTTCCTGCAAGTCATTTCTGACTTCTGGCAACTCTAAGGTAAACCTGTCACCAGCCTTTCTAGGGCTGAGAGTGTGTGACACCCCCACGGTTAGCAATAGCAATAGTATGTGTATTTCTGTACTGCTTTATCAGCTAAGTGCTCTCTAAGCAGTTTACAATGTGTTTTTTAGCTAATTGCTCCCAACAAGCTGGGTACTCATTTTACCAACCTGCAGAAGGATGGAAGGCTGAGTCAACCTGGAGCCCTGCAGGATTGAACTTACAACCTTATGGCTGCTGTACCGGCATTTAACTACCGCACCACTTACCGAGTGGATTTTACCATTTTTACCCAGTGGATTTTGCCGGTTACCCAGTGGATTTCCATGGGTGAGTGCAGAATCGAGCCCTGCTCTCCAGCATCATAGTCCGATGCTTGAACCATGCTATCTCTGTTGCTTCTATTTGTATACTGCCTTTCCCCCTCAGTACAGGGCTTATGCTGGCTTACACGAATTAACATAAATACAGCAAGGAGGGTGACAATTGTGACTTCTCTAGTGAGAGAGTTCCAGATGCTGGAATGGCCACCAAGAAGGTCTTCTCCCATGGTCCCACTACAAGATGGTGGGACTGGGAGAAGCCCCACTCCCCGCAGAAGATCTCAAGACATCGACAGGCTCGTATAGGGAGTTATGGCCATGATGATGATGATGATGATGATGATGATGATGATGATGATTTATATTAATAGCCAACTTGGATCCCACCCTAGGAGAAAGGTGGGATATAAATTCTATCAATCAATCAATCAATCAACCAACCAACCAATATATTCCGCCTTTTCTCCAATCTGGGACTCAAGGTGGCTTACAACAGTTAAAAGAAACGTAGCTAAAAAATTATGCCAAATACAAAAGGTAAAAATATCAGCCAATATTCCACATCAGCTACTTAGTTACGGAGGCATGAATCTAGGTAACTGCTCGGTATTCACAGTCTTTACTTGGCATGAGCTGCACAAGGAGAGGGAAATCCATTCTGTTGGTATTGGAGCATGGATGAGCGATGTTCCTGGTTAGGTTTGGGGAGGGGTCAGGGCAGGAGAGGTTACTTAGTTAAGTAAACTTGGCATGGACCGCACCCTGCCAAAAATGTGTTCTTCCAAACTAAGAAACTTAACTAAATAGGCTTGCCCCACTTATCTGACAGGTTAGGGCTGGAGCACTGGCAGGAAACGGAATTGGTTGAGAAGGGCAACCCATGTACTGTACTGTAGAGAGGAGGAAGGATTTACAGAGGCTCACTTGGGACCACTCTCACGTCCACTGCTTGCAAAGCCTCTCAGCTGGCTTAGCGTTTCCCCCCTCTCTGTTCACTTTGCAAACAGAGCGTGCATGAGCGCAGTCTCAAGCGAGCCTTCGTAAGCGAGAAGAACTAACGAAAGAGTGGAAGCCCCATCACATTAATGGAAACTGTCCTTAATTTGGAAGTGTCAGAAGAGTTAGTCGTCAGATAACGGGATATCAAAAGGTGGGAGTTTCCTGTACTTAGCCATAAATTAAAAACAGTTAAAAACATAGCTGTTAAAAACAACAAATGAACAAAACCCAGAGAGACAGTTAAGACAATCTGACGCTAAGCCATATAGGGCTTTGAAGGTCATAAACAACACTTAGAAATAGCCAATTGTGCTGCCGCAATAGGGGAGTTGTATACGTGTATGTCTCTCCAACCTTCGCCAATGCCCCTTGCCAGGGGACTCATTTATTACAGTGCCAATAAGACTGAACAATTCCTTTTCGAACTGCATTGTGCCAAACCAAACAAAAGATTTTTCTGAGAAAACATCCATAGGATAAGGGGTAGTTGTGCCAGACCAACTGCATTCTGTGGACTATTTGCACCTTCTGTCTATTTGAATTGCATTTGATCCTCTCAGTACTAGGGTTACAGCATTAGGACTGTTCCAGGCCCTGACATTTAGGGACCGAAGCCTGAGACTTATGAGAGACCCCTTATGATGCCGCCAGAGGTGAACACCTGGTAGTTTTATAAGGGGTGTTGCCCCTAATAATGGCCACTTCCGCACTAGTCTGTTGTAGCGCTATGATTCCACTTTCAACCTCCTATGGAATCCTGGGGTTTGCAGTTTCGGGAGGGGCCAGTTGGCCCCTCCCGAAACTGCAAACCCCAGGATTCCATAGGAGGTTGAAAGTGGAATCATAGCGCTACAACAGACTAGTGCGGAAGTGGCCAATGTCATTAAGTATGATACATGAAGCATCAACAACAGTTGCCATTTTAAAAAAGTATAAAAAAAATAGCACTATCTGGCAAACGAAGGAAATATACACCCCCACACTTTTCACGTTACTGTTCTTGCCCTGAGATTTCTCCTCATCACCATGAGGATCAGAAAAGAGGAGCTGGATCCTGAGACTTGTGAACCTTACTCGGAACTTTTCTCCTGCAGAAAAAAATATTGGCTCCAAAGCAAGAAAACAGAGGTTCTTGGAAATCTTCAAGAGCAGCATAGCTTCTCTAAAGGAAAATGCAGGACTTTGCTTTGGAAGGGGATGTGGTTTTCCTTGTTTGTTTGTTTTTTAAAAACTCAGGCACTTCTGGTTTAAAAAACAACAACACATTTTTCGCAGGATACCACCCATGCCAAGTCTGGCGAGGGTGAAAATTGGCCCCGGACCCACACAAGTTGTCCCTCCCCAGGGCTTGTTTTGGTTCTTTGCATTTGAATCTTTTTCTTCGCAATACTGATGGCTAGCAGTATTTTTTCCCTAAACAACGGCTGAGATTATCAGCATGAGGTTTATCATTAGATAGCATATTCATCACCACGTTGGCACATGCGGCATCTAAGGTTTGTATGTCTAGGCCTATTAGTCAACACAGTGCTGAGTACAAAACTTTGTTTTACAAAGACCCAAACAGAGAAATCTTTGCCTTTGCCAAGATCAAAGACTGAATTACACTGCAAGGGATGAGAGAACTCAGTGTTTTCGAGCCATTCAGCCTTTGAAGCTTGCAACAATGGAATATTATTTTCATCATCACTCTGCGAAAAGGTCAGCAAGTGGCTGAGAAATGTATGCCCTAGATATAATTGCAGCAAGGAGGTTTGCTTTCCTTGTTTGTTCTGACTTACTGGTTTACTTTGTTCCGGACTTTTCTTTTTTATTAAAAAAAAAGATGGATAAAACTCAATAATGGTATATTTTTCTGCAAAAGCAAACTGGCATTAGTTTTGTGCCATCAGCCCGAAAAGAAGCACTGAAGAAGATGAGATGGAAAAGGCAAAAATGCAGAAGAGGCTGGACATTGTGACTGTGAAGGGACAGACAGGCTTGCCAGATCTCAGGGTCCAGCCCTGAGTCTCCAGTTTTCATGGGTAATCTCCAGATGGTGCAAATTCTCCAGCACTGGGCAAGAGGAAAAAACTGTGTGAAAGTCTTCAGTTCACCCAGCAGGGCGGCAGCTTTCTGCAGTTTGCAAGGCTTCACTGACTTGTTGCTACAGCTTCCAAAGACTCTCCAGGAAGTCTATATATCTGTTTAGTTAGCCTCCTTTTTCTTTCCCAGTTGTTGTGGTGGCAGGACTGACATTCTGCTCTTCTTTGTATCTAACTTCCAGCTATATTAAATGTTCATTATCTTCTCTCTCAAGCAGCTGAGCAGCTGTGGTGATTGTTGTTATTCTGTACCTTAACAAGTCATTTCCGACTTGTAGTGACCCTAAAGTGAACCTATCATGGGGTTTTCTAGGGCCAAGAGTGTGTGATACACCCAAGGTCACCCAGTTGGGTTCCATGACCAAGCGGGGAGTCCAATCCTGGTCTCCATGATCATAGTCCAATGCTCAAACCTCTACATCCCGCTGGCTCTGAGCTGTGGTTGGTATTTAATGCATAATGCTTAATGGCATCACCAGGAGCCACTGCTAGCTCTCACATTTTGGCTCGGAAAGCTTAAGGTCTGGGGCAATCCTAAACTGTCAGCTCAGTCTGCATCTGATGAAGTGGACTTAAGGTGAAAGCTTATGCTGCCAACTTCTTTCTCTCACTTAGTCTGAAAGGTGCTCCAACTTCGCTTTGCATAACTGATCCAGACTGACTTCTAACGTTAAACCTAGTGAGATGTATTGCAAGATCAGATGTTTTCAGGACAACACCCTCCTATATATACTCCCTTGTACTGTGAATTGTACAAGGAAATCCTCCTCAAAATGCTGCCTGTTTTGTGAAGTAAGCACAGCTAGCAAATGTTCTAAGACTACAGGTCTTAGAATCCCACAGCACCCCAGGACTAGAAAGGAGAATTCTGGGAGCCTGAGTTTTTTTTTGTATATATATATATCTATTTTTTCCATCCCTACCTGTTGAGCCTTCTCTAGTTTGCAAAGCCATAGAATGAACATAGTCAACTTGATCAGCTGACTGAACCCAGGCTAGTACTGCAGCCTAGAGGGTGCTCTTGAATCGCAGAAGCTCCTTTGGTGGGATGAAAGACCACGGGTTAGTAATTCAGGAGGTTGGCTGCTAGACAGAGTATGTTAACTGGATTCTGGAAGTTTAGGTCTCCAACATGAAAATTTTCCAAACTGCTTTTGGACACTCTAATAAAGTCCGTGCTTGGCACCTTATCCATTTATGGGTGTGTCTTTAGAACCCCACTGCGGTGCTGTGTGATGTTGCAAAGGTTCGGTTTGGGAAATCTTTATTTCCATTTTTAATCTGCTCATCCAAACTAGATGGATATGCTTTGTGTTTATTCTTGGAGCTGCTTACTTGGGAAATTACGCTTAATTTAAAAGCATTCCCTCAATCGCCATGGCAAACATTTCAGAGATTTATAAATAACACAGAGGAGGTTTCTCCAGACCAGAGAGGGGAGGAAAGGCCCTTGACAGGCCACTTTCACTTCATTTAATTTGCAAGGGGGAACTGATTAGCTAATTATAGGGAGGCCTGTCATACGGTAGTTCACATGTGCCTTACCAGAGGTATGAACTTGGTTTGAGAACGGTGGGCTTCAAAGCAGAGAAAGGAAGAAGTAGAAAAAGAGGTTCACACCAACCAGTTTCTCAAAATTGGAGACTAAAGCATAGTATCATCATCATCATCATCATCATCATCATCTTCATCATCATCATTTCTTACCATCCTCTTCCTATGGAATGAGGTGGGGAACAACAATATGTAATATAACGTAACACATAACATCAGTTAAAAGAGCATATAAAATGAAGACATATTGAAATCAATCAATACTTTATATTTCATAAATGAAAAATAATCTGGATAAACCTGACAGAAGAAACTGGTTTTTATTACTGTTTTAAATTCAGACAGCATCTTACTTAGACTGACAAATCTCTTCCAGCGGGTCATTGCACAATTGGGGGGTAGCCAAAGAATATGTCCTCTGGTTCAGACTAGTTTTGGTTGACTGTAGTCAATGTCCGCAGAGGACTTCATTGTCCAGGGCAGTTATACAGAAGAAGGTGATCCTGTACGTAATATGGACCCAAAACATGTAGAGCTTTAAAGGGATTATAGAATTGGGGGCTGGTGGAGCTTGAGGGGCTCTCTAGTCCTACCTTGTGCTTCATGCAGGAGATCCAGAGCTAGACGGTCTCCAACACACAGAGGTCTAAACCTCATTTCCCTGGTTGAAGACCTTCAGTGAGGGCCAGGCCACCAGCAATGATCGCTGGTTCCATTGTCAAACTGTTCTTTGCAACCAGAAACAAGGAAGCAAGCAAAAGAGAAAGAGGCACTTGATGATAAACCGTCGCTTTTCATTCAGACCAGCAGTCCTATCTGTTTTTTATTCTTCTCTTTTTTTGAACAAAGACTTACATATGAAAGTGGCTTCATAATCAAATCCTCAATAGTTTCTTGATGTTCAGAAATGCCATGGTCAATTTCTTTGACAGCTGAGCTGTGATCCGAAAAGGGCTTAATCAATATGGCAAGTGTTGAATCCTAATATCACGCAAAAGGATTAGCTGTGCCTTGAAGGTTGAGATCAGGGCTTAATAGATGAAAAATTATTATGCAAAGGTTTCTAATTAGTCAGCCTTTTTTTCCTTCCATCACATCGGTTTTGGCGTGCCCTCCAGCTGTATGTGTGATGCCTCTTTCCACGCTGTGATCCTATTGGGTCATTCATCAGATATAGGCGCATATTCAGAGATTAGAAAAGTGTTGTTGTTGTTTACAACTCCCAGAATCCTCTGCAGCTAACTTGGGAAGAGTCTGGCAGTGACCATGTTGGCTAGGGGACTGGAGGGGGTCATTGTACTCCAACAGTGTAACTTCTCCGAGCTCTGATTGATTCCAGTTCATGTAGTTCGTGGCCTGACTCCCATTCCTTCTGACCCTTCCAAGTGTTCTACAGAGAGATGATATATTTGATCCACCAGGTGGTGTTGGACTGCAATTCCCATCAGCCAAAATCAGCACAGCCAGTCATAAAGAATGATGGCAACAGTAGACCAATAATATTTGGAGGGTCATAGATTTCTCAGGCTTAACTTATCTGAAGGACTTGGATAAACTCTGCTCCCAGTGGAGTTTAAAGATCAAGAACCAGATGAAGGGAGAGCAGGCTGTCCATTAACAGTTGGGTTTTCATGGATTTTTTGTGCAAAAAAGGGTGAAAGGAACTAAAGGAAGGAAGGAAGGAAGGAAGGAAGGAAGGAAGGAAGGAAGGAAGGAAGGAAGGAGGGAGGGAGGGAGGGAGGGAGGGAAGGAAATATAAGAAAATACGGGAGTTACTACTGGAACAGAATGGCACAGGAATTGTACAAAATTCCATGAATGAGGGCAGCTGAAACGGTCTGATATAGTAGTTAGAACATTGGCCATAGGAGGCAGTATGGTCTAGGGTTACAGCACCGGATGGGGACCCGAGAGGTTCAGGTTCTAGCCCCCACCAAGTTCAGTTGATAACCTTGGCCCAGTGATTCTCCCTACCAGCCTAACCTATCAGAATGACATTTGGGCTCTATATAAAATTCCATGAATGAGTTGTGGTAATGGCACAATAAATGTTTTGTTCAGAAGCCCCATTGTAAAATTTTAATGATCAAAGGCAGGTTAGTGAAGGAGTGGGCGAATCTCTGGAGTCTTCCAGATATTGTTAGATTGTAATCTTAATTTATCCTAGCATTCCTCACCATTGGCTATGCTCGCTAGAGCTAATAGGGTTGCAGATCAACATTGAGCAAGCTAAACTTTCTCTATCCTGGGCTAAAGGAATACGAAGAAGCTGAAAATATATCTTTACTCTTCTGAAGAGCCTTCAAGAGCCTGGTAGACCACAGTGGATGCAGGGAACAAATCTTAAGGCAAGTCTTCAGATGACCAACTTTTTTCCACTAAAGGAATACCTTTAAATTATAGACTCTCCCACGACACCCATTGTGTTCTGTGAGATTTACTTCCAGATAAATCTATCTAGGATCTGGCTACATGTTTGCTAAATGTTTTGTATGCCAAAAGCCTGGGAACAAACACAACCACGTCCATAAAGTGGTGGAGACCATTGTACTCCTTGCTGAAACCAGCTAACCCTCTTCCTGCCGTGTTTGCACCCGCCTTTACGCATTCAAACGGCATCTGAAGCAACCCTTGCATTTTTCCTTTAATTTAGCTGCCTGCTCAGTTTCCCCATGATTTCTCTGTAAGAAAGTTTCAATTACTCAAGAGCTATTTCTCTTTTCACCACGAGTTTAATTTCCTTAATGTTCTCGTAATCATATTATGGCTTACAAAGGTAATGGCATTAGGTAGACCGGCTTTGTGTGTAAATGTAATGATATAATTAAGACTGCATGTCCTTAATAATTGAATCCTTTGGGAAGGGAGTCATGTCAAATGTTTCCAACAGAGCAGAAAAAAAACATACTTGGCTTTTTGTTGTTTTTCCTTCCAGGGATGCTGGAGTCCCAGCGTGAGAATGAGGAAGGAGGGAAAAGACCTTTGCATCCTATTTGTTTGCTGTTATCTGTACCGTGCTTTTCAGAACAGCTCACAGTGTTTACAGCATGGAATCAGTCCATTAAAACATGCATCTTGGTGTAGCCTTCTCCAGTTCCGTGCCCTTCAGTGTGTTGCAGCTCCCATGTGGCTAGTGGCTTCGATGGGAGTTAGAACACAACATCAGGTTGGATGTGTGAGGGCCCTTTAGCACTACACAGTCATAGCACTATGATTCCATTTTAACTGCCATGGCTGTATCCTGGGGTATCCTGGGATTTGTAGTTTCGTGAATTCCCAGCAAGAAAGGTCTAGTGCCTCACCAAACTGCAAAATAATTAACAACTGGTCTGGTCTAATTTTTTTGGCCAAAATGTGTATACGTTAAGGAAGACAAAGACTAAGGCCCTTTCCGCAATGCACCTTTTTGCGGAGCTGGGGTGCGGGGATTGAACAAGCAGCCTCCAGTGAGAGGGACTCGTGTCCCGGTTCCTTCAGCTCCGCAGCTGCCTCCTGCTTGCGCGAGAGCCTCGCCCCTTCCTTCCGCAGTGCAGCCTGGGAGTTTCCCAGGCTGCCCTGGGGCAGGAAGCGCAAGCGGAGCTCCGCACGCACGGCAAGTGTGTGCAGGGCCCTGGAGCAATGCGCAATTGCACACTATTTTCGGCTCACAGACGAAAATGAAAAAGTACACGGTCGGCACCTGCCAGCCCCTGGAACGTCACGCAATTGTGAGTGCGTTGTATGGACCACTCCTCACATTCGCATGACACTCGAGGAGCTCTTTCACATGGCAAATCCCGTGCAAAAAGGGCCTAAGGGTTGCAGGGCAGCTGCAGTGGGAGCTATCATAGGCTTCTCATGGAGCACTAAGAGCCTTTCCGCACTACACTGTTATAGTGCTATTATTCCATTTTCAACATCCTATGGAATTCTGGGGTTTGTAGTTTCCTGGGGCCAAAGAGCTATCTGGCTGAGAATTCTAAATGCCCTTCCCTAAACTGCAAACCCCAGGATCCCATAGGATGTTGAAAGTGGAATAACAGTGTTATAACAGTGTAGTGTGGAAAGGCCCATAGTGCTATAATTGTGTAGTGTGAAAAGACCCTGAAAATTTCACACTGAGGCAGAAGGAGACGTGTGGGGAACTTGATATTCACCAATCCTCACCTAACCTCTTAAGCTTCCCATTTCCCACGAAGCTGCTTTCAACGGTCAGGGGAAACTTTGGGATAGAGCTGAATACTTCATGGAATGTTGTTGTCAGTGAGACCACTGGCAAAATTTGGCTGCCCTAATTGCAAGCCAAGTCAAGTTTAAGGGACTTGATCTTTCTGCTTGAGGGCCAAACCCAATATTAGATAAATCTTCAGAGGCCGTATTCCAGCGGTAGGTGGAAGGATGGGTGTTCATGTGAGTATACACAGGTAGCCTGACTACTCCCCAGCTGAGGAATTCCTTGTTGTCTGTTTCCTGGCAATGTCAGGGTAGCACGAGGTAGCTCCTCAGAGCATGTGCAGAATGCTGACAGGGCAGCGACGTCCAGCTGCAACCGAGCGGCTCCAGGAAGGCCAAAAAAAGTTCCAGAGATTCATTGAGATAAACTCAGAGCTATTTATTTAGTTAAGCACACTGAGGTTAAAGTTAGGGCTTCTGGCAGCATGCCAGGAGGCAATAAGTAAGACAGGAACAATAAATCAGCAGGTAAAAACACAAAGTGGCAGCATGTCTAGATACATTCCATAAATCAGTCAGCAGAGCGGCATGACCACCAGGAATTGACCCAAATGATAAAGTACAGTGCCATACCCAAGCCTTTTTAAGGACTTAACATCACCCCAGACCCTATGGGGTGATCCAATCACATTTACAGCAGGCAAGCTTCTCATGTGGACAGGGCAAGACCTTCTGGGGTTGGCTAGCCAAAACATTCTTGCAGCTGCGCTCAAGGTCACATCACCTCATTCCTGTCGTCCACTTAGAAAAACCTTTTCTGCCAAACCGCGCTCGCACTGAATGCCTCGACAGGCAATAAGGTTGCCAGGGAAAATAAGGGACAGGGCTCCTGTCCCTTTGATATTTGTATAGAAAAGGAATTTCAGCAAGCATTGCTTGTCATGTGAGGAAATCCTGATTAAATTCCTTCTTCTATGTGTGTAAGTCGCCTATTGACTTGTGACAACCCCATGCATTTCATAAGGTTCTCTCTGGCTCAGAGGTGGTTCTGCCAGTTCCTTCCTCTAAAATATAGCCTATAGCACCTGGCATTCATTTGCAGTCTCCCATCCAATGCCAACCAGAGCTGACCCTGCTTATCTTCCAAAATCAGACAGGATCTTCTACACAATCATTAAAGAGACAAGAGCTCTGTCGGGTTTTTCAGCTGGCAGCCCTGATCTACTCGCATTATACATAGTCATTTTAACTCTTTGTCATATGCCTGTTCCGGCCCCTTATTTTGTTTGGCAACCCTAGCAAACCTAGCAAGGCAGGGAAACTCTTTTTTCCCCCAAGCAGGCTATTTTAAACTAGGCTAGGTTGCTGAAATAGAGTCTTTTAATCTAGCTAGGTTCAGCCTTTTGTTTTAACCGAGTTATTTTTGTTGTTGTTGTTGTTTTAACTGTTTTTAAGATTGTTTTAATCTGTTTAAGTGATACTGTTTTTTTACTGCTCGCTCGCCCAATCCCATTTGTAAGGAGCAATGAAAGTTTAAGGAATTTTGTAGAGAACATAAGGTTAAGCCGAACAAAAAAGTTAAATAAAACAAAATAAAGTTACCTACCTAACTAACTAGATAGATAGCAGGCAGGGAGCTATCTTGTGCTTCACTTATTGTTGGTTCAGTCTGGCTGCCATTCTGCTAGTGAGATATGTGCGTGCATAAGCCGTGCTATACATCTGGGGTCAGTTATCCGCCATAGTACAACAGACATATTCTGCTGGTAATGGCTGAATCGGAGTTGTGCGTACAGCATTGTTACCCGTTGTGGTTCTTCACTGTGCATTGCACATTACAATTGCACATTGTGTGTTGCGCATGGCACATAGTCATTGACATATGTTGTACAACGGTCTGCATGAGGGTTGCATAGCACTGCTGCAATGTATCTTGGCATGTGGATGTTTATTCTATGCTGAGAGAGATTGCATTGCAATTGTGTTTCTCTTGAAAGACAGGAAATATAGGAGTTTAGTCTGTCTATCCAATGTGCAGAAATGATGCCCAAATAGAGAGGACTTTTTTTCGTAGAATCTGTGCCCATGGGCTCCATCTTCACCACTTCCAGAGTCAAAACATTTTTTCCTAGCTTTTGCACTGCTCATTCTGTCACATCAGAGAGCCGATCAGCAACGCATTCTGCTTTTTATCTCCCGTCTGCTCCCCTTCTGCCTCGCTTTTCTTTCCTTGCTCTCTATTCTTCTTCAGCAACAAAATAGAAAATGAAATTGGTTTCCATTGCTCTAATTTTCTGCTTAGCGTCCATCAAGGCAGGGCTTTCCTTTTGAAGTTTCAAATCACCCATTAAATCGGTTCCCTTAAAAATTGGATTAGTATAAGATTTGTGGGGAAGGGGTGGTGGGTGGTGGCCGGAGGCTGTGCCTTTGAAGAAATGGGCTGTGCATTTGTCTTGGTTAAATAATTCCATCTGTCTGGGCATACAAGGGCCATTCTTCCCATTATTGCTGTCTTTTAGATTTCCATTTATTCGAGTTGGTAGGATATACGCACGCAGCTCTTGTTTGCGGGATGGGATACTCCGCTTCAGTGCACCCAATTCATTCAATTCCTTTCCTTCCTGACTAAGTTCCTGGCTTGAGAATCCACTTTCAATGCCCTATTCTTCTTTTGTCATTCGATCTTTGAAAGAAAATATTTCAATCCTCTCCTGCTCCAGGGACTCAGGATAACAGATGACAACAGCAACAAAAAAAATCAACAGCTAGGAGAGGGATGGCATGTCCCCTTGTGGCTTCTGGGTGACTATTCCTATTGCCACATTAATATTACAGGGGAAATGGAGATTGGGAATTGAGTTTGCGTTGTAATGGGTAGTTGTGCCCTGTGATTATCTTTTCCAGTCCATCTCACCCAGGGGCCCTTCCACATTGCATAATTATAGCACTATGGTTCTGCTTTAACTGCCATGGCCTCATTCTGAGGAATCCTAGGGTTTACTGTCTAGGAAGGGGCATCTAAAATTCTCAGCCAGACAGCTCCGGTGCCTCACAAAACTACAAGCCCGAGGATTACTAAGGGTGTTGCCACGGCAGTTAAAGGGGAATCATAGTACTGTAACTGGGCAGTGCGAAAGCAGTCAGGTAACTTAGACCATTTCCGCACTAGCCTGTTATAGCGTGATGATTCCACTTTCAACATCCTCTGGAATCCTGGGTTTGCAGTTTCGGGAGGGGCCGGCTGGCCCCTCCCGAAACTGCAAACCCCAGGATTCCAGAGGATGTTGAAAGTGGAATCATCGCGCTATAACAGGCTAGTGCGGAAATGGCCTTAGTATTGTGTTGCCGCTGTACAAATCTATTGGAGAGAGAGAGAGAGAGTTGCTGTTGCATTTATGTTCCCATAGGCAATTTGTTGGCTGCTGTTTGAATAGAATTTTGGACTACAGAGGTCTTTGATGTGATCCAGAGCAGCTCTTCTTATATTCTTATTTTGGGGTGTTGCAGTATCACTATACAGCTGTACACCCCTTCCTTTGTAAAAATTCCCAGTCTGTTCTCTGCTCTCCCTCTGGGCTCTTGTTTCAAGGCATAAAACAACACCAACACCAACAAAAGATACTGCAATCCAAGAGAATAAAATAAAAAGTGATGCAACACTTAACGTCATTAGACGCATGCGCCAGCCGATTGTAAAAACGATTCAGCTTTTAAAACAATAACACCACCTGCGCATCGACGATCATAAAATCTAACTGCACAGTCAAGTTCATACCAATGTCCTAAATGTCTCTGTGAGCTATTGAAATAAGTCTCTTCAGGGAAGGAATAAGAGCAATACAAAGAGATGTGCTGGATCAGGTTAAGGGATTAAATAGCCCAGGATTCTGTTCCCAGAGTGGCCAGCCTGATTCCTATGGAAAACTGGCAACATGGATAGAGGAGCAACGGCCCTTTCAAGCAGTTCTTCTCCAGTAACTAGTCTCTAGAGGCATAATCCTTGTGGCAATGGAGATAATATATAGCAACTTTCCACTGCAGGACATGCCCATGGCTAGGGTTTATAGGGGAGGACTGGGGAAGCATCTTGGATATTCGAGATGGGGAACAGGGCCATGGACAGTTCACAGGTGAGCCAGAAAACAGGGAGAGACACACTGACTATCAATGTTCTTTCCCCCCAAAATTCATCCTATGGGGATACCTTTATCGGACCATTACTGGAGAGAAGCAAATGCGGTTTTCCAAGGGGGTGGCGCTTCTTAAATCCAAATGAAGACGCCAAACTGCTTCTGTCTTATTGCCTTTGTTCTCACTCTGCTTACAGAGGGGTGTCTTTAGCACTTTTCATATATAGATGCTTGCTGTAACATCCAAAATATAGTAGTTTTCAAAAAGTAGGTGTGTCGGTCTGTTGTAGCACAACCGTGTAAATCTGCTTAACAACCTGAGGCTTTAATGTCGTGTGATGAAGTCGAATGATAGCCCCAAGGACTCATGCTAAAATATAAACCAGTCTTAAAGGTGCTGCTAGACTTCTCCCCCCCCCTTCCCCTTCCTTTTTTGCTTTTCATCCAAACTGTAGGCTCAGTGGCCATAATTATGTTGCTTTCTTTCTGCTATATGTTTTTTGTTTTTAATATCCTTGCCTGATTGGCCTATGAAAGTTGATTTGATATGGTTTGCGCCCTTAAGTTGGCCGAAAGAAGGTTTCACCATAAGATGGATTTTCTTGCCATTTTTGTTGTTGCTTTTGTGGAGCAAGATGGATTCAGTGCTTCTGACATTAGGTATTATATTTGTCATGACTAGCAGTCACTGATAGTATTTGTCTCCCTGGATTGTCTAATTCCTTTTTAAAGCTGGCCAAGTGGTACCTTCACAATCATAGTTTGACTGTACAATTTAACCATACACTTATGCCATTTCCGTACTAGACTGTTATAGCGCTATGATTCCACTTTCAACATCCTATGGAATCCTGGGGTTTGCGGTTTCGGGAGGGGCCAGATGACCCCTCCTGAAACCGCAAACCCCAGGATTCCATAGGATGTTGAAAGTGGAATCATAGCACTATAACAGTCTAGTGCGGAAATGGCCTCAGAGTGGCTGTCCAGAAACTACCATTGTTCACCTTCGCTAAACGATGCTGGACCTAATATGATGCCAAAAGATTCCCTATCTACTTCTTACACAGTGCATAATTTTTTCACCTCCATCATACCTTTCTTTAATCATCTTTCCCCCTGCAGACTAAAAAGCCCCAAAAGATGACTTTGGAGGTCTTTAACACAGGTTGAGTGGCCACTCTCGTATGGAGGGCTGCCGTCAGAAGCCCTTTAGCTGTGTATTCCTGCATGGCAGGGGCTGAGACTAAATGGTTCTTGTGTTTCCTTATGGCTCTCTGTGAATCTATGATGTAAACCTCGTGGAGAGGATGCCGCAAGAAAAGTAGGTCTGCTTCTCATAGACTGAAAACAAATCAGATGGCAATGAAAGTTCAGTGGTAGAGTACAGGCATTGGTTCAACGTTCCAGGTGTAGTCTTCAGCCATCCACCACTCTACTCTGCTTTGGTTAGACCTCATCTTGAATACTGTGTCCAGTTCTGGGCACCCCAATTCAAGAAGGACATGGTCAGGCTGGAGCAGGTCCAGAGGAGGGCGACCAAAATAGTGAGGGGCCTGGAAGCCAAGCCCTATGAGGATAGACTTAGACAGCTGGGTATGTTTAGTCTGCAGAAGAGAAGGTTAAGAGGGGACATGATAGCCATGTTTAAATATCTGAAGGGATGCCATGTAGAGGAGGGAGAGGGCTTGTTTTCTGCTGCTCCAGAGACTAGGACAAGGAGCAATAGATTCAAGCTGCAGGAAAGGAGATTCCACCTGAACCTCAGGAAGAACTTCCCGATAGGCAGGGCTGTCCGGCAGTGGAATAGGCTGCTTGGGAGTGTGGTGGAGTCTCCTCCTTTGGAGGTTTTTAAGCAGAGGCTGGACGGCCATCTGTCGGGAGTGCTTTGAGGATGTTCCTGCATGGCAGGGGGTTGGACCGGATGGCCCCTGTGGTCTCTTCCAACTCTACATTTCTATGATTCTATGATTCTATGATCTCTAGGTGGGCTGGGAAATATCCCTGCCTGAAACTCTAGAGAGATGCTATCTTTCAGTGTAGAACAGGGACAGGGAACATGTAGCCCTCCCTCTGTTCCTAGACTGAAACTCCCACAGTCTTTCACAACCACTTGTGCTGGTTGGGGCTAGTTGGAGTTGCAGTGTATTAATACCTGGAGGGCCACATTTCTCCATTCATGGACCTAATGGTCTGACTTGAAAAAAAGGCAGCTTCTGGAAGTCTTCTGGCACTGCATAGACGGGGGGAGTGGTACTTGTTACCTGCCTTCAAGTTGACTCTGACTTATAGCAACCCTATCACAGGACTTTCTTGGCAAGATTTATTCAGAGGAGATTTGCCACCGACTTCTTCTAAGGCTGAGAGAATGTGACTTGCCCAAGATCACCCACTGGGTTTCCATGGCTGAGTGAGGATCTGAACCCTGGTCTCCCAAAGTACTAGTCCAAGATATCAAGGAAATGTACATAGAATTCCTTGGTTTTCCATCCAAAGAATGAGCAGCCCCAGGGCTACCAAGTTTCCGAGATGCTGGCTAGATCCTGTGATTCAGCCCCATCAGCACGGTAACAACCCAACACATCCTGTTTTTGGAGACAGTTTCATGGAGCAGCAGGTGGGGAAATGTTGAGTATTCTGAAAAGTACTACAAATGATTCCCCAGTTGAGACACTATTTCCTGTGTTTTCTCCCTGTGGCCAAATTACACTCACTGAGCTGTTCCAAAGAGGGGTAACAACATTCTGTAGAAACGCTGCAGAGGTGATAACATTGTATGTGGAGCCCATATCCTCTTAAACTGCAGCCTATGTACTTTTAAGTCTGAGTCAGTGTCCTCTGTGCGTTGAGTCAATAGCTGTTCAGGACGTACTGCTGTCGCAGCTGGAGTTGGGCAGGAGACAAATGCCAAGCAGCTGCACCAAGATGAACTTTCGTGTGCCTCTTCCTCTCTTGCGGAGATCTTAGGGATGGAGCCACTGGCTCTCTGAACTCCCACAATTCTCTTTTGTAGATCCTCTTTACTTCAATGAAATCCCTATCTGATAACAGCACTTGGGTTGTTTTCTAATATGGGTGGCTTTAAAAATGGCCTGTCTTTGTTCCTTTATTCTTGTCTTGCGACGGTGCCTGCTGTCATGCTGACATTTTCATCAAACGTCCACTGTTTTTTGCTTTTCCTAACCTCTTTGTTGATGGCTAGCTGTTTGGGGTGTCTCCCCTGTTCCTTGCTTTCTTTCTTATCCAGAAACAGAGGATGTGTGCTTGCCTTGCCAGAAAGATTTCTGTCTTAATATCATAGAATCATAGAGTTAGAAGAGACCCCAGAGGACATCCAGTCCAACCCCCTGCCATGCAGGAACACACATCAAACCATTCCCGACAGATGGCCATCCAGCCTGTGCTTAAAAACCTCCAAAGAAGGAGACTCCACCACACTCCGAGGCAGCCTATTCCACTGCCTGACAGCCCTGACTGTCAGGAAGTTCTTCCTGAGGTTCAGGTGGAATCTCCTTTCCTGCAGCTTGAATCCATTGCTCCTTGTCCTAGTCCCTGGAACAGCAGAAAAACAAGCCCGCTCCCTCCTTGACATGACATCCCTTCAAATATTTAAACATGGCTATCATGTCCCCTCTTAACCTTCTCTTCTGCAGACTAAATATACCCAGTTCCGTAAGCCGCTCCTCATAGGACATGTGTCGGGCTTGCCCTCCATATGTAGGGGATAATGGTTTAGTGTGTAGATTGTGCGTGTATTACTGTTAGTAATTTTCCTAATGGCTTTGTAGTAAGGATAGAGCAGGTGTACATTCCAGCTTCCAGACCCTTCACCACCTCTGGACACATTCCAGCTTGTCGACATCCTTCTTGAATTGAGGTGCCCAGAACTGGACACAGTATTCCAAATGAGGCCTAACCAATGCAGAATAGAGTGGTACCCATTACCTCCCTTGATCTAGACACCATTCATGCAACCAAGAATCGCGTTGGCTGTCTTGGCTGCTGCATCACACTGCTGATTCGTGTTCAGCTTGTGATCTACCAAGACTCCTAGATCCCTTTCACATGTACTGCAATCCAGTCACGTGTTATGAAAACACAATGATCCTTCTTTCCACTCCAGCTCTATGTTCTCTGTATTTACAAAGTGTTTTTGCTCAAGGGCCACTCTCTAGTGTCCCCCCTTAAAGCGGTCGTGGGAGCTCTGATTTTGAAATTGGATTTTGAAATCGGCTTTGGGGAAGCTGTTTTTAAGCCTCACTACTTGCACTGGTCTAAATTGCCTTCCTAAATCTTTATACCAGTAGCAGAAACAAAGACAGAGACACAACAAGGCCTGCAGAATCTCCCCATGTCTACAGGTACAAGAGATTTATTTCTGGCCCTTCTTCAACAGGCAGTGTTATTTCTAATTGTTAAACTAAGACACCCAAGTTGGCTCCCACTGGATCAATAGAACAAATGAGACAATAAATCAGTCCAAAAACTGATGGATTAAGCAACAGAGAACATCATGGGTCGAAATGCCCAGGGTAGGACGTACCAAAGTCCGGACTACAAAGACGACTCTATTTATCATATACTCTCACCAGAGATTGGACCATTATTTTATAAAGTAATTCATTAATTAATTGTTATTTTTTTAAAAAAGTATCATTGCTTGTTACACTTTATTTAAAGACCTAGTAATGTATTATTTCTTCTTTTTTTAAAAAAATGAACTTCAAACTATAAAAATGACCCTCGATTCCCTAAAAGCAACATTTAGGAGTAATGAATAAAAGTTAGAAAAGTTTATTTGGTACACTAAGTTTCTCTGACCTATACATTCTGTACGCAAAAGGCTTTTCAAATAGAAGTATCTTCCATGTCTGGTGAAAAGAGCCACAAAGGGGGAAATCTGACAGATCAGAGCTGGAAGACTGCTGACAGAAGACAGTTTGTTTGAAGGATGTGATGGCAGCGCTCCATCGTCTTCACTGGACTGTGTTCTGCTTTGTGGCTCAGTTACCGGGGAAGACACTTTTATTTCAGCAAAGCTTTCTGGATACAAAATGTGAATATTAGAGGAAAACCATGTAGGGAAAAAAGTGCATGTTCTGATGGATTTGGTAAAAAACTGCAAACTGTTGTGAACCTTGTATAGAAAAGAGGTATGTCTCAGGGGCTGACATTCTATTAGTGACATATACATGCGTGCAGTTTATGCTCATGTAGGTCCCTTTCTAGATTGGATGCAGAGCTTTATTCTCTTACGCTGATGTAAGTCCTTTTTTAGATTGGGTACAGAGTTCTCTTGTACTCTGTCCAAAAACCTCCCGTTCCCAGCAACTGTCAAGCTCCGCAAGCTGCTCTAAGTTCCTAGCTGAAGAAAAAGGCAGAGATGCTCAATTTGAGAGTGCGTTCTCATTTCTTCCAAGCTGAACCTACCTGCTTCTCTGTGGTCTGAACTGTCTTTCTTTCCCCTCCACCACCGAACAAAAGCAACAGGGACCGCTCCCAGTTCTGACAACCGCTGAGTGTCGGGAGGATGTGGGACTGCGTGTCCAGAGTAACGTTGTCAGGTTTTCAAAATAGCAATAAGGGATAGTTGAAATTCGTGACATGCAGGGTTTATAATCGGAAAGTTGTTGTTAAGTTTGTGTTCCGTCTAAACATCAAATGAAGATATTGATTTCAGTTAATTTAGCCATGTGTTTCTCTGTAAAATTAACATTCAGTAAAATTGTCCACGTTCATAAATTACACGATGAACAGATATCTGTCTTTATGAAGGGCCCATATCTCAAAATTTGGGATTTTTTGATATCTTGTTTAATCTACAAGAAAGGAAAATCTTTCTAGGGGGGTGTTCCTTCTAGTAAGAGACATCTGCCAGTCCTACAAGGGGCAAGCATTCCGACCTGAAAATAAGAGGCACCCCTTATTATAAGGATCACTTGGCAACCGCAGCCCAGAGCTACGAGCCCATGTAGGACTTTGATCAACGTATGTGAAAGTGTTACCCGTGAGAAGTAGACAGATCCATCCATCCCTATAGTGTTGCTCTGGAAACATCTTCCAGAGGAGGTGAGGCAAGGCTGGGCTTCCACAGGACAGATTTTCAAGCTCTTTTTGTTTGCAGAGGTTTCTGGTAGGGGAAGTGAGCCATTTCAGTCACTGGATCCTGTCACTAATGATGGTGAATGTATTTATAGAGCTGACAGTTGCTGTCTCTTCAGAATAACTACTACTTTCAATTTGGAAGATTTTTGTTTCAATCTAAGTCTCCGAAACAGAGTGATTCAATGTGGTGGTGCATGGTGCTCCTTCAGAAGCCATTGGCTGTCAGTCCCTAGTGAGTTTCCATGTTGGAAAGAGACAATTGTAGCCAATGGGTATCAACATGGTGCTTGTCCCTGGAACACTTGAAAAAAAAATACTGGGTGATCCACATCAGATGGCTTGGAAAACATGCTCTGAAACATACAGAAGGGCTAAAAACAGCAAGAACACACCGTGATAGGATAGAATCCAAATAGATGTGTTGCTTATGCAGTAATGTGGCAGCTGCTCCCACGCCAAGGGGGGAGGAAGAATGTTGTTCATTTAAGTTTGTAAAAATGTTCTGTTCAGAAGGCGAAGAGAATGGTTCTTTACCCGAGGTCCCCCCAGGCGTCTGTGGAGCTCTTCCAGGGGGTCCGCGAAGCCTTGCTGGTTGACACTACCAGCCTTGGCAGGAACACCTCCCAGACAAGGGGTCACACATGAGAACTGATGAAAAAGGTTGAGGATGTCTCTGAAGGCATCCAGGGCACCTGCCAATGTGACGAGGTGGGCGAGGGACCCTGGGTCTAAGCTGCATTAGCGGGGAAAGCCGTGAACCTCCATTGTAGGAACATAGCCATAGTTGCTGGATTGAAACTTCCCAATAAAGTGGCAGATTGGGGAAGGGGGCAGGCTTAGCAGCAACCAACCAACAGGCACCAGGGATATTGGAAGGGGTGGCCTGCGTTACTCACTAATGCATGAGGAGTATGAGTATGCATGAAGCATGCAGACTATGTGCATGAAGAGGCTGGGCCAGGGTTTGGGCAAGGCAGGCCATGATGAAAAATCACTAGCATGAAACAACTGGGCCTCCTCCCTTTCATACTTTCATCCTGGCCGGGGTGCTGCTCTAGCTGCTTCCGTTTGGGTCTACGGTTGGCTCCCTCCTCACTTGCTCACTCGTCTGGCCGGAAGAGCGAGTGAGTGGCAGCGGATTCTGCAAAAGACATCTGTTGCAGCTTGGGGCCTTTCTGCACTACACTGTTATAGTGCTATTATCCCGCTTCCAACATCCTGTGGAATCTTGGGGTTTGTGGTTTACGGAGGCCAAAGAGCTCTCTGGCTGAGAATTCTAAAGGCCCCCTCCCCAGACTGCAAACCCCAGGATTCTATAGGATATTGAAAGGGTATAGGAGCACTATAACAGTGTGGTGCGGAAAAGCCCTTGGTTGTTTGGCCTCCTTTCTCTTATACTCTTTCTGGTGTAATCCTGGCAGCGCCTCTGCCAGAAAAGGAGCGCAACAGAAACACTCCCCTGCACACTGGACCGGCTCCTGCGGAAGGGAGCGCAACGGACATGCCTCTTCCTTCCTTCTGCAGGACAACCAGACACTTTCCCATGCTGTGCTGGTGCTTCAAAGTTATGGGTCAGCACAGGCTGATGGGCTAAGGCTGCTTGTTCTCTCCCTGGGCAGCAGCTTCTCTAAGCTCAAACCTCTGGTTGCTGGCTTGCTGGAGTTAAGCTAGAATTAGATACTGTTGCTACTGGAATACGTGGACAAGGTGTGTCTGTTCCTAAGAGGCATTGGCATCCGTCTCTTTGCAGATCAGTGGTTCTTAACTTGGGGTCTTTCTCATTGTGACTAACCATGTGCCTCTGAGAAGCTCACCGCTCCCCTTTTTAATAAAGGTTGCTTATTACAAGGGAGAGTTTGAGCTCCATCGGTCAAGTTATTAAGAATATGAGATACCTGAAAGTGTTCCTCAAAGACTTTGAAAGATATTAATTTGACTTCACTCTTAACAAAGCGAGGCACGAGTACTTTCTGTAGCCGCGATGGCCCAAGAGGCCTGGAAATACTGGGTATCCTGGCGTGTAAATATTTGATACTGATGTCTTGAAACCGAAAACATTTTCGCTTGCCACAAGATCGGTCGTACCTTACTCAGAGGGTAGCTGTTCAAGTCCTCGCCCTTGGTACCTTCCGTGATCTCGAAGTTGCTTCCATTATGGTTGCTAAGTGCTAAAAAGAAAGACTTCCAATGATTTTCTCCCCTCAAGGAGCACAGGAGTTGCTTGGCAGGGCTGGAAAATCCTCTGGAGAAGGTTTTTGGTGCCAGAGGAGGGCAACGAGTGGAAGGGAGGGAAAGTCCCAATTCCCCTGCCATCGGATACAAAAGTACACCTCAGGGTGGAGAGTGGGTTGAATCTGAAACATAAAAATACCGAAGAAGAGAAGGAGGGTGTATCCCATTCAAAGCCAGGTGAAGTTTCTTCCAGTCGTCTTAACAAATGCTGCCTTTACTGCAAGGAATAGCTGTCAATGGGCTTCACGTGTGCAGGTCCAGAAGACAAGCAACTACCACCGTGTGTTATGTTAGGAAGTATTGTCCAACGAGGCCATGAAATGATCAAAAAAGACATCTTGATACCAAACATAAAGAACATGCCACTAAAAGCATTGATTTTTTTTTTCAAAAGTAAGGAGAGGGAGCTTCAGGAAAGGTGCAAAAGGGTTAGAAAGACTTCAGTCTGTTGTACCAAGGAAAATGCTGTGGGGGCCTCATTTGAGGTTTCTCAGCTAATAGCAAAACTTGGAAAACCACACACAGTAGCTGAAGAACTTATATTACCTGCTGCAGAAATCATGGCTTCTGCATTCATCAGTGAGAAAGCTGCCAAGGACCTTTCTTTAATACCTTTGTCAAATAACTATTTGAATATTTAAATATTATTTTAAATGTTTAAATCTTGATTTAAGTCTTGGGGGTCCCCAGCAACAAATTATATTTACAGGGTGTCCCCAGTAAAGAAAAGGTTAAGAACCACTGGGCTAAGATGTTCAACATCAGCTACTATCAGGGGCTCCAATCGACAGGGAAGTGGTCTTCCTCAGGGAAATCAATGAACGGGGCCATCTTTAGTCAAGCCAGCACCGTATTCAGTGTATATTCACTAACTTCAGTGCGCTGTCCTCCAAGATGACAATGACCCAAATCTTCGAACGTGAGCTGGTGAGAAGAACGCTATTATATTCTGCTTACTTATTCTTCAGGTTTTGATAAAGGGACTCTGTTTTGTAGCTTTTGAAGTCAAGTTACAGGAATCCTGTATCACCTTTTACTTAATAGAACTTTACTCATACCTAGGTAAGTAGCAAAGTTGCTAAGGAATCCTGTTAATGAATTGCAAAAATGCATATTGGGACACTAGCAAGAGTGTGCGATGCACATCGGTGTGCAATGCACATGGAATACTTTTTTCTGGCTCTGTTACCTAGTAGCATAACAGCAGCTCCCTTTTGGATGCAGATGTTAGAACACTGTCCGGTTCTAATTCCCACATATGTTAAGTCTACTTAGGGAGATAAAACTCTGATACAGGATTACAGGCATTAATAAGTGTGTTGGGAACAACCAGAATGCCCCTTTTATGGCATTTCATAATAAAAAAGGACTCTTGATTCTCAAAGCCCGGAAAACCCACAACAGCCTATGGATTCCAGCCGTGAAAGCCTTCAACTTTACAGTGGGGAGTATGTTTAAGTCAAGACTGCCCTATACAAGATCTGTGCAGATCAACTCTGTGTCCAAAATCAAGTGGTCTTTTTTGATCTGGATCTCTTGCCTGTTTGTTGCTGTTTTTAGCTTTATTGCCTTTTCATTATAAATTTATAATGGTCTGTGATTTTTTTTAAAAAATATTTGTCTATGCTTTCTCTTTGCATGTAGGAAATATAATATGTTGATGGATAAAGTTGCTTTGTGTTCAGCCAGAGAAGCTCAATCAGTATCGTCTAACCAAAGCCCAGCAACAGCTCTGCAGCGACTCAGACGCAGTCTTTCTTTGCCTCTCCTGGGGAATGCTGGGCTGGGACCTTCTGCTTCCAGAACATTTGTTCTACTGCTCAACTATAATATCTTCCTAAGATCCTGTAGATCCTACTTAAAAACAGAACTGTAGCTATCAAAGAGATACACTAACACAAGGTTAAGCAACAGAAATTACAACTCCTTAGAAGTAAATATTTCCAAATTAACTTAAATGGGCAATCTAAAGAAATGGTGGCTATCCAAGGGAAATAGCAGCAAATGCTAATTTATAAGCATTTGTACAAGACCTCACGAAGTATTCTCACAGTGCAATAAATCATTAAATTCTAAAGCTGCTCTCATACCTCCCCAAGTTATTGTACAAGCTTTTACGGAAACAAAAGCGCATGACTGAATGTAATTTTTCAGGCAACCCAGCCTAACAGGACAAAGAAAATAGCCCTTTTGTGAAGATACCTTTTAGATGCAAAAGGATGATTCAACCAATCACATTTGGTTCTCAGTTATTAATACTCACATTCATTTCAATAAGAGAGGAGATGGAGATTCTTGTTTAGGCAGCATTCAGATCGTCTGCAATGCACTTGGCAATTATCTTCACAGCATTCCCAACTAAGCATTTCGAAATGTAATACAGCCAGGTCTTGATAAAGAAGCATGGGGTATTTATTTATTGTTACTGGGTGTTTCGGAGAAATGTTGATGGCATGACATGCTCATTTAAAAAAAAGAATTGGTATATCTCAGAATAAGAAATTGCAGCTTGGATAGCTAACAACTATGATCAGAACAGTTTCCTGAAATTGACAGGATTAGATTTTTGTCAAACAGTTATTTTGTTTGGTTCCCATAAACATTTAATAGCATCTTAGCACACAAACTGTGAGCATAATTCCATTTGGGTAGTGGCAACTGTACCATTTTATATTTGTCCAGTCAGTCAGTAAAATATATTTTCCTCTGCTGATTACCTGCTGAATGAGCATTCTTTAATCTCGTGCCCTCCGGGTGCTTTGGGCTACTACTCCCCTGTTCCAGCCCACTGACTGAATCAATCCAGAATATCTGATGGACACCAGATGGAAGAAAGACTGCTCTAGATTGACTCTTAACTAGTTAGCAGAATAAACGGACACATTACAAAATGTGTAATAGGTGAACAAAATATATTTTTAAAAAATTAACAAACAGAGAAATCAATAGGACAAAATGAATACAAGATGCCCAAGATAGACTGCAACATTAACAGAAATTAAACTTGTAGTACTCAACCAGAACAGCACTGATGATATGAATCGTTCTCTGGATGCTTTCATCTTAGACTCTTAGGAACTAATTGTGCTAATAAGCTAGTAGTGTAATATGCTTCATCCATTTCTTTCCTAACTGGAAATAAATAATTTGAATTAGTAGAATCACAGCTGGGGAATGGCCTAGAATTGCTCAACATCTCGGCCCATTTACTTACATCTCTCCCCACAAAGACCGCCTGGAAAAAAATGTTCGAAGGCATTAACAATACAAGGAGCATTTGCAATGGGTTTCTGCCCCTTCAATAGTTGTGTGTAACTCTTGCGCAGAGCTATAAAGAGACACAGAAATGTCATTTTTTGTATCTGGCCGTTGAATCCATCGGTTTTTGAGACACAATCTGGTTTTACAACCATCCAACTCTCTGCCTCAAGGCAGCATAAATCGTGAATACAAAACTCTTTCCACACCACATATAGGTTACTCTCAGAGTAGTTGGGCTTTTTGTTGTGCCTCAGAAAACAAAAATATGTACACTGCCAGCCCCATCCACGCACAACCAAGAAGTCAATTAACCCTGCAGACCTCACAAATGCTTTGGAAGATTTCCACAGTATTGAGTTGCTTAATTTCCGTTACGGAAAGACTCTATCAGCTGCTGTTTATCCAATGTTAGCAAACAGTCCTTTTCACACCACACAACTGTAGCACTAGAATTCCACTTTAGCTGCCATGGCAATACCCTGCAGAATCCTGGAAATCTAGTCTGGACAGCACTGGAACTCTCTGGCTGAGAATTCTAAATGCCCCCCTGAAACTGCAAATCCCAGGATTCTATAAGATGGAGCCATGGTAGTTAAAAGTGGAATCACAACACTGTAATAGTGTAGCATGAAAGTATCCTTATATCCTACCGCATAATATGTGGTCATGTTAAGAGTAGTTTCTGGTTGCTGTAGTTGTTACCAGCTCCCACCCAAACTGACAAAAGATCCAAGTTGTGTTGCTTTTAGTTTTTGAAAGCTGTATATACTTCCTGCAGTTTTAAAGAGGCTCAGCTATAGGAACAGTGCTACATAATTCATGAATAAGATGGCTAATCAAAGTTTACATCTTTAGGGCTATTACAACGGCTTGTGCCTATGTTTGTTTCCTTTCTGAGGAATGGGTTATGCCATTTTACCTGCTGGAGCAACAACAGTGCCCATGAGGACTCTCTCTGGGGCTGAGCTTGGAAAAGTACCTTTTTGTAGTAAGGCCAGAGAATGTCTGATGATTATCTTTGCAACTGACACGCTGTGTAAAAGCAGTTAAGTAATGTGTGTAACGTATTCAGGCAGCCAAAAGCAATCGACTTAAAATCTTATACAGAATAGCTTTTCATGAACCGAAATAATTGTATGCTGTGTGACTGGGAACACATTTCACAACACATGCCTCAAAATCAGAAGCAAAACAATTTGAAAACTTTTACACACTCATGATAGTTGCATTCAGGATGGACGAAAGAATGAAGTAAGAACACACATGAAAACATACATTCCAGATGGCGATGTAAAAAATAAATAAATCCCAAGACTGAACATGGAGTGCGCTAACTGGAGAAAGTAGCTATGTCTCAGCATGTCAATAAGCCAGCATGCGTAATGGTTTGAGCACTGGATTATGATTCTGGCGACCAGAGTTCAAATCCCTGCTTGACTGTGGAAACCCTCCAGGTGACCTTCCCTCTCGGTCTCAGGGGACGGCAAAGGCAATCTCTCCGAACAAATCTTGCCAAGAAACCCCCGTGATAGGCTTGCCTTCGGGTTGCCATAGGTTTGAAACAACACGAAGGCACACAACCACAACAATTCAGCACATCACCAACTCTCCCTTAAGAGGAGTGCACTCAGATCTGGAGGCTGGGGGGAAGCTGATACAAATTACGGGCACCAGCAATCTGAATGGGCCGCACCTATGCTGCATATATTTTCTTATTTCTCAGCAGTATAATTTGTTTATTGTTTTTGTCATCCTTTGTAAAACCAGTTAATTTCTAAAAAATACTACTGATATGCACAATTCTGTATTACGAAATGCTAACAATTTTTAGCCGACCCACCCTTGCTGCAAGAGGGTGGGACTGTGGACCAAGTAATGGAAAAGAAGGTACGGGAGAGCAAAGTGAGAGGAAGGGAACGAAAGGGATGAGTGGCTGAAAAAGCCAGTTAAAATGCAAGACTGCTTATGACAGTGGTAATGCTGGCTGAAAAAAGACTTTATTAGCCCACTGTGGCCTCAGTTGCTTGGAAAAGGAGTGGCTGCACCTTTACTCCATGATCCTTGTGAGTAGCTTTCCCAATCTTTTGTGAGCTCCTGGACCTCCGAAAGCAGCTCCTGAACATCTCCTGGGTGTCCCAGCTGGGCTGCTAAGGGGAATGGGATGCCGAAGGACAGGTGAAGGTTGAAGAGTGAAGTCATGCAGGTGGCCGAGGGACAGCGCTGGTTTTGGGAGACAACGACTGTCTTTTCCTCCCCTCCCCAGAGAGACTGAAGGGTTCTCGAGGGAATAACTTCCGCGTACTGACATTTTCACCGGTGCCTAAACCTATTCTCAGCAGCCCTTTGCATACTGACATTAATTCTGCAACTTTCAGAGCAGTGGAGTTTGAGAAAACGCCGTTCTTCCCCTGAAACGTTCAAGTACCAAATACACATCTTTCCAGATTTAAAGTAACCTAAAAATGTCACACGCATAATACAAAAGCACCTATCATTCTCAGGTTTTCACTCTCTCTCATGCCCCAATTTCTGGAATTAAGAGACTTGTAAAAACAACAACGACCACCCAATAACCTGGTCTTGTTTTCCAGATTACTTACAATAATTCACAGAACGGCTGAATTGAAATTGTATATGAAACAGACAGAAATCACATTTATCTAATAATCATCATCTGTATCCTCTTCCACTTATCATCTTTTCCATTTCTCATCAAATGGGCCTGTACGGTATATGATGGGGAAAACAACGGAGCCATGGGAAATGTTCCAGTTTGATTTAATCCAGTCAAATGTGGTTCTTTAAAGTTAAATAGAACAGTTTCTCATAATTAGGACTCAACATTTGCTTTCATTATCTCAAAAGATTTCAGAACATCTGCACCAAAATACGTGGGCTTTGAAAGAAAATATATTGCTAATAGAAAAGGCTTAATTGGGCTGAGTTGTTTTGTTATTAATGGATGCTGATATTGTTTCTCTTTGTGGACCTATGGTTAGACTGGAGCATCAGTTTGTTCAAAGGAAGCAAAGAAATCTTTCAGCAACGTACAACTTTGCCTTCTATCAGGCACCTGAAACCTAATGGAAGGTAGAAGAACAAACTAGATCAATTGTAATTTCAGTAATCACGGAGGAATCTAGAAAAGGTAAGGACAGAACTTATGGGAATAGTCAATTCACACATGAGAGTATAGTAGAGAGCCTTCCCGTATTAGGCCAAAGAAGAAAGATCCACGAAATGGCAATGGCTGTAACTTCAGCATGGACAATCCAGATGTGGCATAAAAGATCCATTATTAGATCTCCAAAGACCTCCCTGCACCAGGCAGTTGAAAGGGAGGTAGCTGAATGTTATTCATGACACCAAGGTAGTGTTTGATTTGTTTTTTTTTTTAACTTTCTCTGCATTATCATGATTTAAATTTCTTCCCACTCACAGCTATTAGCTACAGGTGAGACACACATAATATAATTTAGGGCTTGGGTTTTGTTTTGTTTTTTTGCACTGCCTATTAAGCAACGACAAACACACTGGAAGCTTGTTTACAGATCTCCCATGACACGTCTAGTCTGGCAGAGCTAGCATTACAGGTAAAACACGCTTCCTTTAAAAAGAATGTACCCAGGAAAATTTCATAGACAGAAACCACTTTCTGATTACTTTGCCCCAGAGAATACGTGCAAAATAGTGCTCCCTTGTGTACCAACGGCTGAGGCTGCTACCTTTATATATGTGAAGAACTGTTGATGAACGGCTGGGTGAGCAATTCCCTGCTTGGAGGCCCCGAGGGGGCCGAGAGGAAGGTTGTGGCTCTCATCTTCCTCCAGACAGGGTGCTTCTTGGGAGCCTCTGCCCTGGTCTCCCGGGGGCTCAGCCGGTCAGGGACTGAGCTGACCTGCTTGGGGCTGGGCCTTCAGCTCTGGCAGTCTTCACCTTCCTTTGCTTGGTTCAGATCTAGCATGTATGTTTCTGCTTTATTGGGAATTACGGTTTTCATTTACTGATCTTGAAAGGTTTTGTTGTTTGCAGTCCCCGCCTCCCCGCCCCACTTATTCTCATCATGATTTTGTGAAAATTGGATTTGCCTTGGGGCCAGATCCATGAGGATGTGGGGTGGGGCTTGAATGTTCATTGTCTGCACTGTGGCAGTCCCGTGAAGAGATCTCAGGCTGAAAGCTGTCAGCAACAACCACAGCTCAAAGCCATCTCGCTTCTTTCACTTCCAGGTTATCTATGGCAACCCCCAGACTTGTGCCCGTGGTGAACCCCATATCCAGCCATCTCACGGTTTCCTCTAGCAGGTGGGTTGGGGTAAAAGACCTCCATCAGTTAGCAAGTGGGTCATTCACTGATGGCACCTGAGACATATACTTTGTCAAGGCTCTAACAGCTGTTACCAAAGAAGCTGTGGTCACACTCCTACTCTAACAAGGTCTTTGCATTTAGTGTCTTTTCCATCCCCTCCTCTGCCCCCTCCCCTTACTCACTGGTCCAGAATACTGTTTTCAGGACAGTGTTAGTTTTCATAGCCACCAAGTTTAATCGACAAAACAGAGCAGAAGTATTTTGTAATTCCTGTATTTTGGAAAAATACAGTAATTAAATCTCCAAACTTGTGCACTGCTAATGCAACTTAACTTGTTTTTTTGCCCAAGGATTTCTCAGTAGAACTGAAGTATCTGAAGTGCTACCCTCTATCTATTAAGTGGCCATCTGCAATCAGTACAGTGAGTAATTTGTACGATTCCTTTATATACGTTTCTTATTACAGCGTATTGCCACTGGCTTAGAGTTGTAAGGTCACATTTAGTGAAAAACAAACACATAAACAAAGGAAGCCTAAGAAATCCATGAATTTAAAAAAGATTAAATGGTAATGAAGCCAGGTGATCTTCATATGTAGCAACACCGTAGTTCATTGTTGTTAACATGCACATTGATATCAAGCTTCCTGAACAGGTGCTTGCGTGCTGTACTACACAGCTCACACAGTATGCAGTTGTATCAAAGGTTAAGAAAAGTTGGAGAATTCAGTTTATAAATTCGTTTGATTGTAAAAACACGGAGGCGACCCTTGTAGAATGTGAAATAAGGTTTTTCTTCAGTATGAGCAGGAAACAAATCTTGGCGAAAACCAAGCAGCAGATGAAACATCACAACAACTTTACTCAAAAGAAGGGGAAGACAGACTAAGGAAGAAGTGGAAGATGTTTGATAGTCCAGCCTCCTGCTAAATCTGCAAATAATGCACCTCCCCTTGGATAGAGAGAAGAGGACCCAGTATTGGGCTATTAGGAGGCAAGAAGTAGAAAGAATACACTGGTTTTGTATCACCATTTCTACAGAATATTGCCCAGGCTTTGCAGACATTTACACTAGTAGCCAATCACACTTGTTGGAAGAGAGCCTTATAGGTGATAATCCCAGGCTAGAATTTACTAACCCTCAGTGGAGGTCAGGGAAGCTGGAATATCATGGACTGGAGATTCTCCAACACTTAGGCCTCCTTTATGCTGCCATGGTACTGTGGTAGACACCGACTGTATTCAAGAAATGTCATGCTAGGCAGTGAGTGCCACTTCCAAAATGAAGTGTAAAGTCTACCAGAACATTTGTCCACAAAAAATAAATAAATAAAAGGAAAACCATATGAAGTTGTATCAAATGTTTTTGATAGAAACCAGGTTATATGCAGTTATTTCACACAATCTGTAAACTAATAATGTTAATATATACCATTTTTTTTTTAAAAAAAGTGGCCCTTGGCTCAGCTCTGTTCTACCATACATAGCTATCTGAATTCTTGCATCACACAGAAAACTGCTTTTCTCAGCAGCTCATATTACCAAGGGAAAGCGTAAGGTACTGTCTCCAACAGTGATATTTGTGGGAAGAATGTGAAGACTGCTGTAGGACACCTACCAAAGATGCAACAATTTTTGAAAGACATGGACCAATATTTTTTTCACAGTTAAGTATCTGCAACAAGGTTTGCACCATGTAAAATATGGCAGAAATTGCCTACTAGTGTTTTTAAAAAATCCCTGATGTATTGCTGCAAGAAGAAAATACGACTCATGATCTGGGCTTTCATGTTCTCAAAACAAGTAACAAGGTGACATTTTACCTGTGCTTAGCACAATGTGCTGTCAAGTGTGTGGTATGGAATAACACAGCTAGAGGAGCTAAACAGATTCATAATGTTAATACCAAAATTATCCATGGATTTTGTCTGGCAAATAGAAAAACCTTACTCTCCCAATGGAATATAAAGTTTAAAAGGCAAGAAAACCATCTGACTTGTTTCTCCCACAAAATGTGGAGATCCTGAAAATTTGTACTAGTATGATGTTCTTTGAACATTAGCCCAATGTTACCAGCACAAGCAGCCAATCTACCACTTACTTGCTGGCAAAGAATGCTTCAGGTCTGGTCTAGAAGGAGTCAGTAATTAAAAAGGCAGCAATATAAAATTAGTCAAGATGAACCAGATGGAGGTACTGTAACTCAAAATCTGAGTCTTAATTGGCACTTACCACAGTGACTCTAACTACAATTTGACAAATATGATAAAATACTTCTGATGTTAAACTATGTGGTGCTGCGTCCACTTATTTCTTTTTATTAATAAAGTAATTAAGGTTCTGACTTGGAAGAAAAATGATATGAAACAAGGTAGAGAATATATGCCGTCAGTGACCAGAATTTTTATATTTTATATCTTGTGTTTGTGTGTGTTTTTCGCCACTAAACTAGAAATAGTTGAAGCCCCATGCAAAACCTACTGTTTTGGTCTTCAACGAGATGGCCTGTTCAAAGGGGAGGAGTCGTTTATGAAGAGAATACCTTCAGGGAAAAAAGGGAATTAAACAAGCTTTTAAGAAAGTATGAATCCTTATGTCTCCATCAAATTCCATATCGTACATAATTGTATACACACATGAGCTGTATATATAATATCTACACACATACACATTTTGCCTTTCAAAGGAGGTTAAAAGTCAATGGATAATGAGCCCTGAGCCACATCCTCCCGACCCCTAACATAGATTTCACAAGGAATCTCTTCCATCACCCTGTCTTCTATCACCTGCTCTGGGCACTCATGAGCCTGTTTGAAAGTATAGCTACTTTTTTTGAAAGTGCTGTTAAAGGTCTTCATTGGCTGTGGCTGTGCAAAATCATTGCGGAAAGGAAGTTCCATTGAACTGAGGTTGGTCCTGCTTTGCTTTACTGTCGCAGTTTGGGAGCCACAATGATGATCGTGAATGCACCTTGAAGCTGTTGAAGAGCGTCTCATTTTCTGGTAGTTTTCAAGTTCTTCAGAGAGGTCGGCCAAGTCAGCAGAAATCTCTTTGTCTCTCAGTGAAAAGAGCTCGTAATGAGGAGGATCAAAAACCTCCTGGAAGCCAGTTTTATTGAAAGTAGTTTTGCAAGCCATCACCTTCTTGCGAGGCTGCTTCACCTGAACCAGGATTGAAATGATGAGAAGAACCAAGACAATCCCTGAAGTAATCCCAATTATTGTTCCATGAGTTTTGGTTATTTGTTCAAACAACCCCGTTTTCTTCTTTTCTGAAAAGGACAAAGAAGCAGCAAAAGCAATTCTAAGTGTAACCCCGGAACATGTTGTTAAGATTCATTTAAACACTGTTTGAAACTTGTTAAAGAACATGTAGAAGTCCCTCTCTGCCTCCTCCCCCAAAAAAGACAAAAAGTTCCCATCCAAAATATAGAAATCTAATAACAGGAAATTACTGAATACTGGAAATCTGCATGTGTGGTTAAATATAAGAAAAACCTTATTAGTGAGGTGGGGGAAGAAGAACCAAAGGAGTTCTGCTTCTAAAGTAGGAGCTACAGAAATGGATTGTATCCTACATTGTGGCTGGGATCCTACATTGAACTGTAGCTGCATTTCCTCCCTGCTTCCTATGTGTGCAATCTACTTCCCTGGAGACTCCACTAACAGCCATTTAGCAGGGAAGGATGGCTGGGCAGCATCCCACTGTGTTTCTACAGCTAGACATGTGAAGGTGACATCATTCTCTATGAGTTCCAGAAGACCCTAAGCAGATGTAGGACAATACCTCCTTCCTCCTTCTGTCCAGTTACAGAAACTCAACTAGATGCTGCCTGGTTGCCCCTGTCTTTTCCAGTCATGGGTGGCACCACAGCAGCAGGCAGGGAGTCACTGAGATGGAGATTCTGGGTCCCTCTTTCTGCAATGAATGTAACACAGCATACACAGGTGTAATGTAACATTACATCTATGTATACCAGTAACAGGGTTTCAACTTGGATTTCTGTATCAACCATACTTTTATCTGTGGAGCATTTTGCTCTTGTGAAACATCTACAGATTGCATGAGTGCAAGGAAATACAGTTTGCTCACTGGAGATAAGGGAAACTTGACCAGAAGAAAAACTAGATGCGTAAAATGTAGGTTTGAGACAATCTTTAGCTCAAGTTCTCAAGTGCCATTGGGGGTGTGTGTCAGAAAGTCTGATATTTTTAAGTACCAAACAAATTTGTTACAGTAGTAAGATAACTTGATAACTACTGTAAGATAAATGGCACAACCATTTCTCACAAGAAAAGCAACATATTGGTTAAACTGAAGGCCTCTCCTGGGATTGTCATGGAAGGCATTATTTAGTCCAATGGTCTTAATGGCAACATTTCAGCTGGATTTTAAAATTGAACAGAGCCAGACCAAAAATACCCAAATAGCACATTATCTGTCCGATGAAGTTTTATTGACAAGCCCAGTTTCTCACTGTTTAAGACATATTTTGTTTTTAAACTTCATTGACACACACTCCATCAGTCAAACAGGGACAGACTGCCATCTACGCTAGTCCTCTTAGACATGTCACACAGTTCTCTTAAGAATATCATACCATAGAACACTCTAAGAAATGCTTTTAATTCAACCCTTCTGGTTCTGCTTGAGTTGAACTAGTTCAGATGGTTTCACAACCGATACAAGTAGCTTATTTTTATCCTACACTTATCTCTGCTTCAGCCTGTAAACATGATTATTCAGTGTGATAACTAACCACTTTAACTCTGATGACTAGTACATATTTGTTAGTTTTTCTTCTCCTGTGAAGTTAAATGTATAATGGAAGTTGAAAAGAACTCTCTGGAGATATATTAGAAAAACTAGGTTTAGCTGGAACATCTAAACATATTAAGTAACTTTGAAATGTATAGTAATCTCTGGAAGCAGATATATAACATACACCTTCACTTATGGATGTGACTGAATAAAATTCTGTTTTTTCAAAGTGTAACTATGGAAAATGATCTTCTCTCACTGATACACAGTTTCTTGAACTACACCATTTAATCGACCACTTAGTAAAACTGGTAGATCCAAAACTGTGAAGTACCCTCCCTTCACAGCAGGCCCAAAAAAGAGGGACCAGATCCTGCACCAGAGAGTCTCCACTCACAGTAGATTCCTTCTACCCAGCTGGCAAGTTAACTGTCAGGGTTGCAGAAAAAGCAGGGAACATATGGGAGCATCTAGTCACAATGCACTCTCCCTTTCCTGTCTCTTTCTCTTACTGGCTTTAACAGGGAGTCTGAGATGTCCTCTTCTCATGCTGTTTCAATACTAATATAAGAGTGATCTTCTGTATAAATATACACATACATGCAGCTGAGTACCCACAGATGAATACAAAGTTTTCATCTCAAAACTCAATGAGACTTAGTTTTTCAGACAAATTAGATTTGTTTTGTCTGTGGAGGGGTTAAGGGAAGAGACATGCCACTTTTCAGACACTAGAAGTTAACAGTGTCTGACAAGAATTATTAAATTTGAGTACTTCACATGAAAGCACACAAGATGGCACTAGTAGATTATAGCAATTTTCAATGTTTTATGACCTAAAAAACAGGAGGGGGGCAAGCTTTAGAAGAAAAGGTTATTGCTCTAGTTGACAAGAATCATGCCTATGACTTTTAAAAAACTCTTCCCAAAGAAAAACAGTTCCATTATTATCTCTTGGATAATAAGCCCATATCTACAGCTAAATGTGAATGGAAATGTTTTTCCTGGCACTTCCTAAAAACTTGCAAGATGGATTAATAGACACTATCTACAACAGTGTTAAAAGAGATGCAGGCAAAGATGTTTCTATTCTTACAGACCTTTTAAATGATCTAAGGTCTGCTTTAAAAGTTTGGTTGTGTCATGTCGTTATTTCTCCTAGACATGTAGTGATCTGTGGAATGGGGGTGTGCGTGTATAGTTAGGTAGAAATGCTGAGTGTAACAGGAACAGTACTAATATAATTGAGAATTAGTAGAGGCCGGGGTCTTAGAGACCAAATGGCAGTGTTGTTTATTGGCTGGGGCAATAAATAGCAATTGGACAGCTCAAGTAAATAACATTTGGCTGTTGTGCTTAAACAACAGCAATCAGAGGATGATTTCTGAGGACTGGGCTGGAGGATACAATGTTGGGGTTTAGAATTAAAATATCAAAGACCAAGGAAGAAATTCTAAAGATCAAAATGACTGTAGACAGGAATTGCTTTAACGAAAGAAAACCCATTCGGCAATTATAGGAAGGTGGGTGCAAACCCGGAAGAACCATCAACGGGCATCAGGAACAGATGCTGATGGATTATTGTGTTTTACTATATAACAAAGTAGCTGAAGAAAGGTTTTAATTCCAGCAACATTTGTTTTACTAGCCTATTGTGTTTCCAATAAACAACATGAAAATTATACGTGTGTTTTCTTGAGCAACACAAAGTAGCAGTTCTTGACAAGTTGTCTGAGCTGCTCCAATATTTGTCTTCTGTTTTTAAGATGTTTTTACTGCTGCTTTTTAAATATAATTTTAAACTGATGTGTTTTTTATTAGTTTTATTGTATTATTTATTAAATATTTCATACCGAGAGCTTCAGTGATAGGACAATTGATAAATTAAAAGAAAGAAGGTAAATGAAATGAAAGGCTCTTCTGACTAGACATGACCAATAGTTGTGAGGCAAAGAACCACTTGGAAAAGCTCATTTTAAATTATCTAGAGCTGGTCTGCAACTGATCTATTTTTCTTATGCTATAAAACAAGAAACTCAAATATTGTAACCAGAGAAATATCATGTAGAACAGTAAAAGCATTTTAAAAAACCCTCAAAGAAAAGGAGCTTCAGGGTGAAGAAACAGAGCATATAATGCAGCACACAGAAGGCAAATGCAGAAGCCTGACACATGAAAGAGACCAGAATTCCATTACAAGTTTAACCTGTACGCTGCCTTCTAAAATTTGAGAAGGCAAATCTTTCAATTACGAGGGAAGATATATCATTCTGTTCACAATCTTTGGATCTGAGAATACTAACTAGAATTGGCCTGAGCTCATTTAAGAAAATTAGAAGACACAAGACAAACAGCCTTACCAGCCCCAGGTTTTGTCTACTCACCTTTGCAGTGGTTTTCATCCCAAGGATATGCACAGTTTTGAATGCCATTGCAGACTAGAGAATTATTGATGCACATGTTGCTATGGCAAAAGTAAGTGCCGCCTGAGCAGGGAGCTATGAAGGAGCAAAGGGGGAAAAGTTCTGGGTTACCCAGTCTACACACCACATACTACATAGTAGTGCATTCAAAATATTCCTATAGCTATGGCTACTAGCATATCTTACCTACCTCTAACCTCCCCCACCCCCAACAATAGTATTCAAAATAGCACATCATGGTCAGTCTTTTTCTCAGCTATGCTGTTTGGGTGAGGGTTGTTTTGTAGAATTGTTGTAGGTTATTTTGCAGTAAACGGAAATTGTACTCGCAGAATTCTCTACCAGGTTCATTTTTCAGGCTGGTCAGTTGCTTAAATGATCACTGCTTTTAGTAATGAGCAATGCACTTTAAATTATTATAATCTGTGTCTAGTTATATATTGTTATTTTAGGTGCAGTAAGCTACTGATTAGGAAACGGACTGATCAGAGCATATTAATGCCATTTGAAGTTTAATTATAATTCTTGCTATTTCAAGCTGTCCTTAACTGTGTATTTCAAGCAAGAGCCAAGATGAGTAGATTTGGATCAACACAGCCCAATTTTGGATCAACGTGTCTTCCAATTTTAAAATGCCCAGTCTATTAAAAAAAATATTAATCCAATTTCCTTCTAAATCCTGAAAGCCACATTCATCATTCAGCCAAAGATTATGCTTCAAATATGGATATAAAACTTCTCAGATGCAGAGAACAGCAGCCTTATTTTAACAAGCAGCAAAATAGGTGCACCTGTCCTATAGCAAAGATGGGCATTACAAGCTACAGTTTTATCTCATGATCTTTTAGCTGATGAATCTAACAGCTGACCAATTCTCACCACCTCTCCATGATCACAGCATGATACTTTGGTTTGGTCTGGAGTTATACGCTAACTCTGTCCCCAGTTTAAAGTAAAAGCAGTGTCTGCAACCAGCTTTCATTTCATGCATGCAAGAGAAAAAGGGGAAATAAATGAGGTAAATTTAATACAGTTCTGCCATCTTTTATAACATACTCCTAGAATTGCCTCCTTGAACATTTGTGGACTTCTCCTTCCTTCATTTGTTTTCTGATCTCAGTTAAAGCCTTCTTGTTTTCCAAAGCTTTTAGAATTTTAGTTTAATATTGTTTTATCATCTTGTATATTTTGATTACAGTGGATCCTGGGTATCCGCAGGGGATTGGCTCCAAGACCTACCGTGGATATCAAAAAATGCAGATGATCAAGTCCTTTATATAAAGGGATGAGAAGGGAGTCTGAATGTCACCAGATCCCTCCACTCCACCCTGTGTGCTCTGCAAAGGCAGCCACTGCCCTGTGTGTGAACCCTAGCATTCCCAACAACTAGTCTTCCTTCATTTCACTCTCTCCCTTGCCACTCAATCTCTTCCACCCCCATGTGCCTCACAAAGGCAGATGCTGCCATGCACATGAACCCTAGCTTTCCCTCCCTACCCTGACAATCAGACTGCCTCCCTCTCACCACTGTATCACCTCAGTGGTTTCTTCACCCTCAGCAAAGCATCACAGAACACCTTCCACCACAGTCCTTGTGAGGCCACCAGGCGGGGCAGTGGTCAGATGTAACATCCTGCACTGCTTTTTAAACAATATTTCTTTGAATACTGTAAATTTTTTGGATGTTTAAATATTTTAAAGTTATTTTTGATCCACAGTAGGTTGAATTCATGAGTGGTAAGCTCACAGATACCACAGGCCCACTTATATGCATTTGTCAGTTTGCTTTAAACTATATTGCATTGTTTTTTGCAGTACATCAGGATAATTTGTTTTAAAATTGTCTATATAGTTTTATATGGTTATTACTCTTTCCTTCTTCTCTTTCTCTCCCCCCCCTCTCTCTATATATATATGTATGTATGTATTTGAGTTTGTGTATTAGGCTGCATGCCTTTGGCAAGACTGGCTGTTTGTCATTGTTGTTGTTTTACATGTAAAGTACATTCATGGCACTACACAAATAAACAATGATGATATACTTACGATCTACGAATGATGTGAAGAGCATTCTGAATCTGCTTAATCTACTGCCTTCATCTGCCCACATCCGTACCACTCCAGTTCCAGTCTGTAACATAACATCGTTTGCCACTGTGCTGCAAAACTTTGCTTTCAAGTTCTCAATAGAACTACTTCCATCATACACTGCCACAAAGTTTCTCTTGCATTCATTTGAATGTTCCATTTGGTAATCTAGAAATCTTAAATAAATCTGTTTGGTAGGGAAAAAAAGAATTAAACCCTAAGTGGAAGAAGTTAAATCATTAAACAGCATAAAGACAAGTAAGTATTGTCTTTCAATACCAAAATCCCGAAACAAAAGCCTTTACCAGTTTTGCAAACTTCATTTCACTGAAAGAAACAGATGGATTGGGTACATACATTTCTATTCCAGGCATATAAATTAGTAGTTGCTAATTTCTTCACCTTCAGTCTTTTAAGCACAAAAGGCAAACTGAAATTTCTTTTTAACCCTACAGCAAGGTGAAATCTGTATTGCCAAGGTGTTATAACTGTAGTAGCAAAAACTGAAGTTACAGAACTCATTTATTTGTAAAGTAGCTTTCCTTAGTTCTTTATTTTTTCTGCTCCCCCAACTTTCAAACCAGTATTTTGATTAAGCTTCCACATAAAAATAAATAAAACAGACAAGAACAACTCTATGATTAAAAAACTACAATGCATTGTAGGCCATCTATTATATAATGCCTAAAAGAATGCAAGCTTTTGGTCATACATGTATACAAATTTCCTGCCCACCAAATTATTATTATGTCACATTCCTACAAATCTGTCTTGCCAAAAATGTAAGCAATGGTTACTGCCTTGTACAAACATCAAACAGGCTAGTTTGTTCACTAAAGGAGAAATGGACACAAATCAAATATCAAAACTAGAATTTTTCAAGAGTCAGTTGGGGGATACTTCAGCTTCCCAGGACCTTAAAGGGGTCATTTTTTGAACAAAGGAATATTTAAGTACTTAAAGTATTTATTTAACATACTTACCGTGACACTATCAAAATCATCACCTTACCAATGCAAAGACATTTGTGTTATACCCAACCGTTGTTTTGTGAATGGCTACTGTTAAAGAGATTATCACTTTCTATAGTTGTTGCAACCTCAAGTTATTCTGGTTTTATTGGTTACAATCTTTCCCATTGTATACAAATCTGGGAAACTAAAAAAAACAACAGACTAGGTCTATGAAAACCTGTACCATGTTAAGTTTGCAAGGTGCCATAACATTTTTGGTAATCATTTTTCTTACATGGGTGTCCTCTTAGTGATCAGCAAGTTTTCATTTAGGTTTCAATTACAGCATACTTTGCTCATCGGAAACTCACAGAAGGGTGATGATAGTATAAGAAAAAGTTCAAGGTGTGCTCCAGTCTGGCTTGAACACAAGATTCAAATCTACTAAAACACTATCATTCACTGCAGCAAAGAAAAGCATCAGTAATGCTTTTGACAAGCCATTTAACAAGATGAAGAGAGAAGAAAGAACTAGTGGTTGATCAGCAAAACCCTCATACCTTGGGGCCCATTTCCTGCCTCAGTACTGTTTTGGTAGTCCTTTCTTTGTGCTTCTTTTTCCTCAAGCCATCTGGTCCACTTTTTATAGAAATAGCACCCACAGTAGGAGAGCTCACTACAGTGGATATATATGTTGTCTCTAATCTATTTAGAAGTGTACAGGTTGGGAAATAGTGGAACAAAGCCGCCTGCACACACACATGCACTTTTGCATGCTGTTACCCGGAGTCCAGATCAATACTTTTTCCTCACTTAAGAGGTGTTAGTCAGCTCCCCTTATAGGCAGACATGCTATTTCCTAGACCAAAGTCCAAAACTGATCTTCAGCTTCCCCTCAGTAGAAGGTGTGTTCCTTATTCCTAGTTGCTTGTGGATAACGGAGGATCAAATTACTTTTCAATGACCATCAACACTGATCAAGACCTGTTAAGCTTAAGGATCATTCTATAAGACATAGTTGTTTATAACCATGTGGTAAGACCAAACTGTAACCTTCCAGTCACTGTCTTGAGCCTGATCCTACTTAACTCCAAATGCTTCTTCAGAATTTAGATTTAAAAGTATAAAAACCTTTAAAGAATAATAATTCTGTCAAAATAATTATAGTTCATACATGTTACGAGTAGCATTCATTTGAAAATGGTTAAGAATTTCCAAACAGAATGATTTTCTGCTTAAGCCACAAAATTTTAAAACATATGGTCCTAAACCTTAGCAACTGAAGTCTACTAACATTTAGAATTCCTGCAAACATCATGCATCATAAATCATTAACTCAGAAAGAAGAATTAAAATTTAACCAACATAAAACTGAAGATCTATTTCCAGTACTATTAAATAACATTTATAACTAAGCACCCGATTATTTCAAACAATTACTGATTTTTTCCTTCTTGTGTAACTATGTTACAGTTCTTCAGGTCTGTAAGTTATATTACAAAGGTATTACTGGTATTCTTGTTCTCTACACTTAAAAACCACTCAGAGAATATTTATGCTATCTTCTGGAAATGAATATACACTTTTCCTGCTAACACACAACATTTTTTTAATATCTAAATTGTGCGTGTTCTTTAGGTATGGCACTCGGCATCAAGTTCTTTTTAGATTAATCTGATTTACTGTTGGCTGGACATGGATGTTAGGCAATATTAATCAAGAATATAATTTACCTCATTATAAGCATGTGTAGAAAATACAGGCATGTCATCCAGAAAAAAACAAAAAGGCCAAAATACAAAGAAGCCAATTTAAAGCCCAGATGAGACTGATTATGACATCCTTTTACTACACACTACAGAAAAAGGCATGCAATTTCATAAATGTGTAAACCATTCTTAGACATGACCAATCTAAGTTAATAGCAATGCAAAATGGCAACACCAGAATATGGTCTTGAATTAGAAAATTAATGTAAACTACAGAACATTCCCCGCAACCAAATTTTGTGGGGTTGTTTTCTGTTAAATTCATTGGGATATCATGTATATGAATCTCTGTTCCTGAGATGAAAATATAATTGGGAAGGCATTTTTCGACTGGCATTCAGTTTCATATACTGTTTTGCTTAGGCAATGGTTAATAAATGCCTTCAGTTGTTTTATTAAGCTTACAAATAAAATATCAGAGATTAAACATATCAAAGTCTATAGAAAGATGCATCATCTATTCCTAACATGCTGGGCAGCATGTGGCCTACTTTGAGGTATTTGGAGCCAGTCCCCATAATGAAGACATTTTTATGACTGCAGAAAAAAAATGCTTGACCTTAGTTTAAACTAAGTCATACATTTATTTTATTACTGAGTTTGGCCCTTAATTAAATATGAATATTAACACTGAGGAGGAAAAGGCAAAAAGCAAAGTTTGAAGCTAAATTTGAAGGATCTTATTCAAATATTTATACTGCATCCTTGACATCTCACAGGACCCCAAATATGATCTCCTACAGGCTTCACAAGAACAAAACAACCCACAAAACCCCAGTGGAATGGTGCACAGCAGTAACACTACTATTGTGCACCAAAGGCAGTTTATAAAACCAGCATCCATCTTGATTTCTCACACCCCCAACGACTAACAGGTAATTAATTTCAATGAACGAGACACAGCATGCAAATGATTACTAATGACCAGCGGTTCCCAACCACTAATGAGCTGAAAACTGATTAGACACAAAATGATTCAGCAGACTTACCTTGGCATTCGGAGTAGCCTTAATTGTCCATATGCAGTCCACTGCTTGCCCAGGCTTTGTTTTCTCTTCCTGTTCTACCTGACTGGACCGTACTATCCCATCAGCGCCTGAGAGCTCAAATTGGCAATCTAGAGAGTGAGACAGACACAGCGTGCTGTCAAATCAAGGGCAAGAGTGATTTAAAATGTAATGAACAAAAGAGATTAGTACTGCAATACTAGACCTGGAATGGGATTTAAAATACCTCCTAGGTATGTGAAGTCAGGGTCTGTAATAGAGAAGAAGAAAAAAGAATGAATGGTTGGGTTTAGGAAAACTAAGCAGTTCCTTGAAGTTTAAGCAGAAAAGAAGACATTCTAGATATCAGATAAACACAGCATACAGTATGCTAGAATAGTGACCTGAGGAATATCACATTTCTTATTATTCAGTTACCACAATTTGGAAATAATTGATTAAAAACAACTGTTACTTTTAATTTGCTCCTGTGTGTGTTTTTTTTTTTTTTGGTTTGGCTTACTAGGGGCACAATGTCAGCAATTCAATGATTTAATGTTGTTGTTGTTATGGGCCAGTAAGTCACGCCAAGCCGAAAAGCTGAAGAGAGCCATAAGGCCCTACCAGCACCTATCAAGAAAGACTCAAAATTCTAGACCAACAAAAGCAGCAGGGAATACCTGCCTTCAGCAGGAAAGGGCCTGACATTCTGAAAAGACTATAGCTGCCCAAGGGCCTCCTGCCAAGCAAAGAAATCACTTTCACTCCATTCCATTCTTTAATTCCAGGTAGGGCTGGCTCACTGGTTCTTTTTATTTCCATTCTTTTGTTTCCAAAATCCAGGAGGCAGCAGATTAAACAAGCCTATCAACACAGTGCCATGTCATGCATTTTGTCCAGTCTTAGTACTACTTGTTCTCCTGAGGCCCTCCTGTCTTAGGCCCTTTTTGCAACACTCCTTCCATCCTTCTATACGGACAGGAGAACAATGGGACCGCGATGCTGCTGCTGCATGACGTCATCATGGTCCTGTCCTTCTCCCGTCCCCATGCTGCATGACCGTGAGTTAAAAAATTGATGGGATTTCCTTGTCAATGATCCATGATCGCACCACCATCCCGCACTTAACTGCCCTGAGGAAAGGCAGGAAGTGCGACGGTGGCACTTCCTGCCCCAGCACAGCCTGGGAAAGTACCTGGCTGCACTGTGGAAGTAAGCCACGTGTCCATCACGTTCCCTTCTGCAGGCCAGTCCTGTGTGAAGGGGAGTACTGCCGTTGCGCTCTCTTCCTGGCGAAGCACCGCCAGGATCCCTACTGGACGCTGCCGCAAGAAGGTAAGCTGAGGAAAGGGCCTTAGTTTATCCAGCACACAGAGTTCTTCTTGCTGTTGTTGTGCACCCTCAAGCCATTTCTGACTTATAGTGACCCTAAGACAATTCTATCCTAGGGTTTTCTTGCACAAGGTCACCCAGTGGGTTTCCATGGTCATGTGGGAATTCAAGCCCTGGTTGGCAAGAGTTCTAGTTCAACACTCAAATTGCTCCTCAAAACCACCTCACCCTTTAACTAATTCTAACAAATTAAAATAAGTAATTCATTAAAATGTATGAATAACAGGTTCAGATATGTTTAGGAGGAAGAATTAATGAATTAAATGAAAACTTAATTTTTCCAAGTTCAGATTCTTATTTATTCACTTTTTCCAACCCAAACAAACAATCTAGCGTCTTTGAAAGATGAGCAAAAAGTATATATGAAGGAAAAAGAAATAAAGCTCAGTGATGGAGCTCAATTGAAGAGGTTGTAAAATTCCATTATAAAACAGCTTCCCCCAAAGTAGCAGTTTCCAGATGGACTGGAAAAAAAGCTGCCATCAGCCCCAATACTGTGTCTGTGTGATTAGCTCATGAAATGTGCCAGTTTCACTAAATCAGAAACTGTTGGGGGCTAGGGTTCATACAGCTCCTCAAGACCATGGAGCCTGCATTAGCATCATAGCTCCTAAGAACTGATATATTTTCCTCCTCAAATGTCCCTTAGACAACACAAGGAAACTTTGCCATGTTGTTGGCCCCCTCTGGGCCATTTTAGTTGATTTCTGGCCACTTTCTACTGAAAAAAAAAAATCTTCTTCTGGGCTTAAAATGGCCTGGTGGCAAAAAACACAGCAATATTGTCCCCACACCCCCAGGATTTGGGAGCAAAAAAATCCTTTTCATTCCTAACACCCTCAAAAAAACCTGGGGAAGTTATTGGGGCCACAAAAACACTCCTGGAGACTGTATGTGGCCCATGTACCATGTTATCCCCACCACTATAGTTTGAAGATGATGCAAAAACTTCAAAAATTCTACTTTTGAAGGTGGCATGTGCCAGTAAAAATGTGCCATGGGGGGCAATAGTGACAACACCTTTCTCTGTAAATCCCTTGGTTTCTTCAAAAAGTAAAAATCATATCTACAGATCAATTAATGACCAGTGCAGTGAAATAAATTCTGGCCCTTCTACTGTTGCCAGCAATGAACCAATTCCTCAGGTAGTAACAATCAATGGCAACCAATTCAGTTTTACATGTAACGCTCCAAGTTTCATTAGTAACTGGTAACACGTCTATAAGAATGTAAATAGCTATTGTCATGTTCCATGCAACTCCAGTCTGCACAGGAGTGAGTATTTACATCCATGCTTCCCATGTAAAAATAAAATAATTCCTGGATAAACCTGTTAAGTTCAAACCCTGTCATTTAAAATCTTAGTCTGAGATTTTTGTTTATGAAATGGGGAACTGGATTAGTGAGTTCACCTATCTACAGTCAGGAGTAGCACAATATTAAATGATAACGTTTTGCTCTAGAGTCTATACACTGCCCTCAAGAAAGCAAAGATAAACAGGTTAGCCTAGGGCTTATCTGCATTGATGGAAAAATGCAAGAAGTCCCTGTTTTTGTTCATGCCTGTTCTGATTTTACTTTGCAGATCTATATTACATTTTGTTAATTCCAGAATATTATCTGTCAGTCTTGGTATCAACATCTCCCAGGTAAGTTTATTTTAAACCAGCATTTCCCAAAATGAAAAGTACCTCTATAACACTTTGTTTCTGTTATCCTTAAACTAGCTACATGGTTGTTGCTAAGAAACACAGTGACTACTTCCAGGACAGCAGATTCAACAGAGATCAAGCAAGGAAAAGAATACTGTTCATAAAAGAAAATTATCCTAATTCTTAGGTAGCATAATATTGCTAACACTATAACTCCTGACTGTTGACTATGACTCCTGATGGTTAATTAAAAGGAATCAGTGGAAACTGGTGAAAGGCAGTTCCTGAAACGTTGCCTGAATCTAGCTGTGGTCTGCGATTAGTGGGAGGGGGAGGAGAAAGAACGCTAAAGAGGCTGGAGGGAGGGAAACCCAGGATATTACAAGACAGTGCTTGGATGCAAAACCATGGATGTGCATGTAAAATCAAACAAAAATAATGGAAAAATCTTGATAATCTCAGGGACTTTTTATTGTCTGGATAAATGAGAAAAATATAAAGAGTAGATTCTGGAAATTCATTAGTAAATTCAACAGTAAATTCAACAGTTTCAGCAGAATCTTTTAAAAGGCAAAGTATGAAAAGGGGGAATATTTTTTTACCTGGTATAAACGAATACTTTGCTTTAAATCCCTCTCCTTCTAGCTCTTCATCTGAAGTAAACTTTATCCACATAAATCTGCCTGTTGATCTAATTAGGGTAGGACTTTTTAGACCACAGTATCGATCAATGAGTGGGGAGAAACCAAATGGTCCATCTCGAACCTCCAGGTGATCAAATCGACATTCAAAGGAAGGCTCTATGTAGTACGGTTCATCAAAAGTCAATTCAATTCTTTGGCGTGGGGCAGCTATGGCAAAGTAAAAACAATCCAGGTCAATATAACTTTCAGCCACATTGAGTAAGAGCAATTCTGTACCTATTTACATATTTATAACTCAGCTTATAAAAATAAACTATTCCTAAAGCATCTTTGATTAAAGGAATAAAAACAATATGCAATCTGTCTATAATAAAAGAGAACGTGTGTCTTTCAGGATCACAGGTCCACAGCCATGAAACATAAGTAAGTGAAACTTGGTTTTAGAGACAAAAATTACGGAAATTTTGAAGTAATGGGAAAAACATTTTTTCTATATTTTTCTGCAGAACAACAGGAATTTGAAGGAAAATTGAAATATATGTAATAGCATATAAAATTGTACTGTTTGGCAGTTAATGGGATCTAGAAATATAAACACTTCAGATTTCTACAAGCAAAATTGTGAATATAGTTTATATTAAGGAGAGAGCTACAAACTACTACGTAACCTAAACACGTTTTAGGTTTTGCCATCTGAGAAGGAAGGAGGAAAATGAAAACAGAAGTCAATTTTTAAAAATAAGCACAATAAAGTGTATTATTTAGAGAGAAAATCTCATGTAGTTGCAATCTTAAGGATTAGGCTAACAGCATATTCAGATACAGGCCAGAATTCTATGGGTGACAGGCACGTGTATAATCTAGGGCTACATATATGCTGCTCCTTTTAAATTTATTGTGCAATAAGGCATCCAGTAGCTCCTTGTCTTGAAAGCCTGCTGCAGGGTGTGTGCGTGCTGCCTTAGTCCATTCGGTGGCCAGGGGACGGTGCATTGCATCTGGATAGCAGCCAGCTGGAACTGGCTGAAAAGAGCAACCATCTCTCTTCCAGATCTCCAGCATCCTTTGGATATCCAGGAAAGGAATATCTGCTGTGTGCTCCCAGCTGCAAAAGTGCAGCAGGATGTTGTCTAGATGTCTCACATCTTTCTCCAGCCACTAAATGGCTGATGGGGCTTGCATGTTCAGCAATCAGTACAGAAATAAAACTGCAATGTAGAACTTTGGCTATAAGGTTTTACTCAACAGCTGAAATACTGAGCTCTTCAACAAAGTATCATCTTCATAAACATTATACGGTATATTAGTTGTGGACAAAATTAGCCACACTTAAACAATAATCGTGTTCTTGAAAAAGCTAGCATCACAAGTATCTAGTCAAAAGGAGTTTCTGCAAGGTATCTGTCTGAATCTGAACTTTCATTTTCATCTTTGTTGACTTCAGGAAATATGAGGTTTGTATGAACCGGCAGCACCCACTGGGGCTAAAAAAATGTATATTCAATTTGAGTGCTGGACATCTACAGTACACATAGGAATTACTGCTTTCTAATCTTGTAGATGTCCTACATACAAATCTTCACACTACGCAGATTGAACAAAAATCAATCATCCTGTTTTCCCTTCCCCCATTCTTTCACATATCTAAGCAGCATGGATATGAAGGGTACCCCAGAATATGCATTGGGAGGGGAATTAGTTACTTATTTATTAGTATTTATTTCTATCCATGTATTTTAAAGTCCTCAGTACCATCTTTGGTCAATAGGTGGCAGGCTTCCCAAACTAACACACAGCTTTGCAGTCAATACAGCTTGAATGGGCTAGTAATGTGAAAGACAGAATTATAAAATTGTGTCCTCTCAGTCATGGGGTAGCCCTCTGCAGAGAGTCTTTAGGGGCATACTGTGGCAGAGGGCATATTTTTGAGTCCCAGCACTGTGACTTCATATAGATAGAGCCAGCAGAATGTGTAACAATAAGGGCTGCTAAAGTTTGCTTGATAGCCATTAGTGATTATGCAGCTCATGAGAAACTGGGTTGCTTTGATAGTCAATCCATAAACTATAAAGCAAGGGCAGTCTTGTAGATCAAAAGAAAAAAAAAGTATAGTAGACTAATACCTTTTACAAGTCCAACTGAAAGACCACAGAATACTGTGCAATTTTTAAGTTTGTCCAGCAACCTTCCATCTGTTATGTGCGTGTGTGTGTATGTACGTGTGAAAATAGAGGAGGGGATGTGGGTTAAGCCAAGTTTCATCATACTCTGAAGATAAGAATTGGGAGGAGGCTGCAGACATTCAGGTTAGGCTTCATCAATGATGAGGTAATTTGGGATATCTGGTGCTTTTCCATGGACTACTGGGAAGAAGACCACCCACCCCCCAAAAAATCTGTTTCCTGACCATAACTTTTTTGGGTTGCTTAGAATTCCCTTCCGCTATATTTATATATAAAAAAATATGCATGCTAGTTGCACTCCTAGTTTTATTATTGTTTGATCCCAATAATATATTTCTCTTTATAATTCCTTTTTTCCAATCTGTATTTCTCTTTTCCTAGATTAATCCATATATAGAGTTCACTGGTCACTCCGTGTATAAGCAATGCACAACTATCTCTCCTTCAGCTATAATGCTTCATCTATATCTTTAATCTGTATATTATATTAACAAGAGACAACAAAAAAGACGACTGCTTAAACACTTAACTACACCATAAATCTGAAACTAGAAAATGTGATAATATGAAAGGCAAGCATTCTCATTTGAATGTAGGTTTTCTCTGATTTCAGTTCCAGCATGCTCAGTAAAAAAAGGGCACTTACTTTGCACAAATAAAGCAGGGCCTAAAATTCCAGGGCCTTTTGAAAGTACTAGAGATTTGAAACTATGAAGATATTCAACTCTATTTTTATACTATTAGCATAAGAACACATTCTATACTATCATTTAAGGTGTCTTTCTCTCTGTTATTCTGCACAAATCTATATACTTGATCACAGACACCAAACTTGGTATGCCACCTAACAGGGCAAAAGCAAAAATTGTAGTAAGATTTTGGATCCAGTCTTTCAACTATTCCCAAACACACATTTTAGATTTCTGTATTACTTGCTCCAAAACTGGCATTTAAGCACCCATTTTGACCAAATTTGATATTTAGACTTTGGTTGACATTACAAATATTTTCATGCAAATTTAGAATAAATTTTGCATTTTTTCAGAAAATTGTTGTTTGGGTCCCATTTTGTATGGAACATGTGAAACAAAGTAAAAGGACTGTCAGTAAGTACCAGTCAAACTTTTGCTTCATCCACAATCATCAGCATCAACCTGGGTAATGCTAAATAAATCTTCTTACAGATTATATACTTCTTTAGTTTTAGAGAACTTCACATGTTTGGCTGTTGCATTGCAAATAAAGTCTTCATTCCATGTCTGGGCACACTGTTGGATGGAGTCTAGTCTTTTGCCAGTTCTTTCTTCAAATCTATTTTATTTAGATATCATAAAATTGTGTACGTTGTGTTTAAATGTTTAAGCGTCCATACTTTGAGCAACTGAATAAGGAAAAAAGCCCCCAGCAATCATAATGATGATGTCATTACCTTCTAAAATATAGACACACTCCTGGTTGGGTGGGTAGAATTTAGGAAAGTTTGGTGAAGCAAAGTGGCCTCCGTTGCTTGTTCGTACCCAGTCACTACACTGAGTAGATGCCATGCGGTTACCTCCAGTATTCTGTCCAACTTTGTGAATAAGCATAAGAACACACAGTCAGTCTAGGAAATCTCTGCAAACAACAGTCCTGTAGAACCATGAGCTCTGTAGACTGACACTATTAATATATTAAGCAAGAGACAACTTATGGATATACATATCTCTCCCATAAAGCACTTAGGCTACTTAAACTGCTGCTGTACAAGGATAGTAGCATGAATCTCTGAAATGGGTTCCAAGTTTACTCAAGTAATGACTCTGTGGTGTTAACCTGACTCTTGGGAGAAACACTATTGCTCAGGTGCACAGTTGTAGGAATGTGTGCACTGCTGCAGATAGTATCTATAGTGTTTCAAAACTTCTGTTTACTAGAGGATTCCTTGAAGATTCTCATAATCTAAAGAAATCACCATATCCAGATGTTATGACACTTATATTTCTTTAGGAAAAAGATACCCCTCCTCCAATATGAAAACTAGAACTGAATGTCTTTCTTCCTCTGTAGGAAGTACAAGTACTGATCAGCAACTTGCTCTTTCTCTTAAAAGACAGAGGCTTAAAATGCAAGGGTACACAAAATGCATATAAATATTATGTAGTATATTTAATGTGAAATTTATTTCCACTAAGCTTGCCAAGTGTTAATTACTCAGTGCCCTGTCAGAAGGAATACTTCTTACTCGGGGAGCAATTAACACATATATTGACTTGTGAAAAAGTTAATTAGTATATAGGCCTTTCAAGTCAACACTGCAAGAATGTGTGTTAAAATATATCTTAACGCTTCATTCTGTAAGGCTGTCTTCTATGACCATGGCTTCATAAACCATGGTTATGAAGACACGAATTAGTCCCACAGGAACATAGTTCTCCCTCTACCTTCCCCTATTCCATGTGGACATCTTTCTATGACACTGAACCCAGAGAATTCTGACTTAATGTTTGTTAATAATGTTGCAGTGGAACACCAGATCAGTGAAAGCCTTAGCTTCTCAGTGCTGAAGCTGATGTCCAAGTGGAAGAGGAATGGTGCAAGGTCGGAGAGCACAGCCAGGAGACAACAGATAACCATCTGAATGCAACTTATACGTCAATTCAGGATTTGTTGTAGTTAAGTGCCTTCAAGTTGACTCTGATTTACAGTAACCCTCTCACAGGGTGTTCTTGGCAAGATTTTTTTCAGGGACAGTTTGCCACTATTTTCCTTTAAGGCTGACAGAGACCATGGCTTGTTCAAGGGCACCCACTGCACTTCCATGCTGAGTGGTGATTTGACCCCTGATCTCCCAGAGTCTCAGTCCACCATTCAAACTCTTATATCACTCTGGCTCTCTTCTCCACACTAACTTAAGTTATAAAAGTCTTTGGCATCTGATTGTTTTTTCACATTCTTCTACTTTTTTCTCTTTTTTCCCCCCAAACAAGCAAATAAGACTTGTCTGAAAAAAGACATCTATGAATTCCAAACCTTCATTGCACAGATGCATAATTACAAACTTTCCCCAAAGAAAACTTGTACTGTACCTTGAGTCTTTTGAGCCACAGCAATCCCTTCCACTACCAGTATTGTTATCAAGAACACTGGTGAAAAAAAAAGCAGAACAGAAATATAAATGTATAAATAAAGCAGAAACCACTAAGTTTTAGCTTCATACCCATCCTATGAGGCAAGTTAGTCTTCATACGCCTAATTTGCCCAAGGTCATTATTTAGGAGATGAGATCTTGTAAAATCCCACAACTAATTCTTATGATTCATTTAAGAAATCTCACCATTATGACAATTTGGCTTTACTGATACAAACTTTATTTTCATTCATGTTGGCTTTGTTGCTGTCTCATAATGGGCCTAGTATAGTAAAATTCTTCTTGCTCCCTTGCCAGTTGTCAGCATTTTAATTTTTTTAAAGCCTTTTGAAGCAAAGGAGAAAATTCAGGTTTTTTTATCTTAAAAAATAGGAAATAATATTAATCAACGAAAGGATTATGTATAGAATGGTACTTTATACAAGCATCAAGGAAACCTGTGGCACCTTAATAGCTAACAAATGTATTACAGTATGAACTTTTGTGAACTACAGCCTAATTCATCAGATACATGAAACATTATTCAGAATCCCAGGTGTATGTACAGTACAGATTGCTGGAGAGTATTGTAATAATCAAGCAGTAGATAAAATCCACTCTTTCTCCTATTTAAAGTTATTTCAATAACTTCCAAAGTTTGATCCTAAGTGTACAATGATACTAACTCCATAGAATCAGGTTTCATTTTAATCCAATTTAGTTTTATCAATAAACTTCAACAAGCCTATGCCATTGCTCAGATATGACTGCATTTGAATAACAAACTTCATGAGTCTTACTGCATTTGAAAATGAATTTACACTAATTATGGATGCTGTTGTTGTTGTGTACCTTCAAGCAGTTTCTGACTCATTGCTACCCTAAGGCAAACCCATCACAGGATACTGCTATTATCTTTGATTAAAGACAACAATGGCATTTCTTTTCTTTCTGGGGAAGAAAACTGCACTGTTACCTCTGATTTCAAATTGGAGACAAAAGTGTGATTTCTGCCCCCCAATGTTCACATTTTGCACTGAGAATGTAAGGGGGCGCAATTATGTGCTCCTTTTGTTGCCACAGATCAGAAAAACAAGAGCACTCTCTGTGTAGAGAAAGGAAAAGAACACTGTATCTCTCTCCCCACGGTGAAGGCAAAATAGACCAGAAAACACAAGGCATCCCATGATGTCATCCAAACCACTAGCCCGGTCACAGGGAACTGAGCCCCTCTAATTGAAACGCTTCCTCACTATTGCTATACAGGCCTGTAGTCTCATTCTTTTACTTTAGTAATTACCAACAGCTTGTTCTTTCCTGCCAGTTTCCATGCCAATAGTTTTGTTACCCTCTTCTGAAAAAGAATGTTCAGATTCCATTTACTAACTTTCCTTCATGAGTTTGGCTTCTGTTGTCATTCCAAGCTACACAGTAGCTTAGAAAATATTTCCTTTTAAAAGCTTCCTATGGTTTCCAAATTACTGGTAGTGTACAATAACACTTTCCGGGCTATAAAGCTAAGTTTCTAACTTTATTCAATCTTAAAGAGAAATATATTGAAAGTAGTAGGTGTTTCTCTCACTCCAATCTGAGATATTGTTGCTCTGTCATTTCAGATGCACATTCAAAAACAGAGTCTCTTTTTGATTTGTTACTTTCATTGGGGTCAAGTTAGAATCAAAGTAGGTGTCTGAATCCCTAACAAGTTAATTTTTTCTCTCTCCAAACACCTTATTATATCTTGGTTTGACAGCAGTACATGTGAAAATGAGCTAGGAACCTTATTAGACCACAAGATAAACGCAAATCAGCAACATGATGCAGTGACAAAAATGGTAAGGTATTTCTAAGTTGCATCCAAGAAATATAAAGTTCAGACGAAGGGAAATAACAGCATGACTCTAGTATGCCTTGGTCAGACCTCCCCCGGACTACTGTGTCCAGTTCTGGGCACAAAGTTTAGGAACCTACTGACAGTAGAATATATCCATAAGAATGCTGCCAAGATGAGAAAGGATCTAGAACGCCCTGTTAGGAATAGATGAGGCAAGCAGGTATCCACAGCCCAGAAAAGAGAAGATTGAGGGTATGTGTGTGATATAATAACCATCTTTGAATATCTGCAGTGTTATCAAGTGGAAGATGGAGCAAACTTTCTTTCAGAAGGCATTACAATTACATGAATGAGAATTCTGAACCAAATATTAGAAAGGAGGTCCTGAAAGCACCAGTTATTTGACAGCAGAACAGATTGTCTCCAAAGGTTGTGGATTCTCCTGTTCAGAAGTTTTTAAACAGGAGTTGGAATGGCTATCTGTCAGTCATGCTTTAAGTTGTGGGTTCTTGCAGTGGCAACAGGTTGGATCAGATGGCCTTCATCTCTGCAACTGTATAATGCTATGACTGTCTCCCTGTAACTAAACACTCATGCCTTTAGTGAGCTGCTTAAGAGAAGAATTTTCAAAACCCATTTGCCACACAGACGATAAAATACAGCTTCACTGCAATCCCATATGTTCCTACCCAGAAGTAAACTCCATTGCATTCCTTGGGGTTTATTCCAGGATTCTTTTCATTTATAATAATCTTCAGTCAAATCAGAAGACACTGGACACCAGAAAAGAAGCCATTCCCTTGCAAAGAGCTACCATAGAATCGAAAAGATCAGCAATATCACTAAGATTAGTCATATTATGGATACATCAGGCCAAGATGTATAAGCACTCTTAATCCCATACACACTTAATGCTTAATGTAACTGAAGAATTTTTGACAAACATTTGACCATCAATTTACTGTAGCAATAATCAATGGACTGTGCAGTCAATTTCAATCTAGTCATTAATCTAGTCTTATGCAGTCAGAGAAATAAGGGTATTTACAATCACTGCAATCAGACTGAGACAAAATTAATCCATTTTGTTAATTCCTAATTGGACCCTGTAGAGGGAAGAGCCACAGTTTTGTGTACAGCACTTGCTTTTCCTGAAAAAGATGCCAGGTTCAATCCTCACACAGCATCTTCAGGTAGCACTGGGAAAGAGCTCTGTTTGAACCACTAGAGATCTACTTCTGATCACCACAGACAATGGTGTACATAGACAGAGTCCTTGGTGCACAGCATATAAATTTTTATTTTCAGAGATTCTAGAAAACTTTAGCATGATGGCAAGATAATATTGTTATAATATTCCTTGTAACCAGCAGTGAAACATACAGTATACAAATAGTGCACTAACATTCTCAGCCAGCAATACCACAGACCCAGTGACTGAGGATGAGGCTTCACCATAAAGCAGCTGGTGCCCTAGTAATGCTAGGTGTCTAACTCAGGACTGCGGTGATACAGAGTAAGTCAAAGCAGCAAAAGATAAAAAAAAAACCTGAGCAAAGGTAGTACCAAGGCATCAGCCATAATTCTTTGGTGTTCTGTAAGTAAATTCTTATTTTTCAGGCCAGTTTACTCGTGAAGTATGAAGAGATCATTTTTTACAGCAAAACTATTGTCCATATAACATGTTGTAATCTGAATTACCTTAAATTGTCCTCCTAAAAAATTAGTACAACCTATGTTCACGAGCATGAGATATTTTAGCATTACTGAAACTAAATACGTACTGCCTTTATTATTAATTTGGAGGCAGACTTCTGGGAGCACATCAGAAGACACATTAAAAACACAGCTTACTGCAAATACTAACTGAAAGGTTGCTGTTATAAAGAAAACATTCTTCTAGGTATTCATAGGGATCTTAAAGGAATGGAGTAAAATTCAGATACACAATATACCTTTTCAAATTATGCAAAGAAATAATACCAGTGGGGGGAAAAACCCTGTGCACTATACATTTCACTATGTGCTAGGTTATTTTGAGTTTTGCTTTTGCTGCAGCCTTCTGATGGACCACACTTTCTTTCTTAGGTTTCCATTTTCCAAAGCCATAATCAGTATTGCCCCAGAACCCCAAGCAATTCCATGATTTAGAATGTATATAATACAGAATCCAGTAGTTTCGGTGAGGGAATTATTTAGAAGTGACACTTTCTTCCAGGCTCAGCAGTGAGGGCTGGCTCTATCATATGGACAAAGAACACTGGATCATGCCAGAACTAGGGTGCAGACTTCATGCTGTTTCTTGCATTGCTGTATTCCCCTGTGGTCTGAATATAAGTTCACAGAATCTTTCATGTTGCAGGAATTTTTGGAGGTATTCTCATGTTACTGCCCTGGCTAGTCCGAGCTTTGGGGATATTAAAAGATATCCTTTTGATATCATAATTCGGCTTCACTTATCTATTCCCTTCCACGTGCTTGCAAGGCCACTGGACAAGCACGCATACAGGCTCGGCCGATTATCGCCATAATATTCCTAGACAATACAGGCAGGCCAGAAAACAGCCGACTCGCTGTTTTAGGAGACCTCCAGGCAAGTACTCTAATTAGGTATGCACGCAACCTACAAAAGAGCCTCTGCCCTGCGCTGGCAGCTTGATGGGTAAACTATATAATACCCAAGTACTCTGCGTCTGCATACTGGCTACTCTACTGAGAACCTCTGCGATAACTCAATCATTCAGATTCTGACCTTTCGGAGGCTTTGTCTCCAACTCCAAATCTATTGTTTTCCCCCAAGTATGGCATAGCCTGCAGTCACATTCGCCTTATAAAAACCCTTGATTCCGAGACCTTCCTCGGATCGCTCCCGAGTTTCATCCCGCCTTGCTGCCGCTTTGCTTGGTGAGCCTCCCCTCAGCTCCACGTGCTAAGCTACATCGCACCCCAGCCTCGCTCTCTATTTTTCCGGGCTTCAGGACAGGTGAAGTATCACCCAAACCAGCAACCCCTCTAAAAATCCCTCTATACCACTCCAACCTTTATTTTCTTTAGTTATCTTGTGTGAGTGTGTCGCATTCACTGTTTTGCTTGTGTTTGTAATAAAACATCATTTATTGCTTCAACTTCTGTGTGCTCCTTGACTCGACCTGACCCCGTGGACACAGGGTTCAAAATCTCGCTACGTTACCCTGCCTCTCGCAACGCTAAGCAGTGCTCTGAGCTAGTTTTCCCCACCTTTAGTTGAGCACATTTTGGCGTCCCTCTTGGGACCCCCAGTACATAGGGTAACACTCAGTTTGTGCAGAGATTCTTTACCCTACTATGGGAAAGTTAATATCTTTCTGCAGTCATCAAGGACTATGTCAATGCTGTTATATTGTCAAATGCAAGAGACCAGATAAACTGCAGATGTGGGAAAGACACCGTGCTCTTCAGAACACATTTCTCCCTGATCCTGCTAATGATGAAATAAAACTAAATTAGATCTCCGCAGAAAAAAAAGGCTGGGAATCTACATACACTCTGGACTCGCAAGACATAGGTTCACAGGGTTCAAGATACAGGTTCATCGTTTACTTTAAAACAGTTCTTCCATGTTGAAGCCCCTACCCAAGGAAAAAAGACATTATCAGTTAACTGCCTCATCTCGCAGACAACTCTTTCCTTCTTGCCTCGACTAGTTCATATAGGAAGCTTGTAAACCCTCTCAGTGTTAACATTCCTAAAACACACACCCTTGTCTCACTCTAGATTAAGTACCAGAAAATACATTAGATGCTGCACTATTCCTTAAAATCCCCTATGTGCCATAGGTTTCTATTTTCATTAGCACTAATCTTTAGCCAGAGTATGTCTTCCCAGCAGAATGGCTCCCATCTGCTACAGATGGTTAAGTGCTTTCCATCACTACTGACCTACTGTGGACATTCAATAAGCATCATAAGGGAGAAAGTCTTACTTTCCATTATTGGTCTCCAGGGCATTACTGTTCTACTAATTAATTACTACCAGGAAAAGGCTCTGTATTTTAAATAAATCCCTTGGTACCTATATATTACTATTCTAGGGCCAGATGTTTAACCAAAGAACTTCACAATTTTGAAAGTGCCAAACTGTTACAAGATGGTGTAGCAGGGTCAGCACTGAATGAAGTGACAAGGATAGGGTACTGCCTTCCAAGAATGCTTCATTATTGCAAAGTTGGAGTATTGGTCTAAAAGTGGAAAGACAAGGATACGGTGATGAGATTATTGAATTGCTTCACAGGGCTTTAAGGCTCTGACTTTTCTTGAGAGCACATTGCTTTCAACATTGCATATGGCTCTCAAAAATAAATATTGTCCCCAAGGTTATTATACATCTGAATAGCTTTGTATCACATGGCTGGAAACAGGCAGACAGATTTACACCTTACAGTTAAACATTGTAAAGGACAGTATCTGGTAGGTATGGGCATCAGGAAGGAATTAAAGTGGTCAGGAATAAGTTATCTATTGCTTGGGGTTGGATGGTACTGGAAAGTTTATTTTAGGTAGGCTTTTTCAGTGCTTGACTATATATTTTCTGTGTGGTTCTGTGGATAGCAATCCACATTAAAGGAAGAATAACCTTGTTTCATGATTTTGTCGCAACAGCATTGGAACCCTCTTCTATTGACCCAGTAGGCTGGTACATGCTGCAGGGCTCTGAATAACTGGTTCAGAGAAGATGCAGTTTGGTCTGAAACCACCTTATTAGCTGTAATCTTTAAGGCTGCACTCAATACATGAAGAGTGGGTGGTATACGTGTATCAGCTCCATGGATACTGCAAACAGATCTGGGACTATTTAAATATCAGTCTGGGTTTACCATGTGTATTCCTGTGAGAACTGAAGCTTTATGTGGAGTTCAGTAAAAAGAACTAGACTAACAAGGAGAAAAGATTGTTCTACTGGGGTGAAAACAGATGATCAGCTCCCTTGCATGGCACAACCTGGACAAAGAATCCCACATAACTTGGACAAAACCATCATTTGGGACAATCTCTCTTCTGTAATTATTTGGAACAGGCTCCCTAGCAAATCCTATGTATGTGTATCTACTTGGTTTTGGCAACTTGTGGTGGGTCCTCACAAAATTCATAGGGGTTTCTTAGGCAAGGAACACTCAGAGGTAGTTTGCTAGTTCTCTCCTCTGAAACACAGCCTACAGCACCTGGTATTTGTTGGCTGTCTCTCATCCAGATACAAACCAGGGATGCCTTACTTAGCTTCCGAGATCAGACAGCATCTGGTACTTTAAGGGTATTGAGGTCCTTAGTTGAATCCTATTGTTGTTGTTGCTGTTGTTGTGTGCCTTCAAGTTGCTTCTGACTTATGGTGACCCTAAGGTGAAACTATCATGGAATTTTCTGGAGCTGAGAGTGTGTGATATGCCCAAGATCAACCACTGGCTTACCATGGCTGAACAGGGAATCAAATCCTGGTTTCCAGAGTCATAGTCTAATGCTCAGACCACTGAAAATGACCAACATGCAGGTTTAACTTTACACAGCATAAAAAAGGCTACAAGATGCTCAACAGAGAAATCTATACCAGAAATATACATGCCTTTTAACAATAGCACAGTTTAACATTGTAAGCAACCAATCACATTCACTTGACAGTGACAAGTCTATCTACTATGGCTGCCCCTTTATTCTACACTTATTTTAAGAGAGGGAAAAAGAAAATCAATGAACATCAATGCTTGTTTCTGTTCTACCAGCTTTTTGGCATTCTGCATTAAGAGGAAAAACAAAAGACACCAAAGACTACATTTTTCAGTGCCACTATCCAGCAATTTCATTTCTCTCACTGCTGCAGCTACAGAAACAAACCTCCTAGAGGATTTATAAAATCTGACTGGTTTTCACTAAAGCTCATGCTGATACTATAAATAGTTCAGCACTGTGAGTATGTGTAGAACAGAAGAGTACCAGAACAGCATGGCTAAGTAGCAGATAAGCAGGCAATTACACCAGATAAATGAGCTAGACATTTAGGGTTTTTTCAAACTAGTCCCCATCACATTCATTCCCTCCCACCTCCAAAGACACAACAAAAGGAAGAAAATGCTTCGGACACATACTTCAATGAAATAACCATGGTTCCTCTACTGCAGGGCTAGCGAACAAAATTGCTGACTTAGCTCAGGACAGAGAACTTGCAGCCCTCCAGATTTTGTGACTGCAGTTCCCATCATTCCTCATTATAAGCTATGTTAACTGAAGCTGCAGTTAATTTGCCCTAAACTTTTGAAGGGCTAAGTAAGGTGATGCAGGTCTTTCAGATCTTCACAGGGGTCAGTTCAAAGACAGGAAGGGCATTACAAAAGACTTGAAAGAGAAAAAGAGGAATTGAATTATATTCACAAAGTCCAATCCACTAGCTGTGGCATAAACTAAGCCAATGGGTTCATAGTACACTACATATATTAATACAAGAGTCCTCACTACTGAATATACAATGAAAGAAGTCTTCTCAGAGAAAGTTTTGAACCCTTGGGAAACTGATTTTTGGTAAGCAGATTTTTTGCTTTCACACATCAACATTAACTGACCACTGCAAAGATCTGAAAGACTTGTAATGTCATCTCCTCTGAAAATTTAGATCAAGGGACGTGATTTGCATCTTTCTGGATTCTATTACATTCTGTCCCACTCCTACAACTGGATATTCTTTATACCCAGACGCTTTAATATCACTCTGTACTACATCTGAAGAGGTGGGTTTATATCCATGAAGGCTCATACTAAGTTAAAAAACCACTTAATCTTAATGGTGCTACCACATTTCTTTTTTTCTCTCCCTCCCTTTCTCCTTTTTATGCTGCAAGAGACTAACATGGCTACTTCTTAGAACACTATTTCATGGATAGTTCACTGTGTCATCTAGCAGTAGGTAACTTCCTTTTATGGTTTGTTCTCTCCCCTGCCCCATAAGAAACAAAGAACCAAGGTTTGTTCTTGGTTTTTCTATGGTTTGTTGCCAGGGAACAAACTACGGAAGGGAAGTGGACTACTGTCAGAAGGCACAATAAATCAAATGTAAAACAAAGCTCTGGTTTCTTTAGCAGCTAAACTGCAGCAGCTTCCTAGTATAAGCAAGAAGGACTGTGATGCATGTCCAACATGCTGTTCCTTCATCACAAATCAGAACTACATAAGGTGTTGTATTGTGTAAAGATACACTATATGTCATTCCATTTAAAAGACACCACTCAAAATTTAGTCCTCAAAACAAATGAGATTGGTATGAAAAGCCACAGCATGTGAGAAGCCTGGGCAAAAGTGTCAGGAGGAAAATTTAAATATACAGACTTGGGTCACAGTTTGCAGCCAGTACTTCATCTGCATCTGCAATGTGAGCATGGAAATTTCTCCCAAGCAGAATACATCATGCAATTATTTGTCATACATATCAACATTTTTAGATGGAAATATCACTCATCAGCAGATTGTAGGCCATTATCAGTATTCATTATCCAGCTAAGTGTTACTGGTTACCCAAATCTTCTTCATCACTTTGGGATAGGATCAAAACATTTAATCCTCTGAACCAAAGTATCCAAATTTAACTTCCACCACAGTAAAGCTGACTGTCTTCTGTTCTTCAGCCTCACTCTTCTTTGTAGGGACAAGTTGGCTCTCGTACTCAGGAGAGCTGAAAATAGGCTAGCACCAAGATCCTTGCCATAGTGTCCCTCTGTAAAGCTCCCCCTCCCAGGCACAAGGAGCATCTGGGATGTTCTTTTTACACAGGCTATGTCATGATAGCTGCTAGAGTAGCAAGAGTTATCACCACTGAAAGTTCTGTATAACACAGACAGTATGAGAAATAAGCGTTACACAATAATACAAAAAATATAATAGGCTAGCATTCTTTGAAGAACATGTTCCACTTCTCTGTCAAATCTGATGCAAGACCTATTTAATGCTTCACGATTAAAAGCATGGTGTACAGGCATGAAGGCTAGAAACTTTCTTTCAATTTTAAACACGTGAAATACTACCGTAAAAAAGACATACAAAAAAATCTGGCAGCAGCATCAGATTCTGGGATCTGCATCAAACCAGCATGTCTAACAATGAATTTTATTTCATGATGAATCTCTACATACAAATGCAACTTGCATTAGACCATGCTATTGGCTATAGTAACTAGTCTGGATTTCTTGAGGACTACATTTTGCCCACGCTTCCCTATATATACTACCTCATTTGAGATGGTGGATCAAAATTTGTACGTTTTCTCCTATGTGAGGAAAAATCACCAACAGATGGCCTATGGTGCAATTAAAGAGGGGAAGATGCAGCAGTAACTGCCTACTGTGGTGAAAATGTGCACACTATGATTACTTAAAAGCAGATCCACTATAAATAATATTATTATGAGTATTTTCCCCGCATCCCCAGTGCTACTCCTACTCCTCCAACACCATCACCACAAAGAGCAACTGTACAACAGACAGAGAGTAATATATGATGAGAAGCAGGGGAATAAAGTGTTCCTTTGAGGACTTTTTGTTGAACTGACGGAACACTGTTAAGAAAATGAATTTCACTGTAGAGGCTTTCAGATGACCGACTTACTAGCTTTTTCATATACTAAAATAAAGAGAAATCTGTTAATTGCAAGCAGGTTTTTTTTGGGGGGGGGGCTAGTATTATGTGTCTTTAAGTCATTTTTGAGTTAGAGTAACCCAAAGATAAACCTATCACGGGGTTTTCTTGGAAGAATTTGTTCAGAAAGGGTTTGCCCTTGCCTTCCTCTGAGACTGAGAAAGACTGCCTTACCCAAGGTAACCCAATGGGTTTCCATGGTTGAGTGAGGATTCAAACCCTGGTTTCCCAGTGTCCTAGGCCATTTCTCCCCTACACTGCTATAATTCTACTATTCCACTTTCAACATCCTAAGGAATCCTGGGGTTTGCAGTTTAGGGAGGGGCATTTAGAATTCTCAGCCAGAGCACTCTTTGGCTTCAGTAAACTACAAACCCCAGAATTCCACAGGATGTTGAAATTGGAATAATAGCACTAGAACAGTGTAGTGCGGAAATGGCTTTAGTCCAACACTCAGAGCACTACACTACCCTGGCTCTTGGAACACCTAGTACCTTATCTAAACCAAACAATGGAACTACTGCCCTATTATTCTTGACACAATGAGGAGTAATTACAATGAACTGTATAAGCTATTACTGCTTGCTCCGGCCTGCCGGCAGATGCTTTCTGCTAGCATGCTGCCATCAGAATGCAGCAGGACTCTAGTGAGTAGAAAATCTGGGAGATTAATTCCACTTGAAGTAGCATTAGTTTCCATTCCATGATCTCTCTATGTGCCTCAAAGGAAACTGTAAAGGGATCCAACAGCAGCTATACTTTCCAGAAAACAAAGGGCCTGAAAAATGCAAACATGCTTAAAAAAATTTATGTGATTGGGCTTAAATTCTACAACTACACTTTGGTCTCACATGAAAAGACTGATCATGTTCATTCTCCCCATACCCCACACAAAATTACCCAGTTATGCTTCAATAGTAAATGTAGTGAAAAGGCTGAGATGAGAATGCATTGTTATTTCTGTTTTGTTTACATACATAATTTAATAGTCATCTAGAGATACCTTTGGGAGCCACCAAATCAACACCTATTTTATGTTGATGTTCTACCTGTCCAATGAGAAGAATTCAATACATTTTCTCTTCATGAATGTTCACTGATTTCTTTGCTGTTACTACAAGAGGAATTTCAGAAAAGAATTTTGAAGACTTAAAAAATAGTATGGCATTTGCAGAAGTCACTGTATCTCTGTACAAATAAGGCTGTTCAGTGGAGCTACATCCCTAGAAATCTGATCATTATGCTTTTCATGAAGCATCTTGATTACATCTATTTCTTACTCAATGCCAGCACAGCAAAGTCCAGGACTATAGTTTTGAAATGCAATAAAGAAAAAGTAGTTACACAACTAATACATTTCACTGTATAATACTGAAAATTAACTGAGGATGATATAAATAAAGATTCAAATATTAAATGGGAACAATGAAGGTTTAATATTTTTATGGGAATGAGAAATGGCAATGCTAGCCAAAACCACTCAATGAATCATAATAATTCAGAGAAATTTTGAAGCTAGACTGCTGTCCTTATTACTAGAAACCATCAGCCTAAAGCCTGAACATCCTTCTCTGGCATCCATACACTAGGAAGGATAGAATATATATATATATATATATATATATGACTATAAAAAAACCAGCTTTAAAGCAACATTTTGTTGCAGCAAAATAAACTGGGAACAATTTTGAGAAACAAAATACAATTTGGTTTTTGTTAGTACAAAGGAGTACAAAGCTCTGTTTCTGAAAAGACAGAAGACACTGAAGATGGTAAGTGGCATTAAAAAAAAAACAACTCATGAAGTGGCTTAGAAATGTAGAGTAGGCTTCAACTGAATGAAGACTGTATACACATATTTGTAAATAAATAATAATCCCACTTTTCCCCCCAAATTGGGACTCAAAGTGGCTCACAATTTAAAAGAACAATACAAACATACAAAAAGTGAACATTAAAAAAGAATTAAACCATTTAGAGTATTAAAACAATTCACACTTCAGTAAAAGAATAAAATGTAATTTAAAAATATAAAAAGCTCTTAAAAACAGTTCAATTAAAACAATACAGAACGCCTTAGCCTATCCTTTGAAAACTTTTCTGCTTTAAAAACTTAAGAACTTTCTGTTTCAAAAGCCTATCTGAATAGGAGCCTGCCCACAGGAGGACAACAAGGAGGGGTCTTTCTGGCCTCTCCATGAAAGGAGCTCCAGAGTCTAGAGGTAGCCTCCAAGAAGGCCCTCTTTCAAATCCGCACTGGCTCTGCTTGCAATTGTGGTGAGACTGAGAGAAAGGTCCCTCCTTATGATCTCAGAACCCAGATTGATTCATACAGGTCTGCCAAACAGTCTGGACATAAGCCACATAAGGCTTCATAGGTCATAAACAGCACTTTAAATTTTGCCCAGAAACAAACTGGCAGCCAGAGAATCTTTTGCAACAGGGGTATAGTATGGCTCTGTAACCTGCCCCAGTTAACATTCTGGCTGCAGCTGAAGTTTAAAGGTGGCATGAGATGTTAAAATGTAAAGAAGCAGCATTAATCAGCAGCTTTACTATCAACAGAAAACATCCAGTGGTTCACAGAGAAGTGCTTCTTAAATACTGCTTTGGGTATTATTCTAACAAGAGAAAATGTGAATACCCAATCTAACAGAAGCTTTAGTTTATTCCAAAAGCTGACACACTGCAATGAAATAATATTATGTACTCACATAGTGCTATAATACGATCCTCAGTAGCTGGTTGTGATTGCCAAGTTAGTTATTACCCATTAATACAGATCTTAATACCGCAAGTCAATCAGAACCAAGACACCTACACCACTGACATTCAGTTTTGGAGGAAAAAGAGGGGGAATCCCATTTAAAAGTGTGTGAAAGTCAGATTAACACCGACTAGTGTTGCAGACCAGTTCAGCACATTTGGATGATGCCACGACCTCAGGATTGTTGTTTCTCCAAAACTTCTTTTAAAATATATGTGCTTCCAACCTCTCTATCGTTTAAGAGGTATATTTTTTTTAAAAAAATACCAAATAAGTTAGATTTCTGTTATTTATTATACTTACATCAAACTCTAACTATTGAAGCATCATTGACAGTTTGAATTCTGATTCTGCATTTAGCAATGAAATGGCTAAATTAGCCAAAGCTAAATCAGCTAAATCCACAGCATGGAACTTTAGAACTTTACAAAAAGTATTGTATAGACCTCTCATTTTTAATTGACAGAATGTAATCCTGTGATAACAGGATTTTGGCAGAAAGGATAAGTAAAAATGTGATAAATAATCATATTTATGGAGTTTATGTAAATTGTTTAGGCATAGCATACTATATTATACAAAATTATTCTATACTATATTGTACTTCATAATTTTAAAGGTAGGACTGTTTTCCTTATTCCTAGAAACCAGCAGTCTAAATTTTGAACATCTCTCTCTAGCATCCCAAGACTAGGAAGGGAAGGATATATACATACACTACATTTCAACTGTATGTTTTTACAAACTAAAAACAGGTATGTCTGCCACATTTGTCCACTGAAGAGCTTTGGTAACATCTCCATCTCTCATTCCCAATGATACTATTAGCTTCAAAAGTTAGTCCCCAAAATGAGAGAGTAAGCTGAAATATAAGCTATATAACAGCAGAGAAACTTAACAAACACTGTGACATGGATGAATCGGCTTAGTTTTACTTCCATTTTCATGGAACGTGTAATTAACATTCTAGTGATGAGCTGTGAAATGTTGTGTGTGTATACATATACATCCTATTCTCTGACTCTCACCATACCATTCTTAAACATTAATTGGCTGTATAGAGTTATACCACTTAAACACACTCTGCTAGTGTTTACAATAGTATGTAATTTTAAACTTGAATATTTAAGCTTGATGTATTTAATCCTTTAATCCAGTTTTGGAAGAAAGAGTGATTTTTACAATTATTAAGTAAATTATATAAATAAATTTAACAGCCAGCAACTATGCATCTTTGCAATCTCACCATCTTTCAAGGCAAAGGTAAAAATTATTAAAATTTACTTATATACAATATTTTTACATTTAAACAATAGTTCACAGAAAATTGCTGTATCCAAATGGCAATATTTCTATTCATTCCATCTGTTCAAACTAGTATATACCACAGAAAATGTATGAATGCATGACAGGTTCAAAACAAAATTTGCCACCTGAACGCCATAAGAGGTCAGCCTAGTACAAGAGACAAGCTACTTTCTATCAGTAATATTGGTCTGTTCTTTCAATTAAGGAAGACAGTGTTCCAAACAACTCTATTTCCTGGCAGAATGTTTTAGCAAAATCATGCAAAAAATTCTGATTGTTATGTCATGTTCAAAGTTATTATTCCTTCGCATTTATTGACGCTGTAAATCATAGTGAATGTCTGGTCTCCATAGAAAGATTCTTTCTACAGTTCTGCTGTGGAAATATATAAGAAATACTACGATGCACAGTGAGAATGTTTCAAACAAGAAGGGTTTATGAAAACTCAAATTGGAAGAGAAAGATCAAGGGTAAAAATGATGAATGAGCAGGAACTTAAAAGAAGTGACGGTACAATTCTGTGCTTTCTCAATTTTTTTCTTTTGGGATGGAGCTGCTTCTACTCATGAAGGATAAGAAATGACCACAGTTCTACATGAAGGTTCAAAACAGAGTGATATGAACATCACCAATGGCATTGTTTATAGACACACAAAAACACACTTCTTAATTTTTTTTCAGGGAAGTTGCCTGGCTAGTATTGCCATTTCTTTCTTTACAGTTCTAAAATAAGGGTTATCTCCTGTGACCTACAGAAAGGTCTCCAACAAAACAAAACAAACCTGTCATTCATTCAGCTGCAACCTGAATCAACGATGAAGTGATGGTGCAATTTGATTTTTCACTATCTTTTTTGGCAGCGGAGCTGGGATGACATTTGCCTACTAAAACCACAGTCTCTTGGGATCATTCTCATGGCCACCTCTGATTGACTATTCAACCACCTCAGAAACAAACTTCACCTTCATAGTTTGACTGAAACACACATTATTTAAGTATCTGTGAACTATAGATGTCCTCAGGTGGCCGGGCTCCAGACACTAAATATAAATCAAGGATGGGTGTACATACAGTCCCGGTTTGGATAAAGAAAAGTTGAAGAACTGCTGACTCTGATAGCTTCTACAATAAGAGCTTTACAGGCTATAATGACAGATCTTACTGGAACAAAGAAAAGTCAAGCAGTTTGCTACAATTACATCCGGAGACTGGCCTCATCGAACATAATACATTCTTCTGTAAGTTTTATGTTACTGGGGCAGCAATCCCTGTATATACTCTTACTGGAATAAGTCCCGCTCAGGTAACTATGACTTATCTGTGAGCACAGGATTGTACTGATTGCAATTCAACTAGTGATTGACCTATTTATTGAACTTAGGCAGAAAGAATTTAAGATGCACACCAGAAACCACAGCCACATCCAGCACTTCTGAAATTTCCTTTGACAAGTGAGGGCGCCTTGCCAGAAGTATCTTAACCCAGACTCCGATTAGTAGATCTAGCCTATTAAACTTTTACAATGAGCAAGTGAGACAAAGCCGGGTGAAGCCTTAAATCTTAGAAAGGAGAAGGGAGGGAACAGAAAAGGGCTATTCAATTATGGCTTGCGACACTGAGCTGAGAGAAAGGGACTAGTTCATGGCTTCTCCAACGAGCCACAGTGCACCAAGTACACTGAGGTAGGGATTTTAGGTGCAACTTGGTTTCCAGGATGGGTAGGGGATTTTCCTGAAGTAAGGGAGAGGAATAGAACAAGAGGGGCAGGAGTACCAGAGCAATCAGGAAACCTTAAATCAGGGACTGGTCTGCTTCTCTTTTTCAGTGACAACCTGAAATTGGAAGAGTAGGCGGTGGGAGATGGGAGGCTGCCTTGAAGGAGCAATATCTAAAAGGAAAGATGCTAAATCACAGTCAAGGGGAGAAGATGGGAAGGTCTTTACTGCCGGATCACTTAACCTATTCCAGCCAGGCTGGAATAAGATTTACCAGTATTGGTTTAGATGTAAAGTGAGGTGCAAAACTCCATCTCTCTTTCCACATGCCCTAAATACAATGCAGGATTCTCAGATTAAAGAAACTGGAAAAGTCAATGTGGCTGAAAACTAGAGAGCAGTAGAACCACTCCACTCACTCTCTATCACTCGCTCTCTCACACACATTTAAAAAATCATCCAAAGAAAAAAAAAGAGCCAAAAATAAAATGTTCACCACTGCCAAAACAAACCTGATTATATGAAGACATTTTATGGAGATCATGACATCCTGCACAGATCTCTGTGCCTTTTTGGCTGGACTAAAGAAAGCATTGCAATTAATATGTATTTAGAACCCTTGGAACCCTCCCCATCTTACCGTACATCTGTCTTTCTCCCTTCTCCTAAGCCTTGTGGCAATGGCTGCAAGACCGCAGCCACTATCTATGCCCGTCAACAGCTGGCTTTCCTTCCAGATGTCACATTAGCCCCACTTAACCCCAAGGGTGGAAGTGGGGGGAGGGACAACATCTGGCTGGCCACTTTGATAAGGAGGGGGGCAGAGAGATGCCTTGAACCAGGCAAGGAGCTGAAGGGAGAGCTTCTCCACCTGAGGTCCTTAAGATCCAGTTCAATCCTATATGTTTTTTCCCACCACAGTGAAGTCTGGAGAGCCCAGATTTCCAAGAAGTATGGAAAAGAAGGAAGGATAGCTACTGCTATTATTAGTAGTAGTATTAGTGTTAAGTATTATCATTACTATCATAGTATTAGTATTAGCATTAGTATTATCATTATCATTTGTTTGTTTGTAGTGATGCCTGTTACACTGCCATGAGTGCTATATTTTTGGTGGAAAGACAGGATTACCTGTATATAAATAACTACAGTTAGCCTTCTACATTTGTGGGGTTCACGTTTGTGGATTTGATTATTCCCAGATTATTTGCTGTCATCTCTGCTGCCTCCCTATGCCATTTTAATAGGGACTGCAAGCCTGAGACTGAGAAACAGTGAATGAGGCTTGTCACTCCTGTTAAAAATGGTGTGGGGCAGCCATGGAGGTGGCAGTTAAGCCCCACCAGCCCCCCACTTCTGCCTTGTGACGGAGACCTGACGCCACAAAAGAATCCACAGCGGGCTGAATACGGTGATCATACTTTTGTATGTGTGTTAAATATGGTCCGGGAGGGCCTAGAATTATTCACCGTTTTACCACTTTTATAGAATCACAGAGTTGGAAGAGACCCAGGGGCCGTCCGGTCCAACCCCATTCTGCCATGCAGGAACACCCATCAAAGCACTCCCAACAGACGGCCACCCAACCTCTGCTTAAAAACCTCCAAAGAAGGAGACTCCACCACACTCCACGGAGGCGGCCGATTCCACTGCCACACAGCTCTGACCCTCAGGAAGTCCTTCCTGAGGTTCAGGTGGAATCTCCTTTCCTGTAGCTTAAATCCACTGCGCCTTGTCCTTGCTTCTGCAGCAGCAGAAAACAAGCTCGCTCATCTCCCACATGACACCCTTTCAAATATTTAACGACGGCTATCATGCCACCTCTCAACCTTTTCATCAGGCTCGCCATCCCCAGTTCCCTCAGCCGATCCTCACAGGGCTTTCCGACCCTTCACCATGTCGGTCGCCCTCCTCTGGACACGCTCCAGCTTCTCCACAGCCTTCCAGAAATTCAGGGCCGGGGGGGTCCTGCGCCCCTAACCCCAGCGAATGTGGAGGGAGGGCTGCGTTGCTACGACCACCGCTCCCGCCAGGGCAACTGCTACTCCAACCCCGCCTCCGTCCTCCTACCTTCCAGCACCGGGTAGACCTTCTCCAGAGCCATCGTCCCGCGCTTCCTCCCGGCTCCTCCGCGCACCTGTGGCCGACGGGAGGGGAAGACGCGACCGCCTCCCTCAGCGCCAGGGGCTCCTCATCGCCCTCCCGCCCTCAGAGCCGCCCGCCCCGCCGTCACGCCGCCCCTCAAGTCTCGCCGCCGCCGCCGCCGCCGCCGGCCATGGCTCCGCTCCGGCCGCCCCTTTCATGCCCAAAAAGCCCCCGGCGCTTCTGGCGGGAAACTTGGCTGAGGGAAAAAGCGGCGGCGGCGGCGGCGGGGGATGGGAGAGAGAAGGTTCGAAGAGGAGAAGGAAGCGTCGGCGGTCGCCTCAGCCGAGTTCTGCGAAGCGGCGTCGGGGCAGCTGCGGTCGAGACGAGAGGCGGGGAAAAAAGGAGGAGAAGAAAGGGCTCCGGGTCGGTGGGCAGCCGCTCCCTCGTTAAACCCAACCAGACCTCCCTCCTGGCGTCGAGGAGAAGGGGGAAAGCCCTCCGCACGCGGCCGCCCGTCGCCTCAGCGCGCCGCCGCCAGGGTGGGAGAGGCGCCTGTGGCCGCGGCCGCCCGCTCTCTTCACGCCCCTCCCTGCGCGGGGGGCGGCTTCTCCGCCGCCCGCCCAGGCAGGCAGGCAGGCAGGCAGGCGAGGGGGCGGTGGGTGCGCGCCTGTGCGCCTGCCTGTGGACGGATGAGTCTGTGAGGGAGAGACTCCGCCGCCAGGAGCCGCTTTCTACGCATGTGCGCCCCCCCGCCCCTTCTCTCTTCGCACGCGGCCTTAACCGTCAACGGTCGGGGGGCTTTTGCTCCCTCAGCGGCGGCGGAGCGGGAAGGTTAAGGGAGGAGGGTGTGCGTGCGTGTGTTTTGACTGCGGGGAGGAGTAGGGCCATTTCCGCACTGGACTGTTATAGCGCTATGATTCCGCTTTCCACATCCTATGGAATCCTGGGGTTTGCAGTTTAGGGCGGGGCCTCAGGATTCCATAGGATGTGGAAAGCGGAATCATAGCGCTATAAGAGTCTAGTGCGGAAATGGCCTAGGTTTTATGAAGTGAAGATATATTTGCGGGCTGGGGGGGGCTCCATTAGTTGCCTCTGTTTTTTATAGGCATGAGGGGAGGGGGCAAAGGGAGCCTAAATTGGGGCTGCTTAGAAGACTTTAGACTCTGAGAGGCCTAAGGGGAGTCTGGCTTTGTTTCCATGTGATATCCTGCTGATCTAAGGGATTGTCTTCCCCATCCCTCCGTGTTGTCTTCACAACCACCCTGTGAGGAAGGCCAGGCTGAGAGAGGAAAGAGGGGCTGTTTCTGCACCACACTGTTGTAGCGGTATTATGCTGCTTTCAACGTTCTCTGATGTTTGTAGTTTCCCGAGGCCCAAGAGCTCTCTGGTTGGGAATTCTCAATGCCTCTCCCTAAACTGCAAAGCCCAGGATTCCATAGGATGTGGAAAGTGGAACAATAGCGTTATAACGGTCCAGTGTGGAAAGGGCCAGAAAGAAAATGCTTGGGAGATTGCCACTGATTGGACGGCTGGTTCAAGATCACCAGGGCTGCAGCCCTACAGCTGCTTTCCTGGGTGTAAGACCCATTGAAGTGGAATTTACTTTTGATTAGCTATATAGGGTTACAATGCAAATAGGCTGATCTTAAATTTAAAAATGGGTCTCTTCAGCCCTGATCTGACACTCTTGATAAGGGAGTTACAACACCCTATTTATTTATTCATATTTGTTTTAAAGATTTATACCCTCCTTTTCAGGAATAAAAAGAAAATAGCCTAAGGCGGCTCACTTTACTAGATAAAAGCAATGGGAAAACAGTAATAATCGGCTTCTTCAGACCAGGAAAGGCCAGAGAGAGTTATTCTTGGTGTCTTAATTGTGGTTTTAAATGTATTTTATGTTTTAAGTATTTAGCATTTTTTCTTGTGTCAGTGTGGTATGTTCTAAACCATCTGGCGTACATTTGGCAGAGAGGCGTTGTATGAATTACCTGCTAGGAAGGGGGTAGCCTGATAGGAAACTGAGAGATTGTGTGGCGGTGTATGTATTAAAAGAGGTGAAGAAAAGTAATAGGGCAATAAAGGTGTGCGTGCGTGTGTGTGTGTGTGTCAATTGGTTTTGTGTGAAATTTCTGGGTTGCAGGATGTGGGGAGCTGAGGGACAGTAGGCACTAGAATAGGAAAAGTCTTGCATGCGGTTGACCAAGTGACTTGGATGAGATATGGAAGATGGAGGGGGAAAGCCCTGAAGGATATGAAGAAAGAGAGAGAAAAGATGGGAACACTAAGGAAGAAATAGGTAAGAAGGTGTGGATGAGGTAGAAAATGGCATCTACCAGAGTAACTGTAAAAGCGAAGGAGCAAGTAGCAGGGCTTCATTTGAATTGGGGTCCTCTTTAAGCATAAAGAATCACTAAGGCAGAGGGTGCTTTTGAGCATGGATAGAATACTATTCCCTCTCCTTAGCTAGCCTGTTTGCTGGACCTGAGAACAGATGGACCATGATTTCCAAGCATGCTTAGGTCCTGGCAGCACCATTTGAATTATGACATCTTAATCTCTCCCTACCGTCAAGGAGGTTAAGGAGAAGGACATAGCCTCACCTTCCTCTTTATCCTCACAGTAGCCCTGTGAAGTAGGATAAGTTGTGTGAGAGACCGTGGGTGTGTGCATAAGGATATTTAGCCCAAGGTCACCCAGTTGACATGATAGAATAGAAATGTCGTTCTTAAGAATACACTATCCCATTGGCTCTCAGTCTTTAAAGATCTTAAGTGTGTGGGGTGGATGGTGTCCCTCTATTATCCCTCATTATCTGAAATGGATGGTCTCCATTACATTCTTCTCACATGTATAACTGCTTTTATTTGGTGGTGTCATCAACAGTCTCCCAAACTTCTAATCGAACAGGCTACCAAGTAGCATAATTAAGTGGGTGATGTCGGAGGAAGGTTCTCTTAGAAACTGTTGCTTTAAATCCAAATGTCCTGATTTAAGCATGAGCAGATCTAACCGGACAGTGAAATTTCTTTTTGATTGCAGAAGTCTGTCTGAACTCGGTAGCTGCTGAGAAATCAGCCCTGTGGTAGGAACACAGCTTGAAACTCTCAGAGCAACTTTGCTGATGTCCTGCTGTTTTTGCCCCATCTGCCGTGGAGAGACCCAGTCAGTTCAAGCAGTCATTCCTTTTATGGGATTTGCTTTTCTCTGATTTCAGGGCTGGCAGGACAAAAAACGCCAAAGCAAAAGAAAAGCAAAATACTACAGTGAACAGATCAATCTAGATCTGGTTGATAGTTATGATTAGGTTTATCGCAGAACCTTGGCTGCAATGATGCCCTTGTAAATTGCATGAACGGTTACTTTAGAAACTTTAGACAAGCACCCTTGAATGGTTTGCAGATAGATGTATTTTACTGCTGTTCCAGACAGTCATGCTGCTAAATTTTTAACAAAAGAGAAGATTAAGTCTGTCTGGAGACAAGTGTCCACTGATCTTGCAGTACTTGCCCTTAATCTGTGATAAGTAGATACTTTCTCTAGGATGCCTTGAGCACTGTTTGTGTGGAAAGGCAAGATATGAATCTACAATAAAAAATAAAAACACTAAGCAAGGGTGAGGCAAATGCACAGCTTTTTAAAGAATGCTGCCATCTCCTCTGGCCCTCAAAAAAGATACCATGACTTAAATAGCAGAAGGGCTCAGTCTTGGTTTTTGATAATTTAATGCCAGGCAAGCTGTTCTTAAAAATGTCAGAACATGTCAGCAGAATATATTGCTTAAGTTATCTCTCAATACGTGAAATACATTCTGCTCCACTTACAAGTTGCCTCCATTGCCCCATAGAAAAGATCTGAGTTGCCTGTGTTGCTTTCTCATCTATCTCCATTCTGGTATAACAACTGCAATGTGAATTTAGATCGCTCAGTGTCTTTTAATACTTCCTTCTTCCTGGGAAGAGCAATAGCTTATTCTCACCTGTTTTTAAGGGTAAACCCATACCATTAATAATGGTTTCAGCTTTTTTTCTTGCATTATTTCTTTCTGCGATGTTAGAATGGAAAATGTCTCACATCTTCTGATAACATATTGTTTCCACACTTTAACTCTTCTTTGGATTTGCTGTGAATGTTGTGATTTTCTTCTTTGATCTTTCCTATGTAGAAACGCTTTAAACAACTACGTAATACAGAAAGTGGGAAATGAAGGAAATTACCTAATTCAAAATAGGATTAGCAGATCAAAACTATTTACAGAAAGCTTACACTAATAGTCTTCTTCCTCTTCCTCTCTAGACCATTATTTTGTTGTGATTTTAATGTAATAAGCCTATAATCAGTTCTGTCTTTGACTACCTTACCTTTCAGAGAGGGTTTAACAGCAAAACTGTTCCTTCAGACTGGTTCCAAGATGAAATCAAAGGGCTTAATAATTATTTTTAAAGTATCTCAAAGTTCTGTGGTCTATAAAAAAAATTAAAAGCTGAAGACAAGTCTTGTTTCAAGTTATATAATGTAACACAATTACATGAACTAATATGTATATCACACAGCATTTATGATTAATAATTTGACAGGTTAAGTACTTGGGAATAATATGCATTCTCAATAGCATATGCAGCAGTGGGCAGTCATGCAAATACAGGCTTTAGTGATCAATATTGCTTTGCAATTGGTACCATGCAGTATTTCATCTGTCACGGTTCTAGTACTTAAGGCAGCAATTTGCAACTGAATTCAAAGAGCTAATAAATCTAATAAACCACTAGTAAATTAGACAGATACTTATAAATGGTTGCCTTTTTACATCTGTTTTAATGGCTAAGTTTACACATTGGAGCTTGACCAATATATTCTATCTCTTATGCATTCTGCTATCATCCAAATGTGTTTCAGTTGTTGTTGTTGTTGTTTTTATTATAGACAGTTCAACATTCTTTACTCAATGAGGGAACAAAGGTCATTGCTTTTTTTCATATATCATTCAGTATTTTGAAACAAGCAAAGCAGTATCTTTGACCAAGATCCAGTGGTGAAAAAAATGTACAAGCCTTCAATTTGTACAGAATTCTTCAGGAACCTGTAACTCTTAGGATACCAAATGGGGAGTGTGACGGCAACTGGTTTATGACAGGAGAATGCAGAAGCAGTGGAGATTCCTTTTTTGGTGCAGTAGATGGTGCTATTTCATCTAATAGCCCTACAGCAGAGCAGGATCATGGGCACCGAAGATGCTGCATCAGTGCTGTAGGAGTGAGGGTCATAAGCTTGGTGTTAATCTCCATTTTTCTCGGTGAGCTTCTTCATAGGCTGAGCACAGTCATGCGATTTGCAAACATCAGAGCTGATTTTTCTAAAGTGTGAGGTAACCGCATTTTAAAGTAAACGACTGCTTAGGTATTTTGCCGATCTGAAATATGCACACCAAGCAATGAGGTACAGGGGTTAGCATGTGAAGCTTAAACAAAGGATATGTGGATATGATACCACTCCATTCACCAACACTGGGATTTTAGTATTAAAAGTTTTTTTTCCTGCCAACCTCTCTAAAAAAAAAAAAGTTTTTTTTTTGCAACTAAGCAATTAAGGCAGAAATAAATAATATTTAAAAATTCTTTGTATTTGGGCTACAAAACCTGACTCTTGATATCTGAGGTAAAAACTTACATAGACTGTGTATGTGGAACTGCTTGAGGAGTGTTCTTATAGGACCAATGCCATCATAGTGCCTCAGAGAGAATTTTAAGCAGAAATTGGTCCCTTCACTGATGGGATTATGAGTGAACTGAGACAATGCCAGCAGAGGACAAATGTGGTAAAATACAGGTAGATAGATTCACAATTTGTTTCACTTGGGGAAGAGGACAGGTATGTTGCACAACCGGAGGGTGGTTTACATTTTATCTGAGCATGTGTTATACTCACCACATGGAAATCTTTCCTGCTGGGCATACCAAGGGCTTCCATATGAGCAAGTTGAGAAGGCTGAAGGGGATAGGTAAAGGAGAAGGCCACTGGAGGTCTTTTCCCTTAGGACTGAGAAGTGGTGAATCAGAGAAAATTAGTTACCAAGGAGAGAAGAAAGCTAGATAGAATTAGGAAGGGATCCAGTGGCTTTTCTTTCATCTATCCCCTCCAGCTTTAGTTGTCTGTTAGTGGGGAAGCTTTCATAATTCTCAGTGTGTTGAAGTTTCCTGTGACTGGTTGAACAACTGGTTGGGCTTGTAAACAAGCAGGATTAAATTTGGGGCTTGTACTAGCATATCAGAATGTGTCACAGCTGGTTTCAGATCCTAGATTATTATATGCGCATGTATAATATTATACACTAGAAATACACTGAAAGTGGAAGACCACCTACTCTGGATGCATATTAATTAGGGCTGAGACAGACCACCGAATGGTTACCTCTTCCCCAAGTTAAAGGTGTGTGGTTTCCAATACTAGTTATTTTGGCATATGAGGCAGAAACTCCCTAAGGTACTTATTCCTGTGTCAGGTAAAATACAATACTAAAGTAAACACTGAAACATTTGTTGCCCTTTTGGGAGATGCAAAGCGTGTGACCTGAGGCTCTGTACCGTCTATTCTGATTTGCACCAGCTTGCTAGAGTTTCTGGAAAAGGGTCTTTCCCATCTGCTACTTTCACGGCTGCTAATAGGGCTCATCGTACCCTAACTGCATTTCTTGTTGCTGAATTTGCACAGAAAATCCACAGCATCCTTCAAAGTCAGGAGTGGGCTATTGCTGCATGCCTGGCAGAGACTTTTCGCGTTAAACAAATGCTCCAGGGCTGCATTTTGCAAGGAGAGAGGCTTAAAAGTTCATTTAAAGTTTTAATACATAAAAGCCAGCTACGCATGTCACATAGATTAAAATGAGCTGAAATTAATTTATAAAATTATTGATTAAATATTAAATTAATTAAAATTCCTGTCTGATTAACAATCTCCTAGTCACATTATTACCTTTATATGTATATGTAAATGAACCTTAACGTTAATATATTGAATGTATTAACTATTGATATTGAATTAAAAAGGAACTAAACTGACCATTATAGTGTCTATACCAGTGGTTCTCAGAGCATGAGGTGGGACTCTTAAGGTGAGGAGAAGAGAGAGGGAGGGCGCAAGAAATCAGCCTCTGAGTGCAGCAGATGTGAAAAAGAAGGGCAACCTCTTGTGTGTCTGCTGTTGAGGGTTGACTGGTCTCTGCCAAAGAGCAACGCACAATGTCTGCCACCGTTGTGCCTTCCTCCAACTCAGACACAGCAAAAATTGGCTGTGCTTTTTTAGTGCTTTTCCCACTCAGCTTCTCCAAACGTTTCTTCATTGGTGCAGCGGGTGCATGGCCCTCAGCAACCACGAGGCAGTTTTTTGGGTGGGTGGGTGGGTGGGAGTGAAGAGAGGAGGCAGAGGGCATGAGAGAGGATTCAGTTGTAAGACAGAGGGCGTGTGCGGCATGAGGGGCCTGAGAGAGAAACATAGGGTAGGACATGAGGGAGGGGCAGCATGGCGCAAGGGGGCACAGCGTACTCATGCAGATGTGAAGGGAGACAGAAAGGTAAAAAGTTGGAGAACCACTGGTCTATACCGTTTCCTACAACTGCAGTGCATTTAGTTCCTTTCTCTATTGACTATAGTTTGTTTCACTGCCACTGACGTTGATGCTAATTTGCCACCGACTTCTAGAATATGTCGAATTTTAAAAATAAAATTTTGGTGGAGCACCGGGGCAGTGTAGGGGGCAATATCCTGTGAGCTGTACTTTGCCCACCCCTATTCTAGATCCTACAACATTGTCATCTGCACTTTGGTAAAGAACATGTTGTTGTTGTTGTGTGCTTTCAAGTTGTTTCCAAGCTATGGTGACCCTAAGGCAACCCCATCACAGGTTTTTCTGGGGCTGAGAGCGTGTGATGTGCCCAAAGTCAACCAGTGGTTTCTGTGGCCGAGTGGGGAATTGGACCCTGCTCTCCAAGGTCATAGTCTGACACTCAGATCTCTACACCACACTGGCTCTCTGGTAAAGAACATACAAGAGAATATAATCTGCGGTAGATCTCTTGATGTTTCCACGGGGATGCTTTTTCCTCCCTCTTATCAGTGTAACATATTGCGGCAAAAAGCATCTGATGCATTTCCTTTCAAGCAGAACTTGTTCCAGAGTAGATTTAAGGACCCTACTTGTGAGACAACACAAGGCTTTATTGTGGAACATTTTACTACCCTGAGATACGCTGGAATTCAGCTTGGGTAGAAGAGTGTCCAGAAGGATTTGTGGGATTTTTTTTTTTTAAGTTTGGGTTGATGACTACTTGAAGTTTCTTGATATTGAACAGGTGACGTTCTGTGTTCAGGGCATTGCTCTGATCTTGGATGATCGTCCCTTCTTCCCTCACTCTCCTGACATGGCTTAAGCCTCTCTCCCCTGTTTTGCTTTTCAGAACTCTACGCTGAGAGGTAACTGCATATATGAGAAATGTGTGTAACTGTATTCATTGAAATGGGAATCCAGAGCAGTCTGTGGCTTCCTGCTCTGGTACTAACAGGTACATGCTTCTCACATATTCATACCTAGCATTAGAGGACCAAAAGGGGTGTACATGAAGCTTTTCTGCTGGGGTGTGTTTGGAGAAGTAAATATGTTGACACACTGATCCATGGAACATGACTCCTAAGCCTTAAAATGTATTCAGTAACATGACAGTTTCCTGAAGTTTCCATGAGAGGACTCCTCTTGTAGCTATTTCACTGATAACAAAATTTCTAAATAAAATACAAGGGAATTTACACACAGACTTGTATCTAGATGCTCCCGTGGGAAGAGCAGATATGTTGATATTTTGCTAGGAAGCTAAAGCTGTCTTCCAATGTCATTCATCAAGGCTATACCTCACATTTGATTTATTAAGATTTTTCATTATTGACTTGCCATAAAAAGTGGCTGGATAGGCACCTTCTGTCTACAATTGTGCTTCTGCTTGGGGTTGATAAATGTTACTGTGGAGAGCCAGAGCATCACAAAGAGCCTGTTTCCGAGTTATATGGGTAAAGCAATCAAAATAACTATAACACACTTCTTTATCTATACACCACCAAATACGTCCCATGAATCTATCAGTTTTGTAATTACTTTGTGTTTAAAAGATGTTTCCCCTTGCTACTGCAAAACAGTTTCCAAATATAGCATCCTAAAAGCTGTTCAAATTGTTCTGATGAGGCAAGCGCCATTCCTTTTAACTGAGCTTGATCTGGTCTAACACTAAAAAGGTTTTGCATCCTGTGGATCTAAAAAAAAACCCCAACAACTAAAAGGTCACAAATAGTATTTAAGAAATCAGATTCTTGAATCACTGTTTTAAAGAAACAAGGGGAATTGTTAGTCAGTGAGCTTTGTTAGTATTTAGGGATGAAAACTCCAGCCAATTGGTTTCTTGTGGTAGGAATGTGGAATCCTATACTATATCCCCCAGCTTTCTTTTGTGTTTTCATTGACTAGGAAAACGGAGAAGGAAATACAATAGACCTCCGCATTTAGAGTTTATGGCTGACAAACTGCTAGAGAAAACTAATATACAGTGATAGTACAATGTGAAATCAACAGATTTTGTCAAGTAGTGACCAATACAGAAAGGACTGTGACAACTAGAGAAAAACTGATCAGCAATTCTGATACAAATTGCATTTAGAAGAGAGTGCATTGTGAAGTTTATGAACTTTATGAAGTTCTGCAGCCATGATAGAAATAATGCTGAACAGACCTAATTAGGAATTAGGTCATTATTGGTTACAGAGCCAAGGGAAAGTAATGGTTTTAGCATTGGACTACAATCCTGAAGACCAGGGTTCAGTTTCCTGCTTGGTCATAGAACCTCACTGGGTGATTTTGGGTGCATCACACATTCTCAGCCCCAGAAAATCCTGTGATAAGTCTGCCAGAAGTTGGAAATAACTTGAAGGCGCACAACAAGAACGTAGACCTCAAGAAGATAACATGCTTTGCATTTATTTACAGCAGGGGTACACAGTCTTTTTGGTGACAACACATGAGGGGCTGTGTTTGTGTATTTACATATATACCAGCAATTCTGTTTTAGCCTTGGAAGGAAATGGACAGCCAGTCTCTGGGTGCACAAAGTGTAATCTGTATAAGGATCTCGGGGGGAAGGGATGAAAAGGAAGTTCTGTATTTCCTCTCCCAACAATGTCCATCTAATTCAACCCATTTCCTAGCTGGGGGACTGCAATTTGTGCCCCCACATTTGATGATCGCAGGTTCTGTTCTTGAAATATTCCTTTAAATGAATGCTGGTAGCAGGTCTGAGGAAGATGGCAGTCTGTGACCTTAAACATCCCAGTGGCCTGAACAAGAGAATATAAGCAAGCTTCATACGTTCAAAAGAATCCTGTTGCTTCATTTCTAATCTTCTTTTTGAACCTCCTATAATAGATCATTTCTAATGTGGCATGATTAATCCAGTGTTTGATTCCGATGTCACACTGGAAGGAAGCACCATTTAGTTTCACCACTTGGACACTAAGCCAACATACATGGTTTAATTTTGATATTGTTTATTAGGAATGCAAAGCAACAGTTTTCAAAGCATAGTAATAAATAAAACTCAAGGAATACACTGCATCACATAAAGTTTGTTTTCAACACATTCTGTTTAATAAAAATGCCATGGCATAATCAGTATTAGGAAAATTCTGGATTCTGTTTGGTGGTTGTCATAACAACCAAAAATTTGGTTTGATATTACAGTACAGTCTCAGGTAAGATTATGCGAAAAATGAAGTATATCATAGTCCAGCCCTTAATCTGATCTGAAATTGGAAAGATCATACAACAACATGGTTTTTCAAGTAGGATTCCCTCCCATCTCTTCCTCAAGAAGTTGATGAACTTATTGGTCAACTGTTTTCATGATTATGCTTTAGCGCACTTGCCGTATAACTATTACTAGGGATAAATAACGCAGAATTGTTCCATTTTAGGAAGGCATAATTTAAAATGTAAGTCAAATTACACACATCTCAACTTGTGATCAGTTATTAGGATGTTTTTACCTTCTAGTTAAAAAGTTTTTCCTCACCCTTGATTGGATGCAAAGATTCAGACAAAGATAAGTAATCCAGAGAATTTCAGATCAAATACCTTAGAGAAGAGTCAGAATAACATGAGATGTCTTGTCTTATCTGACAATTTGCCGGAGAGGAAATTATAAAAATGCAATTCACATTTTGGGAATGTATATGTGACAGGACTTATTCAAGTGGCACTAAAAGGATTCTCCTCACTGAAACTCACTTCCAATTTACATATAACTTCCTTTTCATGAAACATTGTACAGAAGAAAACAAGAATATGAAAACAATGAAATGCGCGCAATATGATGCACTACTAAAGCAGAATTTACAGCTTTGTTAACCAAGAAAAAAAGTCTATATACAACCAATTGCTGGAAGGCCATGTAAGATACACTTGATTTTAACACTTTACAAATAAATTAAAAACAATGCAACATTTACAAATACCACAGAAAGAATACCCTCCTCTTCCGCCTTTATATACCCCAATATAGTATTTTAGATCAAGACAATACGTAGCATCTCATTCTTCAAGGTATTAAGGCATATCACATGGCATCAAAATGGAATCGGTGGGCTTCCTGCCGTTTCTCTCTGTCGTCTGCTTTCTGGGAAAACAAAAATGAAGAACAATAATGGTCATGGGAGATGTACTTTTCATTTTGACTAAAAGAGCTGTAGAGACTCTCACAGGGTGGCTAATACATTATGAGAACCAGGCTAAAAGCTTCAATTAGTACCAAAATAGGCGCCATTTAGAGGAGCTTTCTAAAATGGCTACTACAGTTAATGATCACCTTTTTTTAAAATAGTATTAATGGCCAAGTACTTTGTCAATTAAATGCTGTTCTAGGACAATGAAGCAGATATGGCACATGTATTTGTCGTCATCTGGACTACTTGGGTATGCTGAGATCTTATGGGAAACTTCAGAACTGATGCATCTGATGAATCTATCCTGGACCTGTTTTTGAAACATTATTTTGGAATTCCATTTACAATGTCAACTTATTACACAATGGGTCATAAGTTTATCATAGGTAAAGCAATGCAACCAGCATCATTAAAGTTAGTGTGTGTGTGTGTGTGTGTGTGTGTGTCCCCTTTCATGGATTCATGTGCACAACAGACTGATTAAATTTTTTGAACATGAAACTAAACAGGTGTTCATCTGATATATCCATGTTTTGAACAAGACAAAGACCATACTTAGCCTTTGTCTAGGCTAAGGTGTTATTTTCACTTGTAATCTGCCATCTTCTATATGTTCTGGACCATTTATCCAGTGCAACCCTTTTTCAAAATATTTATTTCTGTGCTTTAGCTGATAAGGCACAAACTTACCCCTGTAACTAAGAGGAAGTCTGATGCAGGAAGGACCTGACTATTATATCTTAAGGTGGTTTGTGAAAAGTATGTCCTCACCTTTTTCACCCTTATCTGACAAGCTCTTCTTGCTCTCTTAAGAGTGCACTGGGGCTTCAGGTCAAATTGACTGTGCCCTTCTGGATTTTACTGTCAGGCCTTTATCTTTCAGGAAAAGAAGTACTGCTTCAAGGTGTTATCATGCTCTGGCTTCTTGGCAGTAACATGCTCCTGCCACTAACGCTCTGACACAACTCAGTCTTTAAAAACAGCCCATGACATGTTCTCTTCTACCTCCTCTTCATCCCTATGCTGGTGAATTCATAATGTATTGCAAACTCTTCCCCCTTATTCCAGCCTTTTCTCCTTTCAAATAGTAATTCCAAAGCAGTTTTGTTCTCTCTCTTCCATGGCATTTTGAAAAGGTTACCTATAAGACTCTTTCACTTAACACCAAAGTCTAAAAAGCAGAAATACTGCCCACATTAGCATAAAATGCTTAGCTGAGGTTTGCTTAGCCCAATTGTGGTTTATCTGAACATGGCGTGCATTTGAATCCACTCCAGGCAACAAAGCATGATTCATTTTCCAGCAACGCATTCCAGTTCATTTGAAACCACAGTTTGGTGTTGAATTAAGAATAATGGCTCTCTCAACTGTGGTTTGCCTTTATGTTTGAACCCAGAATCCTAATTTACTTTCAGTGCATCGTTCCAGCCGCTTATGAAGCAATGGAAGCATGAGGCAAGAGTAGAGATGTAAACTGGGATGGAGAAAAAGCAATTCACGGAAAACTGAGATTCATCCCCTTTTCTGCAGTCTGTAACCTCCTCCCTGGGACACCCTCCAAGACCCCAGAATCATTTAGACTTATAAAACTTTTCTCCAGGTGAAAAATTGCCCCTGTATCACCCAAGCTACTGACCAAAACCACCAAAATGAGACATTTTATTTCCCTTCACAGGTTGGTTTTGAAACAAAATCAGCAGAATTTTACAAACTGAGGTTTCATCTTCAGCTCTCACACCACCTCCTAGGTTCCCCAAAAGTTGTGATTTCCTAGCACTTGTACACTGCCCCAATTTCTCCATAGTGCTTCAAACCATGTATCTGAAAGCACACTGCCAATTTTACAGTTTAGTGATGAGAGGTCTCCCTAACCAGAAAAAACACATTTGGATTAACTTGGTTTGGGAGACTAAGCCAAGTGCCACCTTGATTATCTGCCTTCATTGGTGTCTTGTAGCTCCAGAATCTGACATTAATATTTTGCAAGCATTCATGATAAGAGCACTGCTAATTTTTAAGAGTTTTCAAAGCCTTTCTGGATATTCAGCTAGAGCACATTGTTTCATGAATGCCAATAACAACAAATGACAGTGGGTCTAAATGCAATAATTTTGACAGCTATGATTACAGCTTGGCAATGTAGCAGTACTTATTGGCTACCCTGCTGGCTAGTTGTTAGCTCTGAAAGGAGAGCCAGATGAGAAATTGGGACACATTTTTCTTTTGTGGTATGAAAACCTGTTTCTCAAATGGTTTCTAAGGATCAATGCATTTCTATAGAGTAAAACAGTCACTTTTGCACATGGTAAAATATCAGAGTTCTGAAGTTTGTCAATAAAAGAAAGCAAGGGTTCTTAATTCAGGTGGAAGAAATCCTTTTGTATTGTGGCTCAAGCCCAAAAAAAAAGAGAAAAGAAAAGAAAAGAAAAGAAAGAAAGAAAGAAAGAAAGAAAGAAAGAAAGAGTGGTTTAAATTTAATTCATTGTCAGAAGCACATTGTACTGAGGAGCTCTCAGACATACTTTAGGCAGAGCTAGATATCCAAAGCCACCATCTTGCAAACACTTTCCATTTAACAAATCTTTAAAGCACTTTTACTTCTATACTTTCTCCCACTGATACTTCCTACAGCACATGGATGCAGTAGAAGGGACTGTAACAGTTTAAAATGCACATGGTAGATACTGTTTTTGAATATTTTTTGCCACTTAAAAAGAATGAAGAGACTTGCACGGTGGCTAGAATGGTTCTAGTCCAGAAGTACTATGCTGCTTTCCTATTTTTAAACAAATGTGGTGCCTTAAAAAATATGACCCACTTGCAATTTAAAGTGGCATAGTATATTGCTGATAGGAAAAAGATACCATTTGAAGGATCATATATGCCATAATCTTTTTACAGGAATATGACATACACAACTCAGCTAAGATCTGTAAGGAAGAGGTAGTGAACATCTCAGGGAGAATGACATGGACGTGGAACTTCAATTTCACTTCCCCAACACCATTAATTCACACTTGACCCAACAGGTGATAATGTATTCCTGTGGTGGCAAGGCACAAGGGAGAAGTGGCCACTAATGCTGTTCACCTACAGCTCTACTAGACACAGCCTGTTCCATTCCAAGGGCTGCTCCAGCCTTTTAAGTAGTTCTGTTATTTCACGTCTCAGCCAGGACAGACCTCTAGGCACATATCCAGTTCTTACCCCACTGGAGCAATTCCTCTTGCCCTCCCTAGTCCTTCTGCCAAAGTTGTGATGATGGATCAATGTATTAAGATGTGGCACAATGGAAACAAACCAAAGCACCCAAAGTCTCACCTATGAACAGAGCACCCTGGGAAGGCATAAAAGACAAAGCTGTACAGCAGCTAATCAGGACTAGTCGCCAAAAAGAGCAACCAGGCAAGACTCAGCATACTTCTCAGCTCCCAAAGGGCAAGTGTATGGGTTGCGATTCTTGACTGCTTTGTCCTGCTAGCAGCTTGGATGGGACCAGGGCTTTTATAAGGCCTATTCTTGCCTCTTTCTTGCATTCATGTGAGGCCTCGGGCAAATGCAGCCCAACATCTTGCCTGCTGAGAAGATGCTGCCTCTTTCCTCTCCCCCCCCCAACAATCTTCCTGTAATTCACATGCTTTGTTGAAGCCCTTCCTATACATGCTCCATTTTTCTGCAGATGGGAAAAGAGTTAAAGTGAGCAAGAAACAGGATTAGAGCTTCCTGTCTGGAAAGGAAAACACAGTACTAATCCTGAACTGATTGCCTGTTCCAGTCCTTCTCACCCATGGCCACCACTATACAGAAAAGAGAGGAAAGGAAAATGCGGTAGGGTGCAATTTATATAAACAAGTTTCTTCAGGTGGAAAAGACACTGTGTTTACAAGTAGAGAAGCAGAGAATAATTACCACAGAAACAGCTAATGGACAGCAAGAGGCTTTCTTGCGAAGGACCAAACTTGCACTGTATGAGTGATGTATACTAGTGTACGACATTTGCCACTTCTAAACTCCAATGCTGCAAAGCTTTTGAATAAAGTTGCTGTATACTATCAGAGTCCTGGAATATCCTGGCCTGGCTGCATGTTCTGCCGTAAAACAGTGATTCCATATACCATATCCCAAGTTACAAGGGAATGCGTGGTCCTTCAAATACTAGTGAATTGCAACTCTCATAAGCCCTAGCTATAATCAGTCATGAGAAAGCATGAGAACCAGACATCAGCATCTGAAGCCTGCATCCCTGCACTAATATTTTCCTAGTCTACTGATGAAGAAACTACCCAAAACCATCATTTTTTAAAATAGTAGCTTTTCTAATTTTTTCTGGGTTTTTTTTTTAAAAAAGAGATTCAAAAGTTATTTCAAAATGCCATATGAGCTGAACTTGCAGTAAGACGAACGTTTGCAACTAATTAAGCTTACCTTTTCTTGCCAGTGCAATATGCCAATGATTGCCAAGATGAAGACACAGACTCCAATTAGGGCAATAGCTGTTAGCAGTACGATGTTACTTGGGGTCAGGTACAGCTTGGCACTCCAGCTGTAGGAAAGAGGAGAATCCAAGAAAACATTACAGGTCTTGCTTACAGAACTGCTGACAAACATCTTAAGGACAGCAGAAGGAGAAAAGAGGTGCATGATTTTGAGCCTATTTGATCTGGGAGTTTAGTGGGTGTAAAGTAATGAGTAACATCATGACTTTGCTCCTCGGCACAGCACATCTGCCATGTCAGAGTAACATCTTGACTTGTACCTTCATGTGTTGACTCACTGCAAAGCTGATGGTCGCTTTTGGAAGCAAAAACAATAAATAAGGAAAATAAAGGACTCGGGCAGTAGGCGGTATCAGGGAGAGAAGCAAATCTTCTATGCATTTGTTACTGAGTAGGAAAAGCTGCAAGTTTCAGGAATGTACAAAGTCCCTGACAAGAAGCACTACCAATAGAGAGAGGCGGCTAGGTGTGTTTTCTCCAACTTTGTATGTGAGTGTGCATTTAAAATACAATTCTTTATATACAGAAATTTACAAGGCAATAAGATTTTCCCCAGAGGCCGCAGCAACGATGAATACTAGTTATGGAAAAAGGCAACCCCTTCCTTCATCTTTATAAATGTCATTTTTCAGGCTGCACTTTTATGGTCTAAGTTTATAAGGTTGCATAGGAATCACAGTATTTAAATACTGGATTTGCAAATGTTTCCTGGTCTCCTACATGGCTAAGCTAGTGAATTTAGCCGTGGAAAAAGAAAATTCACTATGAGAAAACCATATACGTATGAATTCTTTAATTATCTGTGGGGATGTGAAAACATAAAATGGTCTCGAAGGGCTACTGTTGTGTGTGTTTAATTGCCTGGCAAATAGTTGTACTGATTATCGGAAGTTCATAAACACTATGTCGATGGACAGCTGCAAGACAGCATTTAGCCCATCATGTGTCATCTTGCTCTTTTCTCCTCAGCTTCATATCGATTTGGCTTAATGTATTTCAGCAAAATGAAGTCTAACTGCCCCATTCATGAAGAGCGGTTTCAGTTCACGCGTATCACAAACAACATCCTTATAATACACCATTCAGGAGACCGTTTTAAGTATATTTTCCAACATTTCTCCCTATTATGTAGTTAAGCTCTTTCTCTTTTTGAAGAGAAAGAGTGACAGTTCATTGTGAGTTTAGACAAGCTACCTATTTCTATGATCCCTTCTTTTGGCTTATCTGTAGAAAGGAAGAATTGGGCCTTCAAGATTAGTATTTTATCAAAGCAAAATGGCCCTTTTCCAATGTTAGTTTTTCTCCGCAGTTTTTTTTAAACAACTGTACACTTTGATTTAGTTTCATTTTAGAGTCTGATTTTAGCGAGTTCATTTACCATCTGGCCCTTCACACCAAGAAGTTCCATTAATGTTCTGTTCCTCCTCTGAGTTTCTGCTTTATCTCAGAAAACCTAATGCATTCTACTGATAATGATTAGAAAGGGATTAATGACCCTGGATATTAGTTGACCATCTCACCAATAAATCTACTCCTAAAATCCTGCCGACATCGATTTGATTAATTTACATGAGCGGTGGGCAACTTCTTTCAGGACTGATAAGTACATAAACAGGGGAAAGAAGCTACCCCTTTCCCAAGTAAATTAACAAAACCGATATTAGTAGTTTAGGCTGAGAGATAAGTGTCTGGCTCAGTGAGGTACTTCAGCACAGGTTAGACCCCCTCTCTCCCTAGCTGTGGCCACCATAGCCAAAAGCTATCCATTACATCACTGGGACTCTCCAGCTGCTGAACTGCAGCTCATTGTCAATGCTTCACTCAAGTTACTTTCAAAAGCGTGTACTGCCATTAATGGCTAAAATATCCTCAATAACCTGCTGCAAGAGAAAGCTGAATTGCAGCTTCTGAAGACATCTTGTGGTTGCCTAGCTTGAGTACAGAGGACTATCTACTTTTAGAACATCTGTTCAAGAGCATCAATCATTTTTTTCCGTGTAGCAGGAAGACAGTTCAGATATAGTTAGGAACTAAGCATATACATTAATATAAGCTGGCCATATGTCCTGAAAGATAATCTGATCCAAATTGGCGTCTATGAGATACATGGTCATGCATAGATAAAGCAGTGAGCTCCTCCATGCCTCGAATAGTGGGTAATCAGTATCTTTTTGACCTTGGAGCAATAAATCTTTTTGCCACACAAAGGTCTACAAGATCCAACCATATTGAACATTAGTTAAATTTCAAGCTAAAGAAATATAATTGAAAAAGTACGTAAGCATCTACAAATGTAAGTTGTTTTTTTTTATACACTGCAATACATCCAGCCAGAAGAGTCACCACTGAATTCACCCATGTTGATGTTATCAGACATAAGTTGTCTAGTATACTCCCCAGCGATACAACCACATCCTACACAAAGCCATTATCCTTGTTCTGCTTTTGTGTGTGTTTGACAGGCCACAACGACTGGCATCATACTTACAAAGAAGGAAATTATAGTGTCACTAAACTAGGGTGAGCCATCTGAACCAAACAGTAAGGAAGTACAGCTGCAGACAGAAGAAGCTAGTGGTTAATCGTACTATCAGCCTCTCATTTGTGGGTACGGCGGAACAAGGCAAAAATTCCATTGCAAATTTGTATTCTTCATATACACCCACCCAATTCCCCTCAAATATTGCAAAGTAAAAGAATCCAGAGGTATGCCGTTGGAACTAAAAAGAGTCCAAATACTGTACACAAATCTTACTGGTGAAGAACAGTGTTGTCAAAATTACAAGGGAAAGCACAGGTACATTCACGTGTCATGTTAATAAGACAGAATTGCTGAGAATTCTGGCTATCCATGAATGAGTAAGTGTATTTGTGTATACTTCTAGCTCAATCCCACTTTGCTCCTCTCGCCAGCAGGAGCAGCTAAATAAACCAGGGAAACCTCCTTCCTTGCGGGTTTATGGTTATATCTGAATCAGGATTTCTGGCCTGTTCCTCTCCTAGGGGTTGCTCTTGTTTCTGAATATACTGCACGACTAAACCCAAATCCTCATCAATTCTAGCTTACTGTGACATCTAAACTGGGCCATTATTTAATTAATTAGCCCTACCCTTCTCAAAACTAGAACTGATCTTTCAGCTCCACAAGCTGCCTAATGTTTCAAGACATGCTATTTTTTTTTTAAATCATTTTTTAAAAATGGTAAAACTCCCCCATCTCCTCTTCAGTGGACAGAGATCATTTCCAGGACTAAGGTGCTAAATTAAAGGACATAGAAGGATGGAGGTATAATTACAGAATCTGAATTAGAACTGTCAGCAAAGTGGAAATGAGATTTGCATCTTTCCAAATTCCTATTTTGCCAGTCACTGCCCAAACTAAAACAAAAAAAAAGTGTTACTGGAGTGTCATCGATATCATGACCCTGGAATAAACAACGGACTGTACCCTTTTCTGCATAATTTATTTCAATTATGATATGAATGCATTATTATATAGCAAAATTGCATTCCCCTCTCATTTTTTAATGCTGCTAGTACATTTCAAAGATTAATAAAGCCATGATCTTTGTAACAAAGCAAGAATAGCTTTGTTTTAGAATTATAAATAATGTCCTATTGACTACCAAGGTGAGCCTTTGTAATCAATACATCTTGAAACAGAGTGAAAACTGTAATCAATGTATGCTTTATGAAGTGCATAAATTTGAGACATCATTCTCTCAGAAAGCACCAGAGTAAAGTAAAAGATTAATGCATAAAAAATCATTTGTAAGAAGGGGTATTGCACCAAAATCTCTTAAAATATCAGCACTAGGATATACTCAATGCTAATTAAAAAGAGCAATCTCACACCTCACTGCTTTGCATTGGCTAAATGAGATGTTATTGTAACACTCTCTCTCATGATACTTAAGAGTATCTGGACTCAGCAGAGCTTAAACTGAATTACTGCTGACTGAATGCTTTGGAATGTTCAAATACAACTGAATTGAATGATAGGTGTCCTGCTAGTGTGTTGTTGTTGGTTGTTGTTGTTTACCTGCAAGTTGTTTCCATCTTAGGGCAATCCTAAGACAAAACCATCAAGGGTTTTTTTCTTGGCAAGATTTGTTCAGGGGGGAGTTGCCTACGCCTCCCTCTGTGGCTGAGAGAGTGTGACTTGTCCAAGGCCACCAAGTCAGTTCCCATGGTTAAGTGGGGATTTCAACCTTGGTCTCCAGAGTCATATGCTCAAACCACTACATATATTTGGTGGTATCTTGTAAAGAAGCAAGATGTATTTCTTTTATTTGAGTATATCAATTTTCCTTCTTATATTACCATACTTCTAAAAGTAATTGGTGATTGTGTACAGGGAGAATGGGCATTTGAATTTGCTCCAGTCTCTCTACCAGCTTGCTATGCAGTTTCAAACTGAACACAGCACAAATTTAATTTTAGTTGTGATTTGCACATAAAATTGCAGCCTGGGGGTGACTGTTTTAGTCTGTGGTTCTTAGTCCTGTAGTTACGTTGGTACATTTCTTAAGCCTTTCACAATTGTTGTTGTGTACCTTCAGTTTGTTTCTGACTTATGCCAAACCTATGGTGATCCTATATGGGGTTTTCTGCGGCACAGAGCGTATGAAATACCCAAGATCACCCAGTGGGTTTCTATGGCAGAACAGGGAAAAAAAACTCTGCTCCCCAGGACTGTCATCCAACGCTCAAACCGCTCAACCACGTTGGTCACACTATTATAATTTTTGGATGTCCCTCGTAATATTCAGATTTTTTTTTAAACCAAATTTTCTAAAGATTTGAGGTACAGCAATATGAAGCCCTCAGTTCAGGTAAAAATTAGGAATATAGCTTAATAGTAGGAATGGAGTTCAAAGATAATTGATGTTCATCTGTAAAGGATCTGTAAAGCTTTCTAAGGAGCCAGTCACAAGAGCATGTTAACGGCCATTTCCACACTAGGCTGTTATAGCGCTATGATTCCACTTTCAACATCCTATTGAATCCTGGGGTTTGCAGTTTCGGGAAGGGCCGGCTGGCCCCTCCCGAAACTGCAAACCCCAGGATTCAATAGGATGTTGAAAGTGGAATCATAGCGCTATAACAGCCTATTGCGGAAATGGTTAATGTATTGATAAATGTACAGGGGGGAAAAGAGGGGGGACACTTACATAGATGTGGTGATACTGGCCATTTCCGCACCACACTGTTACAGTGCTATTATTCCACTTTCAACATCTTATGGAATCCTGGGGTTTGCAGTTTAGGGAGGGGCCTCAAGAATGAATACTGGCATTTTGCTTGTGGAGTGGGGCTTTGCCATTGTTTAATTCTCTCTTCATCTCCTTCACTCCCTGAAAACCCATTTCTAAGGGTTAAAAATAGTCAGGATTGCTGTTAACTATCATGTGGGGCTGCCACTCCGACTGGAGAATATCCAAAACGAGGTCTTTTTCTTGATGCCTGCCAGGTTTCAGCATTTCATCATGGTTTAAACGGGTGTAGTACCAAGTGACTGCTGCTGCTCTAAATTCTTCTCCTGTGCTTATTTACACACTCTCAGCCCCAGAGGAAGGCAAAAATAAATCCCCTCTAAACAAATGCTGCCAAAAAATTTAAAAAAATATGAAAGACTTGCCTTAGGGTCACTATAAGTCAGAAATGACTTGAAGACACAAGAACAACTGGCAGGTTTGGATACGGCAAATAAGATCTCTGGGCTACATTTAGGAGAGGACACAAGAAGCCAACTGTAGCTCTAATCCACTGTACAGGTTTTCCATATACAATGAGAGGGGCTTTCTTTTAGCTTGGACCCAGAGCAGCAGTGCCTACAATTGCTGCTGCAGTAGAAGGACCAGCCCAAGGTCTCGGTGCCAGCTCTGGGAGTCATAACTCTGTTCTGATGCACCAGAGTATTGGATTCAGTTCTTAAGTTTGAAACTGCTTGGGTTTTATTTCACCAGTCCTGAAATATACTCCATTTTATGAGTTCGGCTATCTAAGCTGCAGCTCACATTATGCTTTTGACTGTACGGGAGTGCTCCCACAGGTGCAGGTAAGAGAGTTAAATATACACCACCTCCTTGAAGAGAGGCAGAGACCTTGCCAAGCTGCTCCTGGAGCTGTGCCATTCCTGAAGGCAGCAGTGTTTTATTCACCCTTCACCGCACTCAATTGTGCGGAGGGAGCAGGTCCAGTCCAAGTTGGTAACTCTGCCCCTTTCACTTGTATGGAAACATGATTAAATTACAGAGCAGCCTGCTTGCTTGAACATCTCTGAAACCATCAGCATTTTTGACATGCAAATTACTCCTCAGCCTCATGGCTGTAAGCCCTAGTTTGATGCTGAGAGGAGCGCACCACTCCACGCAAAGCAACCCTTTCATTCTGCTTTCCTCCAAGTGACAGGTCATTTTGTCTCCATCATCTGTACGGCTGATAGCAATTACAGGGAATTTGTTCCATTAGGTGAGTTCCTTCCATTTTAGCATGCATTCTTACAAAAGGAATCAGTTCTGCCAACAGAACAGTGGATTAATATTTGCCAGTTGATTCCAGAGCAAACACTTTGCGGGGGAAAAGCCACAACAATGCTATCACCCTGGCTTAGTTGCGGCTGTCTTGCTACTTTTATGAGTGAATAGAGAGTTGGAAAGATTCTTTAAAATGGAAGGGGAGCAGTGGGAGGGAGGTTTGTGTGTGTGTCCATGCCTGTATGTGTACGCATGTCCACATGTGTGTAACAAGCTATTTCTGTTCTGAAATTTCTGGAATGAAAGGGATGGAATCTCATGATTTCTTATGAAAACTTCTTGGTTTGTCTTTTTGCAGTGCTTTCCCCCTCAATGACCTACAGATAAAAGACAGTGCCGTTTACAAAGAGGATAAACAAAGAATCCAAGTAATCATGTAATGTGACTCACTGAGTCAAGGACAGAGATTTCCTAAGAGCCAGGGTAGTATAGTGGTTTGAGTATTAGACTAGGTAGGACACTGGAAGACCAGGATTCAAATCCCTGCTCAGCCATGGAAGCCCACTGGATGATCTTGGGAAAGTCACACTCTCTCATCCTCAGAAAAAGGCAAGGGTAAACCTCATCTGAACAAATTCTGCCAAGAAAATCTCATGATATGATGATCCAAAGGTGAACCTAAGTCAAAAATGACTTAAAGGCAAATAACAGCAAGGGATTCTCAACAGTTTTAGTTTAAAAAAAGAAAGAAAAAAGAACCACCTGTTTTTATTGTTTTATCCATCCATCATGCATATTGAACATAGATATAGGAATCAGTGCTGCACGCCCCACATATATCACCACTACAAAAGATGCAAACTGAATACAACTCAACTGATTTCCTGATTCTGAAAAGGAAGAGGGGACTCTCCTAAAATGATCAGCATAGAACCTGCAGTTTAAATTTATCAGTTTTGTAAATAAATACAAGAGGCATTGGTTTGTAAAATCTTTTTCTTGCTCACCAGATTCACGTTTAAACATACTGTGCAAATGTGGCTTAAAAAAGAACATTATTTTCCTGAGAATTGTCACAGATGACCTAGTGAACAGCAATTTACAAGCTACTTTATACTTCAGGCTACAGATTACTCGTGACCAAACAAAAAGTCCTTCTCACCTGACAGCACTGCTGTAATATCAACACAGTTATACAATTACACTCTTTACATTCTGTTTTTAAATATAAAATATATTGTTTTAGTTAATTTCTTTCTGTGTGGTTATCTGCTTGGAACAAATTGGAAAGGAGGGACATAATTTATTTTAAAGACCCAACATTTTAACTTCAGAATAAGATGAAGGGAAAAAAAAGAAGGCTCTCTATTACATGAAATATATGTTACAGCTACGAATGGAACAGAATGGAAAAAGAAAAATTGCTAAAGCCAATTATTTTCATACAAATTGGCTTTTATCCCATGTACATCGCCATGTGAAAGCTGCCCTTTGCAACTTGTCCTTCTTGCCCCTAATTATAAGAGAATTCAGAGATCCATGCCAAAACACACTATGTCCTGGAAATCTGAATAGAAATCTTTTTGCACTTCACTGGACACAGAGAATGTATAGTTGATTAAACCAAAACTTTTTGTGACACCATTGTTCTCACAATTATGTTTGCTGCTTGCTGGGAAACAAAAATCCCCGGTAGACATTTCACTGAGAAACATTTTATGGAATTATACATCTATGGTTAATTCCAATTTTGTTTTAATAAAAGAAGTTCTTATTTAACCTATCCTCCAGGAAATATTTTTTCCAAGTTTGCTTTTGTGTAATTTCCATCCCTAAGGGCTTGCTTACTTATTTCCAGAGGTGTTCAGTCAGAGAGATGGTTATTTTAGCTCAATGTGTGAATGTCAAACTCTTATTCCTGGCCATGTGCCCTTCTGCATTCTAGAGCTCCTCCCTGCCCATTTTTATTAATTTTTTTTTTTAAAAAAAACCTTTCAGAATTAGCTTTCTGTTCTTTCCTTCTCTCTTTCCTAATGCAGCTCTAATTCCTCAAGTCCTCCTGTTTCCTGCCTTCCTCTGCTATCTAATTCTTAGTTTCCATGCTCAAACTACTTTCCCTCCTCTTTCCTCTGTGTCTTCTACATCTGAACACATCAGCCAATGTCAGCAAGACCCCTCTGCCAGGCCTTTGGGAGATTAAGGTAGTTCAGCCACCTATAGCCAGAAGTTTCGTCTTCCTTCTATATCCCCATAAAAATCCCTGCCTACAAACTTTGCCCCATCAAGTCCAAATGCCTTTTCTTTGTATCTATAGGTTCACAGTCTCAGCTCTAGGGCATTTATCAAAGTGCAAAATATACAACAGCTACAACTTGGTAATTCTTTGCAATTTAATGCAAACTAGTTTCTCAGAAATGAATTGAGCAGTACAGGGAAAGTGTACCAAGTATTTTTTTTTAATCCTTATTTGGGCAAGGATTTCTGTACAAGAAGGCCATTGTCTGGCATTTACTGCACCACGGCCTAAAATTGCGTCCCATGAACAGCCATTACAGCTCATCTAGATGGATTTAAAATGTGTGGTCTTACCTTCGGGGGAGGTAGTGAGGATATGGAATGACTATAAGCTGGGAATTTGGGATGATGGCTGTCCACTCCTGTTTTCTTACAGACTGAAAGAGAAGAAACAACAGCACTTGGGGAATGTTCCATAAGTTCATCCTAATTTTCACATCTTAGTCTACAATGCGACTGATAAATGATACAACCAATGCAAAATCAAAAAACTAGTTGACACAACATTCCTAAAAAGCCAGTGTTCTGTCTCCAAAAAAGTAAAATAAAGAAATAAAGAAATAAAATTAAAGGTTACTAACTGAATAAAGATGATGCTACCATTGCAGTTATTTAGTGACACTTGCAGAGAAAAAAATTAACCAAATTCCACTGCATTTATTCACACAACCATTTTAGCCTGTCAGCCAACACTGAAAATGTCATTCTTAGGCTGAAAGCCCCACCAACATGTGGTTTAAACAATTTATGAGTTTATGCTAAAAAAAAAAAATCAGCACAGTTCCCTGCAAACAGGGGTTTTGACATACCGTTTCACCCAGTGGACGAGGAATGCCGACATACAAGTGATCAAGGAAATTAGCACTGCGTCCCAAGCCTAACACATTATATGGCAGCTGGAGGGCGAAGTGCGCAGACTGGCTGAGCTGTCCAGCTAGAATGCAGTAAAAAAGAAGCAACAGTAAATATATTGCTTAATGCCTTCAGAGCAATTATTTTTAGGAAAGGATCATTGGGTTAGGTGGTCTTTAGCTAAAAGTGAACACTAAATCTCTGGAAATCTCTGGAACATTATCATGATCAACATCATCATCATGTATTTATATAGCATTTTAAAGTGTTTTGACGCAGTTTGCATATGTTATCATGTAGGCGTTGGAGCAATCCTATAAGGTAGGTTGGTACTGTTATCTCCATAGTGCAGATGATGGCCGGGATCCACCACGTGGATTGCATTTCTTTCCCCAGAATCTGTAAGCAATCTTAGCATGCCTATACTCCCTAACGGCTCATTTGCATGTTTACAGACTTCATGTTCACTTATCACAACCCTCTCTCTTCTTGCTTCACCTTAACTTGCACTCATTTTTTCTTTCTTTCTTGTGTTAGATCATGTATCTAATCATGTTCAAGTAATTTGTTAAGTAAAGCTGCTTTAATGTATTTTACAAAGATACTTATTTCTTCTCTATCAGCCAGATCCTGTGTCTGTGGGAGGTGGCGATGGTACTGGCTGTTGTCCAGCTTCTGCTTTGCCAATTTAATTACTCTACTTGTTGCTATGTGCCTTCAAGTCATTTCTGACTTATGGCGACCCTAAGGCAAACCTATCATGGTGTTTTCTTGGCGGAATTTGTTCAGAGGGGGTTTGCCGTTGCTTTCCTCTGAGGCCGAGAAAGTGTGACTTGCCCAAGGTAACCTAGCGAGTTTTTGTGGCTGAGTGGGCATTTGAACCCTGTTCTCCAGAGTTGTAATCCAGTGTTCAAACCACTACATCATGCTGGTCCAGTACTATCTCTCACATTTCCCCACAGAATCTGTCATACCTTTCCCAGCTGCCAGCACCTGAACATCTTAAAAAAAAAACACCAAACTGCTCCAAAGAGCCGGGAAACCTTTGGAGGAAGTGATGGGTGGAATAGTGGCCATAGTGGGAGCGGAAGGCGAAGAAAGTCCCAGTTTTCCTGGCCATGGAATATGCCATGGAAGCATGACCAGTTCACCGGGGAAGCCTTATGGTTCTCAGCTTCTCAACACTAGCACAAATAACTAAACCAGAGCTTGCTTTCTTGCACAGTTTACTGACTCATGTTAACCACGGGACTCAGTCTGCCTACACAGGATTTTGAAAGCAAGAGAGGTAAGGAACAGAAATGAATCAGGTTGAAAATACAGCCTAAAAGGATGCTGGTGATGTATAAACCATCTTGACTTATCAATTAATTCTGTTATCATAATAAGCATGAGAATCTTTCCTTATTTTTGTGTGTGCTCCATGGCATGCTTATGTGCCATAATTTAAGCAATAAAATGTGACAGATGTAAATTACAGTGCAATAAATCACAGTTGGGTGACAGATGGAAGCTTGTAGGCAGTGTTTTCCCTCTAACTAGGCATGACTTCTCACACTACAGTTTGGTCTCTGGCACTCCTTTCCTGAGTCAAAACTATCTTTTGTACCCTCCTAAGCTGAGGCACATTATTACACAGGTAACAGGAAAAGGGAACTGTGAACAGCTTCTGGTTATCAGCTTAGTCATCACTGCCAAACACAAGCTACATGCCTGAATTTCTGCCCTCCCAGTACTTAAAAGCCATTTAGAAGTTCTCCTGTATATTTAAAGTATCAAGTTATCCCTCAAAATCTGATAAATAGAGTCACATCTATATATGTGCAATACTTTATAAACCCATAGATCTCAGTGTAAGTACACAACTGTTCTATTCACATGAATGAAACTGTGTAGCCAGTCACTGATGGTTGGGATCTCCAACCACCACAAAATGGCTGCCATAGTGGACGCCTAGACACAAAATAGTGGCTATGGTGCATGTGGTCAGTCAAACCATATCTATTTCACAGAAGAACAAACTGACGGCGGAAAGACAAGCAATTTGCCCAAGAACTGAAAGCATGGCAGAAATGGGGGCTGAACCCTAAAACATAAATCTGTTCTCTGAACCCGCAATTCTTTCTCTCATTCAGGATTACCCCCACCAAACATTCTCCCTGTACACAAGATCCATTCACTCTATTCACTCATTTCTCCCTGTTAGAACCATTACTCCCCTTCTGCCTGTGTGAGTATGTGCGTGCACAATGCCTGAACACACACATCACTTTTTCTGTCCTCTTGGATTTCTCTGTCTCCTACCAGGACACCCCTTCAGTCATACTCATCCCCTCCTGCTGCTCTTCACACTCTCCCCTACAGTGGTACAGGCTGAACACTGATTCAGGTTAAAATTTGTTGAATTTCAGACCTGAAAAAGTAAGTAAAAGGTTCAAGAGATATATGAAATGTAAGGTCTAAGACAGAAAGCCAAAAGCCTTGTGTGTTAGAGAATGTGTGTGTTACTGGCCTAGCGAAAGCCTAATTCCAAGCAGAACACTTACCTAAATGTAAATAAAAAGATGAGAACACTAACATGACTATCAACATTGAGATATAAGCACACTTGACTGATAATAAAGCATACAGAGCAATGAAGCTGACTAATGCTCAGACATGCTGATAGATACTGCTAGTAAGAAAAACAACTTAAATCTGTTTCCAATTATTATTATGCCTGTTATGGATCTTATGGGTAAATAACGGATGTTGTTTGATTTATCAAAGTCCAACAACATCAACTGCTTGGATGCCTGTTTAGAGATGTACAACTCCTGAAACAGAAGAGATGGTGATCTAAATGGGCATGTGGCTGAGTCATATTATGATGGTAATGTTCCTCTATCTGATTGTTTTAGAGAAGCCTGCTAAAGAGATGCAGAGATAAAGACTTTTGAAAGCATACTATACCGTCCATATCTTATAATGTAATGAAGGCATGATGCCTTAAAAGCCATAATGTGATAAAAGCACAGTGTCCAAACATTGACATGTCTGCTTTTTTTTTCTTAATCGGACTGTGTAAGTGTATATATCTATAACTGCATATAACAATCAGCCTAAAAGATTACCAAACAGCCTGCTTATTCTCCCATATAAATAAACTGAAATTCCTATACTTAAGAATGCTTAAGTGGAGTGTTGATGTTAAATCTGCCTGTCTAGATTTCGCCATCCTCACAAACTGGGCAACTAGGTGGCCAGAAGATAATAATGAGACTCTGGACAGACTACAGGTTAGCTGACAAATGGCAAATGACCCTCAAACGCTCTGTGTAAACAGAAAGGGATAGGCAACCATGCCTGTTTCCAAAGCAGCATTAGTCTACACTTTCATGTTTAGACCCCCAGTATCTGGTGCTCTCCCAATTCTAACTGAGATGAATTCACACTGCACAAATATAGTGCTATATTCCAATATAACTGTGATGGCAACATCCTATGAAATCCTGGGGTCTGTAGTTTGGTGAGGCACCACAGCAATCTGTCTGAGAGTTCTAAATGACCCTCCCTAAACTGCCAATCCAGTATTCCAAGGGATGTTGTTATGGCCTTTAAAGAGGAACCGCAGTCCTACTACTGTGTAGAGTGAGTGGGCTCCAGGTGTCCCTGCTTTCTCATAGCACCCCCACTGAGGTGTTCCAGTCCATCTTCTATCTCCCTTTTCAGCCTTTCTCCACCCCACCAGGTCATCTCTGTCTATTCTCTCTTGGGTGACTCCCACCCTTCCCCTGTTTCTGCAGATTCCAGACCAAGAACTTCTCCTCCATTTTCTGGAGGGATGAGGAAGGACGGGGAGAGAGACAAGTCACTGGGGGGAAGATTGCACCTTGTTCTAAATGAAAACCTTCTTTCTTGGAAGCTTCTATGTACAGATGTTGCTAGAGAGACAAGTCACTACAAGGGAGTTCCTTTTTTGGATCTTGGAATGTCTCCCTTTCTTCCCATTTGTTCAGCCTATGAAAGTGCCAGAACTGAGTGACACAGCTGACAATTTATGCTTGTGGGCAATAGGAAGAGGTTAACTATTTTTAATTCATATTATTCAGATTTCATTTTGTATTCCTGCATGGACTTGAGCCCAGATGGTGGAGCCCAGATATTTCTGCCAGGTGAAAATAGCAATTATATCCACCACAGTGAAGGCAGAAACTTAATATGCAAAAGAGTAATGCAATATTATGAAGTGTCTGGAAATGGAGCCTTACATTTACTACTGAAACACAAAGAAAACAGTGATGCTGCTCAAGTCTCAGTTTTGAATAAAGGCTTCCAAAGAGAACTGGAAAATATGAACTGCTACCAAAGTTAATGAATTAGTTACACTTCCAGTCATACGTTTAGGCACAGGATTAGCATAGGAATGTAGGAAGCTGCATGGTAACAGGTCAGATTATTTGTCCATCTAACTCAGAATTGTCTACTTCCTTCACCTTCACAACATTTATTCCTCACGCTGTTCCTCTTAAGCTGACATTGTTTACGCTGACGAAGAACAAGTGTCAATATTAGAAAACATGAGACTGCTGCAGAATTCTGATTAATACTAACTGCTTAATTCCTTGACACAATAGTACAATGCTCAGCTAGGAAATATGGGGGGTGGAAATCAGGAATTATAGGGATTTCAATCAAGAACATTCAGGTCACAATAGAAATACCAAACAATGCTGAAAGCATTTGAAATCACCAAAGACGAGTAGCATTTATAGAGTCTTGGATGTAGACAGCAGAATAAATGCATTCTGCAAAGCATTCAGTTATGAATATGATTTTCTATTCCTCAGAGTAGTTAAGCAAATCTACTGGCAGAGCAGAATCGATAATATTGACCACAGCTGTAGGAGGTAAAAATTAGGGGAAAAAATTGAAGATTTTCCGAAACACTTAACTATTCTGTTTCCTTACCAAATCTTCTCTGCATACAAGTAAGGTAAAGAAACTGAACCTAATCACATCTATGAGTGGGACAATCATTTCTGATGGTCAGGAAATTATTTTCCACAGTACCACACTATGAGCCAGCGCTCCATGTGACACAAAGGGAACAGAAATGTAATTTTCTGCTGTATCTCATTGTCCTTATGATTCAAAATATGGGCATTCAGGAGTTTTCAGCAGGTAACGTAACTTCTGGAGGATTTTTAATTCCAGAAGGGAGACTTGGAACCAATGAAGAAAGCATGTACCAGCTTGATTTCCAAACCAAAGGCAACCCCCCTCTGAACAAATCTTGGAAACAAACAAACAACCCTGTGATAGGTTAACTTTAGGGTTGCTATAACTCAAAAGTGACTTGAAGGCACACAACAAGAAAGTGCCACTGATGGGAGGAGGGTTCTTTCTAGCCATCATGTCTCTCCCCTTTGAAAACTGAGTTATGGCGACCCTAAGGCAAACCTATCAGGAGGCATGATGTGTCGCCTTTGCCTTTCTCTGAGGCTGAGAGAATGTGACTTGCTGAGGTCACCCAGTGGGTTTCCATGGTTGCGGAGATTCAAACCCTGGTCTCCAGAGTCATAGTTTGCAAACAAAAGAGAAGTGTCAGCACTCACAAAGCCCACCCATCTCCGTCACGTCCCTGTTTCTGCTGCTGCTGCTGGTGTCCAGCAGTAGGGCTTTGTGGACCCCTTGTGAGGGCTCCACAGACCACCGGGGTCCCCAGACCCCAAGTTAAGAACCATCGGTTTAGATTGTAAAAGGATTCATTTGTTCCTTGCTCCAGTCAATACGCACCCCTTTCAGATTTCTGTGGCTGAGTATATGAGTTATTTGTTTAGGATGACAAGTTCCTGTCACTGATAAACATTCATGCAAGAACAGATATCAACTGAGGCAAATTAAAAAAGAAATAAACAAATTAAATGAGTTAAGGAAAGCACCGATGTAGTAAACCTATATTGATTTTATGGTACTGAGCCATTCATACTTTGCATGTCAAAAAAACAGACTGCAGGACTGTTGGAAGAGTTTTAATTAGATCCAAAACTTGAACTAAGATTATATTCAATTCTCCCGTACATGCCCTCCAGTTTCCTTGCAGAAATCAATGCCCCATTTTAGAAGCTTGTCAATTGGATCTTCAAGCACCAGGCAGAAGGACAGAACTGGTAACCGCAAATGAAGCAGCAATTCATAATAAATACTACCAATTCATTGGCAGGGTAACAATCAATATTTCAGAACTGTCAGTACCATTTTGTCCCATTCTCTTCTGTCTATGTTCCAGATGACATGGGCTCCTTTGACTGTATTCCCAAGTCCATCTCTGTATTTATTCCATGAAAAAGAATTTGACAAACGCCAGTGAATGCAAGGGACAATAGCCAATTCTCTCAGTATTTTGAAACACTATTATAAGATGGCAAGACTTTCCATGTGGAAAGCTTCTAATGGGGAAAAGAAACCTGAGTTGCCATTCCTGATGATGTGATTCCCTTTCAGAGTTTATTCAGATAAGATGACATCTAATTCTCTCAGGCAGAAATACCTTTATGCAGATTAGGTCTTTCAATGCCTAGTAGTCAGTATGGCTATGAGATTCAGAAACAGTATGCCTCAGTATATCAGTGGCTGGGAAAGGCAAGATGAAGTGCAGTTGGACTTCTGTCCTGCTAGTGGGCGTCCCACAGGCAACTGGGTCTGGCTACTCTGTGAACAGAATGCTGGCCTAAATAGGTCTTTGGTCTGCTACAGCATTACTCTCCCTATATTCCAAATCTCCTCTCCTCTACCCTATAAAAGTGACACAAAAGCAAATGCATGCAGATTTTAGAAGTCCAACCAAAATGGTCCCCAGAGACAGATGTGATACTGCTCTGAAAAAAGATGTGGAGGAAGAAGCTTTTCTAAAGTCAATATTCCAGCCAATTAGCTATCCTTTCCAACCATCTCTTTAGCTATATAATCACCTGCTTCTCCAGTCATGGTTACAACCATCTGATTGTTTTAAAAAAGGAGGACAGAATAAATGAGGGGAGAGAGTTTGCAACATATCAAGCTCTACTCTTGCGTAAAGAAGGCTGACCCACGGCTCTCAGGTTCCCAGCTGCAAATTTCCAGCAGCACCTCTCATGACATTCTGGAGCTCCATCACCTTCCTCGGAGGTCACCGGAGCAGCTGCCAAAGATGCCATTATTATCCTTCTCATTATTATGCAAATCAGAATGACTGTGATGATAAAAAAGAAAACAGCTGCGCAAATTTTCATTTTCCCTTTTCAAAGTTCCACAATACTGACACTGGTGATTAAGGCTAAAGCCACAGATGGAAAAATTCTTTAATTTACTGGGAAAACTGCAAACAAAAACAAAAGAAACAGCAATTTTTGGACTAAGCCTCAGAGCAGAGCAGGTTCAGGCATAAAGCAAAGAGTAATGCAGTCGTTTTGCAAAGAGTAATCCTGAAAGGTTACTCCCTTTGACAAGACCTTAGGACTTTGGGGTAAAGAGCTAGTGAGATAATTACTTTAACTTGTGAAGCCAAAGGCTAAGAAGAGCAACTGACATAGGGCAGGAAGGTGGCTGGGAGCAACAGGAGGGAGTAAGAGGAGGGAAAAATCTATTAACATACTATAATCATGAGAGACCTTTGCAGCACTGGATCTTCAAGACGGAATGTTATATACTATGACTGAAGTAGCCTTCTTCTCATCCAAGTCTTAAGACATTTCATTTGGAAAGAAGAGGAAGGAGCAGCCAGATTTCCTTGATATTCTCATACTTTTGTTCTGCCTTCAGATGTAATCTATCTTCAGAGGGGATTGTTCCTCTATTTAGTTATGACTTTGCAGCCCCACTTCCCAACTCTTTTCCTTCAGTGTTAGTTCCACACTTTTTCCGGTCTTACAACGTTCTTTCTCACGTGTGTATCCTGCAATCTACCATGTTTGATATCTTGTCCCCTCCTCTCCCTGTTCTCTTCCACCTTCCTTTTCCAATGTTAGCATGTTATCCCTTCCATCTATATTTTGTTCTCCATGGTCCATAGCTTGTAGTTTCCTAGTGTGCTTCATGCTTGTATACCATCTTAGTTTAAGGAAGACAGAAATGGTTCTGATTAAACATATTCAATCAAAAGTGTTGACGTGATGAGGTTTCATGTTTGCAGGTAAGTATTCTTCTTGCATGAACATATGTTCTGCTGCTGTTTGAAACTGGGTCCTTTCATTGGGTCTAGGAAATATTTCTCTCCTTTTTTCTTAGGAATATCCCTGCTCTCCCAATTTGGGCAATATTGCTTTCACACTGCATCTCAAGGACAAAGAGAGGAGACTCCCTAATGAGGATTATCCCCCTGGTCTACCAACAGCTTATAACTTCTCTGATTTTTGCTTGCATCCTATACCTGCTCCTGAAAATGGGTTTTTCATCAGCATATTGGTAAAAGTATTGCAAACAATTTGTACACAGCTCACACTATTACTGTAGATCATAAGTTCAAGGACCCAGAGCAGCACTAAATAATCCTGGCATTACTGAATTGTGTAAGCCCAGAAGAGCTAAAAGACGCTGGCTCAGCTGCAGGTGAAAGGCCAGACGGAGAAACAAGGTTAAAAATAGCCCGCAAAGTACAAAAGCTCTGTGGCAAGACATTGGCCATCACATCTAGTTTGCATCTTGACATAAAGAGCAATGAGTTGAGAAGAAAAATGACCCAGGAGTTAAGGACAGAGATATCCTCTTCTGTCCTTTCATGCTTGTCAGACTGAGCCGTAGGGTTCATATGTAACAGAATATAATGATGATTAGTCATGTCCCTTTGAAACACTACAGGCAGAGCTTCCTAACTAGAGAGAGAGAGAGAGAGAGAGAGAGAGAGAGAGAGAGAGAGAGAGAGAGAGAGAGAGAGAGAGAGAGAATTATTTTCCATGTTATAGGAACCCAAAACAAAATAATAACATAAAATAATAACAGAAATTGATGCAGGAAACAAAGATCCTCAAAATGGTATTTCGTGGGCTTTTACTACAATCGTCAGCTTTTACAATCAGAAATATCCATCCACCCATCCATTTCAGAGCCTGGAAACAATGTGTCACAAGAAGCACAGTTAACTCTCAGATTATTTCTGCACTACACTGTTATAGTGCTATTATTCCACTTTCCACATCCTATGGTATTCTGGGCCTTGCAGTTTAGGGAGAGGCATTTAGAATTCTCGGCTAGAGAGCTCTTGGGCCTCGGCAAATTACAAACCCCAGAATTCCACAGGATGCTGAAAGTGGAATAATAGCACTATAACAGTATAGTGCAGAAATGGCCTCAGTTACATTCTCAAAGTAACAAGAGCTTAACCAAGCTACTTTCAAAAGTAATGTAATGTGCAAAGGTGAAGTTACTTTGTTCATGTGACAATGTTTCTAGTTACGTTTGAAAGTAACTTGTTAGGAGTATTTAAAGAGGCATTCTGACTTTTTCAAATTTTACTTCATTTTCTTATCTATCTAATGCTTTTTTCTCCCCTCCAAAAATCCAGAAGGTAATGGGAAAGTAACAAGCAGTAGACCAAGCAATGCAAAAAATTACTTTTCAACCATTTCAGTTACAATGGTGCAATGGGCTACTTTCCAAACACTGTAATGAGTAACCGGCTTGAATTACGTTTTAAAAGTAACATCTCATGCTTGCTTATCTCCATCTGTATCCTTCTCTCTCTCTCTCTCTCTCTGTTTCTTTCTCTTTCTGTGTAATGCTTTACAGTTTTGCATAAGATGAATTTTGAGGGCAGGGTTGGGATGAGATACCATGATGTATAGACAATGAATGCTAATGGACAGAAGGCTGGGTGGCCATTTGATGGGACACTGAAATGTCAATAACTCTTGTGTCCCAGCTACCATAATGCATGCTGTAAGGACTTGATGCCTTAAAAGACCATTTATTAATTAAAAAGGTAAGACTTAATAGTCTAGCATTTTTTGCGTCTCTAATTTTCCCCAGAATATCCTTTGTACTGCCAGTTCAGGGATGGGAAGAAGCTATGAACAACTCTGAACACTGCAGAATACTGGCTGGGTTCAAAGGGTGGATCTTCTGTAGACACTACCCCTATCTACATTGGAGGTGTTCCTTCAACTCTACAAGGCCTGTAGCTCATGCAGAATAAAGTAGTCTGTCTCCAACCAGAAGTAAATTGCCAAGGGGACGTTATATAAACGCTCAAGTAGGCTACACTGTCTCACTTTGACCTTCACTTTGGGGATGCAATATCCAGACTGTGGCACGAGATCCATCACACATCACCTAATGCTGCTGAATTCTAGAGACAGAAAAGGATGACAGAGGCTTACAGAGATTCCCTCTTCTATTTGTCTGCCTCTACTAGCTATACTAAGTAGTATACTCCTTAGAGTGGCTGGAATTTTATTTTACCTTTACAGTATTTTCCTGGTGCAAAATTTTTTGAATTGCACTTGATTGCACAGTATAGGCCAGGAGCGTCTAAAACTCGGAGGTCTATTGTACTCAAGACATTGTTAAAATGCTGTGAAGTTCTTGGTAGTTATGGCTTCAGCAGGCTGACTGGTTAGTTATTCTTCTAGAATTTTACCCATATGAGAGAATGGCTCAGTCATGTGAATGTCTCTATGAACAAAGTGTTCAGTCCTGCTAATAATTCATTGTTAGTTTGTTGTTGTTGTTGTTTGCTTTTAAGTTATTTCCGACTTATGGTGACCCTAAGACGAAACTCTCATGGGGTTTTCTGGCCCTGAGAGTCTGTGATGTGCCCAAGGTTGCCCAGTTACATTCCATTTACCTCTTGCCTTTCTTCCAGTGGGCTCAAGGCAATATGAACAGCGTTCTTCCTCCCTAGTTTATCCTCACAGAAACCCTATGAGGGTGGTTCAGCTGAGAATTTGAGCCCCCTAGGGAGTTCATGATCCAGAGGGATTAGAACATGGATCTCCCAACACCCTTTGTAACTGCTACGCTATGCTGGGTCCAAACGATACACCACACTGGCTCTTCAGACATTTTACCTGGAACATAAATGACCTCTTCCAGACCTGAGGAAGCTGCATTAAAAACTAAATGCTTGCCAGATCCCTTTTCATTTAAGACAATTAGCAAGAAGGTGCCGGGATATGGTAATTAGAAGCCACACAGAATAAAATTTTGTGGACGCAGCTATTAAGAGATGTCACCCAAAGTGAAACGCAGACATCATCATCCACAATAATAATATCCACGATGTGCCTTGGTTCCAAACAGAAAGTAAAAACTCAATTAAGAATTAGAAGCTGCAGTTTTAAAACAGATAAATCAACAGATGGCCTAGGTTTTAATTAGAAGAAAAATTCATGGATAAAATTACAACAGTTAGTGCAACCTAATGGATAAGGGAATGGGCTATGAGTTATGGCCTTACGCAGAGCCTGGAAGTTACTTTTTTAGACCAAAATTTCCAGAAGCCCCCAACCATCATGGGGACAGTAGTCCCAGCCCTAGGGAAGTCCACCCTCTGTCATCTTTGTGTCTGCAAAAGCGGGATGATAATACTGACATACTTTATAGGGCTACTGTAAAGATTACTGCAACACTCCCTATGAAGTATTTTAGATATTCTCGAATGCTATATATACAAATGCTAAATACTGTTATCATTATTAATGTTTAATGATTTGCCTGGGAGAAAATGATGAACAAATTTCACATCTGTGTTTTCATTTCAAAACAAAGTTCCCCTTCCTTGTAGCGTAGAGGAAAGGAGCAGCCAACTACTTCAAGTTGCCATGCTCAGTGCTTTGTAAATGTTAGGTGCTAATAAGTTCATCATTATCATCTGTACGACGGCAGAGCCGAAAAGCGACACCCAAGCCTGCTATCTGGGAAGCTGACTATCATACTGCTTGCAAACAATAGGTTATTAATATTTAAAAACCAATCTCACAAATTCATCAATATTTATGCACAATAAGGTTTTAATTCTGAGCTGAGCTCACCTGCAGCTTCAAGCCATCAGGCCTCCACCAACAGAGAACTGTAACGCACATTGTTGACGATCTCTGCTCCTGTAAAGGGCTGTTGCGTGAGGAAGAGATTGGAGTGGGGAAGTAGCCTCCCTGACCACCTTTTTTCCTTGTAAAACAAAGGAGTGGTGATTCCCCTTTTAAACAGGTTCCAGAGATCCCTTTTACTGTTGAGCATGTAACTCCCCTTGCTTTTTCGAAACCAGAGGAAGACTTTCTTGCCACTTGCCACAAATTATTCTCTACGCAAATATCCTGATCAACAACAACTACTGTTCTGCCATTTCATATTCTGATATGTACTGGAACTAGTCTGCCTAATAACATCTACCCTGAAAACTCAGGAAACCGCACAGGAGATATTAGGAAGCAACTTACAGATATTTAAATGTGCTTGAGAAGGGTTATTTTAAGGTGTGGTAGATACATATTGCAGCAGATGCAATGGCATTATTAATAAATATTCTGTTTTCTGCCCTACCTTATGCTGTATAGAAGAGAAAGCGCCAACCAAAGATCTACTTTTTTGACACAGCCTATCTGCCCAGTACACAGTTTTATTGACAAATATGTAATAAAAACTGCCGCTCCTACACATAACATTCTGAGAGCAATTTCAGAACATTTCTCTCCCCGAATGATGTATCAACATACAAGACAACCATTGTATCAGAATCCCCTTAAGTAAAGTTCTATTTCATGAATAAATATATATTTTTTGTTAGCTGCAGCTATGGTTACTTTTCTTCATTTTGCCTTAGGTTCCTGTTTAAAGTTTATCATTCATGATAATTCTGAGTTAGCGAGTAACATTTTGGATTGCTAAGACTCAATAGCAACCATTATAAACCAATCATTCCTTTGAAGTTATGTCAATTGCTACACCTGTTAGCACCAATTACATCTTAAAGGTAATCTGACATCCCTTTACGTTGATTGCAAATGGCTGCAATGCTAGACTTGCGTATGAGGCATGCTTGAAAGATATGAATATGTTTAGCCTGGAGAGAAGATTAAGAAAACTCATGACAGCAATCTTCAAATACCTGAAGGGATGTCACACACAAGATGGTGCAGCCTTGTTTTTGCTGCAGAGGTAGGACTAGAATAAATGTGTGTTAACTGCAAGGAAGTCATGGTAAGATCTGTTTGATAGTAGTACTGACAGTCTGCTGGAGATGGTGGCTTTTCCTTGGATGGAGGCATTTAAGCAGATGCTGGGCAGCCAGTCAGGAATGCTGTAGCTGCATTTCACAATGGAGTTCTGCACTGAATATGGAGTTAGACTAGAAGATCACCGAGGTTCTAGATTCCTACTGCAGGCGTTTACTAGATCCCTTGCATTGCTATCCATTGCTTTTACCCCTGCCTTGTAGATTAGAAGGCTTTACTGAAAGAATACTGCACAAGAACTTGGCAGTGTGGTTCAGATTTATATCCCACCGCAGGTTGGAAGGCTGCTCTGAGATTAGTTGAGAGCAACTCTACAGTACAGTCCCCAATTCATACTGCAGGCAAGAACTGGCACTAGTTAAATGGCTCCCTCTGTCTCCCTACAGGTCTAGCCAAGGACATAGTTCTAAGTGGAAACTATCTTCAATTAATGTGCTTGCAAACAGGTTGCACTTTTGAATGTTCAAAAAGCCACACACACACATACAAACACACACACATACACAAACAGAGTAAAACCCATGTCAGAGCAGTGATCCCTGTCTTTGATACTACTACCTTGTTTCTTAATCCTCTCAAACCATAAGCTCAGGTTTAACATGCACACCGGCAATACACTGCTACCCTCCATTTTGGGAACACATTTATCTGTAAAATAAAGTCAGTTCTGGTTCAGAATAAACATGACATTATTTATTAGTGTTTCTTCAGATTCTTCAGCCTTCACTTGAAGGCTGAGAAATTCTCAGCTGGTTCATTAAGCTGTTTCTACCAGTGAAAGATCTTTGGGCTAGGCACATTCTTAGACTGCTTAGAGAACTTCAGAAACCAAGAAGCCTCCATGGATGCTCTGATCATTAGTTAATCATTCATATTTTACTCTGAGGAACTATGTAACAACTACTTTCAAATAAGACTAAATCTAATTAGTAGTTCTGTTAACATAGAAGAAGAATAGGATATTTTGATATTTTTAAGATACCAAAGCAAAAACCTTCTACTGCTTTTACTTTAGGGCAAAAAAGTATGCTTTATTATCTCAATACCCTAATGCTTGCTGCCCAGAGTTTTGATCCACTTGAATAAACCATGATGCTTTGACAGCTAATCTGTGATGAAACTTTCATGTCTCTGTCTTGAGGCTGGAATCATTTTAGAGTGAGTTGGGGAATCTTTGGCTCTTCAGATATTTTTGGACTACAACTACCACATTCCCTTACCACTGGCTGTTTGATTGGGCTTTCTGGGAATTGAAGTCCAAAACATCTGGTGGATGATTTGTGGTGGCCTTCACTTCAGATGGAGGAAGAGGATTTTGGATATTCACTCATCTATGCATTTTAGAAGCAAAGATGATACATGTTCCCAGTATCTTAATCCTGAAATATGCTGCAAAATTGGAGCAACAGATTTCAGATAACCTCCTGAAGTGAAATCTCACCATGGGCAAAATCCCCATTTCTATTCAGATGGCACATCACATACTGCATAAGCTTTTGAAAAAAACACAACTAAAGGACATCAAAATTGGATTGAAGGCTTACAAAGCTGGAGCACCAAAAGATTCCTGTTATTGATCATTGCAGCCTGCCCTAGTTAGTCTATGTATGTCAGTTCACTGAAGTCTTATGCCTCCCAGGGAGCATAATTCTCTCGTGATTCAACCTTCAGGCTACCTCTCCCTCTGTCCTTCCATCAGGGGGACAGGTTTCACTTACCATCTGTGTGCTAAAAATGTTTAATTTATTAAAAGCCAACACGATTATAAAACTAACCAGACTGACAGTTTTCCTGCAGAGTTCCAGGCTGTTGCCATTTTGAATAGTTAAATTATGACCACCCTGTATATGAAAAGCTTATTATAATTTGCTTAATTATATGGGTACCTGCAGCCAGCTGTTTCACAACAATGTGTACTTTTATGGCATTGATTCCCTTGAAATATTAAGATTTTCAAGCCTGAGCTTGTACCGACTCCATTATTATTCATAACCAGTAGAGCGAAAAAAAAGAGGGAAAAAAGTCATGATTGCATAAACATACCAAATGAGTGCAATTAGGCCCAAAGAAAGGTCACGATACATTTTCTTAAAGCTGAGTTAACTAGGTACTCCATGCCCTCAGAAGAAGGCTAACAATGTTGTCTTCATTTTCCCTTCCTTCCTTCCTTCCTTCCTTTCTTTCTTTCTTTCTTTCTTTCTTTCTTCTTTTCTTTTTTAAAAAAACAGGCGATATCCACTCTTTCTTCGCTAAATAAAAGCAAATAACGGCTTCTAGCAAGGAAAGTGGATTCATTTGCCTGAAGTCATAATTCTTGGAGAATACAATTATAACATGACCATGTATATTTATGGGTCATCACAGCCTTTGGGCTCTTAATAAAGGAGTCAGTTCCTAGCAAACTTAAGATAAAATTGGGCCTCAATGAATAAACTGGTGAGGGGGGCAGAATCTGAAACGGGCAGGCCTAAAGTAGTGTAACAGTAAAGATGAAGCTTAAAAACAAATCCAGATAGGATCTTTAACTTACCTAAGAAAACCAGCGTAACTGAATTTTGGAATCTAATTTAGGAACTGACTGTTTTAAGCTGTGGTAACATCTTTTGAAAAATTACCCTCACCCTGAGGTATTGATTTTAGTTTGTTACTTTTTGAACCCACCCAAGAACCCTGTAAGAAAGGTGAGGCCATATGAAGTGGAGCTCCATCACTGAATCAGAGCTGGGTGGCAGTCATTCAAATCTGACCTAAATCCAATGTAATGCTGCGTGTGTGCACGCACCTTCAAGTCGGCTGTCGACTTAGGGCGACCCTGTGAGTTTCACAGGGTTTTCTTAGGCAAGGAATATGCAGAGGTGGTTCTGCCAGTTCTTTCCTCTGAAATACAGCCTACAGCGCCTGGTATTTGTTACCGGTCTCCCATCCAAGTACTAACCAGGGCTGACCCTGCTTAACGTCCAAGGTCAGACAGGATCTGGTGCCTTTAACATATTCAGGCCCTTCCAATGCAATGCTAGTGGAACGGAAATCCTTGCTGGCATAGCTGCACTGAATCACACCATTGTACAATTGATGGTGCAAGTGGTTACAATACCTCTTGTGCACCTGCTTTCATAATCACTCCCATGACCTCCTGGACTAAAAGTGTACTGAATATCCCCCATGACCTACTTCTTAAAAAGGTGCAACTGCTAATGTACCAGGTCTTGTGCTAGTGCCATGACATTAATGGAGACAGGCCATCATTCTATCCACTACGCTATACAAGCACTCCACAGAAATGAAAGTCAAAGATTCTGGAAGAGCCTTAAAAACCCATCAATACTAGCAGGCTGTGGATTACTCCACAAAAACAATTGAATAAGCTAAAAGCAGAAAATGTAACAAAACAAAACCTCCCTGAATTTTCTTTATAGTGGTTTTTAGGAAAGTGGTCACCATTTGCATCTAACCCTAATCAAAACAAATGTACATCCTCTACATCAGAAATACAGAAATACTTCTTTTTAAAAATACACTATCTTCTGTCTCTGTACTCTTGCTTTGTAACAGTTCATTATGTTTGTTGAGAGCGGTAGCAAAAGGGAAGAAATTAACAGATGTACAAACAACAAATATTTTATCAATACTGTCTCTTAAGATTATTTTGTTATTTTCTTGTGGTAACATAATATTACACATTCATAGTAGTTCTTTTAACACAATTCTTATGACTAGAAATATGGTTTAATTAAATTCAAATTTAGAAAGCAAAACAGGAGAGAGAAAGATCAAGATATTGACAAGCTAAAGAGTGTCCATAGGAGGACAATCAAAATGGTGAAGGGTCTGGAAGCCATGTCCTATGAGGAGTGGCTTAGGGAGCTGGGATGTTTAGTCTGCAGAAGAGAAGGGAAAAAGGGGACATGATAGCCATGTTTAAACATTTGAAGTGATGTCATGTTGAGGAGGGAGCAGGCTTGTTTTCCGCTGCTTCAGAGACCAGGACAAGGAGCACTGGATTGAAATTGCAGGAAAAGAGATTCCACTTAAACCTCAGGAAGAAATTCCTGATAGTCAGAGCTGTCTGGCAGTGGAATATGCTGCCTCTGAGTGTGGAGGAGTCTCCTTCTTTGGAGGTTTTTAAGCAGAGGCTGGATGGCCATCTGTTGGGAACGCTCTGATGGGTGTTCCTGCGTAGCAGGGGTTGGACTGGATGGCCCCTGGGGTCTCTTCTAACTCTACGACTCTAAGCTGGGGCTGCCACGTTTGGGTCCAGGTTCAACATCAACAATTGCAATATATAGACTCTTCAGAATAAGCAAATAGAAAATTTCCTTAGAATGTACTGGATTCTCACGGACAGGGTATCTTTTAATTAATGCCTTTTATCATTGCTTCTCATGCTTATATATTTCCATAGTGTTCAGATCCAAAGAAGGAGGGAAGGAAAGCAAAGGTACCATCAGCCCTCCAGAAAAGCTAGCTCCAGGAAGTTTGGCCTCTCTCCAAGTGCTACCCAGTAGCTGTTCTACCAGGCTGAAGGGCTTTATAACATCATGAACTTGTGTTGGAGTCTTCTTGCCTTCTTCTCCCTTCCTTTCTCCATTCTCTTTTGTATCATGACTTTTCTCAGACTGTTAGTCTGAGGGCAGGGATTTTTTATCTAAAAACCCTGGCATGTACTCTGCTGTGACAGTCTTTCCAGCTGTACAAAAGGACATAAATGGTAAAAATATATAATAATAAATATACAACATTGCCCCTTTCTCCCCTCCCCTTTCATTAAGGGTTTTTTCCCCTCCAACATCCTTCCCTCAACCATGTTTAAGGTGCCCTGTTTTTGAGAGACTGTTGTTAAAAACAGTAAAAAGAAAAGCAGGAGTCTTACCTGAACCGTTTTTCAAGTATCCATTTGCATCTACTGTTGTATACATAATATAAGGTCCAGGCTGATTCACACCAAAGGGCTGGAATGAAAGATAATGTACTGTACTATTTATCCACTCCTTTTTCTTTTCAAAGCTTTCAAATCAACACAGGAAGAATTAAAAAGAATAGGAAATGACTGCACACTCCTTTTGTCATTCACAGTGTGGGGAAACCTACAATGACTTATTGAAAGCATTCTGAGAAGACAATTTGTTTTCATGTTGCAAATAATCAGGAGGGGTGCCTATTTTCCACCTCCAAACTAAACATACTTCTTTCAGGTCATTCCTGGAGATGCTGTTCTGAATGCACTGTGACTGCACACAGAAAGCAGCAGTTCCTAGGCATCCCAGCACTAACCTAATCATCAGCTTTTGACATTGCCTTCAACAACCACAATAGCATTTCAAGCCCAACCTGGTGTGGGAAAGGGAATGTTCAGAGTTCTTTTTAGCCACTGATGCAGAAAACAGTAAACGTTTCCAACAGAAATACTTATTCTCATCAGCTAATGCAAGTCTAAAAGATGATTGACTGCAGGTTGACAGTTTGATAAGAACAGTAGATGCCAGAAAAAAGGCTTAGGCAAGCTGAAAATCTTGATGGTTGCACAGCAATTTTACAGAGTTTTTATTACTGGGTCTTTTTATAGGACTGCCGAAGAAGCTACGTTGTATGACAGGTGACTCAGGGCAGACAAAAGGAAGTACACCGGACATAGTCCAACTATGAAATCTGCAGCTACATGATGTAGTGGTGGCTACCAACCTGCACGGAGTATGAGACAAATTCCTGGAGACTATCAATGTTCTTTAGTCATGATAACTATGTGTTAGTGCCTCAATATAGTTGTTGGGGAGCATGAGCAGCAGTGTACTGTTGAACTCACATCCCAATCCTGGGCTTCCCAGAGCACCCAGTTAGCCACTAAGCACACAGAATGTTGGACTGGACTCGTCTAATCCACCAGGACTCTCCTTGGAACTTGGAAAGCACTCTGGCATTCAGGACCACCTCCCCTTTTCTGGGGTTTTCTACTTACTTCATTGGTTGGTCGAGCAACATCACTTTGTACTGACTTACTATATCATACTCTGTTTATGCTACCCTCACTAATTCCCTGGTTGCAACCTTTTTCTTTTCTTTTGCCTCCTCATTTTCTCTCTCTAGCCATGATCTTGTTTCTACATTGAGAAGATCTAGCTCTGTTGCCCCCTTTCACATGGCTGTTCCTTTTCTATAAAATACTGTCTACCTGGTAAAACTGCCACACTCTACCTCAGAGCTTTCCAAACTTTTCATGTTGGTGACACACTTTTTAGACATGCATCATTTCACGACACAGTAATTCAGTTTTACTAGCAAACCGGAGGTTAAATTAACCCCTTATAAGAGATACAGACACAAACATAAATTCCAATAACAACATATCTCATGAAATCTTTCATATATTTTTAGAAATATATGATTTATAAATAATAACATTCATTTCCAAGATTGTAGGTGACACATCTACACACTTCAAGTGACACACATGTCACAGCATACTGTTTGGAAAGCTCTGCCCTACCTACTATTGAGCATCTCAAAAGATATGTTCCTTGTTTAGGCCTTCATTTCTCTATCTCTTCTTGTTCCTGTCTTTTATGCTCATTAATCAGAACTTTTTAAAGACTATTTAAGCTAGGGATGGGGAATGTCAGGCTCATGGGCTGAATTTGACCCTCTGGGTATTGCCAGAGGACTATGTCACCTTATTACGATATCCACATTTGAGGGTTTCTTGCTTTTTGCACTTTTATTCGCATTTTAAAAGAATGAGAGAACTTTTACAATATTATTTAAACTTACTTGGCAACAGGAGCTTTAAACTAAATATACTGATATTTCCTTTTGCCTTCAGCCCCACCCACTAACGGAATGAGGCCCCAAAGAATCTCTCCAAAATTCAATTCTGTCTGTGGACAAAGATCTCATCCTTTTAAGAGGCCAAGACTGTTTTGAATGCTCAGTCTGTGACACATTGTAATGGATATTGTGAGTCTTAAAAGAGAGATGCACAGCACAGTTTCTTTCTAAAGGCCAGCCTGCCAGCACCAATAGATCTTTTAACTTCTCCAGGTGGAATTCTTGACTTACGTGTGGCCAAGCAGCCCACAGCAGTACAACTGAATACTGACACCAGCCCTAAAGCTGGTTTAAAAGGTGAGTAGTTAAAATGCTTGACCTCAAAAAGAGTGATTCTTTGCAGAGGTGGGAATCGTAGCACATTTCTAGTATTCACTCATGGCAGCGACACTCATTGCTATAAAGAAATTATCCCAAAGCCCAAATCATTATGAACTCCACATATGCTTTCCGGGAAGTTTAATACAAATGTGAATACAAGTCAAAAAGACAAAGCATATGAAAAACAGAATATCCTCTATTCCCTACCCCTTCCCATGTCAAAAAAAGTGGCAAAGAGGGTACCTCTGGGAAGGGAGAATAAAGAATAAGGCAAATCGTTCAAGAAGACTTGATCCTCAAACACAGTCTAAAGTAGATAAGTGAGAAGCAAATGTTTCAACTACAGTGTGCCTCAGGGACCCAAGCTGTCAAGCAAAATGCCTAAAAGCAGCTCTCACAAATTGGGCCTTCCCGACATGACTTCCAAAATTATTGCTTTTAAAAAAAATTGCTCAAGGCTTATTTGGAGGCTACATCACATGACAGAAAATGGTCAATGGAAAGGCAGAGCAAACTTTGCAAAGTTATGCATATAGCAAACCATATAAATGAAGCATGATCTAGTGGATAGTTTTACACATCCTGCTTGCCTGTACTGTGAGATTTCTTCCCCATTTTCTGAACTAGAAAATACCTGTTCCCCTAATCTCCACACTGCCTGGAAAGGTGCTTTTAAAATCTGGGTACATTTTTAAAAGATGTCTTGTAATATAGTGAAGTAGAAGAAAGGGGACAATGCCTCTTGGGGAAAAAAATCAACACCATCTATGGAAATCCCTCTGCTGTGGAAACAAAAGACCTACAAAATAAAGTTACAACGAACATCACAAATTCACTAGAACCAGGACTCCGAAGTTTTGTAAAACATTCGTGCTTTGCCTTGTCTTTCTCCCACCCCAAATTGGTAACATCTTACAAACTTCTCTTTAGCTGTTGGTCAATGGTAAACTTTCAGAGACTAATAGAAAGAAAGCATAAGTGACAAACTTCATCAGATTCAAGGAGTGAAGCACCTATGGACAGACATTTATACCAATGGTTTTTTTGGGGGAGGGGGGAGAAGTATGAATAGCAATAGTAAAACCTGTGGGTCTGGTGATGGGGTGATAAGCTAAGGCCATTTCCACACTACACTGTTATAGCGCTATTATTCCACTTTCAACATTCTACGGAATCCTGGAGTTTGTAGTCTCTCCCTAAACTGCAAACCTCAGGATTGCATATGATGTTGAAAGTGGAATAACAGCACTGTAACAGTGTAGAGCAGAAAGGCCCTAAGACTCAATATTGGTTGCAAAGGGTAGTTGGGAGACAAAGGTGAGAAACAGGATCTACAGTAAAGCCAAGATGAACAGATAACTGTATAAATAGCAGAGGAAACTCCTGGAATGTATTGGCATGGGCTCAGAACCAGAAAAGAGATATATTAAAGTGGACATGAGAACCTACTTGTGGCTGAGAATGTTTTGACTGTGTATTCCTGTGTGGCAGGGGGTTGGACAATGGCCCTTGTGGTCTCTTTCAGCTGTATGATTAGATGTCAACTAATATTACAAAATATGTAGCATGCCCGGAAACCACTGTGTCTGTTCAAACCACTGTCAATGGACTACAGATTGAGGATAAATCCTAATTCAGCTGTTTTCTCTTTGAATTTTTTATGTTCAAGAATTGCCATTCTGAGGTTCCAGATGGAATGTTCAGGAAGGCTGAAATATTCTGTGACAGGCTCCGTGTATTCCCATTCCTAATGTCCAAGAAATTATGCAGACTTGGGAAACAAAAGGGAAAGGTACTGCTGCAGACCCATTTTTCATCTTCTAATTATTATATCTTAAGATTTTTAAAAGCCCTGATTACCACAGAATAGGAAATGATTAGCTATTAAAAGAGAAATTCCTCTCATGCAGGTAGAAATGTCTCTGGCTGTCACCATGATGCCTACTTTGTAAACTGTCAGGGCCCCACGATCCTTCCCACTCTGCCTATTATTCCCTTACAAGATCAAGCATTGTATAGATTTGGGAAATGCTTCAATTAACAGAAGATTTTAGAGGTATACTTACTGTTATCTTATGAGGACAGTCATTTGAACAAAGGCCACTGAGAACTGTAAATAAACAAGACGGGAGACCAATGTAACTTTATCAGTGTTACTTTAGTCTGAATACCTTTTCTAGCTATTTATTTATTGAATTTATACCTTGCTGTTCTCCCAAGGTGGGATTTAAGATGTCTTACAAATCTTAAAATCACTTCTTAATATCACAGTCACAATCCAGATTGTTGTTGACCTCATGTTAAAATTGAAAGAGTCATATTGATCTACTTAAATCATGCTACTTTGCATAATTAATATATTAATTAAGCAATCACTGTTCTATTACACCTATTTCTTGATCTGTTAGTGTGGTCCAAAATGCAAGCATAATACCTACATAAAATGGAAACAACCAAAACACATGCTAAAAGTAGATGTTTGATTTCTGACTCTTGAATCAAAACTTCACCAGTTTTCATCACAATATGTATCACATCCTTTCTCCAACTGCACCAGGATGACATAGATAGAGGGAATTATCCTACTTTATTGATATAACAACTTTGCAATTCAATTTATACTGAAAGAGCAAATGACTGGGTCAAAGTCAACCAGTGATTTTGATATCAAACTACAGATTTAAATGTAAGTTTCTCTGAACAACCCCAAACGTGCTTACAATCCCTTCTTATGTTTCCTGCAATAAAACAAATTTATGTTAAACACTGTGTCATATCAACATGTGTTGTTCATAGCAATAGTATGTAACAACTAATTTTACCTGTTCTACCATTACGGAAAAAAAAACTTTTTATTAAAAAGTCTAGAATTAATTTCTTAAAAATTAATGTGTTACTCATGAGTCATCATAATTTTTAACATCAGTTTGAAAAGTCATTATGTTGGTTGTTTTAGCACCCTGACATTCATGGGCTGAACCATGATTAACGATTCGTGTTCCTTTAATTTGTTACTGGTAGGTTGCTATTTTGGGTGATTTTTACTAAGGATAATAGATTTTAAAAAAAGCAACATATCACTAATGTGTTAGTAATGTTTAGCGTAACAAACCCATTTTATAATATAGTTCTCCCTCAACATTCTTGGGTTTGACCTTCGTGAATTGATGACTTGGGAGCGTGTGTGCCTTCCCCCCAATTCTCCTCCTCCCATGCCCATGCATTTTGCCCCGGCGGGGAGAACTCATGCCGAAGCAAAATGGAAGGGAACAGGCCTCGCGCAAGCTTTCCTGTCCCCCTCCAGAGCCCCCGCTTCCCGTTCCCATGCCAAACTGAAGCGGGGGGACTGCGCCACTAGCTACAGTGCCAGCTCCTGCCAGCAACCCATTGTGTGCCTTCCGACCTGGAAGTCTCATCTTCCGGCATTATCTCTTGTTTCATTTTGGACTGTTTCATCATACAGTTTGCGTGGAAAAGGACATTCAAAAGAGGTTTGCCATGCCTCCTTCTGCACAGTACTTACAAGTGTCAGCTACGGTGCCAGTCCTGTTGTCTATGAGAGGTCCTGCACCAATGTTACCCCCCCCCACACTACTGCCCAGTAGCTGTTTGGCACATTTAGTCTGGTGCCTCTGCAAAAGCCTGTCTGATGTGGGAAGCCCTGTCATCAGCATGGGTACCATCCGCGTGGCCTCTTGCCTCACAGAAGCATGCAATCCCACCACTGCAGAAAGGCAGTGCCATGGCGAGGTCCTCAGTGTATGAAGAAGGAAATGAATCAGGCCACATTCAAAAAGCTCTCTATGCATACAGGAGACAAATTGTAACAGAATAAAGTAAAGGCTGTTTTTGGAAAAATGCTTAGAAATCCCAGCTCAACCACAGACTGCCTTTGTGTTTTAGGCTCCTACTTCTTGGCCAGCATTCTGTTAGTGGCATACTAGGGTCACCTTATATATGGAGGGTGAATTATTTATCACAATGCAATGGACGTATGCTGCTGACAACAGTGGGAGAGAAGTTTTGCATACAGCAATGCTGTAATGATGCACTGTGTATCTGCATGTTGCATGTTGTGCAACAGCATCCACTTACTGACATGTGTTGAGCAATGCAGTTATTCTGCGTGGTGGTTGTGTAGTGCTGGCATAGCATATCTCTGCATGCATACATTTATGCTACGCTGAAGAAATGCTGGATTGCAGCTGTAAAATGGCAAAAGAAACCATTTGCATTTGAAGATACAATTGATAGGGATTTATCATTTATTCAGAGCTCAAAAAATAACCCTTTTTTGGATGACAACTCTCAGAATTCTGGGAGTTTTGCCTCCTCAAAGGAAAAAAACCCCACATTTTCCAAGCTCTGCTTTTACAACACAAAGCACTTTGAAAAGAAGGCTTACAAAAGTGCATTTGCTTCCTCTTCCACACAGAATAGCAGAAGAATGCCATTTACTTGCTTGCTCGCTTCTAAACACAGATGTTAAAAAGTATTAACAGTTTTGGATCAGGGGAGGGGAGAGGAGAGGTAACGAACGCCTGAGCAAATCAGCTTTCTGACCATGGAAAACGAAGAAAAGGTTCGTTGTCAGCAGCTACAAATTAACGTCTCATTCACTTTTTCCTTCCTTCTCTGCCCCTTAATACCTCGAAGAACATCTGTTCCTGAAAGCACTTCATCTTTGTGCCAAGACTTAAAGCTGGTTCAACAATGCAACATGCTGTGATTAAGCAGCTGATTCCTTAATAACCTCGTGCCAAAGCTGGGCATCTTTGAAAGGAGTTTGCCCTCTACAGAACTGCTCTTTTAAAAGTAATTGGTAGGTTTGCACTTTTAGATGCATGAAGCATGAGCACCACTTTAGATGGAAACAACTGGGGGGGAAAGGGATCTCAGCAAGTGCATGCACCATTATTCTGGACTTTTTATGCCTTCCAATTTTAAATATGATATTTAGGTCACATTTTTTGCTCAGTAGGTATCTAAGAAGAAAGGAAAGCTGTATTTAGCTGAACAATTTTATTACATAGTCCGCTGAATTACACATCTTGCACATATCAGGCCACGCACATTCAGTGAATTCCTTGGCCTCTCAAGTCAAGTGATAGAAATTAAAGTGACCAGTGCCTTGCTGGGAAGCTACATGGTGCACCAATAACCCACAGGGCACTTAAAGGCAATTTATGTAAAACATCCCATGGACTTTATGTTGGCCTAGCATTGAAAAGTGTTCAATAGCCACAGTTAGGGCAAAATATGACAGCCAGATTGTTGTCTGGAATTCACTTTAGAGACCACATCAGTTCTAACCAACTTTTACTGCTTTCCAGTTCCTTTCTATTTAAGCTGCTGGTTTGACTTATAAAGCCTTCAGGCTTTATAAGAGACCTTCAGGCTTTATAAGTCAAACTAGCAGCTTAAATAGAAAGGAACTGGAAAGCAGTAAAAGTTGGTTAGAACTGATACGGTCTCTAAGGTGAATTGGGCTATGACTCTAGAGACCAGGGTTCGAATTCCTGCTCAGCCACGGAAACCTATTAGGTGACCTTGGGCAAGTCACACACTCTCAACCCCAGAAAAGCTGGAATTAGTTTGCCTTGGCACACAACAACAACAGCAGCAACATCTAACAGGAGCCTGCATGGAAACTGAAATCTTCAAAGGTGGCCCTGTTTCACGTCCCGCTGCCTTGAGCAGTTAGGATGGTGAATGCTTGAGACGGGGGCTTTCTTTCCAGCAACACCTCAGTGGTGAAAGAAGTCAGTTTAGCCCCATTCCTACTGAGCTTCTAACAGACAGTTACAACTGTATTATTTTGTTAATTCTTTAAGCTTTTAAATGGTCTTTTTACTGTGTTTGTAAAGAATATTTTATTCTGCTTTTACACTGTGACTTTATTTTACATTGCTCTGGGGGCCCTGGTGGGCAGAAGAGGTATTTATGAATAATTTCAATAAACAATAAGAAACACATTTGTGTATTATTTTTAATCATATTTGACTCCAGGGTAGTTCTTAATATTAGAAATATAATATGCAAAGCAATATAAAAAAATAAGGTACAAAGAAAAGGAGATAGTGGGAATCAAATCAATTAAAATGCATGTTCATCATGCTACTGTCAAGTAATTTTTTTTGGTGGGGGGTGGAATTCCCTAATCAGAGCTCACTGCTGAAAAAACTCTTTCTAGACTGTCATCTATTTTACCTCTCTGGCACTCAGGATACACAGAGACTGGCACTAGCAGATGATCACAGGAAAATTGGTAAGACCGCAGTCAGGTAGCAAGGACACCCAAGTGAGCTGGTGCTTTAGAAATAAGCACTAGCACCTTATGCTAAGCTTGGGACACACACATGAAGCCAGTGAAAGGGTATGGAGACTAGTAAGATGTGATCTGAATGAGCTACCCAGTTCGAATTTTAGCAGTTGTATTCTGCCCTAACTATAACATCAGAACAGATTTCAAAGCAGCTCCACAAACAACACACTGCAGTAACATAACCAGGAGGTTACCATAGCATGGGTAAATATGGCCTGGCTCTCTCTAGACAGAAGCAGGGGGAAAAATACCACTCCATGCAGCAGAAGTTACTTAACAAAGCTGCGTCTAGTCCTAATGTATGTGTAATGAATGGACTACATCCCCTGCTCTCATACAAATCTATCCAGAATTTAAATTGTTCCTTAAAGTTGTAGTTATAATGATTGTAGAAATGTAAAAAGTGTCCGTTTTCGTCTACAAAATATTGAAAAGTATACTTTAGAAACCAATGCAGTGTTTTTGTTATACACAAAACATACTAATGATTTTGGGTTCCCAATTTGCTTTAAAAATCTGAAATATTTTAATCTTTTGATAGCATACACACCCCATGAATTCTGTCCTTCAGAGCCACAGGATCAATAATTCTCATCAGCGTGCCTAGTGATCCAGTGTGTGCATCTTATTTAACTGAACCAACTGTGTATCACCACTGCCAAAACCTCTGTAGTCAGAAGCAGCAAGCAGTAGATTTTACTGAAGCTAATTCGCCATAGCTCTGATTAAAAAGAAATGCAGTTCCTGGGCACTGGATAAAAAGCTGTTGAAAATAACATTTCACTTTTGTTCGTCTTGCATATTGTTCCCTATCTGTTTGGAAGTGGAATAAAATGGTTTCCTCGATTCATTAAAAGAAAAAAAAACTTTTATCATTTGTATACCTACAATGCAGTTTCCTACAATGGAATACCATTCCTATTGAAAATGTCTATCTATGACTAAAGAAAATAATGAAATGAGCACAAACACACACGGAAACCCACACTTGCAAAACTGAACTTCAGTGTGGCAACAAGTAATACTCCAGACAAAATGAAAACGGTAATAAGAAAAAAAAAATAAATTGACAACAGCAAGCTTAGTGAAGGGGGCCTTGTAGCCATGGTTAAGTCTTACTGCACCTTTAAGCCTAGCTGATTTATTTTAGCAAAAGCTTTTGTGGGTGACAATCTCCTTCTGCAGATGCACAGAGCACACGAGGAAGCATCTATTACAGCATAATGCTTTAATTCAGATGGTTGCCAGTGTGATCAGAGCAAAACTGAGTAAAAAAATGAGAATCACATTATTAACACTGGCTACAAGCATTTAGTGCAAACATCCTAGTGGTAATAAATAAGGCAGTTGGGACATGATATAGGTAATATCTGTTACCTGTAGTCCAGGAAAATTTGAGCTAAAATAAGTCTGCTAGTCTTAAAGGTACCATAAAACTCTTGGGAACACTGATGGAATCACATGCTTCTTCCTGTTCCTTCTGGAACAAAATGTACCCCTTTACCACAACAAGTAAGACACACCAGCTTGGATTCTTATACAAAGACTGGGATCCACAATTAAGAGAGGCAGCTAAAATCTTCATGAAGACTTGGGTTTTCGGGAATAGAGAGAGGAAGAGGTAGAACTTATGCAGGAGCTCATAATGGTTTTAAACTTGAGTAAAACATACATCAAAACCTTTTAGAAGAGTTTCAGCCTATCAATAGGGGTGCTAGGAGATGCCCCACTAAGCCTAATATGCATGTATAGGAGGAATGACTACATGCCCAGTCAATTTTCTATTTAGTTCATTGCAACAGCAGAATTAGAGACATGATAGCATAGTGGTTTGAGTGCTGGATTAGAACACTGGGAGACCAGGGTTGAAATCCTTGCTTGGCCATGGAAACCCACCGAGTGACCTGGGGCAAATCACACTCTCTCAGCCTCAGAGGAAGGCAAAGGCAAACCTCTGAACAAATTCTGCCAAGAAAACCCTATCATAGATTTGCCTCACAGTTGCTGTAAGTCAGACATATCTTGAAGGCACAGAATAACAACATAACAGAATTACTGCATGGCAGTACAACACAGATAAATTTTCTCTCAAATTCTGCAGCGCTCAAGGGAACTGGGCTTGTTCTTATTCTCCTCTTCCCCTGGTCCTTTTCCTTCTGGCTCTCTCTCTGGCTGTGTACTTATTTCTATCCACCTTCCTGCATTAACTCTCCAAGAAATTAAAAACAGCAATATTATTACTATTATTATTAGTTAACATGGCTATTTGTAAAAGATTATGCATAAGATATGACAATAAAACAATGGCTATTAAACTACAATCAAAAGATTCAATTTGAGCAAAGATAAGTACTTTGTTCCTTTTCGTAGTGGAGTAACACAAGTTATAACGAACTAAAAACATAAATTAATGTAATAGAGATAATGCTAGAATAAGGGGAAATAGCCTGGGTTATACTTGACTAATCAGGTTTTCCTTATGCCATTTCTCCTACATATGCTGTCCAATAATGTTCCCTTTCACATCATCACCACAGTACGAGAATTTTTCTATTGTTCTTGGGTTTTAGCATTCAGCTGCAACCACTATCAATTTTCCCCCAATAGTATTTTAATGTTTTCACAGTAAGCCACTTACCAATGACTTTAACAAAGTAAGCATCAGCTTCAAAGTTATTTTTTAATGCATGGATGGCAAGCTCTCTCTTAGAAGAATTATTGCTGAGGACAAGGATATCTAAGATTCCCTAAACAAACAGACAAGAAAAGCAGCTAAGTAAATAAAGAAATCAGCAACCTGAACAGCACTAAATAGTCAATACAAATTCAGCAAAACAACAACAACAATACAAACAATTCCTGAGACCATAAAATTAACTTCAGTTCAAAAATGGAATTTTAATTAGAGATGTAGGTCGGATCTGGGCTGTTTAAGATTTTATTGATCCCTCACAGATAATGTCATGATTCCATTTGTAAGGAAAATAAAATTTATTTTTAGAAAGTGGGAGAAAAATATGCCTTTGATTTTAATTGGACACGTCTCTGCATAGGATCTGGCTGTACTTCATGCACAGCACTGCCAGATCTTTAAGGCTATGTGGCACTAGCTTTATCCTGACCACCTGCAAGAGAGATGGATTAAACAGCCACATGTACATCTTGTTCCAAGATCATATTTTGAAAACAGAACAGTGCTTATGAATTCAGAAGTTGAACACATTTTTAAAAACTCAGCTGGAGCATTTCCATTCCATGAGGGCAGGATGTTAAACTTTTAGACTTCTAAAAATTCTAAATGCTTCTTCAATCACTAAGATGGTGGAGTTGGGGCTGGTGAAACAAGGGAAATCTAGGAGACTGATATCCCAACAATACCCTTTTCCTTGGCTGTGTTGCTTTTCTTCTCAGTTTTGCAGACAACTAGTCTGCAGGTGTGAGCTTTAAGTACTAAATGATGTATTCCAGGCAATGCCATTCCATCCTTCATTATGTTTAACAGGAAAAATGTCAGTTTTATGTCTTCTCTGCAACAGGAAACACTGCTGTGCTAAGCAGATATCAGGTCTGCATTTAACAATCCTTCAAAAGTGTCAAAACTTCACTTTCAGATATTAGCAAACATGAAAACATTTTAAATGACTTATGTGGCAGAAAACAGAGCAAAAACGTGAAGGTGTACTTTTCACCCTTGGAATTTCCCAATAAACACGCATCTACGGGGTTGGAGATAAGAAATTACACCTCAACTAAGGTGCTTAAAGTACAACTGTGATCTATAGTGAATGAATGGGCAGAGACAGCAAAAGGTTCAAGAGTGAGAAATGAAGTTGAGGCCAGCAGAAAATTGGCACTGAAAGCAGAGAGCCAGATGTGTTGTGTGCTAAAGTACTATGTGAAAATGAATTATTGTGAATATCTGGCACTCAGTAGGCAGGAAATTAGGCTGGTATCTTATAATTCATTTTAGCTTAGCTCAGTAGCAAAATATCTCCACACTGCATGGGAGGGTCAAGTCAGTGACTCTGAACAGATCAGTTGTAGTGTCTGTTTTACACAAGAGTGCAGTAAACATCCAGTTATTTGCCCGTAATAATAACAAAAGGCAGTATAGTCTCTGAACTAGACAGACTCAGATGTAGATGTTGAGAATGTAGGAGAAGCCTGCTATGTTAACAGTAAAAATATTCATCTAGCTCAGAGTGAGGGATACTAGCTCTTCCAGATGTTTGGGGCAGACATTCCCATAATCTTTTACTACTGGCCATGCTGGGTAGGCCTGATGAGAGTGGGAGGCCAAACCATCTGAAGGGAAAAGGACCTCCTCTCTGCAATACTGTTCATTGTCCTGTTTCTTACACAAGTTAGTTAAGAGACCCATAAATAAGGAAGGAATGAAATCAATGCATAGTCCTCTCCCTTGATGTTCATTTCAGCTATCTGACATTCAGAAATTTATTCCCCTTCACTATAATGGCAAATGGCCACCAACAGCTCTATCTTCCATAGCTTTGAGCGTTAAAGCTCTTTGCGTTTTGGGACCTATATTGCTCAGACACTGCCTCTCTCCCTATATCCATTCTCTCAGTAACTAGATATAGTTGGGGTACCCAGCGTCACTAATAAGCAAGGCTTTCATGGTCATTGCCAGAGAGTTGTGGAGCAGCCTCTGAGAGAAAATTCTTAGGACAGGCTGAAAACTGAATCTTTACCCCCACTTAAAAAAAAACAAAAAACAAAAAAATTGGGAATCTTAATAGCAGTGTCTTACTCTTCTGTTTTCTCTCTTTTTCCTCTCCCACCCCCAAAATCTTAGTAAGTCCTCTCTTGATTTCCAGTTCTTCTTCAATAACAACATATATCCCTAAAAGTTATGGCTAGGCTTTCCCCTGGTGATTTGGTTTGACATTGCTTCTTAGAACTAGCCACTGCAATAGCCAAAAATATTTTGTCAAATTTTAGAGTATTTGCTAACCTGTCTGGATGAGTTATGATAGCTCCCCACAACCTTTTCTTTCTAGGAGGACTTCCACTTTGGATTTCAATTTTTCTATTTGAAACTGGGCATTGCCATTGGAAAATCAACCACTACTCTGATTTCCTGATAAATTTTGAGATACTGACTCCAATTCCCTGATGAATGATGACTGCCACACTTTTTTATTCTAATTTTTTATTCTAATTCCTTCATTTGGAGTTTTGATTTTTGAAGTGAGGAGTGCAAGTTGGATGAGAAACAAAAATGCTAAGAAAAATTTTGAGTTCTCAAGCCCTCCCTGTGAGTTATAGCTATGACAGTCAGACAGACAAACCCATCCACAAAGACATTCTTTTTTTATTATTATTAATATTTCTATCTTATCCTTTTTGCCAAAAAATCAACACAAGAATTGTGAATTAAAACAGAAAAACAAAACTAATTGATTATAACATTAAAATGTTGGAAGACAAGAACAGAATGAAACTTCTCAATGATACTGTATACATACATTATTTGGACAACTCCTTTGCCCCTTCCCAAAAAAGAATTAACACAGATCTATACAAGTAGTTGAAATGAAGTGTGACTGTTTCTCATAAATCTCCACAGCTCTCCTTTCTGCTTTAAATGACTTGTTTTCAACCGACTCGTTTGTTTTCATTATGTATTGAGAACTGTCTGGTCAAAACCTTCCAAAGTGCAAGTTTGGAATGAAATCTCAAATCAGAATGGGCAGATGGCAATTAAGAAGACAGGAAAACAGAAAAGAGAGCTCGACTCACATCTTCATAAATGTCAAAGAAGGTTGCCACCCTGGCATCTTTGATTTGATTTAGATCCGCGAGCTCCCAGTAGACCTTAAACATACGGCGGGCACCCACACAGCTTGCGTTATTGCATTCGACATTCTGTAATAGGAAAGCTTGTTGATTGCTGCAAAGGAAGGAAAGAAGCATGTTATGGGCTTAGTCCTGTTTCCATTCCCTTCCTCTTGTAATGCTAACTGTGAGCTGACAACTTTAATGTTCGAAATACACCTCTCCCAATTCAGTCAGTCAAACTACTAAAAAGGACCATGAGATATTTTTCTTCCTAGTGCTGTGGAAAGCGGAAAAATGGAAAAACTTTGATTCCTCCAATAAATGCCTCCTAAAAACATTTTTTTAAAAAACAAATTTTGCTTTGAATTCCTCTGTCAAACAAGGATCCATGGGCAACCCAAGATCTTCTCAGGCCCATTTTTGCAGCCCACTGATCTAGCAGGACTCAGGCATTAAAAACAATTTTTCATTAAAAAAGACCCCCCCCCCATCTTCCAGAAGCAGTGAGTTTCCAGAGTCTCCTTTAAAACGGCACTTGTCCCTCCCCCCCCCTTTTTTTTTTACTAGAGACTGGAGGAAACTTCTGGTGGGGGGAATGGAATAGAGGAAACATCCCTTGCATCTTGCCCACCTCTTCTGTAAGCACTATAGGCACTGTCAATAATAATTATGAAGTCAGAATAACAGCAGAAATATATCAGAAACACGTGTTTAGCCTTCTTCCCGTTTCTTTGTGATGGGATCACAAGAGGGGTCATGTGGTCACCCACGAGGAAAGTCCACATGTAGCTGACTTTTTTTTTTTCCTGTTTGGAAGAGAAAGGGCTCAGGTTGCAAGAATCACTTTTTCTTCTATCCTTGCCCTGAATAAGAGTAGTCATACTGTATCAAACGAAAAAGAGGAGGGACACAAGACACAGACTCATTTTTGTTTTCCATATCTCACGTGCTATGGAAAAAAATCCTTCAGGAACTAGATATTACAAAGCACTCCTATGCCTCGCTTTCCCACCTGACCCATGCCAACGATGTTATCGCATATTTACTCTTCTCTACCTTATTCAGGGACTGCGATCTAGTGCCTTTCACTAGACGTTATGAAGAACAAGAAAGAACTAGATGGTTTTGATATAACATCTTCTTCCCTTTGAAAGGAGATATAAAAACAGAATGTGGATATTAAAACAACAACAACAAAAACTTCCAAGCCTCTGGGCAGACCAGTAAAACAGAAAGCTATTTTGCAAACGGTGAATATGTGTGTGGGTGTGTCAAGGCTTTGGGAGAACAAAAAATGCCAAACAGAATGCTTTTTATCTGCAAAGTCAAGTAATTTATACTGCACTGTAAGCTTCACTTCTTCCCCACTGTGCAAAATCTTCAAAATAGATGATTCAGACTTTTCATCCTTCAACTCCAAATTTTAATGAAGCTTTTCATTACCATCATGGTAACAACCCTACTCTTAACATTCTTCATGGATATTTACATGTTTGCATTCAGCATGAGCCATGATTATCATTACATTGCACCTCCATTTTATTCCATTCCTTGTCAGCCAAATATCAAAACACAGCATTATACAATTTGCAAGCTTATTTCAATTCCTTTGTTATGTATCCTATTAACGTCCTGGTTCAGATGCAACAGAAGGTGACACTGCTGTGTGACAGAATATTGTCTAGAAATTTGCTTTCATCCTCTTTTGCTACCTTATTTCACAAGGACTGTTCCAAATTTTTCAGATAAAGTGACTGAAAAAGCTTCTTTCCTCTGTTTGGTATGATACTACAACATGTCATTTTGACAGTAGGGTATAAATTCTTTCCAAGACGTGTAAATGTTCAGCTCTGAATGTTTATCTACCTTATTTGTATTGGGGTTAAATGCATGTTCTACTTTATTTCATTCTCACAACCACTCCATGAGGTAGTAAGAAGTTTCTGTTACAATTAAAACAGTCACGTAGTCTCATGCTACCTTAAAGTATAATTTATTGATGACTTAAGCTTATGCTAACAAATTCATGAAGTGTTAATCTTAGGTGGCAGTTATCTAGCGTATGTATATGTATGTGTACATACAGGTTCAGCACAAAGAATATAAACATAATGCGGTTTAGAAAGCCAAAATGTTAGCGAACCAGACGGTCTAGAACATTAGTGTTTTTTTTTTTAAATAGCCATATGACTCTTGAGCTTTCTTGTTCACTCTTTATAGCCAAACACATACAGACACAGTTCTGTGGTCATGTAAGTGTAAGCATATATGCCTGTCAAGTATATCTTATCATGACGTCTTGTCTACAAAAGCTTATGCCAGAATGTCTTCAATAGTCTTTAAGGCACTGCAAATATCTTTTAACTTCCTGTGAAGTAGACTACCCTGAGAAGAGGTGATTGTCCAACGCTCACAAAATGGACTTAGAATGAGCTACAAAGGCTAACTGTCCTTCCACTACACCACAGCAGCTGCCAGCTTTAAAGGAGGTAACCAGGCAAGTTAGACTGATTCTGTAGGGGAAAAAACCACTTTCTGAAAAAGGGTGAGAGAATGTTCGTCTGTGTGTGTGACTTCAACTGGCCTTTCAACTTATGACGACTCCATAAATTTCATACTTCCTGACAAAAACAGGCCCCTGTTCTCCCTGAGTGTTGTCTTGGACAGGCAGAATTGCTGGAACTGGCACCCTGGACCCCTCCGTCAGCTAGAAGGCTAGATGTCTTCTTTCTTTATATTATTTTATATTGTTGCAATCTATTATAACCTGCTTTGATAAATAAATATGATATACATTCCAGTCTATGATGAAAGTATGCCTTTAGTATATCAGTGGTCTTCAGTTTTGCACACTGCCCGCAGACTAGAGGAAACAGGTATGGGCCTGTGCATTTACTCATCCCTTAAAAACATCTTTTCATTGTTTTACTGGTCATGGATAATCTTCAGATGTTGAGTATTTTGCATTCTCATCCCTTCTGACCCATAAAGAACCTCAGTAAAATCTATACAAATATGTATCCAAGCACTTTTGTACCTGGATGGTCTCTGAGATGAGCCAGTTGGGATCAGTTCAGCCATTATGATGCCTTCTGGGAAGCCACTGAAAAATGCTTCCATATGGTAGTACATTGGAACAAGTCAAACTATTTAAAATGGCTCATAATTGCAAGCAAATGTAGAAAACGGACAGTACACAGGGGCATCAGAGATACAACAAATGAAGTTTTGTCTCCGCCGACAACTTATCAAAGAGATTGCACAATCTGATGACGGAAGCCCTGCACCACCGGCAGGGAGGAGTTACTTGAACAATGGTCTGTTGTTATCGTGTGTCTTCAAGTTGTTTCCAACTTATGGTGACCCTAAGGCAAACCTCTCATGGGTTTTTCTTGGCAAGATTTGTTCAGAGGGGGTTTGTCTTTGCCTCCCTCTGAGGCAGAGAGAGTGTGACTTGCCTAAGGTCACCCGGTGGGCTTCCATGGCCAAGCAAGGATTTGAACCTTGGTTTCCAGAGTCGCAGTTTGACACTCAAACCACCACATCATGCAGGTTCTCTAAATAACAGTACCCCATGATTAGTAACACAAACGGGTTGTATGGTATTAAATGAAAGGTACTGTTAAATGAAAGGCAACCAAAAGGCTTGTTCCACCATTACACATAGTGGGACAGGTACCTCAGGCTGAAGATGGTGGGTGCTGCAGAGGACTCAGTCCCTGGTTGCTCCTCTCTGCTGGAGGACAGAGTTGTGTATTTCTGGCAACTGGCTCTGCATGCTTTAATCTAGCCTTCTGCCCACAGGTAAGGTACAGAATATCTTCAAATGACAGTCCAGTTGGTTTCTGTACGTCAAATGGTGTAGGGGTGGGGGTAATATCCTTCATCTGGTCAGCAGACAACCCCATACAACAGTGTAACAGGTATGCTGCTTGGCTCAAGAAATATCAACAAAAATATTACTAATATTACGCAGCATAAAACAAACGTATGCTATGACTATTATGTGGAAGTGACCATGCTTGGAAACTAATTTCCTTTTTTCTCTTTTTTTGCTCCCAATTTGTCATTTATATTAGCATTTGGTTAATTTTAATACAAGAATCTGCCTGCAATTAATACACAGTTTTAAAGACGTGGAGCTGAGGATCAACGCGCACAGTACAGATTCACTTGGATTTAGACATGAGTTATGACGACATGCATATAGGCTGCACTATGTGACTATCTTCTCATGTCTCACTGTAGTATTTGTGTTCTGCATTTACAGTGTAAATACTGTTTTGTACTCAGCTGTACACATTGATTAGACCAAAAGCTATTTCTCACAAAATGCAACATTTTTTTTAAGATAAGGAGTATCTTTGATATAGGGCAGATGGCGTGACATAGTGGTTGGAGTATTGGACTACAACTGTGAAGACCAGGGTTCAAATCCCCACTTGGCCGGGGAAACCCACTGTCTGACTGTGGGCAAGTCACACTTTTTCAGCCTCAGAGGTATCAAAGGCAAACTCCCTCTGAACAAATCTTGCCAAGAGAAACCTATGAGATGTTTGCCTTAGGGTCATCATAAGTTGGAAACAACTTGAAGGCACATAGCAACGAACCATTGTTCAAGTAACTCCTCTTTGCCAATGATGCATGGCTCCCGCCATCAAATTTTGCAACCTCTTTGGTAAGTTGTCAGTGGAGACAAAACTTCCTTTGTTGTATCTCTGATGCTCCTGTGCACTGTCTGTGTTCTACATTTGCCTGTGATAAGGTTGCCTTATGGTCTCTAGAAATCGGAAACAACTTGAAGGCACATAACAACAGCAATGGGTATAATGCTATTCTTCTAACAACTCCACAATGCCAAGGATATGAATCAAACAGTCACAGGCATTCATAATCTATATGACCCAGTGAAGAAATGATTCCACTCCTGTGTTTGTACAAGTAACAGTTCCATGGAATGACATTAACTGACACACAATGGTACAGACAGCACTAACTGTGGGGAGAGCCGTTTTCATTCCAAATGCTATTCACCTACATACAGCTTTATGCCAAAGACGTACGCTTGTAGAAACTGCTGGCATGGGTTGCCAAACCATTCCAATTTACTGCCGATAGGCATTCAGGGAGTCATTTTCAGATGGCATTTTGAAATGGCCCCATGCGGCAGTGTTCTTCAGCTGGAAAAACTTGAAATTAGCTCTTGTTCTTTCTATCTCAGAAACAGCCCATGAAGTAGAAAACAAGGAGCAATACTCTTCACTACTATGAAAGGCAGGAAAGAGATTTAAATGAATTTATTGCAGACCAGAAGAGGGGTGGCTAACCTGCACTTTGGTCCCTTGTATTTAATAATCTAACCAATATAGTCAGTCTATCAGTCAATACACTGAGCATTGTAACTGATCCAGTGTTCACTTCTTATAAAACCAACAAATCAAACTAGAAATGTGAAAATGCAATGGATTCAGTGTTTTTCCTAACATTACAGCAACAGAAAAATGCTGTTTGGGTCCCCACTCCTAACAAAAACAGAACGTACACCTGCATCCTAGCATTTAATATGACAGCTACAATAAGCAGATTCACTGCTGGAAGTAAGAACTCCAGTCAGAGTAACACAAGCTTGAAAAGCTGCAGTCATTCATTATATTCATCCATGTCCTTTTTTCAAATAAAGCAGCAACAGTATCTATTGCATTTCCCTTTTATTTCCCTTAGATGTCAAATTCATAGAATTTCTTATCAGTTAATGCATTAAGTTACTGAAAATTCATGTAGCTTTGAAGCCTTTCCTATCAAAAGTGCTTCAACGTAATATAGAGAAGAACAACACAATATATACTGGATCAAAGCAAACAGCCTGAAATTTGCAACATAGTGGATCTAATCTATGGCCTCACGGGGTACAGCATGTAAGAAATTTCTAACCCCTCATTTGCCACCAAGCAAAAGTATGCCAAGAGCATTCTTGCCTTCTACTTTCCTTGTTTTATTCTAGACTAGTTCTGCTCTCACTGTACATAATGCTCCTGGGGTCCATATGTTGTCAAGTGAATCATCTAGAAGTACATACAGGCGTCGTTTGTTTACTACATTCCAAAGAAGATACTGAGTAGAATCCAAGGATGGCATTTCATTGTAAAGCAATGGGGTTCAGTGGAAATGGGAGAGAGAAGCAACACCTTCACTGCCAGGGCAGGTTCTAGAGGGCTGGAAAGCTCTCTGGAGATAATTTTCATGGAGGGGGTTGGTCATGGAGGGTAGCTGTGGGATGGGAAAGGGAAAAAACCTCAGCAGTAACTGACACTGGAATGCTGGATTTAGCTAATCATTGAAAAGCACTTCAAAAATAGACATAGTTCTAGACAGCATGGCAAATGGAGAGCATTACTAGCCAAAAACATCTGGAGAGCACCAGGTTGAGGAAGGCTCCATTAACCAGAGCACACAAGCTAGGAAATGGAAACTGAACTTGGCTATTCTTCATCCAGGGTTTGCTCTGACTGGTCATCACAGGCAGTCCTCTAATGAGAGATGCTTTTAATTAGGGATGCTGGAATTCAACTTGGGACTTCAGATGCACATAAAACATGTGCCGTAACGAGTGATATGCTCTTCCAACAACTTGTGACAACTAAGATGAAAGGGATTGGAAGGAGTGAGGCCAGACAAGCTCAGCCCACTGTGGCACCTTGTTTTCAGAGGCAGAACAGAGCATAATTAGAGTTCAACCAGAGGATGAGTACCAGAACCCAGCATCCTCAGTCAGTTTGCAAGGCCCCAGCTGGCTCTAGACCTTCTTTTAACAATTTTTTTTTTTTGAAAATGTCAAGATGGCACTTAAAGATTTCCCATGCGTGTGTCACTCCAGAGAACTGTTAGGAAATTAACCTGGAATTCTGCAACAGGGGCTACAGAGTAGGCATGGGGAAATGAATTGTGGGAATGAATATGGTGGCTCTTAAAATTAATAAATTAATAGTGGGAAATTAATACAGTGGCTCTTAAACTCTTCTTGGTGCTGCCTGAATACCGCAGAATACTGCAGCTGTTGAATTCAGAACACATTATTCTGAACAATATTTCTGTTTTGTTCAGAATTCACTACTACCTAACAGGAGTTGGCGGCGTGTGTGTGGTCCTAGATAATCATAATGAATTTTAAGAACATCAAGCTGGAAAGGACTTTAGAATACTACTGCATTGTGTCACATTAATGGGAAATAGACTTTTTTCCTTGGATGGGAGATGTCTATGTTAGTATTCAAACTGGGACATTCAAAATACCCCACTCCAAAGAAAAACTCTTACTCCTGAAGAACAACACATTGTACATCAGGTTTCAAAGTGGTGCATTGGAACCTCTCGGTACATTACAAGAAACTATTGGAAAGGCTTCCAGAGTGCCAGCGTTAAATATAGAGCCTAAGCAGAGTGAGGCCATTATGAATGGATGACTGTTGGGTTACAAGGTCAAACTGTAGGTACGTGTTGAAGACAGGCTAGATTCTAGCTGTGAATCTCTTTAGGAAAGAGCTTGTGGATAATCGATCACAGGGTTAATACTCATCTGACACTGCCCAAAAAGCAGTGAATTGAGAGAACCTACTGTACTACTGCCAGAGAGAGAGAGAGCAAGAGAGAGAGCTCTGAACATTTATAGAGATAATGGAAAGATACAGAAATAAATCTAAGCTGATGTCAAGCCTGCAAACTATATTAACATGATAGAATGCTGAGATATGCTAATATTTTCAGTCAATTTCAAAACAGTTAGCATGAAATACTGAGATGTAGTTGAGCAATATACATCTAACAGAGTGCATATATTTTGATTTAGGATGGACAGAGTGCAGTCTGGTCCCTTCAGCTACTAACCACCTCTTCCTCTTCTGCACTTGTGATTGTTTGGAAGGAAGAAGATACAGGGACCTTGTTGGCTGTATTTCCCTTTCCAATGAAGGAAGGGATGGTTGGGTTGGGGGAACAGGTGATCTGCACAGGTTTAGAGGAGACACATCCTTGTTTTCCTGGAATTCTCCAATGAGACACAGTAGGATATCTCAAATTTCATTGCACGCTGCCAACTGCACTGCAGGTGTTACAGCAGATTCTTAGTTGACTCATGCTGCTGAATGAGGAATGACAGAATAGACAAGTACCACTGGAGGCTGAAAGTAGTAGTGTGGGGAGCATCTATCTCCAATCCTTCTATATATTAAAACTTCCTGCAAATAGAAAATCAGCCTGACAAAGGACTCCATCAAAACCTTTCTCCTCAGTGTGCTTGTTTACTATTTACAAAGAATTTCTCCCCTTCTCTCTCTTGCTTTTTTCTACTCAAGGGAACCTGTAATTTATGACAAAGTCCATTTTACCACTTAATTCTGCTTCAGGTGTATACCCTGACTAAGGATTTGCAGTGATTTACTGACAGTGTAATCAGTAAATCATTGCAGACCCTTCAGATATTTGCAAAGAAGTAAGACCTACTGAGTTCAGTGGGGTTTATCCTACGTGTAGGAAAGGATATAGGATTACATTCTGTTTTTTAAATGTAGTTACTAGCATTGTTGGAAACCAGTCACAGAAAAAGACATATGATTCTCTTAATTTTTCATCAAAGTCTCCCCACTGCCAAATCAAGTACAAAAATCATCACTGAATTTAAATATATTATACATGTAAACTGCTAAATTCCTTTAGATATTAATTTATATTAGTAACTACGAATATTCAAAATTTAAAGGAACATATCCAAAGAATGGTAAATATAATTATAAATTTGCTCAGAATGAAACAATATATCAAATCAGCTTTGACAGGTGAACAAAAGTAAAAGCCCAGTTCTGCCTGAAATTATTTTAATGAATTCACACTATCAATGTGATAACAAAAGCTCTTAATTTCTGGTAATAAGCCTGGTATAATAAGCCTGGTACACAAAAATTCTGCATCAATGGTTTGCAAATCAGACTCCAGACTCAGAAGTATAAGCTCTATCCTCTTCTTCTCTATTTGTAGTGAATCCATTCTCCTTCCTTTTTTTCTTTTTAACCATGCTTTTGTATTATGGAAGAATCAATCCAAACCATGATCAATACAGACAAAATCTCTCTCAAATAACTTCAAACCACATTTTCAAACTCTGGTTTACAACACTACCATGGTTTCTGTTGCTAAACCTGAGGCTGACTCCGTTTTTGCAAACTAAGATTTTTAAGAAATGAGTATTAAATGTCCTTGGCCGTAACAGATGAAACTAGGTAATCGTATACCATCAGTGCATATGCAGGCTCACATATTTGACATAAACTCTTGAGAAGCTCACCTGGGAAATAAACCAGCATTACCCCAAGAGCCTCAAACCAAGCATCCCTACCATACTTTGCTTGAGAACAATAACAACAACAATGAAAAGGAACAGCAAACTACTCTGAATCCATTTTCACGAATGATGGTAAAAGCATATAATTAAGTCACTTCTGTGTCACGCAGCCATTATGCACATCAACGTGGACCCTGATGCATAAAAAGCCACACGGCCCCTTTTAATTCTGCTCTGTTACAGATCCTAGCAATTAAGAACTAGGCTTCCTGGACTAGTAGCACAGACTTGAGCCAAAGGTTTGGAGGGGAAAAAAAAACAAAGCTCTTATCACTTAATCACAGTAATCAATCACCAAAATTAGATATGTAGTCTCCAGTACTAAAAGCAGGGAGGGAGAAAATTAAATGGTTCAATTCATGATGTATCCTTAGCAACTAAGCTTGATATCCAAACCCCCCGCCTTAGCCGTTGTTGTGATTTCTTGGTGAGTCATCTAATATGCCTCATAATAGTAACCTAATGAATAACATGAAAGGAAAGGGATATTTGCTGCAGTAGAGTGAAATATCCCTTGTTTGTTAGAAGGGAAAAAAAACAAACACCTGACGACCTTAGAAAGTAAGAATTATTCTTTTAAGAAGCTGTACTCCCATATGCTTCCCTCTTCCCTTAGATGAACAGTGGACAAGTTTCAATGGTCATTTTTCTTACTTCGCATGGGGGCACAGAAGCCCCTCAAAGTCAAACACATATACACATGTACACTCTTGCTTTTTGGCTGAAATAAGGAGTGTAAGAGGCCCTCATCTTGTTTAAAGAGTCATGGTCTCTCTATAGATAATTCTCTTTGGTTGTTTGGGAAAAAAATGACAGAGGAGAACAGTGGAAATGTTTTTTTCCCCCCTTTTGTGGTCTCTAGGGGCATATGCTGCCCTCACAATACCCACCCACAACACCTACCTTAAATTAAGAAGAGATGCCCTGCTTTGCCAGCTCCCCTCTGCCCAAGTGGGACCAGGAAGGATGCAAGGCAGGGCTCCTAGCCATGGCATCAACTTTGCAAATTGTGTGTCTTCCGGCAATCTGTTGGATCACCTCCTTGCTGTCTTTCAAGCAGCAAGTGAAAAACATGTTTTCTTGTAAACAAATTTTGTGCTTGCTGGTATGTTTTGCAATGTTGTTTCAACTTAGTTGGCCCGTTTGGTTTCTTCAAATTACTTCTGGGGTTTAATTGGTTGGTTTTTAATAGGACTGAGTGCCATTTGGCAGAAAACGCTGCTTAGAAATGCTTAAGCTAAATATACTGAAAACCAACAGCGATTTCTACGGGGAAACGTCATCCTTTATGAAGCCATCAGCAAGATTACTGCATTTTCTTTTACTCTCTCACACAAGATGAAGACTATGAGAAGCGCATGCACACACACACACACACAAATAGGAAACTTAGATGGAGTGTACTGACAAGACTCTAGCCAAAGTGGAGCCAGTGAGTATTGAGAGGTTGGTTCTGTCATGATTTGGGGAATCTCAAGGTCTGCAGGAAGATTCTTCTAAAAGCAAACATTCGAAGGAAGCATCTCCTCCCCGTGCAGAACAGCCTGAAAATCTAGCAGGATCAGCACCCACAAAATGTACTGAGACTTTCTTTCCAAAACAGAGTCATTGTGGGATGCTTTGTTTGAACTTCCTTGAGCTTAAGATGCCCTGGACAGACATAGCTGGCTGGCAGGAAGCCTGAATGGAAACAATCTTGCAAGGAAACAAGGACACACTGCAACGTTTTGTTGCTACTCCTACTTATTTATAAAATTTCTTTTTTTGTTTTGATGGCATCCATCTACAGGACTCTATATCAGCATCTGTTCACAGGACCTGGCCTCACAGTCCCAAAGAGTACACAAGAAGGTGGCTTGTGCTCTTTAACCAGTACCAGGCCATACTGTCAAAAAGATGAGTGATTTTGTGGTTTTTCTGTATCACAGATCAGCAAGGACCACTTTCTGGTAAAAAGGACTATTGATGGCCTTGGGATACAATCCCAAAAGGCCACCAGGTAGTGCAATGTGTGGGTGTGGTACGTAGCTATAAACGGGAGAGAACTAGGCAGAAAAAAGGCAAAAGACAGAGACAACGTCATGTCACTGGAAATGGGAAATTGTTATACATGATGCGGACAGTCAAATTGGTACTATCTACTTTCCAAGATAAGCCTTTTTTCCACTGTTAACACAAGGATAGCGTGGAAGCTGTCCCTAGCATTAAACCTGCAGTCCTGTTTATGCTAATGCCGATAAGTGTGAAAACCTTCAAATATTCATGGTTGAAAAATGTACTTTGAGCATAACTATGGCTGGAAAGACATTGCCATGGTTAGCTCTAAAAAGGATTTCAAAGGCAAAATCTGCACATAGGAAGACACAAGAGAGAAATTTCTGCCCACTGGAAATTCTAAATCTTCTACTCACAGATACATGGCTGGAAACATTCATTACACCTGCACCTGACCTGTTCTACCCATTCCAAGGCAGGAAATGGCAGTGCAGGGAAAAAAAGATCTTTTACAGGCAGAATCGCAGACACTTAAATGGGTGTTTTTCTGCCAACATCGGAATCGCCCATGTGGGATTATCTGCTTTTAGGTAACAAGCCAGCTGGCTGCTCCTGAAAATTTAAGCGCAAAATAACGGTCAGCTTGTTGCAAAACAACAACGAACAGAAGACTGAGCTGAATAGAGCAGTGCAATGTCTAACATCCTAAGACCATCTGTTTGATCCTGGGACTGGATATTTGATTCATATGATGAGACAACTGCAGCTAATTGTATCAATTAAGCTGTTTTATATCAACACTTCTTGGACAAAACAAGTTGATTCTTAAGTCTATTTAGTGATCTGATGAATATTGGCTTCTTGTACGAAATTAAAAAAAATGTTTGTCTCCCTCCTGATATATTCTATACATAAAGAAAAAAAATGAATATATTATACTTTCTATAATCATTCCAAAAATTTAAAAAAAGAAAATGGTAATGATATCAATAATGCTACTTTTATTCTCTACATGTTATTACACCCTCAGAACTAAAGGGGAAGCCTTATCATATATCAAGATGTTCCAAGTGTGGCCCAAAAGATCCATACATACTTGGCATTGAAAACTTTAAATATCCAGAAAAGCAACAGGATAGCCACCTTTTTTTTTTTTTAAAGAATAACCAGTAGCTGGGCTCTGGGACGGATGGCAACTATCTACTCCATTGTTAGTATCATCTAGTCCACCACTGCATGGTCAGTTCCATGACAGTCACAATAACCTTGGTTTTATATTGCCAGCTGCTAACTGCTGTCAATATATTTCTTCTCTAAAATGGCATGCTAAGTGTTTCATGTTCAGAGCCTCCCCTGCCAATTATCAGCTCAGATTGTACAAGAATTTATAAATATTTATAACCACCTCTGGCAGCTGATTTGCCATCGGGGGAAAATATAATTTTATTTTTAAACATCCATTCCTTTTTGAGAGAAAATATCTATGTATGTATCCAGTAGGAAAAGTTTGATTAAATGTTTAAAACCCAAAATTCTAATAAATGTAAAGGCCACAAGGAAATACAAAATGTTTAAATGTAAGTGAAAAGAATGATGGCAGACTACTGAAACAGAAGCTACTCTTCTGAATGCTTAGAGTTTGAACATTTGCCAGTTCGCCCAGATGTGTGCTGTCTCAAAATTTGGGAGAAGAAAAACATGTGCCAGCATACATTAAATATGAATGTCTGAAGCATTAGTCACATATAATTATTTCTTTTGCTCCGATGCACCATTCTTTGTTTTTTAAAAGCTGTTCAGTTTTCTACACCCCCCATCCTAGCCCCTAACATAACAAGGAACATTCTATACCCTTCCTGTCATCCTTGTTCTCTTTCTGCATTTTAAAACAGATCAACATCCCCGTGAAATCATCTTCAATTAAGCAGCTGTGTATAATTACTCCTTAAAAGTCAGAATGCTTTGTCTACTTGAAAAAAAAATCATTTGCTTTCTTAAAAGCTTTTAACCTGAACTAAAAGTAAGGTATTTATTAATTAACCAATTTTTAAATGAAGCTCTGAAATCACCCGGTATTAAGAAAACTGTGCCTTCTTTCTTTACATTCTGTGGCATATTTTCTCATTTGGAAGAGAATATGTATCTTCCATGATTACAGCAATCAGCAAATCCTTTCATTGCTTGCTTTTAAAACAGAGCAGGGGTGCTATCAGTTTCAACACTCTACAATATTCATGCAACTCTTGAATTACATTCTATAGTTATAAAGACATTGGCCAAGATCACATATGCTTTAGGCATAGTGCAAATATACACCTGTCGGATTCCGCTATTTCACAACTGATTTGCAAGAGGCTCACCAATCAGCTTGTCACTCACCAAGTCAAAGTGAGAGTGTGTGAGAGAGGGAGGGGGCGAGAGAGAGAGAGAGAGAGAGAGAGAGAGAGAGAGAGAGAGAGAGAGACAGATGTATGTGTTTGTGAGGTTATTAGTTGGACCAGGGGACTGCACTTATAGAACTTCTGAGAAAGTGCAACCACTTGTGCAATTTTTTTTTACACTACCATGGTGCCCCACCATGATGTTTAATAACTCAGAAATGATAGTCATACATATTCACTGACATATGACATATTCATACATCTCTTGCATAAAGTGATTAAAGAAGTTGTAAAGCCTAACTTCTTACTACCATAAACAGTCATTTCATACTGAGAGGAGGGAACATACTATAACATAAAATTTTAGCTTCTGGGGGCAACAAGTCTCTTTGGTTTATGCTTCACAAGTATTGGCCCATACACATGCTGAGCTGTGGTTTTGGGAACTGCTAAAGTTTTGTAGCATTTAAGAACATGAATGTTAGCAAGGAGCACCAATGACATGTCACATACACCACATTGGACACATGTTGTTCAAGTTGCACTGTCTACACATAGCTATTACAGGCCACTAAATTCTCCACTGTCCTAATGCTCATGGGCCATCTTTCATTCACCAAGGTGTAATCCTTCTAACTGTATATCAGATTGTGGCAAGGTAACATTCTGGACTTGCTTCTCTGGTTCTGTCACGAAAGAATTACAGTGATTACTTTTTTAGGATGGGGACTGCCACCAGTTAGGTGGGATTGTCCAGATTCAACAGTCTTGAAGGAGGAAGTTACATAAGCAGAGCTTGCCTTCTTCCAGTGGTGAGCAATGGGTAGGGAGTACAGTCAAGCTATAAAGGAAGTTGGAGTTCCCTGAACGTTGGACTAGAACTCCAACAAACCAGGGTTCAGCCATGGAAACCCATTTGGGCAAGTAATGCTCTCTCAGTGTCAGAGAAAGGCAATCTCAACTCCCCTCTGGAGAAATTCTGCCAAGAAAACCCTGTGATAGGTTCATCACTGGGTTGCCATAAGTCAGAAATGACCTGACGGCACACAACCAACTCAGGGAGAGAACCTTAGTAGTGAAGTCCATTCGGTATGCCTGCCACATCCTGGAGTTGGCAATTAACATCGGGAAGAGTGCCTTGCACCATTGGCTATTTTAAGCTGGACTTGTTTGCTCATTTCTTTCCCTTAACAACAGATGAGCAAGTAGTGTCAGTATCAGGGATGGAAAAATTGCTTTTTTTGGACAGCAGCTCCCATTATCCTCCAGCCAGTGGCCATGCTGCCTGGAGGAATCCAAGCCTTGTAGTCCAAAAGAGGAACATTTACAGGCTCTGTGCCTAAGTATCTTTGCTAGCTCATGTTTGCTATTCTTCTCCACAGCAACAAACAACCTAGCAACAGCGTAACCAGTGATAATAGATTTACTATGTATTACGTATTTCTCCAACAAAGCTTCACTTCATCATTTAGGCATGCCGGGAATTTTAATACTGATATGAAAATCACCTCTTGGCACTGTCAGTAACATTTCCATCCCATTTTGTAGACCAATTCTATAACATAAGGCTGGAAGAGGTTCTTTGGTTTCAGGCTTCATTTTCTAAAATGCTTCAGGTGACCACTAGTTACAAACTCATTAAAAACAAACAAACAAACAAACAAACCCCACTAATACTTAAATGACTGGCTAGAAGCAAGTCTTGACCATAAGGAAGTAGAATCATGGATAAGTGCCTATACTGACACTTTCTAAACAGGGCAAGAAAGGTCACTGCTGGGCCATTTTTTAAAAAAATTAACATTTTATGCTGGCTGAAGGAAATTGTGACCCAGTATGGAAGGTAAATATAACATATTTTAGAGACCCACGGCAAGCAGTCAAGAATTTGTTACAGAAGTGATAGCAGAACATTATTCTCCGTCTTTTGCTTTTCACTGTGGAACATGCTTCCTACCTGAGAAGATGCATTTGGAAAGCAGGCACTATGAATGCTTTAATCATTTTAAGTGGCAGATCAACTGAAATTAAAGACTATTCTGTATGCAGGCTGCACAGAGAAGAGCCCTCTTCTTCCTTTTTGCCAAATTTGATGGAGAAGATATACTTTTCCTTCTAGTTCATATTGCAAGCTAACAGATCTGAGTTTTTTTCTTTCTGACTTCAATGTCACAAAGATTCTAAGAGTTATAACCAACAGCAGCACCTGGCAATGTTCAAGTACTATATTAGCACCTCTTTTAAATCCGGATCTCACAGTACTGATAGGATTTGAACTTGTTCTTTTTAAAGGCATTTTGGTATATGAAGTTGAACAGAGGAAAATATGTGCAAAGTGGCTAATCTGTGCTTCCTGTTTGGAAGGTTTATTTTTTTCCAGGAACACCCCAAAAGTGTTATATTTGGGACCCCTGAAAGAACTAAGGTGTTAACAGAGCTTGGAAAAGTTATTTTTTAAGATTACAAGTCCCAGAACGGCCATGCTGCTGTGGGATTTGGGGAGTTAAAATCTGAAAATGTAAGTTTTCCACTCTACATGGTAACAAGGGCTACAGTAATTTGGAAAATACTCTTACCTATCTGTCACAGAGTGTCATTTTATGATGCTTGGATGAAAATAACCTTATAGTCTAGAAAATGCTACAACAATAAGTTGTACTTTTGGTTTGGTCTTCTACTATACTGAAAATAATAAAAATAATTTAACTAACCCCCCCCCCATAAGTTGTAGTCCATTATTCATTTCTTTCCAATCTCTGTACAAGAAAGGCTTTCTCATACACTAGGCAAAAATCATACTAACAACATTTAATTGTATTGAGCTGAATTAGGACTGCTCCTCCACACTGGGCCCAGCTGGGAGTTGATCACAGATCAATTACATGGCTTTCAACAGCAGCCTTTTAATCAGTAAGCTATGTTTCTTCCAATAAGTGATGATGAAGTCAATGAGAAGAATCAAGTTGACATCTAACTTAGGTCCATCAATTTGACAGAAGAGAGTGTCCCGAAACAACTTCAGTGAATTAAAGCTGGCTGAACAAATCAACAATTAGCACAGTAAGTGACGCCAGATTTACTGATAAGATGCTGTCTCTATACACTACTGTAGTTTTGTCAGTCTTCAAGTATTATGTTCAAAGAAAATGCTATTTACTTTGTAAAGAGTGATCCGTCATAATTCTTCTAACACTGTCCTTAGAAACAGAAAGGTCCCAATTCAGGGAAACTGCAGAATGGGTTTAGGAATCAAGATTAGAGAGGATGGCAAGAATTACGTTATGAATTCAGAGTGGGGAAGCAAAAAGTTAGTTGAGAGGGAAACAACAGCCAAGATCGGACACGGAGCAGATAACGCATAGTTTTATGCTCATGAAGTTATGTGGTGGTTTGCAATGCCACTCTGTTAGTGAATTGTAAGTTTATGCCACCAAATGAGCAACCAAATGTTCACACACACTGAAATATGCACATGCATTAGTCTACAACTGTGTGGTATGCATGCATCATGGAGAATGGACCCACATGTGCAACTCTGCTTCCACAACCTTTAACTGAATACAGTTGTTCTGTATTAAACAGAAATGTCCAACTGCTTCCGCAGCGGACTTACATGTGTAAGGCACCAAAAGGATTCCAGCCACCAGCATCATGATGCATGTCCTTGCTTACTAGTAGGCACTGCACTTCTAGATCGCTGTGGTGACAAAGAAGGTGGCTGGCTTTAGAGGTCTTAAGAAGGAGATAGAGATGAGGCACAAGAACAAGTCAAAGTGCTGGTGAAACTCTTCTCCATCCAGATGGATTATAATTGAATTGAATGGGACTTGTTCACTGCAACTAACTTGAGTCCCATTGATTTCAAAGAGTCTATACTAGGTAGAACTAATGTTGGATAGAGCCCATTAGTTTTACTAGTTAACAGTGCACAAGAGGACAATGTCTACCTGTTTTGTTTTATTAATTACAGGGAAGATGGCAAAAGGTAATAGCAAGCCGACGTGGGCAGTGCAGTCATTATTATGTTAATTGCTAATTTTTATGTTCAGCAGTAGCCTAGGCCCCTGAAGGACCATTCCCTTATGAACTTATCTGCCAATTAAGATCTGTTTCAGAGGCCTACCTCTTTGGAGGATAGGTACTAATACAGTCCTGAGTGCCCCTTTGATGCTACCATTTACAGTGTTAACACAGCAGCAGAAGCCATCACAGAAAGACTACTTAAGCCCTTCCTCCATAAGACTCCATCATTTTAGGGACCTTTCTTTAAATGCCTGTAAAAATCTCCTTGTGGCTGGGTTATAGCCTGCTGTATAAACTAATGTTGCATGACTTTTCCAATCCCACTGACAGGGCCAGGGGAGTGGAAGTAATATAAAAATAATCCCTGTAGCAAAGTTATCATTTCCCAATCTGTTATTATGGTAGAGGATATCACATTGTTGGGTGCTATATTTGAGCTAGAACAAGAATAGTATTTTTTGTGAATTTTTTTTTAACATTCTAGAAGGCCTCCTCCATTTTGAAAGGACAAAAACTCATAGATCATAGTCCAGAGTATCACCAATTGACTTTTCAGTTCATTCAAAACATACCTATCAATCCCATACTTATCTGCGTAATTTTACCATTGTCCCTCATTGCATTGCTATCAATTCTGTTTGAACCATTGGGCATGTTCAACCTGGTGAAGAGAAGATTGTGGAATGGAGGGGTGACATGATGGCACTCTTTAAATATCTAAAGCACTGTCACAGAGAGGAGGGTGCAAGATTGCACTCTGTACTCCAGACAGTAGGACCTAGTCTAACAGTTTTATGTTACATGAAGGAACCTTTCAATTGAATATTAGAAGAAATTTATTGATGGTAAGAATAGCTCAGCAAGGGAATCAATTACTTAGAGAGGCGCTGAGGTTTCTTTCTCTGGACATCTTCAAAAATAGGCTGGACAGCTATCTGCTGGGATGCTATAGCTGGAGTTCCTGCACTAAGCAGGAGTCGGGCTCAATGGCCCATGTGGTTCCTTCCAATTCTATGATTCTAATTCATGGTCTGTGGTCTGTGGATCAGACGCTGTTTACTATTTTGGAATGACTGGCTCAATATTACCCAATTACAGAAGGTATCTGGTCTTTGAGATGAGTTAAACACAAAGACTGCAAGTGCATGGTACAACACATGTTAATACCATGTCTAGCAGAGCAAATATGATGATTAGGGTGGTGAACTAGGGCTTGGAGGCTTCAGGATAAAGCCCCCACTGGACCATGAAACTCACTGAGTGATCTTGGGCTACTCAGTGTGCCCAAGGTCTTCCAACGGGTTTCCATGGCTGAGCAGGGAATTGAACTCTGGTCTCCAGGGTTGTAGTCTAACATTCAAACCACTACACCACACTGGCACTCTGAGCTGTCACTAAAACATTACAGTAACTGAGGAATGCATTTTGAAACCTCCCTGTTATTATGGATTACATTTTGCGTCTGCCACAGTAATCTGCATTTATACAGCTTTTAAAAATGGGGATTTTAAGGGATTTTCAGAGTATTAACAAGGTCTTTGAGGATTCCCTTGGTCGTTTCCAGACTAAACAGCAGCACAGCAAGCTGTGTGTGAGGCTAGAGTGCTGGTTTTGAAAGCTTGGCCACTTGACAAAAGCTGTTTGGGAAAAGAAAAAGATTTTGTCTTGATGAACTGTGAAGCCTTGAATTATTGGAAAAGATGAAAAAAACAAACAAACAGCTGTACTCTCTCTGTGTGGGAGAGTTGTGCCCTGTCACCTGAATCATGTATGCTTGACTGAACTGGCTACTGGGAATATACCCATACTCAGCGTTTCCAGTTTGCTTCCAGATAAAGTCATGATGTTGACATTCATTTACCAAAATCTGTACATTTTAGGATGTGGCTATTTTAAAAGGTGCATTCTACTGCTGTGCATCTTAAAAGGAAATGTAGATCAGCCTGATAGCTTTGGCAGCATTCCTCATAATGCTTCTATTTATGTAGCACATTTCAGGCAACTCAAAAGCTTCATACCCATTATCTCCATAATCCTTTCAACAGCACTTCACAACAGACCAGTGTTTGTTATCTCCATGATGCAAATGTGGCATTGAAGCTCAGAGAACAGGGTCCCACAATGTGATTTGGGATTTGAACCAGGGACCTCCTAGCTCACAACCTTTAGCCATTATACAACAACATCTCAGTACTATATCTTCAAGATGTGAGGAAGCAAAGGCTGTTAACTGGGAAGAGTGCTACATTTTGATTTAAAATTCCTGCTCTGCTGGTCATTTAGCCCATGTCCAGATGGCCTCTTGTACTATAGCAAAGTGCATAGCTCCCTATGTTAAGCATATTACTAGTTTTCAACTATATACCCAATTTTTCTATACAGTTCTGTGAGGAATGGTGTGGGGGACTAACACAAACTATAAAGTCCACAAAACCAACTTTTGAAATGGACTGGAAGACTTAGCAGAACAGCAACCACATTTTCACTGCAGATCATGCTGTGCTAGACTGACTAGTGGTCTGACTAAAGCAGGTATCCAACAGTATCTTTCTGACTGAGAAAGTTACCATATGCTTGTGGATGCCTAGATCCAGGCTATGCCCAAGAATGGAATCCAGCACACTCTGTAAACGCACAAGCAATCTTGAGACAACAAGAACAAATGTATTATCATTTGTGCAACCAGACAAAACAACTAAACCCTGTTTTTCTCTATTAGTGTTACACTGGATTTACGCCTGACTGTCCTATGTTTTGTGTTTCGAAACTAGAAACCTGCGAACCATCAATGGGCTTTAAGTAAAAAAGTAAATGCATATTTTACTATATATAAAACTCTTTACTACCTTTATTTGAAATTTTATCATATCTATGTCACTACTGATCTCTGTAGTTTTTCTGAAAACAAATATCTCCTTTGCAAATAGCAGTGCCTTGCCAAGAATCAAATAGCCCAGCATTCATTGCAAGCATCTCAGGAATCGCCATCTTGTTTGTCCATCTCTCAATCAGGAAACAGCACATGGCCTTTTTCCTTCCCCTCATACTATTTTATAATTGTTTTTCTCTCAGTGATATTAATCTTCTTTTATTTTCTATTGTGTCTGCATTTAATTCTACATTGTGCGTACACTTAATGATACATTTTAATTATCTTTTAAGAAGCAATTTTTAAATGGGAATAGTTATATTAAAATTGTTATAGTTATATATTATATTAAGTTATATTAAGTTATATTAGTTATATTAAATGGGAATAGTTATATTAAAATTGATTACATTCAATTTTCTATCACTCATGTTACTTTAAATTTTTTGAAATTTAACATTGAAGAACTGTATGTCTATTCTGACGAAACAGTCCACAATAAATAAAAGTATGCATCTGATAAATATTTTGAATGCAATTATACAAAGGTTTTGGTTCCAACATGCACTCCTAGTACTGTCCAGCAGCTTCAGGCTATATATTACTACAACATAATAAGCCAGATGTTGTTTAATGGGGAAGGGGATCGAAGTGGGAAGCAGTGTGGATTGTGACAGTGGCAGTTTTCCAACTGGGGAGGGCTGGCAACTGAGCAGAAATGTGTGCGACAGCTACCAGAAAATGCATCCACAATGTACCCATCAAAACGAAGTGGGTCAACAAACGCTGGAGGGAAGGAAGCTCTGCCTCAGGCAAAAATGGAACTGACAATTCACACGGCAACCACCACCAGGAACGAAGCTCCCACACAGAAGAAAAAATACTGCATCTATTCACCAGCCGTGATGTCAAAATAAAAGAGGGAGGAGATGCAGGAAAAGCAGAACCAAAATTCTTTCTTTCTGCTGGACCAACAGGAGGAATAGGGTTTTGCCATCCTTAAGAGATCAGCATAATTATTGTTTTAAAAGGCTTGTTGTCATTGGCATCATCAATATACTTCCATACATTTGGAGGACTGTATCCTCCTGTATCAGCCAGTTCAAGGTCTAAGATATTTGGGAGTGGCCCTTTTTGTTTGGTGGGAATAATGGAGAGGGCCTTCTTGGTAGCTGCTCCCAGACTATGGAGTTTCCTCTCTAGGGAGGCTAGGATAGCTCATTCTTTGCTCTCCAAAAAATAACTGCTTTTTAAAAATAATTTCTCTCTATATTTTTATGGATGTTTTTGTATAGTTTTTAATCTGTACTGGAATTAATAAGTCATAACCTGCCTTGAGTCCCATTATTGGGAAAAGGATAGGATATACATGAATAAAATAATAGGATAATGATGATGATGACGACAACAACAACAATAATAGTAATATAATACTGTGGGAGGATGTGGGAGAGGGCCTTTTCTGCTATGGAGCCCTGATTATGGAATACCCCACCTTGAAGCCAAACTGGTAGCAGTTCTAGCGTCATGCCAAAATCAAATAACGACTCATTTGTTGGATAAGCCTTGTTTTAATTTGTGAAATTGTTCAATATGCCTCTACTATATTTAAAAAAATTGTTTATATTTTCCAATCTGTTTTATTGTACACTGGTCTCAAATTGCATTATACAGAATGTGAAACAAATATTTTAATAAATAAATAGAAATAAAAAAGAATGGAAGGACTGGATGTTGATGCTTTTCTGAATGGAAAAAGAAGTCCCTGTGGACGGTATACAAATGAGACAAACGTGTTCAGAGCTGGCAGGATGAAAGAAAGACCTGGGCAGTCTGAGACCAGGCCAGTGAATGCGAAGAGGGCTGGGGGGAATGCAGGATGTAACGCATAAAGGCGATAATGTATCAATATTTCTTGTTTGCCATGGATTTTCAAATTACACATTTGTACAACTGAATGATTCCAACACTCCACTTCAGGCAGACAAATTGTACTTACGGACAGGATCCAAACAGCTACATTATTCATGCCCAAGGGCTTGGAAATGCTCCCTCCACTTTTTTGATACTTCCCTTGTTTCAGCCTCTTCAACAGGAAAGCCTTGTCATATGTAAAGTCAAAGGCTTTCACAGCCAGAATCCATGGGTTGTTGTGGGTTTTTTGGGCTATGAGGCGTTGTTCTAGTAGTATTTGCTCCTGATGTTTTGCCTGCATCTGTGGCTGGCATCTTCATAGGATCTGAAGAATCCTCAGAAGATGCCAGCCACAAATGGAGGTGAAACGTCAGGAGCAAATACTACTAGAACGAGGCCTCACAGCCCAAAAAAACCACAACAACCCGTTTTCATACGGTATCACAACGTCCTCTGTTTTAACAGAGGAAGGCAAAAGCCAACCCCTTCTGAACAAATCTTGCCAAGAAAATTCCATGAGAGGTTTGCCTTCAAGGCATACACCAACAACAAGGGAAGAAGAAAATCATTGCTCTATGCTCCCTCACACCTTTGTTCCTTATTCAGTTGCAACTGGAAAAGGTGAAGCAGGCATTCTCTCTGGCCACTCCAATTCTCTATCTGGACTCTCACTTGTAACACCCCATTAAGTGGCAGAAAAAAGTAAGAAGCTGCTTCATTCAGATAAACAGATTCCTTCTAATGCTGTTCATGGTCTTCCACAGAAGAAGAGAATCAGATCCCATGATGCTTGTTACATATCAAGGAAAGAATAATTGGATGCACGTTGTGTCGAGAAGAAAGGTGTGAAAATAATTATGAACAATACTGTACCTCCCTGATGTATTCCTCAGTATAGCAAGTGCATCTGGGTAGCCATCCATGTTATAATCTCCAATGTGAAGTGTGATTGGAACTGAAAATTCAGTTGAAGCTGGATCACTGTCATATGGGACAAAGCCCCATACAGTGCCTTTGTTTGTGAAGTTTTGCAACACTGGGAACCACTGCGAATGAGAAAGAAAAACCAAAGTATCAGGGCTTATTGGTTTTATATATCTCATGTCACGCTGCAGGTAATAATCCATCAACACTGTTTGTTCTGTTGTAATAATTTGGATTGGTTGCAACTATTTTAAGAGAGCAGGGGAAAATACCTGTCTGAATATCTGTAGTGCAGCTTCTGTGAGGGAGGTCTGTTAGAAGTTACAAATGAAAAAGGAGCCTCCTCTCTCACTTGTCACTTCAGAAAACTTACCTTCGTAGAACCTGGACTGCAGATGTTTGCCCCGTCAGACAACCTCACAGTCTTTACATTCAAAAAGGTATGTGCTCCGGAGAGAAGACAGGTGTGTTAGAGGATGGCCAAGAGACAGGACTGCTTAAAGAAAACTGGGCAAAGTAGGCCATCGGCTTATAACAGTGAATAGAAGGAACAATGAGCAGAAGAACAGATGAGCCATACTCTTTGAAATAACTCTTCAGTTCTTTAGCTGCAGACAGCATTGCTTTTCTACAAAAGAGAGACAGTACTGAATAAGAATGTAAGGCTGGATGAGCCCAAAGGGTCATCCAGTCCTACACAATGCTAACCAGTGGAATGTGAAAAGTCCTGGACAATTCAAATGTTTTATAGACCACTTTTCTATTGAAAGTTCCTAATGTGGAACACAACTAAACAACAAACCAATTATTCTAAAAAGGACATAACACGAAGCCTAATGTGCACACATGCTTTCTCCTGGCCAGAGACGGAAAACATGGTATTGGATCTGGATGCTCACTTGTCCCACTGCAATCAGTTGGTCAAGTAAGTTTCACTAATTTAAATTGGAGCTAAATTCACTTGAACAGGCTGAATCCAACTCCCTAGTGCTGTCTGATTAGGAATGATGGAGGAGAAAGTTCTGGATGAAGAACAATATGTTGTGTGAAAAACCCTTTCGGATGGTCCTCTTCAATAAAGCAACAGTATATGGTAGGAATGATCAAATGTACAGGGGCCAGGGCCAATCCCCTCCCAGACCTCCCCATAGATGCCACTCCCCCCAGAAAGCCCAAATACCCTGTTTTCCTATGCAGCTCCTGTCAAAATGGTGCAGGAAGTAACTTCCCAACACCTCCTGTCACCACTTTGACAAGGGCTGCAGAGGAAAATAAAGGTATTTGGGGGGCAATATAGTTCTGGGGTGCTTGCTGTGTGGTGGTACTTTCATGTATTTTCACACTTTTGAGGAGCCTTCTGAATGCTTTTTAGGGAACCGGAGACTTGTGGTGGGGGACTCAGGGACCACCAAAATGAGGCAATGAGTCATGAGTAGCACACAGTTTGCACTCTGCCCACTGCCGGGGCATGGAGGATGTTGTCTCTGGTGACTCCTGACATGCTCAGCTCTCTCCTACTCTCTTCTATTACCCCCTCCACTCTCTCAGCTGTTCCTTCCAAAGAAGCAATGCCACCACCCAGGAAAAACAACCTCTTAATCCTGTAAGATTGCCCCAGAAGTCAGCTCTCATGCAACGTCTAGTCAAAATGACAAACAACAATCATAAGAGTCCAGGACACAATCACTTTGATAAGGAAGGAATGGGATGAGTTCCCTCTGCTTATGCATAACAGTCAAAATAAAACAGCATATCCTTTACTCTATACCATTATACCAAATTTTCTGTTTTTCCTACAACGCAAAAATACTCTGCTTTCTTGATCTGGAAGCTTTAGGTCTCCAAAAATGTTTAGGACAAGATGAGACAAAGTCAATGGCATTTCCAATGAAATGTACAGAACTAAATAATAATAGCTTCATGAGCACTGATTTTTGCTCAGCAGAAATTGGCAAACAATACTGTTGTCTGCAGCTGGCTTCCCACCTGGAGGGTTTAGACATCCAAACAGTGATTCTACTTCACTTAGAAGATGAATTCGGAGAGCCAAAAACACCCACCCAAAAATCACTATGAAGAAGAGAAATAGAATTGGAAATATTGTCTCTTTCCACATTTGTTACACCGTGCCTTCAAGTCATTTTTGACTTATGGCAACCCTATCATAGGGCTTTCTTGGCAGAATCTTGTTTAGAATCTTGTTTTGTCCTTACCTTCCTCTGAGGCTGAGAGAGCATGGCTTGCCCAAGGTCACCAAGGGGGTTTCCATGGCCAAGCAGGGATTCAAACCCTGCTCTCCCAGTGTCCTAGTCCCACAATCAAATCACTATACCATGCAAATTCTAGGTATCTCACAGATGGCATTATGATCAATACAGATAAAGGTTTAATTGTAGCTGTTGAAATACTCTGAGTATAAAGGAATTGCTTGAGTAGAAATCATGGCCATTCTGCTGAATTTTAAGCTCCTGCTCTCCTCTGGGATGTTTAGTTCATAAGCAGAAGCCTGCTGGTTGGATTACAAAAGAGTGCACCAAAAGCTGAACAGAACTAACACTTCCCAGAGATTCAAACGTATACATGATGGGGAGACAGAGAAGATTTACTTTTGTGAACATACATGGGTGCAATATTTAATTGACTGGCCAATTTGATAATTGTTTAAAATTTGTAAAGTGAATAAAAGGGTAATATTATTAATGAAGCAGCAGATTCTTTAAGCAAAGTAGCATTTTAAGCACAAAGACTTCCAAAAAATATGGATAATTAAATACAACTTCACAAAATATGCAATTACCCAGCAAAATTTCAAATGTGTAACACCATTTCAGTAACAGTAGTTAGGATAGTACTTTCTTCTAAATACACTGAACAAATGTAGAAACCATATTCTGATCGTCATTTTTAGCACAAATCAGTAATTAATCATTAATAGCAAAGCTTACATTTTTTGCTATTTCAACTGTTAGAGCACATAATTTTTATCATTTTTACAGGTATGTGTATTTGGTTTTCAAAGGTTTTACATTCTTCTACATCTAAAGCATAGGCTAATGGAAGCAAAAAGGAAATGAAACAACTTAAATGATCTAGGAGTATAATTCCTGTACAGCAATGAGGCGTTAAACAATCAAATGACTTTCTGATAGACTATGAAGAGGGAATGGGGAATGGAGAGTCATGAACAGTAGTTTCTATGAACTCACAAATTCTGATTATTTGTAGTGCTTTGGAGATGATCTGGCCATCTATTTTTTTTTGTTTTATAATCATTTTATTCAAATTCAGATATAAAACAAACAATTATAACTGTCAACTTATTTGAAATATTTCTGATCTTCCACACTGATCTAGATTTCATTATCAACATTTCTTAACACGCTTAAAATATTGTACTACCTTTTAGTGCTATTATTACTTGTTGATTCTTGCATTTCCATCTCCATATTCCCGCTTCATGATATATATCCTGTAGCCCCCTCATAATTTATCTTAAATCATGAATCACAGATTTCCATCTGATGGTACCCAGCAATTACCCGTTACAATTTGCCGTTCTTTCTGTATCTCTTCGTCTGATTTCCCTTTTAATCTCTGAGAGACAGTATCAGCACTTTTGTTTTCAACCAGTGTACCCCACCATTGTTCTAATGTGGGTATTTGCTGAGTTTTCCACATCTTTGCATATTCAATACGAGCTGTTGTTATCATGTACAGTAATATTCTCCAGTACTTCTTTATACCAGTACCTTCTAATACATCAGTCATATTTAACAAATACAATTCTGGTAACTTAGCAAACTGTACTTTCATTAATGCACATATTTTGTTATGTATTTCAGTCCAATATTTCTTAGCTTTAGGACACGTCCACCACATATGATATATCGTACCGACCTCATTCTGACATTTCCAACATTGTCCAGTACCTGTATTATAAATATTTTTTAATTTATCTGGTGTCACGTACCATCTATGAAATAGCTTGTAATAGTTCTCTTTCAAATTCTGTGCTACTGTAAATTTCTGTGTTTTTTTCCAGCTCTGCTCCCAAGTCTCTAATTGTATTGAATGTCCGATGTTTTGTGCCCATGAAATCATTGTTGCCTTTACTGTTTCTTCTTGCCTCTCCTGATGTAGTATTTCTTGATATATTTGGGCAAGTAAATGAGGCAGATTTTCAAACAGCCATTTAATTACTCCAGTTTTCTCTTTAAGTTCAATTCCATATGTTTTTATATCCATCTGAAACTTTTCTGCTAACTGTCTGTAAGGGAACCAACTTAATGTTATTCCCTCTTGTTCTAGTTTTTCTCTTGTTTTAATCTTAAAGTTGTTGGATGTTGATCTCTCAATTATATCATCATATTGCAACCATTTATCTGTGTCCGTCCATCTGCCAAAAAAAGGCTCTTGCGGTGAGACCCAGGTGGGGAGCTGCCGTATGTTTTTAGTTTTATAATCCTCCCAAATTTTCAGAAGCGATTTTCTGATATAGTGATGTGTGAAGTCTTTATCTACTTTTGCTTTATCATAAAACATATAGGCATGCCACCCCATCCTCAGGTCTGCTCCCTCCAGTGCCAACATTCTCGTGTTTTGTAGGTCTACCCAGTCTTTTATCCACGTAAAAGCCGTGGCCTTATAGTATATTTGAAAGTCTGGTAGTCCCATTCCTCCTCTACTTTTTAAGTCTATCACAGTATTCCATTTTATCCTAGGTTTTTTCCCTTGCCATATAAACTTAGTTAGTTCTCTCTTCCATTGTATGAAAGGTTTCATATTCGTTATTATAGGAAGATTTTGGAACAAAAAGTTAATTTTTTCATCTTTATTGCAGCTATCCTCCCCACCGTTGACAAACGCATGGAGGTCCAACTTTCCAAGTCTTTTGTTATTTCTTTCCATTTTCTTCATAATTATTTTGAAATAACTCATTGTTTCTTTTGGCTATCCAAATACCTAGATATTTTACCTTTTGTCCTCTATTGAATCCTGTTTTTTGTACTAATTCCATCTCTTCTCTTTCAGTCATATTTTTGGTTAAGAAGACTGCTTTTTCCTTATTAACTTTAAAACCAGAGAATTTTCCATATTCTTGAACTGTACTAATCAATTTTTCAATACATTTCCCTGGGTCATCCAGTAAGAAGACCAGATCGTCAGTGAAAGCTTTTAACTTGTAATGATATTTCTTAATTTGGACTCCTCTTATTTCTTTATCTTCTCTTATAGCATTGTTAAGTATTTCCATTGTCACGATAAACAGCAGAGGAGACAGGAGACACCCTTGTCTCGTACCTCTGTGCAGTTCTATCCTTTGTGTTCTTTCACCGTTTATGACCAGTCGAGCTTGTTGTTGGCTGTAAATTGTTTCAAACCATGCAACAAATTTTTCTCCTGCCTGCATCTGTTTAACCGCCGTCTTCATGAATGGCCAGCTGATCATGTCAAAAGCTTTCTCTGTATCTACAAATATCATGGCCATTTTCCGTTCATTATGCTTTTCATAGTATTCAATTACATTTAAGAACGTTCTGATGTTATTTCTCAGAGATCTTTTTGGTAGAAAGCCATTCTGGTCCTCATCAATTACCTCTAATAGCACTTTTTTGAGCCTCGCTGCTAGAATTGAAGCAAAGATCTTGTAGTCTGTATTCAAAAGTAATATTGGTTTACAGTTCTTTACATCGCTCAAATCTCTTCCTTCTTTCGGGATCAGCACAATGTTAGCTTCTTTCCAAGTATCTGGTATTCCTTCCTTTATTATTTCATTTACAGTGCTTTGCAAAGGTATTGAAATCTCATGTTCCATAATTTTATAATATCTTGCAGTGAAGCAGTCAGGTCCTGGAGCTTTATCGTTCTTCAAATTCCTAATAGCCTCAACTACTTCCATCATAGTAATAGATTTGTTCAAGATTGATTTTTGGGCTTCATTAAATCTCATTTTATTCATTTTCTCCAGATATTCTTCCACTTCTTGTACTTTCTTCCCCTTTGAGATCTTACTCATCAGCTTCATGTAGTAATTATAAAAAGCTTGTTTTATTCCCTCTTGTTTTGTAATTCTTTCTTCTCCTGTTCTAATCTCGGTTATGATATTTCTGGACCTTCTTTTACGCAGCAAACCTGCCAAAAGTTTTGAAGGTTTATTAGCTTGTTCGAAGAAATTATATTTCATTCTCTTTATCTGTTGCTCTATTTCTTCCAAATTAAGTTGATTTAATTCAGCTTGCTCTACCTTCATCTGTAATCTAACCTGTTTGTCCGACGGATTTTGTTTCATCTGTTGTTCAATTTCTTTCATCTTTTCCAAAAGTCGCTGCTCAATGTTTCTCTTTTCTTTTTTAATCTCTGCAGTCCATCTGATAAAGTTACCACGCATCACTGCTTTACTTGCGTCCCAAATGGTTTTCATCGACAGCTCCGACGTCAAGTTTTCATTAAAATAGTTAATTATCTCTGTTTTTGCTTTCGCTATGTACTTCTCCTTATTCCAAATCTCATCATTCAGTCTCCATGTTCTCTCTCTGTCTTTAATCCTTAACTTTAATTGTAACGGATTATGATCAGAGCATAAATTGGGAAGAATGTCCAGCCATCTATTCAAGTGGTTGCACTGTCCAGGGAAACAGTAACAGCTTGACTTATGGTGCATTTGCCTCTTTAGCACTGAAAATCTCCCCTAACTTTCTTTTATTTCCAATTGCTATGGCCTACCAGCCATGTTCTGCTCTCACCTTCTTTAACAAGCAGGAGTATTATTTTGCCTCAAAGTAGAGAGGCAGAGGATGAACAAGTGAACCCAAAAAGGAAGACCACATGCTGCAACTTCCTTGCAGGGTTCTTGAGGTTGGTCAAAGTACCTCTATAACTCTCTCTCTCTGTATAGATTCTAACTAAAGCCTGCCCAATCTTTTCTGGAAAACCTCCAAGGAAGATGACTCCATAGTTTTCCTATGCAGTTCTACAGCTGAATTGCTCTTACAGTTAGAAAGTCATTATTAAAAGTTTCTTTCTGGAGCATAAAGCCATTGCTTCTCGCTCCATCTACAGGAGACAGAATGAATTATGTGGTGGTTGCTTCAGTTACAGGAGACGTCTGTCTGTCTGTCTGTCTGTCTGTCTGTCTGTCTGTCTACCTACCTACCTACCTACCTATCTATAGACGTGTGTGTGTGTGTGTGTGTGTGTGTGTGTGTGTGCGTGTGCACATATATATAGGTTAGGTACATAGAGTATTAAAAGGGGAAGGAACACCTACAAACTTATGAATGCATGTACTAGGGAGCTGTAACTAGCTATCGATCACAGGTGTTCCCAAACATTTGGAGAGGTGAAAACACTTTTTAATATGTTTACTGCAGCAAGCAGAATTGCCACATAGAGTCTGAAGTGCTACTAAATGCAGCCCATTTTGGCTAGATTCACACCTTCATCATTGGTGAGTCTTTAATCAACAAAATAGAGAGACATTCAGATGTAATCTGTGCAAACGTACTTGATCTGATCCTGTTTTAGATAGGTAGATGACACTCTTTTGACAAGCTGCATCAGCACACGCTGGCAGCAAATGCTCAGTCTGTCCATCACCATCTGGCAAAACAAGAGGAAGATAAAAATACTTCAGAACAGGAGAATAAAGAGAGCCGTTTTTATCATAAAAAAAGGGATGTACAAAGAAAAGGCAATATATTTTGATAAAACGTAAACAAAGGAAATGTCAAGGTAATTAAAGAGATAAATGTAATCCTTAACCTCTCAGCCTGTTATCTAGCCTTTCTGTTCATCTCAAGAACACAAAGAGTTTCTCCCTCAAATGCTGAAGCTCATTTTTATTTCTGATATGTAACTGATTAACAATCCAAACTGAGCCCGACTACTTCATTTTATTCCCACTTGAGGAAGGAACAGTGAAGAAAAGAATCAGCTTCTGACCAAATGCTCATGTGTGATTCTCTATTGGACCTGTGCGATGTAGCAGTTGAAGCATCAAACTAAGACTGGAATAAGGGGTTCAAATCCCTATTTGGCTATGAACTCAGTGAGCTTGGGTTAGTGACCAGTCAAACCTTCCTCGCAGGGCTGTTGTGAGGATACAGATGGAGAGCTTGGCCACTGTTTGCCACCCTGTGATCTCTGGAGGAAAGGGGGATCATGAAGAATAATAAACTAAGAACAATGCAAAAAATAAGCAAATAACACATTGGCAGGGCCACAGACCATTGTCTAAGACAAAGCACAGCTTTGAGCTCTTGCTTCTGCACCCCACTTCTGCAGACAGTCTCAGGAGACAATACATTTACCATGACATAAACTGTTATCCTATATAAATCCACAAGCTTGATCACAGTCACTGAACTGAGGCCTAAATTCTGTTAGTACTGATTAGAGTAGATTCATTCAACCAGTGGGATTTACCTATACATTGATTTACTATTAAATAATTGATGGAATGGGTCTACTCTTTGTTGTCATTGTGTGCTTTCAAGTCCTTTCCGACTTATGGCAATCCTAAAGTGATCCTATCATGGGGTTTTCTTGGCAAGATTTGTTCATTTGCTATTGCCTTCCTCTGTGGCTGGAAAAGTGTGACTTCCCCAAGTTCACTCAGTTTCTATGGTCAAGTGGGGATGTGAACCTTGGTCTCCCAGACCTGAAGTCCAGCACTCAAGTCACTATGCTACGCTGGCTCTAGGTGGGACCAACTAACAGGATGCCATCGCAGATGTGTAATTTAAGGGGTCAGAAGACAATAAATGTAGTTAGGTTTTGGACTTGAGCTGCTACCTGCTTCAGGTAACTCCCAAACAAATATTTCAAATTTCTATCTTTACTCCAGTAAGCACATTTATGAGCTCATTTGCCAAACATAGTATACAGCCATCCCAAACATTTTCATGCAAGTTTCGGAGTGACTGCAACCTTTGGCTTCTTTTTTGAAAATTGGCCTGTTTCACATTCATTTTGTATGGAACTTGATGTGAAGCAAATCTTAAAGACTGTAATAGCTATGTCAGACATTTGTATTGTTCAAAGCATAAGCAAAATTATCATTCCAGGCAATGTCAGGTAAATTTCCTAGCAGAATATAAGCAAATGATGTATCAACATAATAAATGTATTAACATATTTATCACACTTCAGTGCTGCACACTAAATTCATTAACACTAAATTCATTAACTGTGAATGCCTATCTAGTAGATCTGCATTTGCATTATACACTGCAAAATGTACTAAGCTAGTTCTGATATGTTTTGTTGCCTTTCTGTTCACTCTGCTGAGCAGAGTCTTAGGTTCCAGCTAAGAGACTGGAGAAGATAGTTTTTTTGGATTCCACCTCCCAGAATTTCCCCCCAGCAGACACACCACTGGCCAACACAGAGATTTACTACCTCATAGTGCTGTTTGTGAGAATAGACATAATGCCTCTAAGTAACCCCCAGTGTGAGAGCCAATATGGTGTAGTAGTTTGAGTGAGGGACTATGACTGCAGAGAGCAAGGTCTGAATCCCTGTGCTTGGCCATGGAGACCATTGGGTGACCTTGGGCAAGTCACACTCCCTCAGGCTCAGAGGAAGGCAAAAGCAAACCCCCTCTGAACAAATCTTGTAAAAAAAAAAAAACCAGGATATGTTCACCTTGTGTTGCAGCACGCCTTCAAGTTGTTTCCGACCTATGGTGACCCTAAGGTGAATCTATCACAGGATTTTCTGAGGGCTGAGAGTGTGTGACGCACCCAAGGGCACCCAGTGGGTTTTCATGGCCAAGTCCTGGTCTCCAGAATTGTAGTCAAATCACAAACAGGGTCACTGTTAAGTCTAAAACAACTTGAAGGCACACAGCAGCAACAACAACAAGTCCCAGTGTCAACATCTGGGAGTATAAAACACCAACAGTGTACAGCGGGCCTTTCAGTACCTGTTAGAGTTTGGCTCTTTGGGGACACCAAAATTCATGGATACTAAAGTCCCATACGCCGCGTAAAATGGTGCAGTAAAATGGCATCCCATATATAAAATGGCAAAATCAAAGTTTGCTTTTTTGGATTTTTTTAAAAAATATTTTCAAGCTGTGGTTGGTTGAAGCCATGGATAGAGAATCTGCGAGTACAGAGGAACAATGTATTTCTTTAACCTTACTGCCCACCAGCAGGAATGAAGGATAAGGAAAGGTAGCACCCCTACATCCATGCTGTAAAACATCTCTCTACTATGACAAGTCCTTTAATTAAACAGAAATTGCCAGGAATGTACAACTATCCCAAAGTCTACTGTTCATTACTAAAGTGATTAAAGTGATTCCACTTTGAGAAGCAGTGAGAATTATTAATTTACAGGCAAGCGTTTCATACAGTGATAAATGCCAAAAATGACATGGTTACCTCATTACTTTGAAATGCTCACTAAAATTATGTTTGGAGCTGACATTATTTATATAAATAATGTATTACCTACTTTGCACAAAGGTCATTGGTTTATCTTCTGGCAGACTACTCTCAGGTCAGGAAAAAGCTTTCCTTGTAGACACTCACTTGCTTCCTGTTCTGCTGTGCCACCCACTGAGATAACTTAATGCTCCTATTTGGATTAATTTTCAATTTAAATAAAACCCTCCCAAGCCTTTGTCCTTTTTAATTAGGGACGTAAATACCTCAGCAGGAGGTGACAGGGATGGAAAAGGGATTACATTAACACATCCTCGCCACCTCACTCAACTTTTAGAAGCTTATAAAAAGAATATGCCTGGGTAGCCCTGCCAAGTTTATCGAAGAACATATTGTAGGAGGTGCTAGAGAAATTTAAATATCTCACCAGCTGAAAGTTGGGACAACTAGAAAGAATTTGTGAAAAAGAAACTGTGGCAAAATCTCAGATCTATACATCCCATGCGTTTAAAGTACACATATATTTAAAATAAGTGCATGCATGGAAGGCTTGCAATGTCTGTATCCCCCCACCCCTCGCTTCCGGCTTCTAGCTGTAGCTAATTTACATTATATTATTGTTGTTAACTGCCACCAAGTCAATTTAAACTTACAGTGACACTATGAATTAGAGACCCCCAAGTGACACTGCTACCAACAGCCCTTTGCAGAACTTGCACACTCAAAATCATGGATTCCTTGATTCAGTTTATCCACCTGTACACTTATATAATACTGATATACAACCCTGGAACATGGGAATGAAGGCCTTCAACTAGACCACAGCATTCAAACCCTCCAGCTACGTTCAAATGCAATGGGAAAGCATTATTTACTAGCATATGAACAAGCTATGAGAGCTGTGGGTTGCTCCCTTGCATCTGTCTCAAACAACAGATTGAAGAGCTGGGGCAAAGCTAAGAAAATGAATTTCAACAGAGAGAAATGTAAAGTCCTACACTTAGGCAGAAAAAAGGGAATGCACAAATATAGGATGGGGGACGTGTGGCTGGATAGCAGTACGTGTGAAAGGGATCTAGGAGTCTTGGTAGATCACAAGCTGAACATGAGTCAGCAGTGTGATATGGCAGCCAAGAAAGCCAATGTGATTCTTGGTTGCATCAATAGGAGCATGGTGTCTAGATCGAGGGAGGTAAGGGTACCACTCTATTCTGCTTTGGTTAGACCTCATCTAGAATACTGTGTCCAGTTCTGGGCACCTCAGTTCAAGAGGGATATTGACAAGCCGGAACGTGTCCGGAGGAGGGCAACCAAAATGGTGAAGGGTCTGGAAGCCATGTCCTATGAGGAGCAGCTTAGGGAGCTGGGGATGTTTAGTCTGCAGAAGAGAAGATAAAAAGGGGACACGACAGCCATGTTTAAATATTTGAAGGGATGTCATGTCGAGGAGGGAGTGGGCTTGTTTTCCATTGCTCCAGAGACTAGGACAAGGAGCAATGGATTCAAGCTGCACGAAAGGAGATTCCACCTGAACCTCAGGAAGAACTTCCTGACGGTCAGGGCTGTCCGGCAGTGGAATATGCTGCCTCGGAGCGTGGTGGAGTTTCCTTCTTTGGAGGTTTTTAAGCAGAGGCTGGATGGCCATCTGTTGGGAATGCTTTGCTGTGGTTTCCTGCACAGTAAGAGGTTGGACTTGATGGTCCCTGTGATCTCTTCCGGCTCTATGATTCTTTCAAGACCACAAAGGCAAACTCTTTCTACTTTTAAACAAAATACAATTCCTCACGACATATGCATGCAGAGAAAATGGGTTTGTTTTTACTCTGGTTAGTAAACTAGCAGACCTGAAATCACAGTTTGACCCTGGCTTGTTCTTAACAGTTACGGGTCTATCTTCAGACACTGCGGGGGAACTGTTTCATTTAAAAGAAATCTGACATTCCTGATCTGCCCCACTGGTGTGCAGAAGAGAATCTACTTCTAGCCCTAAATACATGCTTTTCTATTGTGCTTGAACTGGTTCTGTGTGGGTGCTGAGCCAACCTCAAATGTTTTACATTATATATACCAAAAGCCCAGCATGCTTATGTGAGCAGCAAGTCTACAAAGTGTCTTAATGCCCAACATTAACACACTGAGGGCTAACAATTATTTATATAGGTCTCCCCTCCTCTAGTACACTGGCTTTCAGCAGCACATTAGTGAAACTTTCCAGGTAAGGAGCAACAGGGTAAACATTCAAGAGAAAAGTTTGCTGCCACACATCTAGCTTTGTCACATTTAATATTTTTTGGTTTCAATTCACAATAAGGGTAACACTTCTTCACATGAGATTTCAATAAAAATTGTTAAAAAATATTCTGCTAAAGCTTATCTCTCTTCATTCTTGATATGACAGCCCCAGAGTTTTGGGGGAAATACATCACACCCAATTATTCAAAGATGAATTAACCTTATATAAGACCTAATGACAGCAAGCCTACCACTGCAAATGCAAAAGAGTACCATGCTTTTCTTGGCTTCCCAAGGATGAAAAGCAATTGCCCATATGAACTTCATAACCATTACAAGTCAAAGATAGAGTTGTAACCTGCAAACAGCATTTCTGGGTTAGATAAATTAAAACTTCAAGTTCAGCTCATGAAAAGTTTCCAAGCATTAAGAAGGAGCTCGGTATATGTGCCTTCATTTTTAAACTAATAAGAAACAAATGAGTTAAAGGTCAAACAGGCATTTGAAAGATTTAAATGTTACATTAAATATTCAATGAGGGATTTGAATTTTCTGCATTTAGCCACAAATCAAGAAAAGCACTCCCCCATCAAAACTGTAATGCACAAACTACATTTAACTCTGTCATTTATGAAAACTGGCAGTGCAGTTTCTTGCCTGAGTTGTCAAACCTTCAGAAAATATTGGGATGGATGCAGTACTCATGCTTAGAAAAAATCCACTGAGATCAATGAAACATTATTTAGTTGAGACTAATATATCACTCTGGTCTAAATTCAATTGTAAATGCCAGTTAGAGTAGACCCACTGAATAAATGAAGGTTACATATCTACTGACTTACGTAGTCCCCATTGATTCAATAGGTTATTCTAGCTGGGACTAACAAGGAGATTTAGGCTATTAATTCCAATGGGTCTACTCTAAGCATGATTATGTCTGAATTATTCATTCCCCGGACAAGGATGAGGAGAATATCCGAATGATAGCTTTTATTTGTTGTCTTCTCTTCCTTCTTCACTGGAAGATCAAAAAATAACAAACAAATAAACAAGAACAAAAAGCAACCACCCAAAAATAAAACAAAAACTTTTCAGCACTCGTTATCTAGCAACTTGGACTGTGATAGTTGAGCACTAGTTCAATATTTATGCCTACTTACAGGTTTAAAAGTATGTTATTGACTTGACCAGTTTCATCCATTGCCTACTCAGATTTTGTTATTTCTCTTTGAATATCATTGTTATAAAAGAAAGAAGAAAATTGAACTATACAGAACAGATTGGTAACAGATATAAAAAAGACTATTACAAAGATCTCACTTAGATATAAATTTTGTAGTTTCTCTATTTTTCTTTCGTGCTCTGCCCTTTCATGTAAAATACTAAACTGGCTGAAATGAAAGGAAGTCAAAATACAGAGGCAGCTGCACATATTTACGTATCTCAAAATAAATGCACAAAGAAAAGGAGAAAACTTTTTATGAAACCAAAGCTCAGATATATTTCATGCCATTGTTTTGAATTGAGTTTAACTCAGTTCCAGGAGAGGAATGGTTCCAAAATTGCATCTGTCTCTAGAGATTACTGCCAATTTTATTGAGTAATTTTAATCAGTCTTAGTTCTAGCCACTTTATAGCTAGAACTGTCCAGATATTCTAGACACCACAGCTTTAAAACAGACATGGTAGAGAACACAATTCAGTGAAAAGGACTGTTAGATGAAGATGCTTAATTTTCCATTATTAAATGATCACTGTAGTAGTAAAGTGGCTGAAATAATATTTCCTTGGTTTTCAAAAATCTGTATGGCTGATTTAAAATCATTTAAATGGAAATTAAACTGATTAAGAGACTATCGAGGTAGCTAAACAACATGGAAACTAAAGCTTTCTTTTGGAGATGAGCTCACAAGCACATTACAGAAGAAGTGGTTTTCACATAGGCGAGAAGAACTGAGGTATGATATAGCTCCCTCACTCTAAAAGGAAAGAAGATGGATGGAAGGGATGTTATATCCTGGAGGACTTGGCTGGGACCTTGAACATGGGCACTGCTCTTGGGAAGTGAGGATTTTGTTGCAGATACTACTTGCAACTAATACTTTCGATGGCATTGAACTGAATGTGATATAAAATGTAGAAACAATCAGATTTCTGCTTCCTGAGTGGAGTTCTTCTCCTGATCACTATGTCAACATTCCCAAAGAGGATCTTCATAGTATCCCACATAACTCAGCATTGTCTATGGACTCTGTCTTGCCTAAGGCTAGCTAGTGACTTCAGGGCTAAAGCGTATATCGCTAATTCATTTCATCCCACTTTTCTGTCTGGAGGGATGCAAAGCAGTGATACTACAACCAAAGACCTAAAACATAAATCAAATACAATCATCAGGAAAAAACAAAACCGTAAAAAGCATCAGCAGCTAAAGCACCATTAAAACCCAGTACAGCATAATGACAGGAAAGCTCATAGACCAATGGTAATGAAGAAGGAAAGGTAATAAAACAATCTTCACACCATCACTGAAATATCCTGTCATGGATACTTTTCCATCTGATTTTGCATAAGGGCAGGACCAGAAGCATATGGGAACAGATCCCCAAGATCAAAATCATCAAGAGTAGGCTTGAGTAACCACTGCATTTCATTAGCTCCATGCAATTTACCAAATCAAGACATGGAAGAACCCCCACATGACTCTTGTGTTTATGGTTTAGTGACTGGACAAGAGACCAGATAAAAAACTGGAAAGGTTCCATACACATCCCATACAGCTCCCTGGTTTTGTTGTTGAATCTTCCTAGTTTCACTTTCATTCTTTCCCTAAAAATACTTCTCCCTCTGCTCATTACAGACCCTTCCCGAATAAAAACACAAAATTGTTATCAGAACATAGAAACAAAGGCAGTTAAAATGCACATATTGGCCTGAAAGGGAAAATATTTGTCTCCTTAGTACTATGCAATCAACCTTTTAAAAAAGAAATTTATTAAAAAGACAGACATCTTGCAGTCAAGCATAAGAAAGATAAAAGTTTTCTATGAGCAAAAGCTTTGATTTCATTTAAAAACAGTGAGAACAGTGAGAGCACTGAGGGTTGTACTGCAAATCCTTTTCAAATTTTTTTCTCCAGTTCAATAATATTTTTTAACTAATACTCTATAACCATGAGACACAACCACCACATGTGGAAAGAGGTGCCAATCTCATGACAGTCTCTCTAGCACTTGGCTATTTGTCAGTTTACATAACAAAGCTTTATTGGAATGCTGTGAAGTATGTGTCTTCTAGTTGTCTGTCTACTTATGGCAATTTCATGAATTTCATAGTGCTTCCTTAGATAAGAAACAGCATAATTTTCTTCTGAATATAGCCTACAGTGCCCAAAGACGGACTATGATTAGACAGTCAGCTAACTGCTATAAGTAATAGAGTTTTAGTCCCACAAAAAGGCAGAACGTATTATTTGGATCCAAACTTAGAAGGGTCTGCTTTAGATATCACTAAATATGCATCCAAATTACATGGCATTTTTACTGCCACAGAATGATGATCATGGGGTTTTCATCTTTAGGTTGACTGAAGATGAAGATGGTATTTGCTGCTGTAATTTACATGGCAAAATGTCTTTGGTTGAATATTCTCTGTCTTTTCTCTGAAATCTTAAAAATCATTCTGTCTACCTGGTGTCCTCCTTCCTTTGTTCTATGAAGGTCAGGTGACAAAACTGTAAAATGTTTTCTTGAAAAAGATGTGTTGCAAACCTCTCATCTTATTTATTCTTAGCCTTGGAATTGGCAGTTTTTAGCTAGGGAGACATTACATTTTCACAAAAGGTGGGACGTCAGGTAGAAAATTGTAAAGAAACGCTACAGCTTTTGAACACTTGTTTAATTGTGTTTTTTTTCCTTCTGCATTTCCTGAAATCCAAGTTAACTCACCCTTGTTGAAGTGTGGCAGATTTCTAAAATTACAATGTACCCTTTGGTGATATTATCCACTGCTGTTTGCTATAACACTTGGTGTGATGAAATTCCATTGCAGATTACTTCGCTTCCCTACATCTTTCAAAATAAATGTATCTGACATATACTTTATGCTTATTAGTATTCATGGCATTTTTCAATACCATCTGCTTTTGGGGAATCATTAGCAGCTTTCTGCACCAGGACAATGTGAAACTCAGGAAGCATGGACAAAGGAGAGTTGAGATTATTTTGCTTCCCCCAACCCCTAGTCAAATCTTGTGTGTCTTTTTTCTCTAAAAGAAGAATACATGCAAATAACTATTTGAGTTTGCTTCAATTTTAATGAACATTAGAATTGACTCAATTTTAATGAACATTTTAATTTAAAACCACTACAAACCGCAACAACAGAAAACAGAATTCATAATCTTTCATTTTGTTCTGTAGCTGTTTGCACAGCTGAACGTTTTTAGAATCTACACCAGAGATCAGCCAAAGTGACACTCAGGAGAGATGGTATTTAATTAAAGGTCAACCAGAAGTGCTTAAGAATGTTTGTGGGTATTTTTAAGCAACTGCTTAAGGAAGAGTATCAGCTACTGCAGGATTAAATGGCCTTGTTTTGCTTTGTTTTTTGGGCATCAACAAGACTGCAACTATTAACAACACTTTAAGACCCTAGATATTAAAATGACATTAAACCACAGCCTGAATCCAGTCCTGAAACCAACGCTAGCATAAGGTCTGTTGCACTAGAACAGGGGTTGGCAAACAGCAGCTGTTCAGAAGTCTCAAAGTTGCACAGCCAATAGTGAGGGAGCTGCAGTCAAACCACATCTAGAGGTCTGCTTTTTGTCTGTCCCTGAGATAAAGGAAATTTCTAGAGTTAGCAGCAGGGATCCATCACAGTCTTCTCCTGTGCAATTGCTTTGTTTCTCTTGAAAATAAGACCTTATTTATTGTTTACAATTCAGTGCTGTATAAACGTGACCAGAATGGTGTAGCAGTTTGAGCACTGGACTACAGCTCTAGAGACCATGGTTCGAATCCTCATTCAGCCATGGAACTGGGTGACATTGTGTAGGTTACATTCTCTTAGCCTTAGATGAAGGCAAAGGCAAACTCTCTCTAAACAAATCTTCCCAAGAAAACCTTGTGATATGTTGGCGTCAGGGCCATCATAAGTGAGAAAGGACTTAAAGGCACACAACAACTGTACAAACATATGCTGTCTCACATGCTACTTCTTAGGTAATGCTCAAATGCAACACAACCACACTAGCAGTGCTTTTCATTCCATTAGGAATGCACTCGAACTCGGTCACAACTCAGCTTTTTGATATTAAAGTAAAGTGCAGTTTAACTAACCTGGCTCAGTGCCCTGATAAAGGGAAGCAAGGAGGGGAAAAACCACGGATAACTTTCTGGAGTCTTAAAATCCAGCCTCCAGAGACCTTTGTGTTTGACCTTAAGTCACCGTCCAAGACATGACTGAAAAATCTTTGGGATGTTATAGAACACTTGAAAATTCATAGAATGTGCACAAGCAGAATTGGAGACAAAAGATAAATTTGGGAGTAGTGGAAATGAAACTTAATTTGTAACAGAAACTGGAAAAGTTTGCATTTTGAACCAAGTAACTGAAGACTGGCCTATTTAATATCCAAAGAAGAACTAACTTCGTAAAGCTTGCTTTCAGATCACTCTCAGAACACTCTGTGTGTAAGAAGAGACCATGTGAGTCCTTCCAAGATGGGTGGGGAAAGTATAGGCTTCCAACCCTTTTTGTGGTAGCCATCACACTCCCCAAAGCTCCTTAACCCCCCCCATTGTGAGAGTCAAAAGAATACCCCCAAAGGTCCATTACAAGCTCCCTGAAGTGTTCAATCAAGGCTGATTTCTTTAGAGCACTCCGCAGTGCCCCTTCAATGAAAACAGGAGTTACAACTGGAAGTGACTTGCACTTGTGATTTTTCGGCTTAAAATTAGGTGGTGACGCCAACTAAAGGTACAAAATGTTACCCCCACTCTCATTTCACAACTTACAAGCTATATCCCATTTATCCCTCATGCAATACAAGAGTTCTGTGTCTGAACAGTTCTTATTTTTAAAAAGTGTAAGGGACCATTATCTCAATTAATATAAACGTGAGCTAAAAATAAGGCATACAGGATTAAATTTTAGAAACAACAACATACTAGGCTTGAAAAATGCACATGTAAAAATGGTTCCTCATTTGGCCTGAGCTTTAGAAAACCCCAAAGCTTATATACAATTATTCCTATTGGCCAAAAGTTACTTGAAAGTAGATTTACATATAAATTGAGTATTCTCTTTGTTCACAAGCTTAGAGAAATAACAGGCAATTATAACATTAAGAATGTTGACATGTTTCATCAATCTTTTTATAAGCTACTTTAATTAATTTAAATGTTTCTCGTGCATATCAGAGTTTTTAGGCATTTTATCTGGTAATGTCTTATGAATGAATGACTTAAGATTGTAGAAGACGGTTTTCCAAAAATAGCAGTGCAATGAAATAGTAAACTCATTTGTTAAATCACAAACAGTTTCTTGTACATGCCTATTCTGTCTCAACCACATATATATGCACGCATGAATGTCAAAAACCTGGGGTAGTGAGAAAGAAACCTCACCAAAATCTGCAAATGCTGACTGGCCAATAACAACAGCATCCTCAGGTTTCTTCTTTATGTGTGTAGGTTTTGAAAAATTCCCATTCTGTTAGACATAAAACACAAAGAAAAGTCAAAATATTAATATCAACAATCCATAAACAGTTTATTTGTGAATGCAAGGTGAATTTCAATATAAGCAAATACAGGAAATGTATAACTTGATACGTTTCAGAGTCAATATTCTTCCGTCTTTTCAAAAACTATTTTGTGGTTTTTACTAAAATTGTAAGGGTGGTTTAGGGTCCTAGAATATCTCTTCAGTGCATTTATTTGTGTTTGCTAATCTCAGGATCTGCTAATTCTTTATCAATAATATTGCATTTTGAGTTCACTTACTTTTTTTGTATTTGAAAATAATGTAACTCCAGCCAACCATAAACATATCTTATGGGGCTCTTAAAAGGTGCACACGTTCCACTTAGGAGAGCAAACTTTGTGTAAATTCAATCAATTTGCTGAAAACACATGAATAAATATGTCCATGTTAGGTTTTCCTGAAAGCTACAAAGCTTCTCACTATCTAATTTATATTTTACCACTTCAGCGTTCTACTTCTGTTTCTTCCAGAGTATTGCACAAACAAACCCTGTCCTAATTAAATGTTGGGAAAATGTCAGTCTGAAAAGTGTCTCCAGTGTAAACAAAGAAATTCTCAGCTTCTGTAATGAAACAATTCATCAGCAATATCTCTGATGATGTTACCAACATTAATTTTCTCAAACACTAGACCATTTTATTAACAACAAAAAGATAGTGGTGAAGAACACATACACACAAACACATGCCCAAAATAGTAATTAAAAATAAAGGAACAAACAGTGGGGAAATACTTCCGTTTCCTTTGACACTTTGTCTTTGCCCACAAGGTGGCCATGCTTGAACAAAAGAACACCAAAGCCCGATCTCAGCAGGAAACAGCTGACTGAGACTTCATTAAGAGATTCAATTCTATCCTCTGTGGTCTGAAGAGGGACAAAGGCTTTTCATCTCACTCTATATGGTTGGCCCTTCACATTTGTGGGTTTCACTTTCATGGATATGATTATTTTAGAATTTCTCCAACCCCTGCCCCCCCCAACATGTACTTCTTTTCTGGGGGGACCTCCCCTCTTGGCGGCTCTCAGACTGTACAGTCCTTTAAAAACTCACCTCTGGACCTTCTCCTCCTCCACCACCACCAGCTGCTGCCTGCCCAGCTAAGGATGGCTCACAGCCCAATTTCTCAGCAGCACAAACCCCCTCCCAATGCTCCCCCATACCCAAAGAAGGAAATGGATGACAGAGAGGAAGAATAGGGCCACCATGATGACCCACCCCCTTTTTCTTTCCTTTCCCTGACTTGGTCTGGACTGTGGGTGCTCGCTCTTCCCACCATGCCTCAGCCTTTTCCCAAAGACACACAAATTGATATTTGCAGCTTTTCCACTTTTTCAGGGATCTGCACCCCTAACCCTAGCCAACGTGGAGGGCCAACTGTATTGTCCATCAGCTCATCTATGCATGGTGATCCGTATAACCATCTGTAACCTGTTTTGTTAAATGACTGATGTCTGGGCAATCTTCACTACCTGTGGTTTTTGCTTTTCTATTCCCTTTGGCCATTCTGATTACAATCTCCCACACAATGGAACTGATCTAGGGGCCAAGCTCTCTTTCTTGTACTTGGATTGGATAGAGGCTTTGCATTGCCATGGTATTTATCTCAGAATGTCCTTGTTATTAGTGCTTGTTAAGTGGCCACTGTCAATGTAATCACTACTGTTGGCACCTTCTTCATGATACAATACTCAGTATCATCAGTGATCATACTTATACTTTGTCCTCCCACCAAAGCATGTACACTAATATCTACCAACCGAGATACATTCCATGTATCTGATGAAGCAGGATGTAAGTCACAATCTTATGTCAGATAAAGCTTCTTAGATTTTAAAATGACACTAAATTGGTGTCCCCCACTGCATTCAATAGGGGAAAAATGCCCCATGAATGTATTTTAGCATATCCCTCCAATTCCTTTGGTGAACAGACTTCCAAATAATCATTTCACTGATTTTTGAATGATCTAGTACACTCAGAAAAAGACATGTCTTTTTCTTTTGAAAACGACACATCACTAGTTGGGGAAGAATGAGTCAGATGAGTTATGTATATAAAATACACTCCACCACAATTGTGGCAAAAGGGTTTTGTTTCTGTAGCCAGGAGAGGGCATTATTTCATGGTCACAGATGCAAACAGACACATCTGGCCTACGGCAGGATCCTTCTGTTTCAACCAGGGAGGATGACATAATGAACATAACCAGGGTAAAGATTCATGTTACATGCCTCTGGGCAAAAATTTTGGTCCCTGGTTATGTCAAGTCAAATAGACATTTACTGGTGAATAGGCCATCAGCCCATATCACATTTCAAGATAATGCCATGGCTGAAAATGAATTGGAACACTGGCTACACAAGTCGCATCCCTGGGGTCTTATGCAACTCTCATTCATTACAAGTAGATCTTTTTGAGCAGCTGAAGTTTTTGATGAGTTATAAACATTTGCCACACTCATATTATCATATTTGGACCAACTTAAACTTAAGAGATGATGGAGTCTTTCATTCCTGTATGCAATCCCTTTGAAGTGAGCTGTGATAAAATGAGAAGATATCCAATTAAGAATAGTTTCACATTTCATTCAAACTGAGAAGCTATTATTGCTAAATCTGAAACAAACTAGGATCTTAAAACTGAATTCTGAAGTTATTTTAGGGTCCCGGTTTGTTTGGATGCTGGCAATCATAGTTTGCCTATAATAGTCAGTTAGAAACTTCCTGGTTTAGTTATGGTTTGAGCAAAGAAAGACCAATGGGGCTACATATGCAAGTTAAAGCTTATGTATATCTTGGTTTTAAGCCAAGATGCAATAATTCAAGCTGGATCACTCTGGCTCAAAATTAGCTCCAGTTTTGAACAATCATATCCAACACAAGTGGATCAGGAATGTGAATAATTTCATTTTTAAATAATGATTATTTGAGTGGGTTTGAAAATACTTTGGATTTTAAACTGCATTTTCCCATTAATGTAGAGTGTGCTTTCATGTACTTTCCATTCATGTGGAAATTATCATGTGGAATTGCCTTCTAAATACTGTTTAACTCCTATAACACCACAAGGTCACCAAGGACATGTTTGTTTTCACATCTTTCCTTAAAAAAAAACATTTTCAGAGAGCTAGGGATATTTGCTTTGTTCCCTCTTACTGAGGAAAAAATTATGACTGTCCTTTGTTCCAGTAACAGATCAGTGATTTTTTAAAGTATTTGCAGAAATAGAAAAGGAGAGGAAATATGGCTAAATTACGCTTCATATGACTAACTCCTGCTCCCTAAAATTAAACTATTTTAAATTATTTAGAAACAGCCAGGAGTGCTATGTTAGTGTGTGTGTGTGTGTGAGCATTTGTATGTATGTGTATATATGTATACACATATCTTGTGAGTTCCACTTTCATATATACTCAAGTTACAATCACAAACATGCCTCACAATAGTGTATATTAAAGACATTTTTTATGGTTACTTTTAAAATAGATATGTATCTCTCTATCTGTGGACTAATATTAATAATAATATTTATAATAATAGTACTAATAGCTATCTAATCATATATCTGTCTATCTACTATAACAATCAATGCAGAAAACAGATCACAACAAAAGAAAAGGCAGAACAAGAGGATGCTCTATGACCAGCAGGGGAACAAACTGCATGACCATAAAGAAATGAAAAAAGGATGGAAACAATATAGTTAAGAATTCTATAAAAGAGATGAAAGGATGACAGATTTATGGAAGCAAGAACCCTTTAAAGATGAACCTACATTTTTAGAAAGTGAAGTGGAAGCTGTACTTAAAGCACTTGGGAGAAATAAATCACCAGGAACAGATGGCATATCAGTAGAGCTGTTTCAAGCAACAGAGATGAAATCTACTCAACTTTTAATTAAAATTTGTCAATTTTAATTGTTTATGGAAAACAAAAGAATGGCCTACAGACTAGAAATGTTCAATATAAATTTCAGTCCCTATGAAGAGGGACAACGGAGATTTCAGTAACCACTGAAGCACTGCATTAATCTCCCATACAAACAAGGAGATGCTCAAAATTCTACAACAAAGACTTTATAAATGGAGTGAAAAATGCCAGATATTCAAGCTGGGTTCAGAAGAGGAAGAGGCATAAAGGATCATATTGCAAGCATACATTGGACAATGAAGTGCACCAAGGAATTTCAGAAGAAAATCAGCCTTGTGTTTTATAGATTATGGCAAAGCCTTTGACTGTGTAGATCATGAAAAACTATGGATCTGTTTTAAAGAAAAGGTGTACGAGAACATTTGATTATCCTAATGTATAACCTTGACTCAGTCTAAAGAGGCTACTGTTAGAAGAGAATATGGAAAAACAGAATAGTTTCCAATTGGCAAGGTGGTCAGGCAAGCCTGCATTTATCATCCTATTTGTTTAACTTGTACACTGAACATATCATACACAAAGTGGGTTAGACTTGGAGGAAGGGGGCATGAAAACTGGAGGAAGCAACATCAACAGTTTAAGATATGCAGATAAGACCATACTAATGGTAGAAATTAGCAAAGACAAGGAATGATTAGTGAAGAAAGCCAAGGAAGAAAGTGCAAACGCAGGTTTACAGTTGAACGTTAAGAACACAAAAATAATAACCACAGATGATATACATAACTTAAAGTAGAAAATGAAGACATTGTTTCTGAAATATAGCTTATAGCTTATAGCACCTGTTATTAGTTGGAGGTCTCCCATCTAAGTACTAATCAGAGCTGACACTGTTTAGCTTCCAAGGTGAGATGGGACCTGGTGTCTTTAGAGCTCAGACATAAAATCAAAATGGAGACTGCAGTCAAAGAAATCAGAAGACTAGGCCTTGGGAGGGTCAAAACAACATATATATGGAAAGAAAAAGACTGGGGTGGGCAAAGTGGAGCCCATGGGTTGCATATGGCCCCTAGGAGGAAAACCCCACAATTTTAAAGATTTTTTTTTTTAAAAAAAATGCTGCAAAATATTCCTTTGGGGGCATGGAGGCATTTTTGCCATATTTTGATGGCCATTTTAGGCCATTTTAGGCCATTTTAGGCCCAGAAAGAAATAAAATAGAACTGACTTCTGGTCTGAAAAAAGGTCTAAAATGACCTGAGGGTCCTAAAATGGGCATTGGAGGGCATTTAGGGGAATTTCTTTGAAGCAGATGGTGAAGTGTGGCCCCCAAGATTTCTTATGAGGCTAATGTGGCCCCTTGGCCTCCCACAGTTGCCCGCCCTTGGTGTGCATATTTGTATAGAAGAAAGGGAGGAGGAAGAATCATGACTATTATAAAAAATGAAACACTAAAAAGAACAACCACACACCTGGAACAGTGGCCTTTTCGCAAAGAAGAACAAGAAAAGTTTGATCCCATAAAGATACAAAATCATCATATCTTTCCATCTTTTACATTATCTAGCCTTCTTACTTTTTGGCAGTTATAGTAAGTGGAACAATGTTATAAAACTTAATTCAAGCAGCCACTCCTCCCTTTTTTTTAAAAAAAAAGGCAAAATGATTTGTGCTTTCGGTATGCAGATTCAACAGAACAACTTAATATATTGTGACAGAAAGAGAGCACAGAATGAATGAGTGTGGAACATAGGTTCTTCTAAGGACTAATGACATCAGCTTGGAAAAAGTGGGCTGCTGCTTGGCAGGAGATGCCATCCACCTTAAAATTCAGCCTCAAAAACAACTCTGACTGACACTGGGTACATCTTCCTAAAAATGACATGCAAATACCTGGACCCATGGACCCGTATCTAAGCATGTCATTCTGTTTGTGCAAAGGATGTGGCACAGATGCACATCTAGTTCTAGGTTATGTGTAAAGGGGGGAATCCAATGCAGTTTGTAGTTGTGCAAACACTTGCACAACGTAAGTAGCAAGATGCCTTGGGGCCCCAGGAACAGATGGGCTAGTGTTTGCACAATTGAAAAAACAGAACTCCACTTTCACACCATTATATTAGATTTTAGACTTCCGACATACTTAATCAAACTGATTTGTTTCCTTGCCATGGGGGACTCCTCTTGTTAATTCACTCCCCTCTTGATTAGCAACTGCAAGACTTAAGTGGGCTTTGCAGTTCACCGTTTGCACTATGAAAACTAACAGTTCCAAGTGATCTTCTCCATTCTGAAATATAACAAGCTGCACTGCAATTCCTCCTTGGGAATTAAGCAGCAAAGAAGAAACTTGAAACATCTCCAAACCATCTCTCTTGCTTTTTCCAATGGAGGGAAAAATAGCCACATTTAAACAGTAAAGATGTTTGAAGGCAACAAGGAAAAGTACTATATTGAAACTTTTTTTTTCTGTGTAAGCCATCATGCTGACAAATTAAATGCCAGTAATCTTATACAACAGATGACATCACGACAGGAGTCCTGTTAACGCATACATTAAAGCAGACTGAGTGGTTTAATTGGCAGCCAAGCTAAAATTCTGCAGAGGGAGGAATGCTGAGTGAAAGAACACCTCCAAGCAATTTTCAGATGTTTGGAAGCAATGTTCAAACTATATTTTCTCTAACAAAGATTCTCCCCATCATTATCACAAGACCACTATTGTTTCCTGAGCCCTGAAAGCACATGAATTTCCAAAAGTGTCTTACCTGATTTCCCCATATTTCAAACTGAATTTGTCTGTCATTTGATAATGTTGTGAGAAATAAATCTGTAATGATACAAAGGACAGGAAGTCAGTAGAAGACTAAAAAATGCATTAATTATATTTTGCTTCGGCATTTATTTCAACCAACTAAAGATGACTATACCTCTGGCAGTTCAGTGGTTTTTAAATACTCACCACAGAGCATTTTTGGCTACCACAATGGCTCCTGTTAGAACGCCAAGGTTCTCAACTTTCAAAAACATACACAGAGGCCAGTTTCCCATGTAGCACCAAAACAGATGTTGGTTGCCCTTGGGTTTGTATTCTGGTTCTCTCTATGACTTCTGATTTCAAGGAAACTCTAGTTTTCAGTACTTTCAAGATGACAAACTATTCTTTGGTCTTGTTACTACCCACTAAAGTTGGAAACTATGATTTCGCCTAGATTTCAGTTTGATTTGGAAGACAAGGATGTACCATGGCTTGCCAATTCATATCTTATCTGCAAACTGTGTTTTTGCTCAGAACCAGAGATCAGAAAACAAATGACAGGGAATTGTTCAAGAACACGAGAGAAAGAGAGCATGCAGGCTAAAGGCGTGTAATAACACACATCATGGCTGATGAATCATCTCACCATCTAATCAAACCTTAGTCAATCAGACCAAAGGGCAGAATTCTGTTTTGCAACCATGGTGAGCCAGGTCCCTTTAAAAAGCATGCAAGCAGAGACACCCAGAAGGGCCATCCTGTTTTTCCCCACGAGCATTAGGTGTACAGAACAGAACCTGGAACAGAACAGAACAGAATCCTATCACTACCTCAGATAGCTAAAAGGAAGTTTTCTTGTCAAACTTCCTTTTAGCTATCTCAGGTAGTGATAGGATTCTGTTCCATGGTCATTTGTCATGACTACATCGATGCCTTCAATCCACATCTATGAATCGTTCTATTTCTTTTCAACACCTCTACAGGTTAGTATCATAGTATTCTTTGTAGTGAATTCTTCATGTTCATTTTGTAGTTGTTGCCAGGTGATAAACAGTTGGAAATACTCCCTCTCCTCAAAAACACAATCCAAAGCAAATTTTACTACTACCTAAACTCTACTGTAGTTAACACAAATAGTTCTAGAGTCCAGAAGTTTACTAATTTAATGGATGTAGCACTGAAGTGTCTGACACTACTATTTAAAAGCAGTTCCTGGAACTCTCAACTGAATTCTGCATTTCTTTGGATCTGAATACACACACACAGACACACAGACACACAGACACAGACACAGACACACACACACACACAGAGCCTCTACCAACCCTATATCAAGTGGCTAAGGCTTTTACATTTGATGGCTGACACAAATATCAAAAACATCCTTATGAAAAAACCAATCTCCCACAGTTGTACTATAAAACCGCTGCAGCAGCTTCATTTACTACGTCAGCATACTAACGTATGTCACAGTTATTTTAGTTAATATAAATGAAAAGTCTTAACATGATAATTTGTTTCATCTAGATTGTAATATGTGTTTAATTTTACACGTGTTTAAGTGCAAGAACTTGGGTTGACGTGGTAATAAATTAAAACAGCTGGGTGTCTAATATATAGTTTTGAGTGAACCTTTTCCAAGTTCCTTCAAAGGTAGTATAAACTGAAAGCACTGCAGTGAAATTTAAAAAATTAAAATTGATCACTCTTTTGTTAAGAGTGATGGGAAATATTTTTATCAGATGAAACAGGGTGGGAGATATTTGTCTGCAACCAGAGTATCGTTAATCAATGCACCCATAAGATCTCAAAATCCTTGCAGATTCATATGAAGGCAACTGGTTTGATTTTAGGCTTAAAGCATCTACTTTTTTTTTTAACGTAGATTTGGGGTCCATGAACTGGAGGTGCAGGAGCAAAATAGTAGCTGAGACAACAGAACCAGAGATAAGGTTTTTTTAAAAAAAACTATAGTGCACAGAATCCCCAGACAGTATAATCACTAGCTGGAAAGTGTAATCTATAACAGTAATTTCTCCAAATTCTTAATGGAATCAGTTACCTTCTGTATTCCAAAAGTCATGCTCTGGTGTAATATCCATGCAGAAATAAAAATCTACATCCAAATTACTACAGACTAAAATAAAACTTTAAAGACGAAATGCAACTGTTAGTCCCAAACAGAGATGTGAAGGCCAGAAAAAGAGGAACAAAATAGTTTTCCCATCTTATTTTCTCCCAAAATTGGAAAAAATGGACTATGGAATATTTTTTCTTAGGACTATGATTCTTTTTCAAATCATGACTAAAATTAAGACAGTGTGTTCATATATTTTATTTCCCTATTTTGTTCCCTAAAAATTATGTTAACACCACGACATTTATGTAAGACTATGAAATGTAAGAATATGAAATTCCTGGTCTAAATACCCTGAAGGCACCAGATCCCATCTGATTTTGGAAGATAAGCAGGGTCAGCCCTAGTTAATACTTGGATGGGAGACTGTCAACGAATACCAGGTGCTGTAGGCTATATTTCAGAAGAAGAAATTGGCAAAAGCCTATGAATTTCATAAGATCACCATAAATCGACAGGCACATGGGCACACACATGAAATATATCAGATTATGAGGGGACAAAATAATTTTCTTTGCTTGATTAATAGTGACAATTTTTCTGTTTTTACTTTTTTCCCCCTATGCCTCATACATTGTAAATAAGTTATTTACAATTTGGGATCTTCCAGCTACTTTTGTAACAAAAAAATATACATTCGATTTGTAATTATTTTCTGAATAAACTGTACTTTTAATATACTAAGCATAATATTTTAAGTAAAACCAAGTTATACATAGGTAATTCCACGTTCCCAAAGCAACAAAGATAAAGCTTTCAATCTGTACAGGGTTCTAATATCCTATCAGATGGATTCAGAAAGTTGTCTTTTTCTAAAATTTGTGGGGGAAACAACCCTGTCCTCCCCCACCCCCCGGCTCCAAAATTTCTGGAAAGTTCACATTTCAAAATCCACCTAGAGTTGTTCCCATGGGAAAAAAAAGAGAGGGATTTACCTAACTGTGGATTTACCATCCACCAAGTGAATCAATGGGTCTATTATGAGAGTGGCAATTGGATTCAGATTGACTACAATCGACTGGCAAAAGGATAAAAAATCTACCTGACCAAAGACAACTGCTCAACTGCTCATATGTTATAGGTGAAGGACTGAGAGAAAATTGATCACCACATGGCCATCAGTGGCAAAACATGTTCACACCAAGAATGTGGCTGCTGTTAGATCGAAAATCAACAGGCATACGGAAGTCACTGTCCACTGCAGTTCTCTGAGAGATCATTCAGTCTTTTATCTGCCGTTGCTTTAGATGTCCTGATGCCAAACTGAAAATGGTTTTGAAAGGAAAACACAAGTATTTTCAATTGACCCTGGAGACACACAGCAGAGACTTTTCAGCAGTGAAGATACCTTCTATAATTCCCCACCAACAGAGGTGCCTACCAATCAAAAGGCATGCCACATTTCTGAGTTTCTGAGTGGCCTTGGAAGAGTTCATAGCGACATACATTTTCCATGGGTTTCTGTTTCTAAATGTGGTAGGGTAAGGCTCAGAACATTTGGCCCCACAGATATTGGACTTCTGTTCTCATCAGACCCACACAACATGTCCAATGGGGATTATGGGACTTTGGAGTTCAGAAAATCTGGTTACCTGTGCCTGCAGCAAGAACTCCAAGCAGCCTTACTTCCGTGGGTGTAGCTATGGGTAGATGGAACGAGGGCACTGCCTCTTCAAATAGGAGAGGCATTCCCCTCAATGAAATTTTTCTTCACCCTCCATGTTTCTAGCACTGTACAGTGAGACTTGAAAATGGTTCACACTTAAAACTTTCATCTTTGCTGTGTTTGCACTCCTTTGGTAACTCTGCCTGCTCCTTTTTGTTGGATGCCTAAACTGTACTTCTAAATGCTTCATTGAGGTTTTAAGTTACTGCAACGCTAGAAATTTGGGGACTGGAGGAAAATTTAATTTGGATGGCAAAATTCTTATTTAGGGGGACAAAGCTCTCATCTGCACCCCCTCCCTTTACACCCTTAAAGATAGACTTCTCATCTCCTGATTGAATTTTTAAAATGGAGGCAGATGACAAAGTGGCCCAACTATGGCAACCAACAGCAGTTCAACTGTGTAAGATCTGTTTTAAAGAAAGTCTGCACAAAATGATAGGAGCAGAATAATAATAAGCATCCCCAAAACAAATAGAGGCTGGATTTGTTTTTCTTAAAACCAGCCAACAATGCAATGGCTGTAATGTCATGCAGCTTAGCAATAAAACAAAGCATGTGTTTAGCTATTTGGTGTGTGGGAGGAATAAATGTGAGTATTTGTTAAAAAAGAAAAGAAAAACTGAAACTACAAAACACCAACAAAAAGATGATAATTTAAATGTCTAAAAGGTTTACTGAGTTAACAATGCAGAAGTGCTTATAAATAGAGAAAACTGTTCCATGTACTGTAATGTATTTTGCCTTTCCCTCTTCTCCTCAGAGGAGATTGGTTTGGGTTGCTTCCCTTTTGTTTTCTGCAGCAAGGTAGACAAAGCAGAATGAGAGATTTTTCAGATGTGCCAGGCTTAAACTTTCAACATAAATCACTTAACTGCTCCCAGCTTATGACAAAACTCAAATTCATATGAATAAAATTGCTTTTGCAAAGCAGTCTGGGAAATAAGTGATATCCATCTTCAGTTTTAGATACCCTCAGATGAAAACCAGAGAGATAAGAAAAGATTTGGCTGCAACTTCAGCACTTTCTGGGTTTTTTTTAATAGCAATAGCATGTCTATTTCTATACCGCTTATCAGCTAAGTGCTCTCTAAGTAGTTTACAATGTGTTTTTCTGCTAATTGCCCCCAACAAGCTGAGTACTCATTTTACCAACCTGCAGAAGGATGGAAGGCTGAGTCAACCTGGAGCCCGGCACAATCGAACTCACAATCTTGTGGCTGCAGTACTGGTATTTAACTACTGGCTAGTTTTATATTGGACCTTTTTGCAATAGACTGTTATAGTGCTATTATTCCACTTTCAACATCCTACGGAATCCTGGGGTTTGCAGTTTAGAGAGGAGCGTTTTGAATTCTCAGCCAGAGAGCTCTTTGGCCTCAGTAAACTACAAATCTCAGAATTCCACAGAATATTGAAAGTAGAATAATAGCACTATAACAGTGTAGTGCAGAAATGGCCATTGTTTTAACCCTGCAAGCCAACTTGGGAGTCCTTGTAGACTGAAGGAGCAAGACAGAAATACTGAAAACTAACAATAAATAAAATTTGCATGTTCGCCAACTCTTAACCCTTGGCGTGCTTGTGGAGTGGATCCAATGGTTAGTGGAAACAAGTCAATTTCAAACCACAATTTATGTAGCTGGCTTGCTTTCACTAACCATAGTTAATATTAGCTAAAATTCAGGGTTTACATGACACATTAAAATATGAGTTTTCTGAAACAGAAACAAGCTTGTGGTCTCCTCCTCATAGTCACACCAGAGGATATATTGGGGGGACTACATAAGTTTGTAATTGTGCAGTTTAAGCTCATTTTTGAAATGCTAAAGCACGGCTTTTGTAGCACAGGTGAGCACAGGTGAGCACAGCTTGATTCACAGTAACAAGATTGTGAAGGTGAGTTTGATAAGGGCCAACAGTTCCTGACTTAGTGCAGAGACTGGTGGGATTTTTTATATCTACTTCCCACCCTGCTTCAAATAGATTACAATGCCATTTTACAAAGTGGTTTTGAATACTGCTTGAGTTTTAAAAACGTAGGACAATGCATGTGGAAGGAGCGCAGTTTAAGAAATACCAGGCTCAAACTCTTTAGGGTGTGGGGAACTACTTCTGGGCCAAAAAAGTTCATCACATCATCAAAGGAGAAAAGACTCAAAAGTACATAGCTCAGAGATTATGTTAACAATTATTCTTCTTGATAAGCTGCTGGTTGCCATGCTTCCCTCCCAACTTTAATTTCCCATATTTTCTGGATAAGGCAGAAACAGATTTGAAACTGTTTGCAGAATAATTTTTGCAACAACAATTACAGCAGTTACATTTGGGAACAGAGACGGAACTGCCGTATTATTACTTCTCTTATGTTTCTCCTTATTGTTAACTGTCTAAAATGCAATAAGTAAACACGGTGTCTTAAAATAACTGTTTTTAAGGCGAGTGGTATTTAATACAGAATAAAATATCTCTGATTTAATATAGTTTATGAATTGTTATTTTATGTTTTAAAGATTAGAAAGTAATTGACTTTTTCAAAATTACAATTTAATTCTTTTTCACGTTTCCCTAAAGAGGAAGAATATGAAATAGAATGCTTTTTTTAAAAAAAATCTCTCTCCTTTTGGCAATATTCTTTGCTTCAGTCATGAATCCGGAAGACTGAATGGCCAGCATCCAAAGATATATATTTGCCTATTTTAAGGGCATATGCACTGGAACATCCAATACAATTTTTCTACCCCTCTTCTCTTATGAACTGTTGACTCATGCCATATGACAAGCTTTTTAAAATCTCCACCTCATTTCTAAAACCATTTATGTACTTGTTAATCCCAGAAATAAATTAACATCTTCTTCGCTGGCCAATAAAGGCTCTCAGCAGTTTACCAAACAAATAACTTAAAACATGCAGAGAATAAAATAATGCAATATACCATCAAGTAAATGCTTCATCATCTAAAAAAACATAAATTACTTTTAAAAAAGCAGGAGGAGACAACAAAGTTCAGTCCATCATGTACAAACACCCAGGTTTCCATTTGCACTACAGGAAGAGGTTAGGTTGAAAATGTCTGCCATTAGACAAAAACAAATCTAAGTAGTTTTACTTTAGAGCCTGGTCAAAATATATAGGTATATCAATTTAGGAGACTATGCTGGTGACCAAAGGCACTTCTTTGCATTCTCAGAAGGACTATGAGATGACGTGTATCTGAGAATAGGAATACGTTAACCAGATTTCTTGTTATCTAATCCCCAAGATTAAGCCACAGTTTGTCTGGGTTTGGATGTCATGGCAAACTGGAATTAATCTAAACCAGAAAAGAAAACATTTTCATGATGGGTACTCTGTGGTGGGAAGCCATATGAGTCCAGACAGGAATTCGCCTTGCTCTCTTAATGCTGAACTACAGTTAGTATTGTCTAAACCAGTCCATCAATAAGCTGATTTATAGATGGGGACCTCAGAGAGAACGTCTGGCCCCAAACCATTTGGTGAGTCCAAGGCTACACTACCACTGTAAACCTAAGAGTAGAAACATAGCCCACTGGTCCAAAGAAATTCTCAACTGAATGTTCATTGTTAAGCACAGCTTGCTCCAAAGCCTACACAAAGAATTAAATACAAACACAGGCTCTAAACTTCCCAGAAATTTAAGACAATAATTTATTGAGAACAAAGACTACTAACGATTCCAGATTTTTACAGCAAAGCTTTAAGCCAGTATTTCAAAATTTGATTGATATATGACAGAAAGTGTTAAACATTGAACCAAGAAGAAGTTATATTGGGCATAACTAACTGCTATCTATGGGTAAGTTTCACTACGCCTGTATTTTAATCCTGCACTTTTCATTTAAACTTAAAGGTATTAAATTAATTCTCTACAGATAAATTATGTTTCCAATTATGCTAATCAACTGGGATCTATCCTCTAGAATTTTCACATTTAAAGCACGGCACTGAGCACCGGAAACATCATTTATTCTGGTTGTAGAATTTGTAGTTTTGCCATGAGCTAGGGAAGAAACTTCACTCCACATCAGCAGGATTTAGAAATTCATTATTTTTGTGTTCAACACTTCATAAGCTAAACATTATTATAAGTAAGCCAATTAATTTCTCATTTACATTCAGCTTCTCATTCTCATAAAAAAATTCTAGGGAAATGTCCAAACATAAGCAAAACACTAATCCTTCACATGTAATCTAACTGTATTACTCAGGAATCCACAAAATAAAGTTGCAACCTACCAATGCTTCTTAACAAACTACATACACACATACACACACACAGAGATAGAAAGCTACCTTATTCAAAAGAACCGTATCCTTTTTTCAAAAAAACAGAGCATTTTCAGGGTAGACGACATTAAGAAAGGCTTCCACTATTTTAGGCTATAAATCCATCACCTCCCAACAACTGATCATGCCTGCTGGGGGCAGATGGATGTTGTAGTCAATAACATTGGAAGGACATGAAGTTGGAGAAGGTTGAAATAAGTTAAAAAGAAGGCAAGGATGAAACATGAACACTTCTTAGCACAAGCAGACTTAGAGGTGTAGCTATTGGGGAGGTGGGCAAAATGAGAGTATTGCTTCCCCAAATGACAATTCTTCTCCCTTCCAATGAAATTTTCCTTTGAAAAGGAAAAGTATTTCTGGTACTGCAGAGAGCCAGACATTGAAAAATGAACTCTTATTCTTGTTCATGTTCTGTTGGTAACTTTGACTACCCTATTTCTTTGGAGGTCTCAACTGAACAGTATTTCTGAATGCTGAATTCAAGTTGTAAAGATACTGTGATGCTAGAAATTTGATGAGTGAAGAAAAATTGAATTGAGGGGGGCAGCATGCTTATTTCCCGATTGACAAGTAGAGGGCGTTCTACAACTGAGGGACCTCTAGCACGGTGTAGTGCTTCTAGTCTTAGACTAGGACTCTTAGAGATCTGGGATTGAATCTCCACCCAGCAATGAAAACCCACTGGGTGACCTTGTGCATGTCACATTTTCTCACCTCACAGGATGATAATAGCAAACTTCCTGTGATCAAATCTTGCCAAGAAAATCCCATGGCAGGCTCAGCTTAGGGTCTCCATAAGTGAGAAATGACTTGACAGTGAACAACAACAACAACATCATTCTTATTTGGGAGGGCAATACCTTCATTCCCTCCCAGTAGCTTCACCTCTGAGCAGGCTCCATCAGTGACACACACACACACACACACACACAAAATAAACAAACAAACAATTTAAGGGCCATTAGATATGTATGAAGCAAAATTATATTTGTTGCTGTCATGTGCCTTTGACTTGTTTCTGATGTATAGTAACTCTAAGGTAAACCTATCACACAGGTTCCTGGGGCTGAGAGTGTGTGACATGCCCAAGGTCACCCAGTGGGGTTCCATGGCCAAACAAGGGAATCAAACCCTAGTCTCCAGGGTCGTATTCCAATGCTCAAACCATATACCATGCTGGCTTTCTAGCACCTGAAAGACAACAAATTTGGTGCCAAGCAAACTGACAAGAGGAGGAAGCTCTACAACTGAGGAACCACTATGAAGAGAAGAACTTGATCCCTGTTCTTTCCGTGTAACTTCATCTCTAAAGACTAGGACATCTGAATTGGTCCTTAACAAGGAGCACAATAACAGGTAAGGTTCATAGAATGAATTACTCAATTCTGAGGCAAGATCTGAGCAACCCAGGTAGGTGTCCACTGTAGAACTAGTTTCTTAAGCCAAGCCACAGTGCAGTCAAGTCCAGGTGCAATACAGAAGATGCCCAAGAACAAACATCTTTGCACACAGAAAAATTGTAGTGTACAAATTACAATGGGATTACTTGGTCTCAGCTTTCCGGTATTTATTTCTAAAAGTACAACTAAATCAACAGAGTGACTGCAAGTAAGTATTTCAAGAGATTTGTTATTTGTCCTGCCCCACATTTCCTGAAGTGCCAAAAGTGTTGAGGATAATCACATCTAAATCAAGTTGCACGTTGACATTCAATAATTAAGAATAAACAAACTCACTCTGGAGAGGCAGATACAGGTGTATATGAAGATGGGAGAAGATACATTTTTCCCATTTGGAGAGTAACATGTTAACAGAGAGCTAATGCCTATTTCTGGCAAGTCCTGGACGGTTGCCAGATTGTTCTATCTGTACCAAGGTATTTTTTCTCTTTCCCAAAGACTCTGGGACTTCCCCCCTTTCAAAATGTTTCTGACTTTATACATTTTCCTTTTTTTAACATCTGTATAAAATCATCTACGTGCAATACAACAGAGGTAAGGACCCATCTACTGTGCAGTTGCAAACCTAACACAAACTGCCTCTAACCTCTGTCTACCTTAGATGGTTTGCTTTTCCTCTCTACTTTCCTAGTTTGTGGCATTGAAACCCTCTATTATCAAGTGCCAGCAAAGCTTGGGGTACTATCAGTACCAGCAAAGAAAGAAAAGAGGTCACTTTTAAAACTCCCAGTCTCTGTTAAGCCAGTTGAGTGGCACAAGGATGTAGTGGATCCACAAGGGCAAAAACCTTCGGCAACAGTTGTGGAACAGCTTTAGTGTCCAGGTATCTCTAGGCAGTGTATCCCGATCTGTGTACATGTGAGCAGAGTGCTCTGGTTGTTTGTTTTTCCTTGTCCGTATATTCAACTTCATCTTCTTTTTCTTTTGCTTCTTGACTGCCTCTCACATGTCCATCCCTCTCATAAACAGTTTCTGTCTCTTTTGGCCATGCCATTTGTGTCTACACCCAACTGGATTGGTAGCAAAAGAATGTATTTCCCCAGAATTCACTTGTTTGTATAAACAATCATCTCTCTGTATCAGTGTTCTCTATCAGCATAACAAGAGGAGTGTTAGAAAGATGTCTTACAAATGCCAAACTCTGTTATAAAATGCAACATATGTACACAATATGCTTGTGACTTGATGAGTAGCTGGCCAAACTGACTAAGCGTATCTGCAGTACACACACTTTAGGCTTTTCCTTTATGATTTTGGAATATTAGCTGCCTGGATTGCTTTTACACTGATCTGTGATGGCATTACCCAGGTACTATTCCTTTGAATTTGATGATTTAGCAACTGTGGTTATAGCTCAATTCTTTCCACTACCTACTGATCTCACTGCATAGAGACATATCTGATCTGTATAATAGCTACCTACCCACTCACCTACCTATAAATACATATGTACAAGCAACAATGGAGGTGGGATGGGGTTGATGGGGCTACTACAACATGAATCTAGCTCCTTGGGCTCCCACATGATTGACAGGACAGAGTGGGCTCTTTGTATGATGTTGGAACTTTGGGTTCCTGCCCCTCAAATCCAAGCTAGTGTGAGCTTGAGCTCCTCCTTTTCCTTGCTACACCTGTAGTTTGTCCAAATATCCTTTAGACAAACCTCAACGGAGTGCCTGCTCTTGACCAGCAACCTTTAAAGCGACGATGTTTACTGCAGCATGAGCTTGCTTGATAAGCTGCAGGGTAGTTAGCAAATAAACAAGTGTGCGGCACAAGGAGCACTCATTTTGCACAGCGAGGCTATCCCTATGCCTGCTTGGGAATAAGTCTCGGTCAAGGCAAGAGGATGTCCTTCTGAGTAAATGTGCATGGCATCTCTTGCTAAAAGACAGCAGTTGCAAGGGACTGCAGTATCTAGAGGAAACTGTACCCCATTTCTAAACATAGTTCTGCTACTGAAAAAAAATTCCTATTACTTTTACCTGCTAATTGCTTCAAAGATAGTAGATAATTTTTCAAAAAATCATAGTAAAGAAAATTCAAAACAAGGGAAATTAATTAAATAGTACCAAAATAAAACAGAAATAATACAGAGACTAAAGTAATGACTGGAATTAAGCATAACTAAAAGCTTAAATTGCCATTAAGAGTTGGAAAACAGGACCAACTCTTGCCTCCTGTCCAGAAGATAGTAATGAAGGCATCAGCCACATCTCCTTGGAGAGGGAATTCTATAGAGTGGGTGCAGGCAGGGCACTAAAACAATCGATGAATGCAGAGCAAAAAATGAAAAGGTATTCATGAAAGAATGTTGCAAATTTATTCCAAGTTCAAATGTTATCTAACCTTACAGCATTTTTAATTTGTATTTGACAGCTCGTTTTACAAAGTTATCGGTTTGCACACTGAATTTCATTTTTTTACACCATCTTGTAATGAAAAGGATATTAGGAGGCAGCTTATAAACTACTGGCCAGCTACCATATTTTTTGTTAGGCAGAAAGGAATTGAGCTAGTTAACAAAACAGTGCCATTGCTCATGCATAGAGGGATACTACCTGCATTACAATTAGCAATGCACAGGGCAGAAAGGCTCCCACTTTTTCCCCCTGAAATATCTTAGCCTGCCTCCTCACAGAAACTACTACACAAAGCAACCAACATCTCTTGAACAAACAGCCAGCAGCACTTCAGTTTATCCCCTTGCACAATGCTTACATGCCGATGGAGGTTTAAAAAAAAAAGCACGCATTGAAATTTACACTGACTGCTGCTGAGTAAAATCTACACAGACAACCATTTAATTCTCTTCCCAACACCCATTGCTTCTATTTATTCCAACAGGAGATATTGTATGTGACATTTAGATGCTTATTTTCCTTCATTACAGCTAATTTAACTCAAGTCAGTGCATTCTATATGTGCACATTGCATCTTCAGAAACTACACTTCGGATGTCAAGAAGCTGGGAACCAAAAAAACAAGTAGGTAGTTTCCATACACAGGAAAATGCGTGTTCTAAAATGTTCTCTTGCTCTTTGCCACTCAGCTCTTTGTTTTTTCACACCTGTGATGTCTGTTGAACTTTTATTCCAGAACACAAATGGTAACTTAAGTGATTCACATTCACAAGGTCATATATGGCTAGGAGGGCTCTGAACACAGGACTGCACAGTTTGCCCCAGTGAGGGAAGGGCTAGGGACAAGAATGGTTTAAAGCTGGAAATTACAGTGAGTTCATTGATTTTGTTGTGCTACAACAATGTTCTAAACATCTCATACTCTTCCTTTCATGAAAAAAATACAGCAAATACCAAAACAAAAGAAATTGAATGGACAAAAAGGACAGTCACACAAGGTTCATGTAATTTTTTAAAATACTTAGGTCATAATCTTAACTGCTAACAGAAGTGAGTTTCTGCCTTCCAGTAAGGTTCTTGACTTCTGATCAGTGAATCTCATCCAGGCCATATCACAGACTACCTGAGAAGCTCCTTTCTTCCCAAATACCATTCTACCACGTGTCATGGAAGGCTGATTTGAGAAATCCAAATACATTTGGATGGACTTTCACACATGGTAAAACACAAAATACAGACAAACAACAACAGCAATAAAAAATCCTACCATAGCTCCCATGTTACCATCTTACCAAGTGGAAAGAGAGAGTTTGTGTAGCTGAATTCTTGGGACTGTGGCAAAAGAATTGAAAGAACTGATGTGGTGTAGTGGTTAAGAAAGTTAGACTTGGGCTACAAAGGCCTAGGTTGAAAACCTTTCCTGTCATGAAGGTCAGTGTGTGGCCTTGGACCGGTCATCTCTCAGCCTAATCTAACTGACTGCGCTGCTGGGAGGATACCAGTGGGGAGCACACTATATAATGCCAACCACGGGTCTTGCGAGAACACTGAGGATATAAATGTGAAAAATTAAAGAGTTTTTTCTTTTTGGGGAGAAAACATTTCAGAAAATATGCTTCACTCTAGGACATCTCCAATTAGTATTATATTCATATACTGACCATTTCCTTCACTAGCATGTTATGAGCATATTTCAATGAATACAAGGAAGAGGTGATGTCTGAACCTACTTTCATGAAGTATGTGTGCTTGGAAGCATTGTCTCTTGGCATTTTTTATTCAAATATGTACGTACAATCAAGTACATACCCAAAGATAGTGGTACTCTTTGATATTCTTTAGTTGTCCGCAGGGAGGATTAGCCCATAAATGGAACGTGTAGGGTGACACGCATAAGGCACAATTTGCTCCTTTTCCTTTTGTTGCAGCATGGTATCAAAGAAAAAGAAGGCAGCAACTTGCTTAGCAGCCAAATAGCATTCCCACGCTCTTCTCTCTCACACCCCCTGCATTTTCTTTTAAAACATTTTCTTGTTCTCTTTTAAAAGCTGTTCACAACAGTGGTTGGAGAAGGTGGTAACTGGTACAGAAATCAGTAATTACGGTAACCACAGCTGTTACACTGACTTGTCAGTACACTCCACTAAAAGTGTGACTTAATTTTGAGTAAAGCAAAGAAGTTAGATATTTCTGTTTAGACTAGAACTGCTGAAATTGATGGGACTATACTCATACTGACTTGGAATATGAATTTCAAAAGGTCCACTCTAAGCATAATCAAGACTGGATCCAACCTGACGTATTTCTTTAGAAAGCCCCTAAGATAGCAATAGGGATCATTCAGCTTCCATGAAGCCCCGTGGTGCGATGCACGTAGCACTGGGTCCTCCATACCCCCAGGTTCAAATAACATTTTTTCCAGCTGGAAAAAAAAGGCAACTTCGGACTTTAAAAAAAAAACACCCTCTAACAATTCTAACACTTACATTCAAGCGTAATTCATACATGAATGCTCCTGCGCCCAATAGTAGAAAATTATCAGACGCCACTTCTGGTTGCCTGAATGTCACCAGTGTTTATCTAGAATGGTGATGATGCAGTCTCTGTTGGCTTGTGATGAGCTGAAAATAGACCTCCAACCATGCCAGTTCCTGATTTAACATACAAGTCTAAGTATCCTTTGATCTGCTGCATTATCCTGTGTTGGATAATGGTGCACACCAAAGAATTTCAGAAGATAAGCAGCCTGTGCTTTATAGATTATAGCAAAGCCTTTGACTGTGTGATGATGAAAACATATGGATCAGTCTTAAAGAAATGAGTATGCCACAACATTTGACTGTCCTGATGTGTAACCTGTACTCAGAACAACAGGCTACCATCAAGACAGAATTTAGAGAAACAGAATGGTTTTCATTGGCGTTGACTGCATTCTATATGTTTAACTTGTATGCTGAATATATCATATGCAAAGCTGGATTTGCCTCAGAGGAAGGAACATCAACAATGTACATCAACACTTTAAGATATGCAGATGATGATATTACAGCAGAAAACAACAAACAACTATGGAAGAAAGGAAGAAGGTACAAAGGCAGGGTTATAACTCAGTATCATGAAAACAAAAATAATGACCACAGGCTATTTACATAACTTTAAAGCAGACAATGAAGACACTGAAACAGCTAAAGATCTTCCATACTTTGTCTCAGTCCTAAATCAGAATGGAGATTGCAATCAAGAAATCAAAAGAAGACTAGGAATTGGAAGGGCAACTATAGGAACTAGACAGGAACCTCAAGTGAAAAGTTGTATCATTGAATACCAAAGTCAGGACTGTCCATACCATCACATTTCTGACTTCTATGTATGGTTGTGAAAGTTGGACAGTGAAGAAAGCTGTTAGCAAGAGAATCAATTGATTTGAAATGTGATGTTGAAGAAGAGTTCAACAGACACGATGGACTACCAAAATGACCTCTAAATGACTCCTAGAGCAAATGAAGCCCTGAACTCTCCATAGAAGCCAATATGACAACTGAGACTGGCATATTTTGGACATATGAGAAGATGTGACTCATCAGAAAAGACAATAATGCTTGGTAAGGTAGAAGGCTGTTGGAAAAGAAGAAGACCATATTACAGATGGAGAGACTCAATCAAGGAAGTCACAGCCCTAACTCTGCAACACCTAAGCAGGGCTGTTCGTAACAGGGCAACTTGGTGGTTTTCATTTATGACTTGCCATAAGTCAAAGTCGATTTGATGGCAATTTGCAACCACCACCACTACTACTTATGCATCTTTGGGGGTAAGGACCACTGAAATTCCAACAGAACTGGACTTTGCACCTGGCTAACAGAAAATAAAACCTGCCTAGTAAGCCACTCATGATGGGAACCTGCAGACCTATTACTTCAGCTTCTCAGTGCCATCACAGTATCTAGAGCTGCTCTGTATTTGTGGAAAAAATAAGGCTACAGGAAATCAGATACTCTACTGTGCTGTTGTGATATTTATGAGAAATCTGCTGAGAAATTCATGGCAAATTTCATAGTAAATATATCTTGCCCAGATGATGTTATCTTCTGGCCATCAGAGTTTTTAGATTTTTTAGGGCTATGAAACAAGTGAAGAAGGAATGCATTAAAGCTAATACAGTAATCTGTAAATATTCCTAGACATTCATCTGATCCCTGGCATACCAAATTATTCAAGCTCTCTTACACCAGAAGTAATTTTTATGTCAACATATTGGTACTTTCATATGATTGCTCAAATACACTCTTTTTTGCAAGGGTCATTTTAATTGAATAGAATAGTTATTAATAACCACAGATTGTCAAAAGGAAAAGATTACAAACATATTCAAGGAAACCTGCAGAACTAATTTGTAGCAAAGAGTAATTTTCTTCCACGATCCAAACAACAATGCCTCTTTCCAGTATATTCCATTCCATTTGCTACTCCCATTTCTGCTTCATTTCCCCACCAGCCAGCATTCTCTGTCAGCATATTCAGTGTTCAATGAGCTGTTTCCTTGGGATTTCCCTGTTCTTTTTTGTACTTCTGCAAACTTTGGGGTTATATTTTAGCATGCTGATGCCTCCCTCTTTTGTTGAGGCCATTCTGATTATATAAGGATTCGCATTCAAACAAGCCATATGTAGGATTTTACTTTTAGCTTTGTTGTTTAACTAGAGCCCTCAGTTATGACCTCAGTTATCCCAAAATGAAATTACTTCCACGTCACAGAAAGATCTCGCAAGGACTAGAGAGAGACAAAGGAAATGCAGATTGTCAGTATAAGCTGCTACTGAATGGTAGCTTTCTCCTCTGCAATAAAGAGTTTTCAGATCAAAAAAAAAGATAATTGAACAGATAAACATGATGTTGAGAAAACACACAGGGTCTTCCAGAAGTGTATTAAACACAAATAGCTTCCTCTATACAATATCAAGTAGTGTTCACATCACTGCTATCTGCCTGGAGTCCATTATTTTAAACTGCAACCACTTTACACCCAAGAAGATATGGCAGCTACTATATATTTAGAGAAGGTTGTTTTCCCATTTTGTATTTATCTTGTTCTCAGATCCCATATATAACACTCTTTGAATTTGTGTACCAACACACTGAAATATATTACTCAGGTCAAAGCTATTAATTCTGCTGATAAAGAGGCTTTCTAGGAAAGGAGTAATTCTTAAAATAATAAATCTGTTACTACAACAGGAATAGAATTCCCTGGGATTCAGAGAAAAGCAGAAAAAATGTAGACTCCTTAAGAAAAGCATGATTACTATAGGTTTGCTGGTGTATACATTTTAAGATTGAGAGAACTCTTTGTAATTAAGCCAACATGAAGTGGCATTAGGATTCAAGTCAATTTCAAGGAGTATAGAATTCTGAAATAAAAATAATGACTTTTCAACAGGAAACCTCTAGGTATAAGTGGAAAGAATTCCAGTTTGCCAAGTCTATAATTATTTTACTATCATCATCATCATCATCATCATCATCGTCATCATCGTCATCATTTTTACTAGAACCCAAAATCTACCCACCGAAGGCAGATATAAAATACATACACTTAGAATTAAAGAACAAGGAGCTTCCAAGCAAAAGCTGAGCTTACGAATTTGCTGTCCAAACCAGTCAGAGTCACAATCCTTTTATGCAGAAGTCCCTGCCTAGACAGCCCAAGCTTTAATCATTTAAATACCTGAATTTAGCTGGAGAAAGTCATTTTGTTGTCTGTTAAAGGATTTGGAATTGGAAACCCTTGACAATGTTACCCAGAGATCTACCAGTAGATCCTGATCTCCTCCACCACCACCCCCAACCTAAAAATTTTTATACAGCACCTTATTGTTATTCTATTCACAAAGCACAATCTATGTATATGGCGTTTTAGAAAGGATAAGAGGACAAATCTGTACAGTCTAAAAGTCAGAATCACTGGACAATAATAGAGGGAGAGACATAAGTGGCACATGGGTTTTAACAGGAAGAATATGTGACTGCTTTCACTGGCTGCCCATCTGTTTCCAGGTACAATCCAAAGTATTGATAATGACCTATAAATCCCTATAAAGTTTAGGTCCAGGCTATTTGTCTCCCTTTATGAGCTTGTTAGAACTCTAAAGATCTTTGCAAGAGGCCCTTCTTTCTGTCTTGCCACCTTCTTTGTCTTGTTTGGTGGGAGAAGGGCCTTAGTGGATGCTCCTAGACTTTGGAACTCCCTTCACAGACAGGACAGGATGGCCCCCTCCTTGCTTTTCTTCTGCTGGCAAGTCAAAACATTCTTATGCCACCATGCTTTTAGAAACTAATTGGGATGGGCTTTAATGGCTTATTGAGTTATTTTGTGATTTGTACATAGTCTTTTAAATGAATTTTAACGGTTCTGACTTTATAAATTGCTCAATTGTCTTTTAAGCAACTTTTATATTTATATTTTTTATAGATTTATTTGTATAGTTTTAATCTGTATGAACATGTTGTAAGCTGCCTTGACTTCCAAGTGTTTCACTGTGCCCAGAGGGATTATTTTTTTTTCCTTTGAAAAGCAAATGACCTTGCCCACAAAGCGACTCCATAAGACGGTTTTGAAACACACAACTCCCAACCACACTTCTTTGGTTTCATGAAACTAGTTGCACAGTTCTGTTAATCTTGACTAAATAAGAATGCCAGCTTCTTTTAGGGAGGGACTTAATACAATGGCAGTTTGAAAACAGATTAGGCTAAAACCAAAATTGGAATACGGATGTTCAGGCAAGAGATGGCTTCCCCCTCCCCCCATACACTTTTTAAGACTACACTTTAAATCTGTTAAGCTGTTTATAATGATATAACTGTCAAAAAATAGTTTAGCTGGCTCAACTACATCTGTTGCAAAAATAAATGGTGCATTCTTGTATATATGCAGAGCATACATTTCTCTTGTTCCTTCTTATTTCAATTCATCTACAATTTGAAGATATTTTTACTTTAAAAGCATTTATTTCTTTCAAATCCCTGCTGAACCCCCTATTTTTTTTCCTCTGAACCCCTTTGGACTCTTAAAATGCTTCATCCCAATACTATAACACAATTACACTCCAATACACATAGCTTAAATCAGCTTATTTGTACTTATTTAATCATTTCCATAATGCCTAGCAGCTGAAGTTCTCTTGGGAGTTCATAAAGTAAGGTTAAACCAAGAAGACAGAGAGCTACAGTGCAAGTAAAAATATAACATCAGCAAACATATTTTTAAAGCTGAAACATTTGAAGAACCTTAGAGAATTATGAGCTTTTTGTCCAAAAGGATAGCATAGGTGTTAGGTGAACCTCTCTGTTCTGTGTTCCGTCACAGCAGTGCCACTACTGTAAAGGGCCCATCTCTGCTCGCCATCTGCCTCACCTCATTCCGTAGGCACTTATTATTCTCTTATCCACCTCTGTCTTCACCTCCATCCCCTTCATTAGCTGTTGACTTTATGCATGATTTTAGGTTGTAAGTTCTTCAGGAAAAAGACCTATCCATTTATACTTTGGAAAGTGCCTACTCGTGGCAAAAAATACATATTTTAGAATAGGATATATAAACAAACAATGTTGGAACAGCCAGAGGTAGGAAGTTGTCAGTGTGGACCAATTCAAAGCCTGGGTCAATAGAAATGTAACAAGGAGAAGACAACAAAAACTTTGATGCCTGAAAGGGTAACTGCATTACGCCAGACCTGGACACAAAGGGCATAGCTTGGAGAACACAGAATCCTGATATTACTGTGGTTAGTACTAATGGCAATGGTATTGAGGCTAGCTACAGTGTTATCAGGGAAGTGATATGGGGTGTCACAACTGGTACAGACACCAGGTCGGCTAATACCACTGAAGAGTAAGCCCACTTTCATACCGCCACCTGAGAGATTGCAGGAGGAGCGCTATATGACATCCCCTTTTTCTTTTGTGTCATGGCTTAATTAGATTGCAAGCCTAAGGTCAGGGAACTGTTTTGATGTTCTTTTACTTGTAAAATGCCATATACAACGATAAGCGGTATATAAACAAATACTAGCACATATTGTTGCTGCCTCATTAAATGCAGTAGGGGTGACTATCTCACAGATACTGCTATGTGCCTAGGATAGTATCTGGAGGTTCGTCTACCATGACCAGAATGGGGTTGCCTTGACCATAATAATGTGGCAATGCAACTGGCTATGACACCGGTATTGTGATACTGTGAAGATGACTAGCAAGTCTGATAAAGAGTGATAAAGGCAAGGACTGGCCCAGAGGACAGAAACAGTCTAGATTGACTCTGGGGAATTCAAGAGAAGACAGACATGTACAATAACCTGAAAAGGATCTTTGACATCTGTTCGGTTCCTATATTATCTATGATGTTATAACACTATGGTATAACATAATATGATATAACATTAGTTACACAACAGGATGAGAGCCTCAAACAGCCCTTCTCCACCATTTTACCCTGGAAGAACCCCTGAAAGTTTCAGAGAACCCTTGCATAAAAATTATCATAACAACAGGTTAAAAAAGAGTTTGTTTTTTCAGTCCCACTCTCTCATGGAACCTGTAGTGACTCCTTGTGGGACCCTAATAGAGAAACTGTGGTCTAAAGGAAACCACTGAAGCATGAGAAATTCTCAGAGATCTGTGGCAGGAACACCTATAAGACCCTTGAACACTGAGGTGAGGTCTACTTCCCCTCTAAAGCTGACTCACTGTGCAGAGTTCACGCTCCCTAATGTGGCAGCCTCCTTGTTGAATTACAACTCCATTGCCACCAATTAAGATGGCAATTGGCTATGATGGTGGAAATGGGAATTGTGGCTCAGCATATCCTCAGGCTGCCACATAAGAGGAGGCTGGCACAGCTTCTTGGTGATGAGAAGTAAAGCTCAAAGCTATGTCCGTAGAATTTTTGAGAACTCTGAATTTTAGAGAATATTAAAAAATGTCAGAAATTAAAAACAGCTCTAAAAGAATGGAGGACGATAACTAAGATAACATAAAATAACGCTTTATATATTTTAATTGTAGTATTAATTAAGGGTAGCATTGATTAATTGCGTTATTTGATTTTGATTCTATTTTTATAGAACTACTATGGCTTAAAACCACTATGATATTTTCCTGTACAATGTGTTTATGAACAATGGTGCCAGTGAACTAGGTAGTCAAACATGACAAAACCATATGACTTACATACTTTTTTCTCTGTACTTTGCAGCTGAATATATACACACACACATATATATATGTTTACTGTAAATCACAACTTAAGATCCAGAACCATGTGAAAGAAACACGGAACAGGCAAAAGGAACAGTTATTATTGTTATTATTGCAAAGAATAGCAATAGCTTCACCAAGAGGAGGATTCAGTCATATATAATAACTTACAGAGAGAGCAATCACAATTTTTCCCTGTACTAATGAATATTAATTGGAAGAAAGAAAGAGATGAATTTAAATGAGAAAGACATTTCCTTAACAGTCCTGTAAGCATATCTTAAATGTCACCCATTTGGCTGCCATTTTAAAACAGGCGATACCTCCTTTCAGAACAATACACATGCCTGGAAAATCAACCTACTAGCAGGTATTAATCATGTCAGCTACGGAACTTCACGTTAAGAGGCAATATGCCACTGAGTTCCAGTTCTTGAGTTAGGGAAGGGAAACTGCAGAATGCTACTGACTTTATGTCTTTCTTGAGAGTTTTCTAGAAACATCTGGTTGGCCACCATGGTTGATGCTTGACTTTATGGGCCCTCGTTCTAATCCAGCAAGGTTACTTCTATGTAGTTATAAAATCTGAGCATGTTAAGAAGAGTAGTAAGCAAGCTATCCTTAATATCTATTCTATACTTGAGGCAGAAAGAGCATTGTTGGTAGCAACATGCACACAGAACCATTTTAAAGTTATATATGCTGTGCAGACAAGAGGATTGTATGCTATATTGTTTTGTTTGAATCTAAGGTATAACAAAGAAATGGTTACCCAACTTTTACCTGAGACCACTGAGATGACACAAATGTGTGACAGGATGCAGCAATTTTCAGAAGACTAGGGAGGTGAAATAATGGCTTAAATTATGAGGGAAAAGATCCATAATGAAATCTCCAGGCTCCACCTATGACTCCTTCCAACTGTAGAATCTAGAATCTTCTTTAAAAAATTAGCTCAGGGGAAAAGGAAAGAAGGGACTGCCCCCTTTTGCTGCTTCTGTAATTCAGGCACTGAACATGGGTGTATCAGGATAGACAATGAAACAAAGTTGTGTAGAGTGGGTCACCAACCTGCTGTCTTCAGCCAGCCACCCAATTGCAAAGAAACATAGTGAAGCTAACCTGGGGGGCACTGCTAAGGTAGAGGAGCATCCCTTTGCCTCACCTCTTCAACTCCATTCATTTCAATGCTGTTCCCTTTCTCTGTCTATGATAGGGATGGGCAACTGTGTGGGAGCCAGGAGTTAACTCCCAACCCTGCCCCTAAGGGCAGCACTCCTGAGCACATCAAAATATCTTATTTTCTCTCCATTCTTCCTCAAAAATGAACACCAGAAGCATTGCTGTATCACTTTCTGTCACAATTTTGAAGGAGAAATAGAAGGAAAAAGAAGGTATTTAAAATGGGATGGAGTTTCGGGGAATTTTATTTTTTGCATCTTTGCATATATTTTGGAAAGTTTCAGGTGTTATTTGCAGGTGATTGTGTGTGCGTGTGCCTCCAAGTTGCCTGCTGACTTATGGTGACTCCATGAATTTCATAGGGTTATCTTAAGCAAGGAATACCCAAGCATGGATTTGCCAGTTCCTTCCTTTGAAATATAGCCTGCAGCACCGAGTATTCATTGACAGTCTCCCATCCAAGTACTAACCAGAGCTAATCCTACTTAGCTTCCCAGATCACAGGAGATCTGGTGCCTTTAGGTATTTAGGCCCTTGCAGGTGATTTTACTGCCCCCTTTTTTTAAATGGGGGGCTCAAGGGGCTTTGGGAGACTGGTGAATACCTTCAGGGCTCTAGTTAGACCAGGTGTAGTTGTACTTTCTCTACTCCTGGTGTAGCAGAAGGCCTACTATTGTAACTACTGCTAAACAAAGAAGACTTGAATCTTTCTAATCTTCCTGAGGAAAACACATTTTTTGCAGAAATGTCTGCAGTCCTGGACACCACCCAGCCAAGAAAACTAAAATGGCATTACAGTTAAAATGGCTCCCAATATAATTGTTCAATACTCAGTATTACTGTTGTGGCCAAGAAAATCAAAATTAGTGACTTACCAGCAGTGAAATCATTAGTCAGATCTATAAACGCATGAGAGTGTGGTGTATACATTTTGTTCTGTGTATCCAGTGCTGCATGCCATGATAAATTCCTGAAAATAAAGTTGTTAGAAGTCAGATCTGAAAACAAAGCATCCAACCATTTACACATCATTCATTTGCCTTCTCTGTGTATTTCAGTAAGAATGAGATATCTGTCCTCTCTACCGCCATATATCATCTGACTTATGTGATCACCACATGCATTTGATCACATAAGTTTCAGCCTATGAAACTTTACATTACAATATGGCTGTTAGCCTTTAAGGTTCCACAAGATATATATTGTTTTTAAACGCTAATTTCAACTGAAGAACAAGTTAAGAGATACACGAAAATACAGGTGTATGTATCACGCTAAACCACGATTTAAAATGGTGGATGTGAGCTGGAACGAGCCTTCCTTATCACATATTCCTACATGGCCAAGAGGAAAACTTTGTCAGTCTTTAAGGTCTTAAATTCAGCTTTTCATTGGGTATGAAATGGTGGCTGTGGTTATAACTAACTGGCCCATTTAAGAAACCCAGTTTCATAAATCATTATTTGAAGTTGTCTTTTTATTAGATTGTTCAAGGTCACACATCATGCTAAACAAGAGTTTAGAGCAGCCTTCTCCAGACTATTTGTCTTCAGATGTTTTGGTCTACAACTTTCATAAGCCTTGAACAATGACCATGCTGGCTGCAGCTAGGGAGAACTGCAGTTGACAACATTTGGAAGGCATCAGGTTGGGGAAGTATGAATTGGAGAGGCATACAATTAATACCATTCCACAGAATCAACATCATTTGAGTTTGACTCAAACATATATTACCTGCATTTATCATAATGATATTTTCCAGAATAAAAGCCACTCATTCATTTTTCAGTTGTCATCTGGACTTGTAGCTACTGTTTTTAAATGAGATGCTGGTTTACTCGGCCAATTTTCTGTTAAGTCTCTGGCATATGATGGTTATATTTTACCACTGTAACATTTTAATCAGGGCAAAGCATGTGCATATGGGTGCACATATACACACAGAGCATTAATACACACACACATATCTGGTTGTGTCAATGGCCCAATTCTTTTTCAATTAGGCTGGCTAAAATTTTCTTGGTAGCAACTAGATTGCTACAGCATTGAATTGTTTAGTATTTCATGGAACAGTTTCTGAAACTGTAATTTGGTAGCTGCCACCTCCACATGACTATCAGCATCATCTCTGCGGTCCTTCACGAATGATAATGCTTGGATCTTTTGGTTTTATTCACTTTTAAACTTATGTGTTTGTATTCTGCATACACACAGAGAATCTCTCAAAGAAGTAAAAACCAGGAAACTGCAACAAAGATGTCAGTACCATGCCATACCTATCTGAGGACTCAGACAGACAAGTATACCTAGTAATCGGTCTCTTTGAGAACAACTAAACATCCAGACAACTATAGAAAATGTAGTCTACATCGAGGAAGAACTCACAATTTAAGATCATATAGAACAGCTATAACGGTACAATAGGATACTTAGAAATAGAGAAGAAAATTTATGTGAGATCTCTCTAATTCAGTTGCCAAGGGGAAAAGAGAGACTCTTCTCCTCCAAACAGTTCCCTAAATACATTTAATTGGCATTGCTGTTGCTTCTGCTGAACTTCTGGCCAGCACATCCAATGATTAAGTATTCTTTAAGAAGATTTGGCTTAAGATTCTTATTCCCTCAAAGTCTTACTTGTAACTTAAATAGATGCTCCTTTCTTGCCTAAGAATTTAATCAGCTCTTCAGAGCCAATTTCCTGTGCATACTGCATTACATTTAAGCAACAGCCAATTCACTGTAAGAAACCAAAAATTAATGGCTTGGTTTTAGTTTTTTTTTTTTTTAAAGGCACGACACAAAACTCCAGCAGACTGTCCTCTGATGATAAGAATGCAATGGAATTTGATTTTTTTGCCTTAGCTATTCATATCAAATAAGCCAGCCCCTGTAGCATCAAACCAAAGATTACTCACTTTTCATTCCGGAGTGAGAGACATTTCCATCAAACGGAGCTCTAACATTGCCCTTATATGAACACTTTAGGAGGCAAGAGCACCTACAGACTCTTGTGCAGTTTAACAGCCTCTGGTCTTCCAAATGTTTTGGGCTTTAACTGTCAAAAGCCCTAGTTAATATGGCCTATGATCAGGGATTCTGGGAGTTAATCCAAAGTATCTACAGCATGATGAAGACACTGGAAATAGCAGTTGTATTGCAATGTCACACTGGGACCAGGAGAACATGTTAAAATTTCTGCTCAGCTACTGAAGCTCATTAGGTGATATTGGATTAGTCACTATTTCTCAGCCCAAGTGACCTCACAGAATAAAGAGGGAAGAATCACCTTCATTGCTCTGAAATAACTGAATCATTTAATAATAAAGGAATCCTAAACTTACCAAGCCAGCAAGTGCTCTTCTTATAACCTTTCCTTAAAACCCTGGAAGGCAGGGGTGAGGAAAACATGACTCTCCATATGTTGCTGGACAGCAGCTTTCATAAGCACTCACCATTGGCTGGCCAGGGCTGACGGAAGCTGCAGTCCAATAGCATCTGGAGGGCCATACCTTTCCCATTCCTGGTCAAATAAGACCATCTAGTATACTGTGGAACCCACTCTATGTGCACAGCAGGAAGGAATGTAGGGTATTCCCTCCACCTTTCTCCAAGAAAAGTTGCCTTGTACTTCAGCTTTCATAGAAATCATAGAAATGTAGAGTTGGAAGAGACCACACGGGCCATCCAGTCCAACCCCCTAGCATGCAGGAATACCCTCAAAGCATTCCCGACAGATGGCCATCCAGCCATCTGGTAACAACATCTGGTAACATTTCATCTGGTAACAACAGGTGAGAAGGAACTGTAGGCAGGAAAGTAGGCTGGAATTGTAAGGATGAAGCACTTTATACCTCCTCTCTATCCAGCAGAGAAATCAAGTGGGCTTCTAGAAGAAGGAAGGCCCTTCCTCCACAGCCAACAAAGAAATAAAGCTAGCTGCTGCAAAAGGAACCAAACTCTTTCTGTAATGCATCATATAAAGAGAGATGCCCCATTATTTGACAACTTGCTCTTTTGACACTTCCAAATTAAGGACAAATTCTATTAACTCCATGCGGTGTCTGCTCTTTCATCAGTTCTTCTTGCCTACAGAGGATTGCTTTGAACTGCTTGCGTGCACGCACAGTCCCAAGTCTTGTCTATGGAAAAAAACAGATCCCCTGGTTGAATTAGTGGAACTTTTCTGTATTGTAAGGATTGAAACAGTGGACTCCCATCAGTTTTTCTGGCTACAAAGGCTTGCTTGGGACTGCGCATGTGCTGTTTGCAAAGTGAGTTCCCGGTGGGCGGGTGGGTGCGGGGAGAGGCACCAACCCAGCTGAGAGACTTTACAAGTAGCACATGCAGCTGATCCCAAGTGAGCCTCCATAAGCCCTTCATGTTCCCTAAAGATGGGTCCCACTTTCTGACCATTCCCCCACTTTCTGACAGTGCTCCAGTTCCAAACCTGTCAAAGCAGCAGGGGCTTCCTCTAACTACCAGCACTATCTTCTGTTGTTCAGAAAATTCCTTGGTGGGAATTTTACAGTGGGGTTTCTCAGTGTCTGATCTTAGGCTCTTTAATTTCCTTCTGTTGAAGGTTTGGCTAGCCCTTCCTGTTGTTCTTTTATCAGCTGCTAATTCTTTGAAGAAAAAAAAACAGATGGCCTTTTGGCAACTGATTACCTGCTGAGGAAAGACCTACTTGTAAGTGTCTGTATAAGGGACAGAGAAAGAGAGTGCACACTGTATTTTTCTACTGATGCACTTTTAAATCACTGGATATTGTTTAATACTATTTTTTTAACTGTCTTTACTTTAATTTAAGCATTTTTTCCTTTACTTTTTTATTTATTATGAACTAGCTTTTTAAAAAATCCACTTTTTAATCTTCTTGTTAGCTTTTTGAAATACCAAAAAAAAAAAAAAAATCTTGCCCAAGAGCTCCCTAAAACGTAGGACTAGCAGTGACCAGAGTGCAGGATTAGTATTCTCTTTTCTTCCTAGGGTAAACATGTTCAGTTGATCATATATCCCATAACATGATTTGCCTTTCAGAATCTTTTATCTTCTAATTTTCGGAATCCTTTCCAACTTCCTTTCGAACCTTTGCTCTTACGAACACTGTACCAGATGAAGCAAGCCGTATGCCTCCAAGTCGTTTCTGACCTATGGAAATCCAAAGGCAAACCTATCACGGGTCGTTCTGGAGCTAAGATGCACCCAAGGTCACACAGTGGGTTCCCATGGCCGAGTGGTCCCCAAGGCCCATAGTCAAATGCTGAAACCACTATAACCATGCTGGTTCTCTAAACTGAAATAATATCATATTGATTACTTCTATGATTGTGACTTTTGCCCATAATGTTAGTACAAGTGCATTCTTCAAGCAATTTAACATCTGGCAGGCAAGTATTTTCATTTTCAAATGAATAAAGGCACCATGCAAGGTAAGTCTGCAATCATTTCTTCAAAAGTGCCCTCTAAACATTTTTATCCATTAAAAAAAGAAAACACTGATTTGCAAAGGAATAATGCACTTCTATGCATTTCGTTTGCTTCAAGGAATTCATTATAATCTGACCTATAATACTCAAGAGAGCCAGGAAGGTATACTGGTTTGAATATTTGACTATGACTCTGGAGACCAGAATTTTAATCCCCACTCAGGCTACTGGGTGACCTTGGCCAAGTCACACTCTCTCAGCCCCAGAGGAGGGCAGAGGCAAACCCCCTCTGAACAAATCTTGCCAAGAAAACATTGTGATAGGTTAACTTTAGGATTGTCAGAGGTTGGAAGTGACTTGAAAGCACACGGCAACTAACAACAATAATACTTAACCTTCTTTTGAACAACAATGTTACTTTCCACTAAAAATATGCCTGCCCAGTGTAGGGTGGTGGGGAGAGGAAAATAGAATAGGGATTTTTTTTAATTGTTCAAAAGCTGATAAAAATCTTCCAACATAATCATTGCAAGGTTACAGTTGCTGTCATGCACACCCTTGAGGAATATACAGGCTTTGTTCAGTAAGTCACAGATTTTAAACAAGTCATCTTGACAAAAATGAAAGAGATTAATGCTATCCCCGAAAAACCTCTCTCAGAAGGGCAGAAGAAATTCCTCCCTGCAAATACTTAAAATGATTTCAAGATCAAAACATTGTTCCTACTACTGTATTACAAAATAATTTGCCCTGTCAAAAAAGGGCGACAGAAACAGTTTTCTAGTAAGAAGAAGCCAGGTTATAATAACATAAAAATGACAATAATCTTGCTATTTAAATGTAAGTATTGTAAATTGCCAGGTAATTTACCTAAATGAGGGAACCTTTCACCCTTTTATTTAAAGATGGTACTCTTAGTTGTGAAGGATACAAACAGGTTTCTTAATTAAAATATTTAAATGCCTGGGGGACACAAGTTAGAAAAACGGATGCACTGTTTCTATGGAAACAGTGAAATAACCTGATTGACTTCTCTAGGTCTAATGCGCTTCTCTTGACACAATAGCAGAAAAAGCCCAAGGGAAGAGCAAAATTCTTCACAACAAACCATTTCCTTTCTAGTATATGAATACTGCAATTGATTAACTGAAACATCGGCTAACGGATTTATCCTGTGACCAATGCCACCCCATGTGCCCATGTTTAAATATGTTTCCGATGCTAACACAGTTGCAACTTTTAATCAAATATTCATTTAGACTAGGTAATTTAAAAAATTGTAAATTTAAAGGGAAGCCACAAAAAATCTGAGTGAAAGATTTTTTTACAAAATTTATTTGTAACAAAAAATATTTATAAGCAATATAAACAATATTGTAGGCAAGCACCATTTTAAGAAGGATTCCCTCTTCACTTACAGAATGTCTCTTCTAAGACGATATCTGCAAAAACACGTGAATGCATTGTTTGAAAACAAATTATGTTTCATGCTTCAAAAAGTGTTGATTTTCATATGTAAAACTAGTACTGCTCCAACAGCGTTTGCCAAGATTTTGTTAAATGGGTGAGAGCTTGTTGAATGGGCCTGTGCCAACTATGGAATTTACTGAAGCAATTAAAAAGATCAAATCTGAGACACTGTCAGGCCCAGACGGACCATCTGCAGCATATTATAAGAAATCTGAAGATGAGCTACTTCAGTCATTAAAAATGGTGTGTGTTCAGTTATTAGAAAAAGGGTGGATGCCAGATTCTTGGAGAAATGCTTAAATCAGAGTGATCCATAAAGAAAACACAGATGAGATACTAACAAAGAATTACAAACCTATTTCATTACTTAATAACAGTTATAAGACACTTATTACTGTTGTGGCAAGCAGATTGAGAAAATGTGTTTCTCAGAATATCCCTGAGGATCGGAGTGGGTTTGGTAGTTTGTTTGTTTGTTTGTTTGCCAAAAAAGACAGTTAAGGAATAATACAAGAACTGTTCTTAATATTTTTGAATTTTTGAAACATCATAGTGACAAGAAGGCTGTCTTGATTTTTTTTTAGATGCAGAGAAAGCATTTGATAATATTTCCCAGAGTTACTTATTTCAAGTAATGTAGAGGATGGACTATGATGAGAGTATTATTTGGGCAATAATTTACTCAGTTAAAAAAGTACAGATTTTAGTAAATGGTAATGTAACAAGATTACTAGACAAGGTTGTCCCCTCTCACCCTTAGCATTAGAGACCCTCTTCAGAGACATCACACAAGATGACATAATTAATAAGGTAAGGGGAAAAATAACAGCATAAGCTGAGAGCTTATGCACATGATCCTCTGATAATGACACAAAACCCACTGGATTCAATAAAGTCTCTTCCAGAAAAATATTAAGATATTTGGGACATATGCCAGATTTAAAGTGCATTGTGAGAATACTTAAACAATACACAACACTAAGGAAAGGAAGGAGGCTGGAAGTCCCTAATGTTAAATTGCATTGTGAGGCCTGTTTTGTATGGCTCAAGAATGGATACTGCTTAGAAATGCCTCTTGGAACTTGAAGGTCATGATTTAAGATATGAGTGGCATGACTATCTTTGGTATGATAAAGTTAAGGTACGTACTGAATTTAAAAATCAGTATATTAGCAGGATTATTTACTGGGATCTGTCATGGTAGAATATTATATTTTTTCTTTTTCTTTTTTTTTTTTTACAGTTAGGATTGAGGGGGCAGAGCCCTACTGTGTTTTAGTTATTTTTTCTTTTTTTCTCTTTTCCCTTTTTTGAATGTATATTACTTTGTGAATCAGTTCATTAGTGTTAAAAAAAATCAATCAACGAATCAATAAAAGTAGTTTGTTGTTTTCCTTTAAGTCATTTCCAACTCGTGGCAACCCTATCACAAGATTTTCTTGGCAGCATTGGTTCAGAAGAAGTTTTCTATTGCCTTCTTCTAAGGCTAGGAGAGCGTGACTGGCCCAAGGCCACCCATTCAGTTTCCATGACTGAACAAGAATTTGAATTCTGGTCTCCCAGAGTCCTAGTCCAGCACTGAAACAACTACACAATGCTGAAAATTTTCTCTTCACAAGAGAAAGACTACATAATCTGTGAGTTAGAATGGAGTCCTGCTAAGGTAAATTCAAGAGACATCTCTCTCTACGACTCTGGTACTCCCAATTCCTTTTCTGTTTTGGGAAGAATGAAATGTTTGATAAATGCAGGACTGTTACCAAAAATTACAGCCCCGGACACCACTCATCTTTGCTTTTCTGCAAGGCATTGTGAAATTTATCTGTGTCCTGAAGGACAGAAATGAATATTGGTGTGTGAAGACCTCACGTGCCAGACACTTGGCATGAGACTGTTATGTTTGCAGAGGGCCATCCTGAAAGAGAGAAACTATAGCTTTAAACGTAGAATCATATGTACCAGTGCAACCAAACAAACCTCTGCCTTTTGCTTAGGAACTTGTGTAGGTTAGTTGTCTTTCAGCCTCGTCAGTTTGACTTTTTGTGCAATTGATGTTCTGAGACTAGCCGCATTAATCACAGCTATCATTTTGTGATGGCGTCCTTAACACTTCCTCAAATTACCATGTGTGCCCCCCTTTCTCAATTTCTACCACATCTCTATGAACAGAACACATTGTGGATTTACTCATTCAACAGCTTAGCTCATATCAAACTTCTCTGATAGCCTGAGGAAAATGCTGCATGTTCCCCTTTTCACCTCGCCATACTTCGCTGTTGCTCCTGATAGCCAGACCTGACTTGCTGCAGTATTGTAAAGTAATATGGCACCCAAGAATAAAACATTAGTGAACCCACTCCAACACTGCACCTTTTCAGTGAAAAACGTCTCTCTCTTCCCTTGTTTGTAGCAACCATTATATAGCATTAAATCTGCACCTTCCCTCATCGTAGTTTATGTTAAACATTGCCCTCTTATTGGATTTTGAAACTGATTTGAGTACCTTAGTTGAAAAGGGAACGAACATTAACCATAATTAGCATTCCATACTGAAGTATTGCTATAGGGCGAGATACTGTGGCAAATTACGCCTTAGTGTGAGGTTTTCCTGAAAGTAGGCAAGCTATTTGTATTTCATCATCTGCAGAATGGACTATTAATTGAACATGCTCAGCCTGTTCCCAAATCAGGTTTTACTCCTGGGCAAATGCCAGGACCTACCATTGTAGACATCCAGTTTGTAATGATCAGAGATCTCAGCCAAATTAATGCAATTTCTTTTCTCATAAAAAGGTTTTGCAATGTGAAGGAAAATTCAACACAGAGTTTAAAAGGCAGAAATTCAGTCACAGCACAAAAATAAGCAAACACAATGGGTCTTCAAATAAGTAGAAGTACTCCTCTTATAAGTTCTAATAGCAAAGATTTAGGTAGCTTTTCAGTTATGAAAGCTTTGATTTTGTCTCTCTTGTTCAGTCTTTACATAGGATTTTGTTATCTGAAAAGTCTATTTTTACAAAAGTCTTTATAAAAGTCTATTATTAGAGGATTTTTAGTCTCATCTAACGTTGAGTGCCCTTTGCTTCTTGAATATCCCTGAAATTATCTTTATTAGTAGAACTCCTTTGAATCACACAAGGCAAAGTTTGGATATGTACAATCCACATGTTTTTTGAACCTCAGTCATTAGAACTTTGGCTTGCTGCCACATCTGGCAGGTGCCTGCATAGCGGCTGTTATGCTGTGACTTTTGCTGACTGAGATTTTGCTAGTTCTGCCTCCTTACCTCTTTCTGCTGTCAAATGTGGTTTGATTTTGTTTTGAATTTCTCTCGAATTTACATCTAAGTCAGGATCATCAATAAGTGTTTGCTCTCCATCGAGTAGTTTGGCCAAAGTACATTTTACTTTGACACCTAAACTTCCCAATCTAACATGTCTTCAGCTTAACTGTAGGCCTTTTATCATAGAGCTTCTTTGAAGCATTTGTAGAGTAGGTTTTAGTTACTGCATCTTTTAGGTTAGGAGGTAGTTATTAAATCATGTGTGGCACCTCTTTAACATTACTGCTATTTTCTGATCTATCCCTCTACCTTCTTAATTTTAAAACAAGAAGCATTTTCAGCTGACTTTTCTTCCCACAATGAACAATATGGGAAATATGCAACAGGAGAAATAGAAGCCATAGTCTCCTTTCAGCTTCTTTCAGTGCACTTTTGTCATCACACAGGGCATGAAATTAGCTTGCTCAAACTAAAGGAATCATAAGACTGTGTATGCTGTGTACTGCTAATAATAACTTTCTAACTTGCTGCAAGCCCTGTCACTACAAATGCATATCCAAAATTCAGTTTGGTTTAAATAAAATTCTCTAACAACAAGATGATTTATGACAACAACATTGTAAGACAAGTGATTTATACTGCATATTTTCAAATGATAACAAATTTTGCTTACCTGCCATTGTTGCCAATCAGTACCTGCGGTTTATCAGATTCATTTGTAACTCCAAATACATCAGGGATTAAGTCACCATTGAAACTGCAATAACAATAAAAACATTTAATGACAATACAGTAAAAATCATCACACACTTTTAAAAAGAAAATACTATTAGTTTCTCATTGAAAAGTAACAAGAGAGTGGAGGGAACCTCTAGAATGGCCTTTAGCTCATGGTCACGTTCCACATTAAAACAAAACACAAAATAAGTTTTTAAATTTAAACTTCTAAATTCTTTATTGTAATGAACATATACTTACTCCATGATTAGTGGTTCATCATGAAATGTTTTATTTAACACTAGCTTACGATTTACATCTGAAAAAGAAAAGAATGTTAGTGATGGCTACACTTTTTAATCTTTGGTAAGTTTAACTTCTTAACACATTATTTCAAGGATTTACTTCTTCAATTTAATATAATTTTAATTTACAACTGTATGAACTCACTACTACTAAAGGTTCAAAATAAGTCATTTTAAATTAAGTTAAAAAGTATCAAACTTCAACAGAACATGAAACAATCAAAGAGATTTTTCTTCACATGGAATGAAAAAATGAAATTCAGAGGAGGACTGGTCGATAAGATTGATACTTAGGCTACAATCCAGGACAAGTTAAAACACTTTACCATCCAACTGATTTCAGTGGAAGCTGTTTAAGTTCATGTTTAACTCTCTTACTGAAACCAATGGAGCTTAAATCTAATCAACTGTGTTCATAAGATTTATAAGACACCTTTTAAGGTGTGTGTCATTTACCTTTATAAGAACTCCAGAAAAATATTACAAAGTAAAAAGCTAAAGTATAGTTATTGCCCAATGCAATTCACTGAGTACATAGAAGATTGCCATTTAAACCAGGCACATTTCAGAACACTAGTCATTTGATCAATCCACAAAAGGAGAAGCATCTGTCCTTCTGAGTCATTCTTAGTTTGCCCTAACAATAAATAGGTCAACAAACATACATCATAATTGGGAGTGGAAGAACAGGAGGTACACTCTTGTTCCTTACAGCAGCCATTTTAGCCCTGTCTGGAAGTTCATTTGGGAGTGTAGCTACTGGTTCCACATTCAAATACCCATGTGCTTTTACTTCAGTTTATGGAGATTCTCATATGTACAGTCTATGCCCTGGTTGAATGGAGGGTGAGGATCACATGTGCAGGAACCAATAGGTGTTACACAAAGGCAAAATACTAGTCCACCTATCTCAATATTGTTTCCACTGATAGGCAGCAGCCTTCCAGAGTTTTGAACACAAGGTTTCCCCTTAGTCCAGGCACCAGGTCACAAGGATGGAGCCTAAGACCTTTCACTTTCAAAGCACGTACCCGACGACTGAGCTGTGGCTCGCCTTCATGCGTGCAGGCTCTGTGCTCATGGGATTCTTGAATACACAGACATCAGGGATAATACCAGCAAAGATGAGCCCAATACTACTTCTCACACAGACAAGGCAACTATCAGCCATCTTTCATGACAATCTGGTGATTATCTTTTAAATTTTCTGCATCAGCATGGCCTACCTAAAGTTTGATTATTTCCCCAAAAAATCAAAACAGACAAGTCAGCACTGGGTTGCTTTTGTGGACGAGTTGTCAGCAGGACATCCATCTGTGAGTCACCATCATAATCACCAGGAACCACACTGGTTATCACAACATTTCTAAAATAAAAGAAAAAGTATTATAGTTTTATAGAGTGAATATGACACTAAAATAGAGTACAGGAATACCTTGGTTAAGAAAGCTGTTGACAAAGAAGCTCCTTTTTCACAAAGTCTTTTTTATCCATGTCCGGCCCTCCTTTTCCTTTCGAATTCCTGTGGATTTCTGGGGTTTGCAGTTTATTGAAGCCAAGAGCTCTTTGGCTGAGAATTTTAAATGTTCCTTCCTAAACTACAAATCCCAGGATTCCATAGGATGTTGAAAGTGGAATAATAGCACTGTAACAGTGTAAGGCGGAAATGACCTCTCTTGTGTCCTCATTAGCCAAGTGTCGTAGGGTAGTGGAATGGAGAAAAAGCCCTCCCCTGAAGACTGTAAGATTACATTAAGGCTGAAATTCTTGGGAACATTTACATGAGTATATATTTTACTGAATATAATGGGTAGGAGAACCAATATCAGAACAAAAACATTTAAGGCTTCTCCCAACTCAGAATGTAATACTTCATTTTTCACCATTTTTCAAGTTGTGTTTTTCCCCATTTGTCACCAAACCACAAGACACGACCTTCAGACTTATACCAGACTAGAAACAGTGAAGTAAAATAGTCGTAGTAATGGTAAAACAGTAATACAATATAGTACAATAAAGAAAAAGTAAAATAAATGTGACAACCTGACAGACAGAATAGCATGCGGTATCCATTGGAAAAGCTGAAGCCTACACTGGAGTGAAAGCAGAATTCCAACACATTACTAAAGGATACTTACGTTAATAGTAACTTTACTTTGGGTTTAAAATAAGGTTCTTTTTGGTCCGCCAGGAAAATATTTAATTCACTGTCTGAAAAAGTATGAGAACAGATGGTTTCAGTTTAATAAGAAAATATAAGACATCACTAGGTAATTCAGTGGTTTCACACACTTAAGTTCTGGAAGATTCAGCCTTCCACCTATGCTATTCAGCACTCCCTTGAAATCAACTGGTAAAGTTATTTGGGGATTTGGATTGTGCAGATGGTACTCTGCTCTGTCCTTCAGTTTCATCTGATCCTAGGGAGACAGCAGAATTACTAAACCACTATTAGGAAGTTATGAGAGACTGGAAGGGGTGAAAAGTCATTTATGACTTTGTTGTTGTTGCACGCCTTCAAGTCGCTTCTGACTTAGGCACTTGAAAGCAAATCTACCATGGGGTTTTCATAGCAAAATTTGTTCAGAGGAGGTTTTTGCCTTCTTCTGAGGCGGAGAGAATGTGACTTGCCCAAGGTCACCCAGGGGTTTCCATGGCAAAGCAGGGATCTGAACCCTGATCTCCCAGAGTACTAGTCCAATGCTCAAGCCACTACACTATGCCACTACATTACCTCCAAACTAGACAGGTAACACACACTACATGGAGCTATCCTTGAGAAGCATCTTGCAATGGTATTTACCACCCACCTTACTGGTGGTGAGTTACTTTAACACCTATTTGATTTGATTGCATTGGCTATCAGGGTGCTTCAAGGCTAAGTTCAAGATTTCTGATGTCAACCTTGCAAGCCCTCAATACTTTTTTGCAGTAAGGTACCCTAAGGGCACCTTGTCCAATTTTTTCTCCCTGGTCCTCACTGGAGCATTACTTCAAATCTGAACCCTTAAGGCTAGACATACAGCTGTATATTGCACAGCCTTTTCAGTGGCAGCTCCCATCTCGTGAAATGCTCTACCAACCCCATATTTTTCATAACTCACTACTGTATTGTCTTATGGGCTATGCAAAACTCTACTAAGATGCTTGGCTGAAAATTTTAACTGCCTTTGAGTGTGATTTATTTTTGCTTTTATAAACACACGACTGTTACTGTTTCTTTGTGTTTTTCCAGTTGTTTTCAATAATGTTGCATTGGTCTTCTTCCCATCATTCACTGCCAGGCAAGTATGTTGCTATATATCCTTTTTAAAACTAGCAAAGAACAGCTGAATTTTCACAGTCTAAAAACACTGAAAAATACTATTGGCACTGTTGTTCTATCAGGTAACTTTGTTACACAAATCCGCTATATTGTCCTGATGATGTTTAAACTGGTGGCAATGTTTAGAACAAACACAAGATGCATGATATAAACAAAGCCTGTTTTATATGTAGCAGTTTTGTAGTATCATGAAGGCTGCTAATATATTACGGTATAATCTTTCCAAGATAATAAAACAGGTCCTGCCACCAGTTGCACAAAGCTTTATTTTGCATTATGCGTATGCGTGCACACAGAGTGGTGAGGGAGCGTACACAGCAAGATCAGAACAAAATCAAAGGATGTGTCAAGTTCCTCCATCCCATAAGTAACCTGTAATTTGTGCTGACACGTCATGAATCAGACCAAGTGGACTGTAGACCAAGAATATTTACACCATAAAAATCTCAGTTAGTATTTAGCGTGGGGGTGGGGAAGCTCTGAGTGCCTAAGGGATCATTTCCTACCTCTGGAAGTTGCACTGAACCGAAACTTTAAAAAGAAAAACAGGGTAAATGAAACTAGTAATAACTAGATGTTCGCTCATGATTTCGTAATTGCATAAAAAGATTTTTTTAAAAAAGTGTGTACGGGCACACACACAGGTGTGTTGTACCTTGTCGAGAAAGACAATCATTGCCCCTACACCCTTCCAGGGGCCCCAATTCCAATTTTGGGGGCAATTTTTCTTAGCTGGCGTCGGGGCGCGCACGTGGATCTCGGAGGGGGCCCCGGGCCATAAAGGCAGGCCTCACAGCCTCGTGGGCCCCAGGGCCCCGGGTTGCCCCTCCCGCCCTGAGGTGCCACCAGCTGCTCGCTGACCCCAAAGAAAAGGAGAGGGTGCTGCTGCTTTCGGGCGCAGGCCGCGAGCACCGTGACTCCCCTGGAGGGCCCGCAGTCAGCCCTCCACATCGGCGGGGTCCAGGTTTGCAGACCCGACTCTTCCGGGCGCGCCCGCTCGCCCCTCTCCCGCCCCCCAGGCCATTTCCAGCGGGCTCGCAGCGGACGGGAGGGCGGCCCGTACAGCGAGCCCTGCCCCTCCCGGCCTTCCGACCCTTCCCCGCTTCGGGCTTCCGCCGCCTTACCTCCCCTCAGCACGAACAGGTCCGTCTGCTTGTCGGAGTTGAAGTCCCCGAAGGCGGCCAGCGTCCCGAAGGCCTGGGGCCCGAAGAGCTGAGGGGTGACGTTCTGCAGGGCCCCGCCCGGCCTCAGCAGCGCCAGCAGCCAGAGGAGGAGCGCGGGCGGGGGCCGGGGGAGCCCGCGGGAGCCCCCGCGCGGGGGAGGGGCGCGGCCGGGGAGTCCCATCGCGAGGCGGCGGCGGCGGCGGCGGCAACCCAGGCGCTTCCCGCGGCCGCGGCCAACAGCATCCCTCGCAGCCCCTTCAGCGAGGGCCGGGGGGGGGGGAAGGAGGGCGTGGGAGCGCTCCCCGCCTCAGCCTCCGCCGTGCCAGTCACAATCCGCCCGGCTTCCGGGTTCGTTGTACAGCAGCGTCGCCCCTGCCCAGTGCGCCTGCGCCACCGGGCAGCGCTTTACGGCCGAGCCGAGCGACGGGCAAACTACTTGAGGAGAAGCGGGGGGGAAGGGTCCCGCTCTCGCCTCAGAAGAAAACTTCGAGCCTGCCGTTCCTGCCGCCGCCATGGCGTCCACTCTGGCCAATGTGAGCTGGAAAATGCTGGAGCTGAGGGCCCGCTCTAAGCGTTCAGGTCTGACTTGTCTCCCTTTCCCTCCCGCTGGCTGCCTTGCCTGGCTTTCTCCGACGGCCCCGGGGAGGAGGAAGGGAGCGCTGTCCCCCTCTGAGGCTTGCACGGAGGGAGCTCTGCCTTCTTCCCTCAGCCCCCCCCTTCCTTTCCCTCTTGGCCCCCCCCTCTCTCTCCCTGCCTCTCTCCAACTGTCTCCTTAAAAGGGGCCTCGCCGGGTTAGACCCAAAGCCCGTCTGGTCCCCCCTTCTCCGGTTTCCCAGAGCGGGAGGCTCCGCGAACGCTGAGGCCTCCGTAGTCTTGAACTTGCCGCGAGAGCCCGCCTTGTCTGTTCCCGGAGCGCGCTCAGCTCGCTGCCTCCCCGCGTGGAAGATCCTTTAGCTGTGGGGGCTAAGAAGGCGTCGTCCTCCCTCCCCGTTCGCCTGGGTTAGGGGCGCAGGGCCCCCGTGGAAGAGGAACAGCCGTGCAGGCCCCCCCAAACTATACTTGACACACAGAGCAAGTACGGTCACCACCGTGGATTCCTTGGAGGCGTCAGGGTTCCTTCCCGAGGCAGCAGCGGGGGGCTGGTGGGGCTGACGGCCGCCTCCACGGCTGCCCCACACCGTTCGGACCTGCAGGCCTCCTTCGCGGTTTCTCAGACTGAGGAGGCTCGCAGTCCCTCTTAAAAATGGCCTAGGGAGGCAGCAGAGGTGACAGCAAATAATCCAGGAATAATCAGATCCCCCAGAGTGAAACCCACAGATGTGGAGGGCTGACTGTAAACGTGTTGGCAGCGTCATTGCTGTGTGTCAGGCCGCAGGTCTCGGTTGATGCTCACCTGCATCAGTTTGAGGAAAGTGTGGCCCTCTTGATGTTGTTGGGTTATTAACTCCTATTTGCTTACTAGTTTTAGCAATTGCTTACTTGTCGTGCGTATATACTGCCTTTCTCCCAGAGTGGGACCCGAGGCAGCTTCCAGAAAAGTTAAAAATATTTAAGTAGAGTTTAAAACTAAGCATAAAAAGTGTCATTATGAAAACATACAAAAGTTTTAAAAAATATATTAAATATCCTAATAAAACAAAAAGTTACCTGTTTATACATTAAAAGCCTGCTTGAATAGTAATATTTTTGCCTGCTGGTAACAGTTAAGTAGGGAGTGGGCCAGCCTAGTCTCCTGTGGGAGGGAATTTGCCAGTTTTCAAAGAGGATGGGTGTTGCAGTGCAACAAATGTCTGGAGGGCCATGTAAATCCTCCTTGGTCTGCGGTGCTCGGACTAGTAGTGCCTTTCCAGGATTTTGTGGTCTGCCGCTTAGCTGTTGCTCTTCACCATGCACAAGAGGTGCAACCAAACCTTATACATGTTTTTTTTTGTGTGTTATGTGACTTCAAGTCAACTCTGACTTACGCTATTGCAGAATTTTCCTGGCAAGATTTATTCAGAGGAGGTTTGCCATGGCCTTCCTCTAAGGCTGAGAGAGTGTGACTTGCCTAAGGTTTAGACAATTGGGAGTCCATGAATGAGGACGGATTTGAATTCCGGTCTCCCAGAAGTCTAATCCAACATTCAAACCACTACGCCAGACTGAGCTAAGTCAAGTTTTGTTTGACTATCAAGTTATGTTTGCGTAGGGTGGCCAGCTTACATGGGATCAGATATTATTCAACTCTGTATAATCTAATTCTGAGTCAATATGCATAGAATTCCATTTCATGGCTTTTATCCTAGGCATGGTTACTCAAGAGTAAGCCTCAGTGAACTTCTGAGTAAGCAGAAGTAGTTGGGCTGTGAGAGTTTAGCTTAACATTCCGTCTCCTACAGTGATCAATCTGATGCTTCTAGAAGGCACTTATAAAGGTAGTAGCTTTCCCAATTATTATCTTCAGTCCCTTGATCATTTTGGTTGCTCTCTTTTGTAGATTTCCAAGCTCTTCATCACCCTTGTTGAAGCGGTAACCTAAGTCCTCCAACTTGGCTCACTTTCCTTTGCCACCGCTGAAGTTGCAAATTAAGCAGAAAGGTGGAAAATGTCCACTGTTTGGTCGTTCAAGTCAGTTAATGCAACTTAGTTTTTATAGTATGGACATAAAACATTATCGTCCAGCACTGTTTTATGTTTAAGCAACTGCCGTATGCACAACTACAGAGGCCTCTTTGAAAGATGGCAGTTTTTGAAATGACAGGTTGCTGCAAAAGAGCTGTATGTCAGCCAAGTATGCAGTGTATAGGATTTCTTTAAACTACTGTGTGCAGTGACATGGAAATGAGATAACAAAGAAGAGCTTCATGTGCTAAAGCTGCAGTTCTGATGCCATTTAAATGGGAATAAGTGACATTGAACTCAGTGGGCTTTTGGAATAGAAGTACTGGAATCTCTGCTGTTACTCAGCTGTTAAAGGAATACTAGTTCTACAGCTTGGAAATCCTAGACACCTTTCGTATTTCCTCTGTTCCTGTGTAATTGAACATAGGGGCTGGAGGAATACTAGTAGATGGACTGTAAGCCCACCTACTCATTCAAAATAGTTGTTAATTCCCTAGAGTATGCCAGCGTTGTGTAGTGCTTTGAGTGTTAAGTCTAGGACTCTTGGAGACCAGGGTTTGAATCTCTGTTCACCCATGGAAACCTACTGGGGGACCTTTGGCAAGTCACTTCCTCTTAGCCTCAGAGGAAGGCAAGGGCAAATACTCTCTCAAGAAATTCTTCCAAGAAAACCCCACAATTGATATACCTTAGGGTTGCCATAACTCAGAAAAAATGACTGGAAGGCACACAACAACAGTGTTAAGCTGCTAGTAAGCATTTCATGTTATCTCCAGGGAATTGTAAGTCCTTACAGGAGTTTTTTTTACTGGGTTCCACATTATGTATCTTGTTTGGTTACCTAGCTGGTCTATAGTCATATTTCCTAGGACAGGCTTGGAAAGATCGCTTGCTTCATATATTTGTAATTTCTCCAGCTGTTATAGGTGAAATGGAGTTGTTACGTTCAGCAAGATAATGTATGTCTGAGGTCAGATTTTGAGTGTAAGCAAGGAATAGTGTAGGTATCTTGCCCTCTGGCTGGTAATTAGACAAGATGGACCTTTAGCCTGACCCTGTGGGGCAATATTATTTTCCCATTTTGACTTTTTCCCCATTTTTTGTTCCCTTCCCTTGTTTTTTTCCTGTCTTCTCTTTATCTCCCATTTTGTATTCTCTGTCACCCTCATCACCTGGTTTTCCTTGTCTTTACACCTATCCGACCATGATTTGGCTTCTGAGCTTTTTGGTTCGTAATTCCCAAATGTCCTCCTTCCTCTTCCCTTCACTATATGCTTGCTCTTCCACTGCTGTTGCTTTTCCTGGCTGGTGAACAAACCTTATCCTGCATGGGCTTGTAGCTATTTTTGTCCTACTTGATCCATCTGGCAGTTTACAAATCACTCAAAAAAGTGGCAGCACTCTGGCTGACATTGAAGATGCAAACTCTTCTCCTGCTTGTTTACATTTCTTCTTGTGACTCTGATAAAAATATAACTAATAAAAATCTAAAGGGAAGATGCTGCAGAGAGGCATGTGTTGAGTTTCAAGTAACCTGCTTAACCTGTTGCACATGTTTGACAACATCTGACTTTTTCTTGTGGAAGCTCATTTTACCCCAAAGAAAGTCTTGCTTTGGATTTGCAGTTTCTTCCTTGCAAGGGCGGTGGGAGGGAATCTAAACATTTCATGCCGATGTAATAGTGACAGTCCCTACAGTTGACTTGTGGCTAGTAAATACAGCCATTCAGATTTGATTTTGGAAAATTGCTTTCTCCAGTGATGGGTGACTTTGCTACGCATTTGATTTAATTAGTTAGGTTTCAGAACACTTCCAAAATGAAGTCCCCTTGAGCACATTGTAAACTGGAGTAGCCTACTATATGCGTCATCATGTTATTAGACAAGTCAGTAAACATTAACGTGTTCTTAAATTGCCAATATAGTACAGAGCCTCACCCCAGCGCTCTCCCCTATGATTTTTTTTTTAACCTGTGGGTTGCATGTGGCCCATGGGTGACACTTTGGCCACCTCTGGCTTAAACCCTCAACTTTGATTCTTTTGCAAGATGCTTTAGAACACAAGTTTCTCATTCATTGTTTTCAAACCATAGATAAAAAGTCATTGCTAAAACAAGAGTAAACAGTAAGACGTATTTCCTCTTTTTTATTCAGATTGGTGAAGTTTTGCTTGAATTCTGAGACTGCCTAGAGCAAATTGCTCTAAGGAAGTATTTATGCTTATCAGTAAGCATATTTTATACTGTGAACGTTCTAATCAACTTCCATGGGGAGGTATGCCTGTTAATGAAGAAATTCTTTTATTGCCAAACCAGACTGTATGTAAATTGATTTAAATTAAATAGTGATCCAGACCTCAAATATCTGATTCAACCCAGTGTGTGTATTATGTGTCTGTCAGTATGCAGTGAAATAAACCATTTCAGTACAAATTATAGTATTTTGATATTTATCTACATTAAAGTATTTACAGTCAGAATTATGATCCTCCCTACTACCTAGAAATTTTATTTTACACATCTGAAAAATTTTCCAGGCCTTTTCAAAATAGTTGGTTCCCTCTATCTTAGGTTATAATTTGAATTAAAAGCACACAACTAGAAATAAACATTTAGTTTTTAATTTATGAAGTGTTCCCCTAATCTGCCTTAAAAGAATGTTGCTGAATCAAATGTAAATTCAATTGTAATTCTCACATTCTAAGAGCTTCACAAGTACTTTGATCTTGATTTATTCTGTTAGGGATCAATGTTTGCAAATATTTAGTTTTAGTGCTTGCAAAGTTTTTGGAAAGCACAAAAGCATCAGGGAGACTTTAAGTGGATTATTTAGATTGTCCAAATATATGTTCTGAAACTCTCACTGCATTGAAAAGATAAACACAAAACATGAAAGACAGACAGTTCATTCACAAGAATAGCTGGCGGGACAAAGACCCTGTATTCAAATGCTTCTCATGCATAATTGACTGTTACTTCTCCCTTGTAGGGCTTCTTAGCAAGGACCTCAAGTTTGTTTTTTTAAAAAAATTATGTCTTTTTGTATACCGTGGCTTGATGTAATCTAGTTTTGTCCAATATGAGATGGGGTAATAGTGTGATTAGTAAATATAATTTGATAAATAGTTGATAAACTATAGCTAGTTGCCCATAGATAAATGTGTGGTAGTAAGTAGAAAATGTTCTCTATTGGTAAGACTTGGTTGCATTGATCATATTAAAAATTATATCTAAAAACTGAAGTAATGAAAGCAGTGGCTTTGTTAGGTTGGCCATTTAATTTCTCTTTATTATGCCAAACTCATCTGACTAATCTTTGTATCTGGAATACTTGGCGCTTTGGCCATTCTTTCCTCTCCAAAGAAAAGATGAGAGAGTTGTGACTAGTCTACTCTGTAATGATTTGAGTGAGTTCCAAGCATATAGAGTCTTTATGAAACAGGCAAGCCAGATTATGGCTTTCAGTGTGCCCAGTACATTTGTCTTTATGATTGCTTTTTTTACAAACCTTATGACCACTGAGTCTAGAGATGGTACAGCACACCTGGTGAGTGGGTGACTATAATGATGTGCCTTTGTTATGCATCATCTCTGTGCATGTAAAGTCTTATTTTTCCTAATGCTGTGATTTGGTATTTGGAGAAATAGCAGTGACAGTTTAGTGACTTGTTAGGTAAACTTCATGTAGAAACTACATTGTAGAAGAACTGCAGTCATTCCCTGAAAAGTTAAGCGATGCTATTTTCAGGTGTAGTTCTTTCCCGTACCTGAGGAACAGTGTGCTGTGATGGCAACAGTTTAAGTGCTACTTAGCTCACATCAACTCACAAAATAGGAAAATTGTACCTTATCAGGTTTCTTGTCAGCTATGTAAACTCTTGAGTTGTATAGGATTCTTTATCATGCAAAATAGGAATTGAATCCATAAAATTTATGGAAGTGTTGACCTATCAGCAGTTGATTCAGTGGGTCTGCTTACTCTAGTTGGAACTAGCTACTTCCAACTAGAGTGAGCAAACCCACTGAATCAACTGCTGATAGGTCAACACTTCCATAAATTTTATGTTGCAAATGCTGCAAATTGTAAGATTTTTCCCATCAGGCATCTCGTAGTAAACATGCTATGTGCTTTTGATAATCTGTATTAAATTAATCTGTGCTCATTATAGACTAGTAACTATCTTGCTTAAGAATTCTGTACAATTCAAGTGCTTGCATATTTGTGCATGGAGAATGATACAATAAAAGTATGACCATCTCAGGATGACAATCATAAGATGAATCACTTCCCAAAGTCTCCATATTTTCAAAAATCCCGTAGATAAATGTTTGCAATTGTCTATATTCAAGAAAAAAAAGCCATTTTATGCATTAATGACATTATAACCAGTTTGAGATCATTTGATTTGAGCTCTTCTATAGTATTAATTCCCTCCAAAAACAAGTGGGTAATAATTGCTAGGTTACCAAGACTTTGTTGCCCCAGGATATTAGCAATAAATATGTTAGTCCGAAAGTTGAGATCTGTGGTAGAGTTAAGAGAGAGAGTCTCAACAAATATAAAATATCTACTGGACAAATATCCAAAAGGAAGAAGAAAAATAGTCTATTATTCATAGGTTCCTTAATGAAAAACTTGAGAACCACTTAAAAATAGTATTTGGTTGAAAAATGTATGTAATTGTGTGCTTTTTTGGTGTAGAACAATTATATGTTTCATTAACCAAAGAATAAATGCATTTCATTTGGATATGGAATTTATTTCATCAGACTAAAAGATCCTCTCACCCCCACTTGATTTTAAATGTTCGGTATTATCTGGCATAATAAGAACTGTTAATGTCAAATAACATTCTTGTTACAGAACAGTAAGCAGGCATTATGTAAATGTAGGTAATGGGACTTCAACCAGTGAGATTTATTGAAAATTATGGTATAGGAAAATCAAGTTTTGCTGTATGGAGGGAAAATATAATGAATCTAATTATCCTCTTTATTGTACACTGCATCATGTTAATAACTCTGCTAACACTGCTTTTCCTTAATTTAAACCTGATTGCCTCTAACCCTCACTAACATTTTCAAAAATTGCTGTAGTTTAGCCTGAGACGTTTGTGATAAGGTGCAACAGCTTGAAATGGCCAGTTTGGATGCTGACAGAACCACGTCTGCTCGTGCTTTCTCCTGGTTTGGTAAGTGCTGACTTCTCACAGGTCACCTGCTTTTGTTTTTAGGGTATGTTTGTGTGTGCACGTGTGCATGTGTGTGTCTGCATATGTGTGTATGCCACTCTTTGAAATTTGCAGCTGTTTGCAAGTATACCTTTGAATTTCAGTTGTTAAGTTATAAGTAGTATGTTGTTGTCTACTACATATGTTAGTGTTGAAGCAATGTGAAATTAGCAGTTTCCATGATCTGGGAGTCATTTTCAGTGTTTGGAATCTGATCACAGTGCACTGTCTAATGCCACTTTTCCATAGTTTCAGTGCAGGCAGCCAAGACCTTACTTAATGCAGATTACGACCATACCATGTGAACAAGAAGCAGTGCTGTATTTGCTGCTACAGCAACCTGTGATCAAGGCTGTTTTGACATTACCGACCTCCCACACTGTGTTTCTCACCATGACTGGGTGCTTCAGGCTTCCCATTCCTTTCTGGAAGCCACAGCTACTGCTGTCATCATTTATAGCTGAGGAAGCAGATGCTCCACAGTTTTGTCTGAGTGATATTATGGAACCTGGGTTTCAATGGTTGTAATTGGAAGGGATTCATAAGCACAGTAATGCACTCAAAATTTTTTCATTTTGAAAGAAATTAAAATACTATTATTACAGTTAAATTCATAGCCAACATCATTTGAAGCAGCAAGAGCACAAAGTATGGTGTCACTTTGGAGGTTCTTGTCAGTTAACATGCTGATGCTTCTGAGAATGAAAGGTCTATCGACTACAGAAATCTGTGCACCAAATACACATTATTGCAGCATTCTCAGGTGTTAACAAACAAGCAAACAAACAAAAAACTTCCAATAATGTTAGTGTTCATTTTTACAGTTCAACTGCTGTCTTATTTGTGGGCATAATACACTAACGGCACAAGTTCTCAGGAATCTGTGAAACTTTAGAATGTATTCTCAGCGGACACCACATTCATGTCTTTTGACATATTTGTGTGCTGGATCAGACCAACATATTCTAGTTCGGCATTCTATTTCCAGCTATTGCTAACTAGAGGCTTCTGGGGAAAGAGCATAAATGCCTTCTGTTGTAGCCCTGTTCCACACACCTAGTATTCCCTGGCATAGGCACTGTGAACCTGGAGGTTCGTTAGCTGTCATGACTAATTGATGTTGATAAATACATTAGCTTTGATGATTAATTGCTGTTGATAAACCTGTCCTCCAGGACGTGTGTCTTATCCTAAAGCTGTCTGTGCTAGTGGCCGTTGCCAAATCTTGTAGCAGTACCTTCTATACCCTAAGTCCAATGTGACGTATTCTCTTTTGTGTGTCCTGAATAGGCTACCAGTCAGTCCCTTTAGATGACCCTGTATCTTTAATATTATACCAGAAGAAATTCTCTCTGTCCATTTTCATTGCTCCACACAGCATTTTATACACTCCTATCATGTTTCTACTCAAATAAGAAACACCAATCTATGTAGCATTTCCTCACAAACTTTATTATGAAGTTTATTCTAGTCCAGTATGAAGTAGCAATGTAATTTTAGACTATTATTGGAGTTGCTGTGAACCCTGTGATGAAAGTGTTAGGTCACATTTCTAGACTATAAAATTGAATTCTACATGTTAAAAGGCCCCAAAATTGTAGGGTTCACCTGTGGTTGCAGCTTAGACCCAGTCTACCACATAGCTTCAGCTGAAAAATAAATACACTCATCCAAGGAACAACATACAGGGATATCATCAGTCATTTATGGGTGAACTTGCCATAGGCATGTAGTGATGATGATATGGGAGGATGGCATGCCCTGTCAGGGTGTAATGAGGGATTTTATGTTCTGTTTTTATGAACAGTGTGAAAAATAAGCAACCATAAGTTTCAATATCATTCTTTTAGACACCATCTTCTTTCATTTGATCAGCTCAGTTTGTTCGGCCTATGAACATCACTATTTTTTTAATTTTCCCTTCCCCTTAGTGTAAGACAGAACATTACTTTTAATGTTTGCTAGTAACTTTTAAAAGTAGGGATGAATTTAATTTGTCTCTTTCTCTGTCTTTGTTCAGTGTGTTCAATATGTTTGCAGTAAAAACACACGCGTGCACATACACGCCTTGAAAACATGCCATGTTTTTGTTAGGTGGCTATATACAAATGATTCCCTTTCAGAGCCCCAAACCTTGATGTATGATGTGAGGATAATAATACAGATCTATCTTACAGGGTTGTTTATAATCCTTACAGTATGGTATATATACAGTGTTTAAACAATCTGAAAGTATTGTAAAATGTTGCAGTAATAGCGTTTAGGAAATAATGTTTTGTTTCTGCTTTCTAGTTGAAAATATCACGTCTGTGCTTTTGATACATCTTAGAGGGTTTTTTTGTTCAGTTATTTAAAATCTGAATATGTTTTACAAGATAGGCTAAAGTGGACACAGTCTTTCCCCAGTCTGGTGTCCCTTAGATGTTTTAGATTACAGTTCTGTTTGCCGAGTATTATTGATCATACTGTCTGGGGTTGGGGATTCTCGTTCAAAGTACCTGGAGAGCACCAGATCACAAAAGGCTGATGTAAACAGTCGATGTCTAAAGATTTCAGCTGAAAGGCCTCCTTGCCTCAAGTAGTATATAGCTTAAAAGGTAACTACTAAGAACAACTGCATTATTTTCATGGTTTTAGCATTAACACTTATTTCTTAGCCACAAAACAGGTAAATAAATTCTTGGCATTCTGCCAAATACCTTTCATAGCGGCGTCTCTCATCATCTATCGTTGTTATGTTGTCTAGGGCTAATTGAAGTTTCCTTCCACTGTATTATAAAACACTCTTATCCTCTTCTGAGTATGTTTGAGGCAAACAGTTACCAGCTTTCTCCATCCATTGGTGTCATTTAGTTTCTAAACTTGCATCTCTAGATATTGGTGGACTACAATTCCCAGATTCCCTGGCCTTGCTCTCTCAAGCTTCTGTGGCTTCTCCTCCAGCAACATCTTGGGATCCGTGATGGGAATCACTGCTTTGGGCAGTAGCTCATGAACAAAAACCAGAGTCTTCCCACACTCTAGTTTTCTCAGTTTATCTTTGCCATCTCTTAGCAATTGTTTGATCTCTTCTGTTTTGCTCTGTTACTAACCTCATGTATGTGTGATTCATCTGAGGTCATGTCCCAGCCTTAGCAAAGTGACCAGCTGTGACCTCATGTGGCCACTGGAATATTTCTGCCAGCACAGCAGTTCATAAGATGCTAGAAGTATAATGTATCCCATTTCTGTCTGTAGCAACACAGAGCCATACGCTACTATTGAAGAACTTCTCAGTCCCATCATTTCCTTTCAATTGCTATTTACTACGGTTGAGAAAACTGAGAAAACCTGATCCTTGGAACATATATTGTAAGATGGGATTCTGTGATTTTCAAATGTTACCCCCTAGAATGTATTGTTATCCTCTGTTGTCCTAGCAGGAATTGCAAGGAGTAATTTGAAAAGACAGGCTCCTGTGCTAGCATCTAAATATTTGTGATATAAAATAATCTTTCCAGAATACCAGAAGTACTAAGCTACCTTGTTTCTTCTTTCTGTAACATGGAGCCATGTTTCTAAAGTATTGTGATCTTAGCGTGCTTGCTGCTGTTTGAATGAAAAAATAAGTGCAGTGACTGATCAAGAATACAGTTTTTCTGCATATTTTGTGTTAATTTGGACATGCTTGATTGTCAAAATAAGTTTTTTACACAACACTGTACACTTGAAAAAAGGATAAGTAGAACTCAAGCAGTCGGTTTTTAGCAAAACACTTTTTTTGTCACGTGCATTCTCTTGCTTATTGTCAAGATAAACTATGAAAGATACTAATGCATTTCTTTTTCTGCTTGGTCTTGTGGTGAAACCATAATCCTGTGTTTATTACATGCATTTGTTGCTATGGAACAGGTTGCTGCACTGATTAAGCATATTTTTAACACAGAATTTGTTAGGTAGTGAATTTAAGCTATCTGATGGCAGTAACATATTTTGTCCATTTAAAATACTTTTGAGCAAAATTACTTGGCTAGAAATCAATAGGCATAAGAGAAGTGAATTTGTCTTCTTTTGATCTGATGGGTAGAATAGTTTCCTACATCCAGTTATTTATGAATGCATACAACTTGTTTATAAGCATGTATGCAAGTTTTACATACACATGGTATTTCTGTTAATGTCTCACTTTGAAAATCATTAGGAAGCTGAATCTGTTATTCTGAAATAATCTCATTAAGTTGCTTTAACGTTAGGTTTGATCCATGAATGAGCTTGTTTGGGGTGGGTTAAAAGGGTCGTCAAGTTTAATGAAAGCTTTGTCTAATGAAACCCTAAGAATAGTAGTGGGGACAATATCTGCAGAGGATTGATCATTCTCAGTTGCATGTCATAAACACTGGATTCACAGAATAATCAAGCAGAAAGTGAAGCTTTGCTGTGGAAGATATGTATACATTTAAGGAGGTAGAATGATAGAAGTTACGTGCTTAGAGAAAACATTTCATTGACTGGGAAGGTGTTCAAAACTGCAGATCTGTTGGCCTGTAAGTCAGGGTAGCTGTACACATCCCCAAAGACTGCTGGCTTTATGTTCAGTGGATCCTAGAACTGGTTAACAACTTCAGTATGTCTAGCTGGTTGAATTTAAATGGCTGAAATGGTAACAAATATGAAGCTGTCTTGAGGACTGTACTTCTATTATACTTAATGGATAGACAAGATATCACACGAGATCAAGGTGGGCAGCCCTGGAGCATCAAGAGGCATCGCTTCTGATTTCTCAGCTCTGTGCACTCGTGTGAACTGGACGTCTAGTTTCTGATCAAAGCAAAAGTGAGAGAAGATCACTTCTTGTTGAAAGTGCCTTCAAGTTTTTTCTGACTTAATGACAATCCTAAGGTGAACCTATCACAAGGTTTCCTTGGCAAGATTTATTCAGAGAGGATCTTCCTTTGCTTCCTCTGAGGCTAAAAGAATGTGACTTGGCCAATGTCATCAAGTGGGTTTCGATGGCCAAAAGGGGATTCAAACTCTGGTCTCCAGAGTCATAGTTTAATGCTGAAATTTCTGTACCATGCTGGCTCTCAGGTCACTTCTATTTCTGCTTAAAATGTTTTGCCCTGTTTTACCTAAAACCCTTTCCAAAGACATGATTCTTATTTTTTTTTTTTTAAGTGAAGTGAGATGTGCACATATGTGGCTCATGGACTGTAAAATTCCCACCCCTACATTAAATCATGAAGTCTGCTATATATGTACCAGTGTCGAAGAGACTTCAGAAAACAGGAATTAAAAATAGAATTCACTTGTGTTTTGGTAGATTCGTGGCTTCTTGCAATGTGTCAACCAGGAATTGAGTTTTAAAATGAATTCTACTTTGATAAACAAGCCATCCAAACATACCAAGGTTCTTTGTGCTCTTTTTAAGCAATTCAGTAAAGCAGTTTCCTATAATGACAGGCCAGGAACCCGCCAAACTGAAGCTCAATTTTGGTTTATTTCTTCCTTGTCTGTGTCTAGGGAGGAGGAGAGGGGAAGGATGGTCTTCACCTGCCACTGAAATAGCAGCAAGGAGGGACTGTTCTAGCAGCTTCCCTGGGAAAGGAATGCCAAAATTTGGAAGCAGACACAGAAAAGGCCTTTTGCATGTTCCCCGCTAAACATGCCCATGAAAGTGGTGGGACTGAGAGAGGTGCCTCCCCTCATGATGTTAGATTTCAGGCTGATTGATATGGGAAGATATGTTCCTTCAAAGCCATGGTTTTCAATTATGCAGAATCCATCCCAGCATTTGGATGAAGGTTTTATCATATCCCAGAGAAGGCCTAACATTGCAGTTCGCTGTGCACACTGTATTACAAAGCAACTGCTTGATGGTCAAAGCAGTAATCTTGCTGCTTATTTGCAGCGTGCTGGAGCATTTGGAAGAATAAATGGTTATTGTACCAAACCAAAATTGTCCAGCGGTGACTTCAGCTGCTTTGTTCCCTCGGCTGATTGTATCAAGTGCCTGGTATATCTGATAAATGCCGTTGAACGGAGCAAATGAGCTTAGTATAATACTACAGGTGTGGCAGGACATACCTAGGAGCTAATAATGCTATTTGATAGATTTAATTTTACTGATTATGGCCTATTCCCCAGTCTACCATAGATTACCTAGAATTCCAAGCAGCTATTTCAAACATTAGTAAGAGATAAATGTGGTCTGTGCTTTAGTATCTTGTATTAAAGGAAGAAGATGTATTGAATGAAAAATCTGTTTTGTATTTTTGAAAATTTGCCAGTAGGAAAAACAGACATTGTTTTGATTGCAATAATAATTTAATAATTTTTGGTGAATTTTTTTTTTTTTTTTGCTTCAGATGGCACATTTCCTGGTAAGTGTGTGTTTCTCAAAGCCAACATATCTTTTTGCAGTTAGGACTGTTGTATATTTTAGCACTTGGAATTAGTAAGCACAAGTTCTGTAGTCAGCTATAATCGATTATTTCCCCCTCCCTCCACCAGTAAGGGCATATCAATGTCTGTTTAAAAGTATAGTAATGTAGTAAGTGGGAACAAAGTTACTTCACTGGTGAAATGAAATATTTTCTGGTTATCTTTAAAAGTTAAAGCATTTTTAGGCATTTTCAGAAGCATAATGGCAAGAATTTCAGATTTTATGACATTTCTCTTATCAATCCTGAATTGCTTTTTTAAAAAGCCATGAAATGGAACAGAAAGGTAACAACCAACACAGAGCATGAGTTAATTTTCAAACATTTTAGGGGGTAGCAGAGTATGAGTTAGTCTTTAAACATCTTAATGAGTAGCAGCAATGTATCATTTTTCAAATGCTGTAATGAGTGATGGGAGTAGATTACTTCTAGAAAGTAGTTTTCCAAATTGTGGTATTTTGCATACATTTTTCTGACTTTAGAACTGTTTATTAGGTTTTCTTTCAGTGCCATTTTTTGAAATGGGATTACAATAATGATGTAGAAATGTATTACCACTGTTGCATTGTATGTTGTATTAGTATTGGGAGGATTGCTGCTTTTTAAAAACTATTTCTAGAATAAATACAATTACTGTTCTTATTTCATATATTACTAAGAGTTTCCACTATTGTCTGTAAAACCACTTATAGTATATAATATCTTAATCTGCTTCACGTCCTTTCCTTGGTGGCTTTTGCTCTGAATTTCCATAGCTACCTTTGTAGATTCATAAATGTGACTAAGCGTTGATAACTATTGCTTTTGCAAGGCAGTTTAATTGCCGTATTTCTACTAACGCATGTTCTTTGGAAAAATAGCATTAGATGTTTATTTAGAAGGAAAATGAGTTTGAATAAACCTGGGCAAAATGGCTCAGAGTTATGAACTTAATGTCAAGCTGTGTTTGATGTGTTTTTCTTCTTAAATGTAGGAATTTTTTTTCTGTGCTTTTCCAGTTATGTAACTTGACTGCCCCAAACCTGCTTTGGGAGCATTTTGAGGGACATGGAGAGTTAATTTAATTCATGTTTCTATTGATACACCTATTAAGGCTTGTACAGTAATAATTGATTCTGTACAACAAAATGGCAAGAGGTAAAAGGCTTGCTGAAAGTAAGTTAATTTGAGATTCATTATAGGTATTTTAAGGCACTCCTTAAACCTAGGAAGCAACTAATTAGTGCCATTTTCCAAAACTAGTCTTGCATTTTAAACTGTCAGAATAGCAGCAAGAGACAGTGCTTTTGTTGTTTCTGTTCTTGTCTTTTGTTTCAACTGATCTAGAAAGTGTGCAGAAGATGTACCTGAATGTACATGCGCTTATGGCAAAATGGGGAACTGGATAGTGTGGATGGTGTACAGGCAACAGAAAACTAACACAAAAAGTACTAGGTGACTGAAGCAGCCCCTCTCCCTTCCTCCAAAATACCAGAGAGGCGTTAGAGAGATGGCTCTGTTTGCAGCTTGCCTTCTTGGAAATTTGAGACTAGAGAGGATTGCTCAGATTAAGCCCCTTACTGGGTGGACCACGTTCAGCTGAAGCGAATATTGCTTCATTTGAGCATGGGGTGTAAAGTAAGATGCTTGTGAAATCCACTTCTGTCTCCTTTCTTTCCATGTTTTGGAGTTCTGTGTATCAGAAATGTTTGCTGGAGTATGTTCTGGCTTGGTGTGAGGCCTTGGGAAATGGATTTTAACATGGGCATTCACTTGTATCCAACTCTTACACATCCATCTCAGTGAGCTTCACAGGAGTTGGGCAGTGTTGGACTGGAATAAGTATAGAATATAGTATAGAATTATAAAGATGAAGATCCTCAAAAGAGGAGAAAAATCCAATCATGTATTTTTCTATACTTTGCAAGCATATAGTCTCTGCAGTTTAAGCATCAGTACATTCAAGCAAGAAGTAATCTGCAAAATGACGATCTCGCATACTATCACTTCGTAGATTACATGGGCCAGCATAAATTGTATGTGTAAACAATAGAAACTGCTTCAAATGTGTGTGTGTGAGAGAGAGAGATCAGTGCACCTTATACTTACATGTTGTTTGTAGGTGATTATGACTTTCAAGAAAACACTTAAGCAGGATTTGTGGGATTTCTTGTCTGAAATTGCTTTTTATGCTGGAATTTCCATTGTGTGAAAGCAGTCTGCATCTGAGAACTTGTGTGGACAATGGTTGAACAAAGCAAATACATTTTGATCAATTAATAGATATAAGTGGCTTCTGTCAATACCATTTGCCATAAGTTCTGGTAATGAGAGGACATAAAAATGGGAGCTGATGCTTCAAGTTAAAAGGATGCAATTTTCTCTGTAAGTGGAAAAAGCAGCAAGGAACCATCAAATTAGATACATCAAAGACTTGAGAGTGCAGGGCTAATTTCCATTATGTCTCCTTGATGTTGAATTAGTTTAATCTCATTTTGAACCAAATCAAGTGCCTTGAATACTGAAGTGTGGCTTGTATTGAAGTGTAGTTCCCAATTCAGTTCTATGAAGTAGTAGTGGTGGTGGTGGTGGTAACAACAGCACCAACCAGAGTAGACAACAGAATGGAAGATAAAGAGAGGGAAAAGAGAATGAAATACTGAGACCTTCAATTTGAGATTCAGCACCTCTAGGAAAACACTTGTGGTTCCACAAGTGATAGGTGGTTGTGGAACAATTCTCAGTTAACTTAGAAAACATTTGAATGCAGTTGGCATACATAGGAACACAACAGCACAATTGCAAAAAGTGACACTGCTTGGAATGTGTCATGTTATCCAACAGTACCTCACTCATTCCTAGATTCATGGGTGAAATCCAAGCAATGGTTCAAAATTTCAGTTGGTAGCACTTGGTAGATTCTGAAAGCATCATCATCATCACCGTCACCATCACCATCATCATCACCATCACCACCATCATCAGTTTCTATTTTATTTATGTAGATAGGCTACATAATGAAATATTGTCCAGTGCTTTCTGTACAGATAACAGTGCTAGTAGTAGTATCTCTATCTCTACTTTGCTAGATTGAGTTGTTCAGTATTGCAGATTCACTTTCTGCTGAATCCTTACAGAGTGTTATAGTTCTTCCTTTGACCTGAGTGTAGCAGACCTTTTACTGTTAGTTTTTCAGCAGTTTTCATTATAAATGTTCACTACGTGAACAGGGATTAAGATTTGTTTTTAACAAAATTATTTGTGTCCATAAAAAATACACTGTAGAATTCATCAGTATGCAAAGTACTGACCAGCTTTTGCTCTAAGGAATATAGCAAATAAAAACACATTTAGTAGTTATTCTGTTTTTTCTCCTCCCCAGTCAATATGTTAAATAAACACAAAACACAGCCCTTTGACCTCAAGTGCTGAAGTTTTTATGGAAATATTCCTAACAAGTATAAGTGGAAAGATTTTTTCTTCTTCTTAAAGATATTTTCTTGCATTTTGTATGACAGTTTATTTTAAAAAGATTGATAGAAAAGCAGGTGCCATAAGCAAATTATATTTTTGGTGGGATATTACTTTCAGTTTTATTGTATTAACATATAAATAACTGCTGCTGGATTTATACTGTAGAACTTTTAAGTGGAAAAATAGTGTACATTAGACTTCAGAGAGGAAGCTAAGTTGAGCTAGTTTTGGCAAACCGAGCAAAGACTATTTATGGCACCTTAAACACAGTTTTAAGCTTCTATGAACTGAACTTGCTTCATCAGAGGCATGTAGTGTTCCTGATAGTTGGCAGGTTATAGAGATATACACAAGTCATAGCTTCATGCATCTAATGGAGCGGGCTCTGACTCCTAGAGGCTTATGCCACAATGTATATATATTTGTGTGTGCGTGTGTACGTGTGTATGTATACACACACACGTACACAAATACACACACACACAAATATGTATATTTGGAGTACCACTTTTTTTTTGTTCTTGATAAATCACTGTTTTCCAATAATTTATCTTCTATGACAGTTTAGATGTGAGAAAGTTAGCCTCATCTGCTTATCTTCCATCTGGCCTTATAGAAGGTTCCATGATGTGTTCTGGAGTGCACGTCTTCATTCAGAATGCTGAACTATTTATACCCACTATTGGCTTCGTGGTCAAGTTTGTTTAATAATGTTTGTTGATGAGTGTGAGTATTGAAGGGGTGGGCAACTGTAAGAGGCTAGGGGGCTGCATAAGTCCCCTAGAAAATTTGGACAGCTGTATCTCCACCACACACACACACACACACACACACACACACGATCAGGGTTTTAGCCCTTGAAGTCCCTCTAGAGAATGTGGGGAGCATTTTTGTTGTGTTTTTTCCCTTGGCTGTTTTAAGCCCAGGAGAGGTCTGTTTTAAAACAGGAAATGACTGAAAGCCACTTTCAGTTTAACTCCTGCTCTCTAAAAGGCCTCTCCTGGGTGTAAAATGGCCTGGGGAGATGTTGAGAAAATGTCTCCCATGCTTCCCAGAGGGCATATGGGAGCATCCCACCAACTTTTGAGCCCCAAAAAGATGTGCTTTGCCCATCCTTAGAGTAAGTTATTTTGCTGTACTGCAGCCTTTGGGCATTCCCTCTCATACATCATGCTTCTGGGATTAAGAAAAGCTATATTTTGCTATTTCATTAGTATGCAGAAGACCATGGGTTGAAGACATTATAGTTTGTCTGCAAGGTAAGATAATAATGCGTGTTATCTTGGTTTGTGGGCAGACTGTGACGTGTGTAAATCCTAGATTGCTGGGTTTGACTGGAATGGCACATCCTGGTTTGCTGATAACGAAATTTAGAATTTGTGATACACAAGGAGAGAGGGATAAGTATCATGTTATCTTGGGCTGTAATCTGAGCATATAATCTACATTGTAGTTGTGCATTAGATCTGAACAAAATAATGGCTTGTTCATAGTGGCTTGCTATAATATGCATACTAGCTGATTTATGTTAATATTTTAGTCTAAAATAGCACATCTTCAGTTGACAAAAGGGGCATGAAATATCAAACCTTGCTAGAGACGCTATAATATTTATAGCCTATATACATTGGATATGAATGTATTAGTCAAAGAACAGATTTTCCATATAACTATCCAGTATTGATTTGTAATTAGTTGCTAGATTTTCCTAAGTAAGCTTGGCAAAACAGAGACGTGGTGAAGGACAGGTGAGTAGGGCAAAAAACCAGATTTTTTTTTCCTGTACATTTTTTTGCCTATAAAATTGTAAATTTTTTAAAAAAATATTTACTACTTTGCACAATTCCTAAAGTATGGTCTAGAGAACATTTGTCGTCCATAGTGGAGTCTGTGCACTCTAATGCTGCAAGATCTTTTATGGCTCCTGGGGAACATAGTGGCAATTTTGCCCATAGAATCATAGAGTTGAAAGAAACCATAATGGCCATCCAATCCAATGCTCTGCCATGCAGGAACAAACACTCAAAGCACCCCCCACAAATGGTCATCCAGCTTCTGTTTAGAAACCTCGAAAGAAGATGACTCCACCACGCTCCAAGGCAGCATATTCCACTGTGAAATGGCTCTTACAGTCAACAAGTTCTTCCCGATGTTTAGGTGAATTCTCTTTTCCTGTCGTTTGAATCCATTGCTCTGTATCTTAGTCTCTGGAGCAGCAAAAAGCAAGCTTGCTCCATCTTCAGCATGACATCCCTTCAAATATTTAAACATGGCTGTCATGCCACTTCTTAACCTTCTTTTCATCAGGCTACCTAGTTCCCTAAGCTGCTCCACTGGTTTTTAGGTTTGTGTGGGCTTTTTCAAAACCAGAAGCAGTGATGCATCAAATGTTCTAGATGCTACTCTAAGACCCCTTTCCCCCAGTCATTCAGTATGAAGCTAGTTCACATCCAAGAGAGGGTAGCTCTTCCTTTTTCATAGCTATGTGATGTGGCTTAGTTTGCCTTCAGCTGGAATTCTGGGCATCCTTATAAAAAGGACTTAAACATTTGAACATTGGACCTAAACACACTTTTTCATTTTTTTAAATTGAGGCTGTCTTTATTAGTAAAATTTTTATATCGCACCCTTTTTATGGGATCTCAAGGTAGCATACAAATAAAATAATATAAAACAATTGAAAACAATCCCTAGTTAACATAATATACTTCAAACTGAATAAGAGCACCTGCAGACCTCAGTCTCTTTGGCTACTACATTTGTTGTGAGTGAAAAGCTAAATAATATGAAGACTATTTTAAGATATCCAAAGTGAATAAGGCCCAGACTTTCCAGTCATACTTTAAGTACTTCATCGTTTTACACCCTGTTTACTTGCACCGCAATTTCAGAAGGAGTCCTTTCGTGTGTAGCGCCCAAAATTTGGGAATAACCTCACAAGGGAGATTTGTTGGGCCCACTTTTGGATGGTGTAGACTGTTTCATTACACTGACCTTGTTTATCATTGTTAAGTTATTTTGTGTTGCTAAAGCATTTTTGCTCTTCTAGCCTTATTGAAGATTGTTGTTGATGTAATTTTTTGGAAAAGTCATTATAAGCTGTCTCAGATGTTTGCTAGAAAAATGGGTTATGAAAGATGAAAATAACTCCTTGTCTTTCTGATTGTTGTAGTTCTAATTTCTTCTTATTGCTATAGTTATAATCAGCACCTTATAACTTCTTTCTTTAGGTTCTGTATATGAACCTCTCAAAAGCATCAATCTACCAAGGGATGGAGAGAGTCTGTGGGATAAATTGGATCATTACTACCGAATAGGTAAGTTTGAACAAAAGGCAAACCATAGTGTGTGTGCACTTGTAGTTTTTCCTACAAAAAGAAAGAAAGGAAGAACATGAAAATGATTTCACCTGTAACATTTAGTATTCCAAAATAACATTGTTCATAGTTTGTGATGCTTTATTAAGTAGGTTTATTGATAGCAGCTGTGAGGTTTCCACCTTTCATATGGCAGTTCCATCCTTTGTCCTGCTGCTTTAGTCACTAAAGGTTGGGGGAGGTTCCAACCCTTATCCCAACAACTGTGGGGTTTACACTTGGGCAATCCCACCAGTGACACCAACTGTGAGGATTCCTCTCAGGGAGTCCCACCATGTGGCCAAATGTGGGGCTTCTACCCTTTAACTCACCAACTGTGAAGACTTCCATGGCTCTCACTGTGATTACCTGGAGTAAGAGATTTTTCTGATCCCCACCTCTGTGAAACCATCTTTGGGGACTCTCTGAATGTGCTGAAGGTACCCCTGAGGATTTATGCAACCTCTGTCTCTGATGGTTCCTACTGCTCTGTATTCAGTGTTGCCCCTGCAGATACCTTGTCTGAATTTAGGCTCTCATCATCATCATCATCATTATTATTTTCCTGCTTTTCTCCCCAAGGGTAGCAAAAACTAGCAAAAATAGTTATTTTTAGAAATTAAACATATCATAGTGGATTATTTGTTTAATTACATTTAGACACCCCACACTCTCTCTCATTCATCTCAAGTTAGCTCAGACCCTTACCAATCATTAATCTTGCACTCCCTTCTCACAATCCAACCCTAATCTAACTCAAATCCTTTTCAGACTCTTCTCTTCTAAAACCCAGTCTCCTGTTGAGATTGGGCTTTGCTAGTGGAGACTAAATTCTTGCTGCCAGGAAGGTTTAACATCATTTCTTGCTGACTTCTTAATGGGGCTGTATTAAAACGTGTTTCATTTGCTTCCTGTAATTTTTCTGGAGAACGATAGAAAATAAACTGAAGGAAAAAAAAACCCCGACATGACAGATCTTGCTTTTACATAGTTAGCCTAAGGCTGAAACACAGATTCAACCAAACGTATTTCTTCAAAATGTAGTATCCTGCACAGGTGCATCAGTCTGAATTCTCTTGAGAAGCATATTAATTTTATTTTGTTGTATTCCTTCCCCCATTTTACTGATAGTTATATTGACTTTTTCTTTTGAAGAGTAAAGTAACAAATATTTGCATGATGTAATATAATTGGCAAGAAAATATCCAGATTCTAGTGGCTGATGCTTCTGTGTTTCCACAGATTCAGTCTGAAGTAACGTGTAGACTAGATTATTTTCAGATGGGACTGAACACCACTGATATTTGCAGACATGTAGCTATTTTATTACATTATCTTTGAAAACAAACAAGCAACCAACCGTGAACCATATGGCCTACTTAAATGTGCTGTGTCTTCAAGCACTAAGTGCCTCCCCATTTGTCTGAATCCAGCCAGGTAATGGCTCTGTGATTCACCACTAGAGGAGCGAGCTTAATTATTCAGTACTAAAAAGCCGCAATGACAACATGGCCTAAAACAGGCCGGGAAAAACACTATTGCAGCATATGAAACATACTCTTCAAGTGGATGTTCTGACAAACTTCTGAGATGTCCTTGTTTTGGTCTCTTATAGAGTGGGTTAGGTGACCATTCAATTTAATTTGAAAATATGGCAGTGGCCAACAGTGCTGCTTTTTGATATCTATCATCTATTTAGGTGGACAGTTAAGCTGACAGTTTACTCTAGGCCAAGCTGCATTTACTTAGGTGATGTTGTTGTCAAGGTTCAAATATCATTGTTGTATTTTAAAGCTCAGCCTATTGTTTATTTTTAACGTACTAACGTATATCATGACAGTTCAAAGGAGGGCATATTACTGTAGCAGAAAGATCTGTTACATTATTGAGTTATTTTGTTACATCATTCTTATTCATTCAACATGATCACAGTTGAGTGAGCAACATCTATAACTGGTTGTACTAATTTTACTTTTTTCCTCAAAGCGTGTTATGCTATGTTACGTCTACCATCTTTTTTTCTGGCACCAGTCTCAAATACTTTGATGAATGGCACTGTGATCTGAGACGACTAAGGTTTTCCACTGGGATCATGTTCATTTAAATATTTATACCCCACTCTATATCCAAAGACTTCAAGTGAGGGTAAATACAATAAAACAACATGAAACAATTGTAACACAATTTAAAAAGCAATTCAACAAGATACAGCAAGCTACAAATATCTGCCACTCAGTATCAAGCCAGATCATGGTTTGTTTAATGGGACCTGTAAGCTCAAGTAAAGAGTCAAGTTTTACCTTGTCCACATAATGAGGATACTGTCTGCTTCTAAGGGAGAACATTCCATAACAGGGGTATCACATCAGAGAAGACCCTCTTCCATGTTCCTTTGTAGTGTATTGCTCATGGGACACAAAGGAGTAACTCTCCAGCAGATCTCAGTGCTTAAGCACCCATATATAGGAGGAAGTGGTCCCTCAAGGTCCGCATCCATTTAGAGCTTTAGATGCCATCACCTGCACTTTGAAATCAGATTAGAATTGTGTGGGCAGCCAGTGCAATTCTTTTCAGTTGTTACATGTTTTCTGTATGGTATTCTAGCCAACAGTTTATTTCCACATAGAGCATATTGCATTGATCTAAATGGCAAGTTATCAGTGCATGAATTAATGTGGTCAGATTATACCTGTCCCCGAAAGGCCCTAGCTGGCAGGCCAGTCAAGGCTGTCGCCAGGCATTCTAAGCCACAAAGTACCCATGCACCTCCAGTGGCACAATTTGATTCAGGAGTTTTCTCAGCTGTGCGGCAGCTCCTTTAGGGGGAGTGAAACTCCATCTATGGCAGGTTGCTTATCTGATTTCTGGACCTGATAACCACCAATCCACAGAGCCTCCATCTTGTAAGGATTCAGTTTCATTTTATTATCCCTTGTCCTGCCAGTTGATGACAGTAGAAGAGAGTGTCATCAGCATACCAGTGTGACTTAGTTCCAGAGTTTCTGAAGACCTTGCCCAGCAACTTTACAATAGGCAATAAAATTGACTGGGACTGAACAGAAATTCCCCAGTGCCACTTTCTGTAGCTGGCCTTGCAGAACCATAGCAATACTATATCTCCCATTCGCATTCCAGAGAGCTGTTCTAATGGGTTACCATGGTCAATGGTATCAGAAGTCCCTGAGAGATCCAAGAGGATTGACAGGAGAGCATTTGGCTTTCTTTGAGAGTAAGTTATCTGTCAGGGTGACCAAGGCTGTTTTGGACCAAAAGTCCCATTTGAAATGGTTCCAGATAATTTTACTAGTGATACAGCAATGGAAAACGGAAATGCAGTGATGTTGTGGACATACAACCAAGGAACATATGGAAGGAGGAAAATAAGAGTTTGGCCAGCATGGAGTAGTGGATTAGAGCACTGGGCTGTTGCTCTAGAGACAAAGGTTGAAATCTTTTTTCAGACCAGGAAATCCAGTGGGTGTGCACAAGTTACACTTTGTCAGCTTGAGAGGAAGGAAAGGCAACCCCGCTCCCTGAACAAATCTTGCTGAGAAAATCATATGATAGGCTTGCTTTAGAGTTGCCGTCAGTTGGAAACAAGCTGAAGGCATGCAACAGCAATGGTCCAGAGAAATATGAGTAGGATTCTTTTCATACAGAAGAGCTTTTCTGTCTCTTTCTTCCCATAAGAACCTCCCATCTCAAAGTCACCCAAAGGGTTAGGGAATGATGTGGAATGCTGTGGGATATGGGGGCAGCCAGCTGTAGCCAGATGAGGAAATCTGGAGAAATTTGCCACCTCCCTTTCTGGGTGAAAGTATCTTGTAACTGCACATGAAGTTCTTTAGCTCTCATTCACAACATGGAAGGGGAAAATGAGAAATGTCATCTTCAAAGATAGATAGTTTTTCTTTCCCTTTTGAGCAAGAAACTAGTCCTACTTAAATCCCTTACAGTAAATAATATCTTATGATTATTCTTTTCCCCGGTGTAGAAAAGTTATAAAATGATCTCCTGAAGTCATACTGATTTGTTGCTGGAACTTCTTGTAAATTAACTTTACAATACTGAGGATAGGTAAAATTTCTCGGAGAATAATTGAAATAGCTAATTCTCGTCATTTTGTCTAAATACTGAATAAAAATTTGCTTGTAAAGTGAGATGGGATTGAAATATCCCATGAAGAAAAAAATATTATTTTATTTTTTTGCCAGAAACCATAATTGAATCATAAATAGGTTTTGCAAGGAAGGGAAATTGCATCACTATTTTCTCCTGAAGTCATCTGGAATGCCAAGAACTCTGAATATAATTGTTTAAGAGCTGAAATAGTACCTCAGCCATTAAGCAATTTAAAAAAGTCTACCCATAAGCTGAGGGCTTTGGAAAGATGAAACATATGACCACACCTGTACTACCAATAAAACTGGACACATACTGCCTTAAAACAAGCGCACACTACAGCTCTGCACATAGTACATGACAAAATGTTCCCTATCCACTAGGCAAGATGAGGATGGCATTTTACCATCAGCATTGTCATCTTTAACGGTGATATCTCTGAAGCTTGAAAAAGTTACTTCTTCAGTCAGTAGTTCCCAGAATCTCCAGCCAGCAGGTCTAAAAAAAAATGACATTTCCATGCTGTGTTATAGATCCTTACTATGGGTTATTCACTATCAGCTTACTGAAGTGGCAAGGAAGATTCTACCTCCTTACCAGGCATCTCTAAGAATTACTGCCTTTGAGATTCAGTGAAGGGAAGCTGTAACAGCTACTTTTTGTGTTACAGGAGAAATTTAGGAAGCTGTAGTTACTAAATGTTGTCAAGTCATGGTTCTTCAGAATATAAAAAATGTTGAGAAAAGACAACCACAATGCAAGGAAACAGTGTAGAAATGTCAATGTGCCTATTCTTACGGTGCCTTTCTCTTCCTGCTGTATTTTAAGCTATTTCTACTCTTTCCTTTTAAATGTTGCATTTCTTTTGGTTGAAAAACATGTTCCTTTAAAATTGAGAAAGTTAAGATTCACTTTGTTTTTTCAAATTCTCTTGGCAGTTAAATCAACAGTATTGCTTTTCCAAAGTCCGACCACTGGTCTCTTTCCCACAAAAACATTTGGTGAAAACCAGAGGGCAAAAATACACGACAGTCTTTACTGTGCAGCTTGTGCATGGGCTCTGGCACTTGCATACAGGTAAATATATTCTTGTTTGTGTGACCAATTGCAGTAAGTACACGTAGGTCTAAAAAACTGTGCAGTGACCGAACTACCTGTATGTTCCTTTTAGGTAGATGTGAATCAGAGCTTATTTTCCTAACTTCTTTTAAGGAATTCTTCCCAGACAAGTAACTAGGCAAATAACTGTTTAAAATTATATTAGCTATTCTATGTTAACAATTTGTAAGCCACTGTGGGAGTGTTGTTGGCTGAACAGCAGGCTATAAATGCTCCAGATAAATAAATAAATATTTCAAGTTAGACTGCACATCTGTTTATTCGTTTTATCTCTACTTTGCTGTAGGCAAGATCCATTTCCCGGTGCTGATTGTCATAATGCATGGATGATAATTATGTGGCCAGTAAGCCAGGTGTGACCCATCAAGATTTCCAGTGTCATCTCCAGGACTCTATATCCCCATACTACCCTTCTTAGGAAAATTTAACCTAAAAATGGCTATTAGACCGCCAGACACTGCCAGGGGTGGAATTTTGGTTATTCAAAGCCTTTCCTTTCCAGATGTCTGTTAGGCCTGACATAGCCTTTCTTTTCAAAATCAGAAGTGACCTTATGATCATTTCTAGTTTTGAAAAATGAGGAGGGTGTGGTCTTCCACGGTCCAGGGTGGGCGAAAACAGGGTGAGTGCAGACCCCAGACCCATGGAAGCTACCTACTCCTGTTATAATGCCAAATCTATGCCACCCTCCAGCTATTCCTCAGCTTTCATTGCTGTTTGTTTCCATGGATTTCAAATTGCCACTGTAGCCTTGTTGTCTGTTTTTACTGAGAATATACCTGCTTGTGGCTCATCATACTTAATTTCCAGGTATGGACTATAAATGTGGATAGCTCTACCTGTCTGCCTCTTTTTTGTATGATTCCCTACCATTTCAACATACTAGCAGTTGTTTATTTATGTATCACATATGTATACTGGCCCATAACATAGTTCTCTGAGAGGTTTGCGTTACACATACATATAAGTGAAAAAAAAAACGTTTATCTTAACGTCCTTAAACTTTCATTGATACTGTTCTTCTGGTGCAATGTCCCATTAATGTAAGTCAGTGGGTTAAGATATCTGCTTTCATTCAAAAAGAATCCCTTCCACAGTGAATAGCATAAAGCTAAATATTGCGTGGTAGCAGCCAGAATCAGAGAGAAAGACACTCTTGATTCAAGGGTATCACAAAAGTAAAAGTCTGGTAGTAATTGAATTCTAAAATAATACAACCCATAAAAGATCTTTTTATGTCACAGGTGGAGGATTTTCTTCCTTGCCTCATCTATCATACAGAGTAAATGGTTTTGGGATAGCTTTTATTGCAAGGTGAAGTTTATTGCCCTGAGAGTTATTACAAAGTGGGACAATGAACTTTAAACCTACAAAACAAAATTAAGTCTGTAGTTTGCTATCTTCTGAACTCATCCCTTTTCTTCCTTTAGAAACCTCATCTGAGCAGCTTGAAAAGTTAGTCTGGATTCACTTGCTAGAACTTGCAGTTGCTTCAGGTCCTACTTCTCTGTTGTCTTCCACCACATATCACATGCCAAATAAAGCAGATAATTTGTGTTATTATTATATACATATTTGAATTGCTAGGTCAGCAGAACCTCATGTCAATTGTGGACAATTGACTCCATTTCCCCCCTTGATTATAAGGGCTGTTACAGCAAATATTGCTGCCGTGTCTTTCACATACCAGTGCAGTCTTCATGGAATGATTTTTTTTTAGAGATTGATATGACTTCAACAATTTATCTTCTTTAAAGAAAACACAGTTTAGGGATTATCAGGTTTCTAGTATAAGTAGAATTCTTTGTTAGGGTTTGAAACTTGTTAGTAACAGTCTTGATTAAATGGCAAATGGGGCTTGCGTTAGCCATACTTATCCATAATTATGGCTGAGCCAAAACGAGAAACATGCTATTCTACTTTCCAGTTCTTTAGCTGTGGTTAAGAGAGGCCTTCTTCTACATCAGCATCAGTCCATTGGTGCCTGTTTTCTTGGTACTTCACAAATCCTGTAACAGATTGATGACGTGCTGCAAAATGATGTGTTAGAATGTTCAGGTTGCAGAATTAAAAGCACACTGCAGGTGAGGCATATTTTTGAATGCTTGTTGCTGTGTGCTTTCAAGTGATTGCAACTTACGGCAACCCTGAGGCAAACCTACCATGGAGTTTTCTGGGCAAGATTTATTTGGAGGGAAGTTGCCATTGCTTTCCTCTAGAATGAGAGAGTGGCACTTGCATGAGGACATCCAGTGCATTTCCATGGCTGAGTGGGAGTTTGAGCCCAGGTGTCCTGGAGTCCACATCCAATATTCAAACCATTACACCACCCTGGTTCTTATTCTAAATGCTGTCTGATGAAAAATGCAAGAAAACCCCACCTAGAAAGTTAAGACAGTGGGAAAAGATCAGAAAAGTAGGACAGCAGAGAAAGAGCAGAACTTAATCCTAGATAGCCTAGTTCCCTTATCAATGTGTTTGTTTTAATGTGGGGACACATTCAAAACTCGTACGGTCATCTGCAGCTGAATTGCTATACTCCATTTGCTTTGTATGTAGACATAGCCAATATGTTGCCGAAAATGTCCTGTTAAATCTTCCTACTCAAAATTTGTCCTGTTTTTTTTTTTGGTACTCTGTAAGTACTTCACTTGTGAAGAAATTAATAAAATAGATTTACTGATGATACAAGGGTGAAAGTTGATTGTGTGATTGGCTCGCTAGATAATATTAATGGATCTGTAATTCTAAAATTCAGAAACTAATGGTGAAAGGAAATAAATAGAATCCAAGCTGGAAAAAAAACCTAGAGATAAACATATCAAAATAAAATCAAAAATAAAGGTGGAATAATTAATGTATGGTACTTTAGTACATTGCATAATTAAATATGATGAAACTGTATAAATTATAGATGATAAGCAGTAGCTATAGAAAGATTCATTACATAGTGATGTTACCATGGTAACTGCTGAGAATATTTTAAAATCTGAAGTACTTATACAGTGCCTCAGTGCTCAATGCATGCTTTTGCCAATGAAACCGGAAATACTTTAAATAAAATTTTAATTCAAACTGGAGTGCCTATGCATTATATAATAATATAGGAATTAAAAAAGTGTCATGCCTTAGTTTTAATGGCAGTGTGTTAGGACTGCAGCTCTAAGGTGACATATACAAGAGAGGAGATGGCTGAAACTTTCTCTTCTACAGAACTGTTACATGACTCTTGCCCTCTTTTGTGTCCGGCCAATCTATCCATGTGTGTATCTGTGTACTGTAAAAGACTATCTATATTTTGTTTTCCTTTGGTTTTCATTTGAAACAAATCAGAAATCCAAAGGGGTGGTCACATGATCTACTGGGAAGTATGTGAATGGAGGAGTCCTGTGAGGACCAGTGGGCCATAGCTTTCCATTACGATTTTGGGGGAGAGAGAGGGGCATTCATGTGAGAAGAAACCATCTCATTGGTTACACCACAGTGGTTTCTTAGTACAATTTGTTCTGGACTGGCATGGAGTGGTGTTGTGGAGAAATGAGTCCCACATCACTGCAGTTAAGAGTAAATTGGATCTGTGTGCTAACAAGGTTGGGGGGAGACTAGAAAAAAGGGGATAGCGAGGAAAATAAGAGGGCTGTTTCCATTCTGTCTTCATGTGGGCTTCCCAGGATATCTGGTTAACCACTGTGGATAACAGGATGGTGCTTGTTGGGCTGATCCAGCAAGAGCTTTCTACGTGTTCTTTATAACTTTTGGGAAGAGAGAAAGTGAAGTAGCAATTGCTAAAGCCGCCCTGTGGGTCTCAGCTCAAGCAGAAGCTCGAAAAACAAGTTTGCCTGCTGATTCTCAATACCATTCCTTCACTGAGTTGGGATATTTAATAATAGTAAGGATAATGATAATAAAAAAAAATTATTTGTTGCCGGCCTCTGCCCCAAGGCTTGAGGCGGGGTACAACATAGATTAAAATACAGTTAAAAACACATTGTGGTTAAAATACACTATAAACAGTAAACCATTTAAAATACAAATATATCATGATTAAGGTATATCATAATCAAAAATACATCATGATTAAAAATAGACTGGGCAGGCCTGCCAGAAGAGATAGGTCTTTAGCACTTTTTTGAGTTCAGATGGCATATTTTGCTGTCGAATGTCTTCTAGCAGGTCATTCCACAGTCTAGAGCCAGCTGATGAGAAGGTCCTCTGGGTGACCATTGCTAGTCTGGTTTTGGCTGGTGTAAGTAAATGACTCCCAGAGGACCTGAGTATATTGGGGCGAATTATGTGGGAGGAGGCAATCCTGCAGATAACTTGGACCCAAACCATGTTGGGCTTTAAAGGTAATAACCAACACTTTGTAGTTTGCCCAGAATTTAATTGGCAACCAGTGGAGTGGTTTTTAATATCAGTATGATATGTTCGGTTCTTGCTGTACCTGTGATTAATCTGGCTGTCGTATTTTGAACCATTTGGAGTTTCTGAACTTGGTACAAAGGTAGCCCAATGTAGAGTGCATTGCAGAAGTCCAATCTTGAGGTACCAGTGCATGCACAACCATCTTTATGTCGCCCAATTCTAGGAAGAGGCGCAGTTGGCGTATCAGCCAAAGCTGATAATAAGCACTCCTGACTGCCACATCTACCAGAGTTGACATTTGGAGGGATGGATTCAGGAGTGCTCCCAAGCTGCAAACAGTCTTTCAGGGGGAGTGTGACCCTGTCCAGAATTGGTTGACATACCTCCAATCCCAGATCAGGATTGTCTTGTCTTGTCTGGATTGAAAATACATTTGCAAGTTGTGGGAGCTTATCCTGCTTTTATTTTTTCTCAACATTTCTTACCCTTTTCTCCATTAACTTGGTGCCTGTATGCATGTGTGTGCAAGCAAGAAGGGAGAAGGAAAGGAGAAGGGGAAGAAAGAATTTGATAAAGTATCAGTGAGTTCATTTAGCTAAGCTTTGGGCCCCTTTCATTTTTTAAAATGCTCTTGCATAACGGCAAACAGAGCACACTCTTGGAACGGGTATGTGCGGAAGTACTGAGTAAAATTATTATCAGAAGCAGAAATGTCTGTAAGAGTGCATGAGTAATTTAACTTGAAGTAAAATAACCATGATTAAAATAACCTGATCACTGTTTTATCATATTCAAAAACATGTATCTAAAATATTTCCCATGTATCACGTAAGGGCCTTAAAAGCTTGTCTGTCAATATTAGACTCTACAGCACTCTTATTTCCTTTGATTTATTGGCTTTCATGGATTTCCGAATGTGAAAAGTTAAGTTTTGAACGTATCTGAAGTCCTGAACAACAATGTGCTTTTAGATCCAGTGACTGTTAGTATCATGTGTGGATGTACTACTGATCACTTGGAATTTCAAACCTCTTACACATATCATCTTACTAATGCTTCAGTGTCCTGCTGTGGTTTTTAAACACTTCTTAGCTTCCCACTACGGACAAATAGAATATTATAGCTTCCTCCCCAACATAACAATATTTCTTAACATCGTCATAGTATTGGCCTCAAATTCATTCTGTCCACTTTGCTTTCCCAATAGCTTGTGAAGAATACCAATACTCTTCTTTAATGAGGATTGTGCATTTTTCAAGCATTTCCATTTTGCAGTTTTTCCTGTCCAGAAAATTAAGTTAGGCACTCGGTCCTAAAGATAGGCAGACTAAACACTGGTAGCCTGGCAACACAGAGAGTGAATTTGGTGGGTTCCATTCGTTGTTGTGTTGTCCACATTGAAAACTTGGAGATCTTTGCATGAGCCAATGGCACTGGAGTGGCACTATGATGTCACCTGATTCCTCAGGTTGGAAGGATGCTGTGCTATCTTGTTTGTCTTAGTTATACTTAAAATGTCTGTAGTATGTTTTGTTTTCCTCTGTAGTTTACATATAATCTCTGTCCAGTACAGTTGACCCTCCACATTCTCTGGTGTTAGGGGCTTGGGACCCTTACAAAAATGGAAAATCTGCAAATATCAGAATGTGTGTGTGTTTGTGGAAAGGGGACCAAGGCATGGTGGGGAGAGTGGGCACCCATGGTCCTAGCCAAGTCAGGAAAAGGAGAGGGAAAAGGGGTGGGTTGGCATGGTAGTTGCATACTTCCTGTCTCTTGCCCGTCTCCTTCCTTGGTTGTGTAGAGCATCAGGAGAAGATTCATGGTGCTGAGAAATTGAGATGCAAGCCATTCTTAGCGGGCTAGGCAGTGGCTGATAGAAGAGGATCAAAGGCAGGTTTTTAAAGGGCTGTGCAGGCTGACTGGAGGTGCCAGGAGGAAGAGTTTCCTTGGAACGGAGGTGCTTGAGATTTGGGGACAGGAGTTGGAGAAACTCACAGATAATCAAATCTGTGCATGTTAAACCCATGAGTATGGGAGGGCCAAATGTATAGTCTAACTTGAAGAAAACCTAATCACCACTCCTCAACTTTAGGAGATTTTGATATGCAGCCGTTTTAATCAAAGGCTATTTTAAGCATGGCTTAATGCACATTGTCATCTGGCATAATTTAAATTTAAATTTTTATATATTCAGGTTCCAAAATCTACATATATAGTTTTGGCTTCCGCTTCATTTAGTGGTTGATTAAATACCTGGTGCCACTCAGAGTATCGTTTTTATAGACATAATTTCCTCTTCCAACTCCCACTGCCTTCTCATTTAAATGGGTTCGACCTTCATGCTCTGGGAAGGATGCCTTCGTATTCCAAAGGTATGCACATACCTTTTTTGGCATTGAACTGCAATTTGTATCCAGAACTTTGTGTGTGTGGTTGTTCAGATTTCACACTTCATTATTGCCCCTTTTAACACTTGAGTTCGTATTCTACTGTATTTTATTTTGAAGAGGAGCTTTTCTGGGTCTCTGTCAAGGCTTCATCTGGGGATCCAACGTGCCCTTTACCTGTTGCTATTTCAATGATATGAACCCTTTCAGGAAGGCCAGCACTGCCTGGAATCTTTGGTTTAGGTTTCAAATGTTATTCTCACTTCTCACATCCATACAGGAATGCAAATTAATCTTGGAGCCTCTTCTCAAATTATATTCATGGCTTAGAAGTAAAGTCCCAGGCTGTATTTGGGGAGTACTACTGTGATTCCTACTGATGCTACCATTGCCACTCATATAATGGGGTCATTGTCATGGGGCTGTAATCCTCCAGTTGTTGAACTTCAGTTCCCATTCGCCTTTAGCTGCATGGCTAGTGTTGAGGGAAGATAGTAGTTCAACACCATAAGTTGGTGTAAACCAGTTGTGGATTCAGATACAGAGAGTGGTGGGAATAATGCTCTTTTATTCTTTCATGGCTCATTCCAAAAAAGAATACTGCTCTTCAGTAGTCACCAAGTTCTACATTCTTTTTCAAATGCACGACACATAGGAAGGTGGTGTTAGTTTAACTGATATATTTATGAGGGAAGAAAAATGACATGGGAATGCTGAATAATTTATATCTTCTTCCTTCCAGTCAGCATCACACAGTAGGAAGATAATTTTCTTCTTCTACTTCAGCATAGCTCTGGCTAGATTTTTATTTGAAGAGCTAATTATGATTTTGTTTTCATGTGCAGATATTCCCATCAAGTACAGATGATCTCTGTTCCAAACAGCTTATATTCGTGAAGGCTTGTTTCTTCCTGGGTTAAACCATAGACTGTTGGTTTTTGGAAGCTGCATCAGTGCTTTCACTTGAAATATTCATTTGCTACTGTTTGATTTTTGAGACGATTTCTTTCATGCTGAACTTGCTCACCTTTAAAAGCCTGTCCTATTCATTTTTTTATGATGGCTCTTTGTCTGAAGTACCCTTGGTAACTGCAAATCAAAATCTACAGCGTCTTAACCGGCAGAGTAACCACCTAAGGGGTTCCATTTAATTACAAGCTGGAAATGTCAGCTTTTAGAATTTATAAGTTTTAATGTAATTCCTCTGCTTTTAAAAATATTATAAAACACTTAGCAATAAATGTAATAATGGAACACATAAAAATAACGAATAAAATGTATCTGGCATGGTTCTTGCATTCTGGTACTCTTGGCGGAGTCCTTGACATCTCCCTTTTCGTTAAAGCTTTAATTCTTTCCCCCTGTGGAATACATGCTGAAATTGGTAGTGAGGATCTGAAAGTCTGTCTGTAGTCAAAGAAATGAAACATACCTAGAAGCTTTCTCTGCTCCTGGTTCAGTGCTTTAGCTTTGAACCAGAAGTATTAGAAGAAATCTTGATGTGAGAATATAGATGTCTTCTCACTAGCTTTAGAATTTTAATGCCTGGAGTGATTGAAAATGTTTGTAATAGGTAGAAAACAAGTTTGATGAACATTTCTGACAATTTCAGTCTACTGATGGGAATTCTTTGCTTCCTTCTCTGTTGAGGGCAGGGCATTTTCCGAGTCAGTCTCCATCCTTTGGAATGACCTCTTGACTATATTGTTAACTAGCCTCTGGTATAAGATGTTTTTGTGGCTTTTGGTCATAGGTTTATTTTTGAGACTCTTTTAAGAGTTATTAAAATGTTTACACACCATACTATATCCAGGGGTGTCAGGAGGGTATACAATAAAGTCATTTTAAACAGTTTAATATAGTTTAAAATGGTAAGAATAATCTGAATAGACTAAAACGTACTAAATCTAAAAAATTGAAATCTGACAATGTGTCAGCTTTCAGCTGACAATCAGTTTAAAATTACTTAAAACATTTTAATAAAATTTAAAAGTATGCAGATGTGCCTCAGAGTCAGTAGGAAAAAGTCAAACTTAGTTGCCACCAGAATGACACCAGCATTGGAGCTAACTGAGTGTTTTAAGGGGAAGCCATGCCACAGCTGGGATGCCACAGGTGACAAGGCCTTCTTCTATGTCCTCCCATGGTGTTTTGCCACAGTCAGTAGAATACAGAGGAGGACCTCTCCAACAGACCTTGCAGACATCAGTGTTTGGGCAAGCATATTCATGGAGAGGTGCTCTTTTGAGTTTGTGGTCCCAGGCTGTTTAGAACTTTAAATGTTATCAGAAGCACTTTGAATTCAGACTGGAGCCATGTAGTGAAGTTCTTCTAAAATTGGTGTTACATGGTTACTGTACGGTCTACTGGTCAGCAGGCTAGCTGTATTAATTCAGTTTCTGTGCCGTCTTCAGGGGCAGCCCCAAACAGAATGGGTTACAGTAATCTAATCAGACAGTTACCAATATGTGGACTCTCCTGTGTCTAAGTTGTCCCTTTCCAGGAAGAGGCTATAGTTGGCACACTGATCAAAGCTAAAAGCAAAGACGAACAAGAATCCCCTGAACCAATATTCTAGAAACTACATGATTAGCAATCAGGTGGTGTTATAGCGTTAAGCCTATTATGATGCTCATACACAATACATGTTGTAGTTCACATATACAATATAATGAAATAATATGGCATATAACTGTATTGATATAACAATACCACTATGTGAACCGTATGGATGTTCTGGCTATATATAGCAAACAAGTGGAATGGACACAGAATGTGATGGAAAAGGTTATAATAAATCAAAGCATGCAAATCATTTCTGTACATATGGATAATCCTTCAGTTAGTTAAAATACCCACTTGAAGGAACGGCACTGACAAAACACAATGGAAACAAATAACAAGCATGGTTTTCGCATAGCATTTTAATGCTATAAACCGTCCGTGTCTACTAGTTAGCAGGTGCAGATGTCCAGGGCAGCAAGGCTATACAGTCCGTTTGTGAAAACAGCAAAAAGCAACTCTTCCTCTGTGAAAATTACAGAGAAGCAAAAACAAGAAGGACAGTTCTCCCTGGGTAATATAGAATGGTTTCGTCTTCTTGAGTGACTTCCTCAGCTTCTGATAAATCTTTATCAAGCCTTCGTTCAGGCCATTACATCTGGGCACTGGTCCAGCACCTGTTGATTCAGACAAGCATACTGATGGCACCCAGTCTTCAAGCTCTAATGACCTTGCCCAGCAGCTTCATATAGATATTGTTATTGAGTAACATAGGAGGCAAGAGCAGCCTACATCTTAATGGTTGTAGGGCTGAACAGGAGTCTCCCTCACAGATAGGAGTAGGTGCCTCCTACTCCCATTGCATGGAGCTGTACCAGTTGGGAACATTAGCACTCCCCCATCTGTCATCTGGAGTAGGTCGTCTGTCAGAGCAACCAAATTTGTTTCACTACCATATCATGTCCCGGAATCAGACTGAAATGGGTTCAGATAATCTGTTTTCTCCAAGAATGTCTGAAGCTGCTTAGGCACCAGCTGCTCAAACTGTTTGCCCAAAAAGAGGATGTTAGGATAGGGTAGTAGCTGTCACATAAATCTGATAAATCTGATAGTATCATCAATAGTTTTGTTGATTTTATTAGAAAGTGATATAGACATAATTTGAACGTTCAGTAAGTATTGTTGTTGCTTTCAAATTGTTTCTGCATGTATTGACCTCATGTTGAATCTATCACTGGGTTTTCTTAACAAGGTTTGTTTAGGGGGTTTGCCTTTGCTTTCCTTTGAAACTGAAAGTATGTGACTTGCCCAAAGTCACCCAGCAGGTATCCATAGCTGCATGAGGATTCGAACCCTGGTGTCTGGAGTCACTATCCTGTGCTTAAACCACCATTCTGGCTGTCTGTAGTAACTATACATTTATTTAAAGTCTTTCTGAAAACAAGCAGAGATTTGAACTCTTCTCCAGAGTCCATATCCAATGCTCAAATCATTAGACAGGGACTCTGGAGAAGAGTTCAAATCCCTACTTGGGCATGGAAACCCACTGGGTGACTTTGGGAAAGTCACATTCTCTGCAGAAGGCAATGGCAAAGCCCTTCTGGACAAGTGTGGTCAAGAAAATCCCATGATAGGTTCACCTTAGGGTTGCTGTAAGTCAGAAATGACTTGAAGGCACAGAACAACAACAATAAGGATAAGAAGTATGTTACCAGATCTTTAACAAAACAAGTACAGTCAACCTTCCACATTTGCGGGTTTCACTTTTGCAGATTTTATTATTCACGGATTATGTGCTGTCACCTCTGCTGCCTCCCTGTGTCTCGTGAGACTGAGAAATTCAACAAGGCTTGTGAGTCCCTATTAAAAATGGTGTGGGGCAGCCGTGGAGGTGGTGGTAAGCCCCACCAGCCACCTACTTCTGCCTTGTGAAGGAACTCTGATGCCTCAAAGGAATCCATGATGGGTTGAATATGGTGATCATCCTTTTTTGTGTGTTAAATACAGTTTGGGAGGACTTAGAGTTATTCACAGTTTTTCCACTTTCATGGGGGTCCTGTGCCCCTAACCCTAGCAAATGTGGAGGGATGACTGTAAATGGCTAACAGCTCCAGAGAGCATGCCGTGAGTAATCTCTAGGGTAAAAAGATAGCCCCTGTAGAACATGTAAATGTGGCGATAGTGGTGATACTGGTAATAGTTTCATTCTATTCTGCTTTGGTCAGACCTGAATTGCATGTCCGCTTCTGGGAACCAAAGTTCAAGAACAATATTGACGAACTGAAATGTGCTTAGAAGAGCACATTCAAGAAGGTAGAAGTTCTAAAAGCAAAGCCCTATGAGGAATTACTTAAGGAACAAAGTTTTTTTTTTAGCTTGGAGGAGAGAAGCTCAAGAGGTGATACAATAGGCGTATAAAATCCCTGGAGTGAGCTTATTTTCTGTTCCTCCAAAGACTAGAAGATGAGCCAATGGATTTAAATTTCAAGAAAAGGGATTCTTCCTGAACATTGGGAAGAATTTCTTTATTGTAAGAGCTGTTCAGGAGTGGAATAAACAGCCACAGAGAGTGTGGACTCTCCTCCTTGGGAGGTCTTTAAACAGATTGTATAGCCATCTTTATCAGTTAGATATTCCTGCATGGCAGGGGGTTGGGCTAGATGGCCATTGTGGTCCCTTCCAGTTCTATGATTCTGTGCTTATTGGAGATAAGTCTCACTTATTCAGTGGAATTTCACAACCAAATAAATGTTCTGGGGAATGTAATGTCATAATTCTCCTCTGCCCTGTGTGACCTTCTCATATCCACACTTTGACTTGCCGTTCTTGATCTTCCGTTTCCGTCATTCTGTGTAGGCGTTTCATTTCATACCGGCCACGTGCAGTAAAGTACTTGCATTAACAGACTGAAGAAGGGAAGAGGTGTTTGTATGGGTTGAAGCTGAATGCCTTTCATAAGAGGGAAATGAAATAAGAACTATTTCATAGTGCTATCATAAGAAAAGAACACAGTTGGTCCTCCACATTTGTGGGTTTAACTTTCGTAGATGTGATCATTTGTGAGTTTCTCCAACCCCTCCCCACCCCAACCTCAAATGCTTCTTTTCGAGGGCAGTGTTTCTTCTTGGCAGCTCTGATCAAGCCATGCAGCCCTTTAAAAACCTCCCTCTGGTCCTCCTCATCTTCCACCAGCCACTGCCTGGCCAGCTAAGGATGACTCACAGCCCAATTTCTAAATACCACAAACCCTCTCCCAATGCCCCCCACAACCAAGGATGGAGATGGGTGAGAGCAAGGAAGTATAGAATCACCATGCCAACCCACAACCTTCCTCTCTCCTGTTACTCTCACCATGCCTCATCCCCTTTCCCAAAGAGACGCTCATTTTAATATTTGAGGTTTTTCCATTTTTGCAGGGGTCCTACTCCCCTAACCCTAGTGAATATGGAGGGCCAAATGAACAAAATAATATAAAGCATTTTTCTTAATACTGTTTTTTGAAATTACTTGGAAGCCTGCAAACTTTAATCTGTCAGAGGCATTTTTGTTTCATGATCCTTGATTATTTTCATGTACTTTGTCTAAAACAGAATGAAACAGGGAAATAAAAGCATACCAAGTGTGTAAACAGTTTTATTCAATTTCACCTTCTGCATCCTAGACATAACAAAACAGACAACAACAACAACAAGAATTGGTTTTATTATGGTAAGGTTGATCAAGCCTAAGTGTACCTGAGTTAGCTTGCGCCACAATATAAAACATTCCTAGTACTTAATTATCGGGAAGGGCTTGTGGTACTTTTAACTTCCTTCTGAAAGCATTTCCAATTTGTTTCATGGGTTATCTCTCTCACCCAGGCGTATTGATGATGACAAGGGAAGAACCCACGAGCTGGAGCATTCTGCTATAAAATGTATGCGAGGAATTCTCTACTGCTACATGCGCCAGGCTGATAAGGTAAAACACTACTGTGTGGACACAAGCATGCACTTAATTCTAAAGGATTAAGTTAATTATAAGCATTGAAAATGTTCCAAATGGGAATCAAATTAAAAGGGCAGTGGGTGTAATGTCACAATGTGGCCTCTTCGGAAAGGTCTGTTCCCGTGCTCTGGGCCCAACATACTGAAAGGCTGCAGGCGAAGAAGCACTTGACGCTGTAAACCAACTCTTCAGTGTATTTCAGAAATAGCATCTTTTAACTACTCTTGGAATTTAAGCCAATGGCAGACAGGAAATCAGTGGTGTCAGTAACGATGAAGATGCATGGCAAGTTGGAAGTCTGATGACAAACACTATGGAAAATGCACAGAGCTATGAAAAGTAGAATTGGGAAGAGGTTTCTGAGTGCCAGTTGTGATGAAATTGCAGGAGCCTATTGGTGGTGGGGGGGGAGCTGTTCATATGACAAATGCAAATATGGGAACGTTGTACTTTTGTGAGGTTGTCCCTTCCTTTCTGTCACTTAAAAAATGATATTTTCCAGTTCTTGAAGTGAGCAGATGTTTGTGTCCACTCCATCCGTGTTACATGGCTCTCACAAGCTGATATTTCATATCAATAGGGTTTTTAACGTAAATCTGCCTCCATTGTATTGCTTGAACCGACTCTGAGCCATGTAGTCATTCTTGAGATATTGGTGCATCCTGATTGTGTAAGCATCCAGAAAAAGAAATAATGTAGCCTCTATGGGTCAACCATTCCTAGAATTAGGAAACATTTTTCTGCCTACTGGTTTATAACATGTGGCAACTATCACGACACCTAAAATTTGATGTACGCACAAGATTCACTGGGTAGTTGGGGACATTTGTCTTTCACTGTAGAGGTCAACTCTAAGCTCTCATCTCAGACCAGCCATTTCCAAATAGCTGTCATGTGAGCTAGACAGCCAGCTCACATTTAATATTATATCCTTTAAATGCAGCCTGGAAGAATGGGGACGCGAAGTGCTGGAAATGTGGGGAGAAGGTGGGTTCGTTCTTTCATATGTGGTGGACTTGTCAGAAGGCAAAGAAATTTTGGAAGGGAATACATGATGAAATTCAAAAAATTTGTAAAGTAGATTTTGAAATCATACTGGAATTCTATTTGTTAAATATGTTAGGTCAGAACAGGGAGATAAGAAGACGTCAGAAGATACTGTTGTATTTGATCACAGCAGCAAGGGTGACATACGCCCAACACTGGAAAGAAAAGATAGAAATCAATATAGAAGAATGGAAATTAAAAGTCCAGGATATGGTAGAGACTGAAAAATTAGCAAATTCTTGGAAAAACAAAGCCATCCAGAATTTTGAGAATGGGAAGGGGTAATGGACTGGTTAAAAATATAAATTTATGAGATGATAAAACAGAAAAAAGTTTTGTGTAAGAATGAAAGTTAAGGTATAATTCAACTGGGGAATATAAATATGGAAGAGGGAGGGGTTGGATATATCCATAATAGTGGTGTATATCCAGCTATTTTATGTGTGCAAAATATTAATAAAAATTTCTTTAAAAAAATAAATCACTCCCTCCTGGACGATATGAATGATCTGAGCATATTTACCACTTCTCTAGTTTCTTTTTTTCTTTCTCTGTGGGGAAATACTAACGAACAGCAGATCATATTAAGTCATGTTTCTTTTTGTACAGACACTGTTCACTGTGGTGTGCAGATTTATTCTCATTAAAAACTTTTTTTAGAAATAGAATGAAGCATTAAGGATGCATTCAGGCTTTACTATTTAAAGGCTGACATGTCTTTTCACTCTTCTATCAGATATGAACAATTCAATCTGACAAGGTCTCCTTTAAGTTAGGTATTTGTCCCCTTTCTCATGGGTTGATTTGACACAGTGCTCTGCAACCATCTTTGATAGATCTAATTCAGGAGAGATTATTTATGAGCTTGTGTCCCCAAGAGGATTCTGTCTTGCGTTTCACAAATGGAATGGCTTTGTTTCCATTACTTTGTGTACAGACTCTGTTTTCCTTGTAATAAAGCTAGAGTTTATCATTGGAAGGTCATTCTTGGAAGTCCATGGAAAAGAAAGTATTTTCATATATGCTAACCTTAAGTCTTATTTTCCTAGTAGCAAGCCGTGTTATTTTCTGTGTTCTACCTATGGGGAAAAACACTATCAAAAACTCCTTTACAATTATCTCAGGTTTGCACTTTCTTAGTTTTTTTAAATATATTTTTCCATTCAACAACAGAATCCATGCCATATCATAGTCTGCTTTTGAACAGTTTTTTAAAATTTATTTTATTCATTTTATATCCCATGTTTCTACCGGTAATGGCTAACAATTTATTTAAAAGCAGTGCAGATGAAAAACTATACAAAGTCATTCATAAAAGTATAAATATAAGTTATTTTTTTTAAAAAATTAAACAATGTAGAAAATTAAAACATTAAACATTAGGATTCAATAACCTTTAAAACAGTTTTGCACTGCCTTAACTCCGCTCTAGTCAGCTTCCAAAGCCTGATGGTATAAAAATACTTTGACTTGTTGATGGCAGGAAAACTAGGATGAGGCTATCCTGGTTTGTCTAGGAGGGAATTCCAAGTCTGAGAGCAGCCACTGAGAAGGCCCTCTTTCTTGTTCCCACCAAATGAGCCTGAGAAGGTGGTACAGAGAGAAGGGCTGCTCCAGATGTTCTTAGTGCTCTAATGGGCTCATAAAGGGAGATAAGGTTCTTCAGATATCTTGGACCTAAGCCGTATAGAACTAAGTGTGGTATTCCTTGTATGCTCCTCAATTAATCTCTTTTGCTAATCCAAAATTGGCACAGTCCAGTATGAATACTGTTGTCACTTGGTGTTTGGGAGGAAATCCAGGCTGTTTTGTCAGCTGTCGCACTGGCCTGGAGTGTAAAAGGTTTCCATCTGCTGAAGCACATCGTTGGCTCATCTAGTTCATTATTGTCTACATTGTCTGACAGAAGGTCTCCAGCGTCTCAGAAAGGAGTTCTTTTCTCAACTTGATCCTGAGATACCAGGGATATAATCTTTGGATTTTTTTGTATTCAGAGCACATGTTCCACCACTGAACTGTGCTCCCCCTCAGGTAAGTCAGGTAGTCAGATAGTTGCTTCCAACCTTTCTTATGAGGCTTGAGCAGTTGGGAAGAACTCCTACATTCCTGAAGTTAGCTCAGGTGTTTTAGCTTGCCTCTGTCATCTATTTTATATTTTATTTTATTTTATTTTATTTTATTTTATTTTATTTTATTTTATTTTATTTTAGCAAGGGAAATAAATAGATAGGTCTGTCTGGAAAGCTTAAAAACTGATGCTCCAGTAGTGCTTTGACTTTTGGACTTCAGTTTGTTTTATGTATTTACTAATTGTCACTACTTCAGTGATTTGATATGGGGCAAGATCCCATTTTTGGGAGCTGCATGGCTTGTGTGCCCTTCATTCTTGTAGGGTATCTTTTAAGGGACCCTGAAGTACAGGTGACCAGGCTCAGGCCAAACTTCCGGTTTGTCAGGACTGCCTTTTTCCCAGGTAGCAAGGAAACCAATGAGTGGCTTTGTGTCTAGGTGGATTCCACAGATTGTACTCCATGGTATTGATTCCCTCGTCATATGGTTGATCTGCTGCCTCTGGACCCATAATATGTCAATGTAGATAGGTTTTGATAATGAATTTCTTTCCTGTTAGGAGTTAAAACTACCTAATAGTCTCAACTAGGGTAGAGTCATTGAATTAACTACTGAATGCAAAATAAAGTAAGCACCTATAAAAAAAATCCCATTGAATTACTGGATCTGCCTTACTTGGGTTTAGCAATTAGATTTAAATCTTGGAAACAATATAAAAAATGTACCTTGTTTAATTTGGATTAGTTTCTCTTTTTCCTAATCCATGCTATGGTTCTGTATGTTAAATCTTTGAAATATGCATGCATGCAGCTCACACAAAAATACTGTGCCAGGGAAAGAATGTATTAAAATGATAACAAATAGAAAAGTGAATGTATTCATTAGTTGATGGCAAAGCTATTTAACAAGCCTATAATTTGTCTAACCCAGGCTTGACGTTGCACATCATTATCAAGAAAGATCTTTGAAAATGTTATGCTAAAGCAGAAGTAATTTCATTCCAGAATATAAAGAAGAAACTAGTTGTACTAATAGTGCCAGTCATTTATAGTGTAGAAGCATAATAATCCAACTCATCTGCCCATTTTTGATGGATTTTGAAGAGCTAATCTAATATAACTGATATGTGACCAGTGTCAGTATTTTGGAGTCCTAATATTAAGAATGGCTCAAATAGGCGTCTCTTAGTCATAACTGGAACAGTACAGTTTGCAGTCCTGTATTTTCTCTAATTGCAGCTTTCAGGTTTTGGCTTATCATTACCTAAACTTCCACTGTCACAGAAACCTGTTCTTTTATGTTGCTTAGTGTACAGCTGAAGAGGAACCTGAGAAAGGGGAATAAAAAATAAACATGAATAAATATCGGTCTGTAAATCTGCTGTCTGTCTAATTAATCACACAAAATTGGGTTATGCAGAATGAGATCAAATGTTTTTTGAAAATGCAAATCTGGTCATATAAAATAATATTTAAAAAAATGCTAAAAAATGTAACATCACTGACAATACAGTGAAGTTAGAACTGGTCTTGGCTAGCTACCCCTTTGCTAGGGATACAGTATGTATGTATGTATTTTATGGTTATGTCTGGGAAGGGAGTGGAGGCCAAAAAGATCAGTAGCTGAGACTCCTCTAACTCCTCTAAGTTTTGAATATTTTAAAGCCCAGAACAACAGTGGCCTTCTCAGGATCTAAATACTCACACTTGAGAATGCTGTGATGGTTCTTCAGCTGCCTCAACTTGCTTGGCCTCTGTAGCGACATATTGTTTCCACCACTGAAGAAGACTTAGGTCAAACTCATTTGGTTTTTATATTTCTGTTCTGGTATATACTATAATAATTACATGATACAGTTATGATACTGTAGTTCTAGCATGACTTTGCTGTACTCGCAATGATACTACATTTTTAGTGTTTAGATTTTTATATTTTATTCTGGGTTTCCATGACCGTGCAGGGATTTGGCCCCTGGTCACTGGAGTTGTACTCCAGTGCTCAGATCACTACACCACACTGTGTAACATTCTCACAATGTATGGCTGCACAGAATATTGTCTTTCTACAACCACATTTTTTAAAAACGAAGTCCAGTGTGTACCTCCTTTGAGCAAAGGGTAAAGCCTGCTTGTATTGGAACACGTTAAACTTGGGCTCTCTTAATGTCTCCCCCCCCGGCTGAAAAAAAAACCTTATTATATTTCAGACGTTTTGCTAGATTGAAAATTCTTACAATAATTTTTAGACAGAAAATGTTTTAGTGATCAAGATGAAAATTAAGAAACTGATCCAATGGTGGGGATTACTAAACTTCCAAGTATAGTTCTAAACGTAACTCTAAGTCTAGTTCTAACTACAATAGGCTTGTTGATCAATAAAACATACATAAATGATAGCTTACCAACTTCCCATTGATTCCATTGACCTAGTTTAGAAAGCACTACCAGTTGGATTTAGGCCAAACCTGCAGCAATCTCACTTATTGTGGAATCCATTTCAGATTTCCTGTCGCTCACAGGAAACTGGGACCCCACACATAGAAGCTGCCAAAATAATAAACTTTGCGGCAGAAAGGCGTTCAATGTTTCTGGGAAAGAGGGTGCATCCTTTGGTAATTTGACCAGCTTTAGCAATTCTTTCAGTTTTCTTCACAGTAAATGAGGCTGAGGAAGAGTGTCTTGCCTAAGGTTTTTGCAGAGGGCTTAGTGGAATGGTGGATTTGAATCTCAGTCTTCCAGTTGGTCATTTATATCTTTAATTTCTGTAGCCTTCATGTTCATAAAGCAATGGGTGAACCAGAGTAACTATAAAAGCTGTTACATCTAACGTGTTCAGTGGAAATTTTATCGGAAGCATTCTGTATATGAATAGGTGAATGCTCATGTTGCATGAAACATGAGTTTTAGGTACAGATTCCTACATCAGCCTCAATTAAATGAATGGCAATTGCACGGGAAGATTCTTTGGGGGCTGGTGGGTTACAATCCACTATCTTGGGGGAAAAAAAAGTAGATGTCTAAATAAAGTTTTCTAATAATAATTCTACCACCACCAGCCGAGCTTGCTTGCTCGCCAGCTAAGTCTGCTGGCTCACATGAATGTAGATTATGTGTACTATGAAAAAGAGTTTGTTGATAAAGTAGTAAACTTGGGTTGCGTTAAAAGAGTTTTTCGTAAAAAGTTGAGGACTTCTTTCCATAAGGAAATACAGTTGTATGTGTATCTAGGAATCTTTGGGTAAATGAATTTAAAACAAACAAACAGTGAGTGGAGGTTGTAGGAGTAGAGTTTATGGTGAGAGGGACAGTGAGAATTAGTACTGGGAAAAGCAAGAAATTTCATGTAGTGAGCAAGAGCTGAAATGGTATAGAAAAACAGTTCTTAACCTGTGGTCTGCAGACCCTAAGGGGTCTGCAATATCCACACGGTGTGTCTGCAAAAGCTTGAAGAAATATTAGAAACTTTTACAGTTAAAATATATGCAGGAAAAAAAAAAGAAGGATAGATGAATGGTCATATATTGATCAGAAGACGGAGTCTTTTGCCAGTGATAGACATCATTTGTACAAAGTTTCATTACCATATCTCAAACTGTTCAAAAGTTATGAAAACGACTGATGGCAAAAAAATGTGCTCAGTACTTGCATGCAATAAGAACATGCTAGTGAGTGACACTGAGTGGCTGGGGGGAAAACGTGACTTTTCTTGCTACCTTGCATACAGCCAGAAGCCACTTTGGATTAAGTATTGGTGGTCCATCGCAAGAAAAAATATTTAAAGGGAGTCCATGGTAAAAAAAAAAAAAAGGCTAAGTGTAGAAGATATTCCTGATCATTTGTGAATGGGCTGAGTTAGTTCCTCCTGAGAAACAGTTAACGAACTCAAGGAAAAAGGGCTAATATAGCTCAATGGTAGAGTACATGGTCTGCATACAGAAGGCTGCCGTATCAGTCACTGGTATCTCTAGCTGGGAAACAAAGTGATCAGGTAACGCTACGCAAAAGACCTCTGTCTGATATTCTAGAGAACCACTCTCAGTCAGAATGCACTAGAGGGACAAATACTCTTATGTGATTACCAAGCTTCCTGTTATGCCAGTACTTCTCAAGTTTATCTGATGTTGGCAACTGGCAGTTTTTCCCCCCAGTGGCAGCATATTTGTGGCTGTTGACTACGGTTGTCTTTTTCATGCCTGAAAACTCAGCAAGGACGAGTAACCAATGGCTTAGGGACCGTTACTGATCCAGGAACCAGCACTTTGAGTAGGATGGCTCTATGCCACATTGTGGTCTAATGTACCTTCAAAAATAAGTCTGAATCTCATCCCCTGCCATGTATTGTTTCTGAGCAATTAGAATTACACACCTACATATTCTGATAGTTTTCTTCTACAACATGAGTGCTAGGAATCTTGCTTGTTTTTAAAAAAGTTCCGCAGGGAACTATTCTGGCCGTGGCTAGTGCCTGCAGCTCAGTTGTATGCATTTTTATTTACAAGTCACATCCATCTAATTCATTCAGATTTGTGTAGTACTACAACTATAGCTGTATATTTAAAATCAACAACAATAGCAGCATTATTTGCAGAATAGCATGAAAGCCACCAGAGATCTTTGGTTGCAGGAATACATTTTTAACATAAGTGTTTGGAACATATTTCACTGCATATCCTGGCACCCATCTTTTGTTGTTTTATAGTAATTCTATTGCCTTTTTATCAGTTCCTAGTAACATAGTCCATTAGTCATTAACATTTATCAAGCTTTTCTGTGCACCCAGTATTTTTAAATTAGTTGACCTTTACCAGCTTCAGAACTTAAAGCACCATTATTCTGTTTCCTTTGTATCTCCCTACCCCACCCGCTCAAATAACTTTTATCTCGTCATATTTAGTATTCTCTTTGCATAGTCATATTGTTAAAATTCTCCAGCTATGATCTCATGTACATTAGAGATAGATGCAAATGACAGAGTACTGAAATGTTATTTAAGGCCCATATTGCTTCACTAACCAGATAACATCTTTATATGTTGAGATGTTTCTGAGATGAAAGGGATGAATTTTGATACCAAATCTGAAGCAACTAGAAACAGTCTTCTAAGCAGCTAACAGCTAAGCTGCCTGCTTGTACCCAGAAGATTTGTTTGGGTTTTCAGGGTTTTGTACTGAATATCTTTGCAAAGAGAACTCTAAAATATATATATATATATATGTATATTCATTCATTATACATAGAAATAAAGCAACAAACACTTGAGAACTGGCTTAAGACAATGGATATGAGAAACTGAGTATATTTGTTGTAAGGTAAGCTGCTGTCATTGCCACTGGTATATACTCCATATGCTCACGAGATAAGACCGTATGCTCAGAGCTGGAGGCAGAGTTGAGGAGGAATTTGCCTTTAGCGGAAAACCCCAAACAACCTCATTTCCTTTAAGAACCAAAGCTTGAGGAACCCCAGGAGTTCATCTAGTCACCACCTTCTGTTTCAAAAGAGTTCATGTTGTCAACATTCTTAAATTCTGAGCTCATCCCAGAAACTGCAGCCAAGTCACCATTCCCCCACCCCACATGCCAATGCCTAAAAATTCTGACAAAGCACTTTTATAAATAGAATGTGCAGCTACAGCATCTAGACTAGTGTGCAGCCCATTTAAAGACTTCAGACCACCACTGAAGCAAATCTGAACCTAAAATGTTTGCTTCCTTCTCACAAAGCTGTCAGTTGCCATTTATGAAATACGGAGATGTACTCTGTTAAAATCCCTATGGGTTGATTTCTATTTTGTTTTCTAAGCATATATAGAATAATGTCATACCTGGAATAATGCTTTGTATGCATGCTTTCTTGGCTTACTGTCTTACTTTTTATAGATTTCAGTTTTATTCATGAACAATATTGCATACAGATATTGTTTTTAATTAAGTTTTTGATATATTGCCTCTTCTAAACCACATCAGAAGGCCACACAAGTATTTCCTAGCCAAAACAAGGAGGATCCTTTTTAAAAAAATAAAATACATTTTTACATCTTTGGAACTTTGTTTCTTGGTTGCATTGTTTTTATTCTTTACTGCTTTGATCATTTGGTTTGTTAAACTCCATTTAAATTTGTTAAATCAATCAATCAATAAAAAATGAAGTGTTGAAAAAATCCACAAGACTCCGTTTTCTACTGCCATGTAGAAATTTCCTAAAAGGAAACTTTTCCAGTCTTTTGGTGCAAAAAACCATTTTAGATCCTTAAAATGTGTCTGGAATAATGTTTATTAGAAGATAGACCTGTGCCTTTGAAATGTAGGGTTCCATTCATAAAACAGTGGACTAGAAAGAAAATGGATCCCATCCATTCAGTCACTTGTATTCAAAATGTAGTCCCTGTTACTACAGAATGAATTGTTTTTATTAATTCAACAATGAACTTTCAGTGGCTTGTGCTACTTTTATGAAAGAAACTTAATCATCTGTGTATTTGTTTAGGATTGACCATAATCTCTGTTTTTTTTATATATATCCCTCTGAAGGTTCAACAGTATAAACAAGACCCCAAGCCATCCAAATGCCTGCATTCTATTTTCGGTGCCCACACAGGCGACGAGGTCCTTTCTCATGAGGAATATGGACATCTTCAGGTATGAAAAGGAAAGAAGTTTCTTAAACATTCTTCAGAGACTGGGTGGCCTTGGATAATACTGTTTCCTCCTCCTGTTCAGTTGAAGACTTGAGCTCTTTAAAGATATGCCAAACTATGGAGCCTGGCAAATTGATTTTCTTGCTTTAACATACCAATAATAGCAAGCTGTTTTGAAGACTGGCTTACTGCTGTATAGCTATTTGCAAACCATATCACTGCAGTGGCCAAAACAATTGTTGCAAGTCAAGCAATTGCCGGTAAGTAGTTTTTCCATAAACAGAGAATGAGCATTGTCACTGTATTATAGATTCAAAAATTGCTGCTGCACAGAGCTAGTGTTTTACACATGTGTCAGGTTCACATAGTAGAAAACAGCTGACCATTTAATTAATAAGAGTGGAACTTATTCATGCTTCCTTTCATTTATGATTTTAGTTTTGATTTCAAACTTCCCTTTTCTTACTGCATTTGTCATATTTTGTATTTCCAAATAGCATTTGATTTGGCATAATGGTGACCTGTGAGGTCCAACCAACAGAAATTATAGCTCCTCCTGGCCAACATTAATGAGTTTTCTATTACAGTGACTGCTCTGGTATGGGCTGCAGAACATTCACAATATAGTCGATTACAACTGTGATGTTTTCTGCTGGGTGTAATTTGGCACTGGACTGGTCCTTTTTTGTTTGTCTCTTTATTTACTAGCCGACAAGTTTTATTATTTTTTAAAGTATACTATCTAATCATTTGTTATGGCCAGTATTTGAGGTAGTTGAACCGAACTGAGTGTAGCAGATGCCTTCCTCCAATGAATCATTGCCATTATTAGCAGTGTTCATCTGCCATTTTATCCAATATTTCCTGGTGCCTCTTTTAAAAAAAGAGATTTACTGTTGCAGAAACCTCAGAGTTAAGAGTAATTTTTAAGGGGATGCCTGGAATTTAAAAAGCTACTGTATGTGTATTCAGACAGTTGCATGTGCTCAGCAGAATTTTTGACTTTTGTTTCTGCTATCTCATATATGAATGTGTTGTAGAAAGCGCTTTAGAAATTTCCTTCTGCTTTAGCAGTAGCTTGATGCTGAGGCAAGAAGGAAGTTTGATACTGAGGCAAGGCCAGCTACCTCTGTGACGTGAGCACAGTTCTTTGGAGCCTACGTAGAATGTGGGAGTGGTGGTTGGTCAGCTGGAAAGTTTCTCCCCATTTTTAAAACAATTTCAGTTTCTTTTCTGTTTCTGGACACCATTGAAGATTTTTGGCTCCAGTCTTCGTAGCCCTAAAGGGCTGTAAAGTACAGTGTTACAAGAAACAATTTTACAACTAAAGTTATTTTGGAGAGGGCAGTGAGATCAAAAGAGCATTATTTCTATGAAGCAGGGTGACACTTTGTAATGTTACATTTTTAGTGTAGTAAGTAATGTTTACTTACTACATCTCAAACATTGTGTGGGGTCACATGAGAGCATTGTGAACTATTTTTTCTATTACTCTTTAAAAAAAAGCAACATGCTAAACATAGCTGTCTCTCTCACACATACACATATGTGTGTATATGTACACACACACACACACACACACGCTTCATATTCTCTGTATTGCATTCATCTTCTGCTTCTCTCTCATACAGTCTTTTCGTCTCACACACACCATTCTCACATACACGTATACCATTCTAATCTCCCCTCCTCACTGTGATATGCTGGATCGGAGATTTAAACACTAACACATCAGAATGGACAGAAAGACCAGGAGACGACCTCTCTGCAGGTCAGCTATGAGGAGCTTCAGAGAAGTCCTTATTTATTTCCATCTTGCCACATGGCCAGAGATGAAGATGGGAATAACCGTGAAACTTATCTGAGGAGCAGAGAAATTTTAGTCTTCATCCCTAACTGTGTGTTCCAGTGGGGACAAAGCTATGAAGAGGACTGACATTATCCATACAGGGCTGGGCGAGTTAAATCTTTCTGCCCACCTTTCTTCTTCCAGGTCCTTTGGATGGCCTGAAGTACCTTCTGCTAGAGTTGGCTTTTGTCAGTTCCAGCCTTCCCACTGGACAGGATAGGGTTGAAAGAATGCATTGGAGAAGGTGCACAAGTGCCAGAGCTGGGGCCAGAGCCAATGAAAAAAATTGGAAACCAACTGTAAATTGGAATTGGTGTTATGAGCAGTATGGCCCCTGCTTTGTCATGTTGTCCTTAAGACTGCTTGCTTGATCTCTACTTCAGTGGGTTTTAGGCACTAGGATAAACTTTGCATAGTTGCTGGTGCCATTTTAGGTTTCATTTCTGTTTATTTCTGTTGTTCCTCTTTTTATTGCGATTTAATTTGTAATTCCTTTGTCACTGCAGTATTTAAAAAGGATTACTCTTCATTTTTGGTTTCCTTTCCAATACTATATGGAAAGAATGGATATTTACAAAATGGAAATTACACAGTTATCATCAAGTAAATGGGGTATGAATAAAAAAGTTGCTATATAGAACTTTGTGGAGTGGCTGTATTTTGTCTGTATGTGTTCTTTAACACTCAGTCATGCATTTCCTCATTGCATTCCCTTACAGGGAATGGCTAGGCAGTTGATGTTGATATCTAACAGAAAATTATGTCAATAGAGGAAAGCAGTTCATTTTTCATAACTACAGTTTAAACTCCATAAATCAAATTGAAAGAACTAAAACTTCCCTTTCAGGGGGTTGCATGAGTTTATTAGATGTATGAAAGGTAGGCGGGGGAAGTGCTAACATAATCTTCTTTCTTCTGTTTGGCATCTTCTGTTTGGCGTCTTTCCATTTGTATGTCTTGAACAGGAGCTAGGAACCTTTTTTCTGCTGTTCTTCTGGCAGGGGGGTGGGGGGACAAGATCCACAGACCCAGGACCATTTTTCCATCCTCAGGAGCCTGCAGGGGCTGCACTAGTCCTTGAAAGGGAAAATAAAAGTGACTACCTTTTTTAAAGACCATCTGATTTTTTTTGACGCAAAAACCCTGTATTGGTTGCAACACACACACATACGCACATGCACACACAAACAAAATTCATTCCATGAAAAAATTTCCCCCATGGGTGAAAGGTTCCAAGCCCTGCCCTTGAAGATAATCTGTAGTGACTGTAAGATGTCAGTGGACAGGGCCGAAGCCAAAAATGGACATTTGTAGGTTGCCTCATTTTCTCTCCCTTTCTCTCTACCTGTTTCTTGCAACATGGCAGGCTCTGTAAAATTTGAAATGTTAAAATAGAGCAGTCTCAGTAGGTGTCAAAACTGGTCAGTTACGCGTGCCTGCTGAAATCACTCTGCAGGTTACCCGTACTACTCTAGAGATGCTTTAGTAGAAGTGGTAGCAAGATATGTAGCTTTAAAAATGGATCTTACTCAAGAGAAGAGGGGGAACAACTATTTCTGAATTTTGTCACCTGCGGCTGTAAATAAATCTTTCCTTAAACAGATGCTGTGGAAGCCATTGTAAGCAACACTTGTTGAGGGGGTTCTCTTGATCTCTGAACTGTGCTGGATATCCTGTAGGTGCTGTTTACACTGTCCAAAGTTAATTAGAACAGCAAGCTGACAGCTGCTGGCAATGTTTCAGCTTATGTGCCCCGTACTGCACAAGGGTATGCATTAATTCTCCATCTGTTACTGTTAGTTTCATGTACTCTTGACAGTTTCACTTTTGCCACTTTTGTTTGTTGACTGAGGATGGAGTGAGAAGGTAAATATGACATAAAATGTACAGGGGGATGTATTTTAAAATGATTATTATTTTGTTTTGAGGGGTATAACTTTTATTGACTGTTTTTTTTCTTTACTTCAGATAAATGCTGTGTCATTGTTCCTCCTGTACCTGGTTGAGATGATATCATCTGGTCTGCAGATTATCTACAACACAGATGAGGTACAGCAATAAAACATGTCGGTCTCTTCTTATTGGCTACATAAATTAAATGAATTCAGAGCAAAATATTTCATGACCACAATTATAGGCTATTCTAGCAGCAATACAACAGGGCTTGCTTAATCTTTTTGGTGGTGGTTGTGGATGTCAAAGCCATGATTCAAATCTACATTCAACCATGGAACTCCATGGACCACTGTAAGCAAACCTCTCTTTCAGAGTAACTTGCACTATAGGGTTGTTGTAAATATGCATTTAACTCCATGGATACTATCCTCTAAGCTGTTTGAAGACATAGGAAGCAAATGTGGCCCTTATTAACGGCTTTTGACTTCAACTTATGGCAATACTGTAAATGAGAAACCTCTTAAGACACACTGTCATCAACAGCCCAGGGAAAAGCCTGTCTGACATGGAGACCATAGCAGCAGCACTGCTACCATCAAACATAGCCTTTTGTATCCCAGGAGCATGCAGTCCCACCACTGTGGAAAGGTTTTCCCATTGGTGGGAAATGTGGTGCTAGTGATATGCAAATCCATGGAAATGGCATTTGACGCAGCATTATAAACATACTGCATACAACAGTATATTGAAATTTACATATCCCTTTACATTTTCTGTGAACATTTTCATTTTTCTTTCATTATATTTTTTCCTTGCTTTTACTGAATGCTACTCCTCACCATCCCTTTCCTTGAAGTTTCATTAGATTGTAAAACAGTAAAGACGTTCTAGTTTAAAAGAGTCCAGTGATACCTTAAGGCACGTTAAGGCATTGTTATATCAGTGTAATGACTGTCTCCTTAAAGTGTATCTGATGCTCCAGAAGAGGGTGTCCTTGGAGACTGAAGTATTCTGCTAGTGATCTTTCTCCCATGCTGTCCTGCTGTATTATAATCTACAACTTTCCTTCTACCCTGCCATTTATGTCTACATCCCAGTTGTGTGCAAGCACACTTGCTCATATAGGAAAGAGGGAGAGGAACTCAATCTACCTAATCTTTGATTATCGCACTACTCTTTGTACCAACAGTTCTTAAAAAGAAGAAAACATTGAGCATACCAGTACCATTACTTCCTTTGTGTAAATCTCTGTAAATTTTGCAGATTAGAAAACAGCCCAGATGTGCACAGAGATTTTAAGCACTCACAAAAGACTGTTCCCCCTTGGATTCTGTGGTAATAGACCATTGAAATCCATATTAAATGTAACACATTTCTTTCTTCCGTAAACCTATGGTGCTGTTGGAAATAAAGGCTAGGCAGGGTAGGACTGAAAACTATCAAATGTACCTTTTTCCTTTTGTGCCATTTTCATCCATCATCTTGCATCTACTCATAAATTCTGCATAGATTGATTTAGATAATAAATCAAAATAAGTACCTTTATTTTGCCTTTCAAAGTGGCATAAAAGCCTTCATCACCACAGGAACACTGGTTGCCTTAGTGGTCTTACATATTATGCATTAAAGCTTTGTGGATTTTATATTTCTGGACTTTTTTTTAAGTGAGTAGCAGGGATTGTCTTCAACCGTTATAATTAATTGTAGTTAATGCTACTTTAAATGCCATCCAAATTTAAAACACACAGAAAAATACCAAGACAAGTCCTCAGTGATGACTCACAATAAATCCTACAATCCCTGCTTTGGCTTCATAGTTTTTTGGGTTTTTTTAAGGTTCGGATACATCCTGCATCCTGTAACAGAGTTTATGCTGGAAATTAAGAACAGATAAGAGCTGTCTGGGCTAAACTGGACAGAAAGCTGGATATCTTTGATTACAATCTTCCATAGATTAAAATAAAATCAAGTAAAATAAAACAGAGGAACCAGGGCAGAATGAGATCTGAATCAGGGCCCTTTCCTCCATGTTGATTTCCTAGTTCAAATTGCCATCTCCTCTGAAGTGGATATTTGACTTGCTTAAAAGGTTATGTGGGTACCTTTAGATTTTTCTTGCTAAATGAATTGCTTTGTGAGTTGGGTGAGGATTTTCATCATGAAAACACTATAGGGAGGAAGATAGCTACCCTCCCCTAAGTCCTGATCTGAGTGAGATCATCTCCTTGCCCTCATAGCTACTATTTGTTTTAAACATACATATGCAACAGGCAATCTGCAGTTGTAATCCTAATTGTAGATCACCTTTACCATATTTTGTTTTGCTGTGCATGCTGAAGTGTGCAATGAGAAAAAAAATCTGTGACAGTAATATTTATAGTATGAAAATGGTGCTGTGTGGTTCAGAGTGTTTCTATTTGTTATCTCTAGCTGTGCTGCTTTTTTGTCCTAAATTTGTTAGACAGAAGCTGAAATGGCCATTGCATGTTGATTGATTGAGAGTACAATTTCAGCCTGAACGTGCAACTTCTGTCCTGAAATTATGGTGATGGTAGACATCAGAGATATGCTCCATCCAAGACTGTGCAAATACCACATTACCAAGTTATGACATCACCCCTGTTCAATTTAGGAGCCTTTGCCATGGCACAGACCATTTACCTACCACCAGCAAAGAAAACAGGGGGTAGAAATCCTTTCCCTCTACTTCCATTTAGCAGCTGCCAGATGTTCTACCTGATAAACCATCTCACCAGTCACTGGTCATTATCTCAGTCCTTACATAACCCTGGAAATGAGGTGAATATTCCTGTTCTCTGGCTAGTTTAAAACTGGCACACAGTTTACAGTCTTATCCATGACACTATACCAGGTTACAACTTCATGTGGTGAAAATCACTCTGACCCGGACACTGTTTAGCTTTGTTTGTTTTTAACTTGACTTGAAGTTGATTTTGCCTTTGCTTGAATTAGACCTGTTTCAATATACCCAAGACTGTTTTGAAGTTTGAAGACTTATATTTGAACTTCCCTACTTTTGTTATACTAGTTTGATTATGTTACATATAGACAATTCACTTGTGCGGGATGCTATGCCTATTGAGTGCAGCGAAGCAGTTCATTATTACTTCTTTTCCCCTTGGAGGTAAATGAGCTGCCTGCAGTAGTAGATGAAAATGCTGAGCAAGTTCGAATGGTTGGGTAAAGTTAATGGGGTTTGTTTCCCTGTGCACAATAGCAGTGTTCGCTAACTCCTTACAAACAAAAGAGATTATTTTCAATTTATTATATAAGGCTTACATTTTAAGCAACAGATACCATGTAATACCCTGCACCTGGGCTGAGTACTGTACTTACAAAGCATGTCTGGAGCCTATTATTTCTGTATGAAAATTATTCATTGATGTTTTAACTCAGTTGAGAACAATGTGACTCTCCAGATGTGGTTAGACTGTAGCCGCTATCAGTCCTAACCAAAATGGACAATGGGGAGGAATGCTGGGAGTTGCAGTCCAACAACATCTGGTGGTATGTAAGATTCTAACGATTGTTTTAAATGAACCATTAAAACATGAAGACCCCCAGTAAGTAAGACTTGAATCCCAAGTACTACAAGCAAAGGCAAGACTTGTGTCCTCTGCTTCCGCCATCCCTTGGAAGTCTCTCTGGAGGATGAGGGTAATCGCTCCTCAAAACAAGCTGAGGGAATCCTGAGCAGGAGAGTCTCCTAGTCATCATCTGATTCCTGGAGAATCAAATCTTCTTGATTTTAATGTAGTCTGATTGTAAATTTGTATAATTAAAACAGCAAAGAAACTTAAATTAGTTTAGAGCCAGCAGGTGCTAAGTTATATTAGCAAAAGTGATAATATGACCATATCATTAATTAGCTAGGATCACCCTGCAAGAGTGGAGGCAGTGACACCACTGTAATCTTGGATATATGCACATCATTCCTCCTTTTCTGGTTGAGTTTGTGACCAAATTCAGTATTCTCTCAGGTGCATTCCCCCCGAATGGAAAAATAATCGGTTTCAATTTAAGGATTTCCGATGGTTTTTTTCAGTGGTAATGAAACAGTAGTTACAGATGCCAACAGGTGACTGTTTGTCACAAAGCTGTCAGCTATGAAATAAGCTACTGAATGCAAGACTCTTGTCCAAGAGTAGGTCTTTCCCAAAATTCGTTGTTTCTGTGTAGCCTAGAAAAGCCAGAAACAACTTGTAAACATGAACCTCTCGTTGAAAAGAAATAACCACTAGATGAGAGAACAGCTGTGACTAGCTGGCTCATTATTAGCACAAAAGAGACTAAAGGGAGGAAGCCGACCTGGACAGGAAAACAAAGTATTGGCATAGTAATTGCATACAGTAGTGCTATACATTTCTTGCCTTCTCTTGACATTGACACCCAGGAGTGAGAGAGACTGACTGTGACTTTTCGCCAATCACAGTGATGGAAAATGATAGGGGAGAAAGAATTTTCTGGGCTGGTGAGTATAGTAAGGCATTGTTTTGCAAGCTTTCTGATGTAGGGGAGTGGCAGTAATTTTTTTCTTGTGTGTCAGGAACCAGCACTATAAAATATACCCTTTGAGTACCATTGTTTGCTTCTTGCCTGGAAACTAGCCAGGGACCAGCAGCCAGTGTCCCAGAGGGTACAACTTTGAGTAGCACTCTAGTAAGTTAAACAATACATATGTATTTGCAGACTTGTATAAAGGATTAAAAATAGTACTTCTGTCTGTTATGTTCTACCATATTTGTCTTGATCTGTGCCCAACAGCGCTAGTAAGCAAAAGCAGCTACTTTAACAACAACAAAGGTGTCTAAAAATATGAGAAGAAATGCTAATATACTTCAAATTTTCTTTAGTTTTTCATCCCACTGCTATTTTCTTGTTTTTCTTAGGTGTCCTTCATACAAAACCTTGTATTTTGTGTTGAAAGAGCATATCGAGTACCAGACTTCGGTGTGTGGGAAAGAGGAAGCAAGTACAACAATGGCAGCACTGAACTGCATTCTAGGTAGGGATGGTTGAGTGCCTGTATTTCTGGTCCCTGTCATGTCTTTGTATTTTTGATCCACAGTGCATTCTGTCCCATTTTTACTTCTGAATTTTTTTTAAAAAAATTCTATATGAAATTTGACTTTTAAATAACTGTTTTTAGGGAAATTTAAATGTACATCTTAAAACGTATTTTGATACATTTTTGAACCAAGAACTGCATCAGCACTCTTGGGAAATATGAAATCTGGTGGATAACTAGTTTCTGACTGACACAGTCTTGGGAGGTGTTCATCAAACAATTCATTTAGCAGAGGTGAATCAATGTAATTTTTGGGAAAAGTTGGTTTTGCTTACTCCTTCAGATGGAGTGGCTGAAACTGATATGGTTCAGAATTGTACTTTCTGTAATGTACATTAAGCATCTGTAAACTACTGTTTGAGGAGGTGATGTCCAAAGTACATCACAATTTTGTTAAAAAAAATTAATAAACATAGAAGAGGTTTTTCTTTTAAGAGCTAAGTGAAGCCATTAACCAATTTTTTACCTAAATAGATAATAAAGACAGCATCAGGTTTGCACTATTAAGCCTAATTCACGAGAAGTCAGAAGAAGTCTGGGCTGAAGCTGGAAACATTCTCTGCATCCAAAAGGAAAGGGAGGCCTCAATAGATGACATGAAATTCTTCAAGCAGTTAAGGACAGACAAGAAGCAAAAGAAAAAGTAACAGAATGAGTTCTCTCAGTCTAATGCACTTCCCAACAATGGTCAGCTTCAGTATCGAGTTGCTGACCCCCGAAGTTATAAATATAACTCTGAATATCAGACTATACTCCTTAATTCCACGAATGTTCAAGCAAGTAGACCTTATGGTTCGTGTAGCTAAAACATTACAGACTCGAAGGTTCTTTAAGACTTCCATGATCTGTTCACGTCTGTGTTAGAATACCAGTATTCCTTGTAGCTGTGTTCTTTTTATTACCCATACCCTCTTGAAATAAAATTCTGAAATTATATGTTACTTCTGTTTGTGCTCCATTAGCGATGAAGTTGGTAGAACTGTGGCCTTTTTGATGACAACTGTAATAATTTCCCAGGGAAAATAGCTTACAAATGCCATGGACTAAAAGAGAAGTCACAGTGACAGTTGTTATATTTATAAAATTTGCTGTATTGGCTCAGTGCATTTATTTCAGTATGCAGTAACATTAACAGAGGCAGGTGGACACTTGTGTCTGCAGTTTTATGGATTTGTAACCTCTCCTTGCAATAAAAATGAGATACTTGTATTAATTTTAGATGTTTCTTTTCATTCCTTTAGTACACATTAAAATTATATTGGCAAGTTAACTCAAGAAAGGGAACTATTTCAATAGACCTTGAACTATAATTTTTCTTTAGTGACACACTTTAGTCCTTCATCTCAGTGGCTGTATTCAGAGAGTGTGTCAAGGTCATAAAGCAAGCGTTTCTGTTTCAGAGAGGCTGTGCACAGTGCAAATAAAGTGTAACATTTAGAAAACCAGAGGGGATAAACTAGTTTAGACTTTATAGCCAAACCATCATCTGGGTTTGAGTCCTTCCATCATACTTGCACCCTCTTCTTATGCCTGATTTTCAGTAGCGTTAATTTGCCATAATGTCTCAATCAGAAAAACTACGACCATTGCAAAGCACAGTTCATGTTCCAACCTATATTGAAAACCACATAAGTGTCTGAGCCCAGGCTATGCAGCCATCCACCAAACTATGGTTTGGCTGTGATTTTTGCACTAGGCTTAATATTGTTGAGGCTGCCAGATGCTTGACAGTTGTACAACCTTTCAGGCTGTCTTTCTTTTCTAGCCCAAAGTGATGACTTACCAGTGCAATTAGGGTTTTAAAGCTTTGAATCCTCGTTCAGGGATTAACAAATTAAATCATTTTGATGTGATAAAAAATGACATGAAGGACCAATAACTTAAGGAAATTTTTGTGTTTGCTCCTCAGTTTAGTCATCACGGGAAAATACAGTTTTGCTCTTCGGTGTGCATTTGATAGCAGGGAAACAGATTGTGATGGATGTGAGCATTGGGTAACACTAACCCAGTTTGCTGTATAGAGTTTGGTAGGTAATGAGAAGCAGGATTCAATTCTCCCTTTGGCCATGGAAGCCCGCTAAGTGACCTTGGTTGGATCACACGCACTCAGCCCCTGGAAAACATGATAGGTTCACCGTAGCGACACCATAAGTTGGAAGATTCTTGAAGGCACACAACAACAGCAGTCAATATCTGACCCAAGAAGTGGATAAAATTTTAGCAGAGCTTGGAAAATTAATTTTTCAGAGTACAGGCTTTGCCCACTTATCTGACAGTTTAGGGACTGGAGTACTGTCAGAAAACAGAATTGGTTGAAAAGCAGGACCATGTACTGTACTGTAGGGGGCATGAAGGACTTATGGAGGAGGCTCACTTGAGATCAACCGTGTGCATGCTGCTTGCAGAGTTGCACGGCCAACTTGGCTGTGATGGCTGGGAAATTTTGGGACTTGAACTTCAGAAAAAAAACACCAATTTTTTCAGTTATTCTTTGTTAGAGAACATGAAAATAAGTGCAGGGAAGAGTACAGGTACACCAGGAGGCAGGAACTCGTATAGGAGCCTCCAGATGAAATTAGGCAAATCATAAATCTTGAGACAGTTCTTGTTAATGAACCTAGACTGTATTGTATTCAGGCAGCATGAATTTATTATCCCTTTGAGCTCAGGTCAGCCTCAAAACTCTCCTTTCCTTCAGTGTATGGGAAAGCCTGCTGTAGGCCTACATTAAAAGCCCTGCTAGGGAGTTGCTGTAGAACCCTGTCAATAAACCAGCTTTGCTTACAATAACTATGCAGCCTTAATTTTGTAGTCAAGTCTCAGCAAACACCATGTGGATCCACCAGTCTGTACTAGAGCTGTTTGTGACCTTAGCTGCTGGGAAGAGAAAAGTGCTGAAAGGTTTAATTAGCTAGATCATTAGGAAAATGTTCCTGATGATCCCAGTTCAAGTTGACACATCCATGCTCAACGCAAATTCATGATGGGAGAATGTCATGATTTTTGACATGTTGCTGGCCTTAACCAGTGACTCTTCTATAGAAAAAAAGCTTCCTTTAAGAGATGACATCTGCTTGGAAGCAGTGTGACAACTGAACACCTGTATCTATAGTTGAAAAAAATGGGCTGCATTTTGAATTACAAGTTGGCTTCAAATGTACACAAAATAAAACCCCTTTATTTTGGAGATCTCCTTAAAAATGCAAAACAGCATTTCTTGCTGACACAGCAACATTTAGTGCTGAATTTTCAGTGAGGAAGATCTGCAGAACTGTAGTTTTCCACCTTTTTTTCTTTATAGCAAGCATTATAACTTGTCTCTAGAATCATATGATATCCCTCCCATGTGTTTGCGTTCCTAAAATATTCATTTGTCCTGTAACCATTTTGATCAAGCTGTTTCTAAGCATCTGCCGAATACTTCTGCAAAAACATTTTTGATGTATCCCATCTGTGTTGCTGATAATAGTGGTGTTTCAAAAAATGCAGCATCTTTGTACTCCAAGCCTTAACAAGACACTAGAATCTTCCACTTGTTCTTCTTTGTTCTGCAGCTAATATACTGCTGTCATGTTGTCTGCCTCTATTAAAGTTATGTTGTTTGTTCATCTGCCTGACTGCCTTTTTAATGTAGCTTTTAGTCCCAAACATCTACATAGGATTTCCTTTTTTAAAATGCTGCTGAGCACCATTGCCAGTGTTTCGGACAGTTCTGTGAAACAGGAAAATGTATATACCACAGATGCTTCTTAGATTCTCAGAGGTCCATGGCTAGCTTCGTTGTTTCTTGGCTGAAGCCTTTGTTATACCTTTATGTCTAGTCCATTTTTGTTGGTTTTGTTTTTTAGATTTGTTAATTAGATTTGGAAAAACTCTCATGTCTTCTATGAGTGAAGGATATATCAGTCAACTGTAAACTACTGAATTGAATAAACAGCCAGGATGTGGGGCAACTTAATAGGAGCAATTCTCATTATTGTAATGTCTGTACATGCAATTCTGGACAATGTAACAAGCTTCCAAAGAACTCTGCATATTGAAGTGGGATAGAATGTGTTTTAAATTCAAGATGCTTTTGACCATGTCTTAAAGCAGTGGGTTTGGCAGTGGAGAACATTCTTGGTCTACTTCTAAAGTGAGGTAAACAAACATGAGTATGAAGCCATTGTGGTTTCAGAGCATAGCTTTCATGTTTGATGAAGATTTAGTTCATCTAACCATTACACAGAAGTTTTTCCCTCTGATTACATATTTCTTAAATTGATCCTTGGGGCCTATGGTTAATGACATTCCAAGAGACAATGGACCATAATTTAGCAGCAGATTGCCTTATATCTTATATCTTTTTTCTTCAGCAATCATGAAGGTATCAATCAAGCATCTAAAATTCAGCAGCAGCCTTAATACCTAATCACAGATCTTGTGCTTGGCAATAGCTACTCAGTATTCTTAGACATAGTAGCTTATGTTAACAGTATATATTGGCACCATGGAGAGAGATAACAATTTTTAAATCCATTTTTACTATATGTAGAAAAAAGGCAGCAGCTAATGTTGGTGTTCTTCATTTTTGTTTGCTTTTGCTCATTAGTTTTGTTGCTAATGTCCTAATCTGGAAGAATGGGGCCAGTTGGATATTCTTGTTTCTCTATAAACCAGCTTATTTGTTTTGCTACAAATGGGAGCATCTCCATTAATCTCTAATAATCTGTGACAGAAGTATCCAAGTGATATGTTTTATCACTTGGGACAGAGCATTCTTTGAATGCTTTATCTCCATGATATTTTTATTCCTGTCTCTTTTAGAATTGTCTGCGGGGACTTTTGCTTGTTTCCTTGTGGGTTCTTTTGTAAACTGGGATGCTCTGCCAGAAACACACTTTTGATTTTTTTTCTCTTATTGCTGGAAATACTTATATTGTACTCTTGCTTTAGAAAGGATAACTCACATCATAGGCAAAACATGAAAAAAAATATAACCTATAAACTAATCAAATCAAAGAAGTTCCTAGTAGATGAAAACAACCTTAGGACAAAGTATTGGTCCATAAGTATTGGCAGGTGAAATGTTGGTTTTTTTTTTGGAAAATAAGCAGTTTGGACAGAAGCCAGACAAAGTGGGGGCTAGGGACAAATCCCTTAAGGCAAGATGTTCTGTAATGTGAGGGCAACCACAGAGAAAGCTTTCATTCACCTCCTATGCAGTCACATCTCTAATAGGATACAGAGGAGGATCTCTCCAGAAGATCTTGAACAGTAGGCTTGTATGGGAAGAGATGGCACTATAATATCCTGGACTTGTGCCTTTTAAGGCTTTAACCTAAAACCAACTCATATAGTATGTCCAGAAATAAACCTGCAAGCCAAATTGTTACTAAGAGTCGCATGCTCCTGGATTTTGGCGTCCCCCATCCCATCACTTTTGCTATTGCGTTTGAAAGTGGGCAGTTTGACATTCCTGAAACAAAAGGTACACAGGTATCTTGAGGTATGAAGTGGGCTGGTCTTCATCTCATTCTGTTGCTCTGCAGCTTCTTCCCTGCATTTGGGATTAAAATCAAGGTGACACTTAAAAGTTGACTTCATGTACACATTAGAATCAGGTATTTGTAGCCAACCTAATCAGCTTTCCTCTATTGACCCTGTTATAATTCTGTTCTTGTAGAATGAACTATGCTAATTCGGTTTATAGATGAGCAGTCATATATCTCACTACTCTCTTCTGAGAAAGACTTGCTGAAAACCAAACAAATACATTGTAGAATGGATTAGTCTGGAATCTTTTTTTCTCTTGATATGGTTTTATCACTGTAGGGATTGTCTGCCATGGAGAAACGTTCAGAAATGGTATCCTGTTTGAACTGGGCTAATCCATTCAACTACCTCATTCTTTCATATGTGTAGAATACTGTTGGGGGGGTCTTAAAGGTAATGTGGCACTTGGCAGAATAAGGGGATGGAATCCTGGGGTGACAGAATGGGATGGATCACTTTACATTTCAAATGGAGGTATCCAGTTTTTAATTTTGTTCCTCCATCAGAGCAAAATGAAACAAAACATAATTTCCCTGCAAGGAGAAAAACAGTATAGAAAGGAGCAGGTTATAGACTTCCACCCAGGTATGACAACTTTTTTTATTTCCAAGTTATCTTTGAAGGTTTTTTTTTTTAAAAAAAATATATTAGGAGCTAACTAAAGTCTCCAAGGATCAGTTCAGTGTCTTACCTCATCGTGTACATCAGGCCTGCTGATCTGCAATAGCCGGCATTTGTCAGCTATTTTGGATTTTCACCTTATGGTGAACTAGCCCAAAAGATTTCATTTCTCGGCAGGTAGATCTCAGCTGCAATGTCAAACTGTCAAAAAGTGATACTAAAAAAAGTTGTACATTCCAGACAGAGAAGATCCAAAGGCAGAGGTCAGTCCTGAAGTGGTGGTGGGAGGGGGACACACCACAATTTTAGCAGAATGAGGTAAACTGAGATCAAAAGTCAAAGGCAACTAATAGTCCAGGATATAACTTATTGTTCCAGAAAAAGAGATTTTTAAAAGTTAAAGCGTTGTCTCTGGTTTCATCCTTGCTACCACCATTAAATTGGCAGCCAAGCTATTATTTTATTGTTAGAACCTGCAGGGTTATGCTATGGTCTTGTCAAGATCATCCTGAGAGTTCCTAAGTGGTGTCAGTTTTGGTTGAGTGAGACAGTGCTTATACCTGTATAAGCACTGGAAGCCTTGAGGCTTTTACCTCCTGATAAGTTTATCAAGTCCCACATGATTGTCTGTGATAAAAGGCATAAAAAACTATGTTAGGCCATGATCTTTGATAAGCAATATATTTTTCTTTTAATGCTGTATGTCATTGCTTGGTGTGAGATACCTTGAACTCTGTATATGCTTTTTCCTGTGGTCTCAGACCCTGCTTGATATTTTGGTGTGTGTGTGTGTGTAGGTACACACACACACACACACATACACACATAGTTGTGTGTGTGCGTGCACATATATATCAAATTTGCAGATGACACCAAATTGGGAGGGGTTGTTAATACGCCAGAGGACAGGGTCAAAATTCAAAATGACCTGGACAGATTGGAGAGCTGGGCCAAGGCTAACAAAATGAAATTCAACAGAGAGAAGTGTAAGGTCCTACACTTAGGTAGAAAAAATGGAATGCAGAAATATAGGATGGGGGACACGTGGCTGGATGGCAGTATGTGTGAAAGGGATCTAGGAGTCTTAATAGACCACAAGCTGAACATGAGTCAGCAGTGTGATGCGGCAGCCAAGAAGGCCAGTGCAATTCTCGGCTGCATCAATAGGAGCATGGTGTCTAGATCGAGGAAGGTACTGGTACCACTCTACTCTGCTTTGGTTAGACCTCATCTTGAATACTGTGTCCAGTTCTGGGCACCCCAATTCAAGAAGGACATGGTCAAGCTGGAGCAGGTCCAGAGGAGGGCAACCAAAATGGTGAAGGGCCTGGAAGCCAAGCCCTATGAGGATAGACTTAGAGAGCTGGGTATGTTCAGTCTGTAGAAGAAAAGGTTAAGAGGGGACATGATAGCCGTGTTTAAATATTTGAAGGGATGCCATGTAGAGGAAGGAGAGGGCTTGTTTTCTGCCGCTCCAGAGACCAGGACAAGGAGCAATGGATTCAAGCTGCAGGAAAGGAGATTCCACCTGAACCTCAGGAAGAACTTCCTGACAGTCAGGGCTGTCCGGCAGTGGAATAGGCTGCCTCGGAGTGTGGTGGAGTCTTCTTCCTTGGAGGTTTTTAAGCAGAGGCTGGATGGCCATCTGTCAGGAGTGCTTTGAGGGTATTCCTGCATGGTAGGGGGTTGGACTGGATGGCCCCTGGGGTCTCTTCCAACTCTACATTTCTATGATTCTATGATTCTATATATACAGGTACCTATTCCTGAGTTGTTTTCTTTCTGTTGTAATGTTCCTACAGAATATTTTCGTACAGAATATACTGGTCTGTACATAGCTATCCCCTCACCACCACAATGTAAATAAATCCATGTCTTCAACGTGGTGCTAAATGTGTTTATTCCGGAACTTGCCTTTGTATAAAATCCAGTGCTGGCTGTTTAGTCAAAGACCACCTCTTTGGCTTGTCCATCTAAAGCGCCTGACAAGTGGGTGTTTTGACCCTTAGAATCTTAGATTGGGTGATATGGTCTGTGTTTTCCTTGGCTTGCACTACGTCAGTGTGTAAAGGGTGATGGTGGTCTCCCTTGCTGGGTGAGGTTGGTCGGGTTGAACCTGATAATTCTGCCCTTATTCCTGCTAACTCAACACACTTTCCTAGTTCGGAGCAGCAGGCAAGCAAGCAGAGATATTCCAAGAGGCAAAATCAACAGCCCAGCATTAGGCACTGAACGATCAAGAAGCAACAAGAGATAGGATATGCAGGAAATGACAAATAAGATCCGTTCATTAGATGTTACTCAGACAGCTTTTCAAACATTTAGCTGAAACAAGAAATCCCAGATTCTAAGCGGGACCAAAGCTGCAGGTTACTTACTCAGTGCAACACCAAGAACACCAAGAATCTTTTTGAAGAGTCATGTTCAACAGCCAAGAACTCTGCTAGGCATGGAGATTCTGGCCTGCGTCTTTAAGCACCAGTGTTCTTAAGGCTCTGGAGGTAGCTCTGTCTCTGCTATGGAGCTTACTTCACTAGAAGAGCGAAGCCCTTAGCCGTTCACTGAGGGATCAGTATTCCTCCTACCCTAAATTCTAGAGGTTCCTAATTGTCACAACTTTCTCCAGGCCTCAGGTCATTTTCTGAAAAGGATTCTTGTCGCAAGGGTGTGGCGGACTGGCTTTCACTCTTCACTTCCCCTCCCACCGTTTTACTTGGAGAACCAGTGTAGTAGCCAATCCGGCTTCTGTTAATGTGTCTTCCATTATCTGGATAAGAATAACTTCTAATCAGCAGAAGATAGAGGGAGAATGTGGGATTTCATGAGCCTTTGATGGCAGCTGCTTAGAGCAGAGTTTTGTAGCCAACCTAATCAGCTTTTCCTTGTTGAACCAATTAGAATTAAACCCCACAAGCCTTTTTTCCCTGGCACTGCTTCTGAAAGGCTTTGAAATCTATTGCTGTGACGGTTAGAAATAAAGGAACAGTCTAAAATCAATGTTTCATGGTAAGCTGTTAATGAAAATGTTCCAACAGAAGCTATATTTATGATAAATATGCTACATGCAGCGAAACATTTGTTACTATATCCACTCTTGCTTGAAGTTCCTTCTGTGTCGTTGCAACAAAGTCACCAAGCTGAAGTTTGCTTTTAATTTGAACTTGTTTAGTTTGTCTGGCTTGTACTTACTATCTGTAAATACGCTCGTCTCTGCTACAGGTTGAACTCTAATGTTCTGAATTTATGCAGGCCTTGAAACAGAAAGCCAAGACTCAGTTCAGATCTGCTTTTTGCATATTTCTCAGGGCCTGTTTGGATAGTTCCTTGAAACTGCGTTACTAAGCAATCTATTCACCTAAAGGTGAATAGACCTTCATTGCTCTGTATGATAAAGTTCTGTGTGGCTGACAGAATTAGGGAAGGTTACCCTGAGTTCACTGGGACTGTTCATGCGTAGCAACGAACCATGAACTCCTGCTAACATGAACCAGCTTGTATGAACTTACGCTTGTGTAATATCTCTCCCTTCCCTTCTTTTTGTGACCAGGAAAAGGAGATCAGAAACGTCCACTTACGCTTCCAAACAAACTAGAATTGCTCATTATGCCAGAATTTGGGGAACTGCAGTTTATTTGAGCTCTAGTTAGTGAAAGCAGGCCAAGATCAAACCACGATTTCAGATCTTGGCTTATTCATTGACAGAAGTTTAAACCAGGGGTGCAGAGCATGTGTCTCTCCACATATTGGACTGCTGTTCACTTTAGCTTGCACCATTGGCTGCACTATCTAGAATCAATGCAAGTTGCACCATGGCATCTGGTGGATCACAAGTTGTACACCCCTAATGTAGTCTGAGCTGGTCCACTGTGTTCATATCAATAAATTCTCTGAACTCAAGAAGCTGCCGGATATATTGGTCCAGTTAGGCCAGTAATGTCACTCTGATCAACAGCACCTCTTCAGAGACTGAGTGACGTTATAAGCCAGGTTATTTATTTGTCATTTTTGCACCCTCCACATGTAACTTTAAAAGTGCAGAATTCACCCAAATATCACATATAGAGGGTAAAATGTGGCAAAATGTTTAACGCGGGCAACTAAGAGCTGTGAATGCGCGTGTGTGTAAGAGAAAAAATGGCTATAGTCCATGTCAGTCGGGGAAGAATGCCAGATACTCTGGAATGTAAAAAGATAAGGAAGACACCTACACACTTGAAGCATTGTGCCTGTGCTAAAGAAGCAGGTACATTAGTAGGTTTAAAAAAAAAGACAACTCATTATAGTTACCCTAGTTGAGATAAGTAGGATAGGAAAGACACCTACCTTATCTCAAATCTCTATTGCAATTGAATAAGAACTAGTGTACACCTCAGTTGTGAGTTGTTTTGATTGGTTGGCTAATTAGCTAAGCATGTATAAAGAGACAATAAAAAGAAACCAAGAAGTAGCTCTTTTCAGACTGCTTTCTGCATGCTTCCAGTGAGGAAAATAAATAGCACAAACTTTCCTTGCAGGTCTGACATGCTGCCCTAAAACGCTTATTTATGGTGGTACTGTTAAGGTTATATTAACAATGGATACACTTACCTAATAATGAATGCTGTTAAAATTTAACAAGGACTAAGCCTTGAATGCCTGTGTTTGACTGTTAGAGATATGTGATTCCTCAAACAGATGAGAATTTTATACCTCAATGGATTACAGTGGTCCCTCCACATTCGCTAGGGTTAGGGACACAGGACCCTCCTGAAAGTGGAAAAAACATGAATAACTCTAGGCCTTCCCAAACTATATTTAACACACGCACACACACACACAAAAAGGTATGATCGCCATATTCAACCCACCCTGGCTTCCTTTTGAGGCATCAGGGTTCCTTCACAAGGCAGAAGTGGGTAGCTGGTGGGGTTTCCTGCTACCTCCACGGCTGCCCCACACCATTTTTAATAGGGACTTACAAACATTGTTCTCAGTTTCTCAGTTTCACCAGGCTTTCAGGCCCTATTAAAAATGGCAGAGGGAGGCAGCAGAGGTGACAGCAAATAATCTGTGAATAATCAAACAAAAGTGAAACCCGCGAATGTGGAGGGCTGGCTGTATAGGCTAGATTATGTTATTAAGATTGTACGAAGGACAGAATTCTGTGCGTGTATATGTAAAAGCCTTCAGGAAAAGTCTGTATAATTCCTTAGCAGACACTGTAGGAAACTATGGAAAGTGTGAAACTATGGAAGAGGTATGGAAACTATGGAAGAGATAACATCTTGATGGCCATATGATATGATGTAATGAGATGACTAGTGCCTTACATGCAATGTAATGTTATATAATGAAGCTAAGAACCCAGACGTTTCCATGGCTGGGTTTCTCCCAGTGTGTGTGTGTATGTGTATGTATGAATGCATAGTAAATAGCCTTACAAGAGTACCAAAAGAGCCTGCTAATTCCCATTGAAATATCCTGAAATTCCAGTACTTAAGATTGCTTGAATGGAATGTTGATGTTAACTTGATCTGTCTGGTTTGACCACCATCATTAATTGAGTACTAAGGTGACCAGAAGCTGACAGTGGAACCCCAGGCAGCATCCAGAATTAGCTGACGATTGGCAATGACCCTCATCTCTCAGTCTTAGAGATGGGGTGGGGAAACCACACCTGTTTCAGTGGGGAGCTTTTGGGCCCCATTATTTGAGATCTTTTAAAGTGGAGGTAAGGGACTTTCTAAATGCAAAGGTGGCACTGTAAAACTGAGCTGCAGCCGCTCTTTTCTATTGTGGTTTCATTCTCTTTTTGTCTCTCTGTTAAACTCCACAGGTTTTTTTTGTTTTTTGTTTAAAGAACACTTGCAATTACTGCCTGAATAATTAACAGATAACCTCAGGGTAAACCCAAACAAATCATCCATCCATTTACCAATTATTCTTCAGGATTTAATTTCATGGACACAGCTGGTACTGTTTGGTTCATAAAATAGATATTCTCTGTAGCCTTGTGTTAACGGGTTTATCAAAAAGGGGGCTAATGCCTTAATCAATTAGGCCAGGCCAGAAATATTCAACCTGTTGTAATCTGTCTTCCCCAGCAAAGTAGGCAGTGACTGTAGGATGCTGCCTCAAATGGGCAGATAATCCCTTCCTGTGAAAGCTCCCATTTCTACCCAGTAGTCTCCGGGCTGCCTCTATCTTTCCTGCAGTGTTGCCATAAACCCAGCACAGAAGATCTGCACATGGGCTGCCAGGGGTGTAGTGATGAATGAGGGGCAAACAAGGTCACTGCCCCCAAATGATAATTTTGCCCTCCAGTAAAATTTTCCTTCCGTCTCCAAGTTTCTAGCATTACGGTAACATAAACCTTCACGTGAGCTTTTAGAAACACACTGTAGGCATCCAAGTTACTAAGGGAATGTGAACACAACAAATAATTTTAAAGTACTAACAACAGTATTCAGTGTATCGCTTTGCAACTGAGGGATTTACCAATCATCCTGGGTGTCCTGAACAAACAGGATAGAACACGAGAATTTGTAAACTGCAGAGTAAAAATATTACAGCTTTGTCTCCACATCTACACTTGTGTTACCGAGAACTTTTTTTTAATTTAATTTTTATTTACTTACTGGGTTTATACCCTCTGCTTGTGATGGGATGTTTATTAAGCACCGTTATCATCCTATTGTCTATCTGTGACAGTGTGACAAGACAAAAGAAATTCTGGGTGCCTAAATGAGATGGTCTTAATTTACAACAGTATAGCATAATGAGAATTACATGTGAGTAACAGTAGAATGAAGTAGGAATTTCTGCTTTCGGTGGAATAAGATTAATCTTTACTCCCAAAGTTAGACAAAGAAATAGACAACAATATTATTACAGAAGGGTAGCAGGATAGGAAGAGATACGACCTATTCAGGGTGATGGATGTGCAGTGAACACTAAGCTTGATGGACGGGAGAGGGAGTTGGCAAACCTAAGGTTTTGTAATTGGAGGGACGAAAGCAAGGAGGAATCATAGAATCATAGAATCATAGAAATGTAGAGTTGGAAGAGACCCCAGGGGCCATCCAGTCCAACCGCCTGCCATGCAGGAACACCCTCAAAGCACTCCCGACAGATGGCCATCCAGCCTCTGCCTAAAAACCTCCAAGGAAGGAGACTCCACCACACTCGGAGGCAGCAGATTCCACTGCCGGACAGCCCTGACTATCAGGAAGTTCTTCCTGAGGTTCAGGTGGAATCTCCTTTCCTGCAGCTTGAATCCATTGCTCCTTGTCCTGGTCTCTGAAGCGGCAGAAAACAAGCCCTCTCCCTCCTCTACATGGCATCCCTTCAAATATTTAAACATAGCTATCATGTCCCCTCTTAACCTTCTCTTCTGCAGACTGAACATACCCAGCTCTCTAAGTCTATCCTCATAGGGCTTGGTTTCCAGGCCCTTCACCATTTTGGTCGCCCTCCTCTGGACCTGCTCCAGCTTGACCATGTCCTTCTTGAATTGGGGTGCCCAGAACTGGACACAGTATTCAAGATGAGGTCTAACCAAAGCAGAGTAGAGTGGTACCAGTACCTCCCTCGATCTAGACACCATACTCCTATTGATGCAGCCAAGAACTGCGTTGGCTTTCTTGGCTGCCGCATCACACTGCTGACTCATGTTCAGCTTGTGGTCTATTAAGACTCCTAGATCCCTTTCACATGTACTACCATCCAGCCACGTGTCCCCCATCCTATATTTCTGCATTCCATTTTTTCTACCTAAGTGTAGGACCTTACACTTCTCTCTGTTGAATTTCATTTTGTTAGCCTTGGCCCAGCTCTCCAATCCAGCCTCTCCAAGGCGTTCCTATGCGTTGTACATGCATTTCTCCTCTACCCTTCTAGTGCTTAGCCAGTCTTTGTAGTCAATTTGTGCTACTAGTGCATCTAGTGAGTCTGTCTAGGGGTTTTTTTTTGGGCTAGACTGTGCAATAGCCTAGCTAGTTCAGGGCAGGACCTGAGAAGGAGGAGAATGGCAAGTAAGCTGTCTCTCCAAGGGCCAGGAAGCCTGATGAAATGTTATCAACTTTGGCCTGGCAATGGGGAGCTAGAATATTAATTATGTGTGTCTTCCCTAATATGTTTATTTTGAGTTGAAAAATATCTCCTTTTGAGTCCTTTAAGATGGTCCCATATCAAGATGGTTTTTGAATAGTATTACGTGGCTAGAGCATTAACTGCAATAGTTTTAGGCCTTTCCACCCAATTGTGGAAATGATTGTTATAAATAATTCACCTTGTTTAATGTTTCCCACGTGACGCATACAGTATCAAACAAAGTCTGTGGGATTTGCTTGTAGCGGAGTCGTCAGAAATAGAATTCACAGGGCTTTTTGTGTTCATATGGTTAATTCTAGTTCTTATGGTTTGGAAATTTGTGTTAATTCCTATATTACATCCTGTGAAATATTGTGAAAGTGATGTTTATAGATATTAATTAGATACCTATACGTTAACATAAATATTGGCAGTCACGTCGATCCCCTTTAACAGACAGAATCAGGTGACTGGAACAGAACAGAGCATTCCAGATCAGATCCTTTATGTGTTTTTGAAAGTAGTAATATTTGTTTGCCATTCTTTTAAGCAAAGAGATATGGTGACAGAGATTGGCTGGAGTATTCTCTCACAACAGATCCAGCATGACATGCTCCATGCAGAGTTTTAAAGAAAAGCAGTGCCAGTGTTTCTGCTGTCACTGGTTATAGAAACTGGAAGCTTGCATTAAAGCAGTGGTTCTCAACCTTTGGTCCTCCAGATGTTTTAGACGTCAGCTTCTAGAATTCCTGAGCATTAGCCAAACCGACTGGAACTTCTGGGGGATGAATTCCAAGACATCTGGAGGGCCAAAAATTGAGAACCACGATATTAGAAAGTAATGAGATTTTCCAACGATCGTGAAAACGTCACATAGAATGTAAGTTTGAAAGCGGTGACAGAGCTTGGAGCGTGGGGAGTGGGACGGAAGGGGGCGGCGCTATGGTGCGAGGGGTGGGGCCACTGTGTACGGTGTGTGGCTGTGGTGTGTGGGGGCTTGGCCAGGGCATGCCGGGGCATGGCTATGTGCTGGGATGCCCCCAAAACATTGCCGCCTGGGGCGAATCGCCCCCTCCGCCCCCACGTTCCTATGTGACTGTTCAAAAGAGTAACATTTCCGAGCTCTGATTCTACCAACTGCTGAAGGAGGTAATTGGAACCATGTTTTCCTGGCCATAGCTGTTTTTCACTCTAGATGAGTCAGTTCGGAAGTGATTTTGGAATTCAAAAGTTCAGGAATGGAGCTGCTGGCTTGCATGCTCCTTTCTTCGTCTCTGCCAATTTCCTTCTTGTTTCCAGTTTGCCATGGGAACCAAACCCCAGTGAAGTGTGGTTTGCAAACAGTGCCTCTATAATATGTATGTAATTGCCTGTGTGAGGTATAATTTCCTCCATAGATGCCTGCTGTAGATTTCCTCAACAGACGAACACGACGTATGAGCGTTGCTTAAGATACTTGGTTCCTTACCGTTGTAAAGTTTATGTTAAACAGTGTGCCTAGACAAAAGGAGATGTCTGTGTAATGGAATTGCCTTCCTCAAGTTGAGTATGTAGAGGTGTGTTTCAATTGTTTGCCTCAATAAATGGCTAAATGGAGTATTTTTGGACAATGGTGCTGTTCATAATATGTTAGGAACTAGAGGAAAACTCACAAGAAAGAATCTGAAGTTTCTTTAAATGTAGAGAGATAAGGGTGGGGAACCATGCCTGTTTAATGCTGATCGGACAAAAGGTAAACCAAATCATGAAGATGCTTTGCTTTCAGTTCTAACGCAGATCAGCATGCAGTTCACAGTGCCTCAAATGGTAATCATTTCATGAGTATGTAAAAAGTCTCACCGTTCCTTTGAGTAGAAGGGAGCAACTGGTGGCCCTCCAGGTGTTCTGGGACTGTAGCTCCTATCATCCCTCTCCACTGACTGTAGTGTCTTGGGCTGATGAGTACCACAGCCCAACAGCATTTGGAGGAACACAGTTTTCCTCACTCCAGCTTCATTAAGGCGTGGTCGGGTCATGCAGTCACTGTGGGGCAGTGTTCCATCGTCTTCTCCTGTCACTTCAGATCTGATTTGTGACAATTTTTCTGTTGTTGCAATAAACAACCGTCATTGCAGAACAAGCTGGTCTGGTGGAGACACGTAGGGTCTTTTTTTAGACCTTGGAAATACTCCTTCTTTGGGCTACATCTGGGATATTATGGTTGGTGTAGTTCAAAACTTAAAATGTTTCCTGAGCTTACAATTTCTGCCCATTTCATTGCTTCCTGTTAATCATGGCTGGAGGAGATCAATGGTAATGTATTTTTAATTGCCCAAGTGTTAGTTTTTGTTCTGGCAGTAGAGGGGGTGGGCTTTAATTACTGATTTTCCTTTCTCCTTCTTTTTAAAATAGCAAAATAATACTATTTCATTTAACTATAAAAATGTTAACAACAGTGTTGAAGGAAACTTGGATTGTTAAGTCTTTCTGAGAAGCAGCTCTACTATGCAGTGCACTGAGCCACTGGTGACGGGTAGGATATAAAATGAGCGCTGCTTTGGTTCCTCCATGGATGCCCACTGCTGGTGTAAATACCCTTCTGAAATCCAACTGGCGTTGGTTTCAATCTGGCACCAAGTTAAAATGATTTTTTTAAGCCTTTGGAGTGTCATGGCTTCATCCAAATCTGTATACATATAGGGTTTAGAGTTCTTTTATATCTTTTTAGATTATTCCACTTTGAAATTGTTTGATTGCTTGGTAAGTTTTTAGGATGTGTAAATTAGTTTTATTGTTTTGTTCTAAATTTTAAAGTATACTCATCTTGATACCTTGACTCCATTGTTATCTTGTGGCTAAGAATTTGGAGACTGGACTACAATAATAATCTATATTGCAATGCGGTTGGGTTTTGTGCTTGGAGATAGAGACCGCTGAGCCTCTATGTTATCGCGAAGGGGAAGAGCGGCCAGGAAAAAGTAACTGCCATTGGCCAAGCTGCTGAAGTCCCAGGGCAGAAGTACGTGCCGATGAAGGAGAGAATCCCAAAACAGTAGCAAGCCAAGACTGTGAAGCTGAGGGAGGAAAATATGGAAATCTACTTTTAAGATGAATGCGGTTAATGACATTCTGAGGCCATCTACAGCTGGTGGAATGATAATGTTTTGGGGCATGAAGGAATGGCAGAGTAAAATCCCTGAAATCCAGTGTAATTCAGAGAGTGAAGAGCAAATAACTCATTGAAAGATGTGTAGAAAGAAAACTCTAGATGTGGGAAGCATTCTTTTTTGGATGAGAGTGGGGAAGGGGAAAATTTGCATGCTGGCTAGGGATTCTGGATGCTATCTTGTGGCAAAGTAATTTTTCCAGGCTCTAAATACTTCTACAACAGTGCAGGCATTTTCCAGCCCCCCCCCCCCGCCCCCAGCTCTGGGGAGAAGTGAGCAGAAGCAGCCTCATCTTGGCCCGTCCCTTTTTTAAAAAAGGGCCATGACATTTTTGTCTCAGACAGTTCTCTCAGCTGGTTCTTTGCCTCCTGGATCCAGGATTTTTCCCAGAGGAGGGATTGAGCTGGGAATCAGCTGGCTTTTGCAAGACTTTTCCAAGTATCATCACTGTTCAAGGGTATGTTATGAGTCCCTAGCCTCTAGAGGCCCCAGCCTCTTCCCATAATGAGTAAAGAGTGTGTTAGATTAATTCTCAACCTTTTAGAAATTGTAAGTCTCATTAAGTGCCATGGGGTTTGCTTCTGAATAGACATACATAGATAGTTGCCCTTGCCCTTGCTCATCTCCTTAATAGTTCCCAATTAATTGCAAAAATTAGGGTTTGTTTATTAGGCTTTATTTTAGTCGTTACTAATGTCGTTTATCCTTTTATGTACCTTTGTCATTTCCCCAGAAACCTATTTTATAGAAACTCTTCTGCCTTCCCCCCAACACCCCAGTGAAAAATGTCTTGCTACATCTCTGTGACTATAGAGCATCTCCAGTATGGAAGGGTGGCTCTGAACGTGCGTGGGGCTTGACGTGGTCAGTCCTGTGAGATACTCTGCTTCCCTCTGTAGTCCATGAGTCCATGAGTAATAGGGTGGCTCATGCCTTTCATTTATAGTATAAGCCCTATTTGAACAGAGTTCCGATTTTGTATGTAGGTACCTGTATTTGTATTAAGAGGTTTTATGTATTGTTTCTTACATTTCTTATTATGTAAGAATTGTCGGCTCTCTACTGTCTCAGTTTTTGCCCATAATGGCTAGTGCTGGCCCTCCAAATATTGTTGGAGGGCCAGTGCGCAGTAGCCAGTGCACAGTAGTGTTGGGAGTTTCAGTTCAATGACATCTGGAGGACTGCACAGTTTCCATCCCTGCCTAAAGCATCTTCCTAGGAAACCTATTCTGTTTGCCTATAGTTTCTGAGTCTGCAACACCACCTTCACCACCATGCATCAGCTTGAATGAACTTAAATATGTGTTGCCTTCTACATTTGCTTCTTTTTTACTATTCCCCCCAACTGTAAACTCCCTGGGGCAAAGGCCCTGCCAGTTTGTTTGTTTGTTTTTCACTCTGCAAATTCCATGTCCATTGTCAATCTAATAAATGATAAGTAAGTTAACACATGAAAAACACACTTTTCCTTCAAGCTCCTTGAAAAATGGGCATATAGAGCACTGATACTGTTCCTGCCACCGGTGCCCTCTCAGCCAGATATTCAACTTGCGGTGCCAAATGTCCAGCCATATATATATTTTTTTACAGATGGCCAGTGACCTTTCAAGATAAACTGCTGAAAAATAATAAAATAAGCCTACTGTATTATATTTACCACAGTTTTTTTTTAAAGCTGTCAGCAAGAAGTGATTTGATGTACAAGTTAGCCTTCAGGGGCTCGGATTTTATTTCCAGAGCTGTAAGCACAACAAACAACTTTTTTTTTCTTTCTCTTTCTTTCTTTTTCAGTTCTGTTGGATTAGCAAAAGCAGCCCTAGAAGCAATTAATGGATTCAACCTCTTCGGCAATCAGGTACTAAAAATATTTAAGTATTTGTTCATTCTCCGTTTTTTAATTAACTGCTTGTTCTTCAGTAAATTGCTTTCATTGCGGATCAAAGGACATCTAATATCCATATGGTAAAACCTGTTCTGTCTACGTTCTTCAGCTTTTTTTTTTTTCCAAAAAAGAAGTAGGCTAGAAAATTAATTTTTGCTACTTTGGGTATTGGATGCGTAGGCTAACAAAATCATCTCTTTCCTCGGTTAACAGCCATTACTTTCCCCTCAGTCATTTTGTTTAACTTTTATAAAAACTGAAATATATAGAACTGTCTCCTGTTTTTCTCTCGAGACATTAAACATCTTCGCGTGTGCATATTAAGATCTTTCTCTGTTCTGTTTTCATTCTCTGCTGTAGGCCCCATCTATTACTTTGGTCAGCCTCATTATGACTTCCTCCACTCGCCTTCAGATAATTTGACATCCCTCAAATAGCCACACTTTTCATCAGTTGCTCTGCCATTCTGCTGTGTGTGTCCTTCTCTTCGTTATCACAGAATGCAGTCCTAGCTCTGTCTCATTCTCTCTGTATTCTTGCCAGAAAAATGTAACTAAGAGAAAAAGGCAAAGTTTGTGTCTTGTGAACACTTGTGAACACAGGCCAACAGCTGTTTTTCAAGAGGAGCTCTTCCGGGAAGATACGGGAAGCAGGAGGCAGCCACACACCAAAATTTCTTTGGCATACCATTTTTTTTAAGTGACCGTGTGGTCCATGTTGGTTCCAGTCATCCATGGAAAACCACTGGGTGACATTGGGCAAGGTCCTCTCCCTTAGAACAAGGCAATGACAAATCCCTTCTGAACAAATCTTGCCACGAAAACCCTACGATAGAGTTGCCACAAGTCAAGCACTGATTTGAAGTCACATAACAATTTTTATGTATTAAATTTATGTTAATTAATTACATTTATATCCTACTTTTCTCCCAAATGGGAGACCATGTTTATTCAAAGGACAAAAGCGTTAAGCATTCCAGTTCTTCAGAAGTCGTCATCACAATCAAATGTTACAAAAATTGGGGAGAAACAGAAAAATCCCATAATTGAGTCCATGTTGTAACTGTTGGATCTATCATAAGATTGAAATTCCAAGATGGAGTTTTTTGGCTGGAGCAAACAGTTTCAGAGTCCATTACTGTTTTCCATTTCTGCCGACAAAAGACTGGGAAGCACTCAGTCATTTCTCCATTGTCTTTACGTTGACTTCTATGTCAGTGACAGAGTAGTATAACAGTTCCCTATCATTAAAGATGGAGATTAAAGTTAGGTCATGTGCTAAGTAAAAGGCCAAATTGTAGTATTATCTAGTGTTTGGAGTGGGATGGAATGCCCAGTGTCCCTCTTAAGATTTTCTATGTTAAGATTTTCATCAGTGGAAGCAATAGAAAGTCTTCTCACTGATGAGATGTAGACCTTCGCAAATTTTCATGTCTAAAAACATTTTTTTCTTTTTACTATCTTAAGTTAAAAGCTAAGCTAAACTAAACAAGTAAATCAAAAATGACACTACTATGAAGAGCAATTAATTCTCCATGTGTTAATCGTGTTAGCGTGGTGGGGTTTTCCACATGCCATTAGTTGTTTTCTCATTGTACAGAGAAGACAGTGAAGAGATGAAAGATAAAATCGAGAGCTTCCTAAAGAACAGTTACTTTCTTTTAAAAAATCATTTTTGGTTGAAAAAAAAAATCAAACAGCTTCCTTCAATGAAAATATTGTCGTTTAAAAATCCACAGACAGTGCTGGCAAGAGGCTGCTGGCATGCAGAGTAGCAGACGTGCTTATCTGACAAGCTTAAGACATCTTAAAAGGATTCAGCTAACTTTTTAAAAGGATCCTCCTGATGAGTACAGGGCAAAGTGTAAACACCTAGCAAGAAAGGAAAAAAAAACTTTTTCCAACTATAATTTAACAGTGTCTTAATCTGACGGATTTGGAAGCTGCAGCTTTTGCAAGTAACCTCTGTTTGGCCTTCAGATATCGCCGTTCATCCTTTTTATTCCTGTGTGCTTTTTTGTGGATCTAGAAGTGCTCTGCTTTAAAATACAGAGTTGGGAAGATGGTGACTTAGGCCACATTGTCACAGCTTGGTGTATGTGCGTGCACGTGTGTGTGTGTGTGTGTGGCTTGTCTTTTACACAGACATGGTTAAGAAAGTATATTGTGGATTAATCCCCTGTCTTGAAAATCTCCATGTAAGAGGAAACTTTATTTTCGTTTGGGGATTGAATTCTCTCTGTTGGGGCCGCATACTGGCAGTAGCAATAGTTGGAAGACCTAAAGTCAAAAATGGGCAGGGTTCCTCCCGGCCCCATATCTCTTTCTTTCTTTATCTTGCTCCACCCTGCTCTCCGTAGGCTCCTGGAGGAAGAACACATTGTTCTTGCCGGAGGATAAAAACTGATTGCTTGCAGAGAATCTTTTGGGATTCTGGGAATCATAGTCCAAAAGAGTAAATTTACCAAGGTCTGGATTAAAGATAGACCCTGGTCTCCAATGCTAAAAGCAGACTTTTGATATAGATAAAATGTACTGTAGTTGCAGTCTTTTTATGGATACAGACTTTTTGCAGACATAAACAGAATTGTTTAAAATGTTAGGTCCAGATTCATTGAGTCATTGCATGGATGGTTTGCCATCCATGTTATCTTTGCCACTAGGAATCTCTCCAAAGAAACACATACATCTTCTTCCTTGAGATTTCGGAAGTTTAACTTTAGTAAATCAAAGCCAGAAACTGCTACTTCTTGAGACCAAATGCACACCTTTCGGGTTCATGTAAAGTATCGTATATGGACTGAAAGAATTGTGGCCAGTGTTTCCTGTAAATGTCCCAGTGGATACAACCATTGATTGATTATCTAAACACACGTATTTCGTTTTACCCTAGGAGTTTAAAAAATCCTCTTTGTTCTTCTTGCTATATTTTATATTGATTCCTCTTTATCCATGTCTTTCCTGCAGTTGGAATGGGCTTGCTGTTGCCTTGGCAACTGATGTGGGATACCAGCCCAGGACAATTTCCCCAATTTCCCATGGTTGCCCCGGCAACTGACCTGGGGGACATTTGTAGTGTTCAGGCACTCAGCTGGAGTTCACCAAGGTCTGCCCCACCCCAGCACGCTGTAAACTGCAAAAAGGAAACCTTCAATTGAGCACAGTTTGGCTGTGAGTTCACTGCTTCCGTGTTATGCGAGTTTGTCCTCAGTAGGCTCAGCCTGCACTCATCACTGCCTCTGATGCCAAGCTCATGTGGTGAGCGCTGGTAAAAGTACAGCCAAAATGAGACCCCCGAGGATCAAGAGGGAGGGATGGGCATGCTTGGAAGGTTTGAGAATGTACAAAAACTCCTTACCGGAACAATAGTGAAACAGTGGGGGCAAAAGCTCCACCACAACCACCATGCCGTGAAATGCTGAGCATCAGTTGGAAAGGAAAACTAGGAGGTGATGTGTGAAGTGCAGAGCTTACCGTATCTTGCACAAGGATATGTCTGTATCTGGCAGGAACCCTGAACAAAAGGGAACTTTATCTTTTTGGATTACAAGCCCTGCAGTCCCACAGTTGACATGGCCACTGCGGCATTTTCTTTCAGATCTCACTAGAATCATAGCACTGGAAGGTATGGTGAGGGCCATGCAGTCCAAATCCCTGCCATGGTAGAAGACACAACTAAAGTACTCATGAAAGGTGGTCGTCCAACCTCTGTTTAATGACTTCCAAATGAGAGAAGTCCACCACTCTTCAAGGCAGTCTTGTTTCACTGTTGAACAGCCATTACAGTCAAGAAGCTGTTCTTGATAATTAAGTTGAATCTCTTTTCTTGTACAGTCTTCCCTCTACATTCGCAGGTTTGACCTTTGTGAATTTGAGTATTTGCGAGGCACGTGCTTGCCTCCCCCCCCCGCCATTTTCCTCTTCTCATTCCTGTCATTCTTCACCTCAGGCTTGCAAGGCTTGTGTTTAAAAAGGATGTTTTTTCCCCCCTTTGGGTGAGCAGACCCCCCTCCCGCTGCTGAAGGCGTGGCCTTCTGCCCTGTGGTTGCACATTCTGCTGTGTATTGGCTGCTGATTGGTCAGGTGCTCTTTAAGATGGCCACCAAAAGTAATTAGAACTCCAGAACTCCCCTCTTCTCTGTCTGAAAGGGAAGTACCTGTAAATATTTTAGGTTGTCTTTTTTCTTCTCCCCGCCCCGCCCACACTGAGCCAGAGGCAAAGGATTGCGAAGGGCAAAGCTCTGGAGGTGGAGGTGAACGGAAGGGGAATCGTTGAGGGGGAGTTATTTGCAATTTTTCCACTTTGGCAAAGGTTCTGCGTCCCAAACCCTTGCAAATGTGGAGCGGCTACTGTAATTTCGTCAGTTGGTTCACACTGTAGTCTTTAGAACAGCAGCAAAGAATCTCACGCCATCTTCTACATGACAACCTTTCAGCTATTTAAAGCAAGTCATATCTTCTCACCGGTCTTCAAGCTAAACACGCCTAGCTCCCTTAACCACGCCTAGTAAGGCTTTGTTTCCAGACCTTTTGCCATATTGATCACCATCCTGTGAACACAACCCAGCTTGTCAGTATATTCCAGTTCTGTTTAAAATCTGTCAGAGTTGCCCAGTGATTTTTCTAGCACTTGACCCAAATAAGCTTTTAAGGAAAATAAGGGTGAGGGCAAGAGAACAGATTTTGATTTAGAAGGTGAGCTCACCGATTTAGAAGGGGTATAGCTACGGGTGAGGCAAAATGAGAACACAGGCTCCCCCGAATAAGAATGTTGCCCCCAAATGAAATTGAGAAATGCAATTTAGGCATCCAAAGAAAAAGGGCAGGCAAAGGTAGTAAGGTAATGTGAACACAACAAACGAAAAAGTTCTAGGTGGAAATGATTTTCAGTGTCTCATTCTCTGAAATACTATAAGCTTGAGAATAGGAGGAAGATTCCTTCGAAGGGCAGAATTCTTGGTGTGTGTGGGGGTGGCAGTGCCTTCATCCGCTCCGCCTCCAGTAGCTACACCCTGCCATGCCATGGCTTTTTATGAGACTCAGTTCTTTGGCTTTTAAAAACATGTATTTAATTCTCCCGTAAAATGGAGAAATCGATATTTGAAGCAGTATGAGATAAGAGCATGCTAAGGTCATTGGAGGGGCTGTATTTTTTCAGGCTGCGGAAGTACCATTTGGTCCTGCTTTGTCTTTTAAAAACAAAAGACAAAACATGCTGCAAATAAAAGCAAGCAAATAGGCAATTCGGGAAGAAAGCTCTTGGCCCAGCCCTTTGACTCCTATGTTGTTGTTTTTTCTGTTTGTTGTCAGTGATCACTTTACCTGCTGTCTGAAGTAGCTCAGTCCATTCTGCCTTTCAGCATTCTGCAGCATTCAGATGTGTGTCAACAACATTTGCCAGTGAGAACAGATAATGCAGTCTGAGAGAGACTGTTTGCCTTTGCGTGTTTGAATCTGTTTTGTACCACTCTTTTGTTGGCGGCTTTCAGCACCCTTTGGGTAGAAAAGTTAGGGTCGAGCAGAGCTTCGAAAAGTTGTGTTTTTGGAGTATGGGTACTAGATTCTGGGTGTTATAGTTCAAAGAAATAACTTTTCCAAGATCTGGGTGAAATTTACCTAACAACAAAACTAATAAGCTGATGGAAAGGCTCCAGTCCTCTACCAGTTAAGCCCCATTAAACATTTTAAATCAAGGTCTAATTTAAATACTTAAGTAGTTAAAACAGAAAAAAGCTTGAGTCTCCTCATTTCAGACTTGATCAGCTCCTGTGGTTTCCTTGCAACCAAAGTCTAGCTAGTTGTCTTTTAAAAAGAAAATTAAAACAATGACAATTTCACCCCTTCTTATTTCTTTTTCTAGTACAAATACCTTAGGTTATACAGTTGACCCTTCATATCCATGGAGGTTAGGGGTATAGGACCCCTGTTGAAGTGGAAAAAACTATGACTGTCTGTAGCCCCCTGCCCCAAATCATATTTAACACACACACACACACACACACACACACGCACGCACGCAAAAGGAGAGGGGAGCAGATTAAACCCACCATGGATTCAAATGCATAGTATGTAACACAGTTGAATCTACTGTGAGGATGCAATGCACACAAGCTGCCTGGTTCTGCTTTCGAGCTGGAAGGGTTCCTTCACAAAACACAAGAAAGCAACTGGTGGGGCTTGCTGCTGCCTCTGCTCCTGCCGTAATCCATTTATAATAAGGACTTACAAGCCTGGCTTCGTGTTTGCAGTCTCTTGTAGACTGTCTTAGTCTCAAGAGGCTTGCAGAGAGACTGCAAACACGAGGCAAGACTTAAAAGTCCCTATTAAAAATGGCATAGGGCAGCAGTGGAGGCAGTGGCAAATTATCCATAAATAATCAAATCTGTGAATGTTGAACTGGCGGGAGTGGAGGACTGACTGTATTTATTTATTTATTTAAATTATCCTTCCTTTCTAGAGTTTCCAGTATAACCCTTACACACAATTTAGGGTGGTGTCGGAAGTAAAAATCAATAATAAAATAAAACTAAGTCTCTAAAACGACAACGATCATATAATAAAAACAGATAGATGTAGCAGATAAATCATCGGATGAAAACTTGTTTCATGCATCACAAAAGTGCACTAGTTTTTGTTGAGATCATACCATGTAATTCCTGTTGATGCAAAGAGAATTGTACAGGGCCAGGGGCTTGTGGATCTGTATTTATTGCTCCACACACACCACTCCTGGTGACACAGCAAACTCCTTCAAAATCTGATTTTCAAAAGTTTAATGTAATACAATATGCTATGCAGTATGGACAGGGCTACTGTCAGGTGGATCTGTAACTGGTTGACTGACCGTTCCCGAAGGGAGCTCACCAATGGCTGCTTTTCATCCTGGAGAGAAGTGACTAGCGGGGTGCCACAGGGTTCTGTCCTGGGCCCAGTGCTGTTCAATATTTTCATCAATGACTTGGATGAAGGAATAGAGGGCATGCTGATCAAATTTGCAGATGACACCAAATTGGGAGGGGTTGCTAATACGCCAGAGGACAGGATCAAAAATCAAAATGACCTGGACAGATTGGAGAGCTGGGCCAAGGCTAACAAAATGAAATTCAACAGAGAGAAGTGTAAGGTCCTACACTTAGGTAGAAAAAATGGAATGCAGAAATATAGGATGGGGGACACGTGGCTGGACGGCAGTACGTGTGAAAGGGATCTAGGAGTCTTAATAGACCACAAGCTGAACATGAGTCAGCAGTGTGATGCGGCAGCCAAGAAGGCCAATGCAATTCTCGGCTGCATCAATAGGAGTATGGTGTCTAGATCGAGGGAGGTACTGGTACCACTCTACTCTGCTTTGGTTAGACCTCGTCTTGAATACTGTGCCCAGTTCTGGGCACCCCAATTCAAGAAGGACATGGTCAAGCTGGAGCAGGTCCAGAGGAGGGCGACCAAAATGGTGAAGGGCCTGGAAGCCAAGCCCTATGAGGATAGACTTAGAGAGCTGGGTATGTTCAGTCTGCAGAAGAGAAGGTTAAGAGGGGACATGATAGCCATGTTTAAATATTTGAAGGGATGCCATGTAGAGGAGGGAGAGGGCTTGTTTTCTGCCGCTCCAGAGACCAGGACAAGGAGCAATGGATTCAAGCTGCAGGAAAGGAGATTCCACCTGAACCTCAGGAAGAACTTCCTGACAGTCAGGGCTGTCCGGCAGTGGAACATGCTGCCTCGGAGTGTGGTGGAGTCTCCTTCTTTGGAGGTTTTTAAGCAGAGGCTGGATGGCTATCTGTTGGGAGTGCTTTGAGGGTGTTCCTGCATGGCAGGGGGTTGGACTGGATGGCCCCTGTGGTCTCTTCCAACTCTACATTGCTATGATTCTATGATTCTATGCAAGGTCTACTTGTTAGAGGAGTGTAGGTATGCAGGTGTCCAAACCTCAACTTTCAGCCACAGCCGTTCCCTCTTAACATGGCTAATGCCTCTCTGGTGGTGGTGGTGAGCGCAGAGAGGTGTCTGGCAATAAGAACAGAGCCGGGTGCTCACCTCCATCCCTTCCCCACACTCTTCACTGAGGGGGCAATAGCTGTGCTGCTGCTGAAAGCTGGGGTTTGGAAGGTAAGGAAGGACAGGTTCCTTTTTCATGCTCGGTGGAAATTTACGTGCCTTATTCTGCTCCATGGTTTGTCAAGAATTAGTTACAGGAGCTTTGTCGCTTACAGAACTTAGCAGCCCTAGAGGCACTTGCAGAATCAGCCATTCTACCCAACATTTCCAAGACTTTGGGTATTTCTAAAACAGTTTGCTGGAAATTCTTTGGCCAAAATTCAAAGAAAACCAACAACAACAAAAAAAGTTGTAAAAATAGCAACACCTTTGCAGGAATGTCCTTCTTCCTCCTAGTGATAACCTTCTGCTCCTCCCCAAAAGCTTTTTCTGAAGCTTGGGGCATCCACTACAGCAAATGAGCTGCTGCTAGAAGGAACAGTAACATCCCTTTCCCATGCATATGTGGTAGCTTGGTGTGTATGCTTTGCATATTGCAAGGAGTAGCTCAGTAACTGCTGGTGACTACTTTATTAGTGGGACGGTGTACCCGTTTAGGGTTTTATGCTGTATAGAGGATAGGGTGCAGCATCTTAAACAAGTTATTTAAATTAAGGACGAAAACCTAGGATGGATTCACCGCTCCACTGGCATTGAATGTACTATCCATCACTTTCCTGGCCTATAAATGTATGAGTTTCTAAACTTTCTTTTCTTAATTCCCTTGAATTAATTAACTGCTACTGTCTTTCTGTGCTGCATTTTTTGTCTTAACATACTTACTGCAGACTGTGCAATTAGATTTTGAAGCCTCGCTTTTCCCAAATCTTCAGTGATCATACTCTTGAAAGTGTGCAAATGAATGTAGGCATCTTTAAGAGCAATTTGAGCCTGCACTAAGAAGCAAGGTGGCATAATTGCACATCTTGAAAAATCAATCTCTCATTATTGACCTGTGCTTGGCTTTGAAGTACTGCAATACGATGTTATATTTTAATGTACAAGACAGAACAATAATTCCACAGTGCATAGGATTCCGTAACAGGGGTCATGAGCTTTCTCGTGAGTTTTCTGGCTTATAAATGTCTACTTGTTCTTGCAAAAACATAAGTTGTCTTGGCCTGTGAGAACAAAACAAAATCAAAATCTAGAGGACTGCAATATTTTTATTAAGACCACGTAAAATTCCACAAAAGTGTGCAGCTCTCAGGTCCTCCAGAGTTCTTCAACAGGCTGCATTGACAGAAAAAAAGTAGCAGCTGTGGATGAGAGGAACATGGAAGTCCACATCTTAGCTGTTGTTGATTCCTGTGGGAACATATGATGAATATTAAGCTATTTGGGCCACAAAAGCAGTTACAAATGTACCTTTCAGCAATAGTCGACTAGGATTGTCATGAGACAAAATCAGTAGTGTTGAGTAAAATTCTACAGCTGGATCCAGCTCATATCGGCAGAGTTCTATCAAGTATAACTGAGTGACTACCCAGTGCCCGTAGCTTATTGTGCCGCCTCTCTCCACGGCCATTCAGTTGCAAGAGAATGATGGAGGTGGCCAAGCAAGGACCAGCTGAGATTTGGGAGGATGCCTTTGTTGTCCTGCAGACAGCTGCTGAAACACAGCCAGCCACTGCCTGACCACCCCACGATCTGCTTGTCACTGAGTGATTATAGGTTGGGAAGCATCCCAGCACCGGCACGATATGGGAAGACCATGGAGATGGATGATCAAGCTGAATTTGCTGTTCACACTGATGAAAAATTGGACATATACCTGTTCATGTTTCTAACGGTTTTCTGACCAAAGTATTAAGAAAATTTCATATGAGCTTTGGGGTGGGGTGGACAACTGGTGTTCAAAAAGTTCTTTAATTTTCAAGACGAGTCACATTCTCAAGTGTGGTCTTTAATTGTTCCTACTTGTTGAAGTACGAGGTGCTTTATATAGTTTGAGTTTCGTTAGGGCCAGGCCCCATGTTCACCCTCCCCTGAACCTGCCTGTTTTTGACACACATGTCCATGGCAAGATGGGGAGAAAATTAATGTAAGAATGACATGTGGCACCCAGCAAAAGAAAAGTGAATTTTAAAAGTGAAGTCCTGGTTTTGCCAAAGGCTGTTTTGCCCAAAAGGCAGGCCTAGGGAGTGGGGAGACGGAACAGGATCTCAATGGCTAATCACTCCCTGGGGCAAGATAGGCTAGTTTTCCGCCAAAAATATGGGGGCACATATTGGTGGAGGGTGCACTGGCAGGCTACGTATGGTCTGTAGGTTGCATTTAATCCACATATGCTCTTAGGGTGTACATTCAACCCCTAAAAAGACAGCCCAGGAGAGGAAGATAGCAAGGGGTGAATATGGGTGAATGTTTCCGAGTTAACCTTAGCCGAACATCAACATGCCGCACCCTTGGTCAGTTGTTGAAGCCTCAGTGTCCTGGCGGAGTCCGGTGATGTGTTGCTGTCTGCCTTCATTCCTCTTATCTTGGTGGATGGATATTGGAGGCACCATTTTATCGTAACTCTGGGGCATTGTGGGAAATCGAAAGACTGCTGCAAGCTGCTTCTTACTTCACCGTTCAGTTGGGAGGGAACCCACTTGAGACAACTTTGCCGAGGACTTCTCAAACCAGGAACAGTCCCTGATTTAAAAGCTGAGAATAATTTAAATTGAAAATCAGAGGAATAAGCCCGCAATACATTTTACTTTAACGGTAAGTTGTACCTGTAGCCTGACCTGAAAGGGGCACTTGAAGTGGAGCAACTGGTAACAGCCTTGTGATGCTGATTGGCATTTGATATACCTTCACAAAATAGATTTCCATGCAAATTCCCATTGAGCTCCTCACTGGCACTATGATTTTCTAGATGCCGCAAAGCTAGCATGCTGCTTCCAGATCTATATTATTTGATCAGATTGTTTTTCCTCCCCATCAGCTTATTGACTGCATAATTAAAGCTTTCGTCTGTTAGTCAGAGGTGTTATTAAGTAGTTGTAAGTAAACCTGAAGAGTTGGACTTTGGTAATCTCATACCCTTATCTGCTAACTGATTTTAAAATATCTGTTCATTATTAAATAAAATAATGATATGTACATTTGTCTTGAAGATTTCATCATCTGTCTGGCTTATGGTTGATGATGGTGATCTTAATGTCTAGGGAATCAATTCCTAGACATTAGTTCTAGACGCTGCTTTGCTTATCCTGTGTAGTATTAATTTTCTGTTCTGTTTTCAGGGATGCTCATGGTCTGTCATATTTGTAGATCTTGATGCCCACAATCGGAACAGGCAAACCCTTTTTTCCTTGCTTCCTCGAGAATCAAGGTCACATGTAAGTAATTTTTGATAAAACTAGTTTAACAGACCAGTGAGGGGAATGAATTTGGGTTTAGTTATTAGTTACATGGCTGTTTTAATAAAGAGTCCAAAGTTGTTGGTTGGAGAAGAATTAGAAATTGTTCTTTAAAAACTACTGGTCAAGGTACACTTCCTTGATTACTTCATAGCTGGAATACAAGCACAGTTCATTTAAAATGCTGGAGATGGTGACTGTTTGTTTAGAGTTTTGAAAGTTGTATTCACCATCTGCTGCTGCTGTGTTGCTTCATTTTTAGTTTTTGATGCCTAATATTCTGTTGGTTTTAGTTTGATTCACTGTAGTCTCTTCTGACTTAAAACAGTCTGGAGAATCTGCAAAGTTTCTTCTAAACCAGATTGAGTAACCATGACAATGGGGCAGAGAATGTGTGAGTCACCTGCTATTATAACCAGATCATGGCACTTTCAGCTTTCATTTAAAATGGCCAACAGGAGGTATTATCCAAGTGGGAAGGTTTGACTAACCATTTTTTTTCTCCCATCTCAATCTTTAGTTGTTGAAGCTAAAACAGGCAGTAGTGAGTAGGCACTACTCATAAAAGGTATTGTTAAGGCACAACAAATTGCCTGAGAGTGCAGCTATAAATGGGTTTTCAGAACCAGACTGGAATGTACTGAGTCCTGAGTCATGCTGAGTCACCATCCTGAGTCACGCTGTGTGGACAGCACCCACCGAATGATGTGAGGGTTTCAGATTTATCCCAGTATTTCCCAGTCCTGCAAATGGTATGCACCCATAAATGTGTGTGTATGTGCTGTCCTCCTCAATGGTTTTGAAGTGAATATGCAAACAAATCCCATATAGGAATTGTTCTTCTAGAGCAGTGGCTCTCAGCCTTTGGTCCTCCTGATGTTTTGGACACCAGTTCCCTGATCACCGTCCAGGATGGTTTGGGCTTCTGGGAGATGAAGCCAAAAACATCTGTTTAATCAAAAGCTAAGAATCAGTGTTCTAGTATCTGTTAGCTAAGGCCATATTGTCTCAGACTGAGGGACTGTCTTCTCTCCAAGTGACTACAGCTCTCATCAGACTCCACCCAGCATGGTAAAGGATTGTAAGAACTGTACTCTACAACATCTGTAGGGCCAGTGACTTCCCACACCTCCACCAGGGCATGAAGAGGTGGAAGATACTGACTATATGCATCAATGTTGACAAAGAAAAATCATCATCGTGGCTGCCACCAACAGCTGGTTTCTTCACAGTTTGCAGAAAGTCCACTGGAGACTTCTCTCCCTGCCCCCCCCCCACACACATTGTGCTTCCTCCTTTCTTTAATAAAGATTCCTTTTCTTCATCATCTTCCTTCTTTTTCTTCTTAGAAGGAAGGGGAAGCAGTAGCATCATCTACTGGGGAAGGATTTTCAGCAGAATTTTTGCACACTGTGAAGAAGAGGAAGAAGATGGCAGCTGGTAGCAGTGGCAATGTTTTTCGCCATATTCCTTCTTCTCATCATTGTTATGGCTGCCGCTCCCCTCAGCTGATTTCTTCTGCTTCATAGAGTACACAGGTTCCCTGGGGAACTTTCTCACTTCAGTTGCCACCACTTCTCCTTCTCCGTTCTTAAAAAAGAAAATGAAGGTGAACTTAAAATGAACACAAGGAAGGAGGAAGAGAGGAAAGCGGGATAGAGAAGACATTCTCCAGTGAACTTTTTGTAGATCTATGGCCTTTTCCGCACCGGGCTATTAAAACGGTGCAGAGCGACCTCCAACGGAGGTCTTCTGCACCTTAGAGCGGACTGGGGCGGACTACTTTTTGTAGTTCCATACCTCAGTCCACTCCGGAGTGACCGGAACTGGTCACACGGCGTGTTTTTTAAAAACCTCTTTTTAGATGTTTTTAAAAAGCACGGAGCGCGCAACCCTGTGCCACTCCGTCACCCGGCTCCGGAGCAGATTTGCAGGTGCGTGCAAGTGCGTGCCTGCAGATCTGCCGGGGGTGGGCTTCCGGCTGGTGAGCTTCTCCAGTTGGTGGAGAGCCTCCACCAAACGGAAGCCACCATTTAGGACGCCGGAGGAGTGCGGAGCGACGAGCTCACACTCCTCCTCATCGCGACGGACTCGCCCGGACGAAGTTAAAATCCGGTGAGTAGTGTGTTCCGTCGTCCCCCCCACACGTCTGGAAAGGGCCTTAGAGAAAAAGAAGCCAGCTGCTGGTAGAAGCGGCCAGTCTTTCCTCTTCATCTTTCTTTCGTTTTTTTGAAGAGGGAGAATGAGGGTGGCAAACTGTACCTGTGATTTTTAGTGGGCAAAAAGGACGTTTAAATAGGGATTTGGTGGGGACATTGGCCTGCAAAATGGAACTCAGAGCCACATGTGGTTTGTAGGCTGCACAATTCCCACCCTGTCATATAGCGTACAATATGAAAACCTTGAGAATCTGAACTTTCTGTTTTTATTTTTATGAAAATGTGGAACCATCAAGATGCATTCTGAAATTAAATGCAGACCGAATGTTTCTTTTCTAAAAATGTTCATTTTTTATATACCTCTCTCGTCTCAGACAAACTTAAGGTTCTTACATTTATGGATAACAGTTCCAGCACAACAGTGCATAGCAAATAATTTGTCAGCTGCTGAGTTCATGAAAATGTATATTAATTACATGTACCTAAATTATGCAAATCACATGAAGTTCTTCAGATCGTGATCTATTTGCAGTGTTGATTTCCCAAGCTGAACACATTATCGACATTGTCTCTAAGCAATGTAAACAGAAACCTCTTGCTTGTCTTTGTTTTTGTTTCTACTCCCCTCCCCTTTCACCCTTTGGGCATTAGAGCTTTACAATTGTGCATCTCCGAATTCTGATAGAAGAGAAATATAAAGTGGTTGTCTTTTGGGGTGATAGTTTATACATAGGTTTTGAATGATACCTCGCCATGGATAGAACCTGCTGAGAGGCGAAGCTGGAATGCCATTAGATGCCTTTAATCAAGAGTGCTATTGTAACATTAGATACTTTTCATTAGCATCACAGTGAGCTCTGTTTCATTGTCTTAAAATTAGCAGTCATGGCACGATGGCTTTTTCTTTCTTCCTCGATCTGGTAGCATTTCCACAAATTAAGCAGCCCATTAATCTTCACTGTAACTGCTGCCTCATGGAAAAATTACAATTTAATTTTAGAATATAAAAAAGAAAAAGGCAACTATTATGTTTTTGTGTATGTTTTCCACTCTTAAATGTTACAAATACAATGTATTGTCCTCAGACATACAGAACTGAAGATTGCAGTGTTCTGTTCCTGTGCTTTAAAATGTAGCTTTTTCTATTTTTCATTGTCTCTCTGTGTGTGAATACACATATCCCAATCATGTGATGAAATGAACATAGTGTCTTCTAGTTATGGACTTAAAAGATTTCCCCATTTTCTCTGATCTCGGTGCTGAAATTGTTCTTATTAATTACTTGAATCATTTCCTCCAGCCTCTTACTGCAGTGGAAACTTCCTGAGGGATTTTGCTGTTTGCTCACAATACAAGAATATCTCAAAGGAAGCTGATTGTTGGACTGTGTAACCAGAAACATCTCAGTACCAAATTGCTTTCCAATATCACAGTTGTAAATAAAAAACAGAATGAGCATTGTTTTTATAATAATTTTTAATCTTTTTATTTTATAGTTGTGTTAGTATTCATTGTAAACATTTGTATACTGACACATTAAGTGTCTTACCTTCAGAGTGCTCACCAGTCTGTACAGTTGTACCGATTAAAAAGAGAAAGGGTCGAAAGGGGGTTGAATCCGACTCTTAATTTGTGCACCAAAGTGAAAGATGTTCTTACATTGAGTCCACAATGAGGTCAGCCTGATGCATGTATTCTCATTTCATAAAAGAAATAGCTTCTGGCATTGAAGGCAAGAGAGCAAGTCTGCTCTTGCCATGTGCATTTTGAAATAGCTGTGAAACTTGGTTTAGAGTTTGCAGTTGTTGGGGTTCTTTGGCCATAATGACTGGCATGCTTATCCTGAATTCCACTAATTATTCTAGAACTGGAATGCTCCTGCAGCCACCCCACTATGTGCATCCTAAAATCGTATTGGGGGGAACCTGAGAAACTATGGTTTTGAGGACCAAAGAGGCCTTGAGAGGAAGGGGAAGAAAGCAGGATTTGGTGCCAAAATAGCAGTTAGCAATTATATTTCTATACTGCTTATCAGTGCAAGGTGGTTTACAATGTTACAACCTAAGCAGTGCAAAGTGGTTTACAATGTTACAACCTAATGGGGTTTTTTTTTAGCTGATTGCCCCCAACAAGCTGGGTACTCATTTTACCAACCTATGGAAGAATGGAAGGCTGAGTCAACCTGGAGCCCTGTAGGAGCGAACTCACAAATTGGGACTGCAGTACTGGCGTTTAACCACTGCACCACAAAATAGGCCCTTGGATCTTGGCTTTTATATATAGATTTTAAAACAGAGATATGCGTTGATACTAACTGGATTCCTATTTCGTGACTCGTTTAAGAATTCTCTTATCCATTATTCAGACAAACTTTTTTTTTCTTCCTTCAGAACACTGATGCTGCTCTCCTGCCCTGTATTAGCTATCCTGCATTTGCTGTAGATGATGAAGCTTTGTATAGCCAAACAATTGATAAGGTAGTTAGAAAGCTAAAAGGCAAATATGGATTCAAAAGATTTTTGAGAGATGGCTACAGGACTGCATTGGAGGACAAAAATCGGCAGTATTACAAACCAGCGGAAATTAAGGTAATTTTCCTGTTTATGCGACATGGAAAAGGATGAATGTGTGTGTGGATAAGTGTTAGACATATGCCTGTGTATAGGATTTGATCCGTTTTTTCCTGTTGGCGTGTTTGTTATGATCACCAGGCAAATAAATTCCAGGTTTGTCAGTCTGAATAAATTTTACACTGTTAATTATCTTGACTCTGAATGTCACATTCTAATTTTTAATTATCTGTATTGTAATGATGTGGTTGTGCATGCTTGACTACAGATTATATCAGCACTTGCTATGCAATCTATTTTTCTTTTAATAGACAATGGCAGTACCATTTTGTAAGCCATGTTCAACCAAAAATTCAAATGTTAATTTCTTCTTGATCGAATTGTTTTGTTGATCTTATACTCCCATTGGCCAAAATTGCCAACATGTAAGAAAAATGCATTTTTAAGAAAGTAAAGGGAAGCTATTGAAACTTCTGTATTCTGCATTCACTGTGTTAATATGAGCTTTGCCATGCAGATTTTTGAGCAAGCTGACTAATTTAAATTCTATTACATGATCCATTGGTAGTATTTCTTGTAAGAGTCTGGTATTTTAGAGCTAAGGTAGGTAGCTTCAAGGTTCCTCCTAAAATACAGTTCTGTGAGTCTAAAGTTATCACTGACTTCCAATTCTGGGAGCATTACAAGGGCTTAGAGAGATAAATATAAGGTATTGATATTGCTGTGGATCCTTGCAAACATAATGTGTGTAACCACAGTTTAAGGACTGAGAGGGAGATCTGTGATTATATGCTCCCTCTTCTGAACTTAGATGCTGATTCATCATATTTCCGAGACCAGATTTATTTATAGTTCAGTGTTGGCTCACTGGAATCATGGTAGAGTGTGAAAGCAGTTTGTGAATATGATTTTAGATCTACCTTTGAGCAAGGGCCTAAGTGTACCCAAAGTGTGAGTTTTTCATGCGAAGGAAGACTATAACATCTCCAGTTAAAGGATTTCAGGTAGCAGGGTAGCAGGACAGCACAGTATGGCAAGATAACACCTTGAGACTGTAGAGGGCCACTGCTAGTCACAGACACCAAGAGTTAAGGTCATTGCTAGTCACAGAAGACCATCCAGTGGACTGACTTTATATTAAGTAGCTTCCTATTAGTAGAAGGAGTATGCAATCCCATACCAGGAAGGGCAGCAGTCTAGTACTTAGGAAGTGGCTCTTGCCTCTCCATGGATCCTGTCCACATCCTTAGATGGCACAGATTGAAAAATAATCTACTGTCCCTAGTTGAACAGAGGCCAGAGTTACATCTGCTGAATGTGTATCAACTGTAGCATCCAAGTAGGAATAAATCTGTCCAATTTTATCTGCAAAACACTGGGCAGATTCTTTACTATAGGCTTTTGAGTGATTCATGCTCTTCGGTGGGCCAGCTTGTAACAGACCCTTGACCATCGTAGACCCCTGATCCTGTCTTCTGTTACTGCAAGTTCTTCCAAAAATGCAGAAAGCTTCCATGACTTCATTCTGTAAAGGGGGTGGAACAGAGGAAAACTAGCAAATCATATGAACCATTAGCTTTGGCACTTACTTGCAATCCATTTTAGCAAAGGAGACATTACTTGTTGTAGTGGTTTGGATGTGCAGCATCCAAGAGCGCTGCATCAGCACTTTTCTCCTGATTGATTTGTTTAGAAGAAAATGTGCTTACATTTCAAACTCAATGTACAGCTTGTTTCCCCTAACAAATAGCCACATTATTTATCATTTTATTTAATTTCACAGCTGACTACAGACTGGAGTGTATTAATAATCAAATTTCAATGTGCTACTGAGTATTAATGCTTGCTGTTAAAGGTTACGTGAATGAAGTTACCATTTTTCCTTCAAATGCTTTTATTTGCATCTTTTCTAATTTAAATGAAAATTTCTTTGCTGGGAAGAAAAATTGCGTAATACATTTAGTACATAAAATTGTACTGTGACACAAAATTGTGCTTTGAAAGTATCACAGATCTTTATGTAACAAAATCAACAGATCCCTGCCTTTTCCCCCAAAATAAGTTGCTGCACTAAAAGAATAAGTTGTGTTCATGTTTATCTTTGCCTTCTTTGAAAGTGTAGTAGGTTGTTTAAATGTATTTCCATAAATAAAACTTGTGCAAACTCTCAAATGTTCTCTTTTTTAAAATTTCAGCTCTTTGATGGAATTGAGTGTGAATTTCCTCTCTTTTTCATTTTCATGATGATCGATGGTAAGTGTGACTTTGCGTTCTTATTCTGTCAGAAGATATGTCTTGGAATGCACCAATAAAATGGATTTAGCAATCTAGGAGGCAAAGCTGCTAACTTCAAGGTTTTCGATGACAATTCTGCCACCAAGTAAAATGAATGAATTTTAGTACTCGTAGAATAGACTGATCTTCTGTTATGAGGTTTATATCTGAGTATTTGTGTCTGAGTGTTTAGTGCCCAGTTGTATATAACAACCATTTACTTAACAGCTGAAAAGAGTGTGCCAAGTTTTGCTTCAGGTTTGAATATTCTCTGAGTATCTGTTCTGCCCCATCGTAGTAAAGGCATCCTTGGACTCATAGAGCCTATGCTTAACTGCAGATGCCTACTCAGAAGTGAGTCCCATTGAATTCACAGGAGCTTACCCCCCGATGAATGAATGTAGGATAACAGCTGAAGAGAACAATCTTTGTTTATCTCAAAGAGCTCCAAGATATCTACAGCCCTGGCAGGCATTACACCAGCATGATTGAAGTGAAGGAGGAGTAGCATTTTTACTCCTATTTTCCTTCCCCTTCAACAGATGGGCACCTGAAGCCCTCCAATATTTTTGGGCTGGAACCTTAGCTGTGCTGCCTAGGACTGATTGAGAGCTGCAGTCCAACAACCTTCGGACAGCCACAGTTACCCGCCCTCAGTGGTCTCTCCTGGACTTTCCCTTAGGATCTTCTCTCTCCTCTTCCCCTGGTGTTAAGATTCTAATATCAGAGAGGGTAAGAGCTGTGGAGATTTCTATAGTGGCTTCAAAAGTGAATCTGAGGTCAGATCTCCTCTTCTAAGGGTGGAAGCTCTGTAGGAGGAGACCTGATATATCCTATAGAAAAGTTAAGATTGCACTGTTAGGTCTCTCTACAAGAGAACAGTTATGTCTTTTGGTGCCAGGCAAGGCCTTGATATTTTTCCCAAGTTTTTTAGATACCATTACCCCCATCTCTTGTCTTACTGATTTCCATAGGTCAGTAGTACATTCTATGAAGTACGTTCTTTTGTCAGCCATGAACTGGAACAGACAATTGATTTAATCAAGTTCCTTTGCCTTCTCATATTATTCGATAGGATGAGACATTTTGTGCTATAGCTAGGCAGTCCGTAGTTTTATGAAACTCTGTCATATCCCATTCTGTGAGATTAAACAATTAAATTGTACAATCCTGGTGCGTAAGTTCCTTGGGATGTTTGCTGTCATCTTAGAGGGGAATATGTGGGATTTTCTTTCTGTTAACTCTCTCTTCCTTCATCTGGATACTAAGAGATGTAGCAGATAACCATAATATTTCATTTGCAGTTCTACGATCGAACTACATACATTAATTTTTCTCTCTCTGTAATTTGATGAATGGGGTTTTCACTGCTATCAAATAGCCATTCACTTCACAGAACTGAATAAAGCATTAAATATCAGTTTTTGGTTTAATTAGAATCCATAATCTCAGGTTTCCATGTCCTATAGTAGGGCACCTGTCATGAACAGAGTTTAAACTACTGTGCTGTTAAGGGAAACAAGGTTTTCCAATATCTTGAGCTAAATAATTATTTTCAAAACGAATTCTCTATATTGAACTAAATGTGCTATGTTCTGTTTTCGTATTAATGTAGTTTGATGTACGCTTAGTTTGATGTAGGGAAAGACCAGCCCCAACTGTCAGTTTGTAGTACTTGCATCTTATGTTGGGTAATAATAGTACACATAGCTTTGGGAGTGATCAAAGCTGTTCCCATATTTTCTCATATTGATCTTTACAGCAAGCAGGTAAGAGCGGGTGAATATTGTTACCTCTGTTTTACAGACGGATAGCTGGCTGAGAAAGTGGGCACATGGCTCAAGTGAGATTTGAACCTTGACTTGTGACTTCAGAATTCTCACTTCCAGAAATGTAGCCTCACAGGGCAGTAATCCAGCTGCCCTTCTGTCAGAGATCCACATGCTGGAGGATCAGCAAAAAAATGAAAAAATAAAAATAAACAATCGGAAAAGACCATGAATTTGAAAGATGATTATAAGTCCTCTAGATAGAAATAGAATATAATCTGTTATCTGCACAGCGGTATAGCTTCTACAGCATACTGCATATAGCTCATAATAACTGTAGTGAGATTTTGAACTTTTTAATCAAAACCTGCTATGTTCAGTTGTGTGTTTCTCTTTCCACACTTTCCATTTGACTTCATTGTTGTCAATATTGAAAGAGGAACTGCTTGCAGGGCTTTAGTATAGTATTGTAGATTTTGGTGATGGCTGCAATCATAAAGAGTTTTGAACTGGAACTGGAGAAATTAATGAATAGTCAGCGCATCCATGATTATTAGTCATAATAGCTAAATGGAATTTCCATGTACACAGGCAGTATGCTTCTGAATGCCAAATATTGCTGACAAACAACAGGGAAGGTATTCCCTTCATGCCAGCTTATTGATGTTCAGAGGCAAGTGACTGCCCGTGTTGGAAATAGAACATTAGATGAGATGGGCCATTTGGCCTGAACCATTGTATTTTCTAATTCATAGTTGCGGAGGAAGAGCCTAACAACACAGCAAAATAAACACTTGTGAGAATAACTTCAGCTAAAATCATAATCTAGCTTTGAAAAATTTATTCTATTTTCAACCTTGGTCATAAAGGAAACACAACATTTGAAATGTATTTAGAGTTATCAGGAAAGAAAATGAGCTTGGAATGAGGAAATGGAACAACGGAAAGTGTGAATCAGAGACAAATGTCACTAAAAGAAAAAGCCACACTGATCAAGGTCCAGCAAGTGTAATCATGAGAGCAGCCACAGGAAGTCCATCTGTCATTGAAAAAACCCCTACCTACCAGGGAAATTATTTTCAGCCAAGTTATACCGAAATAGTGGATATCAAAACAAGTGAGAAGCTGGCTTTGTGAATTTTTAGTGTAAAAAAGAATCTGCATAAGGTCTTTGCAAGGCACTGAGTATTGTTCAAAAACTGGAGAACTTGTCTCATTCTTTCTGTCTTCTAGAATATATTTGTTCCGTTTCCAACTAAATATTGCTCAGCTTTATGTTAGATCTGGAGAAGTTAGTTAAATTATGGCTTGTCTTCAGACTGTGATTCAACCTGTTTGTTTGGGTCAGCCACGGTTAATACTAACCACATTTCTCATTCTGAGAATAGCAAATAGTGGTTGGTTGAAAATAGGAAGCAAATATTTCCAGTTTTCTCCTTTTTCCATGTGCTCGGAGGGCGGGCAGAAGTGAGAGAACACAGTTTCAGAGCATGTACATCAGATCGTAATTGTAGCATCGTATGTCAATTAGGTGATATGTTGTTGGTTTCAAAGAAATGGCTAACTATAAGTTGCAAGGAGAGAATTGCCATGTACATGAGGGAAGAGGCCGCAAGGTCTGCTCAGTGCTGGTTCACCTTTGAATTAGAACCACTATTTTTCATGATAGCAATTTAAGGGATGTATTTTATTTTGACTCATATGTCTGAAATGGTGCTGATGTTTTTCATCAAGTACATATTTTTTCTTTTTTTAAAAAAATTATATTTATTGTTCAAAAGTGCCTCCATGTACCAAACACAACATCAATCGATGCCATCCCTAGTGATACATAAACTTCTTGATATGTATCAAATGGATCACTTAACCTGTATGATCAATAATCAAGACATGGAATTAGTTAACCAGGAATGGGAATGTGTGAAGAACTTATGGAAGGAGAAATGGGGGAAGTTGCTATTAATAGATATATAGACTTTATTTCTTATTGTTTCATGGGAGTAGGTGATAAGCTAAGCCAATCGGTCCGATTATGAAAAGTTAAAAAATCGCATATCATTTATGGAGTACTCAATGAATGTACGGTGAATAAAATAGCTTGTATTACATTAAAAGATAAAAATCCCCTTTTAATTCATCTTTGGTAATATCCCAAAATATTAATTAAGAGTAGCTTTAGTGATTGTCCTGTGTCTTAGCCATGAAGCAGACAGTATAATATGTACATATACGGATTTATCTATTTCTTATCTGTTTATCCTGTTAAGTGCGATGATGGGTAGAGATACACACTGTTTTGTTTTTTCTATCTTTTTTACTTGATGGGTTTTTTTGTTATTTTTTGTTTTCTGTTTTCATCAAGTACACATGGATGGTCAAGTCTAATTGTTAATCAAGTGTTACTGAATTACTTTTAGGAGTCTTCAGAGGTAGTCCTGAACAAGTCAAAGAATATCAAGAGCTTCTGGATCCGATACTGCTGCAGTCAGCGGAAGGTATTGTAAAGTGGTGTTACTGGAGCTCCGAACTTTAGAAAGTAGATAGGAGAGAAGTCCTCTGGTGTCTTGGAAACAACTGTAGTAAGTGCAGCTCTGATTCTGGCAAAAGGCTATGTACTTGAGAGAGCAGAGCTGCAGGCCAAGTATGAAAATAAAATGTAATTAATTTCTCCAGTAAAATATGGCTTATCATAAAATGGAGTTCATTATCTGGTGAGTAAAATGCTGATAGGTTAAATGTTAGGTTTGCATAGAAATCATTCGCTACTACCATCCACTCTTTCTGTCATAGATGTGACACAGATCTTCTAGCTAGAAATGATAGAACTCTTGCTTGGCTATCTGATGGTGGTTTTTTTAAAAAATAAAATTTTGAGAAGGTATTTCTATGCCTTTTAAAATTCTCGATTCAAATCGAGCTGGTCAGTCATGAAATTAAATCTTGGGATGTAGTTTAGTGATGAAGATCTTGGACCTGTTCCTCAACAGCAGGGAAGAACTAGGCCATTTCCGCACTAGACTGTTATAGCGCTATTATTCCACTTTCAACATCCTATGGAATCCTGGGGTCTGCAAACCCCAGGATTCCATAGGATGTTGAAAGTGGAATAATAGCGCTATAACAGTCTAGTGTGGAAATGGCCGTAGTCAAGAAGGTGGACATATTGGTAATTCTGGAAGGAAATGGTCACATCCTCTTGTTGTTGTTGTTTAGAGGAAAGGGAAAGCAGAGTCTAGTCTATACACTCTCTTCATTTTAAGAAAACTACTTTCAGTAAGCATAAGGAAGTTTTGGGATGGATCCTACGGTCAGAAATACTCAAATAGAAGGAAGCTCTTCTTGGATGAGAACTTCTTAAAGGTGCAATTGAAATACAAGCAAGGGTAAGCCATTTCTTCAAGAAAGAAAAGTGTGAGGCAGCTAACGAAATCAGGATCGCTGCCTAAGGAGCTTTCAGATGAGGTGAGATTTAAAAGGGCCATGGATAAGTAATGGGAGAAGGGACGAAACAGGGAAATGGTCAGGAGGATTAAAGCTCAGAATGACCTCAGGCTTGCAGGAAAGGTGAAAAAGAACAAAAAGGTGTTTATTGGCCATGTTTGGAGCATGAATAGAGATGTGAGGGCCTGGGGAAAAAACTCCAGCCCACTTTATTTTGTTTGCTTGTTTTTTAAGACATATTTTTTCTAGAAAATTGAAAAAAAAAAAGGATTATGGAATCTTTTCTTTTAATATGACGAACAAAATGTTTAAAGATGTCTAAGGCAAGGAGTTTAAGGGGCATATTCCCCCCCCACCAACACATACATTATTTCTAAGAACTGTGTAGCAGGTAGACTTTTATATAGGACTATGTACAGCCATGATGCTCAAAGTAAAGTTCTGTAGTGCATGGACCATCAACTGCCAGCCCACAGTGAGTTCTAACCATCCATCACTTCATTAATATCCTACCTTTTTCTCAGGGTCAGACTCAAAGCAGCTTACAAAAAAAAGGCATAAAATATAGTTTAATCTTAATTTTGTGTGTTTTTAACTATATATATGTTTTTATATTTCGCCTGGCCCCTGATTAGAAGATTCCTCAATGATTAATTGTTCATTTCTCCATTTTGTCCCATATTCTCACAAGACAGGATACCTGTAAACAGCCCCTTTGAGGTTTAAAACATGTGGCCTGAGATGTCAAATGTGTAGCTTTATTAAATGTAATAATATATAATCCATTGCTAGTTAATGTGTTTTTTTTCCTAGCGCAGTGATAAATAGATGAGAAATGACTAAAAAGATGGTGTTTTTAAACAAGTTTTCCTCTTCTTCTGCTCAAGATTTAGGTTCATTTTCCTTTTGCCCTGAAGCCTTCATATGCCTTTACTAACAACAGTTTTACATGTTCCTTTTACTGTAGCTCCAGAGCAACTGTAGTGCCTTTTTAAAAGTGTAGTTTTTTCCTCCATCTGTCAGAAATTGCCAAACCAGTTTATTGTGTTCAGTCATGAAGTGAAGCATATAGTGCATCTGTTCAGTGAACAAACAAGGTATAAAAAACCGGTGTTTGAAACAGTAATTTCTGTTCTTTGTTAAGTTGTGCCATGTAATTATAAATGAGAGTGAATATTTACTGATTTGTTCTTGATATTAGTTTTGCTCACCTTTATAAAATAATGTACTTTTATATATCTTTCTACATGTTTTTTAAACCTTCTCAGGCTATCCTGTTGTGCCAAAATACTATTATGTACCAGCCGATTTTGTTGAACCGGAAAAGAAAAATCCTGGCAGTCAGAAACGATTTCCTAGTAACCATGGACGGGATGGAAAGTTCTTTCTGTGGGGACAGTCTCTATATATCATTGCTAAACTTCTTGGTAAGTGGTCAGTAACAGAGCTGACCCTGAAAAATCTGAGTTTTCTTAGATTCAGCACCCCTCAAAGTTCATCTCCCTCCACCTGTGTGATCACGCATGGCGGGGGCGGGCTCTGCTGGCCTCTCATGGGGAGAGACCGTGCAATTGCCGTGTGGTGAGGGCTGCGCGGTGGGATGGAGAGGGGGCGGAGTCTGCAGCCCCCTTTTAGGGCCGTGCCGCCCCTTCCTCAGCCTCTCTGATTCTCAGCAACCCACCCTCCCAGCCTGTGATTTCAGTGTAAGATCACTGGTCGCTTTGGGGCCAGGTGGGAATCCCTCCCCCCCATTGTAAGGGGTTTTTGGCTACCCTACACTGTGCCAAGGGATCAGGCGATTGGTGTCACAGGGTGCCGTCTTAACTAGGTGCTAAATAGATCTCCACGGCTGGCAGGGGGGGTCTGAGGGTTTTGGTGAGTACCTATGGCACCCTTTGGTGTAGAATAAATACTGTCCTTGGGTGGCTCCTACTGTCCATGAGTGGCGCCTACTGCGGGTTTGAGAGGCAGGGGGGTTGCCGTTTGGGGGGCTCGCCTTCTGGAAGAGGGCCGGCGAAAGTTTAACCCAGCCTCATGGGTTGCTTCGGGGCCTGGTACCTCAACCAAGAGGGGTTGGGGAAGAGGCCTGGAGGTGACCCTTGCCTTAGCCTAGCCATTCTGTTGACCCCCCTTCTCAGGTCAAATGTTCAGAATCAAATTCAAGGTCAAGTTCAGATTCAAGCCCAAGTTTAAGTTCAAGTTCGTTACTGGCTTTGTGTTAATTAGGCATACATAAATTGTCCTAGTTCAACTCAAGCCCTGTGTGTGGTCTCTTCATTTCATGGGTTGGACAGCAATTGGTTTTATATGGCTTTCTGAATTTTTCCAGCTGGGTGGAAAAGTGTTTGTTACATCCTGTGTCAGCAAGAGCCAATTCCAATACAGTGTTTAGGCCAGAATTTTCTTTGTGATGCACTAGCAGAACCATGGGTAGATAAAGTATATTTTTCAGCATTGCAAGAGGAATATCCATTATCTTCTTGCATGTCAGTGTTCCCCAGCTGGTGCAGTGATTGCCAGATCTTGCCAGGTACAGCTCTGCCCCACAAGCCAGACCGCCACAGATTGGCTGGGTGTGCTGGAAGAAATCTGTCACACTGTTGCCACAGCTGTCAGCTGTCACCTTCCCAGATTGCTGCTTAAGCATACCGGTGAAGCTTTACAGTCTGCAAGTGTAAAATTGCATCTTGACCTGGGTGTTCCCAAAATAGACTTTTGGCCTGAACAAAACCTGATCGCCCCGTGAACTCCTGCCTCACTCCTCCTCTTGTGCACCCAGCTTCAGTGTTGACCGCACGGCATGTTTAAAGCAGAGTTTCCCTGTATAGTAAAACGGAGGGACTGGTTGAAACAGGTTAGGCTGTTGGCAGTAATGCTGGATGCACAGAGAAGGACTGAAGGAGGGATTGTGTAGGCACACATGTCTCATGCGTTGGTTGGTGGGTCTTGATTTGCGGGATGTTTTTGATACTCAGGAATTGCAGAAAAGGTTTCCCTCAAACGGGTTGTCTGCGGTGCTCACAGACAGCCTTGGGAGCTGGAACTGGATTTATGGCCAGCTACAGTTCATGTTACGATTACCTTGTATAGGCAACAACGTATAGCACACTTATGTTCAAGCACATTTTTATTTTGTTTTGTTTTTAGTACAGTCAGCCCTCCACATTTGCGGGTTTGACATTCACAGATTTGGTTATCTGCGCGTTTCTCCAACCTTGCCCTCCCCCACTTCAGGTGCTTCTCTTTTGGGGGAACCTTCCCTCTTGGTGGCTCCATTCAGGCTGTGCAGCTCTTTAAAAGCCCACCTCCGGTCCTCCTCCACCTCCAGCAGCCACTGCCTAGCCAGCCAAAGACAGCTCAAGGCCTGATTTCTCAGCACCACGAGCCCTCTCCCAAGGCCCTCCATACACCCAGGGAAGTACAGAAGCACCATACCAACCATCTCTTTCCCTGACCTGGTTTAGACTCTGGGTGCCCGCTCTCCCCACCCATGCCTCAGCCCCCCTCCTACAGGCACAAATTTTGATATTTGTGAATATTTCACTTTTGCGAGGGTCCTGTGCACCTAACCCTAACGCATGTGGAGGGCCAACTGTATTATTTTTTAAAAAATTAAATGCATATTAGAAGTACAGAAAGAAGATTCTCAGTTACTCTGGTTTCTCTTCAGATTGTATAAATATTTTTACCCTTTGTGCATTTAATAGTCCAGATGCAGGGCCTCTGCATTCCATTGTTTCTTTGGGTGATTTATTCAAATTCTGTCCTAATTGCTGTTGTTCTTGCAAGGATCAAAACAGTAAATTGTATAATCATGACAAATGCTTTCAATTATAAGTGGGCAAATGATGAATTGTTGGTGCTTTCCTTCTAGTTGATGGTTTAGTCAGTGTTAAAGATATTGACCCAGTGAAGCGCTTCATACCTCCCCAGGATCAACGGAATGTGAGCATGAGATATTCGAATCAGGTAGGAATGTTTTATATGAGCTGACTTGACCAGTAGATTTTTTAAAAATACTACTATAATATAGGATACTTGTCCTTAACATGTTGCAGTAAGTATTTTTGCTTTGGTCTGTGGTGGCGTCCTTTCTGTATAGAACACATTATCAGCAATATGGAAGCTACTACCCTAACAGCATCAGATCCTGTCTGATCTTGAAGCTAAGCAGGGTCAGCCTTGGTTAGTACTTGGATGGAAGACCACCAACAAATACCAGGTTCCAGAGGAAGGAACTGGCAACACCCCCCACCCCCGAGTATTCCTTGCATAAGCAAACCAGTGAAACCCATGGGGTCACTGTAAATCGACAAGCGACTTGTAGGCACACACAATGGTGGATTGTATTGTTAATTATGGGGAGTCCTTGGGAAAACCAAGAGTGGGCAACTGTAGCCCTCCAGATGTTTTTGTGTTCTACAACTACCGTGAGCCTGAGGCAGCACAGCTAATGGTGAGAGATCATGGGAGTTGTAGTCCAAAAACATACTGGGGGCACAACTGCTTGCCCTGGGGATAAACAATGCTGATGAGGTGGTTTCATCCTGAATAAGGCAATTTATAAAATGATAGACACAGTATGTGAGTTAAATTTGGTGATGCAGAGCCACTCTGGACTATTCTGTTCAGCTCACTAAAATGATTTCAGGAGGCAGTTGGGCTGTCTGAAATAACTGGGGCAGCTGAGATAACCTCCAGTGACAGAAGGATCAAGGTGAAGGTCACAACTCCTGACAGATTTAGCAAGCTTCTAGCAAGTACTTGTCCTGAAGATTACTAATTTGTGCTTGTTGTGTTTCAAAAGTTTTTTTTTTAAGCATCAGCAAGGATGAAAACATACCCATAAAGCTGGCGGATGGCTGCAAGGGTCAAATTCTCTAGTGAGTTCGTTCCGTCCTCTGATATGCAGACTTTCAGTTTGAGTTGGTTGTTAAAGTTGCAGGCTGCCCAACCACAATATTGTTAATGCTTCCTGCACAGAGCAGGCTGCAACTTTAAATAATAAATTGCAAGATGAGATGATGTTATGGCTATCTTGAACATCACACACCTATCTAAAGCAGCATTTGTCCCATATGCAAATTTTAAAAAGCATGATGTAGTAGTTTTCTGTTTATGAGAAATACTTGCTCTTTTCCCCTCTTTTGGTTGAGACTGTGGTATCAATCTAGATTTTAGAAAGGCTTTCTTGAAGCAGTGACCTCTTTCTCCTGCTGTCTCTCCCTATCTCTCTCCAGTGTGACAATGAGGCACTAGGATCAAGCCATACTTCTCTTGCAGTTGGCTCTGTCCAATACATAAACAAAATAAACATGCAAACGACACAATTTTGTAACCTAATAGGTCAGATTTGCATGTTCACTCCCTGATGAAGCCATGTATCTATACTGGATATGAGGCAGGCATGCCAGGTTGATGGGGAGAGTTGATGTGCTTTTGTTCTCCACATAATGTGTTCATGTTCCACAGTTCATATCTGGATGGAAAGAAGTACAGCTACCCATCTACCTGTTCACATTCCTTCCAGGTGCAGGTCACTGCGAATTCATCCATTTGTGGTAAACACTGGGGATCAAATTTCAAATTTTAATAATTTTAAGTGGACAGGTATGGGGAAATTAAAGTAGTGAGATCAGTTTGGAGCAAAGCATATCTACGTGTCTGTTCATCTGTTTGATTATGGGCATCTCATTTTTCATATCACAAATACAGAACAGATCTTTCTTTTTATATATATATATGTGTGACAGTACAGAATTACTTTATTTGAATAGTTGAGGGGATCCTTTTGTCTAATTTAATCTGCAATCCCAGGCAGACTGAGTTGGGAATGAAATTTGGTTGAACGTCAGTGGGTCTTACTTTTCGTTAGACCTACAGACGATTGTGTTATTCACTAATTTATGCATAGTCAGAGTGCAGCTGAAAGTTACAGATGCACCTGTCTGTGTTAGCTTTGAGGTGTCAAGAAACTAGCCAAAAATGGAGTCAGAAAGTAGAACACAACACATTCCACCTAATTGGTCTTCAGAAACGAAAAGCTGCTTTACTTCTTAAAGTGCTTTGTTCCTTTTCCTTTACAAAATGTATCAAATTAAACCATCTCATTTCGCTCAAAAGCAAATTAAAAAATCCATTTAGTCATCTCATTGTGTATAGCAGAACATTAGATAGGCTTGTGGAAGCAAAATCAATCAGCTCAAATTTAACACTTAAAAAAAAAAAGTAATCCCATCATTAATGGGCTTCATTGAAGTTATTCTCATTAGTAATAAAACAGTTTAATCAGACCCAAGGTTTGTTGTATTACAGATTGCCATTACAGAAGTTCTTTTCTAGTAATTGGCACCTTTTGTATAAATAGTTATCTTGGTACCAAATCTATCAAAACACGAGTTATTTTTTTCACCATTAACTGGAATTCCGGGAGTACTGGAATGCACAAAGGAGTTTTCAGGAATCTACACTTAACACAGTTGTGTTGTGTCCATGAATAAATAACAATTTGTTCTTTGCAATTGCCCTGTACTGTTTTTCTGATGCTTCTGTCTTAGAAACGCTTCACTTTTCGTAGGAAACTAGACAGGTTTATTCTGTTTTTGTTTACTATATATTAATATAATATCTTATCTTAAAAAAAACTTTTGAAGGCATCTTACAGTCATAAAAATGTGTTGTTTATAATGTTTAATAAAAATATTTCTAAACCACTCTATTCTTGCAGGTATTAGGGTGTTATACAAGATCATGATTAAAGTTATCACACCATATGTAAAAAAAAAGGAAATTATATTCTAATAAAACCAAATATTATACAATAAATACAAGAAACAAAGCAGCCATTGATACTAAGCAAGTAAAACTTATGGGCATTTAAGCTGGAGCCAAAGTTTAAAAAGTGCTGTGTTCATGCCAATCAGAATGAACCTGGGGACGCTAGGAGAATTTTGTTGGGATTCACTTTCAATTTATTGGTCTGAATCTAGAGAGGTTTACCTGTCTCAGGTAACAAGGAGGAAGAAAATTGAATGTTATCATCAAATTGACTCCAAATCTCCTGATAACCTCATATGTCAATTTGCAACCTTTTAATCCTCCCACTGGTGGGAGTACTTCACAATTAGAGTTTTTGTTATGGAAACGTTGGATCCAAGGGAGTAAAAGCAGGAGGCTGATTTTCAGTAAACGTGTCAGTTCAGAAATAATGACAAAGTATGGTGTTATGCAATCAAGTCATGGCCTAACACACTCCCTCATTCAATTAATGAATTGTTTTATAAGCCATTTTCAGATGGAGGGGTTACAGGGTTACGTGTGCCCTGTAAGAGTGTTAATTTGCCTGAATGCATAATCGAGAACCCTATGTTTAGTCAAGCTTCCTGCACACTGGGAGAAATATAACTGCGTTCACTTGAACGCTGTTACAGACTTTACTAAAATGTAGAAAGATCAGTGGAGGATGGGCCAGCATCATGTACCCCTCCCTCCATTTAGAATGTCTAATAAGACTGCTATTTATTATTTTATTTCAACTGGCAAATTATGGTCTACACCACTGCTTCCCATGCTATCTGATGTGGAGGATCAGCCGGGTTTTTTTTCCCCTAAAATGATAGGGGTTAGTCCCACCTTGTGCTCATTGGCTGCAACTGCTTCTTTTTTTCTGGGAACTTGCCATGGAATGACAGCAAATGACTCATGGACCACCACCAGTCCACAGACCACCTTTTGAGTAGCACTGATCAATGCTTGCCCTCCTTCCTGGTTAAAACCGGTTTGATCTCCTTGTAGCTTACAAAAGTAGGATATATTATCTGAACGGAGAGACATATGCAGACCTACCTTTACTTAGCAATTCAGTAAACAGAAAGGATCCTGCTTTCTGGAGGGGGAAGTATAGGTTACCTTGATACAAGTATTTAGATCATAAAGAGTCGATAACACTGTTTTTGAAGTGAAGAGAAGGTAGGGAATCGCTAGTCTCCGCAAGGCTGGGTGATCCTTCTCATTGCGCAACTACAAGGAGTAGATTGTGATGTTATATCACAATAAAAACAAAGAAGGCACATGCTGATTTGTTTCTCCCAGCCAATGCCATAAAAATATCTTTATTCAAGCATTTTCCCTTTAGTCATAAACCAGGCAGAATCACAAATCCAATAAATAAGACATAAAAATCCTTTTTGTTCCCTCCAGAATGGTTCCATCAGGCATCTATTAAAAGTTCATTTACATTTAACCTTGCTTTATAACCGGTGTTTAAGATGCAGTCTTTCTTTAATACTCCTGATGCTCCAAACTTTCCTTAGATAAGTTATGGTACCTTCTGTGTGTTTCAGATTTGTCACATCTCTCATTCATTTAAATTATAGATATTAAACCTGTGGCCTTCTGGGTGTTTTTCTGTTTTTGTTTTTTTTACTCCAATTTGTGCCCAGCCAGAATGGCCATTGGGCAGGAATGCTGGGAACTGTAGTCTGACACCTGTCATCACTTTGCTTGGGCTGACCACCTTGGATGCTTTCTGTAACAGTGCTTTTTCAAATGCGTTATGATTACCCCTGTTTTTCTAGACATGCTAATCAAGCGCTCATTGGTGTGTTCACTTCCTTCTGTCACCACGTCATGCTGAGCATGTGCAGATAGCACGCCATCGTAAAGAGTTCTGGCTGTGCATTATGGTGTTACGCGAACCTGGAATCATGCACACAAAGGCTATCTGTGCAACACTGACTATTATCACACAGCATACCTAGGAAAAAAGCAAGAGTAAAATCAGTGTGGAAAGTACGCTGTATTATCCATCCTAAGTTCCTGAATAAAAACTGAGTATTTTTGTTGAGCCACCAGACTTTTATGTATGTTTTCTCTTGATTCTTTTGGAGTTACCCAGACTTCTGTTTTTGGAGCTATGGAATATATAAATTGACCTGGTCTGATATTGAGAGAGGTCTGGATGTTAATCCCTTTGGATTGGACTTTGCATTGCTAAACTGTGTTGCAATATTGACTTATCGGGGAGGGCCTATCCACACTACAGACTTAAGGCTCATTCACTAGTCACTGCCAGTGTCTGGAAGCTCTGGGGGTCTGGCAACTGCTAGGATCTTTAACAGATGTCTTGACGCAGCACTAAAATACTTATTCCATGGGGGCAGCATGACAGTTAAAGTGGTATAATGATTTTGCAGGGTGGATTGGGTTTTGAAACCCCGCATGT